>JAPJYX010000052.1:4800000-6078992 GCA_030503985.1 Himalopsyche tibetana | reverse complement strand
AGATCCATGAGCTATAATATAATGTATGAATATACATTGCAGTTCAATTTTAAGAACGCATTGATGTATGTACATGTAAATTATATTAAGATGAAACATTATATTTCTTTGAACTTAATATCTACTTTATTTATAAAAATCAGTACCGGTTTCGCTCATGGCGAGTTTTGTCAACTGATAAAAAATACAATTTAACAGTGTTATTTATACAAAAACAAATTTAAATGAAAAGGTGTAATATACAATTGAATTGGTATTGAAAATAATCTACAAACTACAGTAGACATTATAAATAAGTGATCGAAATTTGGCACAGCTATCACAACTACTAAAGATTGAACCTTAAGCATATTATCAATTCAAAAGGTTTCGTTATTTGTCTGCAATGTAGCCAAAAAAGAAAACTTATGATAATCGCCTTTGCTATGGATCTAAAGTCTTAGCTTAAATTGCTCCATTTGAACGTTGGTCTAGCCGGAGACTTGAACAGAAATTTATGATAAATAAAACGGTTGCTTTTTTGCTTCAGATATCGATATTACTTTGAATATTTTTAGATATATTATTGACCACATCTGTCTACCTTAATCGCCTTAGCAAAAGACTACTGCCACGTCTCAAAAACGGTTTTTGTTTTTATGTTAAGTCTGTGAAACGACTCAGTTTTTGTAACAGTTACATTTTTACTATAAAACTAAAAACAATTATAATTAATCATTTTTTGATGGTCCTATATTTACTTAGATCAATGCTAAAAAGAAGAGTAACGTCTTCCATCAGTCAACTTTTTTTTGATACTGCTATTTTTTGTATTTAGCCCTGTCTTCACGTCCAGTAAAAAAAAACTACAATAAAAATCAATGTCTATGATATAAATAAAAATATTGCCATAGAGCTTGAAAACGTCTCTTAGAGATGTATTTACAATAATTGTAATAAAAAAATATTAATTTTACTTCAGTATTAAAAATGATTATCCACAACGTAACAGTCAAATTTATTGTTTATTTTTGTTGAAATATATTTCATTTTGTCAACTTAAATATGAAAGTTTTTTGGATAGAATTTACTTTTTAGTATTTGCTGGAGCGAAAATTATTAAAATTATGGAAAAATACCATAACCTTCAAATCAGCAAATGCTCAAAAAATGTGCATAATACTTTGGTAAATGCAAAAAAAAACAAACACTCTTTTATACGGATTCCAAATTTGATTATTGAGATCAAGACCTTTGGATCAGGAGTGAGACCAGGAGTTTAAAGCTTATCATGAACTTTTTTAACTGATTATAATACATATTATTATATTATGGTAAGCAAAATCAATCATGATTCTATCAATTTTGTGTTACAATAATTCTTTTGTACCAATTGTTGACAGTGTACAATGAAAAAGCGAAATATAATATTTTTCTATAAAAAAATCCACCATGTGTTATCAAAGTCATTTTATTTTGTTTGGCTGAAAAACTTTTAATAAATTCATTATTAATCCAGCGGCGAGATAAAAATCTGTCAGTATGTAACAGCGACTTACCTTTAAAATGCAAATTTTGAGATGTGTCAGTCTTCTGGTGGGCGTTTGAAATGTCGTCAAATAAATTTAGAAAGTAATAAATACGATATGAGATTCTGAGAAAAGGAATATTTTTCTCATTTATTTTTTAACGACAGCCCGAAAATATGATTACTATATCTCCAGACAGAATAAATTAGACGTGCCCACAGTGTCAAAGCCATATTTAATACATTTTTTCTCCTCAAATACATTTTAATATTTCGAAGACTTCAAGTGCTTACAGTGATTTTATGGTAATGAGAATATGCACTTAGAGGTATAATCTAAGCCTTAATACAACTTTAAAGCACACGTTTTACATAAGGGGAGGTGGGAAAATTTATTCGATATATAGAGAATCATTTAAGAGCTGACATACTTTGGCTCGATTCTGACTAGGGCTTTCAATTCCGGGATCACACCAATCACTTGATGTGAGAGAACCACGTGTTCAATGAGAACGGCAAGATTAAAATGCTACACCAGAAACAGATGAGCATACGTTGTATTTCCATGTTTTTTTTAAAAAATAAATATGTTTAAATTGCAAGATCCATGGCAGTTTTAAATGCCGTTGGCTTCCGTGTCAGATCTTACGGGCTTCTAAGTCCCAGGAGGCACATATTTTTTTAATCGATTTATCCTCGAAGACATAAATATTTGTGATTCCTTTCAATTGCTTCGTATCCTTCAATCCTAAGAATAGTGAATAGCGAAAGTGATTAGTTAAACAATAGTCTTTTCATAGCTCTATCGTACTATCCCTACTCTCTTCAACAAGGTGACAACCGTAAGACTTCCATAAGGAGACAATATATTCTACATTAGAGCGGACATGGATTAAAAAAATAATCTTAAAGTTCCCCTATACCAATTCAGTTATGTGTATCTTTACTAAGTAATTCGAATGTATCCTTACAGCATATTAGCCCTTAAGAGGTGAAGTGAGTCAACTAGTAAAATGGTACATTTTTTTTATTTTTTCTTTAAGTACAACCATGTCTTTACTTGGTGTTTTGGTGGACTGTATATTTTAATTTTACAGAGATAACACTATTGCAATGAGTATTAACTGAGGTTACTTCACTTTCACGATACTTTAAGATGTGTAGAATATAACAACGCATCTAACTTTTTTTTTATAAATACCATTTGGGTGGGTCACTTCACTCTAATGGGCCCATATAAAAAAATGGGGTAAAACAGGACTAACGACTCCTTCTACGCTCAGTTGTTTTGTAAATGGAAGGCTGTGAAGGAATTTTTAGACATTGCAAATATCCATCCGACTTTGAACTGAATTCGGTAAATATATTGTCGAAAAAATGCTGTTTGTACTAGAGAATGAACCCGTAAGATCTGTCACGGAATCTGACAACATTAACTAATGCGCCATGGAGCCGACAAGCTTGCTTTTACACGCTTCATATGGTTGATTGATCTTGAAAATGAAAGGTATAGTGGGCTTAAAAAGTTGTTAACATCTATCACGTTACGTCTTCTTTCCAAAGTTTGAACTTTCTAGTTGTACATAGTTCATAATGATTTAAAAAAAAGCTTAATGTAGATTAATACATCCATTACAAAAGATCATTAGCCAAATTTTCAATTAGCCCTTTGAGCCGTTCACTCGATATATTATTTCAACAAATCTTTGCTTAGCTTAGGCATGCTAAATTTAGCATTTTCGTCTGGTTGTTTTATGAACATCGATGCTAAAGTGTTAACGGTGATGAAAAACATTCAAGACGTCTACGATGGAGATCCTCAACATTTTGTTTTCGTGTCTACCAACTCGATACACAAAAAATTACGAGCATTTAATATGTTTAAAATAAAAACGATCGTGAAGAAGAGAAATTAAAAGAATTCGGTCTCGAAAAATCGACAACTTTTCGGCCAATAACAATTTGAACCAATATAATAATTTTATTATGTAAGTTTTCTTTTTACACATAATTTATATGAGTTGGATTAACGAAAAATTAGTAATACGTCAAGGCAAAAAAACAGCGTAAAATACATTTTTTAATCCATGTTCATCCCTGTGGAGCAATTGGCTTCTTAATGGAGTTATATCAACAAAAGTTTTTCTATGAGAAGTGCTTGTTACTCAGTCGCTCAACCTCTCTTTTTCAAAGAGAGTTGTAGGGATGAAAGGATAAAGCAATGATAGAACTAGTGGTTAGGTTATCGCTCTGAGCATTGAGTTAAAGGTGGCTCTAACTATTTCTAGGCGAATAGCGATCTCTTTCATTTTGCTACCGTCATCCAAGATATGTACGCCAAAGCATCTAAGGCCGCTGACTCTCTCGATGATCTGTCCCGCGCAAGTGAGGTTCTGTAACAAAGTTGGATGCTCTAAAGTCTAAATGACTACAAAGTTGCGTACGTTTTGAGAACGCCTGGCGTAGACAAATACTTGTTAACTTTAAAGTAAAAGAAATGTTTCGCAATTTATTTGATGTATTATAGTTTTAGTTGTGATGAATTTCGCTTTAAGAATTTAAATTCTCTTGATTACCTTTCTGTAGTCATCGATTTGCTTTGTGAACAAATGAAGATTTGCTTCAATAAATTTAATATCATATTACACAAGAAAGCTTTTAGATAAAAAAAACATGCAAATTACAAAATGAAAACGTCTTAAGAAGAAAATTAAAAATAATATATTAAATTATGTTAAAAAGGTCGCGTGATTCACAAAGTAGCTATTTTTCACTTTTAAAAATTAGGACGAATAATTTTAAAGTGATGAGATCAAATTGAACTAAAATATATACTTTTTTAAAAATAAATAAGCATCATAATCTTAAGTTTGTAATTTTGAATATTTTTTTCATCTTATTCATTCATATCTGCTTCTTCATTGTATTGTAACATTCGTGAATCACAAAGTGCTTCAAATCCATTTGTTCAATAAATCTATTTTTCAAGATTTCAACTGAAAGTGCTTGGTGGAATTTCAATATTAAATTTGAATCGTTCAAATAATGTACATTCACACAGATTTTGTCACTAACGACCCGGGTTTCGCCTTTCGGCATCTTCAGGCGTTCAAGTGAACGGATGAACTTGAACTGACGCTTAGTAAATTAATGCTTCGTGTTTATTTAAGAAATAAATGCATCACTGAGTTTAAATCTATTGTTGGTGAAAAGGATAAGCCCATGAGAATGCCCATAGATTTGAGTAGTAAGTAGTGAGTAGTTTTAAGAATTATATTTATTTTTTTTGTCGGATAAGGTTTTATGACTATATTTATATAGGGTATAACAGTGGCGACACTGGCATGTTTAATATTTTATTAAGAATCGGAAGGCTGTTCCATTGCGCTCTGTTTATTTCTAGAATTTCCTGGAAAAATAGCTTATGGGGGTCCGTATTTGGAGGTAACATTTATATCCCTTGTTCCAGATTGAACACGTGGCTTTCCGAAATACTAAGTATGTTAGTATTTCAAACAATATAAAAATTAATAAAAAATAGCGGATAAAAAAATAATGTAATAATATCTACTAATCACTTTTACGCGTAGGATTTGTTGAGAAAATAACAAATCTCCAAAATCTAGCTTCATTAGGGCGGCGTTGAGGCGTTGCTATAGTTATTCGTCTTGCGGCTTCAATTTGTTTCAGAGTGAAAGCTGTAGCACATATACAATCATTAGCGACCCTGCTTGGTAATCCCTGGCTGAGGTCACGTGCTCTATTTATTGCCTTATCATATCAGCTGTCACATGAACTAGATGGAGAAAAAACTACGCTGACCGCACGCGGGCCGTGGGCTGGCGCGCCACCAAACAAAAACTGCAACATTGGAGAAATGGTATTTTACGTAAGACTGATTTGTTTATAATTAAAAATGTCAATTGATATTTAAATATATTTAAATAATTTGTTGTTATTCGGTTTGCATTATGGCTATTTACTACGTAATAAGTACAATGTTTCAGGTTTAGCTGGATGACTGCCACAGACGAGATATCTCGTCAAATTTTTCGTGCTCAACACGCCAGAGACAAGTTATTTCGTCAATTACAAATAAAATTAATAATTGCAAATTATAGCCGGCGGGCTAGGTACAGACGTGCTTTTTTCTACGGCAGCCAAAAGGTTAAGTGATTTGGCTGTGGAAGACTTTAAGTTTTAAGTTACCCTTTCTCTTATCATATATATTATTAAATTTGAATTGTTTTAATTTTGTACTGTTCCATGAGTACTGTTGCTAACGACCCAGGTTTTTCCTTTCGGCATCTTCAGGAATTTCAAGTGCACGAATTTACTTGAACTGACGCCAGTTAAAAAGTCAGAAACAAAAAAAACTCTTTAAACATATAAATTCACAAAGATTGTTGCTGAAACTGTCCATTTCTCTAGCAAGTAAAATCCAATTAAATCAATAATACTTTAGAGCAAAGTTTCTTTTAAGCTGGGCACGTGCGCGGCCGCGCAGCATTTGGGAAGCCCCCCGCGCACTCATCCCGGGTTGGCGCGCACTACAAGACAATTGTTCAATTAATATTTGATCGGGCAGCTTTTGAAATTTCCGCGCAGCTAACCCTTCGGCTTAGAGGGAACGTTGTAGTATAGAGCAGTGTTTCTTAACCTATTTAGACCCGTGGCTTTTTTTGAGTGCCTTATTTGTCTGTGTCCTCCTTACCTGTTTTGTACTATTGAAGCATTGTGTGCTGGTGTTGTGTTGTGGGATCCAAAATGAAATGACGCCAGACTTTTTATTAAGTGTCTTCACCCCTAAGCTGTACTATGGCTCCTTTGAGAAACCTTGCTCTAGAGATTTAAATTTGATAATAACATGAATAATTGACTGGTGTAAACGGTAATGTTATACCAATTAAATTAAACAAAAATAAATCAAAGATATTATTAAATATCTTATAAATACGAGTGTTGCATTATGGTGGTATTGGTCGGGCAGGAATTACTGGCTCCGCTGCCACATGGTGGCCATAAGTCGAGATGAATCCCACACAACATTAAGCTCAACTTTCCACACAATAATTTTCCTTTCCCCATAATACTAAGCCAAGACATTGTGATCTTACCACTGCGCATTGCTCACGTATCACTTATCTTGGTCACCCTGTTTGATTTTATTTTATTATTTGTACAAAAAAAATATCTAACGTATTTCCGGATTAATTTTTCTATATTGCGACAGTGCCCAAATATATATTTCTCACAATGATTTATTTTTACATTTCATTACAAGAATGCAATATTATTTCAAAAAAAATATCACTCACATAAAAGGTGCTAAATAATAATTGTTGCTTTCAACATATTCTTTTTCTTTCTTCAAACTCTTTCTTTCAAACAATCATTTCTTCGTGATCATATCACATATTTTAATAAAGATCTAAGTCAGTTTTCTTCGTCGAAAACCTTTTTAATATGAATACAAAGCTGTTTACACTAAACCAAGTAACACATAGAAGGTTGTAACGAACAATTGGCAATACAAATATAAAAAAATAAATGAATTAGTGACAATCAACTGACAAAACTCAAAATGTCTAAGACGTTTTGCAAATAAATGCCACTATTTTGCAATAGCATTAAAATAAAATTAAGTAAGCAGGGTCACTAGTAGAGTATCCGATCCCGGAGCCTTTTTGTGATTCCGAAATTGGGCACTCAACGTGAAAACATGTACAATTTGAGAAAAGTTTTGGTGTCGGAATTTTTCAATATTTCATATCCGATTTCAAAAACCCAGGAATCTGCCGATTTGCCCAAAATATCAACGTGACGATTTCTAAATCCCAAAATCCCGGGATCGCGACCATACCAATCCCGAGATCCCCGAATTGGAGTGCCTAGTTACTATCCATTGATTCAAAAGTGTATTTTGTTTTTTTACAATATATTTTATAATATCAAACACAATTAATATATAAGTAACTATAGCCAAACTGATTTCCAGCACAGCGAACACGTACTTTTGGGTGGTAAAATAAAATTAATAACATTATTAGTATATTCAATCAACATTAGAGGTGGAAAAAAATAAAATTTGCTTCGTGGATTTAATTTTTGAAATAATAAATTATCAACTTATCAGTAATTTTTAGAAAAGATACATGAAGTGATAATGAAATTTAAAATTAACTTAAATAATGTCAATAACAATATCTTAACATTAATAGCCGATAAAATAATCACTTTTCACAAATGTGTGCGTACTGATGTCCACTTCGCCCAGTGATAGCGCTTTCTTTTGAACACCAAACTTTTTCGGCCAATTGGAATGGACGTCTTTTTATATTCAAAATTCAAATTTCCTGGCTTAGAACTAAAGCATTGTAATAATATTGAGAGAACTTTATTTGAAAGTTTGCATGGCTACGAAGTTTTTTAAATAATCAAATATACTGATTCGATTTTTTGAAGCTATAATTATAGGGCTAGGAGCTGATTTGACAGTGATTTTGTTCAGTGTCATCTTCTATTTATTAATAGTCGATAATGTCCGTTTTGATTGCATGATTGTCACTGATTTCCCCTCCCCCTGAAGACGGTCCCCTTCCCCCCACCCCTCTGCCCGCTATCGCCAACCGTTCATTTTTCTCTGGCGTCTATTAGTGAATATTTGAAGTCATGACAAAACAATTAATTTTCGTACTGACCAAAAATATTCTGTCAAGCTGATGATCGAACCCATGTCCCTTTTTCATTATAATCGTTTGCACAAATATCCATTGTTCCACAAAGCGATTAAAATTGGAGAGGTGGAACATCTATTTATTTTAAAAATTTCAAACCAAGTGATTTCTTAGTGACCTTACAATGACATCTGTGAAGCAATGCACTAAACGAATTTGAATAATTGGAAAATAGAATATGTCAAATACTTATGAGATATTTTTCTTTTTCTACGAAATATACTTGAACATTATTCCAAATATTAAATAATTTACGCAATTTCTGCTCCTACGAAAAATGGTTGTTAGCAAACTTGAACATTATTCTAAATATTAAATAATTTACGAAATTTCTGCTCCTACGGAAAATGGTTGTTAGCAAACTTGAACATTATTCCAAAAATTAAATAATTTACGCAATTTTGGCTACTACAAAAAATGGTTGTTAGCAAACTTAAACATTATTTCAAAAATAAAATATTTTACGAAATTTCTGCTACTACGAAAAATGGTTGTCAGCAAACTTAAACATTATTTCAAAAATAAAATATTTAGCGAAATTTCTGCTACTACGAAAAATGGTTGTTAGCAAACTTGAACATTATACCAAAATTTAAATATAAACGAAATTTCGGCTACTACAAAAAATGGTTGTTAGCAAACTTGAACATTATTCTAAATATTAAATAATTTACGAAATTTCTGCTCCTACGAAAAATGGTTGTTAGCAAACTTGACATTATTCCAAAAATTAAATATAAACGAAATTTCGGCTACTACAAAAAATGGTTGTTAGCAAACTTAAACATTATTCCAAAAATTAAATAATTTACGAAATTTCTGCTAACTATAAAAATAAAATAAATAAAAATAAAATAAAATAAAATAAAATACAATAAAATAAAATAAAATAAAATAAAATAAAATAAAATAAAATAAAATAAAATAAAATAAAATAAAATAAAATAAAATAAAATAAAATAAAATAAAATAAAATAAAATAAAATAAAATAAAATAAAATAAAATAAAATAAAATAAAATAAAATAAAATAAAATAAAATAAAATAAAATAAAATAAAATAAAATAAAATAAAATAAAATAAAATAAAATTAAATTAAATTAAATACTTTGCAACAAAAATCTCACGTTGCTGGGCAACGGGCTTACAGCTAGTGATTATTAGTGTGATATCAAAAAAGCTAGTAAATACGAAGATGAAATTCCGTTTATTTCATTCGGTTTATATTCAACATTATCGTTAACGAAATATTATTTCTAGCACGTGGAAAAATCTAACCAGCGAATTTGAAATGTTTTATCATTTTACCGTCCTTAGGCATGCCCAGTCAACCGAGTTTGATAAAGCCTTTTGACTTATACTTACACCAAAGAGCTTTAGGATGATATCATTCTTTATTGAATATGACTGCTCGTACGACAACATTAAAAAGAACAATGTTTCTCTTTCATTTAAGGTTATTTGATAGTTCAATTTTACAACAACAGATACCCATGTATAAAATCTAAAATTTACTTTTAAATTATTCACCATTAATACTTGGAGGGAAAGCATTATATTAAAAAATTAAAACACTCTTTTTTACTTATTTCACAGTTAATTTATTAAGATCAGGACCAGCTTGACAAACCCGGACATTTATTTTAAAATTTGTAGCTTAAAAGAAAGAATCAATTATAAGTTTATTGATTGCCTTGCGATGTTACGTTTAATGATTCTTTTCAACGTAGTTTGTAGCTATTTTGGCTTCACTTCTTCGTGAAAACTATGTTTAAATTGACATTGTAAATGAACAAACAAATAATAATCCGTCACCATTATTGTAACCGTTACAAGAAGCTTCTCTTATTATACATAATCATTTAAATTTTAAATAATTTGCTTAGAAGACTATCTAATAATTCCGAGAGATCATTCAATTAATTTATTACATTTTAAAACATATTTTTCAATATGAATGTTGAATGTTAAAATGTAACTTTATTAAGCCAGTATATAATATATTAAGAAAACAAAACATTTCTTTGTAATTAATTTCTACTTTATTAATCAAGATCAGGACCGGTTTCACTCATGGCAAGTATTGTCAACTAACTTTTTCTTAATATAATGCCTTTCCACCAAGTATTAACAATGAAGGCCCTAAAAGTGAGTATATAGTATATTTAATATAATACGAGTTTAAACATAGTTCTGACGAATGCATAAAACAAAAATAGCTATCAAGTATATTAAAAAAATGAATAGTAGTAAAACTAAAATAAACTGATATTTTTGACCTTATAATTTTATAAATGTCAATTCTTGGTGGAACGAAATTATGAAAATTAAGCGCAATATTCTTCCTGAACTGATTTTATTTTTTCATGATAATCAAGAGCAGTTTCACTCATTGCAAAGATAACCAAATGGAAAATAAAGTATTTTTTGGTTACTAAAACAAATCTTTATACAATGATAAATAATAGAAGTTCAGAAATACTTTTAAAATACGCAGGGGCTTAATTCAATTTCCCAAGAAATCTCGAGATGAATTCATGTGTGAATAGACATGAAATGATGATAAAAAAAAGCCGCCAGCCCCCGCCCTTTACTCTCTCGGTTAAAATAATGGAAAAAAGGATTTGAAAACGAAAGCCTACGATATGTGGTAAACAGCGATAACAATTTTAATACTTTATTAAAATTTCAATTCCAAAAATACACTCGTCGCCTTTTTCTATTTCAGGGGTGGTTTTGGAATGAGTAATACGTTATATTTTTCACCCCTAGTTAGTGGTAGAAGTTCTATCACCCAAACAGACACAATGCGAGTGATATGAGTGTCCTATTTGGAAAAAGAATGAAGGGAGATCCTTGGGATTTTGAAGCAATTCAGTTCGCGGGGACATATCTTTTTATTACATCTTTACAGGGATATTGAAGTAAGCTTTTAATAAAAGCTTGAAACATATTAACGATGATTAATTTGGTGCTACAAGATTAAGTAAACTGTTTTTATTTTTGTTCGGTATTTCGGGATTGAGAAAATGAAACACGGATGAGCTAAATAAAGATGTCGCGCTAGTATTTTTGGTAAATCCGTAAATTCCTGGGATTTTAGAATCGATTTTTTTGGAAGAGCTAAAAAAAATGCTACCGCACTGGTAATTTCGACAATACTGTAAATTTATGTGATTTTGGATTTTAACATTCTTTGAAGAGCTAAAAAAAATAAAAGGTCCCACGCTGGAAATTTAGGCAAATACGCAAACTTCTGGGTTTTTAAAATTGACATGAAATGGTTTGTCAATCCCGGATCCCAATTTGTACATGATTTTATGTGAGTGTTCAATCCCGGGATCCAAAAGATCAATGCATTTGAATATAAATCGATATATCAAAATATGGGTTTATGAAACTTTCTTAAATATTTCATTCGGTAACTCTTTAAATTATTAATAAATTTAGTTTTGTATGGGCGTATGGTCTAGTTATAAAAGCTGCAGCTTAACCATAAGGTGTGCCTGAGGATCACGTAATGAAAAAAATAATATTTTTTGTGAATCTAATTATATCTGGGGTCTTACACGATCGCTCGTAATTTAAAGTATTATAAATAATCTAGTAACTTAACGAATGTTCTTTCTAAAATGACAGGTTATCTGGGCACAACATTCAACGAAAACGAAACCAACAAATGCGCGGCACAATTTTTACCTCATTGCAAACAGTTTTATTTTTTTGCTTTACACGAAACGGAGATTTTGAAACAGAGATTTAGTTAACAGTAAGGATTTTGAGTCGAGACGTCCCGGGACTTTTTGGATTTTTTGCTGTCGTAAGTCCCGGGACTTTTTCGAAAAATGTCCCGGGAATTATGACTGTGATTTATAATTTGCTAATAACATGTAAATTTTAATTTTGAAAAAAACAGATATAAGAGGGGAGCCCCAAGAAAAATGGACATGACATGGTCGGGACGTGACACTTACCCGGGGTTTTAACAAAAATAAGTATGCATATATAAAAGGGATCCGATAGAAAAACAAATGTTTGGGATTTATAATTTCGTAGAAGTTTCAAATACTATGTGTTTACATATTGTAATATAACTGTAGCAAAAGCAAATTACAAAATATTAAAATTAAATTTTCATACCTGATGTTGTTTTATGTACAAATGATTTTCACTATTTCACAAAGGTATCAATGTCTCAATAGGACAAAAAAAGCCTAAAAGCTGTATTGTGAAGTTAAAGTCATAAATTTACTCCTGACGGCGGCTTCATTGATATTTTTTCATTACATGTACCGTTATCATCACTTCATGGTAAAAATTAGCCGTAAGCATTGCACACATCCATTACATAAGAAAAATAATAATTATTAAACATTGTATTAAAAAAATGCGATTTTTACTAGTGCTTACTTTTAAAAGGCGCCGACTGTATGTTATACATAAATACATGCAAATATTTAATTTTAATAAAATTATAATTTGATTGAAGGGGAGATAAATGTCTCGAATCCCGGGATGTCCCGGGACTTCGACTTTACCACACCTCGAATCCCAGGACTTTGAAAACCCTATTTTATTATATTATTTTCTACTATACATAAAAAAAAATTAAGCGAACGTAATATTATATAATGTGTTACTAATCCAATAAATATTAAATATTGAAGACCCCTGACTAAATTCATATAAGATGATGACAGCTGTGCATGTATCACTGCGCGTCCGTATTGGCTTCCAGCTGTGATGAAAAGATGTTTTTTATTCGAGAATTTCAGATTTCTTGTTTTATTTTATTATTAATGCGTTTGAAAAAATATTTCTACCGCCTCTCTGAATATCAGTAAGAAAATGATGGAAATAAAGTGATAGCGACGAATATAATAATAACTGTCTGATCCAGCATACCACATTAATGTGAGTCACTGACGATTTTTAGGCTAAATCATTAAATATATCTAAGTAATCTTTAATTTATTTGTAACATATTTTTTCGATATTCAAATACAGCTTCAACCATCCGCGAGTTTGTTCGTGAAACCTCTCAAAAGTTTCACAGCGAGGTAAGAAAACATTATTTATTTATTGTTTAAAAATTTAAAGTACAGTGCATAACATTACAGCTGACGCCAATTCGCCATGCACTTGACAAATATAATGAGATTTTTTTTAAAAAAACTACATAATACATCAAAATCAAGAAAAAAAATAGTAAAACTTCACAAATACTGTCACTAAAAATGTCCACTTCTCTAGACAATGAGTTGATTAACCGAACTGCCCTTGGAACTGGTGAATGATACCTCCTGAGCGAGGAATAAGTTTTTAGAAACAAAATTTTTTGGTCATAGTTTTGCCCACGTGAGAATAAATTGGGAGCATATAAATTAATAGTCATAAGAATTTCAGTATTATTAACTCGGCGCCGAAGAAGAAGAGAAAAATGATTGAAACTTGAAAACAATCTTCGAGCTTCAAGATAGTAAAATGATAACATTCCTTAAAAGAAATTTGGTTGAAAAGTTTTATAGACCAACTATCTCTTATCTTCATAACTATGACGAGACAGTGCATAAGAATCGTTTTAGACCAATAGCAGCTCTGCTTGACGACCCATAGGTTTTATTTTCCGTATAAAACTAATAAAATGTATAGCATCATGAAAATGACACTCTATAGTTGAGTTTCTTGTGTATTGAAAGTGTATTTGTATGTTTGCGCATGTGTGTGTACATTAAAAAAATATATGTGGGGAGGTATATACAATTCTCACTTCTGCGACGATCATCCCCTTTCGTAACTAATACCAGCAATGGTAAAGGAATGCAAGTTACCAATACATAAGTGATGAAGGAGACTCGAAGAACTTACGTGCCCGAGGACTTAAAATTCCATAAATTTAATATATAAATATATGTCCAATCAAAAGAATGTAATTAAAGATTTCGACTGAAGGTGCTTGGTAGAATTTCAATATTAAATTTGAATCGTTCAAACTATGCACATTCTCACAGATTTATTGTTCGTTTTACAAAAGTAGAAATTATATTAACTGAATTCGTGAAAGTATAAAAACTTGGATTTTGTTTGTCTACAATTTTCAAATGTAGGGAAAAAATTGTATAATATTTGAGCAATTTACTTTTAATCTAATTTACAAAGAAATCAGTGGAAAAATATGTTTTTTTTAAAAAAAAAAAATACATTTGAGAGTTTTTTCATCTGAAAAAACAGAGGCCAATATTAATCCCATCGTTAAAGTATATCCGTCTCTTTTCGTTGCATTGTCATGGCTTACGTTTTATCGTATTGCTGTCCTCCTTTCTCGTTCCATACCATTGTTACGTCGTACATACTATCCATCTTGTTTTGATGTCAAATTTACCCAGTTGACCTTAATCTAGGACGCCATCGTATCGTAAGCCTCTCTATGTAGACACTGCCGGGCTTAAGACCTTAAGGTATTATTTATCTGTAAGTAAATCCCATATTCTTCATTGGCGTGGTGTGGTTGTCATTTTATTCTTACTACTATTTTTGAGATAATTAGATAGTATGTAATATTGTACTTAACCGAATAAAGTAACTACTTCGTAAAATAACTTCTACGTTTGATACTGTTTTTCCTAGTCATTATTCTAAAATATTTTTTACATTATATAAATAATAAAAAAGCTGTTTATCATTTGTCAGTTAAATAATCTTCAATTGCCTGAAAATGTCGAAAGGCAAAATCCGATTCGATAGTGACAAAACCTTATTTTTAAATTAAACATGAACTTACTTTTTGTAATGAACGAGTCAGTTTATTATTATGTTTAAAATCATTTATTTTCTCACTTCAGCAGTGCTTTACCAATACAAGACAGAGCGAGAAAAAATATGACTCAGAGATAATACTACAGTGGTTGATAAAGAGTCGATTTTTTTACCAACTTCTATATTTCTTTGTCACCAGATGGCGGTGAAAAAACAAAAATGAATCACAAAAATGAATTACAAAGAATCCAATTACTATTGAATCATTGGTCATTTGTTTTCGTTATGACCTCAATAAACGGTGGAGTATCAAGGCAAGATCAAACGGGTATAGACTCTTTAACTTTTCACGTGGCCTGATGATGAAACACATTGTTTCTCGAGACTAATTTTTAAAACTGGTCATTGAAAAGTTTATTATTAGTTATTTTGATCCAAGTCATATCCTGAAGAACACAAACTATGTGTTACACTGTTTGTGTGTTGGTGAGGTAAATTTTTGGATCATTGTCTTGCTAACTTTCAACAAAAGTTTGTCGAAAAAGTTCGCTTTGTGCAAAAAATAACAGCAAACAGGGGATGGCTGCCATTAGGCTTACAATCTGATGCTGCATAATCTACTTGTATTATATAACAATACGCAATGTAGAGTTCACCTGTTATTAATATCAAAACCTAACTGAAAAATACTACTTCCTTAAAATACAAGAGTGGAAAGTCCCAAGATTGACATAGATAAATACTATTGTTTTTGCTTTTATTCCATGGTTTGAACGTTTTTAAGCAGTCGTAGATAATATATTTTTGAAATTGATGTCAAATTTGATCCTAGAATATCTTTTTTTCTTTATTCAACAAAGGACTAAAGTTTGCCCCTGCGAGCTTCCTCCGGCAAACCTATAAATTCAAAGATAAAAAGTAATGTTGAGGTTTAGACATGCTAGAGATTATGAAAATTTTTCAACTTCTACGACTTATTAACAATAATCGACAATGGATTGATTGGAAAAACTGTTCAATTGGTTCTTCATTACTACTACTAAGATAACTTTGTATCATCACTATCATTGTACTAAGATAACTGCGTGGTTACTTATTCTGTTAGCCAGTTAAATTATGTACCATCTTGGTTCATTATTTTTGAATTTCGTAAATATTTTTTTAATAAAATATATTCACAACAATCAAATATTTATTTGGTCCTACGAATTTATCATATTTAGGATTAAACTTTTATTTATTTTTGACTACGCCTCTGACCAGACGCATCTTGCCTCAGTAAGAAAAATGTAAGAATGTGTTGCGGCCGTTGCGAGAACTAAATTTGGCGCGAAAAGTGTAACGACTGTCATTTTTTCACATAAAACTGGCAAGTTTATTGTAATTTGACACTGGAAATGCGCCGAGCAGGGATATGGACAGCTCTATTTCACCCAAAGTGCATGCTAAAAAAACAGCCAAGTGCCCTTAGCTTTATCTAAATGAACAAAAAAGGCCCTTTCCGGGGAACAAGCGACATTTTTTCATTACCAACAAAATAATATTAAAGGCGACCGTTGCGGCAAGCGTTCTTTAAAAAACTGTGCATCATCAGTCATTAGAAATCCACTGATGGATGTAGCTTTAGAGCTATCTCTATTTTCTCACTCGCACCATCTACTTTTCTGCATATATGAAAGATAGATTTCTGGGCACAGCATTGTTAAACGTTTCAAAACCTTAAGGTACATAATATCTCTCTAATTACCATTGGCGGATTAAGCACACGAAAGGTCGCAGGCGCAATATAATTTGGAGGCCCTGTTTTTTGGATAACATAAAAATGTAAAATATTAAAAATATATATGAAAATCTGAACAAAAAATATATGGGTTATGTAATATAAGCTATTTTTGAGGCCTTTAAAATTTGAAGGCCCAAAACACGCACTTCATTCGCTTAATCCGATACTGCTAACCATTAGTAAATCATAGCAACAAAAGTTTTTTTGAACGAGAACTGGTTTAATTTACCTTGTTATTGAAACGCATTTTTTCGGAGATGGTAAAAGTAGAAGAGTGGAAAACAAAAAATAACACTTTTTGTACATATAATCATAAAACCTATAATACATTTTAAAGAATTTTATTATTTTTTCATAATTAATATATTTAACCATGCCAGCTCGCAATATTCAGCATAATGACGCTCATCGCAGTAGATTTTTTATGCGAGAACTGTTTGTTACTCAGCTGCTCAACCTTTTATTTTTCTAATAGAGTTGTATATGGAAGTGTAGCGATAAGACAGGAGAAGGAGTACGCTTTTGTTTGTTATATTAAAATAAACGAATATTTTTTACCCTGTAAAGCGAATGAAAACACAAAACAACCCTAAACTGAAGGGTTAATTCCATACGCATTATCAATATTTCTAAGAAGGGTAGTATGAATATTGAACTATTTTCGACAACAGCCTTTCTCGTGGTTTTAGACATTATCATAATTAATTAATAACATTATAAAAATATACCTAACAATAGAAAATTTAATTTTTAGAAAATATTATACCGCGAAGGGGTAAGATATCCATTTGCGTGGATGATTAATTAAATATGATGAAGGGTTTCATGTTCACACACTGTAAACGCACTTTATGAGTTAATTTTCTGGCGCAGAAATTTGATACTGTTGTGCCTCGTGTACTATAATAATAACACTTGTCAGAGCGTTGTGGAAAATGTCTTTACAGTGTTTTGTAACAACGCTGAGAATTTTTAATTCAAATAATAGATTTATATTTTAAAATATAAAATGAAAACTTTCCTAAAAGTTTAAAGCCATTGCTGGCGAAAAGGATTAGCCCATGGGACTGCCCACAGATTTGAATAGTTAGTAGTTTTAAGAATTATATTTATTTTTGTTGGTCGGAAAAGGTTTTATGATTATATTTATATAGGGTATAGAAGTGTAAAGCCAGGCATGTGTAGCTGTTCATTTAAAATCGGAAGATTGTTCAATTTCGCCAGCAATGGCTGTAAGCGTCAATTCAAGTTCATCCTGCACTTCAACGCCTGAAAATGCCAAAAGGCGAAACCTGGGTCGTAAGTGACAAAATTTGTGTGAACGTACATAATTTGAATGATTCAAATTTAATATTGAAATTTCACCAAGCACCTTCAGTCGAAATCTTAAAAAAAAAACTTATTTTACTTATTTAAGACTTATGATATAAAAAGTTTAAAAATAATAATTCAAGTAAATAGAAGCGATACATTAATAATCATTTTTTACAGAATCTTTTAAACAACAGTTGCTGTATTTATTCACTTGCGCAATTACTTAACCTTCAAGTGCTTACATTGTAATCTTAATTTTTGGCGTAATCCAGTTGTGTATTGTAAATTTTACTAGTTATGACAGGGCATGCCTATTCTGGTCGCTGTAGGGGTGCGCGAAAGCCTTAATCTTGCTCCAGACACGACCTGTGATAACTCAGTCGTGGCTAATCTCCATTATTAGTCATCCAAGGTATCAGTTCACACATTAAGGACCCAAGCTCGGTCGACTTGATTTGTGTATCATCCGAATTATAGCAGGCACTGGACAAAATATATATAATGTGTTTTTGAGCTGATATTATTATCATGCAGTGACAGCTTAACGTTTTATCACATATAATAAAATAGCAAACGGTGTCTCGTAATATGTAATAATAAACTTTAAAAAAATGATTTAAATGTAAGATATTTTTACACTAAATCTTTTGAATCGAAGAGCACATTATTTTTGTCATTAATTTCAAATTATGTAATTATGCTCTAATGCTCTAAATTATTCACACTGAAAAACCATATTCGCTCCAAGTGTGAGTGATATAATACCCCTCCTGTTAGAGGTATCTCAACATATTTTTTTCTACGATAACTGTTAGTTACGCAATTCTTTTTCGAGAGGACCATTGGTTAGATAATTACTCTACTTTATTACTTTTCGGGTTCTAAGCTCAAGAAATGCGACCCCAATACCCACATTTTCTTAAATATCTATTTTAATATAGGTGATACAATGTTTATAATTAAAGTATTATTATATCATAGTTTTTTGGACCTTTTGTAGTTTACATAAATATGCTATAACGCGATAAGCGATCTTTCGTAAGATAGCTGGCCTAAACACGTCAGTTGCAATTTCATATGTGTGCCGGGATGACGTCTTTTTTACGCGCAACTTAAAATTAAATTAATGATTATTTATTAAAAAAACACAGATTTTTTATCATAAAATGTATGAAGAATGATGCAGAGAGAAATTTTAAAGCCCTAAGACTATTTTTTTTTTGAAATTCATAAGAATAAGGCCAATAATGAGGAAACCACTGGGGTCCCTAAACGACCCCCATCGGCAGAGAAGTATTTTTCTAGTCTCCGAGCCGCGAGAGCTAGCTACGTTCATAGTAAGTATTCAAAAGAAAATCGACTTAAACCCTTCGTATCTGTCACGGAGGCCATCAGCGTTGGCCACTGCACTACAAATTCTCTCCTTTTCATTATTGTTTTGTAAATGATTTATTTTTATCGTTTTCAAATGCCACAAAGAACAGTACAACTTAAGTTGCACTTAGTGCTTTGTTATTTTTTTTTACCGTATTACAATGGAGTTTTACCAAGTAAATGCTAATTCAATCAATACAAAATAAGACAATGTAATACGTCATAGTTACTATGAAAATGAAAAAAAATGTTTGAAAAAAACACATTGTTTATTTATTTATTGTTTAAATATTAAAAGTACAGTACATGACATTACAGCTGACGCCAATTCGCCATGCACTTGACAAATATACTGAGAAAAATAAAAAATATACAACATAATACATCATATTCAACAAACAAAATCAAGAAATAAAATAGTAAAACTCAACAAACAGTTCACAAATAATGTCACTAAAAATGTCCACTTGTCTAGGCAATGAGTTAGTTAATAAGTCAAACGGTCCTTGGAACAGGCGACTCATACGCCCTACGCGAGGAATAGTTTTTTTAGAAAAAAAAGGTTTGGTTATAGTTTCGCCCACGTAAGAATAAATTAGAAGCACGTTAGTTAATAGTCATGAGAATTTCAGAATTGATAACTCGGCCCCGAAGAAGAAGAAAAAATTATTTAAACTTGAAAACGACCTTCTAGCTTCAAGAGAGTGAAATGATAACATTCCTAAAAGAAATTTGGTGGGAAAATTGTAATACGAAGGTAAGGGATACGCGGTTCTCAATGTGTTAAAATATTATTTTTCCGCAACAATTTTATGAGGAGGGTCCGCAGTGTGCGGGGAGCGCATTTAAGAAGAGACCAGCCATCAGGTAAACAATATAAATATGAGATATTTTTCACGACTTTACCAGGAATTTTTCAAAGTCCCTCGCGATTAATAACCGAAGCGGGGGAGTCCCGGCGGCTAAAAATAACATAATTTTATTTTTTCGTGTTGTGCGTGGAGTAATCAGTTTGTTATGTAAAATACATTAAATTTACTACCAAAAAGAATTATTAATGAAAATTTTATCGACGCATGTTCGATATCGTTACTGAATCTGGACTTAATCAAGGGCTGTGGAGTGAGTCGCGGAGTCGCGGTATTTTGGCCGGAGTCGGAGTCGTGAAAAATTAGCTGCTCGATTTTTTTTTGAAAAATATGTTTAATAATGCGTAGTCAAACAAAATAGTCAAACGTGTTGACATTTCATGCTTGGCTGACTAAAGATGATCTAATGGTATACATACGACTGTGGAAAGTAAAAAGGATGTAACCCACACATACCAAATTTTACAGGAAACGCAAAAAACCTGTTATGATGATTTTGGGTTGTGAAACAAACTTGAAGTGAACGAAGACTTGTTAACTGGTGTTTAATTGACAGAATCTAATATTAATTTAAGAAATCGTCTAAGAAACAACTTTTTTTCAGTCTTTTTTCAAGGTTTTAATTTTTTTCAAGGTCATCTTTTTCAAACTAAAAAGCTAAATTTAGGTACTAATTCGGCATTTGCTGCTTGCATCCTTTTGATAGAACGTGTATCAAGTTTGATACATTGTGATCATCGAAAAAAACCTGTTTCCTTTCTACAGTCGATATGTATAAGTTAAAATAAAATTATTGAAAAATTTCCTCGGAGTGGAAGACGGAGTCGTTAATTATTGTAAATCTGGAGTCGGAGTCGTCTTATTTTACACAACTCCATCGATGGACTTGACGGTAACTTTGTGGAAGTTTATTTTAATATAAAAAATAAAATAACTTAGATTATTCCACGTATTGTGCTACTAACTGTGAAACGTGTTTTGCTTCTTTCAGAGGCATCCTCAGACAATCTTACTTTCACAAATGCTTGTTTAAGTACGAATGATTTTAATTTTTAATCAGAATTTATTATAAAAGTTAAAACGGGAGGCAAGGAGGGGATGGTAGAAAAACAAACAAACAATAATGATCCTACAAATGACATTGACGTTACTACATAGCGCAATATGTGGAATAATCAAACTTATTTTATATTATGAATCCAGACTTTTTTGTAACAGAAAATATTAAATTTATAATAAAAAAAGTTTATGAATGATGTATTTTGTTCAAAACAAAAGAACAAAAATTGAAGTATTTAGATAAAATTATGTTTTTGACGTTGAAATGCATAGTAGATACTTTATTGAAGTATCACATGTGATCTTAGGTGTAAATGAGTTAAGTACATTTTCTATGTCTCTTAAAACTATATTTTGTGTATTTTTTAAAAATATTTGCGCTCCTAATGTGGAGCATACGTACTTCTAATTGTGTATATCTCAACAGCAGAGCTTTTTTTTGTTACTCAGTTGCTTAACCTCTCATTTTTTTTCAAATAGTGTAGAAAGTAGAGACGTCCCAATTTTTTTTGGGTAAAATGAGTGGGAGGAGAAATTCAAGACATTAAATTTATTTATCCATGCCTTCAAAGATAAAACCATTACTCTATAAAAACTGTGAGTGCTAGGATTAGAACTCGTGACCACGAATCCAACACAATATACTCCATGTTACACAAATCGTTAAAGTGGTGGAACAACTTGAAATTTACAGGCATAAACAAAACATCTTAAATGAACAAACCATTATCAATCCATCACCGTTGTTACAACCTCTAATGTAATGAATAATAAATATCAGTGTAATTTATCTTAATTGACATTGAAAAATTTCATATTGATTATTGTTTTTCGAAACACTAAAGCCATAGTTATTAAATTTAATGTAATGTAATTAATAATAAACATCAGTTTAGTTTATCCTAATTAACGTTTTAAAAAACCCAGATTGCTTATCGTTCTTTGAAACACTAGAGTCATATTTAATAAGTGTAATATTATAATTGTAATTTGAATTAAGATGTTAGAGTGAATAACATGATGCATTGTGTATCTCTTTGGAGCCAGTAATTATAGCTGTGAAAAATGTAAGTTTAATCATAGTTCTGGCGATGGCAAAAACCGAAATAGCTATCAACTAATAAATATAAAAACTGTATAGATAAAAACGTTGCTATTTTTACCCTATTGTAATGGAGTTCTACCAAGTAAATGCCAAGTCAAAAAATAAATTAAAGTGGTATTTAACTTACTGCATTCAACTAATTTCATACAATTTGTTGAGGCCGAAATCCCGCAAAGAGCATACTCACTTAACTGGTTAAGCATCGACAAGGTAAAGTTCGATAAATTCGTTAGTTTCCCGAAATGTCTTATAAAATTTCGACCATATTCATTGCAATTAACGGTCAACTGGCTGGTATTTTTTTTTCATTCTTCTTAAAAAACTATACAATAAAACTGTAGACAAAGTGGACTAATCTGTTTTTGCTTTTAAATATCCCACATTGAAACTGTGTTGTATAATGGCATTGTCATTGAGTAAAGAGGTCTGTTTTAGAAATAAAATTACCCCGGCGGATTCTGATGTCAACATATTTTCGAGCGACAAGAATAATTTTAACTTTTGCGCTGCCGAATAATATCTTTCAAAGGACGAAAATTTAAACTTGTCATTATTTCATAGACTTTAAATCAGCGAGGCGTGACAAGCTGGAGACGAGCGCGTCTTTAAAAGTTAAGAACTTCATAACACCATAGATTCCACGGTTACTCATAAATTACAGTTTTACTTTAAATATGACAATGAATAATTAAGCATTTTCAACGTAGACGACATACAAAGATTGCATTGCCTGTAATATTTTTGAAACCGGGATTACGGTTAGTTGGTGAAAACTGAAAACGTTAAGCACCTATGATTTGGTATTACAAATAAATTTGATAACTTTGATGATCCACTTGTTATATTAACTCTTTAAGAAGCATCATCGGACAGAACGTCGTAGATTTACGAATAAACTAAAAAATGATTTTAATTCATTACTTATAAATTACAAAATAAAAGTCCTGGTTTTTTCTTTTTCTACTGGACGCAGAGAGAATGTTAGATACAAAAATTGATACTATTTATTTTTATTCATGTCCGCTTCCAATATGAAGCGTATGACCTTCTAATGAAGGCATCTTAAAAGGAATTTTTCTACGAGAACTGTTTGTTAATCAGTTGTTCAATATTTCTATTTTCAAAGAGAGTAGTAGGGTTAGAAGGATAATACCAAAACACGTGTTACGTATATATGTAATTATTACTAAAACACTATTTAAATGTTTTTTCAACTTTTATTCGAATAACATAATTTTTACACTTTAATGAATCACTTAATCTTATAATCAAAATAATAACGACGTGAGTATCAAGAAGTCTCTACTGAGTTGACGACCTTTCGATTTAAACTCTCGATTTGAACTAAAGTTGAAGGAATCAATATATTGTATATATTTGTGTTGTGTATAAGTTATTGTTGCATTTAAATTATATACATTTTAGAGTGCAATCAAATAGGAAAATTTTTAATTATGTTATGTCAGGGGCAATCAACATTTCACAGTGGTTGATTTAGCGTATATATAACACACGATTAGTGGTTAACTAATCGCTCTCACTACGCCCAGTTATTAAAGGATCGAAAAGGTAGGAGAGAATTTTTAGACATCAAAAACACCCATGCCTTCGAACAGAAATTTATTTTGAGTCATTTTTTTCGAGTGCCAATTACAGACATTTTTTTTAATTTAACAGTTAATTCAAACGGGCATGAATTCAACAATGGTGAGTCGCCTACCCTATTTAAAACGTGATTAACTAATTTTTAATTTCTATTATTTTCGATAAATCCTGGCTATTCAAAATTAACCGTTTATTATTAACTATATAGAGTATTTCAACACTTTTATTTTTATCGAAAATTGTGATAATTTTCTATCGATTGGTTCGCTTTGAAGGGAAAATTGTAAATGAACGAATTACTAATTGACATCTTTCATGATCTTTAATTCTAACATTGAAGATTCTTCCTGTATGCTCTACAATCTACATAATCAGCTTGACTGTTTTGATATGTCATGCGATAGATACCGCTCTAAGAAAATGATTTGTGTAATGACGTCTGTTAAGAGCAGATTTGTGGAGTCGGAGTTGGAAAAATGACTCAGACCCAGTTTTAAGAAGAATATATAATAAGGGAATTTTTTTTGAATCCATGTCCGCGCCCAGTGTGGAGCATACGGCCTCCTAACGGAGCTATCTCAACAGACGTTGTTTCTACGAGAACTGTTTGTTAAAGGATCAAAAGGATGGGAGGAGCGGAAATGATTTGAATTGACATCACAAACACCTAGTCTTCGATCACAACTATGAATTGAATAATTCTCAAATTCAATGTGATCTGACCGGGAATCGAACTCAGACTTGCGTGATCGGTAGAGCAAGCTCTAACCAACCGAGCCACAGCAGGCGACAAATTAAATGTTCAGAATTTAAATCAATTTTTGATCAGAATAAAAATATGAACGGTCGTAATAAAAATATTATACGGCCAGAATATTTTTTTACCATTTTGGTAAGGTTAGGTTAGGTAAGGTTTTTTTTAAAAAATTGTTTAAATTATGACTATTTATTCTGACCATTTAATATAAATTCTGACTGGAAAAATACGAGCCATTTAATAATGTTTTCGAACCACAATAGTAAATAGTGTTGCCACTGCATGGCTGACAAAAAATAATCTAATTGTATATATATAAGTTAAAATAAAATGATTGAAAAAATCTTTGGAATCAAAGTCGTCTTCTTTTACTCGACTCCACAGCTTGGTCAAGAGTTTTTTTATCATTGTCTTAACTCGAAAAAATATCTATAAATAAATAAATAATGCATATAATGAGTGAAAGCCGCAAGCCTCAATAAAAATTCAACTGTACGGAACTCTCAACGAAAATAGATATTTTCACAGTAATTTTGAACTATTATATTTTATAGTTTTTTTGATTTGTGCCTGAAAGGGTTATTTAATAGTTTTAGTTAATGTAATATTAAACTTCATAAAAAGCTTATTTGACAATGCGACTATCTACACAACTACTTAGAAACTTTTTGACATTGTTTAAAAATAAATCGATTCGAAAACAGTTAAAAGTCATTAAATATTCTACAGATGCACACGATTTGTTTTAACATGATTTTCAAATAACACGGTACAATGAAATAACAAATACCATATTTTACGCGAATTATTTGTAAGTACTATCACGGAAAAAGTAGACAACGAATCTATCCTAATAACAAAAAATTCAACAACGCATGATAGCTATAACAAACTAAAGGATTCATAAGATCCTTACTCATAAACGTGTCAAATATTTCTTGCGATTAAAGCAATTTATGTCCAGTCCCTCATAAAAGTCCCCGTGTATAATCAAGTAGTGATAATAGTATTTTTTTTTTAAATAAAATACATATTATAAAATAAATAATTATCAACAATCTTTTCTCGAATTTGAATTGTTTGAATTTTGTACTTTTCCATGAGTTTTGTCGCTAACGACCCGAGTTTCGCCTTTCGGCATCTTCAGGCATTCCAAGTGCACGGATATACTTGAACTGACAAGTTCACTTGGAATGCCTGAAGATGCCGAAAGGCGAAACCCGGGTCGTTAGCGACAAAACTCATGGAAAAGTACAAAATTCAAACAATTCAAATTTGATATTAAAATTCCATCAAGCACCCTCAGTCGAAATACTTTCATATAAATACAATCCGAAATATGGTTTTGTGGCTTTTACGTGTTGCACTAAATTTGAATTGAATTGAGATTAATTACTTTATGATTCACTAAAAGATGGGACGTATAAAAAATTCTAACTCAGCTTAGAGCATATCTCAAAATTACCATCTTCTAGTTGTAGATGAATGATCTATAAAACCACTATGAAACTGATCCATCAAATTATTTGAATATAATATATATTAAAAAAGACAATTAGACAAAACTTCCATTTGAATAATACCCTTTTAACATTGGCGGAGAACTGTAAAACCGACAGCAGCAAATACATTTTACCAAATAATTACCTACAAAATTGTTTTCACTGCAATATAAATAATCAAAACTTCCATTAGCAATAATTGAAAAACTACAACTCAACATACCGTCGAATATTCGTTATCTAGATTGCTTTTTTAATCAGTATTTAATCGCGCTAGACATCTGGGGATGTAGCTCAGTGGTAGAGCGTTCGCTTTGCATGTGAAAGGCCCCGGGTTCGATCCCCGGCATCTCCAAATTTTTGTATACGATTGTTATTACCAATTGAATATATAAGATCGTTTCATCACTTGTGTAGTCAATTTATATTTCTATGTCGAGTAAAGTATTTTTTTTTAATTTCCAACAATTTTTGACTGTTTTATCAACAATTCAATAAATACAGTGGTTAAAAAACTGCTCACGAGAGCTTATACAAAAATTGTGTTTTAAAAAAACCGGTTTTCAAATTACAATATTTCATAAACCAGTTTTCAATATTTTATATTTTTTAACATTAATTAACATTAACACTGATAGAAAAAATATTTTAATTTTCATCAATTTTGTTTGTTATATCTCGTTAGGAGATATTTAAAAACGAATTTTCAATTAAATGAACGTATACTAAATGTTTTCAATGCTTTAATTGATTAAACTTACTATTGTACTACATATTTTCACAGTAACCATATTGGTTTTAAGTTAAAATATTAAGGTTTATAATTGAATAATTTTAATTTAGCATTATAGCTAATGCCAATGCGATAAATATTTTAAAGTTGAAAAATCATACCAGAAAAACTCAATGAGTTGTAAGTCACTCGAGATCAACTCTAGGTAAATTGACATCACAAACACCCACGTCTATTTGACATTGACTTTACCAGGAATCTAACCCAGACCCATCAGGTTGAAAGAGCAAGCTCTAACCAAATAGACAACAGTGAACGACTAATAACAAAATATCAATATTAATTCTAATATTTGAAACTGTCACAAATTAAAAAAAGGTCTTCTTCTTCGTCTCCGAAATATAGTTGTTTGCACACTTGAAACATTTGAATTATTCTAAAAAATATTAAAATATAAATACTGCAAGACTGTCGATATATGTACTGAGGTCTTCTTCTTCTTCTTCGAAATATATTTGTTTTCATACTTGAAACATTTGAATTATTCTAAAAATTATAAAATATGAATACAGCAGGGCTATCAATATTGGATATAGCAGCTCAATTAGGATTTTTATGAATATATTTTTTTATTTCCGCTATTTGCATATTTTGTTTTACAATCCCTGTGTATTTTAGTTCTTTAAGAGAATTGGGTGTATTCCCAAAAAATCCATTTAGAGAATTAATTACGTTTAGATTTTCTGGTTTATTCAATAAATAAGTTTGCAATTTATTTTTCACGGCAGTAATTTTTTTGACTATTTAAAAATGCAACAAAAATCCCACTCCCGTTGAGGGCAACGGGCTTACAGCTAGTTTATTTATTATTGTTTCAATTAAATTTAAATTAAGAATGACAAAAATCGGAAAAATATTCTATATTTTGGTTCTATTGAAAAATGAAAACGGAATAAAGAATAAAAAGCTGTTCAAATAGTATTGTTTTATTTTTTTAAATAATCACACGAATAATGTAACCATCTAGAATTTTTAATGCATAATAATACTGAAATATTACACCGGGTTTTATAACACGAAAAAAAAACAATTTCCCTCATATCAAGTGTAATATAATTTCTCCACTCAAGTGTCAAAGTGAAAGGTGTCGGCGGGAAGGCTTCGACGGCAATTAATTTGCATTACCTAGCCGTGGCAAGCGTAAACACAAAGCCTGCTTAGCGGGCTCGAAGCAAACAACGATGTGAAAAATATTTATATTTTTTTGGGAATACATACTAAAAATCACCATTTCCACGAAAACTTTCCATAAAAAATGAGTGGACACAATTTTTTTTAATATTACAACTATATATTATAAAGACAGTTTTGTATAAATTGCAATGTAGCATTTTATATCACTTTGTTAAAAAAATCCCAAATTTTAATTATGTTTGTAACTACTGTTATGGATATATTTTTATTAAGACACTTATTCAATGTTGGTTCAACTTTATTCCATATATAATTTACACTTTCAAATAAATCACTCAATCTAATGATACGATATGAGTATTGAGGCGTCTCTACTTCGTTGTAAAACGTTTCGATTTGAACTCTCGATTTGAACTGGCTAAGCTTGGAGTTTATTGTTACAATAAGTTTTCATAGATAATTTAACAAAGCACTCTATGCGATAATGTTGTGTATACATAACATTACCATCAGTCACCACTTAAAATTTATTAATCATTGATATTTTTTTAATTATATGTTAGAGGTGTTTTAACATTTTAAATTTGTGTAATTATATAATCACTTTTACTGTAATTTGTAAATTATTTTTTACACCAATTGTTGTTTACACCTTTTTATTTCAATTTATTTTTGTATAAATAGCACTGTTAATATATTTTTCTTATCAGCTGACAATGCTCGCAATGAGCAAAACCGGTCCGGATCTTTTAAATAAAGTGGAATAAAGTACAAAAGAATATTGTGTTTCAATTAATATAATACCTTTCCACCAAGTATTGACAGTGAAAACCCTAAAAGTGACAAATGGCACTGCTAAATTATATTTCTTATCAGTTGAGATTGCTCGCCATGAGCGAAACCGGTCCTTATATTGATAAATATAAATGGAAATTAAGTACAAAAGAATATTGAGTTTTAAACTTAATTAAATATGTGATTTTTCTTAGCAAAAGAATTTAAGGCTAAAGCGACGAGAGCTTTTGTTCTGCTTAAAATAAGAAAAATAGACTCGATTCAGTTTCCATGTAAGCTTATCTCTTACTTTCAGTGAAGAATAAATAGTAAAGTAAGTCTCAAGCGCCGAGTATTGTTTGACTATGAAAAAAAGGCAAAACTGAATTTTAAATCGATTTTCCACGAAAGCTTTTTCACTAGTGATATATATATCTCATATCTAACGCAATCAGAATTTCCAACTAGAGCACAAAAAAAAACTTTTTAAATCGTCAATAATAAAATTTCTCGGTAAGCTTGTCTCATTTTAACTATTATTGA
Source organism: Himalopsyche tibetana (assembly GCA_030503985.1). Taxonomy (NCBI): domain Eukaryota; kingdom Metazoa; phylum Arthropoda; class Insecta; order Trichoptera; family Rhyacophilidae; genus Himalopsyche; species Himalopsyche tibetana. The sequence goes on along the minus strand of JAPJYX010000052.1, from coordinate 6,049,380 downwards.
CAACGGGTTCTATGACAAAATTTTGTGAATCCATCGGGAATGAATTGAGTGCTAAAATTCCAGATCACTGAAATATTAGCCATAAAGGGCCCTTTTTGAGATCCTAGAATTCCGGGATAGTTTCATGTATTTATTTTTTTACATATCTCTTGTTTAAATACAAAAAAAATATCTATCATAACCGTTAACGGGCATAGCGATAGCGTTTTTATTATTTTGTGCCACAGTTGTTTGGGATAAATACGATGAGAAGAGATATCACAAACACTTATTTTCAAGATCTCTGTGTCAATTATTGACTGCAATTGGATATTCTTTTGTGTATTATAATAATATTGGAAGCTTTTTAAAGTTTTAATTACTTAACAATAAAAAAAAAATTTGATCTCGGGATTAACATTTTTTTCAGTATTCGAGCTTTCTGGATCCCGGTACTGATCACTTATCAATGTTTCCGAAAATTCTAACGAAAAAGTCTCGAATTTTTAGAATTATGTCCTGATTGCGGAGACCTTTTTTAACCTCCATCTAAATCATAGGTTCTCAAACTTTTTCGGGTGGCGACCCCTTTTTATAAAAGCCATGTAACCCGCGGCTCCGATGCAATTGAAAAAGGCATTTTTTTCAATAATGTATTTTTTGTTGACTGTAGTTTTAGTTTTTTGTTCAAATCCAAAATCGAAAAAAATTGCCGACATAGGTTGCGAACCCGTGATCTAAATAGTGCTGAATAATTGGTTATGACATGTTATAGTGAATCACGAAATCTCGATATTAGTACTAAATCCCGGGATTGGAAGCCCCAGTTTCAATGTGTATTCTTATCAGTTGAAAATGTTTGTAATGAGTGAAATCTGTCGAGATCAGATGAAAAAAAATGGAATTAGTACAAAAGAATAATTTATTTTCTGAATATTATACCTTTTCACCAATCATTGTTAATAAACACATTAAAAGTCATTAAGTTGTAGACTTAATCCGTCATAACAATAGACATCTATTCCTTTTCTCTTGGTTTTCTAAAGGTTGATCAATTGAGTAACAAACAATTTTTATAAAAAAAATTGTTGAGATACTTCTATTAAGAGGCCTACGCACACTGAGAGCGGATATAGATTTGAAAAAAATGAAATCAAAATATACATTTTATTATTATAATATGATTCAGAAGAAGAATTTTAATATAATATACGAAAACACTCTTGCTAAAGCTGCGATCGTGTTCTTTTTAGCAGAATAAGACAAAAGATATCTTTCTATGTTGCTTTTGTTTACAAAGGATTGTTCACACACAGTTCTTTATGATTGGTTTACTACTTCCTGTCGGCTTAGTTTTTTTTTATTATCCCGTATTTGTGTATTTTGAGGTAATGAAAAAAACTGATTACGCCAACGCACGGTTTGTTTTTTTATTAAAAAAATCGGTGTAAAGCTATAGAAGATGTTTTTGTTTCACAACTACAAATATTACAACAGGGTAATAATATTCAGGATCACACGTGGACATATTTTTATAGGAGTGCATACAATAGATTTTTGAGCGGAAAAATCAACGCTGTAATATTTTTATATGGAATTTATTTTTTAATGAAAGTATGACGGGTCATATACCGCAAAAGTAAGTGTTGCTGACTTCCGTGCCGGATCTCACGGGTTCGAGTTCCAGCACGAACAGCATTTTTTAAATCGATTTCTGTTAACAGGCATGAGTGTTTTGTGATGTCTTAATTACCCTCTCACCCTTCCCATCTTTCAATAACTGAGCGTAGCAAGAGCGATTAGTTAACCACTAGTCTTCCACTGGCCTTATCCTTCTATCCCTAAAACTCAGAGGGTAACTAAAAAATACTAAAAAATAGAGGGTTAATGACTGACCAACAGTTCTCGTAGAAAAAATATGTTGAGATACCTCCATTAAGAGGCAAATTTGCTTCACACTGGGAGCGGAAATAGGTAAAAAAAATGTGGTGTGGCTGTGTCATGGACACGGCCGTGTGTTGTACGTGAAAACGTTTAGTAATAAGTGATATTACGCCCCATTTTTACGTTACCGGCACCGCTTGACTCGGTCATATGGTGTTTTAATGGTACCATTCGATTGTTCTTGAAAAGCCCTTTCCAACCGTATGCGATCTTTGTATTTTGACATGGCTTTTTAACGCGTTAAGCCTGACATTATATATTTTTGATTTTTTTTTCACACCTTATTATAGTCACAATCACAATATTACACTAATGTTTTATAGATAGGTATAATCAATAGATTTGGTCGAGAGCTAACGATTGAAACTCAAGCGAACATCGTCACTTCTTTGAGTCAAAAGTTATAGTAAATAGAAATCTCGATACGCAGCAAAATGACTTTCCCCTCCGCCCCGCGCGATGTATCACAGTCCTTTTATAGCCCAATAAATTTTTTGATTCTTTAGCTTTCCAGTGGTGCAATTTAATTTTGGATAGCGATGATAAATATGAAACTGCAACACCAAATTGTATCCCCCGATTTTGTTATCATTCGTTTTCTTGGATTGCCTCCCTATAGAAGAAATTTTAAAAACGTATTCACGTCAAAATTATGTGAACATTTAGTAAATATATTTATTTATTTATGAATAAAATAATATGTTGACTGGATTCTGCCGTACTAAAAAGATACAATGGAAAATATTTGTAACACTAAAATATGACTACAGTATTTCAAAAGTGAATTTATTATAATTAAAAAACTCGGTTTATAAATTACCATGAATATAGCAAGTGAAAAGTAACTTTTTTTCAAGATGCAAAGTATACTATTACACCATGAAAAATTCTGATTGCCGATTATTTATTTCTTACCATATCATACGATTCATTTAAAAATGTGGTCTTCGGCAACAGTGCTTTAAATGATTTTTTTTTGATTGAATTGGCATTTAATTGGTAGAACTTCATTATAAAATGGTTAAAATAGCAACGTATTTAATTCTACAGTTTTTATGTTATAAGTTGTTAGCTATTTCAGATTTCGCCATCGTCAGAACTATGTATGTTCAAACTAACATTTTGAACAGCTATATATTGGCTCCGAAGAGATACACAATACATCTTGTTATTCACTCAAGGATTGAATTATGATTTTATCCGAAAAGCTATCAACTAATAATACAAAACCTGTAGAACTAAATACGTTGTTATTTTTTTCCATGTCCAATCCCAATGTGGAGCATATGGCCTCCTAATGGAGGTATCTCAACAGAAGTTTTTCTACGAAAACTGATTGATACTCAGTCGCTCAACCTTATTTTATTTCTAAGTGAGTAGTAGAGAAAAAAAAATAAGGCTGGAACAGGACTAGTAGTTGGCTAATCGCTATTGCTACATCCAGTTATTAAAAGGTCAGAAGGATGGGCGGAGAGGAAATAATATGAATTGACATAACAAACACCCAGTCTTCGTTCACAACTTTGAATTGAATAATTATCAAATTCACTGTGATCTTACCGGGAATCGAACCCAGACCTGTGCGATCGGTAGAGCAAGCTCTAACCAACTGGGCCACAGCAGGCGACTGTTAGTAAAGCTAATGCTTTTAGAATTTTTTGGCATATCTCAAAAATGTCAACAATGAATATTATTAGTTTTAATACCACCAATCTCCTCATATTTTGTTGGTAGATCTAAACGGGTCTTTGGAATAGCCAAATAGCACAGTTCGCATCCAGTCGTTCCCTTATTATATTTGAACAGAACACTTCCTTTAACATTTATATTCCTTGTTTTCTCGCACAAGAATCACTTACAGCGAATGCCGTTCAGAATTTAATTTTAAATAGTAATTAATTTCTGCTAACTTGATTCTTGCTGTACAATAGTAATAAACGGATATGTTTAATAAGATAATATGGTAATACGACATAGTTTCATATAATTGTTATGTTTTTCATGCTTTGATGATACATTATTTAAGTCCATTGATTGAGTTAAGTTTTTTAAAATTCCCTAGGGTACTCAACGTTGTACCCAACACCACCCACTGCGGCTTCAAACTCTTCTTATAAGGACAGCCATCGGATTTTTTGCGACACATATTTGGGATGCGATCAATATTCCAATTTGGGATGCGATCAATTTTCCTTTCAATTTTTTTTCAAGTAAAAAAATATTTTTTGTGACACAAACTTGAAATGTAATATATTTTATCGACAGCCATGAGATTTTTGTGACACTTTCTTGGAATGCGATCAATATTCCAATTTGGAATGCGATCAATTGTCTCTTCAATTTTTTTTCTAGTGACAATATATGATCACTTTTAGGGTGTTCACTGTCAATACTTGGTGGAAAGGCATTATATTAATAAAAACAATAATCCTTTGTACTTCATTCCACTTTATTTAATATGTCAGGACCGGTTTCGCTCATTGCGAGCATTGTCAACTGATGACAATCAGTGACAATGTCAGTTGACAATGCTCGCAATGAGCGAAACCGGTCCTGACATATTAAATAAAGTGGAATGAAGTACAAAGGATTATTGTTTTTATTAAGACAATATATGATTTTTTGTATTTCAACTTTTAAAGGTGAGCCATTCTTTATCGATCGAAACGGTAAGTATATCCTTTTTCACGAGATTTCTTGATAGACGAAAATAAATTTGAAATATCAGCATTTAACTATTAAATATATTTTTTCAAATCTTTTGTGACACATATTTGGGATGTGATCAATATTCCTTTTTGGGATACGATCAATTTTCTCTTTTTTTTTTTTAAATAACAAAATATTTTTATTTTGTGACACAAAATTGGAATTAAATATTTTTTTCGACCGCCATCAGATTTTTTGGGAAAAATATTTAGGGTGCGATCAATATTCTTATTTGGGATACGATCAATTGTCTCTCCTTTTTTTTCAAATAACAAAATTATTTTTGAGACAGCCATGAGACTTTTCGAAACACTTCCTTGGGATACGATCAATTTTCCAATTTGAAATGCGATCAATTTTCTCTTGAATTTTTTTTTCAAGTGACAAAATTATTTTTGCGACACAAAATTGGAATGAAATATTTTTTTCGACAGCCATGAGACTTTTCGCAACACTTCCTTGGGATACGATCAATTCTCCAATTTGGAATGCGATCAATTTTCTCTCCAATTTTTTTTTCAAGTGACAAAATATTTTTTGCGACACAAACTTGGAATGCAATATTTTTTTCGACAGCCATCAGATTATTTAGAACAAATGTTTGGGATGCGATCAATATTCTAATAAAGGATGCAATCAATTTTCTCTTCAATCTTGTTTTCAAGTGACAAAATATTTTTTGCGACACAAACTTGCAATGCAATATTTTTTTCGACAGCCATAAGATTTTGTTGTGACACTTTGTTGGGATGCGATCAATATTCCAATTTCGGGTGCGATGAATTTTCTCTTCAATTTTTTTTTCATGAAAATATTTTTTGCTCTTTGAATTCAGATGAATATCAAATATACTTACAAATTATTTGAAAAATAAATTGTTTAACACACGCTATTCAAAATGAAATAATAATTTTCCATTGAATCTATATATTAATAGCCGATAAAATAAGTTTTCACTTTTCACAAATGTGTGCGTACTGATGTCCACTTCGCCCAATGATAGCGCTTTATTTTGAACACCACACTTTTTCGGCCAATTGGAATGGACGTCTTTTTATATTCAAAATTCAAATTTCCTGGCTTAGAACTAAAGCATCGTAATTATATTGAGAGAACTTTATTTGAAAGTTTGCATGGCTGCAAAGTTTTTTAAATAATCAAATGTACTGATTCGATTTTTTGAAGCTATAAATATAGGGCTAGGAACTGATTTGACAGTGATTTTGTTCGGTGTCATCTTCTATTTATTAGTAGTCGATAATGTCCGTTTTGATTGCATGATTGTCACTGATTTCCCCTCCTCCTGAAGACGGTCCCCTTCCCCCACCCCTCTCTCTGCCCGCTATCGCCATCCGTTCATTTTTCTCTGACGTCTATTAGTCATGACAAAACAATTAATTTTCGTACTGACCAAAAATATTCTGTCAAGCTGGGGATCGAACCCAAGTCCCTTTTTCATTCTAATCGTTTGAACAAATATCCATTGTTCCACAAAGCGATTAAATTTAGTGAGGTGGAACGTCTACTTATTTTAAAAATTTCAAACCAATAGAAATATGTTATTTCTTAGTGACCTTACGACATCTGTTAGTGAAAGATTGCACTAAACGAATTTGAATAATTGAAAATAGAATATGTCAAATACTTATGAGATATTTTTCCTTTTCTACGAAATATATTTGTTTGGATACTTGAAACATTAGCAGGGCTGTCGATATATGGTCCCAGAGTCATCATTTTTTTCGAAATATATTTGTTAGCAAACTTGAACATTATTCCAAATATAAAATAATTTACGCAATTTCTGCTCCTACGAAAAATGGTTGTTAGCAAACTTGAACATTATTCCAAATATTAAATAATTTACGAAATTTCTGCTACTACGAAAAATGGTTGTCAGCAAACTTAAACATTATTTCAAAAATAAAATATTTCACGAAATTTCTGCTACTACAAAAAATGGTTGTTAGCAAACTTGAACATTATACCAAAAATTAAATATAAACGAAATTTCGGCTACTACGAAAAATGGTTGTTAGCAAACTTGAACATTATTCTAAATATTAAATAATTTACGAAATTTCTGCTCCTACGAAAAATGGTTGTAAGCAAACTTGAACATTATTCCAAATATTAAATAATTTACGAAATTTCTGCTCCTAAGAAAAATGGTTGTTAGCAAACTTAAACATTATTTCAAAAATAAAATATTTTACGAAATTTCTGCTACTACGAAAAATGGTTGTTAGCAAACTTAAACATTATTTCAAAAATAAAATATTTTACGAAATTTCTGCCACTACGAAAAATGGTTGTTAGCAAACTTGAACATTATTCCAAAAATTAAATATAAACGAAATTTCGGCTACTACAAAAAATGGTTGTTAGCAAACTTGAACATTATTCCAAAAATTAAATATAAACGAAATTTCGGCTACTACAAAAAATGGTTGTTAGCAAACTTGAACATTATTCCAAAAATTAAATAATTTACGAAATTTCTGCTACAACGAAAAATGGTTGTTAGCATACTTGAACATTAATCTAAATATTCATTAATTTACGAAATTTCTGCTACTACGAAAAATGGTTGTTAGCAAACTTTAACATTATTCCAAAAATTAAATAATTTACGACATTTCGGCTACAACGAAAAATGGTTGTTAGCAAACTTAAACATTATTCTAAAAATTAAATAATTTACGAAATTTCTGCTAACTATAAAAATAAAATAAATAAAAATAAAAATAAAATAAAATAAAATTAAATAAAATACCATAAAATAAAATAAAATTAAATACTTTGCAACAAAAATCTCACGTTGCTGGGCAACGGGCTTACAGCTAGTAGTGAATAAATGATTGACTCATGCTACATACAACCTTTGTCTTTGATAATAAAAGCTTTATTTGCTGCACACTGAACAAGCTTTATTAATAAAAAGCCTGATATTTAAACAGTATAGATGTATTTTAAACCCTTTGCTCTGAGCTTTTTTGTTGTTTTGTGGTTATTCTGAAAAAGCAATCTAAAGTATGTGTGGATTATAACAGTAGTAATCTCCTAGCAAATTGCATATTTTTCAATTTGTGTAATAAACTTTACATACATATTTTATTATTATGTCCCCAATAGTATATTTGTTATGGTTTTGAAATAAATAATAGGGTAAAAATATCAACGTATTTTAGTTCTACAGTTTTTTATATTTATGAGTTGATAGCTATTTCGGTTTTCGCCATCGTCAGAACTATGTTTAAACTTATATTTTGCTCAGTTATATACTGGCTCCGAAGAGCCATAATAATTAAAGTATCATACAATTGAAATGAGCTTAGTAAATACACACTGCAATAGTTTTATCTCTCTTAAAAATAAAACTATGCAATCTACAAAAACACCAAGTTATGACTTGATTGTACTAAAAAGATTCATCATTTATCTAGTTGGGTCACTTTACCTCCCGAAGGCTTCAATATAAGATGAAAAAAAAACATAATTTTGTTGTTGAACTTGCACGTAAAACAAACTCAGATACATGTTATTACTTTAGTACAAATTTAAATTAATAAAAACACAATATTCATTTGTACTTTATTTCCACTTTATTTAAAAAGGTCAGGACTGGTTTTGCTCATGGCGAGTATTGTCAACCGATGCTTGCCATGAACGCTGAGATGACAATGCTTGCCATGAGCAAAACCGATTCTAACCATTTTAAATAAAATATAAATAAAGTGCAAAGGAATATTGTGTTTTTATTAATATAATGGCTTTTCACCAAGTATTTATAGTGAACACCCTAACAACATTAAATAGTATACTACAGATGCCAATGTAGTTCTTTAAAACTATATTATCTTTTAAGTGTCTTAATAGGTTTTAATGGAAAATATAATCAAGCACCATTATTTGTGCAATCATCAATAAAAAAATCATTTCAATCAAATACAACGCTTAAAATAATGAAGCTTAAATCATGAAGTCAGAGTCCGCAAGAAGCCTACCGAATGGTCTTAAATTAAAGTTACCGCGTATTTATGGACCCAGGAACATCCCACAGCAATATTATATTTCAGCGTCTTGTTCAAAGTTGTTTCCCAAAATTATTTGTTCCAGCATATTTCCAGCGGCGCGAATTTCTCTGCGGCTTAGCAGATTGATTCTCTTTTGTTTCGAAAACTTCCACAATATGCCCTATTCAATTATTCATTTGGCAATCTATATATAAAGTTTAAACAAAAGCATACCACCATGTTTACCCAATACGAAGATGTAATATTATAGCAATGCTTCTATAATAATACTCTTGCCAACTAATGGAATATTGTAAACCATAATTAATTAGTTGAAAATTCCGATGACTTTTTTGCGTCATAAATTCAACAAAATGTTTTTTCTAATTATCATTTTTTTACCATATCCAATCCCGCACTCATTTTTTGATCCCGGTATTTCAGGATAAACATTTTCTTTAGGATAAGATTTTCCTAGATCTCGGAATTGAATGAAGTTGCTGAATTCTTTCGGAAAAAGTGACGAATTGACAGATTTCAGAATTATTCTCAACTCGAATTCTTTTTTAGCTTCATCATTTAAAAAAAGTTACCGTCTGCCAGTGACGAAGTATTCAAGCCTGATGATTATGTTAAAGTAAATACCGGGGTAAAGTCCTAATGGTTACCACACTTCTCCTCCAAGATTCTCTATCCCCGCCAGTCGCTTCTTCCTAGGTCATTTCAGCGTCCCGTAGCTCTGCCGAGTACATTTTATGGATGGTCATCAGTGGTTTTCCACAGGATCCATCCAATTCAAAACTCAAGCCTATCAGTCAGGTCCATCATCGTTTTAGACGTTATAAAAGGCTGGTTAGTCCGCTCTCTTATTGCCGTGTTATTGACAAAGTCGAGCTACACACATTTGTTGAAAATGTTATATTACTTAGCAAAACCAATACGCAGTTAATTTTAATACTATAAAATTTTCTTTAAAAAATACTTCACATAGCTTTCGCCTTCGGAATGATGTAAAAATATAGTTAGAAAAAAGCTGTAGGCAGCTAACTAACCAATCTACGCCAGACTTTAAACATCGGATAAAGAAGTATGAAAAAATCAACATTCGAGCCTTTAAAAGCAGATCCATAAATCGATTTAAAATCTGAAAGCTTTTATTCTGGGATTTAAGCTCACGATTCTTAAGTCAAGTAAAAGCTTTACAGTGCTTAAATTTCAGCTACATACCTACATAACTTAACTTTTATAAACTTTGACATATATTTTTTTTCGTTAAAACCTTCAAATTAACATAAAATATATCCCGTAACCTAATAACTTACGTGTACTAGGTATAATACATATTATAATTACACAATTATACAGCAGAATATAAATTAAATTAATTGAGATTATTATGTTGTAAGGAATTGTACGGCAAACTTAAAACACCTTCATTATTTAAGTAATAAAGATAAGTTTTAATTTGTTTCAAAGCTAATTTTCGCAAAGCGATTACTATAACTATTATAATTATCATTGTATCTTGTTTTTGTAGGCACAAAGGAAATAAAATTAAACTTTATATTTATGATAATTTTTAAATACTTAATAATATGGACTATCTGTATTCACATGTCTAATTATTATTTGGAACATATAACCTTCTGATATCATTGTCGACTGACGGTGCTTAATGAAAACTGATTGTAAGGCTGTCGATATATATCTTTTTCAGAAAAATTAAGATTGCGATGTCTGTAGTAAAATAGTTAATGTCGAGTTTTTTGGTAACAGTGTCCACAAGTTATAATTCAATTAATTGAGTTTTAAGTCGTAAAGTGCGTCAGCGTCAAAATTCTTCAAGCTTCCTTATTTTCTGATGTTATAGTGTTACATGTATTCCTTTTTATCGTTGCCAACTAAAAGGCGTGATCGCTTCAGAGGTGAGCAATCCACAGTGAATAAAGTTCACGTATATTACATATATCTCGCCATGTAAAATTTACAATTTTAATAAAAGAATGAAGCTGATATAATTCCATTAATCATTTAATTATGTACATAAGTTAATATTTATATATACGCTTATTTTTTAATTAAATTAATAAAAAATAATTAATTGTAGTACTAGCCGTTTCCCGTCAAGCGTTGCAATGCCACTCAAAGAAAGTGTCTGAGTTTTAATTGTGTTTATTAAAGTGCATGTTTTCTTTATCTGTTTGTTTAACGTTTGCTGCCGATTGTCTATGGTACAACACACGCGCCACTTACTGTAAGTTAATTGTACTATAACCTTCGCACAAGTGCAAGCATACGTTGTCAAAATAAACTGTATTGCAAAAATAAAAACATTACCTACTGTAAGCTAATTTTACTATGCCTATAACTTTCCTGAAAGTGCAATCGAAAATTTTGTCGAAATTTTATTGCAATCGGATCAGCGGTTTGGCAGCCCATAGAGTACGAACAAACAAACATTTATTTTTATATATTAGATTAGACAAAAAGAATCAAGAAATATCGCCAGCTTGTTCAAAAATGTGAATCAACTTCTTGATGAAATCCAAAAATAATAAAAATCAATACAACTTTGTCGAAATTAAAAACCTGATTCAATTATCAACTATTCAGATACATATTATTAAAAAATTTTCTTGCTACCAACTTGAAAATTATTTAGCACACTTGACATATTAAATAAAACAATAATTCTAATTGTCCCCTGTGTGGTCGAGTGGTTAACGTTGTTGGCTTTGGCTACGGAGGGCCCGGGTTCAAATCCCGGTACGGACAGTTTTTATAAATTGATTTTTCAATCGATTTATGAATTTCTGTTCAAAGGCATGGATGTATGTGATGTCTTGAATTCCCCCCTTTCACCCATCCTATCCTATGAACGGGGCGTACCGAGAGCGATTAGCTTACCACTAATCCTGTCCTAGCTCTATTCTTCTATCCCTACTCTCTTTGAAAAAAGAGAAGTTGAGCAACTGAGTAACAAGCAGTTCTCTTAGAAACACTTCTGTTGAGATAAACTCCATTAGGAGTCCATATGCTCCACATTGGGAGCGGACATGGTTTAAAAAAAAAAAAAAAATAATTCTAAAATCATATATCAATTGTTGAGAATTCTCTTTTTTTGTACAAACTGATTTTTTTTTGTGTGTATTGAGTACACTAAAGTTTTTTTACACGATAGATACGTTTCACAAAACACCGTTTAAGAAAAACTGATTTCCTGAATAAAAATAAATCGTAATATTTGAAAATATTTTGGTAAAGAAATCATGCAAAAAGTTGAAAATGAAGACGCAATAAGTGAATTACACAAAATATTATTCATAATATATATTTTGATGAAATATTCATTGCTTCTTGATTATATACGGAGAATTTTATGAGAGACTGGGCGATGTTATGTATTAAAATCTAATAAAGTCTTTTGTTTGGTATAACTGTTTTGTGTCGTTGAATTTCTAGTTATAACAAAATCCAATTTCTAACTCTGTTTTTGTGTCTAGGAATCATGTAAAAATAAATAATTCGTGTTTCAATGTAGTATTTCTTTCAATAAGTAGACCGTGTTATTTCAAAACCGTGTTAAAGAGAGTTGAGTGTATTGTACAGACAACATATGTCAGAATGAATGACGGAAGTGTTTTTTCCATACCATGTTGTTCGGTCACCTATATTTTCAATTGAAATGTCATCATTTTTTACGTGCTATTTTTATGGCCGCGTTCAATTGAGCGTACACTTCTGCAGTGATGTTTTATGAAAACTTCTTTCATGCACAAGTAATTAAAATGCAACAAAAAATGAAAATGTTTTTATTCCAACAGTCCTCGCGAAAATTTATATGTTGGCCGCGTCCAGAAATTCGGCTGATTGAGTTTGTTATATCGAAATCGGCCCGACGGCAAAATGATACATGTCTGTTGCCTTACCAGTGATGGCGAAACTGGAATTGGCGAAATCAGGAATAATAGAAAAAAAATCTTAATTTTAATTTAATGCCCCTTAGTCTTAACAATGAACTATAGTGCATCTGTTTCAGGAAAATCGTTAAAAAAGGGATAATGTTTTTAATGATTAAATAAATAGGAATTTTCTCAGCATTACTTTTTATTTAATACTTTGTTAATTTATTTTAAGAAAATCTGCATACTGGGATGTATATTAAATTTAAATTGTGTAAAGTTTGTACATTCACAAAAGTTTTTCCACTAACGACCCGGGTTTTGCATTCCGGCATCTTCAGGCGTTGATCTGACTGACTGATGAACTGACACTTGGTAAATATGTAAATTAAAATCTTAAAGTATATTAGATGTATGTAATTAAAGAATAAAACACTCATTACTGATAGCAGTTGTATTTATCATGATCATGACCAGTTTCGCTAACGAAGCAATCAGTCTGAATCAGTTGATAATGTTTCTCATGAAAATAAAACCGGGCCTAATCATATTAAATAAAAGTGGAATTAGTACAAATAAGTGTTTTATTCTTTGAACATTTTAAAAGTGATATATTTGTTTAAACATGACACCCTCAATGTGATAATAGAGCTTATCTCAACAATTTTTTTTTCTACGAGAACTAATTGTAACTTATTAACAGAAAATCTTTCTTGATACGGCCCGTTTTTAGATTCAGACAAGTGATTGAAAAATTTAAACATCATATACACGTATTCTTTTGAATAAAAAAATAATAAATCAGTATTTACAAAAAAAACTTTCCGTACTGGGATACAAACCTACGAGTATCACAACAGAAGCCAGCAACGTTGACTTCTCCGTCACTTATCCAGCAATGTTTGATGTATAAACAATGTTTTTAATTGTTCAAATAAGTGAAACAAAATCTAAACACGAAAAGGTTGTCGGTGGCATCATAAAAATGCATAGCGGGGTTTGTGCCCCGGAATACGTGAACTCTAAATGTTCAAACGATATTGTGCACCATACTATTTCGTATTATGACATGCGAAATGCTTCGGTTTGCAAGCGTAGCTGCAGTTTTGAATTTACGCCTTTTTTACAAGCTTTTTCTTTCAGCATCGGATTTTATCGTGATTCCACTGCAGTTTACAATGTTTTTCGATGCGACCCTTTTATAGCACAGCTTTTGATTCGATTGCTTGGCTTTGGTTTTTAAAAAAGAAAAATAACACGTCTGACGTCAACGTCAAATACATGAACTGCGTATGTATAATTGTGAAAAAGCAATGACGGAATAAGCGCTTCGGAGGCCACAGGCGCAAAAAAATTGAAGGTCCTGTTATTCGAATTAGTAGAATTGATTAAGAAATATTATCTGACTTCTATTAAATATATTTTTTTTGTTAACCATGGCCGCTCCTAATGTGGAGCATATGGACTCCTAATGGAGTTTATCTCAACATAAGTGTTTCTACGAGAACTGTTTGTTACTCAGTTGCTCAACCTCTCTTTTTTCAAAGAGAGTAGGGATTTTGAAGGATAGAGCTAAGACAGGACTAGTGGTAAGCTAATCACTCTCGATACGCCCCGTTCAGAGGATAGGATGGGTGGGAGGGGGGAATTCAAGACAACACATACATCCATGCCTTCGAACAGAAATTTATAAATCGATTGAAAAATCAATTTATAAAACTGTCCGTACCGGGATTTGAACCCTTGCCCTCCGTAACCGAAGCCAACAACGTTGACCACTCGGCCACATATTTTTATTTGGAATTGATTTTTTTTGATACATTAGCGTTTAAAAATTGATATTTTTTCCATACATATAAAATATTTGACTTGATTTATTGTACATACATTTCAATATATTATAGAGTTATATTTTTAATCTTTTCATATATTAGTGTAATATATTTGAATATTATGCTATTTGGGGGCCAGTTAGATTGGGGGCCCCAAGTGCGCGCCTCGTGCACTGAATGAGTAATCCGCCAATGTGAATAAGAAGAGTCTTCCACCGAGTCGTAAGCTTAGATTTTTGTGTTCATTGGTTTGAAACCAGGGGCTTAAAGTCAGAAGGATTTTTTTTGAGACTTTCGAAACCAGTGTTTCACGGCTACTTTTAACAATTTAATTGACATAAACATAAAATCTTATCATACTTATTGTGTTTGTGTTATCTGAATTATTTCCCATACATCTGATCATAAAAAGGATAATAAAAAGTAGCAAGAGTGATAAGTTCACTATTCATCTTTTCCCATCCCTATTATTATTAATATTCTCTTAAGAGTATATGCTACACATTGGGAGCGGACATGGTTTAAAAAAATAAAAAAAAGAGAGATTGAGAAATTAATGGCAATAAACATTTCAAATATTTGTAATAAGGGTTTGTTAACCACCCAGATGATAGGCCATGGTTGACAGGATCGTCACAGAATAGCATTGGATGTCTTATATGACAGTTTAATAATATCATTTTTTTTAAACCATGTCCGCTCCCAATGTGGAGCATATGTACTCCTAATGGAGTTTATCTCAACAGAAGTGTTTCTACGAGAACTGCTTGTTACTCAGTTGCTCAACCTCTCTTTTTCCAAAGAGAGTAAGGATAGAAGGATAAGGCTAAGACAGGATTAGTGGTAAGCTAATCGCTCTCGATACGCCCCGTTCGTAGGATAGGATGGGTGAGAGGGGGGAATTATGCCATCCATACATCCATGCCTTTGAACAGAAATTCATAAATCGATTGAAAAATCAATTTATAAAACTGTCCGTACTGGGATTTGAACCCGGGCCCTCTGTAGCCGAAGCCAACAACGTTGACCACTTGACCACACAGGCGACACAATTAATAATTATCAATAATAGCCTGCAAATTTTTGAAGAAACTATCCAACCGATAACATTGCAAAACTTGATTTGGGATTTTTTTTTACTATTTATCTTCATAAATATACACGAATAAATTTAACAACTTTATTATCTCAGTGACTGTATGACAAATTATTGTCGATATATAAATATTAATATTTTAATAAATTTATTTTCATAAAGCCATCATTGAATCAATCAAATTAATTAGTAGTTTTAGACTTCATGCTCTGTTGTTGCCGGTGTTGTTATGCCATTATCGTTAACAAATAACCACTTCCAATATCAAACAAATGGAATCCTGATGAAACTAATCTCGATAGAAGTTGTTAGTCAGTTACTCGATCTCTCTTTAGACGAAGAGAATAATGATATAATGATAAGGCAATACTTGTGGTTAGCTTATCCTATGTTAAAGATCTAATATGTGAAAAAAAATAGTTGTCAGATACATACGTTGTTTGGGCACGAACCCATAAAATGACTGAAAAAAATAATTTTAAAGCAACTGTTATAGACCGTTAAAAGCAAACTCATATTAAAGACGAGAAAAAAAGAAGTTCAGTATTGTAAACATAACGTCGAATTCAAATATCACACGGAATGGAGAAATTAGGTAAACAAATATGTATGCTTTAGGAGAATCTACAAGCCTATACATAGAAAAGTCCACAAGCTGACGATATATTAATTATTTTTGCGGTCAACAGGTAAACTTATAATAGTTGAGTGCTTGAAGGAAGAGCGATGATTTATTATAATTAAAATAATTTATATATATATATATATATATATATTTTTTTTTTCTCTGAATAACGAAAGACGATCACGATCGCTCTTTTCATTTCATAATTCTCTTTCTACTATAGCCTTGTATTTGAACCATTTCTGAAAAACAAATACGATAAATAAACTGAACCAATAAAATATTGTTGCTATAAAAAAATGGAACTCAAGTGTAAACCATTGAGAAAATTTATCTTTGGTGTAATACAAAAGAAAAAAAAAAGTTCAGCAATACCGAAATAAATACAAAAAATAAAGTTATTAAATAAAATAAAAAATAATAATTATTAGTTGTGTGACTGCCGCCTGTGTGGTCAAGTGGTCAACGTCGTTGGCTTCAGCTACGGAAGTCACGGGTTTGAATCTCAGCACGGACAGTTTTATAAATTGATTTTTAAATTTCTGTTCGAAGGCATGGATCTGGATGTTGTCTTGAATTTCCCCCTCCCACCCATCCTCCTATGAACGAGGCGTATAGAGAGCGATTAGCTAATCACTAGTCTTTATATTCCTACTCTCTTTGGAAAAAGAGAAGTTGAGCAACTGAGTAACAACCAACACTTCTGTTGAGATAAATTCCATTATGAGTCCATATGCTCCACTTTGGAAGCAGATATGGAATAAATGTGCGACTGAATTAAGTTTAGTTCTCGAATAAGAACGTTTTTTGAAATGTTTGCTTAAGAGTACATAATTCAGCAAACTTGATAAAAAAGTGATTCAATTATTTAATAAGAAATCTATTAAAATATTCCAAACATGGACACTTAATAATCATACAATAACTTTCACTAAAAAAAATCAGCTGTGCAGTTCAATGCTTAAATTCAAGCTTTCTCCAACTGTAAACAAGCATTTTGTGGTCGGCCTGTGAAGCTGCAAAATACAATCTACGTTCATTAGTGCAACGTTGTTGTTAGCACAACCGGCTTTATTTCACAGTTAACCCACTTACCTACTATTTATATTTTTTTTCTCCGCATAGCCGTAATTTTTTACCACTAAAGGAGTACCTCTCTCAAATATATATTTAAATAAATAATTCATATTGACAGAAGAAAATTTATTTAATCAATATTAGATTATGTCAATTTAACGCCAGTTTAGAAGTCTCCGTGCACTTCAAGTTTGTGTATAATTCATAATTTGCATATGACCCAAAATCATCAAAACACGTTTTTTGTGCCTCCTATAAAATTTGACATGTGTTGGTTACGTTCTTTTTCCTTTACACAGTCGATATGTACCTCTTGGCCTTTTTAGATAGGTTAGATTTTATAAATTTTAAATTTAAATTTAAAATATCTTGCATTACATTTAATGTCAATGCGCCAAATACTTTAGAGTAGAAAGATCATACGAAAAAAACTCCATTAGAATTTTATTGTAAGTCGCTCGAGATTAACTCGAGGTAAATTGACATCACAAACATCCACGTCTTAGATCTTAAATTTAAATTGATATTGATCTTACCGGGAATCAAACTCAGACCCATCCGGCCGGTAGAGCAAGTTCTAACCAACTAGACTACAGCGGGCGATAGGATTACATTGTTGACGTTATTTGATGTTAAATATAAAAAAAACGAAAGATTCAATTCACCAATAATAATGATATAAGACTGTCGCCAACTTTTTAAAACAAAGAGTCTGGTAAAAAATATTCTTGGGCGATATTTTCTTTGTAAACTACAAACATACAACTGAATATTTTCCATTTTCATATTCATATTTCTATTACCAGTTGTTTCTAACACCCTTTTTAGTTTTACTCAGTTAAGTATAAATAACCATGAAGTATTGTTTATTTTTAGCAGTCAATGCTTGTGATAAGCTGAGTCGGTTTTAATCATATTAAATAAAAGTGTAATTAGTACAAAAGAGTGTTTTATTCTTTTAACATAAAGCCTTTCCACCAAGATCACAGTGAATTTGAGAATTATTCATTTCAAAGTTGTGATCGAAGACTGGGTGTTTGTGATTTCAATTGACATCATTTGCTCTCCTCCCATCCTTCTGATCCTTTAATAACTGGGTGTAGCAATAGCGATTTGTCAACCACTAGTCCTGTTCTAGCCTTATCCTTATTTCTCTATTGCTCACTATGAGGTTGAGCGACTGAGTAACAAACAGTTCTAGTAGAAGAAAATGAAGAGCGGACATGGATTAGAAAAAATGACAGTGAAAGTTTAAAGTGAAAGTTTAAAGTGAGAACAACTTTTGTGTACTCTACATTGAAAACAAATAATATGGTTCAAGAAAGAACCAACTAATAATATAAAGAAACTTTATTCTAGAGAAAATTATTTTATAAAACTTCTGATTAATTATTTAACCAAACTTTCTCAAATTTCTCAGAATGTAATATAATACTAATAGTTCTCAAACTTTCAAACAACTTTGATCTGTTTCAAATGTTCCATAAACACATACATATTTTGATAGATTAAAATCAGTTTTGCGGCTTCTTTACTGACTACATAACAAAGTATGAACAACATGTCGAGGTTTTGTCAGAAAATCAAATTCACATGTGTATATAATATGAATACATATATATTATACATATTCCTAAGACTTTGCATATTAATATGCTAAATTAAGTTTCAAATACAACCTTTTATTAGTCGTAAGATGGTCAGTCACTTATTTTTTTCAAAAAGAGTAAAGATACAAACATTAAAAAATATTTTTTACATAATTTCATATATTGTTATATGCGCTTAATTACGGCTTAATTTGGTAAACTTTGAGCTCGTATTTTATCATTAACTGTTTTAATGTATAACAATTTTTGATAAAAACCGTAATCAGTATTCGGAAGGGGTTTTTCTTTGAGTTTGGTTTTTTTACCATTCATACAAAGAAGTGAGTTGAATCTTTATAGTATAAACAAAAGTAACTTAAAATGTATGCAGAAAAATAGTGTAAATATAAAGTATGCACTGTGTACCCATCTTAGCCTATCTATCAGGCTTAAAAAGATAATAAAAAAGGAAACAAAAAGCGGTGTGGGCTTCCGTGCCAGATCTCACGGGTCCAAGCCCCAGTACGGACAGCGTTTTTTTCGATTCCTATTCGAAGGCATGCGTGTATGTGATATCTAAAAATTCACTCCCACCCTTCCAATCCCTTAATAACTGGGCGTAGCGAGAGTAATTATTTAACCACTAGTTCTGTCCTACCCTTTACTTTCTATCTCTATTACCCTCTTTATCAAAAGAGAAGTTGAGCGACTGTGTAACAGTAGCTCGAATAAACACTTCTGTTTAGATACCTTTATTAGGAGGCCATATGCTTCACATTGGGAGCGGAAATGGATACTTAAATATCTTCCTATACTTAAATAACTGAGAGCAGCCAGAGCGATTAGTCAATCAGTAGTTCAGTCATAGCCTTATCACTTTTAGGGTGTTCACTGTCAATCCTTGGTGAAAAAGCGTTGTATTAATAAATCACAATATACCTTTTTATTTCATTCCACTTTATTTAAAAGGTCAGGACCGGTTTCGATCATTGCGAGCATTGTCAAATGAATCAACTTTCAATCAGCTGACAATGCTCTCAATGAGCGAAACCGGTCCTGACGTTTTAAATAAAGTGGATTGAAGTACAAAGGAATATTGTGTTTTTATTAACTATCCCTCTATCTTTGGAAAAAGAGATGCTGAGCGACTAACGTAGAAAAACTTCTCTCGAGATACCTTCATTAAAAAGCCATATGATCCACATTGGGAACGGACATGTATATTATACACTTTTTGACATGTTGGTATAACTGACTGTTTTTTGTTTAGTTGCGTTTATTGTGCTAGATTTGTTTTAATTGATATAGTTGTTCTATTTATGTTTGACTCAGTTAAATACAAATTTGAATATGTTATCACTACACGGAAAATGAAAATTCGACGTCATTGTTTGAACATAATTTTACACTAATTAGAGCAATACCACAATACAAATCGTGGCGTCAGTCAGAAAATCAAGTCCTCGCGCTTGTGTTGTAGACAAGACTTCCATCGTTTCCATTATACTCGGGTTCCATAGACGGCAGAGACTGTACATTCAAGTACGTGGGGGAAGTCTCAAGATTAAACTTGATAAACGGGTCTTTATTGCATGAAGCAACTAAAACTTGGTAACGGCGTTTCAAAGTTATAATAACTTGAATAATGGAGTTCATAGATCAGATGACTACGCCTCGATGTAAATGCCATATTAAAGTATAAATAAAGATAATATGCTCGCGGAGGTTGATTGAAAATGTTGCTTTTCTTAAAAATAATACCCTACAAACGATTCTTTTATATTTTGTTTCGTATTACAAAAAAACTTTTATGAAGAAGGAATACATTACTGCCTGCGTGGTCGAGTAGTCAACATAGTTGGCTTCGGTTACGGAGGTCGCGGGTTCAAATCCCAGTACGGACAGTTTTAAAAATTGATTTTTCAATCAATTTATGAATTTCTATTCAAAGGCATGGGATGTATGTTATGTCTTGAATTCTTCCCTCTCACCCATACTATCCTGTATACGAGGCGTATCGAAAGCGATTAGCTAACCACTAGTCCTGTCCTAGCCCTATTCTTATATTCCTAATCTCTTTTGAAAAAGAGAGGTTGAGCAACTGAGTAACATTTCTCGTAGAAACACTTCAGTTTCCATATGCTCCACATTGAGAGCGGACATGGTAAAAAAAATATATACATTAAATTAAATATAGAATTTCGTCTATTTTTTTAAATCATAATTTATGAATATCAAACACGTTTTTTGTCAGGTCCTATGGAACAGCGGTTATCGCGGTTGGCTTCCGTGGCGTGGGTTCGTGGGTTCGAGTCTCAGTACAAACAGCATTTTTTATTTCTGTTCGAAGGCATGGGTGTTTGTGATGTCTAAAAACTCCTTTTCACCTTTCCGATCCTTCAATTCTTGAGCGGAACGGGAGCACTTAGTTAACCATTAATTCTATTCTTGCCTAAGCTTTCTATCCCTACTACTATCTTTAGAAAAAGAAAGATTAAGCGGCTGAGTAAAATACAGTTATTGTAGAAAAAGTTCTGTTAAGATACATCCATTAGGAGGCATTATGCTCCACATCGGGAGCAAACATAGATATATTTTCAAAAATATGTTATATTATAGGTAAGCCCAGTAAATAGCAGGTATACGTTTTAGATATGATGGCGATAAGCAAAATTTTGCGTTGAGCAGAAGTTTCTTAGTAAGAATTGTTTCAAATTTAAACAAACATATTTGACAAACAATCCAATCAATATTAAGGAGTTTACTTTCAATACTTGATAGGAAGGTGTTATATAATGAAAGAAAAAGCAAAAGCTATATAACTATCAATTACACATCAAATAAAATAGCAAAGATATCGATTTTAATTATATCGACTGTAGAAAGGAAAAAGGACGTAACCCACAGTTTTTTCAAAACAGCTTTTTTCGATAATCACAGTGTATCAAACTTGATACACGTTCTATAAAAAGGACGTAAGCTGCAAATGTAAGAATAAGTATCTAAATTTAGCATTAAAGCTTGAAAAAAGATGAGATTGTGAAAATAGAAACCGAGAAAAATTATTGAAAAATAGGTTTTTCCTAGACAATTTCTTTAATAAATATTGGATTATGTCAATTTGACGCCAGTTTAGAAGTCTCCGCGCACTTCAAGGATGTGTATATTTTATAATTTGTATATGGTCCAAAATCATCAAAACACGTTTTTTGTGCCTCCTGTAAAATTTTGCTATGTGTGGGTTACGTCCCTTTTCCTTTCCACAGTCGATATAATAATACTGTCCCTGTAGACTATGTCAGTATTCAATAAATTTACTACGATATGAAAACTTTTGTCTTTCATTATTATCGTATATAAAATTGACTAAACTTTTTCTGGTTTATCATAAAAAAGCTCGATAAAAAGCAGGAAAAAGCATCATACGATAAATAAGAGCCTCTATGAAACTGAACCCTTTGAAATATCTTCTATTACATTCTTCATAATAAAACTACACTTTTCGTCTTCATTTTACTGTGCGAATTTTATTCAAAAACTTCTCGTCGGTTCAGGGAATGCTTCCTACCCTAATAAAACATCCCCATTTGTGCAAAGAAACTCATTGTTTTCATTTTTGAAAGTATACATTGTTTTGTAGTATTTGAACGTAGCAAACCTGGGAATAATTCTTTGCTTTTCGGTAGGCGGGGGACAAAGTAGAGCAGAGCGAGTTGGTATAACTTAACCTTCCCGTATTCTTGTAGTAAAAACAGTCAACATCGCCTTTTAAACCTGTGGAATACCAGCGTTACATTCTAACAAAAAAATACTTTTTGTAAATACAATACCTTTACTTATTGATACGAATTAATATACATATATATAAATTAAACGCCTTATTTTTATAATCAATCATAATTAGACAATATCGTTGATTTTAGCATCAAATAAATATACAGACAGCAATATGTGAGAGTAACAAACACTTTATTTTTTCCAACCAAAACAAAAACAATATCATTCAAGTGAGACAAAAAGCTCTGCGCATAATTTTAATTCTAGCACCTATCGAAAATTTTGTATGATTGTATTATATGTTTTTCAGGCTTAAGATATAAAACATAACATTAATAAAATACTTTATACTACAATATTTAAACTCATATTTTAGTTATTTTTCTTTAGAAATGCGTTAATATGACAAATTCTACACGGTCACAGAGTGTTACACCAGGATTTGCGAAAGATTTTTTAACCACGATAAGGTTACCTTTAAAATATGATAAGAAAAACATCCTTTAGCTTTATTATTCTTTGAAGATTTTTTAATTACACGTAAGAGGTGTTGAACATTTTTATTTGTGCTATTTTAGAGTCATTTATTCATAATTTCTACTGTAATTTGTAAATTCTTTTCAATGGCAATTGATTATCACACCTTTTCATTTCAATTTGTTTGTGTTTAA
Source organism: Himalopsyche tibetana (assembly GCA_030503985.1). NCBI lineage: Eukaryota > Metazoa > Arthropoda > Insecta > Trichoptera > Rhyacophilidae > Himalopsyche > Himalopsyche tibetana. The sequence goes on along the minus strand of JAPJYX010000052.1, from coordinate 6,026,163 downwards.
ATAGCACTGTTTCTTATCAGTTAAAATGCTCACCATTAACGAAATCGGTTCTGATATTGATAAATAAAAGTGGAAATTAAAAACAAAGGAATATTGTGTTTTTTATAAAAAAAAACTAACAAAGTATTGAGATCCCTGTTGGTCGTAATTATCCTCTTTATTAAATCTAATGTAATACCGTTAATAATATATTCGTCTTTAATTGTATTTCTTAGTTTTAATGAAATACATATGCTCTACAACACAAATGCTTTAAGATTTTGCGTTACCTTTGGGAGTTTGCTTAAAGTACCATCCTCCTAAAACACTTATTGATTTGTCGAATATATTATAAAAGATCAACAGTAGTAACAATTAACATAGTCGCAGTTAAAAAAACATGTTCAGCATAAGACACCCCCCTAAATTGGTGTTTAAATCTCAAGAAATTTAAGAATAACCCTGCTAGTTTCATTTATTGAAACTTTTTATTGAGTTAGCATGTACTTGATAAAACTCCGTTCAGATAATGTAAATAGAGCAATGTTGCATAATACTTCAACTAGAAATACATTATTAATACGTTGCTTTATTGGTACAGAAATCGGTTAAGAAAAACAAAGAGCGGCTGAAAAAAAAGATTTTTGTCGCTTAGTTTCACTACGCTTTCAGTCAAAGTACACGTCTATTGTTCGCTGTAATCTTTTAATCGAGGAATGCGAGTCAACGAATGAAACGAGTTAAGTCAACTTAACCTGTTTATTCATGACAATAGACACTGCTTTAATGGTATAATGAGTTTAAATTAATTGGTGAAAAGTCTTAATACACTTAAACCCCTTTTGCATTAAAAAAGGCGCCATAGATCACCCTTTAATCTAGGATAAAAAATAAATATAAATGTGCGAGATTCTTAAAGTCCTCTCAAAGATATGAATGATATTGTAATAAAATATAAAAGAACATTAAAATTATTCGAATGTTAGTTATTACTTATACTTAATACTCAAATCTCTAACGTTCTTACAATTGATTTAAAGTTTGTTTAATCCTCTTTATTGTGGGCGTATAAACATTTTTTTTATCCATGTCTGCTCCCAATGTAAAGCACATGGCCTATTAGTGGAGGCATCTCAACAGAAGTTTTTTCTACAAGAATTAATTGCTACTTAACGTTCAACCTCACTTTTAGTAAGTAAGTAGTAGGTAAAGAAGGATAAGGCTAGAACAGGACTAGTAGTTAACTAATCGATATTGCTACACCCAGTTATTCAAGGATCAGAAGGGTAGGAGGGGAGGAAATAATGTGAATTGACATCTCAAACACCCAGTCTTTGATCACAAATTTGAATTGAATAATTCTCGAATTCACTGTAATCTTACCGGGAATCGACCCAGACCTGCGTGATTGGTAGAGAAAGCTCTAACAAACTGGGCCACAGTAGGAGACTAAACATTTATTTGAACATTTTTTAAAGTTTATCTCAGCCTCGAGTGTTGCATCGTGGTCACCTAGTGGCAACGACTTTGGTTTGGGTTGCTATGCGCCTATGCTCTTATACCATTACGGACAATTCATTAATTGATTTTACGATCAATTTATGTATTTCTTTTCGAACACATGTATGACTGTGATGCTTGAAGTAACTCAAAAGCTAATCACAAGTCTTGTCAAGGTTGAGAAAATGAGTAATAACCAATTCAAACAGAAAAACCTATTCAAAAAAAAAAACACTCTGTTGTATGTGATGACCAATTTCACCCATCCCAATCATTTTCAACTGATCGTCATGAACAAAATCGGTTCTGAAAATATTAAATTAATGTGAGCTTATTACAAAAGATTGAAAACTGCTGCTTTTTATTTCTAAAGCTCTCACAAGCTTTCCATTTACAGTTGGCGTAGATTTTTTTATAGTGTAAATAAATATATATATATTTGTGTGTGAATAAACTATGCAAAATATATTTAGCTTTTCTAAAAAATACTTTCGATCGCTACCTAATGATAAATTTAATATGGAAAAAATATCGAAAAAAATATCCATACTAAAACCATCCTTTACCCGTGCATTTATAAGCTTAAAATAATGCTACGAAAATTCGTTGAGATCAAAACGCTTTCATATCGAACAAATATCGTCACTTTTCAACAACGCTTTATATCTACATACTTCAGTTGCAAAGCCTTTGAAAGCTCAAACAAGCAAAGCGCAGTATATGTCCAAACAGGGTCCACACAAAATGACAGCGCTTAACGTTAATAAGCATTTAGTTGTTTGCTAATCTCGAATCTAGAATCAATGACAATGTAAATCTATAAGTTTCTAGTGTCGTTGCAATAGCAGATTTTCTTTCTTAAAAATTATTGTCATTCTTAAACCGTTCAAGAAGGTTCTGAAAAAGAACAATTTGTTTTTGTTGTATCGCTTAAAAATAACACATTATATCAAGGGTCGGTAACCTTTTGTTGTAAAAGTGCCAAATATTTTTCGCGGGGTTAGTACGGGCCGCACTTGGGTCATATGTCATTACACAGTAATGACATGTGTACACAAATATTTTAATCTAGAGAACCTTGCGGGCCACAGGTTCTCTAGAGGTTCTCGACCACTGCATTAGATGATTGTTTTATTCTGTGGATTGAAATACTCGAATGACTTCTGAATACTATAATTTTGCCCATAAAAATTATAGGTTTGATAGTAAGTAATAGGGTATTCAATTCCAAAGCCTTTTTGTGATCCCGGGATTGACTTATTTTCAATCACGGGATCCCGGAACCCTGGGATTGGGCACTCAATTGAAGTCGCATATAATTTGAGAAAAGTTTTAGTGTCGGAATTTTTCATTATTTCATTTCCAATTTAAAAAACCCAGGAATTGAACGATTTGCCCAAAATATCAGCGTGACTCGTTTTTTTTTTTAGCTCTTCCAAATCCAAAATCCTATAAATTTTCGGGATTTGCCGAAAATTGCCGGATCGCGACCATACCAATCCCGGGGCTTAGAGATCAAAAAATCGGACGGGATCCTGGGATTGGAAAGCTTAGTTAGAAATATCAAATTTGAATCGTTCAAATTATCTACATTCAGTCAAGTTTGGCACGAACGACCAGGGTTCTGTCTTTTGGCGTCTTCAAGCGAAGCCTACAGGCTTTAATTTTTTTTAAAAAAAATCTTTTTATTATTTAAAGTTGAAATGTTGAAGATTTGAAATGATAATTTTTGTACATGATGTTCAAGAAAACTTCTTAAATAATATTATATATAATATAAATTTGAAATGAAAATAATGAAAATTTTGATACTGAATAAATTTAAGCCGTTGAACTATATTGCTCAATTCAGTACATTATGTACATATTTAGAGCGGATGTACACATGCTGGCAAAATGCTCTCAGAAAAAAACACATATATCACAATCCACGTTGTGTTTTATGAGGTCGTCAGATTTATGCCTTCCTGTATTTGTTCCCGCGCACCATCCTTGTTGGAATATTTCAGCCGGAAAGGTGAAACAGTTCTTTGTTTCGAAACACTCGTATATAGGGGTGGAAGGTGTTGCTACTCGTAACTGAGAATACTTCACGGTTTGCCGCTTTGCCGCGAAGCCTTCGGCCGTAGCCGGGCTTTTGTGTTACCAGCCACGAGAGATGCAGTGCCAAAGTTTGCGAGATTAATAATCAGAAATGAAATTTCTCAAATTGCAATTGAAGTTAAGTGTTCAGAATAAGATAACGTAATAGCAATAATGCCGGCTGCGTGGTTGAGTGTCAATGTCGTTGACTTAGCACACTGGGGTCACGAGTTTTAACCCCAGTACGGATTTTTTTTACAGATTGATTTTTCAATCGTTTTGTAGATTTCTGTCCGAAGCAGGGCTGTGGAGTTGGAGTCAGAGTCATGAAATATGAGTGGATCGAAACATTTAAAAAAATATATTTGATGATGTGTATTTAAACCACGATAATCCACAGTGTAAACATTGAATGCTTGGCTGAATAAAGATGATCTGATGGGATACACAATATAATACTTATAAGTTTAAATATAAATTATTGAATAGTTTTTTCGGAAGCAGAGTTGGAGTCGTTTTTTTATTTTAAAACTAGAGTCAGAGTCATCTTTTTTTACACGACTCTACACCCTGGTCCAAAAGCACGGATGTGTGTGATGTCTTAATTTTCTCCCACTTATCCTATCATTAAAACTGGCGAAGCGAGAGCGATTAACCACTCGTTTTGTTCATGTCCAAATAATACAATTTTTGCTCGATGGCCGATTTGAAAAACCTGGAAGATTACGGATTTACTTTCAAAACTACTCCAGCGCAAAATATAATATTTTAGATGATTTAACAACTTTTTTACGTCTTATCCTCAATCTTACAATCCTGACATTAATGCTAGGACAATCCTGAGATTTTGGAATCAAAAAATTGAACGGGACCCCCAAGTTGGAGACACTAGTTTGTGTCCACTATGAAAAAAAATCCTGCTTTACAGACTTCAATAGGCTATGCAGTAATCTTTTAAATTTTCTGGCAAGCCTTTATAACTAGGTATTGGCGTATTATTGTCTAAACTAAACAAATAATGTTGTTACCGTAAATATCCTACAAAATAACCGAACTTTGATTCAACGGTAAATTACATTCAAAGTTTCTTCGATATTGAGTAGTTGTTTTTTTATAAAAGCTTAAAATTACCAATAGACTTTCAAATCCTTCATAGCAATTAAGCAAATATCAACCACGTTTATTATTGCATTGATAAGAATTGTTTGCCTTTTCTCCTCCTTGAAATATTGCTCATTTTGTTTTTTTATCTACATTATTAGATATTTTTCGTAATTTTAATGAATTAATCTCGTCAAATAATTATTTTTCAAATATAAATTTGAGAAAATAACAATTATTTGAATCCAATTAATTCAATGTGAAACAGCTACTGATATCGAAATCATAAAGTAACTAAACGATAAAGCTTTCCTTTCAAATACCAAGCACTTTTTGAAAAGCACTATTCCCTTATTAGAAAGGTCGGTCAAAAATTATCACAGGTCACATAAAATGTCATTTGATATAAATTTATACATTCCCAAAGAGTGGAAGCTTTCCTTGAATGCTCTGAATTCTATTCTTCTGCTGGACATTAATCCTGAATTCAACGGTTCTTAATCTTTTGCAGGAGATCGTATCTGGTTTTATTTTATTGTGTCATGCATAAGAAGTTTTAAGATTCATTATTCTTTCATCGGAGTAAAATTTATGACTCCTTTGACGGAAATAATGAAAATGTTTTTACACGTGTGGTTAAAGCCTTACAAGAATCATTGGACTTTTTTTATTGTTATTGAATACCTTTGAAGTGTTTTATTTTAACTGAAATGATATTTACATATTTGTGAAATGAGATCTGATAAGAATATTGTATTTCAAAAAAGTAATGATACAAAAAAAACTTTTTATGATTTATGAAAAGGAGATTGTCCTTTATAAGATTCTTTTGTTCGTGAATTTTCCGCACACCAATTATCCACAAAGAAGTCAAAATAATTTTTAACACTATTCTGAACTTACTTCATTTTTTTTTGTTGTTAAACATTGTTCGTTTTCGCTTATCGTGAGCATTGACAAGTAATGAAAATATGTATTTTTTAATCCATGTCTGCTAATAATGAACAGCATATAGCCATCTAATAGAAGTATCTCAAAGACGACCATTTTTAGAATAGAATTGGTGATAGGAAATTTAAGACGTCACATTCATTCATGAAATTCTTGTCTGTTAATCACAACGCTTTATATCGATTAAAAAATAATATCTTAAATATATTATTTCCTATTCGGGTACACGACTCCATTTTGACGAAACTGACGGAATGATTCTTAAAAGCATTAATCATTTAGCTACGAGTTTGACTAGATTTATCAAAAAAATCATCACTGATTTAAAGCTGGTATTTTTAATCATTTTAATTTATCAATCACTCATTTTTTTTGCGATCATCAAGTTTATAGTATTAATGCAAACATATAATGAATACGAATTAAAATTGTATCAAATACAATAGTTTACATTCATAGCTTAACAAACAATAATTTCCGTAAGTTTCGCATTGTGGTTTTCACCCTTGCCAACCCCTAATAGTGGGACGCGCGGAAAAACCAATATCGGGAACATAAAATATTTTAATACGACATACATCGTTTCCGGTTTCGGCGCTCAGCGGAAGGGTGCAGTTGTTTATAGAGCCTTAACTTCGTTGTTCGGGGTCTGCCCGAGCTTTGTTATATACAAGCGCAAACAAAGAAGAATAAGCGATATAAATTTTCGAATGCACCCGTGTTTTTTTTTGTACGGGAATTAGGTGAGATTTTATCGTATTTCGAAATGTATTTAGGAAATAGAACAGTCAAGAAATGTATTTGATAAGAATTAACTTGTTAAAAAAATGTTTTATATCAAATGGGAGCATTTAAGGTTCACATTTAACAATTAAGTACCTTATTAGCCCATACCTACAAATGAGTAAATTATTTTTTAGTTGATTTACAAATACGTAAGTAAGATGCGTGGATTTTCGTTGTTTTAAAAACTATCTTAGTACCTTATTTGTTATAAAAAATAGACCACAGAGAGAGAACGATAACAATAATAATTAATTCTTGTTAATATAGAAATTCTATTGATTGTCTTTCAACCATGACTGTGAACTCGATGTTGGAGTCATAAAAAGCTGTCAATTTCCACTTTATTTTTAGTCATATTATTAAATCACAAAGTTATGCAATTTAAAAAATCTAACTTTTTGTTATCTCTGGATTTGAGTGGCGGTTTGTTAAACGACTTCACAGCCCTGTTTACAAGTTTCATATTTATTACAAATACACTTTTACAAACATTTAACAATTGTAAGTAAATAAATTATATGTATATGATGGTATACATACATATATTATGTAAGTTTAACGGAAATGAATGAAAAAATCAATTTGGAGTCGGAGTCGTACTCGTTTTTTTTTTACCACCGACTCCACCGCCCTGCTTAAAAAATGACAAAATTATGATAGGGTAAGAATGGCAACGTGTTTAGTTAAACTTACAATTTGCTCAGCTGGCTTAAACATAGTTCTTACGATGGTGAAAACCAAAATAGCTATCAACTAATAATATAAAAACTGCAAAACTAAATACGTTGCTATTTTTACCCTATTATAATGGAGTTCTAATAAGTAAATTTCAATTAAATCAATGATAAAATTATACTCAAGTTAATTTTTTTAATGCTATAAAACGCTTAAATTAAAAATATATTTTATTAATTGATTCAAATGTAATAAAAAGCTGCCTGCTGTGGCCCAGTTGATTAGAGCTTGCTCTTCCGAATACGCAGGTCTGGGTTCGATTCCTTATCAGATCACAGTGAATTTAATAATTATTCAATTCAAAGATGTGATCGAAGACTGGGTGTTTGTGATGACAATTGAAATCATTTCCTCTCCTCCCATCCATCTAATCCTCTAATAATTGGGTGTAGCAATAGCGACTAGCCAACCACTAGCCTTTTCTAGTCTTATCCTTCTTTCCCTACTACTCACTTTGAAAAAAGTGAGGTTGAGCGACTGAGTAACAAACAGTTCCCGTAGAAAAAACTTCTGTTAAGATACCTCCATTAGGAGGCCATATGCTTCACATTGTGAGCGGACATGGTTTTTTTTTAAGTACTAGTCTCCGAAAATGAGCAAAACTGAGTTACTGCTTTATTTATTTTAGACGTCGATATATACTAGTTAGTGGTCAGAGTATATTTATGTCAATACGAAGTTTAAATAAAAGCATATAAATATTACAAATGGATTTTTATTAAATTCTTGGATGGCTTGCAGTGGACTTTGTCTAAGACGTCGGCTTGCCAGAAGCTAATTCAAACAAACGATACAGGGCACATTTAAGCCAATATTTGGATTTATAGCACCAGTTTGCAGCCAACATTGGCTTGAAAACTCTCCCAGAATATAGATAAACAACCATTGTGCCGTCGATTTATTAATAGCTATATATTTTTTTTACCATGTCCGCTCCCAATGTGGAGTATATAAACTCCTAATAGAGTTTATCTCAACAGAAGTGTTTCTACAAGAACTGCTTGTTACTCAGTTGCTCAACCTCTCTTTTTCCAAAGAGAATATGGATAAAAGAATAGAGCTAGGACAAGACAAGTGGTTAGCTAGTCGCTCTCCATACGCCCCGCCCCGTTCATAGAATAGGATGGGAGGGGGGAATTAAAAACATCACATACATCCATGCCTACGAACAGAAATTCATAAATCGATTGAAAAATCAATTTATAAAACTGTCCGTACTGGGATTCGAACCCGTGACCTCCTTAACCGAAGCCAATAATGTTGACCACTCGACCACATAGGCGGCAGTATACAATAATTAATATATATATATTTTTTTTTTTGAAAATATCATTTCTCGTGATTTTATTTTGGGTAATTTCGACGACATCGATATGTTGGTAAAACAAGATTTGTATGTTTATTAAAAAAATTTTTTTTTTACTCATTGAACAATTATATATAGAATCGGTTTCTTTTATCGTTTACATTTTCAGTTATTATTAATACTATGAAATATGTAAGTACAAAAAAATCTTTTTGATTTTTATAAATAGGACTTTTATAGGAGGAAAAAAACGGCAAACTACATATTTTGTTGAAATACATTAAAATCGAGTTTACAACAAAAGCGGAGTTTACATAGTTTTTATTGCTAAAATGGCGGTTATTCTATTATGGAATAAGTACAAAAAATCTTTTTAATTTTTATAAATAAGTCTCAGCGAAAAAACGGCAAGTTTTGTTGAAATAAGCTAAGATCGAGCTTACAACAAAAGCGGCAGTTTACATAGTTTTTGACAAAAAATATAAATAATATTAAATTCGTAAAATAGTACAAACACACATATTTAAAAAGGGGGTAAATTTCAGACGTTTTATTTAACTTATTCAAGTAATTTGACAAAAAATCTAAATTATATTAAAATAATACAATCAAAAATATTCAAAAAAGGGGTAAATTTCAGATGTTTTATTTGTATGATTTTTTTAAAATTCATTTAACAGCAATACAAGATTATAAAACCACTGCTATTGTATAATATCTTAACACTTATAATTGAAAAATATTTGATGGTTACCAATATAAATATATTGCATACATTTTGTGCTGGGTTCGGTTGTAACTTTGTGGAAATTCATTGTTAATTAAAAAAAAAATTACAAAAACATGAAACGTGTTTTGTCTTATTAAAACAGTGGAAAAAACACTTACGTACATTTACATAATATACGATTCAGTCAATGTTAAATTCAATATAGTATAAAATACGTTTTGCGAAATTTTCACTAACGTCAAATAAACAGTCTTCGAAATGTTAGGTATTCTCGGTTTTTTCCGTGTTTCCCACCCCTGGCGTGCACTCTGACTCCGTCGCCATTTTTCCCAGTTTTCCGTGTGACTTTTTAGTCGGGGCAGAGCGGTGAAAAAAACAAAAATGTCTGAAAATAAAAATAGCTAAAAAGGAGCAACAAGGAGAGGGTGGCGCGACAAACAAGAGACTAGAATGTAGCGACTTACAAGCCGGCACGCCCTTATTTGAAACCTCCAACTTTCATGCATGTTGTATTACGGTGACTTAAGGGTGGAATACACTATGCACATACTAAGGGGTACTTTTAAAACTAAAAATCGTATGTTTTTACGAGAGACGACTGTTAGCCGTTGCCTAAATAGTTTGTCCTATTTGATGGCAATTTTTTAAAATAACAATTGGATGCCGTAAGTCTTATAATGGATAATTAAGATTTAAGTCGAATACATTTTTTTTAATCCACATCTAATATCAATAAAGAGTAGTGATTTTCAACCTGGGAGGCGTGGACTATTCCAAATAATTGAATAGTTCAACATATTTTTTTATTCTTTAAAACGTGTCTTTATTACTATATGAAATAAAGGATGGGGGGCGCGAAGATTTTTTTTTCTTGAAATAGAGGCTCAGTAACATAAAGGTTAGACACCACTGATATAGAGCATATAAAGTGAAAAACCGATTCTAAGTTTTCCAACAAACAAAAATAAATATAAATCTTAAAATTAATCACCATTTAAATCTGTAGGAATTCCCATGGGTTAATTCTTTTTGCCAACAATGTCTTTAAACTTAGTGATACATTTATTTCTTATATAAACTCAATTCATTCATTTAATAAGCGTCAGTTTGAGTTCATACGTGCATTTGAATAATAAATGCTTGTTTTGACACATCAGAGAACTCTACTAAAAAACTCGCTCAAAAAACATTTAATGGCTGGTATTTGTACTTTTGTTTCAACTCAGAATCACTAATTAAATCTATTCGATTTCCATAATCACTTGGACTTATATCCACTGTTTTTGTTGTCACGGAGAATACATTCCGAACCTAGGATCATCCGTATTAGTTTTCTGAAATTAGCAAAAGAGATTTTATGTAGGTGCTTGCAGAACACCTAACCAGGTTCCGCGGATCATAGTTTGGAAAGCCTTGATTTACACGATAACACATCTAACTATTTTATAACAAAACATAAATAATGCTGTCATTGTTTTCAGAGCTCTTATATGTTGATTATTCATTTTAAACATTATTTTTATACCATTTTATATAAAAAAATATGATTTTTTTGATACTTGAAGTATATTTTTTTATAGCTACAGTTGGCTTCTAACTTTTACTCACTACCATAATATTTTAAGCTCAACTTATGCAAATTAGTAACTGTTTGAGAGGTTTTTACGATTTACAGCTTTCTTTCTAAGAGGGGTGGTATGTAGTTGTATAATGTATAGCATGGGACTATATAATCTAATGAAAGGATATACTTGCCCGTACGAAATGCACTTAACTGTTAACTGAAATTTTAATGTGCGCTTTTCCAGGAACTTTGAATATTTTATTTCCCCAAGGCTCCGGTGCACCTGGAAAAATGTTTTTCTTTATTGGTGTACATTATTCCTAGCCGACATAAAATATAAATATTTGTAAAAACGTTTGTAGTATTAATAATAAACTATCAAAAAAAACTAATGTAACAGAAAAATTTTGGGTACGTATAAGAGTAAGTGAATAATGAAAAAAGTAACGTGCAAACGATTTAATAAAGCTTATTTAAATTCCGAAAACACTACAGTTGATAAAGACATTTATTGTAAGAACAAAACTAGCAAAATTTAAACGATATTTTGATTACATTAGAAAAAAAACTCTCCGTGATGTAAGGCTATTTTGATAATTTTGTCAAAATTTTATATTCGAGATGAGTCATTGCATTAAAAAATTGTTGGGCACTGTTTAAAGTCATGACTGGATCATTGATTTTCATATGCAGTTAACGTGAATGAAGTAACACACAAATGGCTGCAATTTTTTAAAATGATTGATAGATGTTTACCTTTTCATTTCTGCCTTAATCTATAAAAAAACAAATCCTACTTTAGAAATTTCTACAAATGAACTAATTTTGCATTAACGGAAGTAAGTCAGTTGAAATAATTTTCAAAGATGATAAGTTAAGCTTTTTTATCATTCTGTTACCGAGAGATCTACGCTTTTAATGACAATCGTATGCTGATACGCAGCGCATGGCAGCATAGAATTGGCTGTTGAAGCAGACTATGCAGACAAATGCAATTTCTGTGTCACGCAAGTGACAAAGCAGGGTAATACAAAATAACCGAAAATAACTCTTTTGTTTACTTAATGAGTAAAAAGTTGTACAAACAATATTATAAATTTGAATGATGAAACAATAAGCATAACAAACTTGTTTATTATTTCTGTAGAAATCGGACTTAACTTTTGGGAATAAAAAGGGTGATGTCCTTTCGAATCCTTTTTAAGAGGAATTTACGAGGATGTTTTGGGCGAAGAATGCGTGTTAACTGTAAAGTATGCCTGTTTTCTTTTTTGCAGAGCCTGAGCTTTTTTATACGAATGAACATGATTTGAAATTTTACAGATAAAAGCTTTTCGGGCCGGTTAGATTTACTATAATGTCGTCGATTTTGTCTGCCTGTATTGTTAAGACCCATTGCTTATACATGCACACATGAAAAAAGCTTTTTACAACAGCCCCTCATTTAAAAATAATATTCATGTATTAAGTTAAATCAGCTGATTTATTCACAATGAACATTTTAGTAAGTCGCTCGAGATTAATAAAATAAAAAAAAGAAATAAACTCCCAAATAAATAAAAATACTTTAACCAGTAAATTTTACATCTTAGGTTACCAACTAATTTAACCAATTAACTTTTTTCAGATAAATAATATATACAGGTACCCCTTTACTAGAAATTTAATATTCTTAAAATAAGTAAAACAGAAACGTCTATTCTTTTATATGCATGTGCAAAGCGCTATATATCATATCCGTAGATAAAATAGTAGATGTTGATGTATTTATAAAAAAATCTTAACGAGAAACACATATCTAATGTGCCATTTATTTATAATTGTCTTGGAGTATGTTATCTGAAATAAAACTTCAGTGTAAATATATTTGCTTTTTAGGTGATTTTATTGACTACTTTTGTGTGTATGTTTCAAATTAGATACGTAAAGACTTTTAGAATACTTCATAAGAATAATGAATATTTACAACTCCTAAACCCCTTTTTCCATATTAACCCTACTTTCAGTAAGACCATAACGGTCTCTCAGTTCGATCATAGACGAAGAAAAAAACGCCTTTCTACCCAGTATTGAGAATAAAAACCTAAAAAGTGATCCCTTCTAGACCTTAAGAAGGTCCTATAAGCTCACTGTGAGAAGCTATGAGTTATATTATAAACGATTACATGAGTCATTTTAATTAGCAATATAATTATTATTTATTTTAATCGTTGTGTCGCAAATGTTTATTTTTTATATTATTAGATAAAAAACCAATGAGTACTGCATAAATTATTATTTTTTATTTATGCATTATCGGTCTGCAAAATTTTTACCGGTCCGTAGCTGTAAAAATTTAGAGAAAAAAACGAATATCGTTTTTTTAAAGCAACATTTAATCTGTATTAGTACAATTATGGATCAGTTGAATACTACACATGATGAATTGAAGCCATTCTTATACTGGGAACAATCGAATCACGAGCCTGTTAGAATGGCGGTCTTGTATTTCCGAGCAGAGGATGTAAGCTGTGTAATAGATTTCCTGTGGCCGACCACGGCTGTTGGTTGTATTGTTTAGCTACCGGTTTTCAAATTGGACAGAGTTATCAGGACATCTAAAACTGTATGGAACAATAAAAAGTGATTTGTCAGACATTTGTGGGTATTGGCTTGGCTTAATGGACAAATGAGATTAACAGATTATTTGTGTCCGTTCCAATACGGAATTTTGATTGATCAACCTACAGGAGGAGGTATTATACTTTTGGCTTTATTTGTTTGTAAAGGTAAACCATGATATGAGGCTATTATTTGCAAGCCCGACTAATTTCAAAACTGTTGAAAAATGAACCATAAATGTAATTTGGAAAATATAAAATAACATAGATTATTCCACGTATTATGCTACAAACTGTGACACATGTTTCGCCTTTTTTAGAGGCATCCTTAGACAATCTTACTTTAACAAATGCTTGTTAGAGTACGAATGATTTTAATTTGACTATTCTGATATGTCTTAAAAATAAAAAAGGATGGCAAGGAGAAGATGATAAAAAAAAACAAACCATAATGATACTACAAATAACATTTACGTTATTAAACGACTCACTAGTGAGTTGCATTATTTAAGAAGAGTTAAACTACGAGTTCCCAACCTGGGGGTCACGAAGGGTTTTTCGGGGGTTCGCCAACTTTTTATATATTAAAGCCAAGTTATTTTATATATTAAAATGAACATTCACTAAGTAACCGCCAAATCCATCAAAAGTATTAGAACTGCCACAATTCCGAGATTTCGTGATCACAAAATTGGACGAGAAAAAATTGCACGGAGACACAATACACAAAGTGCAGTAAACACATAATAATTTTAAATAATTAATAATAATCAAGGCTGGTTTAGTAATTCGGCAACAATATCATCAGTCTGGTGATGAGGTTAGTCGGTCTGGACCTTAAATAAATAATGTGGAATAAGTACAAAAAGTATTTTATTTAATTCATCATCCCACCTTATTTATCATTCGTAATTTGTTTTAAATATAAACTATTTTATGTGATAATTTCGGCTAAAAAATTGAAGTAAAAACTATCTATATAGAGAGAATCTACGGTCTTTTGACTTGATCGAAGAACACTTTGGTAAAAGAGCGTAATCAATTTATTATATGTTCGACATTCGAAAAAAATGAGAGGGGTGTAATCGTTTTCTTTACTGCGGCCTTATTTTGAATCAAATAAATGAATGTGGCCTTTATAATTTGAAAGGTTCCCCACCCATGCCAAACAGTAGCCCGCGAAAGATGTATACTTTATTTTGTAATATAATTGACGCTAAACACTCTTAACCTTCTCACCGCGTATGACATCTATGCATGTCCTAGCGAACATGCCCTCAGCGCGCGTGACACGTAAAGATGTCATGGAAATTTAAAACCCTATATAAGAGCTATCTATTGTGTTAATATTGCATAACTTAGTTGAAAATATTACTAAATGTATATTTTACCAAATTCAATAGATGGCATTAATCAAAAAAGATTCAATATAGGCTAAAATAATTTATTTCTGCAACACGCCGTGAAAATACGTCACCAATGCAAGATTTCGGAAAATGTAAACAAGCGGTCGAGTGCGGGTGAAATTGAAATTGTTCCGAGAATTTAATATTATAAGCATGGTGGCGCAGTGTGGCGGTATTTTGCAATATGGCGCCGTCACGCTGCAATTGTATGAAGAATGATTATTGTTGAATTAAACCGAAAATACAAGAAATATATCGTATTTTATTATTGAAAAAGTTAGTTTGGGTAGCAATTAACATGTTTGATTAGTTCAAAAAACATTACAACCTATATTTATAGTCGAAAACGCGATAAAAAAATCCACGAAAAAGCAGCCGCGTACAGGGCATGCTCGATAAATTTGGTAACGCGGGCAAAAGGTTAAAGTAGTAGTTTTTAAAAATAAATTGATGTATTAAATATATAATTTTTATTACAAATAAACAAATAAACTAATGACAATTACAAAAACATTTTGAGAGCCTTTTAAATAGTCTACCATAAACCACATCGTATACAGCATTACACACGCGTTTGTAATCAGAACCAACGTTTTGAGTGATATTATCTGCGACAAGGATTTATTGTTGACCCTTCGATTTGAAGGACTCATCTTAATTTACTACTCATCTCAGCAACCATCCAAGCGATCACTACTTACTAAGTAATATTATAACAAAGCACAACATGATTAATGACAATCATTTATCACAAGAGTACTTAGCCATATTATATTATTGTTACTTCCAAAAACAGTTGAATTTATCGATGAAATTGTGCTTCAAATTTAAAATACTGGAAATCGATAAACAGTATAAACAGCGTTTCAAATCAATTTATTAAAGTTCTTTTTAAAGGCATGGATTTTAGTGATGTCTTAAAACTCTCTATATCAGGATTTCTCAACGGGAGGCCACAGATAATTTATTTTTTGGTGGGTTACGGGAATTTTTTCCGATTTCCGTAAATTATTGTGTTTTAGAAATTGGAATGTGTGAAAAGAGCTTATAAAAAAAGTCTGCGGTGTTACTTTGGGGAATTCGTAATTTCTCGGGATTTTTTTTGTATTCGAAATTATTGGGTTTTTTTTAATTTGTGGTGTTTAAGACCCACAAAAAAAATGTTTCGCGTTTTTTCGTGTTGGGTTCCAAAACTCCTTATAACATTTATACTTAAACAGTACAAAATAGGTATGGAGGGCCACATAAAAATAAGACACTCAAAAAGGGCCAGGGGCTAAAAAAGGTTTAGAAACACTGCTCTATACCTTCCAATCTCACAATAACGTGAGGTAGTGAGAGCGATTAGGTAACCACTAGTAATGTCCTAGACCTATCCTTTCTAAGCCAACACTTTTCAAAAAGAAAAATTGGCAAGTGAGTAACAAGAGTCTCTCGTAGAAAAACTTCTGGTGAGATATCTTCATTAAGCGGAAATATGAGGGGCTCAAAATCAAAGACAGCAATCTACCACTAACGTTTTGAAAAAAGCAAACTCATTAATTTAATTTAGGATTCGTCAAATGTGCCGAACAAGAGTTTTGTCACGTGACTTTTGTATTCGACGAACTGAAGAAACTGAAATTGTTTGAAAATCGAACACGCTCGCCATGAGCGAAACCTGTTCTGATATTAATAAATAAAAGTGTAAATAAGTATAAAGGAAAATTGTGTTAATCTTAGTATCCGAGTAAGTAAAAAATTCACTAGTTTTTAACGATTAGTTGATAAATAAATTTAGATTACTGTTTGCAGGTCGTCGTCATGAGTGACGGAAGGTTAAAGTTGGCCCTTCTGCAGTTGAAACTTCCGTGAATGTACTGCGCATAGTAAGGTCTACGTATATCGTTGAAAGTCAGACACAAAAGCACGTCATATTGTGACACAGTTCCACAGTGCTTGTGTACAAAAATTTGTTGCAGTGAAATGCACATGCACGGCACTGGATTAACGAAACGTGTTTTTATTATGGAAAATATTGTGTGAAAATATTTTTCTAGCTATCAAAAATAATTGTGTATTTGTATTGATTAAGTCCACTTATTATCAATATAAGATAACTTTTATCGGCTCCTGTGCTCTATTGGTAAGATATAAGATCTTCATAGTACTTAACAATTGTAAATTTAAATTTAAGTCGATGATTTCTATTGTCCTGGCAAGAATATGTGAAAACTTACAAAAAAATCTGAAATTGAATTGACAAAAGCACATAAATGTCTGATGATTCCGAAAGGCGAAACTTGGGTACGATGCGACAAAAATAATGTAAATGTTACTACTTGAATGATTTAATAATCTGCTTGTTAGAATGGTTAATGTCGTTCACTTAGAACACGTAGGTCACGGGTTTTTATAGATTAATTTTTCATCGATATATGGATTTCTGTTTGAAGACATAAATGTTTGTGATCATAAATTTATTCTCAGCCATACTATCTATATTAAAGATTAGCTAACCACTAGTCTTCTCCTAGTTCTAATCCTATCCTTCTATCTTGGAGAAACAAAATGAGTAACAAGCAGTTCTCGTGAAAATTATTATGTTGAGATAATTACCATGTAGAGTTCATACAGTCTACATTGGGAGTGGATATGAATAAAATATTCATAATTATAAAAAAAATATTGAAATTCTATCAACCACTTTTAATCGATATCTTAAATACATTTAGTCATTGTGATAATTTTAGGGTGCTCACTGTCAATACTTGGTGGAATGGCATTATATTAAGGAAAACACAATATTCTTTTGTACTAATTTTCACTTTTATTTACCAAGATAAAGACCGGTTTCTTTCATGGTGAGAATTATCAATTTAAGTTAAATTAAATTATTCAGTCGATAATGCTCGCCGTGAGTGAAAACGGTCCAGATCTTTTTAAATAAAAATGGAAATAAGTACAGAGGAATATTGCGTTTTTATTAATACACTGTTACACTGTTAAAAATCTCTCTGTTAGAATTATGTATATTTCTTAGCAAAAAGACAGCCATTTATTTTATCTAGTTACTGCTTGCTTGCAACAAAATTAATGCGCTTTTTAGATGGACTAAAGTTTTCACATTAGTTTATTGTATACTGCCTTTTCCTTGGAAAGGCAGTAAAACGTGTGTAAACTTAATAGTGACGGTACTCATTTTAATTTTAATAATAATTAAATGCGTCTGGAAAATCTACCCCTGTGGAATATTTGAAGGCTTAATGCGAGGATCATAAAAACATGTCGCAACGACAGTGAATAGTTCGAGAACTCTCCAGTCCTACCTCAACTCTTATATCGTTAATTCCTCATGATATGAGATATTAAGAAACTAAATAAGAATCAGATATCGCATGGTTATATAAAAATACATTTTGCTTGCTTGTATCGTTTCTGCGAGAAATTGAAATAAATACTTGGTCTACCAACCTTAAAAATGAATACAGACTAGAAAAAACAAGTCCTAGAAGACTCTTATTCAGATTCACTTGAGTAGTAAAAAGCAATGGTAAAATAAATCCTATATTGGGAATTTAGTCATGATAATAATTCGTTTGATGTTGAGTGTATTTTATAATAAGAAAAACACAATATTCCTTTGTAATTTTTTCCACATTTATTTACCAATATCAAAATTGGTTTCGCTCATGGCGAGCATTATCAACAGATAAGAAATACAATTTATACAAAAAACAGATTGAATTAAAAAAAGTGTAATAAACAATCGGCATTGAAAAGAATTTACAAATTACAATAGAAATTATAAATGACTGATTCTTAATTAACACAAATTAAAATGTTTAACACCTCTAACATGTAATTACAAAGATCATCACAAAGTAATAACGAGTCGTGAATATTGATAGATACATTAATAAAATTAAAAACTGAATGATGATTTAACTGGTTCCATGTAGTATGTGTACTTTTACAAAATCAACAGCCACGAGGATTCTGAAAAAGAGTTTTAAAAATCAATTCTAATAGACAAAAAATAAAGTTAAAAAAAATATATGTAAAGATGGTTAATGTCGGTCAATGAAACGGATTCAGTAAAAGGGAACTTACAAAGATATTTTGTTCATTCAAAAGATCATATTTTAAAAATTATTTTATTAAATTAATTGATTTATATTTGCTACGACCTACGCAACGAATCTCGTAAATATTCCGCGTAGAGGATCTATTCAAAATGTGTTAATTTAGTATACAACGAACAATAGATGCCTAACATGTCGCGCGCTCTGTTTGTATGACGCAGTTTGACCAGTGGCTGACTTTGCGCGTTCGATTGTTGATTTGCATTCAACTGCCTCCGGCTTAAAGGCTGTATTAGCGGGGATGATGCAGTTACTTCACCCCTATTTATGTGGACTGAAATTGATGAGACCATTGTTTGCTTGGTCATGTTTTCATTATGAAATTAAAGCTTGCAAGCAGTTTAAATCTTACAAGAAAATTGTTTTTTTATGCACAACGATAATTGCACAGGATTGTTATAATAGTGGAAAATTGTTTTTTGGAAGTGATTTATGGTGAAAGTTTGAATCCACATTTTTCTGACATACTTTAAAAAAAATAGCACCGTTCATTACAAGGTGCATTCTTAAAGTAGTGTAGAAATTGATTTATTTAAGCCATAATATATGAAATTGTTTTGGGTCCGTGGTGGTGAAGTAGTTAAGATCGTTGGCTTCAATGGCGGATATCACGGGCTTACGTATCAGAACAAACAGCATTTTTCTAATCAGTTTATATAGTCAAAGACGGTAGGTATTTGTGATGTGTGAGCATTACCTCGCACCCTTACAATCCTAAAATATTGTAGCCTTACGATGGCGATTGGCTAACCATTATTCCTGTTCTAGAACATGAATTAAGTTGTTACGCTACAGAATACACACTGTAAAAAGTGTGAAACTGTAATGGGTGGTAGTGGATAGAAAGTTGAGTACCTTTGAGAATCATTTTTTTTTTCTAGCCATATCGTTTTATCTTTACTCTCATAAA
This sequence comes from Himalopsyche tibetana, assembly GCA_030503985.1. Lineage (NCBI taxonomy): Eukaryota > Metazoa > Arthropoda > Insecta > Trichoptera > Rhyacophilidae > Himalopsyche > Himalopsyche tibetana. Next base: position 6,006,389 of record JAPJYX010000052.1, on the reverse strand, counting down.
AAAAGAGGTTAAACAACTGAGTATCAAGCAGCTCTCTTTGAACATATCTTTTCTTGAGATACTTTCGTAAAAAAGTCATATTATCCACATTGGGAGCGGACGTAGATTCAAAAAAAATAGACGAAAGAAAAATTATAAAATTTGAATCGTTCAAACTATGTACATTCTCACAGATTTGTATTTATTTGTTTGTTCTTGAAACTACTTACTACTCAAATCTGTTGGCATTCCCATGAGCTTATCCTTTTCGCTAGCAATGGCTTTAGACTCAGTGATGCATTTATTTCTTATATAAACACGAAACTTTTATTTACTAAGCGTCAGTTATTCGTTCATCCGTGCACTTGCATGCCCGAAGATGCCGAAAGGCGAAAACTCGGGTCGTTAGTGACAAAATCTGTGAGAATGTACATAGTTTAAACGATTCAAATTTAATATTGAAATTCCACCAAGCACCTTCAGTCGTAATATTAAATTAGAAAAATTATAAATCTACGAAAAATGGTTTTGATTCATGTACTCTGTACTTTTTAACATTTTTAATACTGAAGCTTGGTAAAAGTTGAAAAGCTTTCGCGCAAAAGTTCTAAGATACAAATGCTTACAAAAGTTGTAAAAAGTTTCGTTAATTTAAGAAATATATCATATTACACAAGTGCTACGAAACACATCGAAACTTTAAAATAAATCTGATAAAGCGATGATTTTATTTATGTTATATACACATATTAAATTAACAAAGTGATCAAATTTTAACTGAAGCAAACATAATTCTCATTTGTTTTGTTGTTCGTCTTTTATTTAATTTGATAAAACAATCTTAGTTGTTTGTGTTGTTAAGGAGATACAAAATTTTGTGTAACAAAGACCCATATTTATCTTTGATATTCATGCATACTTCCCTACATATAATAATTTTGTGTAATATTACGCATCAAGTAAAAAACTAATTGAAATGTATTTTAAATAAATTTATATACTACATTATCCACCTTCAGCGTTTTATTATAAATATTTTAACAATCCATGTTCGATTCCAATGTAGAACATATTGTCTTCTAATGGATTTATCTCAACGATTTTATTTTCTGCGAGAACTGTTTGTTACTCAGTTATTTCGAAGAGAGTTGTAGGGATATAAAGACAATGCTAGGAAATGACTTATGGTCAACTATCTCGGTTGAAATGGTAGAGAGAGAGATGTTTAGAAACCAGCACTACCCATGATTTGAAATAGAAATTGATTAATCGAAAATTAAATTGGTTAAATTGAATCTTAGTTTTTTAATGATTACATAAAATTATGAAAAATCGACGGCTTCAAATTTTCATTAAAAGGGTAGTTTTTTGTATCAAGATAATCGGAAAAATATGATAGTTATCATTATCTGCGTGTCCAATTTAAAAACAAATAAAGCTGATAAAAACAGAAAAGTATTTTTATTCAAATATCAATATTTTGATTTGAAAATATGAAAGTGTTCATTAAAGGATTTGAACCTTTAAACACATTGGCAAGACAAACCAATTACAGCTGTCACTCAGGCAATGTAACCAGTTTATTTATTTTGATCTTCAAATAGTTTTTATTGTTTTTTTATCTGTGTTAAAATCACCATTTCTCTTCATAAAAACTAAAATGAATAACGTCAATTTTGGCTTGTAACGTAAAAAAACATTAAAAAAGCACTTATGCAAGACCAGGTTGACTTCAGGAACCTTTTCTATGGTAAACAAAAACAACGTAGAGCTAAGATCATCCCTGTTACGCCGAGTAGTTCTACGACAGCGCGGTAGTACAAGATTGAAGCTTCGTAGAGGAATAAATAAAAAGGATGAACGTAGCAAGTGGAGGAAGGTGGGATCAGAAATGAACATTAATTCCAGAGGAAGAGGTTCAAGGGGGACAGAGAAGGATATATCTTACTTCCCACAGTATCTCAATGTATTTCAGTGCAACAATCAAAGGTTATTTAATCATAATTAATAACATTTTTAGGGTGTTCACTGTCAACAATTGGTGGAAAAGCTTTGTACTAAGAAAAAACACAATATCTCTTTATACCTAATTTTCATTTTTATAGATCAAGATCAGGAACGGTTTCGCTCATGCCGAGCATTGTCAACTGATAAGAAACTAAATACAACAGTGCTATTTATACAAAAACAAATTGAAGTGAAACAATTGGCATTGAAAATAATTTACAAAGTACAGTGGAAGTTATCAATAAATGGCTCTAAAATATTATTTTTTTTTAACACATCTAACATGTAATTAAGAAAATATTACTCTGTTTTGATTTTTATTGCTCTGTGATGATCTTGATAAATAAAAATGGAAATTAAGTACGAAAGTATATTGTGTTTCTTCTTAATAATTATTAATAGTTTTTTTATTATTCTATATATCGACAGCAGAAAGATAAAAAGACTTAACCCATAGTTTTTTTTAAAACAGTTTTATTTTGATTATCATTTTGTATGCAGCTAAAAACGATGTAAGATGTTAATGGTGAATCAGTATCAAAATTAAGATTTTTAGTTTGAAATGAGACGAGCATATAAAAGTTTCGACCAGGTACCAAAATGATATGGTGTATAATATTATATATTTTTTAGTCATTTTTTCGTGCAAGTTTGACAAGCTTTTTGTGATGGGGAGGGAAATGAGAAACAAGGAAATAATAAAATAAATAGCGAGTGGCCATTCGTAGGGTTGGGGGATGGTGCTTAAAATAATATCTTCAAGGGTAGAAAAGGTATACAGTATTACGTTTTGAGTGAGCAGAGCAATTGCGAAAATCCTTTAATTATAACTAAATTAAATATTGCACAGTGTTATGTTACGATCGTAAAATAATTAGTTTTGTTCATATGAGCTTGATAGCATATTTTGTTTTTAATTAAAATAATATTTTTGATACATCTAAACAGCGGGTGTTGTCTTTGTGTGATTTATATTTTAAAAAGTCTATTTTTTTTAATTGTTTGCTTTTTAAACAGTGGCTCATGCACACTACTACTTTGCAATAGCTAAAACTTATTTGAAGTGAGCCCTGAGTCATTTTTTTAACATCAGATATCGTGAAAAAACAAATGACGCGCAAAAAAACTATTTTGATTTAAGCTTGAGAGGAATTTAATGATTTAATTGGCATTTAATTAATATAACACTACTGTAATAGGGTAAATATAGCAACGTATTTATTTCTACAGTTTTTATTATAAAGAATTGCATGAGTAGCCAGATCGGTTCCTTTCAATTTATTGATTGAATTGGAATTTAATTGTTATTTTTTTTGAGTTTATTGAGATATTTAGTTTACAATAGAGTTCTATCAAGAAAATACCAATTCAACCAATAAATTGAATGACGCCGATACGATGGCGCACGCCAAAATAGCTATTAACTAATTTAATAAAAACTGTTGAAATAAATACGTTGCTATTGTTACCCTATTACAGTGGAGTTCTACCATGTAAATGTCAATCAATAAATTGAACGGAGCTGATATGGCTAGTCAGGCAAATCATAGTTCTGACGATTGTGCACGCCGAAATAGCTATTGACTAATATAATAAAAACTGTAGAGCTAATACGTAATAATAATAATAGCTAGAAATACGTTTCTATTTTTACCCTAATATTATTGAGTGTAATTTATTTTACTGATATTATGAGCAAAGTAGAAAGATTGATTTACGAATTGATGACTTATTTAACAGTTCTGTTTTGAATTCAGACATTTGCATGAAAATATTAAAAATAAATTTTCTTTCTAAGACAAATATAGCTCATGTATGATTGAGAACAATCCAAGGTTACTGTGCCCTTCATCTTGAACTAGCGCGAACTTTGGTGTAATTTCATAACGAAATTAAAAAAATGTTCGCTGCGCTTCGGAGACTGTTATCCGTTACACGTTATGGATGAGCGGAGGCCCCACAGAGCAACGGTCGTTATAAAACCGCTAACAGGCGAGCGAATTTCAAGTTAAATACAAGCCATTCTATTAAATGCCTTGGCAATAAAACTGGAAAGCAATTAATAAAACGAATGCTAGCAATGCGAGCTTTTGAAAGAGATTATCGAAACTATATAACTATAATAAAATCGATACTGCGTTATTATTATGCGGCAAGACCAAAAATTGTCAAACATAAAAAAAAACACTTTTAAGGTATTCACTGTCAGTACTTCGTGGAAAGGGATTATATAATATTAAGAAAGAACACAGTACGATTTTTTAATTCTATGTTAGAGGTGTAAAACATTTCAATTTTTTGTAATTATAGAATCACTTCGGTCATTTGTAAATTCTTTTCAATGTCAATTGTTGTTTACGCCTTTTCATTTCAATTTGTTTTTGTATAAATAGCACTGCTAAATTATATTTCTTGTCAGTTGACATTGCTCGTCATGAGCGAAATCAATCCTGACCATAAGAAATAAAGTGGAAATAAAGTACAAAAGGAATATTGTAATTTTTCTTGATAAAAAAATGATGGCTATGGTTAATTGATAAACATATTATGGGATATATTTTAATTTTTTGACCATATTCGCTCTCTGTGTGGAGTATATGGCCGCCACGCGGTACCTCCATGTTTCCCTGTCTCCCACTTATTGTTTTGCTTTCACCCATGACATGCCAGCATCCCTCAGTTCCACCGAGTACATCCTATGAATAGTACGAGACATTCGTCTGGGATCCCACTGGATTGTCATTTCACCATGAGTAAAGTTAAGCCAAAGCAACGCTTTCAAATTGTGTAAATTTATTTTTTCAAAAATAATGGGGGCCAGAAAATTACAGTCGATGAATAACGCTATAGATCCTTGATTAGAGATTTTAGTTTTCTTATTGAATAAGATTAATGTGTTAGAGCTGTGGTTTAAACAAGACGGCGCAATATACACTAGTCCGGAAAACAAACCTCTAAGAAACTCCCTATATTTGGTTAATATATGACATTTTTACGTTTTTTGATGAAAGCTTTTGGCAGAGAACTTAAATTTACTAAGGAACTCGGCATATTTACTCAATCATAATATTTATTATGACAGTGAAAGAAATGAAAAAAAATCGTTTGAAATATCGTTTTTTGTAAGAGCTTCTACGCGTCGGAGCAATTCAGATTTCAAAGATTTATTTCAACTATTTTTTCCCATTTATTTATTCCAGACAATACTGAATTGTAAAAAAGAGATAAATATAATACACTACAGCTATAACTCTTGTCTAACTGAACGGGCTGAGGAATCTATTTTTTTCTCTTTCCTTTGCGCTTCTGAATTCTTATTTTGTAATGAAAAAATATCAGCTCAATATTTCTTAATGCTTCGCCCCTGTTACTTAAACTTGCTTGGCGCTGTAGCCAGAAGAAGAAAAGATTTTTTCTTCATAAGCGCGCTAGCAGAATTGCTTTGCTTAAACGAATACAATATAGTTTGAACTAATATTAATATTTATAAAATAAGTCATTTGTTACAAACCAGCATTATTAAGTAAATTTAGTTATGAAGGGTGTATTGCAGTTAAATTAAGTTTTTTTAAAATAACAAATAATCCACTTTTAGGGTGTTAACTGTCGATTGTCGGTGTCGGTAGAAAGGTATTATATTAAGAAAAACAAAATATTTCTTTGTAACCTTTCCGACTTTCATTTAAAAAGATCAGGTTCGGTTTTGCTCATAGCGAGAGATAGTAGTGTTATTTTTACATCAATTTAGTTTTCAATCTTTTAAATTGGAAGGCTTTGAGAGTTACATAAATAACCAAAAACACTATAAAACAACAAAAAACGACAAAACGGCAAATAAGCTTGTACAAAATGTGATGTAAGTGTGGAGATACACGAGAAACATTGAGCTACCAGAGCCGACAGCTCAAGTCATTCATTCACTCATATTGGGCGCAAACACGGCAACATTCTGCAGCCGACCCAACATATGCAGTCCAGTCAGATGGCTGTTTGTTTGTTGTCGACACCGGCATCTTTAAGTGGAAAGTTGGCTATTTTTTTACCAATGAAATGGTTATTGGAGAATTCAAATGTCGGAGAATTAAAAAAAGCGAAATGTGTGGATAAAATCGATTATCCTACGAGGTTATATATTATTAAAAGGAACTTTCGGAATTGTATTAATTTATAATATATTAATAATGGCACCCAACATTAGCGCCCAGACATTAGCGCCAAGCCAAATGCGTCCGTACTAGTGCTCGCATATACCACCCGGATAAAAACGACCAGACATAAGCGCCCACTATAAATACAAAATATATAAAATAAGTCCTATTTTGGTTTTTCGAATAGCATATCGATATAAATTTACATACTTATGATAATCAGTGTAATTTGAGATTCACTCTGTCACAGTTGTTAGTAGAGTAATAAATTTAAATCAGCAGCCTTTGTATGGTAGTATTACTAAATTAAAAAATTTAAGAAGGTTAGCAAAAAATATTTTAATTTAATTTTAACTTTTTTTTTGTATCTAAAAAGTACAATTATGAAAATAAAAATTGTTTCATTTCTAAATTGTAGTTTGTTTTGGCGCTTATGTCTGGGCGCATTTGGCTTGGCGCTATTGTCTGGACCCTTTTAGTTTGGGCACTTTTGTCTAGACCCCATTAATAATATGTAACATTACATTTATTATCTCCTGCCAGTTTAAGAAACTATTGATGAAGACGACTTAATTTTGAAAAATAGAACTGTTAAAAAGATGCACGCAATGTTTCATAATGGTATTTATTCCATTCGTTTGCGCGCTAAAAGCGACGCATTAAAGATAAAACAAAATGTGAAATGTTTTCAATGCACACGCGTTGTAAATACACATTAGCTAAATTTGCTGTAGAAGCGAGGCGCCAAACCTTAAATCTGTGCATTTTCTAGCAAGAAATTTTCTTTATGCGTGAAGATTTTTTATTTCAATTACTTGCAAAGATTTACGAAAGCTGAATTTCACCTGATGGTAAAATTACAAAAAAACCCTTTGCAAGAAAGATTGAATTATAAAACAAATTGGATTTTTTAATGCAAAGAGATTTCGATTTATTTGAAGAAAATCGAAGAAAATACACAAAATATTTTTTTTGAACTAATTCAAGTTTTTCTATCTTATTTTTTTCAACCTTTGTTGCCCAGGTGCGAGCTTTGCTTGCATTCAATATCTTTTTATGCTTTAACATTTATTTTTTTATCAAAGTAAATAAATAATTAATATTATTATACTTAGATATTTGTTGGTGAACTAACTAAACAAATATAGAAACCAAGACTAATAAAAAAATGTATTTTATATGTCAGATTTCAACTGAACGTGCTTGGTGAAATTTCAATATAACAATTTAATCGTCAGAATTTTGTACGCTTTCACAAGTTTTGTTACTAACGACTCGAGATTCAACTTTTAACATTCGAACTGATGCTAGATACATATTTTTGTCATGTTTATATAGATATATTTTTATCACTAAGTAAATCGGTTATGATTTTAAGTACTGTCTGTGAGGACGGAATCTGATGACATCGACACAACCATAAGTTGGTTTGACCAGGTTCTGTGTACGGTCGAGTCCGTGTTTGAAAGAGTCTTGGTCGGAAGAATCACCGAACTCCTTTCTTTACTTATTCTCTATGGAAGAAATGTTGAGCAGTTAAGTAATAAACAGTTTTTGTAGATTTGTTTGAAGATACCTACATTTAGAAGCTACATTCTTCACATTGGGAGCGGACATGGATAAAAAAAATCATATTAACAAACACAATTTATGAAGGTCTTTGAAATTGCATCAAGTTCATCCGTGCACTTGAACGCACAAAGAAGCCAAAAATCAAAACATGTGTTGTTATTGATAAAACGTGTGATGAACCATAGTGATGGGGTCTAATTATGATTAAAGAAAAACCTAAAATTAAAATGATGTACTTCTCCAATTTGCCTCAAAGCAAATTTGAATCAAAGATTAGTATAAATAACGTAAAAAAATGATTTGAAAATATAACCACCATAAGGATTAAAAAAATAAAAAATAAATAGAAACTGAACAAAAGCTGAAATGATTTGAGAATTGCATGTCACAAGACTATATAAGTAAAACAATGATATTTTCTGAATACTTTCATGCAATCTCAAATAAGTTAATAGAATAGATTTTGATGCTTATCTTTCTTCTAAAAGCTCTCTATTTGTTAAAGTAGCTTTGTTTTACAAAAAACTTTTAAAACAATAGTTAACGTCATAAGCATATTAAATACAGGCTGATTTAAAAGCGACAACAATTTTAAGTGTTTTAAGGTTACTATACAACCATATAAATATACAATTTTACTCGGTCAGAAAAAAGAGCCTCGCATTCAGCTAATGCATGTTGACAGTGCTCTTTTACGGTTGCGTGTCATGACAACTTACAAAAATACAGAGTTACCGTATACTGTGTTTTGAAAAAAGATTCCAGCGGCAAATACTTTGGGTACGGTGGTCTGACTTTGTCAGGAACACGGAGACAAGAGAGAAGAACCAGCCTTTTATTACATCCAAAATTGAAAGAGACGATGGAACTGGATTGGACGTGAGCTGCGGATGCTCCAAGGGAGCTTGAACACTGCCTGTCTCTTTCACCAACCGGGTGAATCCCAACGTCGTAACACTCCACTGATGACCATCCGTATGATGCTCTCGGCTGAGCTTCGGACCGCTGGGATGACTAGGGAAGAAGCAAAGAAACTGGTGGAGGATAAGCCGTGTGGTTTTTATATGGTTTATATAAAGAACGGATAACCATAAAGATTTTTAATTCATGTAAGCTCCTAATCTGGAGGATATGGCTTTCTAATAGAGGTATCATAATAGAAGTTTTTCGACGAGAAATTTTTGTTACTCAGTTGCTCAACCTCTCTTTTTCCAAAGAGTAGTAGGGATAGATGGACATAGCCAGGACAGTACAAGTGTATAACTAACCGCTCTCACTACACCCAGTTATTGAAGGATTGGAAAGGTGGGAAGGAATATTAAGACATCACAAACACCCATGCCTACGAGCAAAAATCGATCGAAAAAGTGCTGTTCGTATTGGGACTCGAATCCGTGAAATCTGGCACGGAAGCCAATAACGCTAATCGGTGCGCCAAAGAAACTGACATTATTTTTTTGCGGTATATCGTTATTTTTATTAAGCTTACTTTGATTAAAATGCATAATTAGTTATTTTAAACCGATAACTGTCACTAAATGTAAGATAATGCAATATATTAAAACTTTGACACAAGCAGAAAAAAATACTAAAACAAATTGTCTTTTTATCAAGTTTTGCTTGCCAGCTTGCACCATTCAAATAACAAGCAACTTTTAATTTATTAAAATTAAATACTGAAAACGAAATCATCATGTTAACAAAAAATGCGCAGTAGATTTGCAAATTCATTAGTCTAATTGTTGTGAAAAATAATGAACAGGTTGCTTGCGTAGTGAGGATTATGTTGAAAATAAAAATGAACAACCCTAAAATATTATAAACATTTTTTAGTCTGGGAAAAATAACAATATCCTTTCACTGCACTTAAAATTATTATATTGTACCCTCGAGCGCGTGGTTTTTGCAATGTGAGTTTTATTAAGCAACTGTCCATAAAAATGAATATATAATAGAGCTTTTTTTAATGCACACAATAAAATAGTTTTATTTTCAAACACATTCATTTATTTTATTTCATCACTTCTGTTTTATATATGTGTATGAAAAAGTATTTATGTGCTGCTTATAATGTATTACATGGAAATGAGCAAATGCAATTTGAATATAATGATAAAGTAAAGTTTCGTATATGTAATAAAAATAATCTTTACACAATTAGAGACCGATAAATGACAAATACATTCTAAATGTAAAATTAAATTTTATAACTTTTTCATTTCAATTTTTGTGTTACGAAATATGTTTTATGTATATAATATAAGAATAAGTTTTAAGGAATTACGTAAAAAGCTATGATTTTTGTAAATAAATTAAAAGAATATGTTAATAGATTTATTTGCGACTGATTATTTGTGTCATTCAGCTTATTTTGTTAATTTGTGTTTGATTTTATTTTATGTCATAATAGAATTAGTTCTATAATTCCTTATTTTTTGTTTATTGAAATTATTTACAAATTTCCAAATGATAATATTATTTATTATGCAAATCTAAACGCTATTTTTATATCAAATATTACTAATTGTACCATGCATTCCTTGGAATGGCCCACGCAGCCTTTGAATTTTTCACGTAGCTTACATTTTGTCTTGAGAGCATTGAATTTGTTTTTTCTGATTTAGAAAAATCTTACAAAAAGAAAACAAAATAAAGTAAATACGTGAATAAATTAAAGTGCATTTAGCACGTTTTATTTTCAATGTTAATTCTTGTTCTTTGCTGCGCCATCCAACTCATCCTTAAAACAACGAAGAGGCAGTGATTAATTTCGTTCCTCTTTCATATCTTCGTCAAGTTTCCCTAAGTTCCACTAATCTACATCGTTCCAAAGACAGACCATTTCCACAAACGCCATTGGCGGCACTTATCTGAAAAGCGAACGTCGACCGTCAGAGGAAACTTATGGAAATGCTCATTGCTTGAGACAGTTATAGTGAACTAAATATTGACGAGTTTCTCTTGTGAATAAATTGAATTCCTACAATAAATAGCGGAAAAAATAAATATAATTTTATAATTTTTAGGAAAAGTAATTTACAATATCGACTGTGGAATAAAAAAAGAATGTATGTTTTGTTGATTTTCGACCATATGCAAATTATAAAATAAACACAATCTTGAAGTGCACTGAGACTTCTAAACTGGTGTTAAATTGAGATAATCTAATTTTTATTTAAGAAATTCTTTAGGAAAAACCCTTTTTTATATTTTTTTCTTGGTTTCAATCTTCACAAGCCCATCTTTTTTTAAACTTAAAAGCTAAATTTAGATAATTTAAGATTTCGACTGAAGGTGCTTGGTGAAATTTCAATATTAAGTTCAAGTTCATCCGTGCACTTGAACGCCTGAAGATGCCGAAAGGCAAAACCCAGGTCGTGAGTGACAAAATCTGTGAGAATGTACATAGTTTGAACGATTCAAATCTTAATTTAGATACTAATTCAGCATTTTCAGATTACATCCTTTTGATATAACGTGTATCAAGTTGGATAGATTGTGATTATAGAAAAAAAGCTGTTTTGAAAAACTGTGGGTTACGTCCTTTTTCCTTTCCACAGTCGATATGGAATATAATAGTATTTTTCATTAAAAAATGTTGAAAATAATGAAATTAAAAAAATGCGGAAAGAATTTTTTCTTGACAATTTTTGTACCACAAGGAAGACTTAAAGATGTTAACTGTTGACTGTAAAATATCTATGAAAAATTACGAGAAAGTCCTCGTTCTCTATAACTCAGATCCAGAAACGTAATACTATACAAAAATATGTATAATAAATTAAAAAAATAAATCAAATACTTGCAGAAAAATTCAAATGCTATTTTTTTTTTGATCGAAAGTGACTAATAGAGCAAATGACGCGTGGTTCAATTAAATATCATTTTAAATGTAAATTTTAGAGTTTTAAAATTCACAAAATTGTAAAAAATAATTGTATAAAACAAAAGTAGTTAACGCATCGTTCCATGTTCAATTTTTCATCGTAATATAAATATTTTTTGATAAATAATATTTAGATTAATTTCAATACAATGTAGCAATTTGAAAATTATTTCTAGAATAAAATATGCTCAAAATGTATTTTTATTTTGTCGCATATTTACACATTTCAGAATATTCGTTTATTGATGTGGGAATATTGAATTTATTTAACTTTGTTGAAAATATAACAGAGGTAAACAAATATTATTTAAACATGTTATTATAGAAGTATGTATATGCAATTTTTTTTTAGTTTTTTCAAAGGAAACAAAAACAGTTTTGTTATTAACTTAATACATAATTTAGTTACCACCAGCTGTTATAACCCTTCGTCGCCTTTTTGTCAAATAATTATTCATTTCTTTCGAGTAAAGTTTTGCAAAAAATAAATCAAAGGATCAGAATCTCGTACAACAAGTATTTTAAACTGATGATAATATTAATGAGAAGCAAAAATTCAAAAAGTAATTTGTCACACAAATATAGAGCATGGAAAATGATGATTTGAGTGTTGGAGAAATGACGGTTTGCTTGAATGTGTCAACTTTATGATTTCATTTATATAAGAAAATACCTTTTTTGATCACTAATTTTGATTTTTATTCTTAGATTTTAATATAGATTATCAGAACTTAAAAATTTGTGACATCAGATTTTGAATGTTTACTCTTCATTTATTAAACAATAATTATTTATACTTGATTAATTTTGGCTAATAAGAGTGCAAAAAAAACCTTGTTAGTCTGACGTGGTTAAGTATAATATAAAGAGCCTATATTAATTATGTATTTTTTATTTCTTGTGGTGAATTAAAGCTTTCTTGATTATTATAAACACATGTAAAATTAGTACAAAAGACATTACCGAAAACGACATGCTCAAAAGCGTAAAACTCTTGGCTATAAGGCCAGAAATATTCTACTAATAAACAATTTAAAAATAAACGAAATAAATTGCAGATTTAATACTAAAGACTCTTTGAGCCGACATGTGCTCTACGATGCTACGCCTCTATGAAATATCTCAATTGATTAACAACGCAGTGACAGTATTGCACGGCTGGAGGCTCTATGCGTGACATCCGTGAAATGACGTTTGGAAATGTCAATTTGTGGAATATTGCACCTAAATTTGCCGTCGTTCGCTTGTGTTTGTGCATTTTGGTATTAGACACCTAATATATTGACAAGGTTGGCAGAGTTGGCACCCAGTAGAATAATGTGAGACTGCATATTAGAAATGTTCTAATCATCAACCGCATATAAATTCGAATTGGATTCACGTTTACGAATGAAAGCCTTCGCACAAAATATACGTGACGTAGTTATATTATTCTAGAACTACCAATTTAATTTGACCAGTTTTGCTGGTTATGATTTTTTTTCAGTTCAGTAATAGCAATACACAATGTAAAAATGACGTCGACTTTTATATTTATTATAGCTGGGAACTTTATAATTACTTTATGAAGTTTAGATATATTAACTCACATACATAATACCAAAGTGGTGAATTTGGCAGATTCATCTGCTCATTTAAAATTGGCAAACTATTTAATTGTGCCCTATTAAATTCTTTTTTACGAGAATTTTTTTTACTCATTTGCTCAACCTCTCCTTTTCTAAGAGATTGGTACAGAAAGAAGAGTAGGAGAGGACATGGTTAACTAACCGCTCTCGCTACGCTCCGTAAGTTTAGGATTGGAATGGTCAATGGAATTATTGATTCATCACAAACACTCATGGTTTCAAACAGGATCGATAAATTAGTTAAAAAATACTGCTTTTACTGAGAAATCAACAAAGTATGATATATTCCGACACAAACTCGCCATCTACCCTGACAAAAGCGTATTTCTAACTTTTTTTTTAGCTTTTAAAGCCATACTTACAAAGTATGATATATTGTTAATTGTGTGATATGGATGTAATCGAGCAATTTGAACAAACTGAGCTAATGGTGCCAAAATAATACTGTAGGAATGTGATTGCTCGCTTAGATTGCAGTGTTCACGCATGACGTTCGTTTGCAAAGCTTCTAGGATTAACTAAACAAAGTGCAGAGAATTTTGACCTGCTGCCAACTGATATTTTCTAGGGGTATGAATTTTATACAAGAGTCACAAGTGTTGTAAAGCTTCCTTACGTCGAATTTAAAAGAAGCCAGTTTTTTAAATTTAAATTATAATTGTTTAAATACATCATATTATTAAGAGTTTTTATTAGTAAAACGTAGAGAATTTTTCGTTGTTGAAGTATTTCTTGATAATTTATTTTTAATATCTTACCTGAAATTATTTACCATTTTTTAACCGCTATAAGAGTACAAATTTTGGAGAAAAATGATAAAAAATAATGATTAGTTGATCGCGATCTCTACGTCCTATTTTAAGATCAAGGATTTGGAGAAAATGTATGAAACTATCACTGGTATGCTTGTTTTTAAATATGAAACAACACATCGATGAATATATCAACGTATACGAATTTTAGTTCTGAATTTCACACTTGCAACCTTTAGATGGGTGCCTATCAATCTACCTATTGGGTTATTTTTTTTGTCTAAAAACTTTAAAACATATTCAGCATTACAGCTAATGGCAATACGCCAAATTTTTTAAAAATAATAATCAAACGAGAGTGAGAAGTCACGTAAGATAAGCGTTGTGAGAGCGATTAGTTAACTTCTATCCCTACTACTCTCTTTGGAAAAGAGAAGTTGAACAACTGAGTAACAAACAGTTCTCGTGGAATAAATCTGTAAAGATACTTCCATTAAGAGGTTGTGACATGCTCAACACTGAGAGCGGACATATGCTTAAAAGAAGACCATGCCCACCGATCATTTTTTGTATTTTTAACTAAACGCTTTATAAAATGTTACTGGAGATTTAAAAAATAAACAAATAAGTAATGTATACCATCGTTGAAATAAAAAAAACATTTAGAAGTATGCTTTGAAAAATCGACACTGCGCAAAGTCCCATTTTTATTTTTTCGTTTCTTTTTTCGTTCGAAATAATAATACTACGAGAGAGATGCAGTTTTGTAAATTTCATCCGAGTCCTAGGAGAGTCCTCATTTCTTTATTGGAATATTTTGCATACAGACAGCCTGTCCAAGGGTCATTGATGGCTTCGACAAGAGTCCGTTGAATATTGTCTTTTTAGCGCATTCACAAACCGTGAATATATTGTTTTGCATTTGAAACACTGCGACAATAATAAAAACCATTATTTTTTACGATATAAAATTAACAAGTACCTATAATTTAAAAAAAGTTTTACAAAATTGATTTTTCAATCGATTTATGAATTTCTGTTCAAAGGCATGGATGTATGTGATGTCTTGAATTCCCCCCTCTCACCCATCCTATCTTATAAACAGGGCGTATCGAGAGCGATTAGCTTACCACTAATCCTGTCCTAGCCCTATTCTTCTATCCCTACTCTATTTGGAAAAAGAGAGGTTGAGCAACTGAGTAACAAGCAGTTCTTGTAGAAACACTTCTGTTGAGATAAACTCCATTAGGAGTCCATATGCTCCACATTGGGAGCGGACATGGTTAAAAAAAAATATAATTTAAATGATTTTTTCTGTTTATTTAAATTAGAATACACTGTTAGTATAAATAAATTTTGTGAATTACTGCATTTTTCAGAATTAAGTGCTTAACTTATAATTGGTGACGCCTTCAATAGCTAAATTTAACATCAAGATTTTTCAACAAAAAATAAATGAATCATTGACTTCCAAAAAGCAATTTGGAAGCCTTTTCAAGTTTTGTTCAAATGACGAAAAACTGTTGTGCGTACATAAATACCTGACATTAAATGTATATTATTTTTGGTCGTGTCCTTATATGTCCTAGCAAAAGTAATATAACCATTTAATTGGTAAGTAGGAATAATGCAAAGTTTTTTTTTTTTTTTTTTTGAATCTCTAAAAGTTTCGAAATGATTTCCTCGCCAGATATGATAGAATTTGAAGCTCTCATCCACCCTTATTTTTTTCATCCGCTCCTAATGTGAAGCATGGTGGCTTCTAAAGGAGGCATCTCAACACAAGTTTTTTTACGAGAACTGTTTGTTACTCAGTCGCACAACATCTTTTTTCCAAAAGAGAGTAGTAGGGATAGAAAGATAAGACTAGGAGAGGAATATTGGTTAGCTAATAACTCTCGCTACGCCCAGTTATTCGTTAGTATTGGAAGGTTGGGAGGAAATTTTTAGACATCACAAACACCCATGCCTTCAAACAGAAGTCAGAAGAAGATTGAAACAATGCTTTTTGTACTTGGACTCGAATTGTGAGATATGACACGGAAGCCAATAACGCTAGCCGCTATGCCATAAAACCCGATAGCCGCCATTATAGATAGAGAGTAGATGAAAAAACATGGTGTTCACGGGAAATTTTAACAAAAAATCGCCTAGAATATTTTTTGAAACTCAATGATTCAAATTACAATTAGTGTATTTTGGCTTATCTATTTGTCTGACAATCTACATTTAAACATCAAACTCTCTCCGTTTGTGGATCAAACAAATATTACCAGGTAGTCTATTATAGTACTTATTATTTTTAATTAATAAAATACGCCTAAAAATAAAATTAATGGGTTAAAAATAACGATATATTTATGTCCAAATATAAAATTAATTAGATTTACTCAAAAATATAATAAATATACACTTTAAAACTAAAAATCGGTTGATTTTTTATTGTTCATTGGTTTTAATTAATATTTCTCTTTTCATTTTTCCAAGTAAAAACACTTAATTATTTTGGAAAAAAGATCGCTCGAATATTGTTTTCTACTTATTTATACTAATTAGTTTTCTGGGAAGTAAATAATTAACAAGATACGCTTCGATAAATAAAATCCTTTTATATTAAATGATATATTTTATTTCCTGACAATAAATGTATGCAATCCAAAAATACTTCACTCCTGAAGTCCTGAATGATTTAAAGTTAGTACACATACTTATTTTTTTATAACGAATTTTTGGTATTATATCATTTATAAAAAAAACATATTGTATCAGATGAACAAAAAAATGATGTGAAATAACTAGTTAACAAGATACTCATACAATAAAAAAATCTGTTTATATAAAGTTGTATATTCTATTTCGTGACGAAAAGAGTATTATAGTAAGAATATTAATTGATTTGGCATTTACTTGGTAGAACTCCCTTTATAACAGATTAAAAATAACAAAGTATTTTAGTTCTACAGTTTTTAATAATTTTATGCGTTGACAGCTATTTCGGCTTGCGCCATCGTCAGAACTACGGGCACTTCACACAGACGGACACACATACACACGACACAGAACCATATCGACAGATAGTTCTGACGATGGCGCAAGCCGAAATAGCTATCAACGCATAAAATTATTAAAAACTGTAGAACTAAAATACTTTGTTATTTTTAATCTGTTATAGTAAGAATAGGCTGATAAATTTTCAGTAACCACAGCTGACGTTGCAACTGGGGTTTGTCGGTTTTTAACAACCTTTCACAATTAAGTATTTCGACTGAGGGTGCTTGATGGAATTTCAATATCAAATTTGAATTGTTTGAATTTTGTACTTTTCAATCAGTTCAAGTACATCCGTGCACTTGGAATGCCTGAAGATACCGAAAGGCGAAACCCGGGTCGTTAGCGACAAAACTCATGGAAAAGTACAAAATTCAAACAATTCAAACCTTTCACAATTTGAAATATTTTAAAGTATGGTATTTAAAATTTGTAACCCGGTTTCTAAAAAAGGAATTGATTTAAAATTAACATTTATTAAACAACGTAAATATGCTATATATGTAGCTACAAATAAAACGAGATCATATATGTTATTTATAAGTTAGTATGTGTCAATAAATGCGTTGAGATTATTATATTTGAATTAATTTGGAATTACATTTTGGAACACCTAAATTAAAAAATACTAGATGTGAAATTCGAGTATAAATTCTACAATATTCGAGTACAAAAAACTAAACGACCTATTTCATCACATAGCCAACGAGTATTTTGTATTTTAGGAATTTTAATAACAAAATTACTTTACTAAGTAATAGAATAGTGGATGTTTTGTATTTTCTAAGAACGTATTTACTAAGAGAAACAACGAATAAAATTGTAGTATTTTTGTTAGTGTATATATAATAATAAAGTAATGAAGATAATAAAAATTAAAACGATTATTTTTTGTGACAAGTTTTAGGAAATATCAGAATTCGAAAACCGATTTTAAAGAGTAAACTGATAGTTTCCTATCCTTGAATTCACAAGCAAGAATTCAAATAAAAAAATAGCTAATTTCATAAATTAATTTTCAAAAAAAATATGGTCTTGAACTTAGGGTACTGCCGAAATATCTTTCAACAAAATTAATAAATAGTTGTACTGGACATTAGAGTAAAGATTTTTTAAAAATAGATTTATATGTTTTTTTTTTGTGAAAGGATATCTGGTAAATATTGTTTATAAGGATGGTTTTGTATCTGTCTTATATTATAATACGTGTTCCTTAACGACGCCACTCAAAAATAGATTCGTCTCTCAGAAGAGTTTATTGGTGCATTACAAATGTGTAGAGTTTCACTTTAGTGAGAGACTAAAGTGCATTTATAAACATGTTCAGTGAAATGTGCAAATTTCATGATACTAATTCAAAGCTTCCAAGGCGACAGTTGGTTATTATTGATTAACAAAGCTATATTACAATCTGTGGAGAGCTAAAATTACTTCAGACGTAAGTTTGAAAATCGGAATAGTATGTGTCTACGAATTCACTTAAGCTTTAGACACAGTTGTGATCGGCTTGTATCCCGAATAAACCGTAAACCGAATTTTTACCCCGTATCTATACGTTGACATCTATGCAATTTCCTCCACCACCCACCACGGCCATACATCTGTGTCCAATAAACGTTTCCAGTGACCTAACAAACGTTATGCATTGTTCTGTTTTGTGCAAGGATTGTCTCGGGAACAAAATTGACCAAGGCATAGTGGCTTGCACTTTAGTTGCAAAAAAAATACCTATAAAAATATAAAATGTGTAAATCTACTCTTTCTCCGTATGACGCCGCAAATTTACTGTAAGCTAAGTAGTTTGCCTTATTAGCTACCAAGTCAGCGTGGCCGGTGGGTCCGACCACTGGTCGGATAGACTTGATTAATCGTTCTCGCTCATTATTCATGAGATGCCAATTCCAGAGGATGTGATTAGTATCCTGCATCACGCCATATATGTCCTTGTGTCTATCTGGCCAAGCTTGAAGAGCTTTGTAATATTGACACATATTTGGCAAAAGATCTTAAGTTACACAAATTGCGTTTTAAACCAATCACCTAGGGCGTCAGTGACAAAAATTTTAGAAGTTTATCTTATTCGCCTGATATTTTTGGGGTTTAGCGTTTTATAGAGAACTACAATAACCTGTGGGCATTTCCATGGGCTTATCCTTTTCGCCATCCATAGCTTTAAACTCAGTGATGCATTTATTTCTTATATAAACACGAAACATTAATTTTTTAAGCGTCATTTTAAGTTCATCCGTGCACTTGAACGCCTGAAGATGCCGAAAGGCGAAACCCGGGTCGTTAGTGGAAAAAATCTGTGTGAATGTACATAATTTGAACGATTCAAATTTAATATTGAAATTCCACCAAGCACCTTCAGTCGAAATCTTAAATTATACAATAACTAAATTGATTTTTTTTCAATTTATAAAAATAAGTCAGGCAAATACAACGGCGAGGTAGAATTTTTTAAAAAAAAAAGAAATCGAATGAAGCTATTATATATTTTTGACTGCCTTTAAACTAGAGCTGTGGTATTGGAGTCAGATGACAAACAGGAGTCGGATTCAAAAAAAACTAAAAACTGAGTATTTTTTTAAAAATGTGTATTTAGATCGCAAGGGCTAAAAGTGGCGCCACTGCATGCTACTAAGATTACAAAATTAATAAAAGTTGTGTGTTTTAAGTTAAGATCAGAGTTGAAGTCGGAGGCGTTTTATTTTTTAACCAATACACAGCCTTACTAAAAGCTATTACATTTAAGTAAAAGACTAACACAGCCATGTAAATGTAAATTAAGGTCTAAGCTACGTCATATTGTTATTAAAGACAGTTCTTATGTGTATTTTTATGTATTTGTTTATCAGGGTATGCAGTAAAGTTTTCATAAATGCATTAAAAGCACACTGCTTTGCGTGGTTAAATCACGATCAAATCATTGCCCGGCACGCCTCAAAAATACAACAGTTGTGCCGTCACGTACTCATCGGGCACAAAATGTTTTGTATATGTTATGATTTAAAAACAGACTGGTTTTGAAAAAGTTCATATTTGACGGAAAGCTTTGGCTGTCCGCTTTATCAAAGTTTTACTTTACTGTTATAAACAGTAAACTTTTATACGGTTTTATAATTATTGTTGTTCTTTCTTCTACTATATTAATATAATTTAAGATTTCGACTCAAGGTGCTTAGTAGAATTTCAATATTATATTTTAATCGTTCAAATTATGTACATTCACACATGTTTTGTCACTAACGACTTGGGTTTTTCGGTATCTTCAGGCGTTCAAGCGTACGGATGAATTTGAACTGACGTTTAGTAAATGAATTATAGACAACAACGCTTTTGTTGCACAAAACTCTATATCAGAAAAATGTGCTATGATTCGCAACCGTAAAGCAGAACTGTCAAAATGCATGCGTTGAACAGAAGGCACTTGGTTCTGACCGAGTATAGCTGTAAGATAAGATAGACGTAAGAATGAATAAGGCTCATTGTGGTGGCCAAAGCTTATCCTTGAATTTTAAAGCCAGAAAAAAAGAAGCAGTAGTTTTATTTAGAAAACTACGATAGAAATAAAATAATATAAAATCCGAATAAAAATATATGTTTCATATTCTGTTTTAAAAAATAAGGTTTCTTATAGTGCATTGCCACGATTTTCCGCTGGCTCTACGTCTTTCATTCGAAATGCAGTGGAAAATCCGTCGTAGCAAAATTCGTAGCAGAGTGGTGCTACGGAGATCGTTACGGCTACGTACCGCAATTATATATTAACTACCCGTGCTACGGTTGACACTGACAAAGCACCCCTCTCCCCGCAATCGCTCTTTAGTGAGGCGTAAAAACGACATAGCCGAGTACAACCCCTACGAGCTTAGCAAGGGATTTATATTACTTCCTTCTATACGTGGAGGTTAAATCTTTATTATTATATTCAACCGCTGAAATAGCGCAAATCTTAAAGGAAGTGCCCTTAAATAGTCTGAAAAATATTGTTTTCAAGTATATACGTTCACTGTTTAGCTTAAAAACTGAATACTTATACTAATTAACTAAATAATAACTTAAATTACAGATCAGAAATATAAAAAAATACTTTTCAATTTAAAAAGTTTGAAAACTTATTACTATTCAACTATTAATTATAAACTATATTTTTATCCATGTCCCCTCCAAATGTGGAGCATATAGCCTTCTAATGTAGGTATCTCAACATAAGTTTTTTTCTACGAGAACTGTTTGTTACTTAGTTGCTCAACCTCACTTTTTTTCAAAGTGAGCAATAGGGAAAGAAGGATAAGGCTAGAACAGGACTAGTGGTTAACTAATTGCTATCGCTACACTCAGTTATTAAAGGATCAGAAGGGTGAGAGGAGAAGAAATAATGTGAATTGATATAAAAAACACCCATTCTTCGATCACAAATTTGAATTAAATAATTCTCAAACTCACTTGGATCCGACCGGGAATCGAACCCAGACCTGCGTGACCGGTAGAGCAAGCTCTAACCAACTGATCCACAGGAGGCGACACTAAGCTACTAATTAACTAAGCAAGGGGGACAGGACTAGTGATTAAATAGTCGTTTACGCTTTACACAGTTATTGAATGATTGGGAGGTTTGGAGGGAATATTTAGATATCACAAACACCCATGCCTACGAACAGAAATCGAAAGATCGATCAAAAGCATGCTGTACTGGGACTCAAACCAGTGAGGTCCGGTACGGAAACAAACAACGCTAACCGCTGTGCCATAGGAGCCGACAATTATCTATATAAGATAAAATATCAATGATAGAGACTTCATACTAGAATCTAAGTTGTTGTTTACTAAGAACTGTCATTCAGTTACTTACTCAACTTATTCCAGAGTAGTGACGATTTGTGTACGTCTGCTGCAAGCAGAAGCACTTAATTTTCATGTGAGACAACATCCTGGTTCCTATCGTCATCTCGATCTTCAGTAAATGTTTAAAGTTGGCCGAGTGGTAGTCAATTCGTTGCAGAACTAGTTTATGTTGACACGCTGTAAACAGGGTAAGCTATCTGTTAAAAGTTAATGACGTAGTAGTATTTGCATTTTTATCCCTAAATCTGAAAGTGTTATATAATATTTGCTACAAAGATATCTGTTACACTTTAAGCTTTTCTATACACTTTAAAAAGAATTAGAAATGGCGAAAGATTCATTAATTTCGTAATTGTTTCAACCTACAGTTTCCTATATAAGCTTGTAATATAATTGATTGTTTTCTGTTCAAATGTATGTGATTGCTAAAAAATCCCTTCCACCCTTCCTACATTAAAACAATAGGACGTTGCAAGAGCGATTAGTTAACAACTAGTTCTGCCCTAGCCTTATTTTTCTATCACTACTACTCTCTTTGAGCGGTTGAGCAACTATTTAAAAAACAGTTCTATTTGAAAAAGATATATTTTGGGATACCTATATTAGATGACCTTTACGATTTACTTTGGGAGCAAACATGGTTTTAAAAAATCTTTGAATTCCTGAAGCAGGCTTTGAATGATTAAAATTGAGAAATGAAATTTTATAAACTACCCTTAGTTGAAACCTTTAATTAAATAAAAGTAATAATTGTAAATAGAGCTTGGGCTTTGAAAGAAAAGCAAAATATGTACGTTTTTAAACTTGCGAAACATTCCATAACCGAGCTTTGAAAAGAATCAACCGAAAGTTTAATTAAAGCATCGTATTAATCTGTTAAAATTTTGTCAAAGACTTTATTATGCTGTACCCGAGTTGTTAAAATTTAACTGCTTATGCCAGGGGTGCAATTATTTAATATAGAGATTTAATTTTTGCGGAGGCTTTAATTCCGAAAGGGGAGGGAATTGCCGCTACGTCATAATCAACAAAAAGTTTTGCCATTAAAAGTTGGATTGCTTATTTATTTACCTTGGCTTATAGGACGGCGTCTTGCAATCGACTGCGGGTCTGACATTTCAAAGAAAATGTATGCAGTAAAATAATTTTAATTTACTTCCTTAGTTGATATAAAACTTTTTTTAAGAGCTTTCATTTTATAATTTAAATACACAAATCATTTTAATACCATCATTCAAAAGCGTTATCTATTCATTGCTGAATCAAAACTTTTAATGCACTTCGAGTATACTTAAACAAGATACGATTTTATAAAAGATTTTGAAACAATATTTGATCGATATATATATTGGTAATAATAATGTGATTAAAAGACTTCATACTCAATTTAATATACTTAATAAAAAAAGTCTACAATTTTTGTTTTAAAAAAGATTCATGACAAATTTTGATTCACTCGAGTTTAGGGTTTTCATCTTACCAAATTTCATTGTTCATTGATTGTAATAGTTTGCCGAAAAAAGCATTTATTCTTATGGGAAACTAACTTTCAGGTCAATTGAATTTAAGCTCTTATTTGAGTAAGATTGAATTTGAAGAATTTCGTTATTAATTTTGAATAGTTTAAAATATGTCTGTACACTAATTCTACAGTAAGTTTTTTTACTTACGTTCTGACAAATCCCAGAAGATACCGAAAAAAAATCCTGGTTGTCAGATAATCGAAAAAACTTGTGGAAGTGTTTACAGTTTGAATGATTCAAATTGAATCATAATATTATCACTCAATATTGAAAATAAAATGTGTTTAAATAAATCTAGCCATATAAACAAATAGCTATATCTGTTAATAATACACTTCTACCAAACTGTAACAATGTTTAATATAAACTAGTTGGCAAATTAGTTATTCTACGATTGTTTTTAGTATGTATTGGATAAATGAAAGGAAGTACTAAAAATACTACATTCAACAATTAAGTAAAATCAAATATATTGAAAAATTATATTATTAGTGTCCGTTTGAAAACAAAAAAAACATTTTTTCCGTTTTATTAACTTAATCATTTGTAAAAATACGAGACAGTCTTCATGAGTTATACAGACAAATTTACCCCGAATATTTCCTAAAAATTACACGAAATATAATATATTTTATATGTTTTACCAAACTCTGACCTTTTTTTCGTTAATAATAAAACACTGATTCCTTATATTGACAATGCGCATATGCAGGTAGAATACAATATTGTGGCGTGGTAAAAAAAATGCTCGTAAAAAATAGCGCAAACTAGGGTCAAAAATGAGTTGTAATCTAGCATAAGGTTTCCTATGATGAATCACATACTTAGCCAGAACAATTTATTGCAAAGGTCATAAAGTTACAGAGCGTTTGCAAAATACATAACACATTTTAAAGCTAGTTATTTTGTTTTTTTTCCGTAAGTATTTATATTTATTTAAAATGCCGGTTCAAAGGCTTTTTACTCGTTTGCGTTGTCCAAAAATTTGATTATTTTTAGAAACAGTCCCATAATTTAAATTTTGAATGGATATGTCGATAATTTTTTAAATGAATGGATGTTTTTCAGTTTTATATTCACTCACTTCTATTGGATTAAAAAAACACCGTGTAGAAAGAATGACTAACTTATGACAAGTATTACTAAGCCATGTCCTACTGTATTTATATTCTCTGAAAAAGAGAGAAAAAAGCGTCCTTTCTTATTATTTAAATACCGGACTTTAAAAAAATAAATATTGTTATTACAGTTATTCATTTTAGATATAAAAAATACAGCCTTAATTGCATTTCGATGTTTAGTGTATATAAAAAAATATGTCATAATAAATATTAACGGGCGATTTTCATAAATAAATTACTGTTTCTCAAAATAAAAATACTTTACTTTAAGACTTATCAATTCTGTAACCAGTAAATATTGATTTATTTATTGATTTGGCATTTACTTGGTAGAACTCCATTATAATAGGGTAAAAATATCAACGTATTTTAGTTCTAAAGTTTTTTTATATTTATGAGTTGATAGCTATTTCGGCTTTCGCCATCGTCAGAACTACGTTTAAACTTATATTTTGATCAGCTATATATACTGGTTTCGAAGAGATACACAATGCATCATGTTATTCACTCTTATATCCTAATTCAAATTACTATAACAATATTACACTTATTAAATGTGATTCTAGTGTTTCAAAGAACAATAAGTAATCTGGGGTTTTCAAAAAACCTTAATTAGGATAAATTAAACTGATATTTATTTTTAATTACATTACACTAAATTTATTAACTATGGCTTTAGTGTTTCGAAAAACAATAAGCAATATGGGATTTTTTCAAGGTAAATTAGGATAAATTATGCTCATATCAACAACGGTGATGGATTAATAATGGTTTGTTCATTTAAAATGTTTTGTTTATGCCTGTTAATTTCAAGTTGTTCAAATAAATTTAGTTTTTGACCCTTATGACAAAGATGCAAAACAGTTGGCGCTAAACTTAAACTCATGTAATGAGACTCGTTCAAAAAATGGTTTGCAAATTGTGAGTCTGATTTTGTATTGTTGAAATGTCTTAGATCTAAGATAAAAAAAATATGTATTAGGAATTATATTCTGGTTAATTTTTAATACTGAAATAGTAGTATTTTGCATTGTGTTGAGAAGAAAATACACCACAAATACTGGGATCTAAATAAGAGTGAACTGACGGAGGAATCCCTAGTCCGTGCGTTCCATACTGAGAACGAACGCGCTTAAAAAATATATTTACGCACTTAAAATACATTGGATCTTCAAAGCGTTGGCTATTTCAATTTCAAAGGTGCTTACAAATTAAATCTTTTATTCGCAGGGTACTGCCTCATTGAAATTCATTCAGAATTCAATGGAGGTGAAAATTAAAAAAAACTCTAACATATACTTAATTTTTATGTTAATTAAGCAGACGTATTCAATTCGATTCGCATTGCAATCATCAGAAGATGATGAACCAAGTTTTGAGATTTACTTTCTTTGACCAGAAATTGGCGATCACTATATATTTTATAGTTTTTCTGAGTTATCGGCTGTTGATATATATATATATACGCTATGTAGAAATATCTCAAAATAAACTGTAAATATTTGGTATGCAACTGATTTGTCTACCACTATATACCAACAATTCTTAAATGTTAAAAAAATTGTTATCAATAAAACATGATACATTTAAAGAACAAACTTTTTCTAAGAAAAGGTAAACAAAACAGTATATTAAATTATTACTTGGAAAGGTAGTTTTATTTGAAAAATATTAAACAGATTTTACTAAGCGAGCTTTTTATCATGTTCTAAGTGGTGTGATGCATTGATAATGGTTTGATTATTACGTAAACTATACCCGTAAATATATCTGTTTACCTTTAAAAGCTCCAGAGCATTCACTCGTTGCCTTTGATGCAGCAGTGTAAGCGCTTAAGAGTTGAATTCGAATGTATGTTATTCTAATACGATTCGAGTTGATGTGGATACCAGTTGTCAGTTTTTAAAGTATTAAATAACCAAATGTTTTTTTGTTGAACCATGTCCTATATAAAACGAATAACATATTGCACACAAAACTTTATAAACACCGTTTTCATTGGGTTTTTTTTTGTAATTGTAATGTTTAATATTGGTATTTTTTGTTGGGTTATATGGCGCAGCGGCTAGCGTTGTTGGCTGATTTACGTTCGAAGGCATGGGTGTTTGTGATGCCTAAAAACTCCCTTCTACCCTTTCGATCCTTAAATAACTGGGCGTAGTCAGAGCGATTAGTTAGTCAATACTCCTGTCTTAACCTAATCCTTTTACCCCTATTACTCTTATAAGAAAAGAGAGGTTGAGAAACTGAGTGACTACAAACAGTTTTCGTGGAAAAAGTTTTCTTGATATACATCCATTAAGAGTTCATATGCTCCATATAGATTAAAGAAAATTTTGAGTAGTTTTCCGAGATTTTCATATCATTGAAAGCATTTATGTTGTATTTTTTTTGTGAAAAGAAATACATAAAACTCGACAGAGTTGAATAGTTTTCTCAAAACTACTTGAAATTTTTGTGACGGTAAATGTTTTTTGATTTACTTTTTTTGTTAAAATTTACATATTTTTGTTAACTCATAAAAAAGAAAAGCGTACGAGAAAAAAGTACAAAATTCTTTTTCGTAAAAAAACTTCTACACTTAAATACTTATTACAAAAGCTGAAAAGATAAAAGTAATGTATTTCTCAATATATGATATATAATAGAATATTGTGAAGATGATAAAAGAGCACCTGACTATCTGAAAAACAAAGCTAGACAACATATTCTTTTTTTGAAGGCTGTATATCCGCTTGTACCTCCGGGACTTTTTCTATTCCTTTGACGTGGAGCAGAGCTTTTTCGCCTTGTTCTTACGCAAAACATACAAAACTTAAGACGATGGATATTCGGACACCTGCTATTTTATGGTTCAACGGATTTGGTACTTTGTATTATATAATCCATCCAGGCATTGAATATAAAATTTAGATATCTTTTATTATCTGATTTATATCCTTTCCTTGGCGGGAAATATTCTTGCTAGAGCTTTATGGATTTTCTTTGCCAAGAAATATTACTTTAATAAATTTGATTTTGTTTACCATTAATCCTCGCAAGAAAAACATAAACAATAAAAACTACGTTTTCTACAAAACTTTTTTTTGTTTGTTAAGCAAGATGGATTTGTCTTTTTTAACATTTATAAAAAATAAATATTTTCATTAACATATTTCATGAGTATGGTGCAGAGCTTAGCGTAGCTGACTTCTGAGCTTCTTCTCGCGGGTTAGATTCCCAGTACGAACAGCATTTTTCGGTGTGGTTATGATGTCATACTTCTGGTCCTTTAACAACTTAGCGTAGCGAGACCGATTTGCTTACTACTAGTCCTGTCTTAGCCTTATTATTATATCCCTACTACTTTATATAAAAAAGAAAGGTTGAGCGACTGAATAAAATACAGTTGTCGTAGAAAGTTTTCTTTGTTTTTATTAGCCAGACTATTACAGTAAACTATTTTTCAGTTATAAATAGTAAAAAAATTGAATTAAAAAATGTAATATTTTCATCAAAAACACAAAATCAGTGTTTTGCAGACAGTGACTATTTCAACAGTAGATAAACGTTTGAAACATGTTTATAATATGTGTTTCTTGCCATGTTTTCATAAAAGCTTAAAATTCAGTTAAAGTCTGAAAATATTGTCAACTGTTCATCTTTGAACAAAATTTGGAATGTATGATTTCTCAATTTATCATTTAAATATTATTCTAAATAAAATCGATGTTCTAATTGTAAGATATTTTTATACGTGAGATATAAAAGACTAATATTAATCCATTTATCATATCGTACATTATTATCTTATTCAAAATTCCATGTTTATTAAGGCTCTCGATCAATTGATATCATTTTTTTTTTTTTTTTTTGGATATCAAATTTATGGAGCTTCAAGTACCAGGACGCGCTAACGTCAAGGTTCTTCTAGTCTCCTTCATCGATAAAGTGTTTGAAGAATTGTAAATTGCATCCCCTTACCATCGTTTGCAGACAGAAGGGCGCGATCGCTACAGAGATAAGAAGTTCACGGGAACTCCATATGCACTATTTTGCAAATCACATTCTATATGCTTCCCCACACTGCATCCGTACATGTACACACACATACGCATACATACATACACACATACAGCGCACAAGGAAAGTCAAACAAAGAGAGTCATTTTCGAGATGCTAATTTCGTTCTAAAAGTGCCAATTTTAGACGACATAAGATCTATGGAGGGTCGTCGAGCAGAATTGCTCTCGGTCTAAAACGATTCTCAGGCAGTGTCTCGTCATAATTGTGGAGATTAGATATCGTTGGGTTAAAATGTTTCCCTACTTCGCTGTGAAACCTTTGAGATATCTCACGAACGAACTCGCGGATGGTAGGTATTTTCAAGTCTCTGTGAAGCAGCGTGTTACGCACGTACCACGGGGCGTTACATATCTGTCTCAGTGATTTATTTTGGACAATCTGGAGAGTCTTCATATGTTTACGGTGAGCATACGTCCATATTGGAGCAGCGTACATCATGATTGGTCGAGTGATTGCTGTGTAGAGGAGCAGCTTGCTTTTGAGAGTAAGTTTGCTCCTCGCGTTAAGCATAAAATACAACCTTGCCTTTGTAGCGTTAGCTTGACGTTTTTTAATCGCGGCGTGTTCATTAAATTTAAGTCGATTATCTAGTGTGAGTCCAAGATACTTAACCGAATTAGACCACTTGATCTCTGCGTTGTGCATGCGTATGCAAGCAAAATTAGGTTTTCTGATAAAACCCTTGGAAAACATTACTGCCGCGCTCTTTTCGGTATTAATTTTGATTCGCCATTTGTCGCACCAGTCTGCAATTGTGTCAGCAGCTGATTGAACATGCGTGACAGCGCTTTGTCGATTTCGAGATTTAGCTAAAATAGCCGTATCATCTGCATATTGTGCTATAATTGCGTCGTTTTCTCCGCCGGAAGGAATGTCATAGGTGTATATATTGTATAATATGGGTCCCAAAACAGAGCCTTGCGGAACTCCCGCCCGAGTTGACCTTGGTGAAGATCGAATTCCATCCATTTTAACGTTGAAACATCTGCTTGTCATGAAGGAATTGAGAATTTTTACCAGTGGTGATCCTATGCCAGCCTTCGACATTTTGAATACAAGCCCTTCAGTCCATACTCTGTCGAAGGCTTTTGCGATATCTAAAAAGAGGCCAGCCGTGACTTCTTTAAGAATGAATCCACTTGTGATAAACTCCGTTACTCGGAGGAGTTGGTGGTTTGTCGAATGGCTAGCACGAAAGCCGTGCTGAGTGTCTGGGATGATTTTTTTCACCGTAACAACTTCTTGTAACCTAATCTTAATTACACGCTCTAAGACTTTGCTCATTGCGGGGAGCAGACTTATTGGTCGATGATTTACTGGAAGTGTATGATCTTTTCCAGGTTTTGGAATGAGAATAATATCAGCTTCTTTCCATCGTGCCGGAAAATATTGTAATCGCAAGCACGCATTGATGATGTTTACTAGCGAATTAATGCCCTTTTCCGGGAGCTGCTTGAGAGCCTTGTTACCAATGTTGTCATTGCCCAACGCTTTCCTGTCAGGTAGATTTTTGATGAGACATTCCACCTCGGCAAATGAGGTGGGATAGATAATTTCGCCATCTGCATCTTGAGATTGATCTAGAATTAACTTTGCAGCGATTTCTATATCAAACGCGTTTTTATTCATGACTAAATTGCTTGGGTCAATTGTGTTGGGTGTAAATTGGCTTTCAAGGCTGTCTGCAAACTCTTCAACTTTATCACTGATGGTGAAAACAGGTCCCTTTGGTCCGTAAAGTGGCATCAGGGGGTGTTTTTCTGCGCGGAGGGCTTTGGAGAGGGCCCAGTATGGGTCACTTCCTTTAACAAGATCACTTAATCTGTCGTCAGAAGTTTTTTCGCGGTAAGCTTTCATAGCGAGTCGGATTTCAGCAGACAGACGGTTAACGCGCTGCTTAACTAAGGGGTTACAGAATTTTTTCCATTCTTTTCTTGCACGCCGTCTGTCATTAATAAGGATTTTAATGTCTATCGGTAGAGGTTTACTGTAAGGTGTATTTTGTAAAGTTTTTGTAGCATACGCGGCAGCTAAGTTAATGTTTGTATTGAGATTAAGAATCTCAAAGTCAATGCTTTGGTTATCTTTTAAGTCACAATGAGGAATTATCATATCGTCAACAAAGGTCTCAAATACATCCCATTGGACTATTTTTCGCGTTTGGCTTAAGTTATTACTACTAAGGTATGTTGGATCACCTAACCTCAAAATGACAGGATGGTGATCCGAATTAAGCTCGTGTACTATATGAGTTTCATAAGGAAGGTTGACTCCACTCAGAATAGCAATGTCTATAACATCCGGTATTCCTCCGTTTCTCGGTAGAGTTGTTGGGTCGGAGGGTGCAGCTACAATTGCCTCAATATTATTAATATAAGATTTTAGCTGTCGTCCGCGTGAGTTTGTTAGTCTACTGTACCAGTCTAGGTGTTTTGCGTTGAAATCACCAGCGGCAATTGTAGGTACACCGATAGGAACGACTACTTCTAGGTCCCTAGTCAATATTTGACCGTCAGGAGGGCTATAGATAGAAACGAATCTAATGAGGCCGGAATATTTCGTATTAACGACTATCGCGTTTGCTTCTAGTTTGCCTTCAAGTGCTGGCAATGGGACTGCACAATGGTCTATGTGTTTTTTTATGTATATTGCGGTGCCTCCTCCTGAGGTACGGGTGCGATCAAAGCGGTACAAAGAATAGTTTGGTATTGTGGGACGGTGTGAAGGTTTGAGAAAAGTCTCATTCACCAGGAGGATGTCAATTTTATACCTTGATAAAACGTCAATTATCTCCAGTTTGTCATGTCTTAGGGTACCTCCACTGTTCCAGTGAAGAATTTGTAAGGATGCTGGCCGGATTTTATTCGCCATTGTTGGTATCAATGGGCGCCTCTTGGGCGGAATATTTTACCAGAAATTGGTTTCCTATGTTCACAATTTTGCGCCATTCGTTGAGCATGGATTTATAATCCAGGGCAACATTCGCGTGTGGCAATTCTGAGCGGACAGAGTTTACCTCACTCTGATCAATACGTGAAACAGGTTTTACCTGCCTCGCCATATTGGCAAGAGTTGGCAAGGGCAGCTCGTTAGGTTTGCGTGTCGGCGGCCTAGAATTAAGAGATTTTCTTGGAAATTTTGGGCATCCGCGGTAGTTTGCCGTGTGAGATCCGCCACAGTTTACGCATTTAGCTGGGCCATTAGCCCTAGTGTAGGTGCACTCATTAGTAGAATGGTCACCGGCGCATCTCACACATCGCGCTTGACCACGACAGCATGATGCTGAGTGGCCAAACCCTTGGCATTTGTGGCATTGTCCTCCTGAGGTTTTACTCCACAATGACTCAACGCCAATTTTCATTTTGAAGAGTTTAGATAGGTTGAAAATTTCTTTCCCTTTCACATTACGTTCGAGGCTTAAGAGAACAAGAGGGATCGCGGTTTTATTGACATGACACTTCATTCTCTGTACTTTAATAATGGGAAATTTGAGCCGTTTAAGTTCGTTCAAAATGTCCTCGTCCTCAACGCCTACTGACACGCCTCTCAAAACTACTTTGAGTGGTTTGTCTTCATGCGCCATGTATGAGTGGTATGGTACATTTCTTACGTCTAGCAGTTTGGTTGCTTTTCTGAAAGCGTCGATTGAAGGAACCTCGATTTTTATGCCATTTTTGAGATCTGTTGCCAGGCTTATAGACACGCCTGCAAGTTTAGCATCCCTAAGAAATGCTATATAGTTTTCTTTTTTATGCAGAACAATCGGGGGAATTTTTTGTTTTTTATCGTATGGTTTTGGTGAGTTAGAAGGTTCTGGCAAACCGGCGCTGGGCGAAGAGTTTAAACTGATTTTTGGTGTGGTAGGAGCCTTATCGCGGCAGTCATTAAAAAAAGGCGAGCATGGGTTTTCGGTAACCTCTTCTCCGGTAAGATTACTTTTCGACGATTCCCTATCAACAGTAAGATTATTTTCGTCAGTTGTTTGAGTCGTCCAAACAAACGTATCTCTGGCTGTGGCCATTCTAAAGTTGACAGACCCGTCATTCGAGATCAAGTCGGAGGTTGCCGCGGTTTCATTAGTAAGCATGCGTGGGTCATTGGTAGAGTTTACACTACTAAGGGATGGTGATGGGGGTGCCAAAACAATTATAGTTGGTGAACTGGGAGTGACGACGACGGTTTTGGGCTTCGAAGTTTGTTTTTTTGGCTGCTTTGGCGTAGAGGCCTTTAGTGGTAGCGTACCCTCTGAAATGTACTTGCCTACCCCTTCATTAACAAAATCCTTAATTTTTTCATATATTGGCAGTAAGGCTTCGAATGCCGCTTGGTTATTATAGCCAGTAATATTTTTTATGAGTGACATTGCCTGGTCACTCATTACCGACATTTTGGAGGAGTTCCTGGTTTTCCGTCCTGAACGCATCGCAGACGGTATTGGAATTAAAAAATAAAATAAAACAGTTTACAGGTTTAAGTGGGATAAACAAAGCAGTGAGATAAGCAGGAAGTAATATGCAATGAGCAAAGTTAGCTAAAAAAATAATATTGAAAAAGATTAGTAAATAAAAAGGTAATTTGTTATCTGTTTCTTCTTGGTGGTAAGATGTTTTCGTCCAATATCGTCGTCGGCGATTTTCAGTCACACAAACACTGAATTGAGTTGTTTAGGTATGAACTATATTATCATTTAGCAACGGAATAGCTTTAAGATCAGTCCAGCATTAGGTTTTAGCGTACAAACACAAATAATATAATAATAAGAAATACAAGTAAAGCTAGCACACTTAAATAAGCACAAAGGATTCACTTTACAATTGTTTTTATGATCGCACAGTTATTTGTTATTTTTGAGTCGGACAGGAAATGACCTTTCTCGAGACAAACAATAGAGATATTCACTTAGGTAGAAACACAAAACACGTGTATCGCAGGCGAAAGCTCAAGAATGAATGAATTGATATCATATCTACAACTCCACAAACACCAAACATTAAATGGTATAAGATTTTAAATTAATAACATACATTAATATATTATTGATAAATCCTATGAAAAAGAACAATAACAAAAGAAAGTAATTCTATGTTCAAATTTATTATAAAGCCTGGAAAGTGCCATAATACCAAATTGTCGCGCACAAAAGAACGATAGCAAGTACTATGAAGAAGAAGTGCTACCTTTTTGATACTACAGTTTTCAACTATATTTTTTAGTATGATGGCCGCTGCAGGCAAGTAAAAAAGCGGCAAGGGAACTGACTTGGACATGAGCTGCGGATTCCTCAAGAAAGCCTGAATTCTGCTTGTTTCTTCTACCAACCAGATAGACTCCACCGTCGCCGAAGACCACTGATGACCATCTATAGGATGTATTCTTGGAGGAATCATGTGGCGGTCAAATGCTCTGACTAGGGAGTGGATATGGAAAAAATAATTTATGGCTGTTGACGAATTAATGCGGACGGTATGAAAAAAATTGATAAAAACGGTAAATAACGATGTTTAAAGGCTTAAATTTCAGTACAGACTGTTTCATTCATTGATAATTGTATGGATTTATATTCGAAACCGTGAATGTCTGTGATTTTGAAAATTCTCCTTTTCAGTACTAAAGATAAGACATAGCGAAATATATTAGCTAACCAAAAGTACTAACTTAACCACAAACATTTATATTCTTACCGTAAGTCCTGAGTGATAAGCAGTCCTCGTAAATAATGTAGTGTCAACACTATTAAGAATCCATATAATCCAAATCCGTAGCAACAATTACACAAAAAACGTGTTTTGATGATTTTGGGCCATATGAAAATTATGAAATATAACACAACCTTGAAGTGCACGTAGACTTCTAAACTGGTGTAAATTGACATATTAATATTAATCAAAGAAATTTTCTAACAACAAACTTTTTTTCAGTCTTTTTTCTTGGTTTCAATTTTCACAAGCTCATCTTTTTTCAAACTTAAAAGCTAAATTTAGATAATAATTCGACATTTTCAGCTTACATCCCTTTGATAGAACGTGTATCAAGTTTGATAAATTGTGATTATCGAAAAAAACTGTTTTGAAATAACTGTGAGTTACGTTCTTTTTCCTTTCCACAGTCGATATGATATACAGTGAGAGCAGAAACGGTTAAAAAAGTATTAAAAAAAACGCATTTTTTTAAGGCACATGTTTGAGTTTCCTGCTGTGTAATACGTTTATAAATTTGGACTTCAACGTTTGAGAGGCGCTGATGTGAGAGATACTCTTAAATCCTTGCATATTAAATGTATACATTTCAAGCGTGGAAAACTAGATTTTCCACAATGCAACCCCCCAGCTCCTATAAACCCATACAAAGGTTTGGATGGTAGCTTGTAAGGTTTTAGGATAAAAAGGTTTCGTCGCTTGGGGCTGCAGTCTAGATATACGAAAAGGGATTAAATAGATTAAACTAAATTTATAGATACTTTCGTGCAATTGAGCACAGAGGAAGGACATTATAATGGGTTTATTTATTGATTCCGTACGAAATTTTATCTGTTTGATGTAGAGAAACTTAAGCGCTTATTATTTTCGACCCGGCGTTAAATAAAGATAAAGCTAATAAAATTACGACATGAGTGCTTAATGTATTAAATAATATTGATTTATATATAAAATACATATGCCCACTGTTTTTCCTTTCCGGTATATAACCAGGAGCAACACGCATCGATTTTGGTATATGTGCTGCAAAAAGCTTCTTGAAACTTTTCCCAATGCTGTCATTTAATTCTAGTTGCATCAGTAAAATAATTTAACAAAATTAAAATCGACGACAGAAAATAAAAACAATTTTACATTCTTCTCTTCCTAATTAATTTACCATAAAAAATGGTAAATAAGAATCCAGCACAGCTCAGGACAGATCACTAAAAGGGTCGACAGCTTCAGATACCTTGGCATACATATCATGGAAGACGGTAGTGCAAAAAAGGAGCTCGCCAGTCGTCTAGGAATGGCAAGAGCCACATTTTGCTCAATGCGGTTTGTCCAGTACACACAGCTGTACATGATTAAAACCAAATGCCATTTTTTCAACGCTTGCATTCTACTAGTATTGCTTTACAGTAGCGAATCGTGGCACATGACGAAGACTATACTGAGATTCGAGAACATATGCTTGAGTCGAATAATGAGGGAGAGGTGTTTTGATTTTGTGAGGGATTCGGAGATTAGGTAACGTAAAAGACAGCCCCCCGTCACGTCAGTGGTTATGGTGAGACATTGGAACTGGCTAAGTTACGTGCTGCAGATGCCTCCGAAAAGTTGTAATACAGCTTGCTTCTTCTTCCGACTGTTGGGATTCCGGTATCCTGAAAAACTGTTGGGAACTATCCATAGGATATACTCAGTGGAACTGAGAGGTGCTGGCATTTCATGGGAGGAAATAAAGCAATCGGTGGGAGACAGGAAAACATGAAAGTGCCGCGTGGCGGCCGTATGCTTCACATAGGGAGGGAATATGGTAAAAGACGAAGAATCAATGGCTGCGGTAAAAAGTTTACAACAAATTTGTTGTAAATATGTTTCGTTTCGGGTCCGTTGTGTAGTTGTCAACGTCAACGGTTTCCATGACAGATCTTACAGGTTCAAGTCTAAGTAAAAACAAAAAAGCATGGGCATTTGGGATGTCTTTCTTAATGCAAGCTTAAGCGTAGCTCTGATGATGTCGCACGCTGAAATAAATATAAACTATTTTTGTCGCCCGCTGTGGTCTAGTTGGTTAGAGCTTGCTCTACCGATCAGGTGGGTCTGGGTTCGAATCCCGGTAAGGTCAATGTCAAATTGGATTTTTTCAATTTTTCAATTGAGGTCTAAGACTTAGGTGTTTGTGACGTCAATTCTCTTTGAGTTAATCTCATGTGACTTAGAAAAACTTCTCATCGAGTATATCTCGTATGATCTTTCAACTTAAAAACTTTCAAATATTTGACGCATTGGCGTAACATGTAATTTCAAATATATAAAAAAAAAATACTTTGATATATTTACCGCATAACTTGATAATGATTTAACCCGATGAATTACAGTGTATACCGCCAAATGTATTGAAAATGTTTCAATGGTAGATTTTAAAGCAAAGAAACCACTCAGTCACGCATTATGTAATAATAATTAGGCAACGATTTTTCTTGAAAATAAAATTAGAACAAATTAAAATTGAGTTTTCTTCAGAGAGAAAACGAGAAAAATTTCCGACAACTGTTTCTATTGGGCTAATTAAGTACTAAAGGAAGCAAAAGAAACCAACTGACCGAAAGAGGCGAGGAGGTTTCTCGGTAAGCGTACCTTATTACCCAATCTTTGGACTGCTAATTATACGTCCAAAGATTTCTTCCCTCTAAACTTATTAAGCGCGAGACTGTATTTTTCGGCATTAAATCAGATAAAAAATAAAAGATGCGTTGATGTCGAAGTTAATTAACGACATTTGTTAATATAAGTATTATGTGATTTATTATTTAAAACGAAAAAAAATAAAATTAACAATAAGTGTAATCCAATTTGCTTTCCCGGTAGAGAATAAGAATCTATACCAGAGATAATTTAAGATTTCGACAGAAGGTGCTTGGTGAAATTTCAATATTAAATTTGAATCGTTCAAACTATGTACATTCTCACAGATTTTGTCACATAGTCTTCCGATTTTAAATGAAATGTTAAACCTTCCGGCATCTCCACTTCTATACCCTATATAATCATAAAATAATACAATCATAAAACCTTTGCCGTCAAGCAAATAATATAGTTCTTGAAACTACTTACTACTCAAATCTGTTGGCATTCCCATGAGCTTATCATTTTCGCCAGCAATGGCTTTGGACTCAGTGATGCATTTATTTCTTTTATAAACACGAAACTTTCATTTACTAAGCGTCAGTTCAAGTTCATCCGTGCACTTGAATGCCTGAAGATGCCGAAAGGCGAAACCCGGGTCGTTAGTGACAAAATCTGTGAGAATGTACATAGTTTGAACGATTCAAATTTTATACCAGAGATGTCGAACTAGTGGCGTTATTGAACATTTTGTATGGCCCTTTCAAGGTTTCAAATATTCTATTATTTTAACATGTATTTTTACAATGTGGAGCATATGGACTTTCGATGACGTTTATCTCAACAGAAGAGTTTCTACGAGAATTGCATGTCACTAAGATGCTCCAATAACTAAAAAAAAAATACAAAAATAATATTACATCTTTATTCCTTGAGGACTCGTCTTATGAAGCAGCGGTTGGATAAAAAGTTGAACAGAAATAGATTTTTAATTAAAATAGCCAAAAAATGGATTATTAAAAAAAAACTAATGCTATCTTCGGACAAAATAACGGTTTTATTATCCATAAACTCTCCCTATTCGGAGCATATACCTACCACACGGTTTGTCCAAGATTCTCCACCAGCCAGTCCCTGTTTTTTTCCCAGGTCATCTTAGCACCCCATAGTTTTGCCGAGTACATCCCATGAATGGACTTCAGGATCCAGAACAATAACAAATAGGCAGGCTCAGACTCTCTTGATCCATTCGAAACATATTTTTCAGTTAGGTTCATCCTCATTTTATTTTTTGCTCTCTTATTTCCATATTCCTGACAAAATCAGACCGCTAGTATTCGTCACAGAAATCTATTATTCTGTGATTTTGAAATGTGCTATGTCTCGTAACAGTAAAGCAGCACTGTCAAGATGCATACGTTGATCAAGAGGCACTAGGTTCTGACCGAGTACAACCTTGAGTTTTGTTGATATCAAAGAGGGCAGACCTCCGCCTCGTTTATTGCTTAATGATTTTATATTTACCTTTTTACAACATATTTCACTTACATCAAGTGTTTTTAATTACCAGCCTATCGCGCTTAAATATGGAAAACCTTTAACTTAGTAATATTTAAATTAATAATTCACGTACGGCCACATCAATTCCGATGATTACTTAATAAAGCCGAAACAGCGACCCCGGATCCGTGCAATAAAGGGGTAGGTCAGCTTAAATATTTTTAAAGAAACAAAAAGGCATTAGTGCCCGGCTGAGTGCTCGGGGACTGCCACCCTTTCTGTTTAACTAGGCTGTATCCTGTCGTTTATTTGGAAAATAGCTAGTTTGTTTTTTAATGGGGTTTTTCTAACAGCGGGTGGTTGCTTTACGGATATACGTTAGACGTCTATGGAAATGGTTGTAGTTGAACT
The DNA here is from genome assembly GCA_030503985.1 of Himalopsyche tibetana. Classification (NCBI taxonomy): domain Eukaryota; kingdom Metazoa; phylum Arthropoda; class Insecta; order Trichoptera; family Rhyacophilidae; genus Himalopsyche; species Himalopsyche tibetana. Next base: position 5,967,592 of record JAPJYX010000052.1, on the reverse strand, counting down.
CGAAAAAAATACAAACTTTTTGTATCCATGTCCGCTCCTAATGTGGATCATATGGTCTCCTAATGGAGGTATCTCAACAGAAGTTTTTTTCTACGATAACTAGTTTGTTACTCAGTCGCTCAACCTCACTTTTTTTCTAAGTGAGTAGTAGGGAAAGAAGGATAAGTCTAGAACAGGATTAGTAGTTGACTGATCAATATTGCTACACGCAGTTATCAAAGGATTAAAAGGATAGGAGGAGAGGAAATGATGTGAATTGACATCAAAAGCACCGGGTCTTCGATCGCAACTTTGAATTGAATAATTCTTAAATTTACTGTGATCTTACCGGGAATCAAACGCAGACCTGCGTGATCGGTAGAGCAAGCTCTAACCAACTGAGCCACAGCAGGCGACAACATAGTATTTTTTTACTTTCGATGGTTTTGGCGGTAACTTTATGGAAGTTTATTTTAATAGAAAATTTAAATTAACTTTGATTATTCCACGTATTGTGTTACTAAATTTGACACGTGTTTCGCCTCTTTCAGAGGCATCTTCAGACTTACTATCGCAAAGTTTGCTTAAGTAATGAAGTAAGATTGATTCTAACATTTTAAAATTATGAAACTACAAAATGGAGTTTGGGTTTTTTCCCTTTTAAAGGAAGCAAGGAGGGGGGTAATAGATTTTTTTTTATTTATATAGAATAGTATTTTTTAATCAATCATACACATAAACCGACAAATTAAATACGAATGTCGTAACCACTCTGGCAGAAATTGGTAACTAACAAATCTGTTAAAAATGAATCACGAAAGTCAAAAAGAGATTCTTAGTTATATTTTTTTTGTCTGAAATGACTCATTTGGGTGCATTTATTATATCTTACCAGTTTTACATAAAAAGCATTTATTCGTGTAATTATAGCAGCACTACCTATCTATTTATCTTAAGCTCTTATTTGTATCAGATCGGCATTATTGCTTTTATACTTTCGTAGAATAGTGATCTAAGTCGATGCTAAAGGCCTTAATTTATTGTTTACTCAGAACTATCAATCTGTCACTAACCGACTTTTGTAAAAAGATGACTATATATTCAAATGACTGACTTATAAAATAAACATGTTATTAAATTTTGATTTAGACCGAAAGAACTAAGTAGAATTTTAATATAAAATTTAAAGCGTTCAAATTATGTACACTTACACTTATTTTGTGATACACAATTTGAACGACTTTAATTTAATCATATTACTGTTTATTATTGAAAATACAATGCGTTGTAAAAAAAACCTGTCGATATAATTAATAATTTAAATGTGAAACACAAAAACGTTTTGTGTGCTATTATCTAGCGCCCTTTTGTTGTAACGGCATCATTCTTTTAAACACATTCATAAATTGATCTTATCAATTATACGGCTGCCTCATTTTTTAAATAAGACATTACTTATTGAGTAACAAAAACATGTATCTAAAAAACCATAAAGCCAACTCGAAAAAATATTTCAATACATACTTCACTGATTTTAAAAATATCGATTTTAAAGTCTAGACGTTGACTTTAAAGTATTCCCTCAAGGAATATTAATGTGTAAAAGAGCTTTAAGTATTGTTATAAAATAACAATAACCAAAATATATTACTTTCTCACGTAGGTGTCGCTATATACCGTTCAGAGGTATCTTAACAATCGTGTTCCAAAAATCTTAATCATGAGTTTCTTTCTTAAAGCAATCTGATGTCGTTTTTAACGTTGCCCTCCCATTTCTTACAACGATAGCTCAGATACCAACGGTCTGTCAGATGACCATCGAATTCCCTATAAAGTACTCGGGAAGAATAGTGAAATTGGTATAAGAGCCTTCGTGTTTTCTGTTATAATACTATTAATCAAAAACATGCAATTCACAAAATGTTAACCTTAAATATCAATGTGTACAAGATAGATGATTTTTGAATCGTTACAAAACTCTCGTAAAGTAATCAAAACACAGTGAGATAGCGATTAATTGCTGGCTGTAAAGTTTCCGAACCCCCCATTAAGAATCGGAAAGAATTTTCTCTAAAAAGAATAAATATACTAGCATTTAGTTGTAAAAAAATCATCACTCTTATTAGTCTTACATGGTTTTGTATTAAAAACTCTGTAATAATGTATATTCTTATTGATCACTTTTAGGGTCTTTACTTTCAATACTTGGTGGAAAAGCATTATATTCAAGATATTAGATCGGGAACGGTTTCACTCATGAGGAGCATAATCAACTGATAAGAGAATAAAAATCTACAGTGTTATTTATACAAATCAAAATGAAATATAAAAGGTGTAATAAATGATTGGTATTGAAAATACAGATTGACTACTATTGATACTAATTGACTAATTAATATATAATTGAGACAAGTGGCACAAAATTGAATAATTTATAATGGTAAATTAATGTTTGAATTTACCATTAGTTTCCACTTCAGATTAATTACTCATTGACAAGTTTTGTAGTTACATTTTAGAGGTATTAAACATTTTTAGTATAGTCAATTAAGTGTTTTTTTTGAATATTTTTAAAAGTTGGAAATGCTCGTGATGAGTAAAACTGGTCCAGATACTAGTGAATAATTTAAATACAAACATAAAAACAAAAAAAAAGTCAATCGTTATTAATAAAATACTTTTCCAACAAATATTGATAGTGAACACCTTCAAAAAGAGAATAGTATTTTTTTATATTCTTTGTCACAATTGATCCTGCAATATTCTCATTGTGATAGTATAATTGAATTTTCAAATGTTTGATTTTATTTCATCTTGTAAGCAATAAACACAATGTATTATTCAGCCTTCAATATGTCTTACTCAGCAAAATTGTGTTGTAATTCCGTAGAAGTTCAAAAATTTCGTCCATGAAATAATCGGTTAGAATTTTACACAATATCATTTAAAACCGAAGCTGCTATCGGTTTTTCGTTGTTTCGAGATGAGTTTGCGATTTGCCCCGGGGGATGCCGGAGTATTAGATTCGCATTCAATTAGGGAGAAAGATGGCAGACAGATTTGAAAACAGCAGGGGGTGGGAGGGTGTTTAATATTCAGCGTGGCCGACCAATTAGGAAAGGCCTACGCCACTACCACCTAGAGCAGCTGTAACAAACTTTTATCTTCGGAGACCTAGATCCCCACCCTCTAAGCAGCGTTGTCTAACTTTAAAGAAGTGTCATAAGGAAGGTGTGTACGATTGTTAATAGAATTGAAATATTACAACATTGTTAACGAATTGAGAATTTGCTATATTGGATACTAATTTATTTTGACGTTCAGATTTGGTTGGTTAAATACCAAACCCTGGTTTAACGAATTAAGCAAAATATTTATATTTGAAATTTGTCTCTTTACGTATGATTAAAGAATAAACTGTATAGGAACATCAATTTTGTCAAAATGGAACGTACATATATTACAGCAAAAATGAATCAAAGGTTTTTTTACTGCATATTATAAGTAGGCCGATTAGTCGTTCAATGAATGCATTCTGGCAGTGCTCTTTTACGGATACGAGCGCACAAGCTCGAACCAAAGTACGAGCAGATTTTTTCAATAGATGTTCTGTTCCAAGGTTTTGTTTGTGTAAAAATTCCCCCCTACCATTCCAATCCTAAAACAAGGGAATGTAGCGAGAGTAATTAACGAACTGCTTGTCTTATCCGAGCTTTATTTTTTTTATCTCTAGGGTTTGAACAAATGAGAAACATTATATTAATAAAAACAATAATCCTTTGTACTTCATTCCACTTTATTTAATATGTCAGGACCGGTTTCGCTCATTGCGAGCATTGTCAACTGATAAGAAATATAATTTAACAATGCTATTTATACAAAATTGAAAAGTTATACACAACAGTTGGCATTGAAAAGAAATTGCCAATTACATTAAAGTGATTCTAAAATAACACAAAATTAAAATGTTCAACACATCTAACATATAATTAAAAAGTCATCGTTAGATGTGTTGAACATTTTAATTTTGTGTTATTTTAGAATCACTTTAATGTAATTGGCAATTTCTTTTCAATGCCAACTGTTGTGTATAACTTTTCAATTTTGTATAAATAGCATTGTTAAATTATATTTCTTATCAGTTGACAATGCTCGCAATGAGCGAAACCGGTCCTGACATATTAAATAAAGTGGAATGAAGTACAAAGGATTATTGTTTTTATTAATATAATGCCTTTCCACCAAGTATTGACAGTGAACACCCTAAAAGTGATAAATGAGAAACAAGCAGTTCTTGTAGAGATGAGATAATTTCTTTATTTGGTCATATGCTCTACATTAGAAGCGGACACGGATAAAAGAACGAAAATAACGAAGTTATGTCGTAAAAATTGAAAAAAAAAATGGCATAAAAAACGACATTAAATTATTTCTTTAAAATAATATCCTTTGTATTTGAACGGTAAAGGTACGAAATATCACATCGTAGTCTTGGAAAAAGATTCAATATTTGTAGAGCTTTTTCCTTCGCAGTAATTCCAGTGCGTAGATTTTATTATTATACAAACCTCCGAATTCTTTTACATAATGCTATGTGTTTATTTTTCTTACCGCAAATTGTATCATTTTGGAAAATGGCATTCGACCTTTCGAGCAAACGAATCTTATATTTGTTCCCGAAATCATAATTGGCCCTTAAACGAATCCCCGTATTATGATTGTATTTGATCAGGACTCGATATTATAAATGTGGCTCTTGGAAATTCACGATGTTTTGTCAAATGGAAGAATATTTTCGTCATTTTACATTCATACCAGACCCTGTTTTGCATCAATATCTTCGTCTGTTTTTCAACGCACAAAAAATAAAATCATAATTTAATATTCATATAATATATCACATGGTTATTTAAAGGCCAAAAACATGTCGGAAGTATTTTGTGGCACCGTAGGGAAAGTGTTAAAAACATTATTTTTTTACTAGTAATACTAAATTCATCAAAGGTTTTTAGTTTATTTTGAATTGTTCAATGTTAAGATTTGGTGGAAAAGCATTAAATTCAATGAATAAAACACTTATTTGTACTAATTACAGTTTTATTTAATATGATAAGCACCTGGAAATCCAATCCAGGACCCTTTTTGTTTTCCCGGAATTGAAAATTCAACATAAAATCGTGCATAAATTCGGGATTTGGTGTCAATACTCCAAGTCCCTGATTAGAGCCCCCAATCCCGGGATCCGATCCAATTTTGTAAATGAGAAAATTTGAGAAATTTGCGCGAATGCGATTTCGCAAATTCCTGAATTAAATTTTTGAAATTGAAAATTTTGGAAGGGCTAAAAAACGTCTGGCGTCTTTTTAGTTTGAGAATTTTGCAAATTTCTGGGTTTTTAAAATCGACAAAAATTTCTTTGAAAAATCCCAGCATATTTATACCGAATGTAAAGAAAAAGCACAATATTACTTTGTACTTTATTTCCCACTTCATGTCACAAGTCATGGCCGGTTTCGCTCATGGAGAGCATTGACAATCGGTTGAAAATGCTCACCATGAGCGAAACCGGTCTGATTTTTCTTAATATTTGGTATAAAGACGCTGGGATTGTTCAGAAAATTTTTTGTCGATTTTAAAAACCCAGAAATTTGCAAAATTCCCAAAATAAAAAGACTCCAGACATTTTCTTAGGTCTTTCAAGGTTTTGAATGTCAAAAACTCAGGAATTCACGGAATTGCCTTCGCGCGAATTTCTCAAATTTTCTCATTCACAATATTCAATCAGATCCCAGGATTCGAGGACTGATGACTAGCATTATCAACTGGATTTACTTATAACTTAAACTGAATTTTTAGTTAAATACAAACACCTTTTGGGTAAGAGTTAATTATTGTCATTAAAAAGGAAATGGCGTATTTTATTCCAGCTGAAATAACTTGGCGCTCATTTCAGGTTAGCGTCGCAACGGAAATAAGGCTGAACGTAAACAATTTGTAAGGGGGTTTCATTAAGTGTTTAGATTTATGGGGTACATTGGATGAAATTCGATAGAACTCCCTCCCCGACGTATTTGAAGTCACTCTTGTGCCAGTGACAACAAACCTTTGACTTTGACATTAAAATAATGGCGGCCTTTTAAAGCGGTATAGATACTGCGAACTCAATTCAAACGTTTATAATTGAAGTGTTCGTTGCTATCGCTAAGATAATATATTACGTTTTAATATCAATAACTATTTTCAACATATTAATGGTTACTGTTTAAATTGTCTTTTTCACTTTGAAGATAATTAATATCGACTGTGGAAAGGAAAAAGGACGTAACCCAAAATTTTCCAAAACAGCTTTTTTTCGATAATCACAATGTATTCAACTTGAAACACATTCTATCAAAAGGATGAAAACTGAAAATGCCGAATAAGTATCTGAATTTAGCTTTTAAGTTTGAAAAAAATGACATAATAAAAAATTTAAACCATGAAAAAACACTGCAATAAAGGTTTTTCCGAGAAAATTTCTTTAATTAATATTAGGTTATGCCAATTAAACACCAGCTTAGAAGTATCCGTGCACTTCAAGGTTGTGTATAATTCATAATTTGCATATGTCACAAAATCATCAAAACACGTTTTGAGCGCCTCCTGTAAAATTTGATATGTGTGGGTTACGTTCTTTTTCCTTTCCACAGTCGATAGGGATTATTATGTTTTTTTTACAATATTCTCCGCCAATTTGGATCATGTAGACCTGTAATGGGTATCATCTATTGTTCATGTTTATTTACTACGAGAACAGTTTGTTGCTAAGTCGCCCACTTCTAAAAGAAAACATAATATTCCAGAGAATGTAATAATTTGATTAAAGTCGGGCAAAAGAAAGTAAACCCCAGTTTTGTTTTCCAAAAAAAGCTTTTTTAAATATTCACAATTTTTACAAATTCATACACGTTCTATCAAAGAAACGTTTGCTGCAAATGCCGGGTTACTTTCTAAATTATGCTCTTATGATTGAAAAAAGAAGGGCATGTAAAAATTTCTATCTGGAAGCAGAACCTACACAAAATATTTTAAAATTATTAAAATAATATAAGATTAAGTAAAAGTAATGTGAGGGGTAGTCTCCTTTTTTTGTTGATAGCGTTGTGAAAGGCGGCCATAAAACGTTGGCTGCAGGGGGTGATGATGGGAAACCAACATGATAAATTTAATTGGTGTTACATGGTAGGTGCCTTTACAATATTGGTGCGGAATATGTACGTTCGATGTGTCTTAATAGGACCCATACACCTAGGAACAAAGGTCCCGGGACATGATCCTGAACATCTACGTAAAGTCTCAGGAATTATGTTCCAGAAAATGTTCTTGAACACATGAGGGGTCACAGAAACGTCACCCGTTGAGGTTATGTTGGTCAGTGTTGCGTCCGAACGAAAGTTGTTTGATTTTATTGGATGCAAGCAATGCGAGTTAAGTTAATTAATAATGTCATAAGTTTTCTATAATGAAAATACAATTGTTTTACCATCCACGATGAAAGCTTATGCTTATACCATAGATGATTCCAATATAACTTATTATTGTCTATGGTGCCTATTTTGACAGCTGTTACATAGAGACATTTCAATGTCGAAAATAGATCTTTAAAGTGACACCCGATGAGGTCATGTAGACGAGTGCCACCTATGTATATATTCTTGCAAGTAGAATTCGGTTTTTACAATTGTAATAATATGTATCCCACTATACGTTATAGCTTTGGTATGAAGTCATGACAAAATATACGTTGACAGTTCGTCTACAGCTGCGCGCGTATGCATGTTCCTCGGGTTTCCCGTTTGTGGTCGATCCCAGAGCGTGAACATGGGAACCTATCTCGGGTCACGTGAAATGTTCCACGATATGTCGTAAACACTCAAATTTTGTGTTCCAAGACAAGTTTTGGAACCATTTGTTTCTTGATATATGGACAACTTAATCAATTATTGTTTCTTGAAATATTTTTTTATAAAAAACACATATGGAAGCTAAAATCAGTGATTGATATAAATATGATGTTTATTTGTTACGATTGTTTGTGGAGTATGTACATAAGACTGCACTGCACTCTTTGATCCAATTAAAAAAATACCCTTGCCATGCTATATAAAATATTTGGCCAACAAGCTTTATTTTTGTATCTTCTATTTACTCAGAACGGTGACGATATATTTCACCTTGATATGTTTACTCGCGTGACAATACAATTTTTGCGAAACGTAGATTTTTAGTGCCATTTTTTTCGTGATTCAATTTAAAATCTTTAACTGTTACTGAGAACCACTGCTGGAGATGGAATAAAATTCATTTAGTATGCATAACACTTCGTCGATTTGAAATTTAACATCTTGAAGCGAGTTCAACCTACTGTTGTTTTGTTTATGCTGGGTAATCTTTTAAATAAGACACCATCAGTAACTGTCTGATGGAATTTATACTTAACGTGGAGATGCTGGCTGCTTACGTGATCTACACTCTTTCGTTAATTTCCAATACAATAATTGAATTTCAATAACAAATGTTGACAGCATAATAAATCCAAATTCCTTTTCCATTAACTGAATATAGTTCTAACTTCCTACTCTGGTTTTAAAAGCATCCTATGGGAATAAGGATGTTAGAGTGAATAACATGATGCATTGTGTATCTCTTCGGAGCCAGTTTAATCATAGTTCTGACATGAAGAAACCGATATGCTATCAACTTATAAATATAAAAACTGTAGAACTAAATACGTCGCCATTTTTAACCTTATCATCCTATAGGACGTAAAAAGATATAAAATTAATAATTGATTAAATGATTCGCTTTGCCCCATTTGTTGTAGGATTGGATGGCTGGGTGGAATTGTTTTGGACATCACAGACACCAATGCCTTCCAACAGAAGTCGACTGAAAAAATGGTAACGGTAACGTATTGAGACTCAAAGAAGCCTCGTTTTCCTCTGAGTGAACACCAATTGACGTATTTTAAAAGACTAAAAAATGTCAAAAGTGTTTTTCTCAAGAAAAAAGGTGCTGGGACGCCGTTCCACCTCGTTACATGGATAAAAAGCATTCGTGTGGGTATAAATAATTAATACACTCAGTGACTGTCAAATAGTCATTAAACTATTAATGCGTCTCTAAAAAAATACAATATTTAATTTTCAACGAGGTGTACAAATAATATATATAAAGGTTTTGTAGTCAATGTATTTATTAAAATATAAACAAATTTTACAAGGTTTTTGTGTTCCGTTGTATAACTTTAATGTATTATATACATTTATTATTTTATTATTATAAATTAGTTCTCAAAACCAGGTATTTGGGTAAATATCACAAAACTTTACAGCAAACATATAACGCAAACAATTTGTATCCGTTTATAATAATTTTAATGGAAATTTATTACCGACCGAACTCCGACGTTCGTAGACCTTTTGTCAGTAAATTAGGAGGAAGATGTTATTAACTCTCGCGGCTCGGAGACTAGAAAAATACTTAGCAGGCGATGGGGGTCTTTTTTGACCCCAGTGGTTTCCTCATTATTGGCCTTATTCTTATGAATTTCAAAAAAAAAAATAGTCTACGGGCTTTAAAATATCTCTCTGCATCTTTCCTCATAATTTTTTTTATAAAAATCTGTGGTTTTTTTAATAAATAATCATATTTTAAGTTGCGCGTAAAAAAGACGTCATGTCAGCACACATATGAATTGACTACTGAAGAGTGTCTCAGCGTTCCAAATTATCATACGAACAATCGTTATCGCGGGCGCTAATCAGCTGATAAGCGTTATCGCGTATTTATATAAACTACAAAAGGTCCAAAAAACTATGATATAAGAATACCTTAATTATAAACATTGTATCACCCATATTAAAATAGATATTTATGAAAATGTTGGTATTGGGGTCGCATTTCTTGAGCTTAGAAACGGAAAAGTTAAAATCTCATGAAGTTGTATTATAACCCTGACTGTTCATTTCAACTAAGTGTTAGGTCAGCATCACGACAGTTCTGGGTTACAAACCTTGGAGGAATATACAGTAATTATAATACGTGTATATGTTACAAATTGGTTTATATAAAATAATATTTATTGATGTTAAAAACATAAAACAACGTCTACAAGAAGAGATTAACGCTGAGAGGTAAAGATTTGGCAAATTAATCTTTCTTTCATTTGGTTCTAGAACATTTTCTCTAGAGATTTTTCTAGTTTTTTCTCGAAATTCGATTTATTACATATAAACTGTAGAAAAATGTATGGAACTGTGAGTATGCAACTTGGTTTACGTTCTATCAAAAGGTTGTCAGCTGAAAATGTCAAAATATATAATCTAAATTTAGTTTTTAAGTTTAAAAAAAAAAATGACCGTGAAAATTAATTGCGACCAGGAAAAAATACTTAAAAGCTTTTTCTTAAATAATTAATTAAATTTATATTAGATTAAGACAATAAAACACCAGTTAACTAGTCTCAGTGCACTTCAATGTAGTGTATATTGCATTATTTGAAATTGATACATTTTTTTTACTTTTTTTTAAAAGCGCATACATATGATAAGTATTATAAATTTGTGAGATCATAAGAGAAAAAAATGATTAAAATATATTGTAAGTGTATCAAACACCCACGTCTTAGGTCTCAATGTTTAGAAAAAAATCTGACACTGACCTTTTGGGGAATCAAACACAGACCCGCTTGGTTGGTTAAGCAAGCTCTTATTAACTAGACTACAGTGGGGAATTTATCAAACAACATTTTTTGTATTGTACGTGTTACAGATACCACAAATTAGCTTGAATCTTGTCTGTCTATTTTTCTTACAAATTGGATCCCACTATCTTGAAAAGTTTTTTAAGGCCTTCTATATTCAATATGATGTGTTTGACAGAGCTATCGGACTGGGGAACTATGATCTGGGAGGAATCAAAGAGACTGGTGGAAGACAAATAATCTTCAAGAAGTGTGTGATGGCCATATCGACGTAGTATGTAGCAGGTATTTACTATTTTCAACGTATGTATGGGGAGATTTGATGTTGACAATTTTTGTCATGTTTAAAGGAGCCATTGTTTCATTAAAGTTAAGGAACACTGTTCTACGCCAATGAGATCCTAAAGCTTGCTCCATTTATGCTGTTTCGATACACTTTTACATTATTTCGCTCGCTCTTTATTCTTGGCATTTTCCTATCTCAAATAATGAAATGCATTTGCCAAGCATAAGATTGCAAATGACGTCACCGACAAACTGGTTATTTGTATGCAAAAATCGACGCCGCTTTGAATATTGAATGCTCATTTATGCATTATAGAGTAGTGGAACTCAATAAAAAAAGATGGTACATTGTTAACTTGGAATATAAGGCTCGTTATTCTTAAAGTACTACAAAAAAAGAAATCTAAAGACCACATCAAGCGTAAGAAAAAAATTTTGGTGTCCATGGCAGTGAAATCTTTTATCAAAAAAAGGTATGTAAACTTTTCGCAAAAGCTCAAAACCGATTATTCCAAATTTTATTAAAATCTAACACGAAATACTTATTGTATACCACAAGTCATTCCACGCTATGTGTAATGATGAAAAATATTTGAACTTGTCAAGAAAATAACTATCAAACACCGCTAAATTCAGTGAAAATATATTGAACTTTATTTCGCTTATATAAACACTTAATTAATTGGAAATTTAATTATAAACAGCGGAAAATTTTGATCGTGATAAAGTTAAAAATTTAAGCGTGAAATACAAAAATATTGCAAAATGGAAATATCGGTTTTTCCTTTTAAACTGATACAACAATCAAAAGACGGTGTTGAGATACCTTGGAAAATTTTCGTGCTCAACACGCCAGAGACGAGTTTTCTCGTCAAACACTAATTTAATTATTAATGGCAAGTTATAGCTGGCGTGCTAGATAAAGACGTACTTTTTTCTACGGCAGCAAAAAGGTTAAAAGTCAAAATTATAACTTTAAAAAAGATTGTTCCTTTTGCGGATAAATTGAAGTAATCACTTTTAAGGAATTCACTGTGAAAATACTCGTTAAGAGTAAAAACGGCCCTGATCCTGAAAATAAATGTGAAATTAGTTCAAAATGGTTGTTTTATTATTCATTGAATATATTTCAATTATTATAATAATTAAATACCTTCAATGTATGTTTAAACAATCACTTATTCTAATTTTAAAATTATCAAAAAGTAATAGGCACATGTATATGTCGTATCTAGTATTTGAACATAATCCACTAGAACGAAAGCATATCGACTTTGGATACCTGTGTGTGGGACCGTCTTTCTTGACGTCATCGAAAAGGCGAAATCGGGGACCGACAGACCGATAGGCAGACAGACGGCCGTACATTATCGACTATTAATATATAGATACACAACCTGTAGTGCACGGCGACTGATCAACTGTTTTTTTTATTGACTTAGCCTAATATTAATTTAATAGATTGTCTAAAAAAACCTTTTTTTAGGTCCTTTTCCCTGGTTGCAACTTTGACAAGCCTTTCTATAACTCCAAAGCTAAATTTAGATACTAATTTGGCATTTTAAGCTTACATCCTTTTGATAGAATGTGTGTAAAGTTGTATGAATTGTGATTATCGAAAAAAAGCTGTTTCGAAAAAACTGTGGGTTACGTCCTTTTTCCTTTCGACAGTCGATATATTATACATCACTGCTATGCCATTTTAGCAGACTGTTGCCTTTTTGCATATAATTATGATATTTTTTTTATTAGATTTACCGAAAACTTTTAATAGCTCAATAAAAAAATATTACTTATGAAACTTAACCTCGATAACTAATACTGTAAACCGATATCTTGTTTCGTAGACGACAAATGTCTCGAGAGACGTGTATGGTATATTGGTCCTTTGTGGTGTATCCGATCTCGTTTTGTATATGTACCATTATCGAATAATGTTAAATATTTTGTTTTGCGTATCAAGGAAAATAAAACAAAAAATACATATTTTTGCGAAGATAGAATTAAGCATAATGAAATTACATGACGCGGGTATAAACATTATTTGAAATAATAAATTGAAAGTGGAAGTACGTCTCACTCGGTAAAAACGTATTTTCAGCATGAAAGCGTGTGATATTTTATCTGAGGACGCTTTTTAAACAAACGAAACACATTTCAAAATTCGATACACATCACGTGTAACAAAGTTATTATTTTTTTTAAAAATAAAAAAATAATTCACTTATAGAATCCATCCAAAATATTCATGTATAAAGTTAAATAAGATTTCTCTCTTCTTTTAAATACCAAGGTCACTTCCTTCCTATAGAAGCTTTATGATCATTATAATATTCTTCCAATATTGCCTCTAAATATCGTTCCTTTTTTCCATCTAATGCCAGTTTGCCAGTATCACATAGCTGACTACATCCACTATATTTTTTTGAAAGCTCTTTATTGAAAAAACTCAATAATAATAAGGTCAAAAAATGACACTGTATTTTTTTGTAGAATTATATTTTTTCTTTGTATATATATATATATATATATTCTGTGGAAAGGAAAAAAGACAGTTTTTTCAACTTTTTTCGATAATCACAATGTATCGAACTTGATACACGTTCTATCAAAAGGATGTAAGCTGCAAATGCTGAAGTATCTAAATTTAGCTTTTAATTTTGAAGAAAGATAAGCTTGTAAAAATTGAAACAAAGAATAAATACTAAAAAAAAGGTTTTTCCTAGACAATTTTTTGATTAATATTAGAATATGTCAATTAAACACTAGCTCAGAAGTCTCCGTGCACTTCAAGGTTGTGTATATTTCATATTTTGCATATAGCCCTAAATCATCAAAACACGTTTTTCGTGCCTCCTGTAAAGTTTGCTATGTGTAGGCTACGTCTTTTTTCCTTTCCACAGTCGATACTATTGATAACTATTATGCTATAAGACAAACTTTGGGTCTATGGCACAGTGGTCAACGTTGTTGGCTTCCTTGCAGGACCTCACGAGTTTTATGTTTGCAAACTGAAAACCTGTTTTTACCATCAAATGACCTTATATATTCTGTATCTCAATTCGATATACTTCATCTAATAAACTATGTAAAAATAATATTCTGGTAAAAGAATCAATGTCACGCTGTTTGTTTTAGAGGTTTTTAAGACTTGATTCAGTGGCCTTCCGTGGAAACATAATTTAAATTAAAACAACCACACAGACTAGACGCATAAATTTATAACAATTCACAAAACATAAATTACTTTTCATAAACAAATAATATTATTCAATTGTGACAGCTTTAATATAAATGATGGGCATGCCTCTCGCCCTCAGTCAAAATAAATTTAGTGATAACAAAGAGAGGCAATGTAAGCACTTTTGATGGCCCAAAACACTGAAAATTTACAATTTTAGAACACAGTAATTAATTGTTTTTGATATTGTTTGGCTGGTAAGAATTGAAAGTTAAAATAAAAATAATTCATTTGAATTACTTATGTTTAAATACAGTAATCAAATTTAATACAGAATCTGTGCAAGCCTTAATTCTTCTTATTTGTTTTTGTGACTTTTTTAAGCAATATTTGCATCCTATTTGAATTATATAACCACGTTAAAAAGATTATCTGCCCCATGTTAATCTAACCTAGTAATTTTCTTTATTCAAGTCATTCCAGCGTCGTGCAGATCCGCCAAGTAAATCCTATGGATTATCATCAGTCGTTTTCCACGATGACGATCCACCCGGCTGGTGAAGAGATGAGCAGGATTCCAACTCTCTTCAAGCATTTGCAGCAAATGTCAAGCCAGGTATTTTGTCACCATTTTGTAATTATACTGGTTCTGTAACAGATCGTGACACATGCTTCACCCTTTTAGATTACTAAGGTTAGAAGGCAGACATCCGTGATTTTTTAAATAAATCAATTGAGGCTATTACTTGCAAAACCCGGATTGTTCCAAAATGATTGAAAAATTAATCTTGAAATTTATTTTGTAAAACAGTATACATTATTAAAGTATTTTAAGTTTAACATTAATTTGAAATGATATTTTGTATAATAAAAATAATAAAAGATTTTTAGTACTTTTTCCACATAAAATTTATTAGATCAGGACCGGTTTCGCTCATCGCGAGCATCATCAACTGATCAGTTCTCTGAATCTTTTATTATAATGCCTTTCCACCAAGTATTGACAGTGAACACCTTAAAAGTGATATTTTGTATGTTATCAAGTCAGGTTTGGGACTGCCTTCTAAAACTATTTAAGCAATGTATTTTTCTTTAGTAAATTACATTCATGGTTTGTACTTAACCAATTTGGAATGAGCCAGGTTTGCAAATAATAGATTCAATTTAAAAAATATTTTGTTAATTGAAGTGCTTCCCATGATTTAAATAAATAATATACGATAGCCGTTAAGCCACGAAATAGAAAAAGTGTTCACCTATTTCTTATCCTTGAAGTGAACGTACATACTAAAAATCCATTTTATGTGTGTCATAGTGATAGATCTAATATCCAGAAATCAAACTTCTTATTATACCTTCGTAGACTAAAATACACTTGTACAGGAAATCTTAAAACATTCAACCTTAAATTTTTTTTTGAATTTACAGAATTTGAATTACTTAAAAGCTCAAAAGACTTTTTTTTAGAAAAATTGTCAGATACCGCAAAAAATATCTGTATTTACGTCAAAATAAAGTCGAAAAGAAAAAACATTCCTTAACAGAGCGCAAAAAATCAGCAAACTCGTGCTTGTACTGATTCGCTAGCACATATTTTTAGAACAAAAGCGTTCGCGTAATTTGAAAGCTCATTTTGAATTTTTATTATTAGAAGAATTCCGATATTAAATTTTGAAAAGCTCAGTAGGATTACTTACACGTTTATTACGATGATAAGAATTGGGATGCTTTTTTATTAAAGAATTTTTGCACATTTCAGACAATTGGGAGTTATTGCATATAAAATTTTACATGATAAGCTTTATTGTGTAAAAAACAGTTATGCAAGCGATAAAAATGCTGATATTTTAGAGCTTTGTAATGTTCAAAAGACGCAACTTTAATTTTTTTAACACACGTTTCTATTAACTGGACGTAACGTACAGAGAGTAAATAAGATAATAGATGAAGCTAAGACATGATAAGGATTTGAATGGTGGGGAGAATTTTTGGATATCACAAACATCCATGCCTTCGAACAGAAAATCTATTTATTTATTGAAAAATGCTGTTCGTACTGGGATTAAAACCTGTGAGATCCAGCATGGAAGCTAACGACATTAAACACTGTGTCATAGATCCAATATACTATATATACAGCATTTAAGAGTAAATACAATGTGTTTATAAGTTACTTTTAGTACACGTATAGAAATCTATCTCTTTCTCTTAAGCCTTTCCTTCTATCTATTCTCCCATTGAAAAAAACGATGTTGAACTATTATTTAATTTAAGATTTCGACTGAAGGTGCTAGGTGGAATTTTAATATTAAATTTTAATCGTTCAAATCACACAGATTTTGTGAATGAACAAAATCTGTGTGAATGTACATAATTTGAACCAATCAAATCTAAGTTGAGCTATTAGTTGACAAGTAATTCAAATATAGAAGTATCTTTAATTGTGTTCTGATCTTAATAAATAATGCAGAATTAGTACGTTAAGTGTTTTTATTTATTAATAAAAGTAACCGTTGCGATAAAGTCTATAATGAGTCTTAATCCTCAACATTAGAAGTGGAAATGAACACTTGCAAATATTTGTCTTATTGGCGTCAGTAAGAAAAAAAATCTATTCTATGTAGTAAGGTTCCCAGAACGTCGAATAGATTTTTGGTATATAGCGATGTATCGTTAATGCAATTTTCTTTTATCATTTTTTTCAACTGCAAATGAATTTGTTGAATACAACAAAAAAACATTTTCTTTTCATTTTAATCTGGCGGAATGTAACAAATTTAATGCACAACGAAAAAAAATAAAACAAAACACTAAAACAAGCTACTATCTCTACGTCGTTATTTTTTTTTATATTAATCAAATTTCTGTTTTTAAAATACATATATATTTGAATTTAATCGTCGTAAATAAATTTACCAAGCAGTTGCTCTACAAAGAAAAACTGTGTCCGCCCCTGCCTTAAAACTATCCAAAGTTATTAAAAAGCCCGTGCGCTCCATTTAGCTGGCGGATAAAAACGTAATGTTTTACCGATCATTAAGTACGTAAGTTAATACAAGAGCTTCTATATAGAGAACAGTCTCCGAGAGCTTAAAGCTCGGCCACAGCCTAAGGCTCGTGTATATCGTCCAAGCTAACAATGTAACCTATTTTTATGCTAAGCAGACCTCTACGAGGACACTTACACTAATAAATTCAAGTCTTGAGGGTACTGTGCAGTCTACGGACCGTAGAAACATCGCCATTTTATTAAAACTGCCCACTTTGTAATGTTCGGAGTAGTTAACTGACATCATAACAAAAAACCAGGCCTTATTCATCAGTTGAAGACTGTTTATCTTAAGCTTTATAATATGGTTAAAAACATAGCATTTGGTTCTACAAAAATATTGACTGTCAGGACGTATATTTAAAAAAACAACATGTTTTTACTTGGTTCTTAACTCCTTAGTATTTTTAAGCACCGAAAGGAAGTGTTAATTAATAAAGAATTAAAATCACTTTAAGGATGTTCACTGTCAATACTTGGTGGAAAGGCATTATATTAGTAAAAACACAATAATCTTTTGTACTTCAATCCACATTATTTAATATGTCAAGACCGGTTTCGCTCATTTCGAGCATTGTCAACTGATTGTCAGTTGACAATGCTTGTTGTTGAAAGTTGAAAAATGATAATTTTAGTAAGCGACTAGGGTATCCAATCCCGGAGCCTTTTTCCAATCCAATTGATTAATTTTGAATCCCGGCATCCCGGGATTGAGATTTTCTCACCTAGGAATTTGAAATCCTCAATTCGCTATACCTTTTCCTTGGATTCTCACAGAACCTCGTTTTTTTTTTAGCTCACCGAGGAATTTGAAATCGTGAATTTGCCAGTTTCGTGTAAATTTTCGGGATTTGCTCAAAATTTCTCAATCCTGAAATCCCGGGATTGCGGCCATCTCAATTCCAGAATTTTGGGATCAGAAAATTGAACGGATTAGATGCCCTATAAGCGACCATGAATACGTAATAAATAAATAAAAAATCGAATTCTAACTGTTATCACAAACAAAGAAAAATTAGCTCTATAAAACCCTTACTAGTATTTGGAATACGTGGATAGTAAAATTGTTTTATTATATTCATAACTAAGAACTAAAAATATTTTGATAACATTTTTGCAAACTCACTCATCGTCAAACAGTTAATGTTTGTAGGGTTGTCTTGATGCTTGAAATCAAATAAAAAAATATCTCAATAAAATAATAAATAGTAAATATACAATAAAACAATAGTGACGTTTCAAACAGCCGTATTGCCACGGTAGAAAATCAAAGGCTTTAATAAAAGCACAGCGAGATATGAAAAAAAGAAGGTTTGAAAAAACAGTGACTTAGTTGCCAGCTCAAGCATTATTGAATCGATACAATAATAGATTAAATTTTAAAAAAAGAGCTGTAAGAGTATTGTTGTGAAATTTTATTATATCAATAGAAAGAAGACGACTTCATACAACATGCTCAAGTAAATGATGTTGTAAATTTGATACTCTTGCTTTATAGAACACAGCAAAAAAAGAATAATCTTAAAAGAACTTTGTAAGTAGAATAATAAAAAAAGATGTTCAATTAGTACTTTAAGCTACGCAGAGAATTTATTTTATTCAAGAACGGGACATATTTAAAAAATAATGTTTAAATAAAATACAATAACATTGGATGAGACGAAAACTAGACTGGAAAGAGATATTTTAAATGGAACACTCTACTGAAGAAATGTAGTAAGATTATATCCAATATTCTCGTTTTTAACTCGACATAAAGTTTCCAAAAGCTCTTTTTTAAATTATTAAATCGTACAAACGGAGATTTTTCGGAGACAGCTTGGCGAGCTTTGGAAGCTCCACTCTGTCCGTAATGAGATGCGATACGACATTTTTAGTCGTAACTTTGTAACGGAATCATGCACACTTTAGAATATTTTAAAATTTACTGCTCTTCACTGAGATTCCGGAGCTGTGTTTTTACTTTAAGTAGATTGTTATAGAGAAAATCGTGAAGATTTGACAACGCGAATGAGTAGTATGTTTTTTTAAGATTTAAAATTACACGGAAGTAAATCCAATCATTTTTTTTTGTAATAAAACACTATTTCATAAAAAACATGTATACATATTTGGGATGGAATTCAAAGCTTGTAAAAACCAATTTAGTCAGAATTGGATCTAGGTGGCGGTAACTTAATAGTGTTATGTATTTTCATTTGAGTTAATTTGCCGCTTATTGATTTTAATGATTATGATTGTAATATTAAACATTATATTGCAAATATTATAGTAAAAAACAGTGTTATGGTTTTTAATATTATGCCTATTTTCAAGTATTGATAGTAGCCGGGTCCTATAGCACAGGGTTGTTGACTATCGTGCCGGATCTTACGTGTTCGAGTCACAGTACAAACAGCATTTTTTTTGATTGATTTATCGATTTCTGTTCGTAGGCATGAGTATTTATGATGTTTTAAAATTTCCCTCTCACCCTTTCTGATCCTTTAATAACTAGGCATAACTAGAGCGATTTGTTAACCATTAGTTCTGTCCTAGTTGTATCCTTCCGTCTCTACTCTCTTACTTCATTATTTATGTAAAATACTCCATTGACATTTATTTTTATATACAAAAAAATATTTAAGTGTGTCACAATACATGCCGAATAATGCAGTGCTTTGAAAACTTAAGCAAATTACTTCAAAGATGACGTGTTGTCATAACGGAACAAAAGTTAATCGGTTTCTCTTGACAGACAGAGATTATTTAAAATAAAATATTATGTTATATTATTAAAATAAGCATGTGCATTCTGCATGAGTTTAAAGTTTGAATGTTGCCACTAACTCAAAAACAAATCCCCGTATAAAGTAATTATAAATTCAATGTAATTAAAAACAAACTAATTTAAGCACTCCGTGTGAAGATAATTTAAATTAAAGTGTTATCTTTTTGACGAGCAAATTAATATGTGTTTTTACATGTGATGCTTCTCGCATTAAGCCATTAATTGGTTTCGGAGAATCGTCACGTAAGCTTTATTAGTGTTTGAAAGAAATTAAGTTTTACCACAATATAGTGCTAATAGCACGGTTCACCATCTCTGTTATAAGAAGTTTTTTTGCTAAATCAAAACGGTTTTTACGCTAGACTTTTGATTTGATTTATCAAATACTTTTGTGTAAATTGCAATTTATTTGTTACCTTATTATAAGTAACCGTTATTCAAAATTCGTTACCTAATATTTTTTGTTTCGATATACTGTCAACATTTAGCGTAAAGTACACCGTCGATTGCCAAAACTCAATTGAAACACAAGGTACACCATTTTCTATGAACGAGATTATAATTTTTATAAGATATTACCAAACTCAAGGATCTGAAAAGGTATTTGCATTATTTATATCACGGTTTAAGAAAATCAAAGTTACACAAAGACACTCAAAGGCCAACAAGATTGTTCGTAAATTGTAATTTACATATAAAATATGCAACATTTATACAACTACACAATTAATAAAAATGTTTATAAATATAGCATTTTTTTAAATCTATGTCCGCTCCCAATGTGGAGTATATGGCTTCCTAATGGAGGTATCTCAACAGAAGTTTTTCTACAAGAACTGTTTGTAAGTCAATCGCTCAACCTCTCTTTTTCCAAAAAGGATAAGAAGTAGGAATATAAAGATAAGGCAAGGGCAGGACTAGTGGTAAACTATTCACTCTCGCTACACCCAGTTATTGAACGGTAAGAAGGGTGAGAGGGAAATTAAGACATCACAAACACCCATTATTTGAACAGAAATAGATAAATCGATCGAAAAAACCTGTTTGTACTGGAACCCGAACCCGTGAGATCCGGCACGGAAGCACGCTAACCGCTGCACCATACGAGCCATAACTATAGAAAATTAGCTTCCGAAATAATCCCACATTTAATTATTTTAATAAAGATCGAAAGCAGTTGAAAATGTTTGCAATGAGCAAATCTAGTCTGATCTTTATTAAAGAGTACATAGAATGTTAACAGTTCTCAAAAATTAACGTTTTTCCATCAAAAATTTACAATAATTCTTTAAAGTGATATTTTATGCTCATATGTACATTTACATAGTAGTTAAAATTTAAAAAAAAATACATTCATTTTATTTCAATTAATGTACTTATTATTGGTGTTTTCCAAATACACTTATAATTGAATTGAGTTACTACTTACTTCCTTTTATCATTAAACCTTTATTGTAAAGGTATTTTTTAAAAGATCACTTATTCTACGGTTGAACGGTTATATTTGAAGTATGTATTTTATAGATAATATATTCAGTGACTCGTAATAAATAATTAATTGTGAGAGAATCTTATCATAAATAAAATTAAAACAGATGTCCGAAAACATTCAACTAAAATTAAGTAAAATTTATGTGTTTTTATTTAATCGAGTCGGCGTAAATATAAATTGCTTGTGCGTAGACCGCTGAGCCCAAAAAGCTCTACAGCGTAGACCCATACGCTCGTAGCAACGCGACCCGTAGCATGACCGCCCATAATAATGTGTTCGCCGGCCGCAACATTATTTTACTGCCTCACCAAATGAACACTTGTTTAAGCCTGGATATTTTGGACACAGCTTTTACGATTGGGATTTTTTTTTAACCTCGTACATTCTTTGTGTCGTTTGTGGAGTTTTTTAGTATAATTTTATTAATATTTTATTTCCCTACTTATAATCGACTTTATAAGAACGGTTTGATAACAACACCACTTGACCGACGTATGAATTGTTTTTTTTTTACTATGTTCGCTCCTAATGGAGTTTATATTAACATAAGTGTTTCTACGAGACTGCTTGTTACTCAGTTGCTCAACCTCTCTTTTTCCAAAGAGAGTAAGAATAGGGCTAGGAAAAGACTAGTGGCTAGCTTATTGCTCTCGATATGCCCCGTTCATAGGATAGGGGAATTCAAGACATCACATACATCCATGCCTTCGAACAGAAATTCATAAACAGATTGAAAAATCAATTTATCAAACTGTCCGTACTGGGATTTAAAACCGTGACTTCCGTAACCGAAACCAACGACATTGACCACTCAACCACACAGGCGGAATTGAATAGTGTGGCCGTGGTGTTTGTGTATGACTCTCTTTGACAGATACCTGCAGAAATCTACTTACATTTACAATTAACGTATATTTTTATTTTTCATCCATGTCCGCTCCCAATGTGAAACATACGGCCTCCTAATGGAGATGTCTTAGCAGAACCCTTTTCTACGAGAACTGTTTGTTACTCAGTCGGTCAACCTCTCTTTTTTTCAGAGAGAGGTAGAAGCTTAAAGCTACGACAGGACTAGTGGTTAACTAATCGCTTTCGCTACGCTAGGTAGTAAAATGATCAGAAATAGTATGAGGTAATTTTTAGACGTCGCAAACACCCATACCTTCGAACAGAAACCAAAAAAAATGCTGTTCGTACTGGGACTCGAACCCGTCAGGTCTGTCACGGAGTACCACAACGCTAACCGCTGCGCCATAGAACGCGACAATTGGCTATTGTGGAATACCGTGTCAGAAACGTTATTACTATCATCAAATCAATTATCAATTGTCAAATTTGATAGCATAAGTTAATAAGCCTTGTTTCTTATTTGTGGTTCCTCCACCCATCACTGCTTTGCCATCCGTTAATTTTACATATATATTACAATATATACAGTTTTTTTTCCTTGGCTGGTTATGTCTTAGGAGTAAAGAATTGGTGACGTGCACTTGAGTGTGTAGAAAATCAATCTCTCAAAAAAAATAAAAAGCGTCAATTAGTTGAGGTCTACTTGTTTTCTGCATGACGCCGCAAATTCTTAAAAACCTGGTAATTAAATAATTAACTTTCATTTATTGGTTTGTATTAAAAATGATTTTTGAACATTATAAAAAATCATGCAATGACAAACAATATATTGGAATAATCCTAACTATACAATAATAGTCTAAGCCCCTACGTTTGAGTTGCATAAATACAGGCAACAAAAACATACATTTTACAGGTAGCGTAAATATTTACACACGTACAAGAGGAATCGTATAGTATTTGCCAAAGCGAATTATTAATTAATGATATTCATTAATAATATATTAAATCATTTGCCATAACAAAATGGAATATAATCCCAGTCGTGTTTTTGGTAAAGGTCTGCAATTCTATATTAACACAACAAAACATTGGTTTGTAAATAATTTTTTGTATTTTCATTCAATATTTTCATTGAATATTTGTATTTTGAACCACAATAGTCCATAGTGTTGACATTGCATGCTTGGCTGACTAAAGATGATCTGATGGAATACATGGTTGTTCGGAAAGAAATGACCATTTTTTTTATTTATTGAAACAAAACTATATGCATATAAATAAAAAGCCCCCGTTCACTTAAAAAAAAGATACCTCCTCCTTTGCCAACCATTTAATTCTTGAAAACCATACGTTTAATTTTGACTCAGGTATTGATTTGTTACATACTAACAGGGACGAGCTTAAATTATTTTACCAAGAAATCTTAGAGATTAATCGAGCTCAGCTCAACAGTTTGCCAATTTTAAACGAGCAATTTTATCTACCAAATTCTCCATTGTTGTACCCCTTTTAAATAATTGTCATTTTATTAATGATTCAAGCACTTGCTATCATTAAATATTAATTCAAAGCCTTAAAAACAAATCAACTCATTAATAATAGGTCGGATAAAACCCAAGATTTATTTAAAACATTCCTATTATCTAGTCATTAATATTTTAAAAAAATCCCCATAATTATAACAAACCCAAACTTAATCCATTGAAAATTGTATACATTCAATTTACATTTTAATAGCCTTTTAACTTAGTGATCTACTTATATAATATTTTTGTATATAAACGATACAAACTGTTTACTACGCGTCAGTTCAAGTACATCCGTGCACTTGGAATGCCTAAAGATGCCGAAAGGCGAAACCCGGGTCGTTAGCGACAAAACTCATGGAAAAGTACAAAATTCAAACAAATCAAATTTTATACAGGACCCATTTCTCATTCCCCGTAATAATTTTTCTAATAAATGGATCCGCTTCGTGTCTGGACAATAGAGTTGCACAAATGGTTACTCGTTTATCTAAGGCCGTTGGAGAGAGCTCGTGTGGCATGCAAATTCCTTGCCTGACTTTTTCCCGAGCCTTTTCAAATAATTGAATACTGTTGTCTTCGGGCAACCATGTTCATGTGACAATTCCTCAATTGTTTTGCGCGGATCAGATTTGACCAACGAATTCAGGGTGACATCATCGATTTTTTGAGGTCTTCCACTTTTTGGTTTTTCCGTTAACTTCCTATCTCTACTTTTAAATTTATTAAGCCATCTATAACACTTCCGAAGCTTCACGATGTCCCCATAAACATTTCAAATGGTCTGCATGGCTTCTTTCGATTACAGTCCCTAATCAAACAAAAACAGCATGATATGACGCAAATGTGTTTCTTCAATTTCAGGTTTCTGCATTGTTCTACTGCGGAAAAAAATATTAAAACATCAAAATAAAAAGAGTACTAATAGAGATAAAATGATACCAACCACGACGTGCTAACTTAACGGCGACAGGTGAAACAATTACGTCAAAGTGACACAAAAAAAAAATGGTCATTTCTTTCCGAACTACCTATATATATAAGTTAAAATGAAATTATTGACAAATTTTGTCCGAGCCAGAGTCGCCTTTTTTTACACGACTTCACAGGCCTGATTAAGAAAGATATTCCTTTTTTTTTACTCTTTCTGAAGAAAAATAAAATTGAAAAACTGTCTCACAATCATAACATGTTTTTTTTAATCCATCTCAACTTCCAGTGTAGAGTTTATGGCCTTCTAATAGCAGTGTCTACAGAACTTCAATTCGAATTCAACCTCTCTTTTTCAATGAGAGTTGTAGGGATGGAAAGATAAAGCTATGACCGAACTAGTGGTTAACTAATTGTAATAATCCTTTGTACTTCATTCCACTTTATTTAATATGTCAGAACCGGTTTCGCTCATTGCGAGCATTGTCAACTGATAAGAAATATAATTTAACAATGCTATTTATACAAAATTGAAAAGTTATACACAACAATTGGCATTGAAAAGAAATTGCCAATTAAATTAAAGTGATTCTAAAATAACACAAAATTAAAATGTTCAACACATCTAACATATAATTATTGAAAAAAATTGAGTTGGTTGAAAGCGAAAACACCACTACCTGAGGAATTCATAAGTATTCTTTAAATGTGGAGAAATTCTATAATACTATTCGGATATTTCCCCAAATATCCGAATATCGAATAGTTGAAAAGGGGCCGAATATATCCGGATGTCGAATATTCGAATATACGGATTGGAATCCCTATTGAGAAGCCAACCACTAGTAATGTCCAAGCCTTATCCTTCCTAAAATATCCTTACTCTCTTCGAAAAAAAAGAGTGATTGAGCAACTGAGTAACAAGGAATTCTTGTAGAAACACTTATGCCTATAAATCTCTAGTAGGAAGATTTATAGTCCTTACTGAGAGCGACAATGGATAAAAAAAAGATTTTTGATACAAGTAATTCCTCTCTAATTGAAAAATGAATATTTTAATACATGTTTGTCAAATTTGAAATAAAATCTTACCACAATTTAAAAAAAAAGGAAAATAAATACTTTAATATTTATTTAACAATACTATCGGGTTTCAATTATTTTTTCTGATAATAAAATCAAAGGATTTTTTTTATATTATATATATAGGATACATAAAACATTTTTCATTTTGCCCGCAAAAATGTTTCCACAATATCGTTTCGTTAATTTGATTTCCAATTACCTACATGATGAGACTTAACTTGGCAAGTAAATAAAAATTGTCCAATAATCTCTTTATACTCCCCCAACGATATCATGTGACAGTAGGTTTTTTTCCTGGATTGATTTCAGTAAGCCTCTACGTTTTGTTATTTAGCTTTTGAAGCTAATGGCTATTAACTTGTTTACTGTTATATTGTACATATGGTGAATACAAATTATCAAAGGACAAAAGCAACACAACTCTCTTTTTGTGGGTAAAAAGAAAAAAATACCATTTGTATTATGTTAACAATATAATGATCGAATTATTATGTGTTTTAGTAAGGATTACTTTCAAAAAACGTTTCACAGTTTTTTAGACAACGTTTAAATAGCAAAGTTATCAAATTTATTTTGTTAACTTATACTCTATATTGTAAGTAAATATAATTTGATGTCATCAGTAATTTTGCGGAGAAAAAATTGAGAAGTTTTCGTTCAACAGTTGTTTGATTGTATTTCTCCAATGGTAAATGACATTTTAAGTATTATTTCAATAGTTACTGATGATGATGGAGGTCCATTAAAAGCGTGAATAGGATTTAAGCTTCAAACGTAGCATAAAAGCTCCGGCACTCTCTCTTACAGCCCAAGATGCCGCTAGTTAATCACATAAAACCCATCGCAAGTAGAAACGGAAGTAAAAGTTCTATAAAAGTTACATACCTACCCTTCGACAGGGGCGTAACGTTGTTTGCTTCTGGCAGAATGCTTGAAGTAGCAACAAGGTACATTTCTATAGAAATGTGTAGTGCTTAAATTTTAAAGAGAAAAAGCTTTCATTCATAGTTAAAGTAAAAAACTAAGTACATATTAAAAGAAGACACAAAACTTTATAATTCAATATATGAATACTACACCATATTTTTACACGGAAAATATGTTTTACAAAAAAACGATATACGAACCACAGTGTGGTTAAAATACGTGTGAAAAAATAATTAGTAAATAACACAAAGTATTGGTCATAATATGTTTTTTAATCAAGAAACCATAGTACTTACTATTCATCGATAATTGACTATATACGAGTACTTCAATAAGCAGCTGGAAATAAATCGAATGCATCGCTAGAAATGTCTGATACGTCTAATGTGCTAGAATCTAATGAAGTCTTTTGTTTGTCACTACTTAAATGTATTGCTGAATTTCTTGTTATTAGAAAATCCGTTATTTTTTTATCTTCTTATCGTGTTTCAGAATCGTGTTAAAACAAACAATTCGTTTATTTATTGATTTGGCATTTACTTGGTAGAACTTCATTATAATAAGGTAAAAATATCAAAGTATTTTAGTTCTACAGTTTTTTATAATTTTTATGGGTTGATAGCTATTTCGGCTTTCGCCATTGTCAGAACTACTTATCAACTCTTAAATATAAAAAAAACTGTAGAACTAAAATACGTTGATATTTTTACCCTATTACAAATAATTCGTGTAAAATTAAAGCATTTGTTCTTTTTTAAACCATTTTATTTTAAAATTGCGTAAAAAATAATTTAGTGAACATGCTCTTTGTTTGGTATTTCTATCAATATAGCAAGATCAAATTACTTGCAAACCCGACTTATTCCAAAGTTGTTGAAACATGAACCATGAATGTAATTTAGTGGATAAAAATAATTTGTGAAAGTATTTTTGGAAATCAGTCTCAAAAATGGTTTGAAAACATCCAAAATACCAAAGTAATTTAAGACTAAAAATACTTTCAAAATGTACATTGTTTTTCAAAATGAAATTCAAGTTTCATTTTTAACCATTTTGGAACAAGCCGTGTTTGCAAGTAAAACCCTCAAATATAAAATATTTAAATTATATTTATCATTGTGTCTGTTATCTGCCAAATGATATGTTGGTCAACTGATCATCAGTTGAAAATGTTTATGATAAGTGAAAAAGGTTTTAATCCTAAAAAATAATTAAAAATGACTACGAAAGCGTAAATTGATTTTTGATTACACTTAAATTGACAATGAACATCTGAAAAAGTGTTTGATTGATTTTTTTGCAATAAATTGTCATTTACTTGATGTGACTTTGATTCTCAGACAAAAAATATGTAGTTAAGTAAAGATTGCTAAGTATATACATATGTGAGAACTTCATAAACATATTCATCAATTTATATTAGAATAATTACTAACAAAGTTGTTTTTTTTATACCAGATGGCGATTCACAATGTTTTGTATTGCTTTTTTGCTAAGATATATGGTTTTTGCTTCTACTTTGAAAATTCAATTCATACATTACACAAAAAAGAATAAATCGTTGCAAAAACAGTTACAAACTAAATAACACTTCTGAAAAATGTTCAGATCTGCCATTCTTTACCAGTGAAAATTTCCGTTTCCAGTCTGGTACACTGTGGTTTTTTATATAAATATACGCCCTTAACTGGCACGCCATTGAGCCCCACCCCCGCCAAGTGGAACTTTGAACAGTTGAAACAACGACGGTACAGCCTGACGGTCCGTTCTCATTCGCAAAGTTCCGCAAAGATTATTCTTAATCTGTTAACAGAGTCGAACTTACCGAGTCGTGGAATCCAATTTGAAAGTGCTATAAATTGGATTCAAACCACCCCCATACGCCCCCAGCCCCATCATTGCTGAAATAATAAGAAAAACAGCGATTATTTTTGGCTACCCGGGGAGTTAACTTCAATGTATTAGCACCTTATAAATAATGAGTTATCTCCGCAAATTCGTTGAATGAAATTAATTTAATTGTATGCCAGGCTTGTGTTATCTGTTATTAATGTAATTGTTTGTAATGATCATTTAGCTCGATGTTTTAGAAGGATGTTATAGGCGTATAAAAGCCTACTAACTAACCTAATTTAATACCATCATTCTTATCTTGATTTCAATTAAAAACTATATTTTTTTAACATTTAATTTAAATAAATTCTCGACTAAGCAGTCTTTTATTACGACCAAAGTGAAAAATCGACGATTGACCTGGCTTCGACATGTGCTGCGGATGCCACAAGAAAGTCTGAATTCTGCTCGTCTCTTCTACCAACCAGATGGATTCCGCCGTCGTGGAATGCCACTGATGACCATCTATATTCTATAGGATGTACCCGGCAGAGCTATGGGACGCTGAAATGACATGAGAGAAAGAATGAAGACTGGCGAGGGACAAAGAATCTTGGATTACTCATGTGGTGGTAGTATGCTTCGACTAGGAAGCGGATATGGGAAAAAAAATATTGTTTAGACAGACATAATTTTACAGCAAGGAATTGGCTAATTTTATTATAAAATATGTGGTCCCATTAGAGGTCCCAAGTGGTATTTAATATAGATAATAGAAATATATGCGTTGTAGTATATTCTACACGTCTTAAAGTATCGTAAAAGTGAAATAAATTCAGTTAATACACATTACAATAGTGGTATCTCCGTGAAATACGCAATCCTCCAAAACACCAAGTAAATACGTGATACATAAAAATCCACGAAAAAAGTATTACCATTTTACTGTATTAGTTGGCTCACTTCACCTCTCAAGAGCTCATATATTTAATGTTATTGTTGTTAGTTAAGTTCATTGACTAAAACGTATATTTTCTTTCAGCTTTTATAACATTTAACAGCGATTGCAAGTGAGAAAGTCTTATTTTAAAATGGTATTTTTATTATAGGGTAAAAATAGCAACGTATTTAGTTCTACATTTTTTATATTTTTTAGTTCTGACGATGGCGAAAGCCGAAATAACTATTAACTAATAAATATAAAAACTGTACAACTAAATAACTTACTATTTTTACTTTATTATAATGGAGTTCTACCAAGTAAATGCCAAGTCAATAAATAATAGTATTTTTATTTTCATATTGTAAAAAAATATTTGTATCTATTTTTTAAAAGATAATTTGTTTTTGAACAATTTACTATAATCCCCCGAATCAATTTCAAACGAGAAAAAAACGTAATACGTTTTCACTTTTATCGTTAAAATTTTTATTAAATCTTTTTTTAAATTTAAAATAAATAAACGGAACTTAAACCTCTCTGATAGTGTTAAATAAATCATTTTTTTATGCCGAAACGAAAGCTCAACTGAATAAACAGTGAATAGATAATGGGCCGTGATATATTTCCCCGCCTAAATTTTCGACGCTTTTATATATTATTTCGGCGTCCGTTTGCTTGCCTTGGCATTCAGGCGTCGATCGTAGCATTTGGCTCGTGACTTGCAGGCTACGTTTACCTCAACGTCATGTACGTGCAGCTGCAAAAAAGCTTTCTGATCAAGGGCTGTCTCAAGTTGTTTACAATGTTACGATAATAATTATTAATAATTGACCATAAAATCTTCCCTTACAGATAAAAATAAATATCACGGATAATTTTATGTAAAGCGTTGATTTATCACTACAACAAAGCAACAGTGAGATAAAATAATAATAATAAAAAGACAAGTATGCCATTTTATCGTTGAAAGGTAAACCTGCATAATGAAACACAATAAAAATGCAAAACTCCAAAGAAAAAAATAATTTTACAATTATTGATATTGCCATGTAATTTCATAATGTCCTATATTTCGGTCCTATTAGCTAACCACTAGTCCTGTTCTATCTTTATTCTTCTATCCCTACTACTCTAGATAAGAGAGATTGAGCGACTTGGTAACACACAGTTCTTGTAGAAAAAAATCATCTGTTGAGATACCTCCATTAGGAGGCCATATGCTCCACATTGGGAGTAGAGATGGATAAAACAAAATCAAATTTTCAGTATGATTAGTTTAATTACAAAATATAAATAATAAAACACAAAAAACCTACTGTTATCTTATATCTTAAATTGCAAAAATAATCAAATAAATACCATAATAAAATATTTAGAAAACACAACACAAGCATTCAAATTCAATTTTTTTTGAAATCATTATTTTTTAATTTTTTCACTGTTGCTTTCAGGTAGCGATAGCCTCAATTGTACGAGGCAAATGTGTTATGGAATAATAAACTAATGTCAGAAAAACAATGTAATTGAAGAACCTGAATATTCATATTAAACATTCTGTTGATTATGTTTTTGGATTTTTTAAAAATCTGATTCCCAAAACCATAAATCATCCAATCTTAGGTTAAAGTGTTGTTGACGTTTTCGTTTTATTGAGGCGCAGTGTTAACAAAGTTAAACATGCAAGAAGGCAATTTAAAACATGATAATTTTTTACTGATTCTCTCTACAAGATACAAGAGTGATACTAGTTTTTTTCCCAGTCCTAGTGAAAACCTATCGTAAAATTACTTATTATAAACACAATTAATTTAGTACTATTACAGGCTATATAAGAGACAGTACAACAACATAGTTTTAAGTTAGTGTGTAACATTTTATTTTCTTTTGCACTTATAACACTTTGTGTTCAATTGTAGAAATACCCAAACGTATCTCGTAAACAGTTAAAAGATATAGCTTTAAATCACTTATAACATAATTATGGCATTGTCAAAACACGTATTTCGTGGTAAGACCCCTATGATTTTTAGCTGTTGTATTTATTGCTTGTGTTTGAAAGGATACATCCCAAATAAAAGAAAAAAATGGTGGTCAGCCGCTTTTCCTTTTCAAAGTATGATTGACTTTTAATTGATTTCTTTCGAACTCTATGAAATACTGAAGAATGAAGTGTTTTATATTTTTCATTTTTTGTTTTATATGACATATTTAAAATTCAAAGTGTACTGGCATATCTACTGGCTGTTTAAAACGGAAAAACTATATTTTTTAACAAATTCTGATAACTGTTATAACATTATTTTAATATCAATATCAAGCAGCCCTAGCCAAGCAAACTTGTAACAAGAACGACATGCCTCTAACGTAAACTATCGGTAATGAAAGTGTGTGCTATGTATATATCAAAGCCATCGCAGCGTTTTGCATTAAAGCTTGCAATATAATTTAGCTTAAAAGCTCTGGTATGAAACGGAACAACTTTTATTTAAAGCGAAGTTTGATGTATGATATAAGATTTTTTTTAAAAAAAATATTTTTTCATTTATATTCTTTTTTTAGCGTCGATTCAAGGTGGAAAGATATTACTTTTATAAAAAACATTTTTGTGTTAATTACACATTTTTTAATAATTTTCTGGGTCAGTTCGTTTATCAAGAGCATTTTTAACTGAAAATAATACTCTTGATGATGAAACTGGTCGTTATTTTAAATAAAAATGTAGAATAAGACCACAATTATATTTCTATAGAAGTGATGACTTTATTTGGTGTTTCGGTAGATTGCGTATTTTTATTTTACGGAGATAACACTATTGCAATTTGTATTAACTGAGGTTACCTTAATGTTACGATACTTTAAAATGTTTAGAATATTAGAACGCCTATAATTTTTTTTTTCTAAAATACCACTTGGCTCACTTCACCTCTAATGGGCATAGTTATACTTTTGTTCTATTCATTTATATCGGCTTCGTGACCCAATGTCGTCAAGTACTAATGACACATTAACTACTTGTATGAGGAAGGTAAATCGTAAAAGAAATACTTTTTATAATGCTAAATCGCCCGTGCTATTTAAAAGGGTATTTAAAAATGACTAATTTATTGTTTTTAAGCTCAAAACTGTTTATTCTCAACCCTTTATTGTATACAAAATTGTTTTTAGATACAGAATTTCAAAATTCTATTTTTTATTAAAAAGCTGATTATATCATAATGAGTTATTAGTATTGAAGCATCTTACGTGTTTTTTTATGCTAAAATGAAAAATTTACAAATCCGTCCTACGTAAGAAGCTTGGCAGTCTTCACATGAAAAGGTAGTGTTCTGAAAATATGATTGTAACATTACTTGTCGAATAAAAAAATAGTATCAAGTTTACTTATGTATCATTCATAATACGGTCGCTGATGAAAAATTCTAAATAATGTGGGTACAATTACGCAAGTAAAAACAATTTCCTAAAGTTTTTATTCTTTGTTTGTTTGTAGTTTTAAAGCAAACGTTTTGCAAGAAAATTAAACCAAAAGCAAAGCTTTACGAATACACTATTAAAATAGCGACTTCGTGCAAGGCGTTGAAATATTTACATACAATTACTTGAGAGATGCAATGGCTGTTGTTTAAACATAATTTTCTAAGTGTTTGCACACTGTTAAATTAATAGATTTAAATTTAAAAAAAAATATATAATATATTACATGAAATAATTGTATTGTATTTATATTATAAGGAATCAATCGAATATATTGTACGTTGGCGTAAACTAAGAGAACTTTTTCGGGTCCATGGCACAGTGGTCAACATCGTTTACTTCAATGCCGGATCTCATGAATTCAAATCCCAGTACAAACGATTTTTTCAAATAGATTTTTCGATTTCTGTTCGAAGGCATGAATGTTTGTGATGCCTAAAAATTACCCCTCACCATTCCAATCTAAAAAAATCAATTTCTAAAAACAATCTCTTATTTTCTTTCGATATGCAGATGCTTATATAAAAAAATAATCTTTGTTTGCTTTCAATGTAGAGCATATGCTTTTCTAATGAATTTATTTCAACAAAAGTTTTTCTACGAGAACTGTTTATCACTCAGTTGTTTGAAGATAGTAATAGAGCAAGACAAGATAGGGTAGGATAAGGCTGGCTAATAACTCTTACTACGCCCAGTTTTAAGAGAATCGGAAGGGTGGGAAGAAATTTTTAGACATTACAAATAGGGTATCCAACCTCAGAGCATTTTTGTGATCCCGGGATTGACTTATTTTTAATCCCGGGATTGGGCACTCAACATGAAATCGTGTATAATTTGAGCAAAGTTTTGGTGTCGGAATTTTTCATTATTTCATTTCCAATTTCAAAAACCTAGAAATTTGCCAAAAATATCACCGTGACTTGTTTTTTTTTTTAGAATGTGATAACCTCGAAGTCCTATAAATTTTCGGGATTTCCTAAAAAAATCTCAATCCTGAAATCCCGTGATCGCGATCATACCAATTCCAGGATTTCGGAATCACAAAATTGGACGGGATCCCGGGATTGGAGAACTTAGACTCCAACCCGTGAGATCCGACACAGAAGCCCACGACGCTAACCGCTGCGCCATAGGACCCGGCAAAATATTAATTTAATTAATGTTCATAAACAAGCCGAAGGCCACAAAAAATCAAAGAGCCGCGTGTTGCGCATCGCTGATTTAGATGTAACACGGACACACTTATATTTTATATTGAAAAAATTCCGTTCAATCATTTCCTTGAGAATAAGTACATGTCATTTTATCCATTGATGTTTTTTCGTCAGTTGAAAAGAATAACTGATCCTTCCTTCTTATATTTCATTTAAAGACATCATGAAAAAAACTGCTTCTTTGTATTTCACAAAACTCTATATAAATTCAAGTAAATAAAATAGTATAAATAACACATAGCTTCGTAGCCGTTTCCCATAAAAAATGATGTATTACCTAAAGCTTTTATATTTTACGCTATTTTCCTAAGTCAGGGGTTGATTTATACACTCTCCGGTGGACACTTGTGCCCAGTATACTGGAAACTCAGATA
The DNA here is from genome assembly GCA_030503985.1 of Himalopsyche tibetana. Lineage (NCBI taxonomy): Eukaryota > Metazoa > Arthropoda > Insecta > Trichoptera > Rhyacophilidae > Himalopsyche > Himalopsyche tibetana. Next base: position 5,932,933 of record JAPJYX010000052.1, on the reverse strand, counting down.
ACGAACATTAAAAACTTTTAAAAAAGATTTTCGGCTTTTCCTCTGGGCCGCTAATACTCTCAAGACGTTTTCTCTCATTATGTTCGACGAGGAAAATTATGTTATATACATACTAGCAACCAAAGCTCGCAAACGAAATTTATTTAAATCTCATGGAAATATTTACGTACTTAAACATTTGATTCTGTTTGTAGAAAAATGACGTACAAAGGGAATCCCAGACGTGTACGTTTTTTTGACGTTTCAGTATAACTCAAAATATTTAAGATGTTTATTTTTGGATGATACGCATTCTCCACGAATGGTTGTTTTGAATACAAAATTAAACAATGTGTAAAATATTTAAAAATACCTCGTGTTTTTATTATTATGAACCACACAAGTACTCATTTTGATCAGTAAAACAATTTAGCCTTTTTTATACTATTGTGAATCTAATGGATTTATTTTTGAAAAACATGTCTTAAAACTTATAGTATTTAAAACTATTAATTAAAAGTATTTTTAGCACCGAAGGAGAAGTTTAAGGAAAAAACATATGTTTAACCAGTGCTGTAAAGTAGGAGTCAAAAGTCTTTAAATCGGATAATTTTCCAGAGGCGGAATCTAAGTCAGAAATACTGGTGATAAATAATACAATAATATTGAAAACATATTAGTCTTAACTTAGTTGACAATGCTTGCCATAAGCGAAACCGGTTATGATCTTGATAAATAATAGTGGAAATTAAGTACAAAGGAATATTGTGTTTTTCTTAATGAGGACAGTTAGTGAAATACGGAAACAAAGAGGAAAATATGATATTTGTGAGAAGGGAAATACTGATTTTACAAATTCTGAAGATTTTCTCAGTAAAGATGTTACCATGAAGTGGTTCGAGAGTCAAATTATGTGTTTATGTATTCGCGATTTGGCAGCTTCTGAACGGACAGTGGTAAGTTTTTTAAAAAAAAAAAATAGTTAAATCTTTAATATTTTTTCCGTTATCCGAACTGTATTCATTCCCAATAAGTCTCTATAATCAAAGTTCTATTGTTCTAATTACTGATTTTTTGATGAGCATAGTATAATGTAAAATTATTCCATGCTTGGCACCCTGACGCCAGCTGTTTTGTTTTGTATTGTCATTCTGTAATAATTAAAACATCGAGTATTCTCGACAAACAATCGATCTTGTGAAACTGAATTAAAAAACATCTGATCAAAGTTGTAACATAATCAATTTAACTAACGCTAAAGAGATAATTTAAATTGACTGCTTACTCTGCAATACTTAACCCTATATCAATTAGGGGAAAAAAAACCATGTCGCAAGAAAGCCATTAACCATTAAAAAACTCTGGCTTAGTTGAGTGTGCTTTATGGCACTTAAGAATTGTGAAAAAATGTGTGTTTTTGAATTTTAAATGATAGCAACAGATGTCAATGATAATATTTAGCCTAGTCATTTAATTACAAATGATATTTAAAAATAAAAACTGAATGAATTTTGTAATTTTATTTTTAAATTCGTTGAAATTGTCATTGAGGTTTGAATAGTAAAAATCATAGAAAATTTTCCCATGCTTTTTTTATTTTGTGCTTAGTGGTTTTGCAAACAAGGGCTTGGTATGAGCATTTTTGATTGAATTATTGCTGGATTTATATAATGGCATAGATTCGTTGAGTTCATTGACAGATTTCACGGGTTCAATTCCGAGTTCGTTTTTTTCAATCAATTTATCGACTTCTATTCGAAGGCATTGGTGTTTGTGATTCCCTTTCCACCCTTCCTTTAATTACTGAGCGTAGCAAGAGCGATTACTTAACCACTAGTACTGTCCTAGCCGTATCCTTCTGTCCCTATTTCTCTCATTCGAAAAGAAATATTGAGCGACTGACTTACAAACAGTTCTCGTATAAAAAATCTGTTGAGATACCTCCATTATGAGGCTGTATGCTCCACATTGGGAACAGACGGATAAAAAAAGCTTGTTTTTGCTTAAAAGGTCTTTAATTTAATTGAGGTATGTTCTTTAAGATAGACCTCTTCCATGACCAAAAACCGAATTCTGCGCGTGGGACACGAAGTTTCAATCACACTGTATGTGATATTTTGTGAAAAAGCCACACTCAAGGGGCCAAAGAGCCGCAGTTTGCCGACTACTGCCTTGAAAATATTGAACAATTATTGGCTAAAAAATACAATATATTGAATTGTGTCGCTTAAGTTGTTTTGCCGATTACAGACATGTACATGTATTAAACGTAAAAAATCGGTGATCAAAATAGCGATCAAAATGGCGTACAAAACAAACAACATTTTTCTTCTTACATGGATATGTGTGCTTTTGCGTGACTGTGTACAAATTATCGGTATCCAGTGCTTTTGGGATTAATTGCTTGAATAGTCAGAAATGTTCTAATAATCAATAATAGAACCAGATGTAATCGGGCGAATCAAATGCGCTTTGCATTGTTATAAAGGGGTGACCACATTGTATTACGGACATTAAACAGCTTGCGTAATATGGTTTAATCCGTTTGGGGTATAGCGGACTTTGGTCAAATCAAAAGTGTATTTCGGGATGCTTTACGAAGAGTACATGCAAGCAACATACATAACTTAATAATCATTTCTGTATACTTGAAACTCCAGAATTACATTGGATTTTTAATGAAAAAAAAAAACTATGAATATCATGTATCGATTGAATTGACATTTACCACATTTACAAGTAAATTTGAATCGTTCAAACTATGTACATTCTCACAAATTTTGTCATTAACGACCCGGGTTTCGCCTGTACATAGTTTGAACGATTCAAATTTAATATTGAAATTCCACCAAGCACCTTCAGTCGAAATCTTAAATTACATTTACAAGTAAATTTGAATCGTTCAAACTATGTACATTCTCACAAATTTTGTCATTAACGACCCGGGTTTCGCCTGTACATAGTTTGAACGATTCAAATTTAATATTGAAATTCCACCAAGCACCTTCAGTCGAAATCTTAAATTACATTTACAAGTATTTTAGTTTTAAAAATATGATAATTAATGTAAATTTGAATCGTTCAAATTATGTACATTCACACAAATTTTGTCACTAACGGCTCGGGTTTTGTCTTTCGACATCTTCAGGCGTTCAAGTGCACGAATGAACTTGAACTGACTCTTAGTCAATAAATGTTTCGTGTTTATATAATAAATAAATGCATCATTGAGCGTAAAGCCATTGCTGGCGAAAAGGATTAGCCCATGGTAAAGCCCACAGATTTGAATGGTGAGTAGTTTTGAGAAGTCTATATTTTTTTGTTGTTGGAAAAGGTTTAATGATTATATTTATATAGGGTATAAAAGTGGAGAGCCCGGCATATGTAGCTGTACATTTTAAACACGACAATTTTATTTACTAAGCGTCAGTTCAAGTTCATCCGTGCACTTGAACTCCTGAAGATGCCGAAAGGCGAAACCCGGGTCGTTAGTGACAAAATTTGTGTGAATGTACATAATTTGAACGATTCAAATTTAATATTGAAATTCTACGAAGCACCTTCAGTCGAAATCTTAAATTAGATAATTACTGTTATTTTTATGATTGAAATCAACAACATTTGGCTTTCAGCTCACGCCAATATGCAAACTATTAAAAATTTCAGAAGATCATACAAGAAAACATCTGAATCTTTTATTTTATTCTAAAACTTTTGTTTTTATGATAAAAATCCAAACCTGAAATCCGTTACCGACAATCAAAAGCGGTGTTGTTGCAGAAAAATAATATTGTGAAAGCTTACTGCTAAAGCTTGAAATCCTTAACTTTTGCTAAACGAATATCCCGCTTAATCATTGTCATCTGCAAAATAGTTTAGCAAACTTTCATTCTTAAGCAAATCGCGTTAGGGGTGTACAAAATACATCCCTCTAAAAATCCTTGCATTATGTTTTAACCTCTTGACATTGTTAGTGTTTCTCGGGGGCTAAAAGTTGAAAGTTTACGCCGCCTTGAGAAAGTTTATTCTTCTGTCTTGTTTAAGGCGCATTAACGTCACTCGCAATGGTTTGCCAGGGACGTCTGCCGCAAGTAAACTAGTGTCTTTGCATAGGGTTGCCGTACACCCTGAATGTAGCCTGCTTAAGAAATATTGACACCAGGAAATATACTGTTGTAGATAACGAACAAAGGCAAACAATTGCAATAAAGTAGTTTTTAAATTGTGTTCACACCAAAGACGGTATACGTATTGCATATAGTGATGTTATCCTTGAATCAGTATTCGTAAAGAATTTTTATTAAAATCAATAAAGTAGGTTCCAAATAACAAATATTCTACTAAAAACTCTAACGAGTGAAAATTAAAGCAATGTATTTGATATAATTATTAAGTGTGAAGCAACATTTGCAACAAAAGGCCAGTTATTGTAAGCTAAATATTTAAAAGATAACATCAGATATTGTAATAGCGGTTTTTCGGTACCTCGTATTAACTGTTATTATGAAATAAAAATTAAAATATAACAATGGGATAAATTAAAAATTCAGTTTCAATATTTCATATCAGATATCACCATCAGTATTTTTTTTAACCATGTTTTATTATAATGTAGAGCTATCGACATTCAATGGAGTTTATCTCAACAGAAGTGATTCTACAAAAACTGCTTGTTACTCTGTGGCTCACCTTTTCATCTTCTGATAGAAAAATTATCTATGAACATGGCTTGGAAAAGACAAACGGTCAGATAAGCACTGTTGATACGCCCTATTTTTAAAATAGGATAGGTGGGAAAGATTTTAAGACAAGACCTATGCCTTCGAACAGAAATCGATAAATCGATTAAAAAAAATATATGAAATAAGCTGTATTAGGATTTGATCCCGTGAACTACGCGACCAAATCTAGCGACTTAGACCACTCAACCAGACATCCGGATTTTTTTTATTTTATTAAATAAATGAAAGATTTTTACATTTTTTATTGCCTTCGAATATTTGTGGTATAAAGATTCTCAAAATATATTTGCATTAATTAAATAAAATTGAAATGTTTCTCGATTAGAGGCTGGAAAAAAGCGTCGATTACCAGGTAATTAATTCTCGGGTTGTCTTGACAATAACCCCTTTGTGTCAACCCTGTCCGCAATACTTGGTCGCAAGATTTGCTGAAGAATCTCTGCAAGACAATGCTATTATCGTAAAAGCGTGCGTTTAACAGCGAGTCCACATAAGTCTGTCAATTAAAGATAGACCTGCATTCACTTCATGTAACTGTTCTACTGTAATTTTGTTACAATACAATGATAATAAAATTATGTTTTAATAATTGTAGGTCTAAATTTACTAAAATATAACAACTTGTATAATACTTTTCATATTTTTTCCCGTTACTTTACTTGTCATTCGTGCTACATATAGGGCTATTCTCAGATTTTTTTTAGATCAACACATTAATAAAAGAGACTAATACTACTCAACATAATTTTAGAATTAGATTTTTACCGTTGGTATAACATACATGTAATACTCACTCTTTAATCGCGTCCGTGGTTTGACTTGATATCCATAAAGGATCTCATGGATTATAATTCTAGTGAGCAGATTTTTAAAAAATCGATTTATGTTCCATGACTGTATGTATGTGATGTTGACACCTTCTTATTGATTAATTATAGATTAAATAATTTAATTATTATTTAATGTGATCAGATTTATAAAACTGTCTTCATGAGAGAAACCACGAGCTCTTAAATAAAGGATAACGGTTTAAAAAATAAACCGTTGAAACCACCGTAACAAAAAACATTGAAGAGGTCGATGGAAAGTGGTTGACGGGCAAAGAAGTGAAGGAATTAACAGAATGTTCGTCGGTACAAAAGACATATGGGTATCATGCATTAAGGCGTGATCCAATACTAAGTAAAGTCTTTGCATCACGTGTCCATGAGGTTACGTTACCTCTTCCAACGATCCATCTTTAAATTCACTACCTCCCCATAGCTCTATCCAAAGAGGCCCTGGCAATGTCAATGTCTTATTGCTGGTGTTGCCCTAGTTTTATCTTTTATATCCCTACTCTCTTCGGGAGCGATTCATTACCCACTAGTTTGGTCCTAGCCTTATCCTTATATTCCTACTTCTCTCTTCGGAAAAGATAGGTTGAGCTACTGAGTTACAAGGAGTAGAAAAACTTCTGCTGAGATAACTCCTTAAGAAGGCAATATGCTCCACATCTAGAGCGGATTCGGGTAAAAGAAAATACAGGCAGATTCAATTAGTGTCATGATTTTAATAATGTGTCACCTGCCAAAGTAAAAAACTCGTCTAGCTATTTTACTTATTTACTCCCCAATGAGTAGTGCTCAATAAATTATTAACTATAGTTGGCTATTATCTTTATTTGCAACTCAATTCCGCAAAAAGTCTACCTGCCCTACCTGATAAAATTTTCAATTGCAATTATTTTCAATAATAACATAAATTAATGATGAACGCTTTCAATTAGGGTCAAATAAATTGAAATTACTACAAGCGGCCTACTTGTCAAAACTTCAACCTTTCAATAATAATATAATTTATTTTATTAAACCTGTCGCAGTAATTCGTTTGTCAATCAGCTGTGACGTCATCTGTTAGGCAGTCGATTTCAAAAGACGATTATAGTTCGCTTTGAAAGAGTGGAGTTATTTTAACTTTCTTAATCCTTCGTCACCCGGCAAATTTTTGTCTTTACTTTGCACACAGCACTCATCACAAGTCATAATTTAAATTAAAAAATTCTCATCATTTGCAGTAATAATAAAGTCAACTGGACGAATCAGTCAAGATTTCGCCATGTCAGAGATTTGTAAAATAATATTTCGAGCCGAGTACTACAAGGTTCTATGTGAAAAAAATTGACGAAACAAAAATAACAATGTATACCACTAATAGTACTTGGAAGAATGTCGCATTGTAACTTCTGTTTTGTCAAAATTTTCCACATAGAATCTTGTAATTTGTTTTTTTTTTGTCATTCTGTTGTTTGTTTGCAGCAACGTAACGTTTACAGCTGGTATTAATACATTTGTAATTAAACAATATTTTGGTTGACATAGGCCATAGATATTGGTTGGATCACTTTACTTTACTAGTAAATTAAATATTGAATCGATTGCACGCTTAGTATGAAAGTGACGTAACACAAACTTTTTAATTTTTATGTTTTAATTAAGCGTTTGACTAAAATTTCATCTTTTATCAGGTCACTTTATATTATTGATCATGTACGATGACACTTTCTTATGCATTTTTTTCTATATTTAATGAGGTAAGCTTCAAAAAATTAAAACGTACATTTGTACTAATTCCCACTTTTATTTATTGAGATCAGGACCGGTTTTGATCTTGACGAGCATTATCATTATTGCATTATCAATCAATCAGTGCCTTTCCACCAAGTATTGACAGTGAGCACCCTACAAGTGATTAGTTTTTTGCCTTACTAAAGAAATAGCATAATTAACCACTGAATATTATACCCCACCTTTATAGATGAAATTCATGTTATGCACTCCTTGTAGTAGGTAACGGAATATTTATTGTAAACTGTATTCATTCAAAACATCTTGGATGCAAAGTAAGGCAGAGTTGATTGATTGTATCATTTCAATATTTAATAGCTCACTCAGAATTTATCAACTCCCGAAAAATGCTAAAACTATTTCAATGTCAAAAATTGAACTGATTTTAATTTAACTAAGGAATCCATCGAATAAGTGGCCCTAAATTCCGAGAAAATATATATTCTATATATCAAGAAAGTTAAGTAATGAAAAAAATAATAAACTATGGTTCTATTCGAAACATTTTTTGACATGAATACGTTTTTAAAATTGCTTCCATATGGAGGCAATCCAAGAAAACGAATGATAACAAAATCGGGGGATACAATTTGGTGTTGCAGCTTTATATCTATCATCGCTATCTAAAATTCAATTTCACCACTGAATAGCTAAAGAATCAAAAAAAATATTGCGCTATGTAAAAACTGTGATACATTGCGCGGGGTGGAGAGGGAAGCGTCGCTATTTTGAGGTCATTTTTCTGCGTATCGAGATTTCTATTTACTATAACCTTTGACTCAGAGAAGTTACGATGTTTGTTTAAGTTTCGATCGTTAGCTTTCAACAAAATCTATCGATTATAGATAAAACATTAGTGTAATATTGCAACGGTGACTATAAGGTGTTAAAATATATCAAAAATATATAATGTCAGGACATACGCGTCAAAAAGCCAAATCAAAATACAGAGATCGTATACGGTTGGAAAGGGCTTCTCAAGAGCAATCGAATGGTACCATTAAAACACCATATGACCGAGTCAAGCAGTGCCGGGAACGTAAAAATGGGGCGTAATATCACCTATTACGAGACGTATTTACGTACAACGCGCGGCCGTGTCCATGACACAGCCACACCCAATTTTTTTGTATTAAATGGTGTTTTATACGGCAATTTACTACCTCTCTTTAATTGAACTTTAGGTGCGAAAACGCTATTTTTAGAGCATCACAAGAAACCTCCAAACTCGTCCATAGAAATGAGCATTGACCCTTTAATTACTTGTCGCTCACTGAAGTCCCGAAGGAAACGAAAAGTCACTTTTTGCTTTTTCCAATTATTTCGATTCCTGGTGTTTTAAATTCGACGCTTAAATAATTAATTGAATAACTATGAATACTTTTGTTCAAGAGATTATTATAATCAACCATACAGCATTCATTTATACATGTTGAAAAAATAATAATGTTACTGTAAAGTCATTCGAGGTGCCTATTGCAGTATTAATTCGATCTCGATAAATAAAGACAATATGAGTAACCCACTTTATATTTTCTGATATCCAATGTCATGAATATTATCAATGTTTTAATAAAACAAATATATATGTCCTGTAGTAATGAGCACAAGTGTGACATTACTTAAAAGTCCAATACATGAATTTTGCTATTGCACTACTTATCTTCTTGAGGGCTCAATATACTTCTATACATCACTTCTTGAGGGCTTAAATCATGAACAGTGTCATATTTTTGATATTATAGTTAAAAATTTCTAATTTTTCACATATCCTCGTTTAAAGAGTACATTTTTGTTTAAGATTCGGTGTTACCCATTCACAGTTATAATGATTTTTTTTTCTCAAGAAAAAGATGCCAAAACTCACTTCTTTTCAGTATTTCAACAGTGCTTTTTTTTATCGAGGACTAATTGTTACTCCGTTGCTCAACTTAACGGAAACGCAGATCTCCTACAGCAGCTGCAGCACATTTGTTGAAGAGTCCAAATTATATTTCCTCTCCTTATTAACATAAGCTCGTGCATTATTTTTTTTTAAATTGAAGTAAAAATAAAGGTTCACATTGACATCACAGTTCAGATATTGTAGGTCTAAATTTAGTTCTGACAGTTCTCAGAAAGCGTAACACACCAAGTCAAGATCCGAAAATCAAAAGTTTTTAAAGCAGAATAAAAATGAAACATTGAAAATGTCGTTAAAAAAAGTGCTGGAACGCCGTCTCACCGCGTTACATGGGAAAATAGCGCTGGTTATATTGAATATACTACCAAAGTTTGCTTAATATTTGTAGCGTTTAAAGACACTCATCGCGAAGCTTAAACTCGTTGTAGTCCATCCATCATTTAATGTTATATTCCTGGTGTTCAGCCCAAGCCTACTCAAGTAATGTCTAGCAATTATATTAATAGAATTAGGAGCAAAGGTCCTAATTCAATTTTGATTCTTCAACGTTGATCTAATCAAAATATTTCAAGTCCTCAGTCGTATGAGGCAAAGTCACACGTCTCGTACCAACTCCTAATTGCTAAATTTAGCAAATCCAATCGCTGATTTCACAGCCATGCCTTGAATTAATGATCAGACTGTACGTGGGATGGGTGTACGGGATTTCAAATACAGGATGACTTTAAATGAGTAAGCTTTGAATACATTCGATGACCGATAATAAAATAAAATTTTATTAAGAAAAACACAATATTCCTTTTACTTATTTCCACTTTTATTTATCAAGATCAGGACCAGTCATAAGCTGAGCTCAGTTGGTAATACTCACCATGAGCGTATTGACAGTGAACACCCTAAAAGTGATTGATAACTTAGTTAAGTTGTTACACATGTTTGGCCTATTTGAGAACAATCTTCAGGAAAAAATTCGTTATTTACGAATATTTTTTTTTTTGACTTCATTTCAAAAACCTACAAAGACATATTAAAGTAAATATTTCGCTCAGTTAATAGTAAAGTTAATCAATGTCGCCATTAATGGCTTTTAAATATAATAATGTATAATATATATATATATATAAACACAAAAACATATTAAGTAAGCGTCAGGTCAATGGCCGCCTGAAGATTCCGAAAGACGAAACCCGGTTGGTGTTTGACAAAACTTGTGTTATTATACAAAATTTGAACAATTCAGATTTAATATTGAAATTCCACCAAGCACTTTCAGTCATAATCTTAAATTATATCAAACGTATCAGAAATCTTGTTACTTATAAAAAAAAAACACGTAAATCCCAAATTAAATAAAGTTAAAAATGATGAGACGCCTGTTCTATTTAAAATAGTATTAACGAATGTTTGATTAATGTAAATAGTTTCATTATTTTACAATCACCCCAAACTATTAATTTTCAACCCTTATTATTTACCCCTACACGTGTTTCAACTTTTTTAAGCGCAACCCGTAGATTAAGATATCAATTTTGATTTGACTAATAATGAAGTTCTACAAAGTTACCGTTGAATATATCGAAAACAATAAATGATTTATAACTTTCCTGAGTTTTTCAAATGTGCGAATTCTGGAAGAGGTTAAAAAAACTCTCACTTTTTTCATTTTGGGAAATTCGCAAATTCATGGCATTTTGAAATCGTCATGAAATTGTTTAAAAAATCCCAAGATTTCAAAACCGCCGAAGAAATTTTCTCTCGTTTACCAATTCCAATTAATACACAATTTGATATAATTTAAGATTTCAACTGAAGGTGCTTGGTGGGATTTCAATATTAAATTTGAATCGTTCAAATTATGTACATTCACACAGATTCTGTCACTAATGAACCCGAAGATGCTGAAAGGAGAAACCCGGGTCGTTAGTGACAAAATCTGTGTGAATGTACATAATTTGAACGATTCAAACACAATTTGATGTTGCTTATTCAATCCCGGATTGGAAAAATTGTAAATTCCGAAAGTAAAAATATAGTTCTACTGAAATCGTGATTCTAAAAAAGCTGCTGTCGAATATATTTATAATATTTATGGATATAAAAAAAAGAGTTTGTATCACCTTTTTATTTTAAAAAAATGTACTTAAAATAAATATGTGACATTCAAACAGTTAATGGAAAATATTTTACAACATATTTTCTATTGAACGGAAATAGAACTGTCACAATACATCCCTCGTTCCTGTCCTCGTAAGATATAACAGAATTACTGTGTAACGTCGTATTCTCTCTTCATTACACCATACGAAGATGGGACGGTATAGCATCTGGGGGAGACTGGGGTGGCTAATTGAATGCGACGCGCTAGGCGTCGACAGCTATGGGATTATTTATCGCTTGAACGTAACCCAAGTTTCCAATATTTCAAACTTGCCAATGATTGAATGTTCGGAAGAGTTTTGGGGCGCCGTTTAGGCAAAAGAAAGAAAATTTGCCTAGGAGCAAAGTGGCATCTGATTGCGAAGGGATTTTAGTTGCGAAATATAAATTTAAAACTGTCTATTGATAGATCTAACCGAAATGAAATACACAAGCTCAGAGCGTACAACATGTTCTTAGTTTTAGGTTGTAAACACGTTATATCTATAAAAAAAACATGTTTAAACTTATATCCACTCCCAATGTGGAGAAAAAGGACTTCTAATGGAGGTATCTTTCGGTTTTTTATAAGTTTTATGGATGAACTGTTTGTTAAGTTTAGTGCCTAAATGACCAATGTTTTGGGGCGATTATTGCCGACCATGCAATAATCAAAGCTTTCAACTGCCAAAAATCTAACTGTATTTACAGAGATAGGCTGGAGGAGGCTAGTAGAGGCTCTAGCGAGCCCCTGGTTAAATTTTGCTAAGGCCAGCGAGCCTTTAGTTAATTTAAGAAAAAAAAAATATTCTCAAATTAAAATAGTACGTAACTACAATATCTTACTTATATACTGTAAACGATAGCTTCAGTATACACAGTAGTACATTTTTACTCATAACCATTGATTAATTTACGGTAAATTTCATATTGTTACATATTATAAGTGTATTTAGTAACAATCGATCGCTTACTTAAGTTTTGCATATAATATCATAGGAGCAATAAAAAAATTCACTCCTTTCCCAGAACACCGAGAATTGTTTTGAGATTTAACGAGCCCCTTGTTAACGTATTGGCAGCCCACTGGTGTTTTTTTTTGTTGTAATATCGATAGAAATCGAAAATTCGACAACACGATAAAGATAAATCTATCCCTTTCTCATTCTGCTCGATATGTGTGACTCTGTTTGAGTATGTCTCGCCCAGTTTGAGACAGTGTTGAAAGCTCTGAATGATCAGGCATGGTTGGCAATAAATTCCCGAAAAGCTGCTCGTTTAGAACCACCTTAACTCAAAAAGAGAGTGTGGGTAGAATGATAGGGCTAGGACAAGGCGAATAGTAACGTGAACGTTCTCGCTACGCCCTGTTGTTTTACAATTGGACATATACGAGGTAATTTTTGGACATAACAAACACCTATGCCTTCGAACAGTAATCGATACAACGATTGGTCAACTTTTAGCGACTAATTGTAAGCGGTAAATTGCGGGTGCTAAATTTTCTTAGACACGTTTTTTTGATAAATATTCAATGCTTATTTGGTATTGTTTCATAAGTCTTGATTAGAATTATTTTTTTTCCTCTCAATTATTAAACAATATTTATTTTTTGCTATGCTTGTAAAGTTTTAAACGTTAACTTTTCCGGTTCTAAGCTGAAGAAATGCGACCCCAATACCCACATTTTCTTAACTATCTATTTTAATATGGGTGATACAAATTAATAAATTAAGGTTTTCTTATATCATAGTTTTTTGGACCTTTTGTAGTTTATATAAATACGCGATAACGCGATAAGCGATCGTTCGTAAGATAGCTGGGCTAAACTCGTCAGTTGCAATTTCATATGTGTGCTGGGATGACGTCTTTTTTTACGCGCAACTTAAAATATGATTATTTATTAAAAAACCACAGATTTTTATAAAAAAATGAATGAGAAATGATGCAAAGATATATTTTAAAGCTCTTAGACTATTCTTTTTTAAAGTTCATAAGAATAAGGCCAATAATGAGGAAACCACTGGGGTCCCTAAACGTCCGCCATCGGATGAGAAGTATTTTTCTAGTCTCCAAGCCGCGAGAGTTAATAAAGAATCATTAAATTTGATCAGATGATTTTATTTCACTAAAATGAATAATTCCCCTTCATTCAATAGTTAGTAACATTTTTGCTTTGTTACAGTTTTATCATTACCAACAATTTACTTTTATTTTATAAATTTTTACACGAATTTACATACATTTATTTATCCTTATATCTGTATCGAATGACATAAGTATTTGTCACGCTTTGACTGTTTTTATTCCAGAACTTAGATGCTTATTATTAGCTAACGACGATTCATAATAGTATCTTATAAGACAGTTTAATTTAAGTGTTTTATAAACATTAAAATTTAAATATGAATACATATGAGTGTTATTGGATATTATTAACTTGGAAAGAAATAATTTAAGATTTAGACTAAAGGTGCTTGGTGGAATTTTAATATTAAATTTGAATCGTTAGAATTATGTACATTCACACAGATTCAGTCAGTTCAAGTTCATCCGTGCACTTGAACGCGTTAATATGCCGAAAGGCGAAACCCGGGTCGTTAGTGACAAAATCTGTGTGAATGTACATAATTTGAACGATTCAAATGGAAAGAAATATTCTTAATTATAGTAATTTATTTATCTTAACCTTATCCTTTTATCTCTACTCTCTTAAAAACAGAAGTGAAGTAACAATTTCTCGTAGAAAAAAACTGTTCTGTTAAGTTCCCTCCTTGTGTTGTAAATAAACAAGTTAATAAAGTGACAATCAAGATTTAAAAGAATGATTTTAATGTTGAATTAACAAGATGACCTATTCCGACCGAAGCAGAAGTTGCTTGTTTCTTGAAATCAAAGTAGCGTTAAATGAGTATTAATTCATTAAATTTCGTAGAAACTCGTGTACTCTGTTTTCACCCTTAGATTATCTGGCTAAGTTTGAGAATCATCTCTAACGCTCCTGGGATCCTCCAACTATCGAATTATCGCGCAGTCGTTTGCAAGTTCAATTACATTCCTAGTAGTTATCGCGTACGTGCACATTGAGCGGCCCCCCACCACCCACTGAAGCCGCATTCGAAGACTAATCTTCCGTGTCGCTACTTGTGATTCAATTTCACCGTACGTTTATTCGCACACACTGTGCTGGCTTGTTTTAAAGATTAATTATTAAAAAGGTAAATATATAATTTAATTATTTTGTTAAATTCGTTTACACCTACACTATACGTGTATTTTAAAATAAGTAAACTGTTAAATAATTTTGATAACCTCAAGATTTATCAATTGAATTGGAATTAACTTAGTAGAACTTCACTGTAATACGGTAAAAAATAGCAAGGTGTTAAGTGTAAGAAAATTGTTAATGAATTTATAATATTAATATTTTGCTATTTAAAAGGATAAGCCCATGGGAATGAAATTCATAGACTTGCGAGTGTTCCTTTAAATGAAATAAATTTTAATATCGAATTGAAAATCATCAAACAAATTTCCATCAACAATGGATACTCTTATTTCATTTAAAGGAACACTCACAATTATATGAACTTCATTCCCATGGGCTTATTCTTTTCGCCAGCAATGGTTTTAAGCTCAATGATACATTTATTTCTCATATAAACACGAAACATTCATTTATTAAGCGTCAGTTCAAGTTCATCCTTGCACTTGAACGCCTGAAGATGCCGAAAAGCGAAACCCGGGTTGATAGTGACAAAATCTGTGTAAATGTACATAATTTGAACGATTTAAATTTAATATCAAGTCAATTATTTACAAACAGTCGTCTGATCAAAAGAAAAGTGTCTATGAAAATTGTGATTAGGAAAAATTACCAACACAAAGCGTTTTTTTAAGCAACTTATTTAAATAATGTAACACGCGGTCTTCTAATGAAGGTATTTCAACAGAAGTTATTTTTATACGAGAACTGCTTACTCAGTTGCTCGATCTCTCTTTTTTTCTAAAAGAGTAAGGATTGAAAATATAGAGCATAGACAAGACTAGTGGTTGGCTTATAATTGTCGCTACACTTATTTAAGAATAAGATTGATGGGGAAAATTTTCAGACATCACAAATATCTATGCCTTTGAACAAAAGAATCAATAAATTAACTGAAAAATGCTGGTCGTACTGAGATTAGATTGAGAAATTAAATATCAGTACACAAGTCTTAGTGCACTTCATAGTTGTGTTTATTTAACATTTTGACATTGGATCAAAATCATTAAAAAAACGTCTTTTTTCCATCCTGTGAAAACAATTCTGTGTGGGTAGGTAATGTCATTTGGTCGTTTTAAAATCGATTTAAAAAATATAAAGATTATGATATAGAACAAATAAAATTCATCGGATTGTTAAACATTTTAATTATTTTCAGATTTCGAAACACGTATTACGATAATTTGCAACACAATAAGTGAAATAGCAAAGGTATCCGAGTTATTTTAAGAAAACAAATTAGTTTGTACAAAGTTACTGTAAGTATTCATTGGATATATCGTAATATAAAGTATTACAGAAATGAAAATGTATCACTTGGTGAATAAAGATGTTTCATACAATATTAGCTGTCGTAAATGGCATATTTTATTAAAAAAAAACCGTAGAACACCATACAATATGAATATTCTCAATCAAAAATACATAATGTCGACACTTTTGCTCTTCGTATTGTTTCCAAAGTAGTTTCGTATGGAAGGAATTCAATATTATTTTTATTGTGACGATTTACGACGGATATAAAACTTTGTTTACGCTTCTGGATTGATTTATAACTCGCAAAATAAAATAAAATACAGTTTATATGAAAGGCCATTCCGTCGGCCTCACCCAAAGAGCTTTTTTACTAAACGAAAACACTTTCTTTCAAGAATCATTTTCTTTTCTGTCATATTTAAAGGGGGAAAACCAGTTCTAATAGCACTGTAAATAATATTACAATTCTGTCGTTGCAGAAAAAGGGTCCTGCTTTTTAACGGAAGTTTTTGTAGCGTTTTTGGGTGAAAAATAAGAAGGTTGCTATTTTTGTTTTTCATGCTATACAAAATTCAATCTGTTAGCATTTTGGTATATATATATATATGTATTCAAAAACATCTGTTTTTCCAAGCTCTGAAATATTAGAATCCTGAAATTATCACAATTTAAATTTAACATGCTAATGATTTTTTATAAGTTACCGAATCTTTCACCAAAAATTAGTGTGCATATAACTTGATCGTTGTGTAAGTCATATGAAATGGAAGTTTGAAGGTGTTCTTTCAATCAGAACACTGGTCAAAAATATGCTATTTTTAATACAAAATTAATCATTAAACAAATAAAAGAACTTGAATCGTTCAAATTATATACATTCACACAAGTTTTGTCACTAACGACCCGGGTTTCTCCTTTCAGCATCTTCAGGCGTTCAACTGCACAGATGAACTTGAACTGATGCTTGATAAATGAGTGAATACAATAAATGTATCATTAGGCTTAAAGCAATTGCTGGTGAAAAGGTTTAACCCATGGGAATGCCTACAGATTTGAATAGTGAATAATTTTAAGAATTATATTTATTTTTGTTTGTCGCAGAAGTTTTATGTTAATATTTACTCAGATATAGGGTATAAGAGTGGGAAATTCGGCAGATATGCCTGCTCATTCTAAATTGGTGCGCTTTTCGGTTGTGCTCTGTTGATCTCTAAAATTTCTTGGAAAAATAGTTTATGGGCCAACCCCAACAAACAGAAAAAAAAAACATGCATTTCAATAAATAAAAACACTTTATTTCTTTGAGTGGCATTGCAACGCTTGCTGGGAACCGGCTAGTACCTTATAATATTTAAGTATTTTTTTCGTTATTCAGCTATGACGAAATATTTTAAATATTACTATAATAAAAAAAATCCGAGTACAATCAACTCTGCATTACTTTCACAGCAGTGAAACATCTAAATAACTCAATTTGAACGGAAAATTGCCTATGCAGGCTGTATTACTTCATTTCCGCTTTACTTTAATCCAAACGGAAGAGGAAGTTCCGTGATTAATTGTTATCGATTTCACGTGAAAAATACAACTGTTCGACATCGAATCGTTTTTTATTTGCTCTGTTAATGGAAATATACAATTTATTTTGAGAATTTATAATTACCTAATATATTAAAATTAATGTCTGTTTGTTCGTACTCTAAAACAGTGCTTCCCAACCTATGGGCCGCGGCCATAGGATATCCTGCGAAATTTAGTAGAAAGTACAAAAATCTATATATAATATTTAAGTCTATTAAATCGGTGTTTCCCATATTGGGGGACGCGAAATTTTTTAAGGGGGCCGCCGGATTGGATTGGATAGAAATTGGATTCTGGGGGAAAAGTATAGCAAATCGAAGATTTCGAATTCGTCGGTGAGCTAAAAAAAAAACAAGTTTCTGTGACAATCTGAGGAAAAAGTATACCAAATCGCAGATTTCAATTTCCTCGGTGAGCTAAAAAAAAAGCTAGTTACGGAGACAATTGAGGAGGGCCGCGGATTATTTTATTAGATTTAGGGGGCCGTGGAACGAAAAAAGGTTGGGAAGCACTGCTCTAAAGGCTGCCAAACCGCTGAACCAATTGCAATAAACTTTGAAAAACTTTTTGCGTGCACTTCTGGAAGGTTATAGACTTATTAACTTACAGTGGGTCTTATATATAAAAAATAATGTTTGTATGTCTGCCATACCGTTCATGAAAGTTGCGCAAATGTTAAATGTGTATTACAATTAAATTACAGTAAGTAGCGCGCGTGTCTTACCATAGACAATCGGCAGCAAAGTCAAACGTCAAACAGGCAGAAAAAGAAGACATGCACTTCAATAAAAACAATTAAACACACAAAAACTGTCTTTCTTTGAGTGGCATTGCAACGCTTACCTGGAACCGGCTAGTTTATAATAAAAATTAAATTAAAATCCACAAAATTACCGCCGAATTCGTCGAAAATAGAATGAAACTATTTTTTTATGATGATTTCCACCAAAAATTAGTACCATAGAGCTGCAACTAGAAACTGGTAGTTTTGAAATATGAATGACCAAAGGTTTGACAAATCTTAATTGAGTTATAAAAAGTGATAATTATTATTTTGTTTCATCTTTTTAGTAAACTATTTAGTCATTTATCTTAAATTTATTCTTACGTGGGCGAAACTATGACCAAAAACTTGTTCTTCGCGTAAGACGTATGAGTCGCCAGTTTCAAAGGCCGTTAGACTGATTAACTCATTGCCTAGATAAGTAGACATTTTTAGTGACATAATTTTTAACTGTTTGTTAAGTTTTGAATGATGATTTTGATGTATTATGTAGTGATTTTTTTAAAAAAAAATCTCATTATATTTGTCATGTGCATGGTAAATTGGAGTCAGCTGTAACTTTTATTTTTTAAGCAATACATAAATAAAATATGATATTTCGAGTTGTATTTATCTGAAACTCGGAGAAGATTGTTTTTATTTTTGTATTTCCAATGCAAACATTTGCATACACAAATAACATTAGTAACAATTGTAACAAACAAACAATTTCGAATACAGAGTCCATATTTTATGATCTAAAAAGTATGTGGGCATGTTTGTTTGTAGCTGTAAGATAACCTTAAACAGATATTTAATATTCATATATACGTTAAAAGTAATTACGTGAGGAGCGTAAATTTATTCCAGCAAAACTGTACTCATTTTTTGATTGATCTTATTTTGTCTGAAAAAGCTTTCGAGAGCGTAAAAAATATTTATCCTATTCATCTCCGCAAGCAATTACAAACGAGTCCTTGATCAAAAAGCCTGAAACTTCGCCGTCAAAGTATAATTAACAAAATTTTGACGTTTCTTGAAATGTTATCCTGGTTCAGAGAAGGGTGGTGTCAACAAGGCGGTGTTTTTGTATTAAATATTATGAAATGAAATTTCCGTTAATATTAAGGGTGATTATTAAAACCATGCCTGGTTACAATGTCATGCATAAAGATTAAGAATCTCAATGAGAAAAGGTTGTACGTATATTATATCACTCAATTAAAATATATTTTGAAAATTTCGGAAAAAAATATGACGTTTCGCAAAGGTCGGGAACTATTGGTTCGTGGACACCAAAGATCCGCTCAAGTACATTAAGACACTTTGTCTGCTCCCAATGTGGAGCATACGACCTCTTAATGGAGGTATCTCAACAAAAGTTTTTTCTAAGAGAACTGCTTGTTACTCAGTTGCACAACCTTACTTTTTTTTCAAATTGAGTAGTAGGGAGAGAAGGATAAGTCTAGAACAGGACTAGTGGTTGAACAATCGCTATTGCTACACCCAGTTATTAAAGGATCAAAAGGATGGGAGGAGAGGAAATAATGTGAATTGACATCTAAAACTTCGATCACATTTATCTTACCGGGAATCGAGCCCAGACCTGCGTGATCAGTAGAACACGTTATAGCCAACTGGACCACAGCATGCGACACTGTTTGAATATTCACCATTTGAATATTTGAATAGAAACAGATGAATTCATGAAAAAAATTCTATCGATTAAAAGATTACTGTACTAATTACCCGACTAATACGGCCTTTTTTCTTATATTTTGGACCCTCGTGACATATATTTTGTCCTGTTAAATGAAAATTCAGTAATTACAAGATGATTTGTTTGAATCAAGCATCATACTTTCATTTGCGTTTAATTATAGTGTTGTCTAAATTTGCATATAAATTTCTTGAGATAATGTAATTACGTATCGGGGTTTTTTTCTTTTACAAAGTATAGTCAAAAAAAAACTTTCTTATTTATTTATTTTTTTTACATGTCCGCTATTAATATGAAGCATATGGACTCTTTATGGAGTTTATCTCAACAGAAGTGTTTCTACGAGAATTGCTTGTTACTCAGTTGCTCAACCTTTGTTTTTCCAAAAAGAGTAGGAATAGAAGGAAAGGGCTCGGACAGAACTAGTAGTTGGCTAATCACTCTCGATACGCCCCGTTCATAGGATAGGATGGGTGGGAGGGAGGAATTCAAGACAGCACATACATCCATGCCTTTGAACAGAAATTCATAAAACGTTTGTAAAATCAATTTATAAAACTGCCCGTACTGAGATTCGAACTGTGCCCTCCGTAGCGTTAGCCAACAACGTTGACCACTCAACCACACAGGCATTTATTTTTATTATGTAAATAAAGCTACTGTAGATGAAAACACTGGATAATTACGATTGTGTAAAATTGCTTGGTCATTAGCAACCATGCTAGTGCCCGTCCAGCAAAAAGGTGGATGACTTCTGGCGTAAAAATGATTGTCCTCTTTGTGATCAATGAATAAAGTAAATGGATATAAATAATAATAATGATTTATTTAAGAAGTCTATATCATTCAAATGTTATAAAGACTGACTATAAATCTTTCGATTGAAACTTGAGGGCAAAGATTTCTCTTCCTTCATGTTTTGTGATAAGTATATAAATATCTTGTCATGGTATTATAGATGCTTTATAAAAAAACATTTGATGAATGTTTACATACGCAAGATAACACCGTATGAACGCGCAATATAGTCATCGCAGGTAGAACATATCGTCACTTTGTTTCTTGGTACCAATGAATATATTTTTAGCCACGTCCGATAGCAATGTAGAGCATATGGACATCATATTTTAACTCAGCAGAATTGTTTATACGAAAACTGATTTTTACTACGTTGCTCAACAATATTTTCAAATATAGTAGATATAGAAGAATATAACTAGAATTAGTAGTTAGCTAATCGTTATGTCCAATTTTTAGAATAGGATAACTTGGAAGAAGTTCAAGATAACACATACATTCATACCTTCGTACAGAAATCAATAAAGCAAGTTGATTATCCACCACCACCGCTTAATGGCCGCTTTTCACAACGCTATCGACAGAAAAAAAGGAGTTTACCCCTCACATTCATGGCCCGAGCAGAACTGCACGGGACTGATTTTGAACCATGCACTAATGTGCTTAAAATAATAATAATACTAATGATAATAAAAGTGTGACTAGCTCAGCCACTTAAATCAAGTTGATATTAAGTATCTTGTGTATAGTCCGTATACTGACAGCTCGTCGATGTAGACGAGTTCAATGACTCTAGAGAGGAATCAAGGTTGTGACGATCTCCATATAAATTGGCAAACTTTTCAAATGCCGTGAAGTTAGCTTTGGTTGCAATCAAGTCAGCGTGGCCTATTGGGCCCGTGTGAGGACGGACCACAGCAAACAATTCTGCTCGTTCGGACTCCATCTCAGGGCAGTCCCACAGAACGTGATTAACGTCCTGCTCGGCATACCCACAAGAGCAGTCCGGCCTTAAAACCAAAGCAATCGAAAATCAAATTTAAAAAAATCCACACTGGGGTTTGAACCAGTGACCTCTGTAACGACGACGCCAACAACGCTAACTACTTGTCCATACAGTTGGCACGCGACAGCATTAGTGGTAAGCTAATTAATCTCGCTACGTCCCACTATTTAAAACTTTAGATTTGGACGGAACTTTATGTTGAAAAATTAAGTTGATTGAAAAAATGCTGTTTGATATGGGATTCGAGCTCATGAATTCCGTCACGCAAGCCGACAACGTTGACCACTGCACTATTAACATTAAATGTTATTTGTTTAATATTTAAATATGTAGATTAAAAGGCAGAGAATTGTTCCCACCTATTAAATCCTTACTTTTTTGTCAGATCAGTAACAATACATAAATATTTTAATGTTATAATTTACATAGAAGATCGAGTATTTATCCCAACGGCTAAAAATTTCATTTTCTGTTAACTTACTAATATCATTTTTTTTACTCACCAATTACTACAATTGCCGTGACGATATTATCCTATGATCATAATATGATGTCACCATGACAACCAGTTTTGATTTCTATGTCTTCCTCTTAAGTCTTGCAAGTGTGAGTAGAACTTGAAGTTCTTCCAGTACACCGAGCACAAAGCACGTGGCCTGGCCAGCATCAGTTTCAAAGTTAGGGAAAGCTACTTGGACCGTAATGCTTCACAAAGTTTGTCTCTTTGACACTCAATATTCAAAGCAAGGATCTATTATTTAAGCTTGGTATACAAATGTCATAATTACGAGTCGTATGTCTTATTTTATTTCATAAAAGCAATGCAATCAATATGAATGTAAGAATTGAAAAAATAATGGTTATTGTAGTATTGCAATGCGAAGTTTTTCTGTAACAAAAATATTAAATAATACTTGGATTTTTCGTTGAGTTTGCGATATTCGAATGCCGCTTTTTTCCGATTTGGTGAACAGGTCTCAAATATTAAAACAGTTGTATTTAAATTTTACATTATCTATCTTTGCGCTTCCCCATCCTTCACGTATTATTAAAAACACGTTTTGAAAGGTAAAGAAATATTTTTAAGCTGTTTGCGTCTCCCTTTGGAATAGTTCACGCCTCCTAGCTTGGAAATTGTTGTAATAGAATAAATGCAGTTTCTTGAATTATTTTATTTAAAACCTTAATATTTTTTAATTAAAATAATGTGGCTCGATAGTGAATATTATTGCGTGGTCGAGTGGTCAATGTCGTTGACAGTTTTTACTAATTGATTTATTAATGGTTTTAAGAATTTATGTTCGAAAGCATGCATGTGATTTATAGAATTCCCCTCTTCAACTCATCCTTTCATAAAAAAAAGCGTAATGAGAGAGCTTAGCTAACCATTAGTTCTGTTCTAATCCTATCATTTTATTTCTACTCTCTTGGTATCAAATTTATGGAGCTTTAAGTACCAGGGTGCGTTAGCGTCAAAGTTTTTCGAGTCTAATTCATTGCTAATGTTTCGAACAATTGTATTCCCTTACCATCGATGCTGATGGAAGGGCGACATCGCTATAGAGGTAAGAAATCCTTAGAGAAGCCAGTTCACGGGGACTACATATGTATTCATTTGCAAATCACATTCTATATGCTTCCGTCATACTATATCCATACATGCACACACACATGCGCATACATAAATGTACACATGTAATACACAAGGAAGTCAACCAACGAAAGACATTTTCATGAAGCTAAGTTTTTTAATAAATATTATAAAATTAAGAAGCTATTTAAGAATTCTGTTGAGATAAACTCAATTAGGAATCTATATGATCCACATTAGGATTGAACATTAAAAAATAATATCTAAATTACATAATTTTTCTTAGAAAAAATAAAAAAAAAAGTTTATGATCTATCTCTTCATTCAAACCAAAAAACGCAAAACGGAAACACAGTTTCCCTTTAAAGCAAACCCAATCGGTTAAATAAAAATTATCAACTGAAATTTTAGTTATGAAAAAAAAGTTGAATATTCACGAGGCTCCAATGCCAGGTCCGTAATAAGAAACAGCAGAGGCCTTTCAACGAATCAAATTCAAATTAAAGCCTGTGTTAGTAAGAAGGGAAAAGAAATATATTTTTTACGTTACGGATAAGCTAGAAATAAACGTTTCTTCAGATGGAACATTTTTAATTTGAAAAGTGAGTGAAAATAGTTTTTTTTTTCGACATTTCAATTACCCGCCGTGAAGTGAAATGAGATTTTTTAACGTTAATAAAACAAACGTATAATTAAGCGTTTTTACATTTTTTTTTCACAGAGTGACTTTAAAAAATTAAAAATTAATTTCTAACAACCTTGACGTGGTGCGACTTAAATAATTACTGGGAACTTTTAGTGTATATTAAAAGCCAAAGTTGACTGCAATTAATTTTCGACTCTTTCGAAATTTAATTACATAGTTAAATAGTGTGTGATAAAAGATGCACTCAATATACCAACAAGCACATTGCACACCTAATTTTAGGTCATTACAAATTCAACAGTAAACTATTCGCGCTAGGCAAGTGGATTGTAAGTGTGGAATGTTCTTGTGGGACTGTCCCGAGATGGAATCTCAACTAATAGAACTGTTCGCTGTAGTCCGTCCTCACGCTAGCCAAATGGGTTACGCTGACTTGATTACAACCAAAGTTAACTTCACGGCAATCAAACGGACGGGTTTGTATATACATATATGAGGGTTCCCGGTAAATTGCTCGAATAACAAGATCAATTTGTTTCCGTTTGTTCTGTCTTAGCCCTAGTCTTCTATGTTTTCTGGAAATATATAGAAACAGTTTCAGTAACTAATTAATAAGCAGTTCTCGTAGAAACACTTCTGTTGAGATAAAATCCATTAAAAGATCATATGTTCCGCATTTGGAGCGAACACGGTTAAAATAAATACTTCTATAAACAAGTGTCGTACAAGATAAAAATGAAATTCGTAGAAAAAGTCATGAAAAATCGTTTAAATAACGAAGCAATTCGAACAATTTGTAATTCGAGCAATTTCCATTCGAGCAATTTACCGGCTCCCATAAATGAGTATAATTTAAAGTTTGTTTTTCAAAGTCATAGAAATTTAATTCGACTTCGACTGAAGGTGATTGGTGAAATTTAAATATTAAATTTGAATCAGTTCAAGTTTATCCGTGTAATTGAATGCCTGAAAATGCCGAAATTCGAAACCCGGGATGTAAGTGACAAAACTTGTGTAAATGTACATAATTTAAACGATTCAAATTTCGTTTCAATTACAATTTGCTTATAAATTCATGTGGTGTCTACACAAACTGAATTCACTGTGAATTGCTCACCTCTTCAGTGTTCACCCTCTTCTGTTGGGATTAAATAACCAATAGAGTCGAAGAACTCTAACACAAAAAGCTTTGAAAGCTCGTCATGAGATAAACATTCAAAAGTCCAACCCTTGACTCTGTAGTGGAATTTGTCAGCTGCTGCGATCGAAAATTAATTTTATTATAAAATTTTTCTTGTCTAGGTATATATTTAGTTGATGAGATAAGTCGCGGGATTGTCTTTTTTTATCTAGTTTACGTCAATACGGCAAAGAGTTCGCTGAATAGTCAAAAGGTTCCACGTCAATGTTTTTCCAATGCATGAAAAGTTATGACTCCTTTTGCGGTGATCCTAAATAAAATATTACGACCAAAAATATGTAGACAAAGCATTAGAGGTAATAGTTGTTGAAAGTTATTTATAATTTCTCGATTGTTTTGTTATTCAAAGTATTAGAAGGACAACGAATCAACAACTGTAAATAACAAACAGATAGTATCTGTATTCTACAATTTATCATATTATTGTCAGCCGGACAGGTTGATTAATTTTCCGAGGATGACATTCTTCGACCCTTAAAAGGTTGAAGTACTGTATCATTGTAAATCAGGTAGGATGAAAGTTCTATTAGTTTTAACCCTAAGGCTGCAAGTATTGTCCTGTTTTTGCTTATTAAAAGCGGCTGACAGGCCATCTACCTCGACACGACTGGCCATTCATCTGTTTCAAAATTTAATTAATAATTCACAGTTACTCAATCGAGCTTTATAGATTAGTTTTGTTTATGTGACGATGTTGGGGCTTGAGCCGGGTAGGAATAACTATACAAACAATTTTCCTTGAAATAAAGTTGTCAAAATACGTTTTGCTGCATTTTCAGGAACGTATAAGTGGGATAAAATTTAAACATTACAGAAAACCATACTTTGGACATTAAATTGATTAATCTATTGAAAAATCAATCAATACGTTTGAACGTACTTACATAATTATTAATATTTAATTTGCAGCTATTATTCACCCACTGGGTCTAATGGCGCAGTTGTTAGTGATGCGAGGTTGTGTGCTAGATCTCACGGATTCGAGTCCCAATACGAAAATATTTTTTTCGATTGATTTATCGATTTCTGTTCGAACGCATGCGTGTTTGTGATGTCTAAAAAAATCCCTCCTACTCTTCTCAAATTCTTTGGTCCACTAATTGAATAACAACTTAGAGAGGTAGTAACGTTTATGCTGCTTTCATTTGCTAATCTGAATATTTTTTTTATCAATTTTACTACAGCAAGTAAATGAGAAATAAATAACTTTAAAAGCAGCGGGAAAAATATATAAAATATGAAAACTTTAATAAAATATATATATTTTGTAATTACTTGTATAGCATAATATATTTGATGACTATTTTAATATACTTCCTACAATGCTTTAGATTGAGAATTATTAAATACAATAATTGCGATAAAGGTCGTACGAAATAATTTTCAAAATAAAGGCCAATAAAACAAAAACATTTTTTAGAGAATGGTCCTTTTACAAAAGGTATTCATTAACCGTATTGCAATTTTCAGTACAAAAGACTGCTCATATTTGAAAAGGGTTTAAGTAAATAGCTATCAACTGAGTAATACCACAAGTATTTTTGCCAAGTCAACAAATCCTGAAGGAAAAAGTGAAAAATAAATGACCAATTCCGAGGAGTAGTAATTTGAACCTTTTATAATTTGAAAACGCTTACTCGTTTTGTTTTATTTCCTGATTACGGGTCGTAAAGCCGAAATTAAATTTTGTTAATGCTATCTCTACGTGATTTACAGTTAAAGCTTTTTTCTTCTATAAGTGCCATCTTCTATTGAATGTTTTAAGCTTCGATCGTTTTCCGATCATCGTTTCGTATCACCTAAGTTCCTTATACATATGACTGTATGTCTGTTGGCGATTAGTAAAAGATAACTACACTCTGTAGCTTTTCTTTTGTATCACACCAAATATTAAAATCTTCTCAACGATACACTTGAATATTTATTATTTAAGACAATTTGATAAACAACACTAAATAAATAAAATATAAATATATACCTCGCTTAGGAGGTATGAGTCACCAGTTCCAAGGGCCGTTCGACTAATCAACGCATTGCCTAGAGAAGTGGACATTTTTAGTGATGGTATTTGTGAACTGTTTGATAATTTTTTCTATTGTATTTCTTGATTTTTTATGTTGAATTTGATGTACTGTGTATTTTTATTTTATATTTTGTTTTATTATATTTTTCAAGTGCATGGCGAATTGGCGTCAGCTGTTATGTCATGTACTGTAATTTTAATTTTTAACAATGAATAAATAAATAATATTATATATAAACAAATGTAAATTAAATCAATTTATAATAACTATAATTAAGTTAGCAATAAGGTGATAATAAACAATTCATAAATGGAATTAGTAAAACAACTTTCGATAACAGATTAAATAGTGAGAAGCAGGGAAAATAAACTTTTTATCTAAAAGAACTAGCAAGTGACAGATATTTTCTGAAGATAAAACTAGATCTGGATGTCCGATAAAGATTATAATAAAAATAACATTTTATCTTTATTTAAACCATTGGCATTAAAAATAATATATAAAATACTAACACAAATTAAATAGTTTAACACACTGGATTATTACACCTCTTTATTTATATTTGTTTTTGCATAAACAGCACTGTTAAATTATATTTCTTATCAGTTCACAATGCTTGCCATGAGCAAAACCGGTCCTGTTTCTTGATAAATAAAAATGGAAATAAGTACAATTAAATATTGTGTTTTTCTTAGTATAATGCCTTTCCACCAAGTATTGACAGTGAACACAATAAAAGTCATCTACCTTCTAAAACACAGTTTTTTTGTTGTTGATAAATGTGTAAAAGATCAAGACGTTTTGTTTTGACGTAATCTGTAAGTATTTATATAAACGTAAATAAATATATTACACATTTGAGAACGAAATCGTTTGCCTTATGTTTTTTTACACCCGCATATTTGTGGTTTGGCGTATCCAACACAACGCCACATTTTATTAAGATGTGTCCAACAGATATCCACCAGAATTGTTCCATTATTCTCCAATTCGGGAGATTGGGATCCGTGTTTATCGAGATGCGTGTATCAAAATGGCGGAGCAACAAAAAAACTCCCCCAACACCAGTGTCGTCTCGTGCAGATAAATATATAAATATTATTAAATTCGAATCATCCAAGTTATGTGCATCCTCACAAACTTTGTCACTTACGACCCGGGTTTTGCCATTTGATATCTTCAGGCGTTCAAGTGCACGGATGAACTGCCATTTATTAAATAAATGAAATATGAACCACTAAGTTTAAAGCCATTGCTGGCAAAATGGATTAACCCGTGGGAATGCCTACAGATTTGAATGGTGAGTAATTTCGATATTTTTTTTTCTGGAAAATGTGTGTGGAGATGCCATCCTGGCACACAGCACCAAAACCCCTTGGCAAGAAATTAAATATAATTTTATATTTTCCAGAAAATAAAATAAATATAATTCTTGAAATTATTCACCATTCAAATCTGTAGGCATTCCCACGGGTTAATCCATTTTGAGTGATTCATTTATTTACTAAATGGCAGTTCGACTTCATCCGTGCACTTGAACGTCTGAAGATGCCGAAATGCAAAACCCGGGTCGTTAGTGACAAAAATAGTGTGAATGTACATAATTTTAACGATTCAAATTCAAAGGTTGCATAGTATTTGTAAGTTGTATTGAAATAAACTGAAACATGTTTTTGTAATTATTTTTATCATTAATAGTTGCCTCTATTTTTTCTTGTTTATGTCCAATATTTAATAAAAACCAAAATCCACGCACCACCTTTGCAAAACCGCCATTCTTAAATTGGAACGCTCTTGTCCTGGAGCGCACGCCACAGAGCGAGCGAGTCAAAAAGACAAATGTAGCATTTGAAAATGCTAACCTTTACTGTGGTGCTCAGATTGAAAATGTTCTGCCATATTTCACTCTCCTCGAGAGGCTATTCATCAAACGTCGATTTATTGCTCAAATTATGGATAGAAATTTTAAATTATTACTGTTTTACACAGGTGAAACACATTTGAGCGATATGATTTTATCGTAATTTATTATTACTTAAGAAGAGTTGATTGACAATGATTGATAGATGAAATAATCTTCAGCAATTGTAAATTTGTGTTTTTAATATCATCAAACACTACCATGGGATAGAAATTTATGCAAAATGTATAGAAAGTCTCAGAGTAATTATTAAAAAAACGGGATGTTTAACCCTTCCCTGACTATGCAAAAAAAGCACAAGCTCCTGAGTACTACTGTAGTAGTGTTATATAATTGTCATGATTCACTCCCGTTTGCCTGATGTGTTTTTTTGCATAGTAAAGGAAGGGTTAAAGAAGAACAAACGAAAATAATGTTTTAATATCGACTGTGGAAAGGCAAAAAGACATTACCCATAGTATCTTCAAAACAGTTTCTTTTGATAATCACAATATATGTATACAATCAAATAAATTTTATATCAAATGGACTTAGCTGAAGATGCCAAATTAGTATCTAAATTTAGTTTAAAATTTGGAAAAAGAAGAGGCTGTGAAAATTGCAAGTCGATATATACTATTATATATTTGTTTTTATCCATGACTACCCCCAACGTAGAGCATATAGCCTCATCATTGAAGTATTTTAACAAAAGTGTTTTTTCTATGAGAACTGTTTGTTACTGTGTGTCGCTCAACCTCTCTTTTTCAAAGAGATTAGTAGGGATAGAAGGACAAGGCTAGGACAAGACAAGACAAGTAATTTTCTAATCGCTCTCGCTACGCCTAGTTATTGAAGGATCAGAAGGGTGGGAAGGAATTTCGAAACACACAAACACCTATGCCTACGACCAGAAATCGTTGAAAAAATGCTGTTCGTAATGGGACTCGAACCCGTGAGGTCTGGCATAGAACGCTGCGCCATAAGACGCAATTAAACGTTAAGTCACCTTAAAAAACCGTAAAAATCTGATTTATTAACTTTCAAAGTGTTCACTGTCAATCGCAAAAAAGATATTATATTATATTGAAACAATAAAATAATTTTACTGTATTAATTCCACATTTTACACAACAGTTGATATTATTTGTAATGTCCAAAACCAGTATGTGTTTTTAATTTTTTGATTATTAAGTTGTATTAAATGAGAGTGTTGAAAAGTGTTAAAAAAATATTTATTTCAGGATACATTTTATATTCTGTGAATATGTTTTTAAACGTCAAGTATAAGGAATTATACTGAAACATTTTAACAAAAGTTTTTCAGCAAGGTCTTAAATTCAACTTAAATACTCTTCGGATTGAAAAAGTGGTTGTTAAAAAGAAAAACTGTAATACTATTATAATATATTTTGGTGAAAAAATACAATATAGTAAACATTTACGTTTAAAGTATTGTAGGTATGTTTTGCACGTTACGTTTTTCAATTTATGTATTCATAGATTCAATTTGAATCCTAAACCAAGATAACAGGTGTTAAGAAAGTATTTTCCTGCCAGGTTGATTGAAGCGTTTAGCCACGACGAAATTGTGACTTACAGGGTGAACCTTAACGCAATTGAATAGTTTTTGTCTTGAAAGAGCTAGCAGGTACACCTTTACACAACGCCGTTGCTCAAATGTTTAATATAAAAAATCAACATTCAATTCTTCAACGAAAGGTTTTCGCCTTGCGTTTTGTAATTGCAAAACAGGTCTTTTCCCACAAAGGCGCAGAGGTCTTTCCACGTTTTTCAATAAATTGATTAAGCTATGTCCGCTTGTAGTTTAAAATAAAATAACTCTTGTAAAATCATATTAATTTTTATGAATGTCAATACTTGTGTAACGTTTATGCGGTAAAATAAAATAAAGAATAAATCTTTTATGACCCTAGCAAGAAAATTCGCCAAAAAACTAGAAGGAAGCATACCTACAGTGTTCCGTCAGAATACGTTGAATTAAATAACCTTGTTTTGAGATAATTGAATTTTTGAAATATGCTAAACCAAACTGACATGTAGCGAGGGGGTAGACAGTAAGACAAAAAAATTTACAGCTCAAAAACTTACTAGAACTCGAGCACGTGAGATCCGTTACGGAAACCAATGACATTGACTACTGCGCTACGTAATTGACTCCTTATCTTTGGAAGTGAATAATGTGAAATTAGTGCATACAATGTCTTATCACCAAAAAAAGCTGATTCTTTTTAATGCACCACTTGCTGAGATATGTTATTTCTGATTACTTTTTAAATACGATCAATTACAGTACCAACGAAAATATGCTTCACATTGAGAATAAACTTAAAATAAAAGAAAAAAGCTTAAAAATATGTAAAAAATTAAAAGAAAATCTTGAATACACAACGTAGTCAAGGGTGGTGGGTAAAAATATTGCCGTATTAAAATAAACAGCCTCCCTAGATTATTACACATAGAAAGTTTCGAGCTTTCCTTTGATACGCGGAACAATCTCTTTTAATCTACTTTGCGTTATTCACGTTCAGAGGGCTTCGTGTATCAACGTCAAACGAATCGCTAAGATTTAAAAAAATATGTATATCCGGAAAAAACACGTGGAATATAGCGAGTACGAAAATGGGCAAGATTAAAAGTGCGACAAAGCTTTTGATATTTTGAAATGAAAAACATTGCCAAGAAGTATCACGTTTTTGGCAAATGCTAAATGAATTTTTATACTCTAATCCACTATCAGCTAGTAACGACTTACGAGTGTCTAGTAAACGACATAATAAAGTGATTTAAAATAGTTTATAAGAACAAATAGTGTACGATAATTTATTAATTTGTTTTTCTTTTGCATTGGTGTATAGTCTAAGCCGGTGTTTCTCAACCTTTTTGAGTCGAAGGCATTATTTAAGAGTCTTATTTTTCTGTGCCCCCTATACCTGTTTTGTATGTTTGAAGTAAAAGTGATTTTTAGGATCCAAAACGAAAAGACGCGAGACTTTTTTTGTAGGTCTTTCTTTAATTTCGAATCCACAATCTCAGGGATTTACGGATTTTCCAAAATGAACACCGCGAAACATTTTTTTCTTTAGCTCTTCCTAGAATTTCGTATCCATAATCCTAGGAATTTGGGGAAATTTATAAAACATAATAATTTACGGATTTCGGAAAACGTGGCTCCCCTAAGCAGGACTGTGGCTCCACTAAAAAAAAAATTCTCTGTGACCTCCCGTTAAGAAACCTTGGTCTAGGTTAGGTTAGGTTAGGTTAGGTTAGGTAATTTAGTATTTTTAAATGTCCTACTACTGAATCCAACCTTAGTATCCAATTTTTAACAACTGATAAAATGCGATCAAAAACAATCTCAAAATAGGTTATTTGAAGCTGTTCGACTTTTAAACTAGAGAATTTATAAGTATGTATCCGTCCAATATTACGATTTTATTCTTAGCCAAGACGGTCAAAATTAGCCACACGTTAGGCGCCTATTTTATATCAGAGAGCGACCAAAAAATTCTTACTAATTTGTACATCGTTTCAACTATTTTATTCATGAGTTATTTCGTGAGAGTCGTCGTAAATTAATTGACAATTATTTGTGGCTGTGGCCTTGTACGTATAGTTGTGTAAAATGTCTTCCCTCGGTTAATACGTTCAATAAATAAACGCTGGAATAGTAATTACATGTTATTCCAATGGAAATATACTGGAGCCCTTATCGCATGTTATTTCAGCATGGGTATTAATTAAATTATAATTATACATTAAGCAGAAATATTCAGTATACGTACACCCAAATACGAAACATCGCAACTTAGGGTAGCGAAACATCAGCGCAGAAAATATTGTGGGATTTCTTATTTGAAAACTGGGCACTAATAAATTGTCAACTAATGTCTTAGCCCGGTAAGATGATCGAATTTGTATGTCATACAAAAATGATTAATCGACGTCCAAGTTATCATTTGTTGCTTTAATTTCTTAATAATATATATAAGGCTGGGCGTCAAAATGTTTTACCTCCCGTAGTGCGAAAAAAATGGTTTGAATGCTGTTAGATGAAATATATATCTATACCTGGGGTCATTAGTGTAACAAATTAAAAAAAGGTAATTTTGGGAAGGCTCAATTTTCTACTGTATGTTTGAATAAAGTTCCAATTTTATATTTTTAATATTATTTATTTAAGTTTTTGGAAGATTCTTAGAATTTCAGTAATTGTTGAAGTAAAAATCTAAATAGAAATAACCACTGCAATTCTGGAAACAATTTAAAATAAGAAAAGTTAAACTTTGTTATTGGTATTCTTAACTTTTCCGGTTCTAAGCTCAAGAAATGCGACTCCAGTACCCACATTTTCTTAAATATCTATTTTAATATGGGTGATACAATGTTTATAATTAAGGTATTCTTATATCATAGTTTTTTTGGACCTTTTGTAGTTTATATAAATACGCGATAACGCGATAAGGCGATAAGCGATCGTTCGTAAGATAGCTGGGTAATCTCGTCAGTTGTAATTTTATATGTGTGCTGGGATGACGTATTTTTTACGCGCAACTTAAAATATGATTATTTATTAAAAAAAACCACGGATTTTTATAAAAAATGTATGAGGAATGATGCAGAGAGATATTTTAAAGCTCTTAGATTAATTTTTTTTTGAAATTCATTAGAATAAGGCCAATAATTAGGAAACCACTGGGGTCCCTAAACGACCCCTATCGGCAGAGAAGTATTTTTCTAGTCTCTGAGACGCGAGAGTTAACATCCTCTCATACTACAAATTATTAGTATCATTAAGGCTTTTAGTAACGGTGATTGATTGATTGATGATTGTTTGTTTATTTAAGATGTCGTTGGCTTGAGATTATGCCTAATAATTTCTAATTTCTCAAGTGCATTAAGTTTTGGACCTTTATTACAAAGATGTTAACAAATTTGCGTTGAATTTAAATTTATGTCATGAGATTTTCGACTTGAACTAAAAAGCATGTAAGATCATTTAACGAAAAAGACTCACAATTTGCAAACCATTTTATACAGAATCTTGAAACGCAGGAAGTAAACTTGCCCTGAATTATTAGATCGAAGTGGACTTCAAATTTAAAACCAAACGCGATTTATTTGCCCTCATGATTATTTATCTGTATTTAATAAACGTTTTGAAGATTGAATCCTTGAATCACTGTATGTATAGGTACTCAAGATTATAAAGCAAAAAGTGATGACTCCATCTATTAAATATTAAAAATAGGCTAAAACAAAACCGTGTTAAAACTAATTACCAAATTAAAGCGAACTTTAATTGGATTTCACGGTATGTTTTTCTTGGTAAGATATAATTTAATACAAACGTATACACGATTTCGTCTTTTGTTGTTCGGTAGTAAATAGTTTATCAAACGGGTCTGGTTTCAAATCCTATTAATGGTTATATCAATGATTTTTTTTATCAACAATTTGAGATCTTTAGTACTTATGTGTGTTCGTAATTCGTTTTATCATCAAGAAAGTGAAGAAAGAAAAGAAAGTGTTTGTGTTTTAATTGTGTTTATTGAAGTGCATGTTTTCTTTTTTTGTCTGTTTGACGTTTGCTGCCTATTGTCTATAGTACGCACCACCAATTGTAAGTAAATTGTGGGGCTATAATGCAAAACGTACTATTTCCAAAATGAGAGATATTGAGTTAGGTATGCCACCTGTGTGGTCGAGTGGTCAACGTTGTTGCTTCGGCTACGGAGGGCCCGGGTTCAAATCCCGGTACGGACAGTTTTATAAATTGATTTTTCAATCGATTTATGGATGGATGTGATGTCTTGAATTCCCCCCTCTCACCCATCCTATCCTATGAACGGGGCGTATTGAGAGCGATTAGCTTACCACTAATCCTGTCCTAGCCCTATCCTTCTATCCCCACTCTCTTTGGAAAAAGAGAAGTTGAGCAACTGAGTAACAAGCAGTTCTCGTAGAAACACTTCTGTTGAGATAAACTCCATTAGGAGTCCATATACTCCACATTGGGAGCGGACATGGTTAAAAAAAATGCAGATAGGGTAATTCAAGCCTAAAGAATCAACAAATGTTATTTTTCTTGTGTTATTCGTTATAATATTTGACTCTACTGAAAAGTTAGATTTTTGGAAATAGTACGTTTTGCATTATAACCCCACAATTGTAGTAAAATCTTCGCGCAAGTGCAAGCATACTTTGTCAAAATGAAATATATGGCTAACATACAAACATTGATTTTTATATACACGACCTACTGTAAGATAATTTTACTATGCCCATAACTTTTCCGGAAGTGCAAGTAAAAAGTTTGTCAAAGTTTTATTACAATCAGGTGAGCGGTTTGGCAACGCATAAACTACGAACAAACAAACATTCATTTTTATATATTAGATTACAAAGTTGTCTCGATATTATAAGACACTGTTGCCAAATTGAAAATGTAAAATATTCAGCATAGTTTTACGGCTATAAATTGCATCATAAAATCCGTAAATAAAATGATTGCTTCCATGAATGTTGCAAAGTATTAATAGCATTTGATATCAATGAAAAATGTATTTACACAATATGTTGTATAAACCGTTTTTCCGCTATGTCCAATTTCAATGTTGACCATACAGACATTATAGTGCCTTATGTTTTAAAGAAAATTACTGATATTTAAAAAAGACGACATATTTTACATTTATTAAATGTAATCATGGACATCAAAAGCATTTTCAGCTGATAAGAATATAAATAATGCAGTACTATTTATACCAAAACAAGTAATAAGGGTGTAAATGAACAATTCCCGGTTAATTTTATGTCGGGTCCTAAGGCTCAGCGGTTAGGGTTCTGGGCTTTCGTGCCGGATCTCACGTGTTTGAGTCCCAGTATGATAAGCTTTTTTTCGGTCGATTTATCGATTTCTGTTCAAAAGCATGAGTGTTTGTGTTGTCTAACTTTTTAAAATAAAAATATACTTTTAAACTATTGAAAATTGGTAAATTTTAATATCTCATTTTATTTATTTTAAAATGTGAACTCGATACCAATAGTGGTCTTTGACAGTGGTTTTAACATTGCTTAAAGTATTTTTTAGAACAAAAGTTTAATTGTTTGCATATATGAGGAGCAAACATTCAAAAAGTGTTTTGTCACAAATTTTGAAAAATGGCGTTTTATATCAATTCTAATAGCTTATAATAAAACCTATGAATGTAAATCAAAATTAGTGTTCAAAAAGGTTTTTTTTCATATTAAAATGAAATCATAAAGTTGACACATTCATACAAACCGTCACTTTTGCAACACTTAAATCATCATTTTCCAAGCTTTGTATTTGTGTGAAAAAACACTTTTTGAATGTTTGCTTCTCATATATTTAATGCATTTAAGTTCATTTGGTATACTTAACTCAGAAATGACAAAAATACAAAATTTTAGTTTTAATTCTAGCCGCTACAATTGCGTTTTTTTCTTAAACTTTTACTAACCATGTTTTAACGAATATAAATATAAACGTACATCCGTTTATGCAAACGAAGTTTACATTGTTTTTGTTGCTTTTTTATTCAGACGTCACGTTTTTGAGACAAATGATTTAAATAATATGCGTCCCAGTGTCAGTTTGCCTCGCCATTTTTGCATAAATTTGATGCCTTTTTGTACCGCTTCTGTGTTTATTTATTGTCATTATTATGCCGGGTTGTTTTCGTTTTTCTTAAATATTCAAATCCTAAAATTTGCCGTCGCAGTGCTCCAAGGATGCGAATCGTTTTGAGTAATAGGGTATTCGACACAAGAGAGTGTCTTGTGTCCGTTCTTATAGATTTTCAAAACTTTATATAGCGACTAACAACTACTTTTATTGACGTTGTCAATGACTTGAAATGTTTTATTTAAAGTTTATTTGATCAAAATTGGACTGTTTTTACACTTGTAGACTCTCTTGCTATTTAAATATAACAACTTATCATTTTTAGTTTCATATTCATAGCGAAAAACATTTCAATGTACAGGTCTTAAAATAATAATGTATTAACTTAATAGTAATCTTTATAAATTGTATAAACGAATCTTTCGATATAACTTCAATGTGGAGGATATTGTTTCATATTGTAAGTAGTTAAAAAAAATGTTTTAAGGTTGTTCAACCTCGCATTTTTATTAAAAAGTAAAAGGATAGAAATAATAGAGCTAGGAAAAGACTAATGGTTATCTACAGCCCTTTATTTTAGAGTTTTAAGGGCATTCGAACAGATATCAGTTGAACGTACTGAGACTGAAATTCGTGAGATCCGTTGCGGAAGACATTATTCAGAAATAAAATAATTGTATGTCAAAAAATGGAAAAAGAAAACATTAGGATAAAAACGATTATTTATATTTTGTGACTTGTCTGAATGCTGTATTATTGCATTAATCTTGTCGCTAAAGACCTGGGTTTCGCATTTTGACATCTTCAGGCTTTTCAAATACATTCAAAAAACCCTGGTAGCGACAAGATTAATGGAAGAGTACAGCATTCTGACAATTCAAATTTGATATTGAAATTTCATCAAGCACCTTGAGTCAAAATTCTAAATTAGATTATTTAAATACTTAGTATTTCGTATTTTTGTTTCTCATCCAATTTGATTTTGATTTCATGTGGAAAAAAATAAAGTATGAATTTGATTACTCGATACACCAGTAGCATCTCTAGTTGCAGTGCTTGGCTTTTGAATAAAATCCTCTTAGCGAGCCGTTTGATATGTTAAATTAAACGATGGAAATGTTTGTTCAGTGCTTTATAATAGACGACCCTATTATAAACGGTTCTAAATAGAAAATTAAACATTCAATTTACGTCGTCGGAGAAGCCGTTTTTTAAAATGTCATTAATTTGTAATTATGTAGTTGTTTTCTATGTAGCGTAATGCAACAGTTTCCTGGGTATGTAATGTTGCCACAACTACCAGCCGAGTTGACTTGTTTTTTTTTCAATACTTGCAAGCATATGAGACTACACCGTTTAGTAAACTTTAACGACTATGATAACTTATTAGTGATAAGTTTTTTTTTTTTTTAACTAATTGATTATTTATAAGACCTACAATTGTTCTTATCTGCCTCCCTCTCTGCGCTAAGTAGAAAGAAAAGAAAACCGAGCCTTTATTTTATAATTTATAAATTAAGAATTGGCACTAATTTTCTGATAACGCTTGCAAAGAAGCAAACATGAGTCACAATTTGATACACAGCATAGCCCCTCAAGAAGTGAAGTAAGCTAACTAGTAAAATTGTAAAACTTTTTCATGAACTAAGTACAACCACGACTTTATTTATTGTTTTGGTCGATTGCATATTTTTATTTTACGGAGATAACACTATTGCAATGAGTTTCAACTAATGTTACTTCACTTTAACGATACATTTAGATGTGTAGAATAATTACAACGCATCTAGTTTTTTTTTCTACAATATCACTTGGATCACTTCATCTCTCATGGGCCTACATGTGTAATATAAAAAGAAACAATTAAAAAAACTGTATTCTATGTTACAAAATTTTTGGCGAATTCATCGAAAAAAATATTGAACTGACTTATTTATCATTTACAAGTATATATGAGTATTCTGTTTTCATTAATATTCATAATCGACCGTGGAAAGGAAAAAGGACGTAACTCACAGTTTTTACTAAACATATTTTTTTCGATAATCACAATGTATCAAACATGATACACGTTCTTTCAAAAGGATGCAAGCTGTAAATGCCGAATTAGTATGTAAATTTTGCTTTTATGTTTGAAAAAGATAACCTCGTAAAAAATTGAAGACAAGAAAAAAGACTGAAATAAAGATTTTTCCTTGACGATTCCTTAAATTTATATTATATTATGTTATTTAAACACCAGCTTAGAAGTCTCTGTGCACTTCAAGGTTGTGTATAATTCATAATTTGCATATGACCCAAAATCATCAAAACAAGTTTTTTGCGCCTCCTGTAAAATTTGATATGTGTGGGTTACGTCCTTTTTCCTTTCCACAGTCGATATGTTAATGTTTTTTTCTGTTATTTTATAAGAAAAATGTTATAGATATGATATAATTTTGAATTTTATGATTTACGTGTAGCGAATATTTTCATTTATAAAAGAATAAACAAAGCCTGATAAATCTTCATAAAACATTTAAATTAATTAAAATAAATGAAAAAAAAATAAAAACTCATAACAATAATAGCGATTCTATTTTATGAAAATTTCTTTTGTTTTTAGTGAGCGAGATGAAAAATTATTATTTCCTCCGAGATAGCGCTTTTCTTGCCTTGTGCCGTGTTCAATATTTCGCGAGGCAGCATTTAAATAAAATCAAAAAAGATTACATGCGTAATCATTTTTGAAAAGCCGGCCCCTAATATGAAGATCGTAATGTGAAATAAGGCAGGGGTGGAGATAACAATAGTATTTACACGCAGGCGCAGAATATATACTATGCTCTGATCTGACATCACATGCTTTCGAATAAAAATAAGTAAATTGATTTAAAAAACAGTTAATGAAACTGTCTGTGCTGAAATTCTAACTCTTGATCTACGTAATTAAAGCAAATAACGTTGACCACTTGACCACAAACCACATAGATAACTTACTATAATAGGTATGCCAATACTACTTCTCTAGTTCAAACATGGATTTCTGAAAAAAGGCATGTCACTGACATAAAACGTATGTATATGATTAGGATGTTCCTTGTTAATACTGACACTAAGTTGACAATGCTCGCAATGAGCTGAACCGGTCCTGACCTTTAAAATAAAGTGTAATAAAGAACAAAGGAATATTGTGTTTTTATTAGTATGTACATATATGAATCTAGTCGTAATTTATTTAACATCAGATGGTTCTGGATTCAATTCAAGTTAAAGTTAACGTCAAATTATGGTTTTTAAATATTGGGTATAAGTGTTTGTGATGCTATCTCTCCTCGAGTTGATCATAAGTGATTTGAATAAGCTCATTGAGAGCTTATCCCATGTGATTTGATAAAAATTTAAATGTTTGGCATATTTGAATATTAAGAATGCTTTCTGAATTGGTTGTTATTAACATTTTATTGAAGTACAGTTTGCATTTTTTATAGGGAAAAAATTAAATGGTCAGAATTAAATAAACTTTTGGTAAGAATAAAAATATTGTACGGTCAGAATATTTTATAACCAATTTGGTAAGGTTAGGTTAGGTTTTTTTTTTTTTTAATTTCATTCAAATTATGACCATTTAATATAAGTTCTGACCGAAAAATTGCGAGCCTTTTTATATTTAAAACCATACATATATAGAAGATAACTATATATTTTATAAAAAGATAATAAATAATTATGATTTAATACATTACACGCGTCACTCGCCGTGGGTTGCCAGCCCCAATCCACCCTCCACTCGACCTTGGTGATATTCAATTATTAAAAGTTTACAGTGCGTAAAAATTTAACGACCCTTAATTTTATTCTGACCGTCTAATACTTTCTCCTGAATAGGAGTCCAAAACGCGAGTGAGGGTACTTATGACCAAATTTGACTCATCATCCGTGTATCTTATAATGTGGAAACTGGCCTTTGGTCAAATGTGCAGATGCCAAGTACACTAGTCATGTAAATAACATGATTTTTAGCTATCCTTTGACGTCAATTTTTATTCTAAAAATGAAAGTTAGATCTGAGCCAATTAAAAGATGGTATTTGGGCCAATGTTGAATATTGTAGTCAAATGGTTGTATTTTATATCAAGTACAATAATCCTGAGTAAAAATAATCAAAAATTTATTTGTATGTTACGATTGAAATGTTGGTTTTGTTTTGTTTTAATCTAGTTTCCCCAACATTAAAATGAGGTTTAAAACTATTAGTACCTTAATCTCAAACAATCGTGATCCACCTTTTAAGTGTTATTTTTTCCTTTGCTATAAATGACAATATCCGAAAATTTAAAAACTTCAAGATATTAAATAGCTAGGCTAGCTTAATAGCCTTAAATTTTATTTTGCAATTTATTACATCAGAATTCGATTAAATTTTCAGTTTATTCGTAAACTTTTCGATGGTTTGATGATGCTTCTCATAGAAGCAAAACACGCGAAATATGAGAACCGAAATAGGCAACGGTCCCAAAATGGTTGAGAAACTATGATTGAGATCCTTAAGTACCCTAAATTTTATTATTTATAAATAATAGGAATTAATAACGATGAATATGATAAACATTACAAATTTACATAAAAAATAAGGCAGAGACCAAAAAAATCGTCACAGATGCTCCAACAAGTGAAGAATGTGATATTATTAATTTTTATTCTATGGGTAGTAAATTTATTCGTGTTTCATTTGACACGAAAATATTTTCAATATAATCAAATCATTTTTATTGCGCTGATATGTCAATATTTTAAACATTATTTTTTTATAAAAACTTAAAACGTAACAATTACTCAGACCTTTATGCGGTTCGCTAGATATTCCCAAACGTCTGAAAAAATCACAAAAAGAGATTAAATATTTTCAAAGTATACGTTTCATTAATCTAATTGTAAAGCTCCGTTACTACGTGTATAGAATTCAATTATCATTTATCCCAAAATAGTATTATTCAGAAATTTAATACTGTTTAATATTACCTGCAAATTTAAATTGTATTCCCCAAAATGTATATTTAATGTTAAATGACTGATATATATAATAACATATGAGCCCCCGAGAGGTAAAGTAAGCCAACTAGTAAAATGTTAAAAAAAAATCTTGGACTTTTAAGTACAACTAGCTGTTAGCCCGTTGATCTCAACGGGGGGATTTTTTTGCGTCAGAAAATTTACTGGCGTAAAAATTAAATTACAAACCTATTTATTGAATAAGCCAGAAATTCTGATAATAAAAGACATATATCTCGAGGAATATATCGACAGCCCTGCCCTGCAGTATTGAAATCGGGGACAATTGTACAATCATACAGACGGACGGACGGACATCGACTATTAGATTACGTCTCTATTTGATGTTTGGGTGGATTGCATATTTTTATTTTA
Source organism: Himalopsyche tibetana (assembly GCA_030503985.1). NCBI lineage: Eukaryota > Metazoa > Arthropoda > Insecta > Trichoptera > Rhyacophilidae > Himalopsyche > Himalopsyche tibetana. The sequence continues at coordinate 5,890,737 of JAPJYX010000052.1, read as the reverse complement.
AGAAGATAACACTATTGTGATGCGTATTTATTGAGACTACGTCACTTTTACGATACTTTAATATTTGAAAAATATTGTTAAGCATCAATATTAACTTCTAATGAGCCTATTAAATATTACATTCTTTTACAGGTTGAACATCGTCAGAACTGAGGCATTCAAAGACTTTGGCATAGATAGTTCTTGTAAGATCGTGAAGTCCAAATATATGTCTTCCGCGGACGAAATTAAAACGAATAAAAAGATTTGACTGTATATTATTAAAATATTTTTTAATTATCAAATTGTTATTAATTTTTACTTTTAACTAGCTGTAGTTAAACACTTTGTCGGAAAAGAAATACTACTTTAATATCGTGTCATTTAATTAAAGAAAATTTGAATAAGGTAACAAAAAATAAAAAAAAATCCAACATCTCGACGACCATAAACATTTTGTGCATTTTACTTTATGGCCCGTTCCGTCATGCAACATGGGCGCGAATAAAAATTGTGAATTTTTTAAAACATTTGCTTTTATAACCTTTATGTTGGCTTTGAATGCATTCGTACAGCAATCTCGTAATAAAATGGAGGTTTAGTGCACCGCTGAGGAATAGGGTGGAAAATTTTCTACGCTTGCGGGATGAGAATATTAAAATGGGCGCAATTTTTTTTTGCGGGGCCATTTTCAACTTTTTCATAATATAGTCTGTTAAGAAGAATTGAAGATAAAATACTGTTTAAACTTGAGTTTAAATATTGACCAAATGAGTATTACACCATCATAAGGACCTATAGACTAATTGAATGGGCTTCTTATACTCGACATTATATTTGTATTTAGTTTTTACGGTTGGTATAACTTAAATGTAAGGTTGCGGGCTGCGGGTATATATACCGTTGTTTACCATTTAATGCATACTGTAGTACGAAAAGTACAAACTTTTTTTTACAAAACTGAAGTTGATTTTTACATAGATTTTTATACTCAATGGTAAAATACAAATCATTATTTACTTATTTTTAAATCTATTTCAGTGGCAAGAGATTGTTGGTTCTAAACTGCAATCAAAGGATGGTACATATCTTTAAAAGTTCAGTCTCCAAAAACTAACGACATAATAAATCAAAATAAACATTAAACAAAAGTTTCAATTGGAAAATGGTTTTGTAAATATAATACATTAAAAGCCTTATCCCTTTTCTGCTACACAGTTTTGGTCAGAGACCTGTGCCAGTTTAGCTGCGACCCGTTGGAGGTTGTATATAATTTCCCAGAGGCTCAAAACATACCTTTAAAATTGTGCTGTGAATCAACGTATAGCTATATTTTTGTCATTAGCTTCGTTAAAAGTTTTTAAAGCTCCACTTTAGATTAAAGCTCCAATAGAGTTATTGAAGAGTACTTATTGGATCAGTGTTTGATGGAGAAACTTGTTATTTTTTGGAAGTAGGTTAGAGGACTTTAAGTTCGATTATTTGAATATATTGGAATTTTAAGGTAAAAAAGAACTCTTATTCAAACATTTTTAATGGATTTAATTTTAATGAAAAACCTCGGTGTGTTATGAATTGAAAAAAAATCTTCTGACTGTCTATGATATTTGAATTGAGTATCGGCAACTAGAACATTCAAGCTCGGACCTATTTTGTGATTCTGGGATATCGGGATTCACATTTTTTTAGATTCTGTACACTGATTTAAGACAGTAGTTCTTAGCGGGTGCAATACTGCCCCCTGGGGGGCGTTTAGAAGACCGGGATAGCGTTTTTAATTTTTCAGAATTTGGGGGGCGCTGTAGGATTGCGAGGGGGTGAGTCCAGTCCAGTGCAGTCCAAGGCTACAATTGAGAATTTCAAATTCATCGGTGAGCTAAAAAAAAAAACGAGTTTCGGAGATATTTTGGGTAAAAAATATACGGAATTGAGGATTTCAAATTCGTCAGTGAGGGCGGGCCTTAGGTAGTTCTGGATAACTTATTTCTGCAAAAGGGGGCGATTCTTTCAATACAGTTAAGAAACGATGATTTAACATGAAATCGTGTCACAATTGTTTTAAGATTTTTGAAGAATTTCAGAAATCACAATTATTTAGTTTGTGGATTTTCGGGATCACTTGCCATCAGATTTCAAAAAAATAAGAATTTACGGATTTCCGAATATGAAAAAAATGTTATATGAATTGGGATGTTAGTGTGAACAACAAGATGTATTGTGTATCTCATTGGAGCCAGTGAAAAATGCTGTGCAAAATGTAAGTTTAAATATAGTTCTGACGGTGGTGAAAGCCGAAGTAGCTATCAAATAATAACATAAAAACTGTATAACAAAATACGTTGCTATTTTTACCCTATTATAACATACACTTAATATTATATCGAATGTTAAATGGCGAATGGAGATAACCAAAGTCCTGACTTCTAGTTTCTGGGCCAGCCAATTCATAACTGGCCACGGTTACTTTGCTGCCAAGCTCTTCCAGCTTGGCCGGTTAGTAAACAGTCCTTAATTTAAATGCGGATATATGATTCAGGATGCTGATCACATCCTCTGGGAATGTCCAGACTTAAATAAAGAACTGGAAAAATTGCTCAAGACGATACGACTATCCGTCGGATCTGTCGGTCGACTTGGTTGCATCTAAGGCAAATTACAGGGCATTTAAGGAATTCTCCGCGTCTTTTTGAAAAAGAGTTGCGTTAAATAGATAAAATCTCATATTTTCAACTGCACTTAATTATTTATTAACTTTTAATTTCTGCAAACTGTAGTGCATGCAACCAAGTCTTGAGAAATTTCTTTTTGAGACATTGCTGGAAAAATTTTGAATACGACTAACGTTGTTACGCTACGGAATACACTCTATAAGAAGAGTGTGAAGCCGTAGCAGGTGGTGGTCACTACAACGTTGAGTACCGTAAGGAATTAAAAAAAAAATATTTTGTTGTATTTCATGCGAATACCGGAATAAAATACATTAGAAAAAGCTTATTTTATTACTACAAAATATATTTTTATGACTTCTTGCATCAAACCGACCATATTAAATAATTATAATTGACCATAATTTGGTTTTTGGTTTTTTAAAAAACAGCAAAATACCAGTTTTGCTTACCCTAGCTATGGATTTACAAGCTTACATGTTTGTTCCGGGAAATTATACAATTTGTTATTAGTATAATGCTATGATCATTAAACCGGATATTATAAATGCATTTAGTCCAGATCGGGAAGGTATCCGAGACTCGAACCAAAAATACATTAAAACCGTCTCATCCTCTGTTGGAACCAAATTGAATTAATTATCTACCACAGCATGGATATTCTGTTACCCGGATACAATATAGTCAGAAAATAAAAGATTCGTTTTCAAATAAGTAAATTTGAATCCAAAATATTTGATTCAGGCTTAACCAAAATGCACCTAAATTGATTGAAAATGGTTTAAAAAAACAAATAAAACTGCTTGTAGAGCACTAGCAATATTTAGGAGCTATTTTATATAATAACGGTACATTATAAGGCCTCCAACTTCGGGATCCCGTCCAATTTTGTTATCCTGAAATTCCAGAATTGTGACAGTACTAATCTTGGGATTTTGGGATTGAGAAAATTAGATAAAGTCTTAAAAGGGAAAAAACAAAAGAAAGTCAAAATTTTTGAATTATTTTGGCTATTCCGTAAATTCTTGTTCAATCCCGGGATCGGAAAAGGTGTCAATCACGAAATCCCGGGATCACAAAAAGGGTCTGGAATTGGATGCCCCAGTACGTACTGATGGTGACTTGCCTTGTCCTAGCTCTATTCAATCGATCTCTACTCTCATATCCTTTTAGCTGCCGTAGAAAATGTAAGTAATTGATTAGCAAGCTGGCTATAATTTGCAATTATTAATTTAATTAGTTTTTGACGAGTTGACTCGTAACTGGCGTCTTGAACACGAAAAATTTTACAAGATATCTCGTATGTGGCAGCCATCGAGCTTAAAAGAGAGGTTGTGCAGCTGAGTATCAAAAAATTCCAGTAACAATACTTATATTGAGATAATTTTTTTTAGCCATGTCCGCTCCCAATGTGGAGCATATGGACTCCTAATGGAGTTTATCTCAACAGAAGTGTTCCTACGAAAACTGCTTGTTACTCAGTTGCTCAACCTCTCTTTTTCCAAAGAGGGTAGGGATAGAAGAAAAGAGCTAGGACAGGAGTAGTGGTTAGCTAATCGCTCTCGATACGCCCCGTTCATAGAATAGGATGGGTGGGAGGGGGGAATTCAAGACATAACATACATCCATGCCTTCGAACAGAAATTCATAAATCGATTGAAAAATCAATTTATAAAACTGCCCGTACTGGGATTCGAACCCGTGACCTCCGTAGCGGTAGCCAACGACGTTGACCACTCGACCACACAGGCGGCATTTATTAGGAGGCCATTCACTCCATCCACGCTGGGAGCGGACATTGATTGAAAAAAAACTTGTATTATTACGAAAAACGTTGAATTGCAAAACTTCCCTTAAATCAGTTAGTAACTGATCTATGTCTTTATACTTTTATGCCATAAATACCTATATCGATCGTTTGTACGATGTTTTGAGGGTTTTAATACAGTTCGTTAATGTGTTTAGGTTTTGTATTGAAATTATTACTTAACTTTTATACAAATATCACTGTTTCATTGTATTTCTTATCAGTTGACAATGCTCACCATGAGCAAAACCGGTCCTGATCCAATAAATTTTATGTGGAAAAAGTACTAAAAATGTTTTATTATATTTATTTTAATGCCATTCCACTAAGTATTGACAGTAAACACTTTAAAAGTGACCTAACAAATATTTAACCATCGGCCGTTACATGAAGATGTTACATAAAATTTTCTAAAATATGATAAAAAATAGTGTCTCATCAGTCGTGAAATATTCCTATTTTCAAAGTTCAACTCCTGCCATCCCAATAGGAAGGGTCCGCATCTAAATTAGATAATAATTATTTATATCCCCACAACAACGTTATCCACATACTGTGAGATTAGTAACAGATGCCGGTTAACGAATGGATGTTAACCGAACTGAATAACTGCTGCGTTAATGCATTTTGGGGAGCCTAACACGGAGGCTGTGTGCTGCTATTTTAAGGCTTTCATACAATATTAATACGGTAGTTTATATGTGATTTGACTTTGGTAGTTTAAACACTAAAATAAACAATATTATAAAAGTTAAAAACATTTCCGTATCTAATACGGAACATTTCTACATGTTATTTTCAACATTAATTTGCGGCACGTAAGACAAAAAACGTAAAAACAGTTTTTTCAAAATATCTTTTTTTCCATAATCACAATGTATACACTTTTACGGTGTTTACTGTCAATACTTAATAAAAACACAATATTCCTTGTCCTGACTTTTTAAATAAAGTTGAATAAAATACAAAGGAATACAGTGTTTTATTAATATAATACAATCTATACAACTTGATACACATTTTATTAAAAGGATGAAAGCTGAAAATGCCCAACTTAGCTTAAAAAAAGAAAGACTTATTGGAATCAGAAAGAAAGTCTTAAATAAATGTTTTTTTAAATACTGAATTAATATTAGAAAAGTCAATTAAAACTAAATTACCGGTCTCCATGCACTTCGAGTTTGTGTATATTTCATAATTTGATTTTGGCCTTAAAAAATCAAAACTCGTTTTGGTGTCTGCTGTAAAATTCGTTACGTGAGGGTCTTTTCCCTTTCCACAGTCAATATAATTTAACTAAACTGTTAATCAACTGATCAGTTGACAATGCTCACCATGAGCGAAACCTGTCCTGATCCAATAAAATTTTATGTGGAAAAAGTACTAAAAATGTTGTATAATTTTTATTATAATGCCATTCCACCAAGTATTGGCAGTGAACACCTTAAAAGTGATAAACTGTTAATGTTTTTAATATCATATACATTCAAGCGCTTAAAGCCTTGATTATTAAAGTCACGAAGCGTTACCAGTGTTACCACACAACCAAAAGGCTTGACATAGAAAGGTTTACTCAAAATTATACATATACGTCTTCTTCTTCTTATGTGGTATTACAGTCCGAGGTAAACCTCTACCACCTCAATCAACCCCTTTCATTTCGCTCGATCACCTGTTTTCTGGCCCACAATATTTGCAGGCTTTGTCATATCTCACCTACTCCTCCAAATCGCGGTTTTCTTTGTCTCCGTTTTCTCTCAGAAGGACAAAATTCATAAATATATTATTTACTACGAGCGAAGAAATATCTAATAAGATTTAATGTCGTAGGATTGAAAATCGACAAGTTCTAAATGCAGATCGATAGATTTATCAAACACACTCCATCGTCTGAAAAAACACACTCACTCATATAACTAAGTGTACTCATTTTAAATGAGCAAGTCATTCTGCCAAATTACCCCCGTTTGTATTGTACATATATATAAGTAAATATAATTAAATTTAATAAAGTAATTATAAATTTTCCAGCGATCAAAATAAATATAGTTCTTGAAATTTCTTACCACTTAAATCTGTAGGCAATTTATGTCGAACAGCTACAAAGACTATTTTATTTAAGTAAATATGAGTCCGCGAGAGGTGAAATGAGCCAAGTGACATTTTAGGAAAAATATTCTACATGTCTTAATATATCATTATAGTGAAATTTTCTCAGTAAATACATACTAGGATAGTGTTATCTCCCTAAAAAAATATGCATTAGACCAAAACACCAAGTAATGTCGTTATAAAAGTCCAATAGAAAGGTTTTGTAATTTTACTACTTGGTTCATTTCACCTTTGCAAGGCTCATACTTCCCAAGTTTATTGAATGTCATTGTTTAAGTCGACCTATGTCCCTATCAATGGCTTTTAACTAAGTAATATATTTATTTCTAATATGAACACTGCACGCTAATTTACTTAACGTAAGTTCAAGTCCATTCGTGCAAAGTCAAAACCCGGATCGATAGTGACAAAACTTGTGTGAATGTACATAATTTAAACGATTTAAGCTTAATCATATTACGTTTATTTATTTAGATATTTAATGCAGTTATACATAAAACAGTCGGTTTCGTTAGCACTGATTATTAACAGATGCTTTTTAGCTGTACATTTTTTTTAATTTCTACAGCTACCCAAAGACGATTAAACGTTTTTGAGCTGTAAGAATGTTGGTCAATAGTTGATCTTTTTAATTAATATATCTTATTGTCAACGGCAAGTTCGTAAGAACTTGAATTCAGATCTAGAACCTTCTAAATGCTACAGTAAAATTTTTTATTGACTTCCAGTAAAAGATTTAATTTCATAATAAAAAGTAGTATTATTTCATGATCATCTGTTACTCGATAAAATTCTTCTAATTCTCAAACACTTCCAAGAAAAATCACAAAAACATATTACCTTAAGTGACTTTAATATATTCTGTTTATCTAGCCACAAGAGAATTTGTTGTTCTAAAAATACATGACAGAAACATCCCTTACAAAGTGTTTGAAGTTATCCTAGACATGTACTTGCATACACTAGTTTGTTTTGTTGAGTTTTAATTAAAATGGAATGTCACCTTTCTCTCTTATGTAATGCCTAATATACCATTTAAATTAAATGTTTGTTTGAAAGCTCTACAACACAAGCTCCGCAGTATAATTAAACGAATGGTTTTATGATAACACAGAAAATTATAATTTTGCCAAATATTATTGAAAGCTCTCTTTCATCGCTATTCTTAAAAAGATTTTTGTTTGGTTATTTAATATTTATTGACTTATTAAAATAGTATTTGAAATTATATGTCAACTTACTTAATCGAAAAAAAATTGAGTTGATTTTATAATATGTTATTGAATAATATAAAGTTTTGTTCAGGAATAAAATATAAAAAAATATGTATGTTGGAATAAAATATGTATGGAATACAGTCTTGTGAAAACTCACTTTAAGCTCGTTAGCGAAAGTTTTAAATTTTATTGTAATATGAGTTGTTATTATGTGAGTTTATGTACCTTGTTTTTAAAGGAAAAGTTTTTTTATAATTATTTATTTACTTTTATACGACATTATATAACGATGTCATGTAAGAAGCTATCTGAATTCTAAAAAAAATCTTAAACATTATTAAATGTCTTTACTCAAAATCTTTTTTTCTTTTTCTTCTTCTTTGATCATATTAGCTCCCTATGTGGAGCATATGGCCACCACGCAGCACCTCCATGTTTTCCTGTCTCCTGCCAATTACTTTCTTCTTCCCATGATATGCCAACATCCTTCAGTTCCGCCGAGTACATTCTTTGTATAGTACCCGATGGACGTCTGGGACGCTGGAACCCCACCGCTTGGAAGAAGAGGCAAACAGGATTGAGAAATCCGCAGCACATGCCCCAGCCAGTTCCAACGTCTCTAATAGCCACTGACGTGGCACGTTCCCTTATCTCCGAATTCCTCACAAAATCAAACCACCTCACCCCCATTATCCGACGCAAGCATCTGTTCTCGAAGCTCAGTATACGGTTTTTCTAAGTCTTCGCCATGTGCTATGATTCGAAACCGTAAAGCAGTACCGGTAGAATGCAAACGTTGAATAAGTGGCATTTAATTTCAATCGAGTACAGCTGTTCTTTTTTTACTAATCAAAATACTACTACAAAGTTTCTAACAGCTAAGAGTGTTATTTATAGACATTAAAAAAACCCATACTTGTAATCTTTCCTAGAGACACTAAAGTCAAGTTTAATAAATGTAATAATTGTTACATAAATTAGTAGGTTAGAGCAAATAACAAAACATATTGTGTATCTCTTCTAAGGCAGTTTATTGAGTTATGTAAGTTTAAACATAGTTCCGACGATGGCGCACGCCGAAATAGCTATAAAATTATGTAATAAAAATTTGTAGAACTAAATACATTGATATTGTTCACCTTATTATAATGGAATTTTGCCAAGTAAATGCGAATTCAATCAATAAATAAATTTCATATTCAAAGCATAAGGTTGGGGTTTCTCATTCTACTGAATGTAGGGAGACAGAGGTATAGCACGTGTCACAATATTTGGCACAATCAGTGAAATAATTATATTTTATTTAATATTTCGATCTCAAGCATTTCGAATGAAAAACATCGTCATTATTTAATTATTATTGGGTTGAATCAATCTATTTTTAGTCCATAGTGAAATTTACGTAAATTTCAGAAGGTGGTTTTACTCAGAATTTTACGTCAGTAGGTTGGCTTACACCTCTTTTCAAGGAGGTAAATTAGAGTTTTAATTTTTAAGTGATAAGGTAATATTAAATAATATCATTCCTTGCACTCTTTGATCTGAGTAAAGTCAACCCTGTAATTCAATTATAATTTGATGTTAATTTCAACGTCATCCATTGACAAGGCCCTAATCAAACAATTTAATTAGTGATCGTTGTCGGTGTGGAGGGTTAATAACCCGTTGATATGTTGCTAATATTATTACGCATTGAATTCCGGATATATGGAGCACTCCAGGCGTAATAGCATATACTGTTTAGTGTTTTGTGCCACGAACAGAGATTTGTATAACATTAAAACACTGCTATATTGATTCCGGAAAACATCGCGACAGAGAATGCTGCGATGCATATAAATGGGTTGTGATTATATATGAAAGGATCTGAGATGTTCTGTGAAGAAAGATAATTAGCTTTTGGCTTATTTACTTACTAGTGTAGTAACATATTAATTCACAATATTTGTGTTTGATTTAAAGGTTCCGTCAGTGAAAAACTTTTATAGAGATAGATAAACATTGGTTGATTAATTAATTACCATAAGCCAGTCAAACAAGGAAGAAGACATTTAAATTGTGTTTTGTAACTAGATATGCTCTTACTTTGTAGCATATTTTAACTTAATGAAGCTTATTTCATTTTTCTTTTGAAAATAAAAATTTAAAAACTACTCAAAAGTTTTACAGCGAGATAGGCAAACATTAAAACTGAACGATTTCCCACCTAATTAATTTTGAAAATAAAATACTATATATAAATATATTAAACATGTTGGGCTCTATGATACAGTGGTTAGAGCTGTTGGCTTCCGTGCAGAATCTCACGTGTTCGAGTCCTAGTACGTCCAGCATTTTTTCGATCGATTTCTGTTCGAAGGCATATGTGTTTGTGATGTCTGAAAATTCCCTCCTACCCTTTCCGATCCTTTATATCCTTTACTATAACTGCTTGTTACTCTAAAGCTTAAACTCTTTGTAGAGTGAAAAGATAAAAAATAGAAAAAGACACTTGGCTCAAGGATCAGATAGCAATACAAGAATTTTCTTTTGATACTTTAACTATGTTGAAGATAAATCAGGTAATTGATTAGAGCTCGAAGCTGTAAGCATCACGAATAAAGGCAGCTCAGCCAGCTAGCTTTATTTTACGAGAATAAAAATATATCGTGCTCGATATATAAGAACAATAAGAATACTGTAAATTTTATCTGTAAAATACAATTAAAAAAATATATCTACTTCATTTAAGTCTTATAAGAAAACAATTTATTACAACAAAATAAAATGATTTTAAATGACATAAATTACAAAACGCAACGCAAAATATTTAGCATCTTCACAATACTGAAAATTTAACATAAATACGTAATGCTATATAAGTGATGAAATCTGAGATTTCATATGATTGTTACCATCGTTTTGCAACCCTAATCGAACACTTTAAAGTAGGCTTAGCATTCTAGCGCTTTATATTCGTGTATTGTGCTTGAGGATAAGGGTAGCTTATATTGATGACTGCGGTCTTGTACATCATTATGTTGTAAAATGAAATTTCAATAATATATTAAATTTCTGGATACCAAATTAACAATTTATCGTTAAACTCAACGTTTATTGTTTTTATAAACTCAATCCGAACTGAAAAAGAGTAGCTTTATAATGTTTTTTTTTGCTTAAACATTTGAAATTATTACACTTGCAAATAGTCTTTTCTTACGGGCTTGAGTTTTAGTGGGAACAGAATTTATCAATCGATTTATCGACTTTTGTTCAAAGACATGGGTTTATGTGATATCTCATCATTCCCTTTCACCACTACAATCCTAAAATTACTTCCAATGTGGAGTATATGGCTTTTTATTGATGGTATCTGAACGGATTTTTTTGCTACGTGAATTTTACTGCTTTACGTTTTCGAATCATGGCACCTAACGAAAATTTAAAAAAAAACCGTATACTGCGCTTTGAGAACAGATTCTTGCGTCGGATAACGGAGGTAACGTGGTTTGATTTTGTGAAGAATTCAGAGATAAGGGAGCGTACAAGTCCGTCAGTGGTTATAGAGAGACGTTGGAACTGGCTACGTCACGTGCTGCGAATGCCTTCGGAAAGGCTCAATCCTGTCTGCCTCTTCTTTCGACCGGTGGGATTCAGCTCCCCGGACGTATCCATATGGTACTATCCATAAGATGTACTCGGCGGAACTGAGGGACGCTGGCATGTCATGGGAGGAAGAAAAACAATTGGCGGGAGACAGGGAAACATGGAGGTGCCGCGTGGCGGCCATATGCTTCACATAGGGAGCGAACATGGCCAAAGAAGAAGGAGAAGAATCAACGCCACTTATTTGCTCAACCTCTTTTTTTCTCAGAGTAGTAGTGATAGAATGATAGGGCTAGAGAAGTGTCTGCCAAACTTTTTTACTTAACGGCACACTGGTGAATAGGACGTGTACCGCGGCAAACCAAATAAAAATGCTTTGATAAAGGAAATGTACCTTTAAAAAAGAAACTATGGAAAATGTTTTGCGTGGACCACTATGTATGGACGTGATAAATTTTTGATGGAATGTGTAGATGTTAAATTTATTTAAAATTGAAGAAAATTTAAATGAATAGGCATTATAATTAACATTTTAAAGATTTCTTCCACCGCGGCACACCTGAGACCTCTTGCGGCACAGAAGTGTGCCACGGCACACAGTTTGGCAGACACTGGGCAAGAGCATAGCTAATTTTAACAAATAAATTAAAAATATATTTTTGTACTAGTAACCTTGCAAACTAAGTAAGCTTGACCTTTAGTGCTATTTTCAAGTGCATGGTACTTATTTAAAACGGTCAGAAATACCCAAAACAATCACGCTTTGAGCATACAGACCGTCCAACACAATCACTTGTTGGGTATTTCAGTCCGTCTGAAATACGGAAGTAGCACTCGTGGTGCTGAAAAAATCATGTTTTGTTGTTATATATAAATAATGTTGTGTATTATCTAATTATAAGATAATACACGGGTTCCCAACTTATGGGTCGAGACCCCCAAGGGGGTTGCAACGGGTTTTTTGGGATCACCATTTTTTTTCGATTTTGGGTTTGAACAACAAAACTAAAACTACAGTCAACTAAAATTACCTTATTAAAAAATGTCTTTTTACAGTAATGTCTAGGTCACATGGATTTTAAAAAAAAGGTCACCACCCGAAAAAGATTGGGAACTTATGATCTAGTAGATAATATTTTTGTCTAACTCAGATTTTTTTTAATCAGTCACTTAAAAAGCTGAAAAGCCATAATCCTCTTCTTCCAACCAGTGAAATTCCGGCGACCATTGAGTACTATCCATAGGATGTGCTGGCATATCATGGAAGGAAGCAAAGCAATACGCAAAAGACGGGGAAACGTAGAGATGGCAGGTGGTGGCCATATGTTCCACACAGGGAGCAAATATGGTAAAAAAAGAAATGAAGAAGAATTAAAAGTCAAATAAAGCATGAATTTAATTACGAATGAAAAGCTTTGACTAAAAATAATTAATATTGTGCTCTTTACTTTTAAACGTGTTGTGAAAACTCGCGCCATTAAAATATATTTGGCTACAATTAATGTTGTGTAGAGAGAAACAATAATGATAAATTACGATACAACGCCAATATTAGTTTCGATCGTAGACACAAGCAATAAGGCGTAGACATAGTACGTAAGTAGAATCGTGTTACTTGGCAGATCTCCCTCGCGTCTAACTTATTTGCTACGATCCAGGGTGTCTACGCCTCTACGAATATATTCTACAGCTACGAATTAAACGTTATATAATATAATATTATTACAGTCGGAGATCGTAAATTTAACAACTATGTGGTGATCATGTATTCAAACTTTATGGAGGATTTAATAAAGAATACGTATTTAAATTATTATAATATTTATATCACTAAGAAATATACTTTATTGGTTGTGTCTCTGAAATAAATTGTTTATAAATAACTTAACGCCTCAAAATTCTAGAGATAGTCCACCATATAACATATATGGAATACTGGGAAACGAATTAAATGATTAGTATAAGTTAAAAACACATCAATTTATTGTAGTTATGTAATTATTATTTTGTCGTATATGGTATTTTGGCTTTTCGCTATTTTCAGAACTGCATGTTATGAAACTGAACTTATGTTTAAGCTTACAATAATTAAGATATAAATAATGGCAAACAAAAAATATAAAAACATCTTCTCAGCTATTCTTACATCAAAATTTATACAGAGAAATATAATTTAAAAAAAAAAATGTAGAACTTGTTGACTTTTTGTTTTCTCAGTAACTGTTAAAATATACTGGGATTGTAAAGTAGTCTCTAAAAACAAATCAGGTTAAATTTAAATGATTAGGTATAAAAACATTAGTTTCTTGGTTTGGTTTCAATAATGGTGAGGGATTAATATAAAACAATAGTTCAGAAGATGTTTTGTGTATGTTTTCTAAAAAAATGTATAAAATTAAGTTAATGTTTGCTTAAACATAGTTCTGACGAGGGCGTAAAGCTGAAATAGTAAATAGTTATCAACAAGTACATTAAGAATGAATAAATACAATATATTGATATTAATGAAATACAAGCAAAGATATGCCAATCTTATAACATAGGAAGTATGTTATATAGGTAAAAAATAAAAACAAAATATCATTTATACTCAAAAAATACATAAGTTGTGAAATATTTTTTTTAATAAGTAAAAACGATTTGATTTAAAAGGAATGAATTAAAAACATTAAAAAAACTTAACTGTAACTTGTTTTTGTTACTAAAGTAGAATTCATAAGGCTAAAAAAACATAGGATTTATTAAAATAACGTAACTTAACTTTTTAACTGCCATAAACGTCGTAAGACCCACAATTTTCCGTGGACGAGCGACGGTTATACAAAAAATGCGTCTTTAGACACTCCGCTTTAAAAACGATTTTACTAGCCTAAATCAATTAGTTTAAGCACACGACATCATTGACGCACTTTTCATTTATTTGGTAAGTTTTTATAAATAAACTTTAATACATTTTCAAAAACGATTTACTAAAAAGTTTTATTTTGCAATAAAATTCGCGGCGTGCTATACGTACACCTAGCGGCAGTTAAAACGTTAATTAAGCAGTCAATGAATCAATATTATTATGTCCTTTCAAAACTCACCGACAAAGACAAACACTACTAAAAAATAAAATACCATATGAACTTATTTCAGTTCAATTGAATCGATAAAAATGTATGTTGGAAAATAACAAATATCTATCGATAATAAATCAAAAAACAATTATCAGCCCTCAGAGTGCTACGACCCACGTAACGTCGCGACGCCGTAGCACGTAGCCCAGCTAAACATTTCGACGTTGATATTAAGTTAGCCTAATAGGCCCGATTAGTTGATTTAATTAGTCTGCCAGTCTGCATCGACTGACGGAGCTTAATCTCCTTACCGCTCGTAATGCAAGAGCCTTTTATCGAAATTGAAAGATGAATCATTCTGCATTTACACAAAAAGCTCTTACCCGTGCTTTTTGACTAGAATTCCAGCACTCCGCTTTTAATTGAAAGCTCGATTAGTTAGGCTATTTTTAAAACAAGCTTTAAGGCTATGACATACTTTCTTAAATTTAGAGTTAATATTCCTCGTACAAAATAAATATGCTCACTCAATTTGAATAAAACTCGACGATATTGAATTGTATTATATGAGCTTTTAACAATTGAAATGAGTCACGTAGTAAAATGGTAATACTTTAATTTTGAACAATTACGTGTTTACTTAGTGTTTTTAATGATTAAAATTTTTTATTTCAATTTACAATTTGTAAAAGCCAAACATTTAGCGAATTATAAAATTATACAGAATTTTACACTTCTTATTCTCAACCCGAAATTCCGAGATAAGTAATGACACAATCTTGGGATTTTGGGATTGAAAAATTGGATGGGATATTGGAATTTTGGGGTTTGGGATTCCCATGTCATTCCACCGTCCAGTAGCTCTGTTGAGTACATCCTATAGATAGTCATCAGTAGTCTTCCACGACGGCGGAACCCATCCGGTTGGTAGAAAACACATGCAGAATTCAGGCTTTTTGAGGCATCCACAGCACATGCCCAAGCCAGGTCCATCGTCGTTTCTTTACTTTGGGCGTAATTAACGGCTGCTCATCCCATTCTCTTATCTCCGTGTATCAAACAAAGTTAAACCACTGCCCTCCTAGAATTAGATACAGGCATCTATTTTCAAAGCACAGTATACGGTTACCCTGCGTTACTTGTAAAGTGCCATGAATCGTAACCGTAAAGCAGCACTATCAGAATGCATGCGCTAAACGGAAGGCACTTTTCTTAGACTTTCTGCAGTGAATTGAAAGTGGATGTGACATATTTATTTATTACATAATTAATCCTTTACAGTAAACACGTTGAAATTGATTGAATAACTAAATAAATCTCGTTACATAACTAATCACCCACTATGATATATAATATTAACTACTTGTATAGAGATAAAAACGTTTGTTATTTATAATGGCTCGCGTACATAATGTTTTTGTGTGGGAACCTCTGATAATCCATTTTTAATTAGAACCTCTCATATACCTCACATATCTTTTTTTGCTGCAATTTATGCTTTGTGAATATCAATCTCTTAAGGCAAAACATGGATATAGATGTTGCAACACTGGCGTGCTTGGTTCTTGGTGTATGTATACCTGGTAACACTCGTTGCGCACTGCATCTTCGTGTTTTATGTAATACTTACAAGCTTTGGAGGTATCCCAGGAAATGTAAACAATATCGCTATCTGCTTTACCGATAAAAAATGAGAAAACAAAAATCTACGTTTTTAAAAATATGTTTTAATTAAAAAACGTTGATGTACTTTGATATCAACCCGTACAAAAAAATAAACCAGGGCTGTGGAGTCGTGTAAAAAAAGACGACTCCGAGTCCGAGGAAATTTTTGAAATTTTTCATTTTAACTTATATATAATATATGTATACCATCAGATCATCTGTAGCCAGCCAAGCATGAAATATAAACACTTTGTACTATTTTGTTTGAATACACTTCAATAAAAATATTTTTATAAAAGAATTCGAGCCGCTCATTTTTCACGACTCCGACTCCGGTCAAAATACCGCTACTTCACGACTACGACTCCAACTCCGACCCCACAGCCCTGAAATAATTATTTGAAAGACTAAATTTCTATTGAATACATGGAAATTCATTTTGTTTTATGCAAGAAAATTAGTTTAAAATAAAAATAGGTTTGTTATTATCACTTATGTTACTGAGACAGGAAAAATGAACGTATTACCAAGGGGGTGTTCTGGGGACCCCAGTGATATTGGCCTATTTCTTATGAATTAAAAAAAATAGTTTTAGGTCTTTTAAATATCTTTCTGCATCATTCCTCATTTTTTCCATTTCGTAATATTTTGATTTATGTGCCGTAGATTTTCATAAACTTCGCGTAAACATTTTAAACTTTTAGGCACCAACAAATTAACTGAACGGAATAAATACTCGGACACGTATAAATTAAAAACATATAAACATTAACAATTCTCTCCACAATTAAATACAAAAAAACCCGTTCGTAGCGATACAAAATATATTCAATGGCTTAGTGATGATACGATTGATACTCTGCACCCCTGTTCATTTCTTATACTTCACTGAGTTTATACATATGAGCGGACGGATAGGTAGACTTGAAGATCTGCGAACAATGAGTTGACGGCTGGCGAGTGGCGACCCCTTACACAACGTCACTCGGAGACAAGCAAGGAATGCTTTAGTTAATTCAACATAGTAATCAAAATAAAAAATACACACTTTTTATGCGTGTCTACTTTTAACACGGATACCAATTTAGGAGAGAGTATTTGACTTAATCTGTTGATTTTGTGAGACTATATTAGGTAGCATAATTGTGTAGTCTTACAGGATTTATAAACATGTTTTTAAACATAAAACGAAATTCCGAAATAAAACTTTTGAATCAATGTCATCAGGTCTTGTAGCTTAAAGACTTATAATAATTAATAACTTCCGTCCGTCTGAAAAAATGCTGTTGGATAACTTTTAGTCAATTTCAAGCTCCACACTTTTTTACAAACCTCCTCGTTAAATACTTAGTAAAAGAAAATACTAAGTACCTAAATGACTTTCAAATATTTTTCATTTCATAGTAAAGTGTAGAACTGTCCAATGCTTATTGCTCTTAGCGTATTGATTCAATTTAATTACCTTTACGTTCGATATAGTACTGAAAAATATTTTAAAATGCAAGAAAAAGGTTTATAAATATTAATAAAAACAATAATCCTTTGTACTTCATTCCACTTTATTTAATATGTCAGGACCGGTTTCGCTCATTGCGAGCATTGTCAACTGATAAGAAATATAATTTAACAATGCTATTTATACAAAATCGTTTAATATTAGAATCAAAGAGCATTTGAATTGTGCTAAGAAAGGGGATGAACAGTCTTCATTTGGAAACCATCTGTTTCAAAATAAACACACTTTCGATATTGGTAGAAACTTTAAAGTTCTACATTTAAATAACAAGTCTGTCAAACTAGACAAGCAAGAAATCCTAGAAATCAATAGATTCAAATTTTTACCTGATTCAGATCTTTTAAACGATCAAATAATTTTTGCTAGTTCCCCGTTACTTTATCCATTGCATTAGCCCTTGTTAACTATTCTTTTATATAAATTAAAAAATAAAATAAAATAAATATAGATTTCTTTTGTTAGAATTGATATGGTCTTTGAAAAATTTGTTTTTCAGAATCTTCCTGGCTGTCGATTTTGTTTAAGTGATGAATGAACACACCAACTACTTGGAAGCGGGGAAAACATAAAACTATCATTAAGCATATTCATATCATTAAGCATATTCACTTTATTATTGTAACATTTTATCACTTTATCAAAAATTTCCCAAATTTTAATTATGTTTGTAATTACTTTCAATCGCATTCTGAATTTATGAATCTGGGATGACTTTTTAATTATATGTTAGTTGTGTTGAACATTTTAATTTTGTGTTATTTTAGAATCACTTTAATGTAATTGGCAATTTCTTTTCAATGCCAACTGTTGTGTATAACTTTTCAATTTTGTATAAATAGCATTGTTAAATTATATTTCTTATCAGTTGACAATGCTCGCAATGAGCGAAACCGGTCCTGACATATTAAATAAAGTGGAATGAAGTACAAAGGATTATTGTTTTTATTAATATAATGCCTTTCCACCAAGTATTGACAGTGAACACCCTAAAAGTGATTTATAAATATTGATAATAATAAGATCTCAACAACAGATTCTGCTTATCAAAAGTAGCTTAACCTCTGTATTTTATAAAAAAAGAGTAGGAATATAAATTACAGGGCTAGGACGGGGTTAATGGTAAGCTAATCATTCTTGCTGTACCATATTATTTTGTTTTGGAAAGAATATGTAGACATCACAGGTATCCATAAACAGAAAATTCTTGGCTTTATTTATTACCAGAGCGGTTTCACGTTAAATTATTTATGTTTTTGATTAAATCATAATAATTCTAATATTTTAAGCCAAGTTAACAAGATTAAAAAATAAATCATAGAATGTCGCGAATTTCAATTTAAAAAACGTGGCTTTAAGTCCTGTTTTGGAAAATCCGCCATAAATGCCATTGAAACAATCAAAAATATGTATTAATCATTAGCACATTTATGTAGCATGCCTGAATGAGGAGCAAACATTCAAAAAGTGATCTGTCACAAACTTAAATATCAGTTCTGATAGTACATAAAAAATCTATGGATGGAATTCACTATTAGTGTTCAAAAAACGTTTTAACTTCATCATTTCCCAAGCTCTGTATTTGTGTGACAAATCACTTTTGAATGTTTACTCCTATAATATTGTATGGAAAATATAATGAATCAATAATTTCATGTTAGTAGTGGATCATCTATCTACCTTGCAGTTTCTTGTCAATGATAAGCCATTCCTCGTTGAAGGGTCAAGTCACAGACTCTTCACGATGTCTCGAGACGTCTGTCAGGTACGTATAAGGGAAGCGTTATTTGCAAGTGGCAGCTTTCTCGAGCTTGCGAGCAAACAACCCACGCTAATGCTTTTCAAAATGCATATGGAAGAGCTTTTGAAATCCTTGTCTATATATTATATAATATATAATGCCTCTCAGTGAAATACTGTCGCTAGTTTGAATTGTCATTTTTGAATTATGGATTTGGTTGAATTCGCAGATTTTTGACGCTTTTTAATCTAATGTATTCAGATAATATATCAAACAGAGAAAAAAAAATCTTTTTATTAGTTAACCATGATTAAACCAAAATTTGAAAAACTGTAGTAAAAATACTTTTTTTTATTTGATTAAAAAAAACTTAAAATTATGTTAGCAAAAAACGTTTTTAACAAAAAGCAATCAACAGTTTAACTTTTCCTTTTTTTTAAACATAAATGACTGCGAAAAAACATATGTATATTTTCTGGAGCATTAACATATAATAGTGGATTTACATCAAAACTATTTTTTTTTCTAATTTTCAATTTATCGCTGCCATTTTAAATAGTTAAGTGATACTTTTTAGGACCACTTATTATAATGTTTTTTTATTAATCCATGTCCAACCCAAACCAATTTGCAGCATGTGGCTTTTTATTTTGTTCCTTTTGCGAGAACTGTTTGATACTCGGTTATTTCATCTCTCTTTTTACTAGACAGTAGTAGAGATAACATAATGAATCTAAAGCAGGACTGGTAGTAAACTAATTGCTTTAGCTACACCCTGTTATTTTTTATAAGAAGAGTGATAGGGAGTTTTTTTAAATCATCAAATTAACCTATATCTTCAAAATAGAAACGATTAATTCATTTCAGAAATGCTGTTCGTACTGAGACTCAAACCCGTGAGATCCATTACGCAAGCTGCTGCACCACGGACTTTACTCGAATAATTATCAAGTTCTGTTTGATACAAATTGCGAGAAAAATTGTTGAAATACAAATGGGATATAAATTAAAAAACATTAATATGCTATAGTAATCAGTCAAAAGTATTCGTGATAAAACAAACGTTTCCAGATCGTTTGATAAAATCGTGAAATTAATACAAAAGATTGTGTATTTTATTTTGAAAAAAATTATGACTCTTTTGTTCTGTTATCATACTCTTCCGATAGTTTTTTTCAAATACAAATATATAACCGGAACAAAATAACTAATTTAACCAAATTATGTTGCTATTATCCTTTTCAATTATTGTTGCAAAACGTAGTATGTTAATTGATGTGTGAGAAATTGTTTATCGAGTCGTATTAACATGATAGCTAATTTTGATTGTGCCAACAGTTTCAACGGCACACATTATCCGATTTAAAGAAGCTTAGCTCTTCCAAAAATGTTCGGATCCAAAATCCCAAGAATTTACGGATTAATATATTTTTTAGAACTCTTTCGTGCTTCATTTTCTCAATCCCAAAATCGGCATCACATAATCGGCATCACATAATCGGACGGGATTCCAGGATTGGATACCCTAATACTAACATTTTTAGACAACTGTTGCAAAACTGAATAACGACTAATTATTGCTTCTTTAATTAAATTTGAATCGTTAAAATTATGTAAATTCACACAGATTTTGTCACTAACAACCTGGGTTTCACCTTTCGGCATCTTCATGCGTTAAAGTGCACGGATGAACTTGAACTGACGCTTATTAAATGAATGTTTCGTGTTTATATAAGAAATAAACGAATCATTAAGCTTAAAGCCATTGCTGGCGTAAAGGATTGGCCCATGGGAATGCCAACAGAAGCGTCAGTTCAAGTTCATGCCGAAAGGCGAAACCTGGGTCGTTAGCGACAAAGTCTGTGTGAATGTACATAATTTGAACAATTCAAATTTAATATTGAAATTCCACCTAGCACCTTCAGTCGAAATCTTAAATTCTTTAAATTACTTTAAGTCATGAAATAATTGAGTCAATGGTGGCTTGTATTTTATTAATATCATTATTATTAATAAAATACAATATATAATGAGCAGATCTGCCATGTGTATAGCTTGTTATAAGCATTAATTTCAATACAATATGTACTTTGCTTGCATGTTAATCACAGTTAATGTTTCAATAAACATTTTATCATCTATGTAATTGGCCGTTTTAGTTACAACGTTTTCAAAATTGATAATAACATATTAATTTATATTATTTCAATTAACAAAAGAATTTCAAAACTCATTACGCTTCAAATTCGAGCACTTTTGTTCTTGTTTAAATCGAATGTCATTTTGTAAATTCTGCCTACAGAATTGTTATGTGAAATTCGTCGTTTCAAAGGTGATGTATACAAAAAACAATAGAATGTTAAAAATTAAATCTGACATATTAGGTATAACCTAGTTTTTAATTACATAAATACGTTAGTTTTGATAGTATCGTCGTGGTACTGGTTAAAGTTGCTAAGTAACAAACTCATAGTTCTGAATGCTTCTTCTTCTTCCCGACGCTCCAGCCCGGCTTAAACCAAAACAGATTAACCGGTATTTTGCCTGTTTTAAGAAAAACCGAAAACCGGTTTATTTCGTACGGTTAACCGGTTAAGCTTTACGATGCTCTCTCTGATGATGCTTTTTAATGAAACAAAATACGTGTCGCATTTTGTAACACAAAAAAAATAAAGTAGAACTTGCTTATTATAGCGAGATCTCGGATGCAATGAGAAAAAATTCCTTGAAATTTAAGTAAATGGCTTTTCCCATACATTTGTTCACTTTCATAACGAGCTACTTCTCGGGTATACCAAGAAAAAATATCGTCAAAAATGTTCTTAAAACTGTTAATGTGTCGATCGTTTAAAAACAACATTTTCGACCATAAGAAATAAAATTCGACCAAGCAGTTAACTAAATCGATACCGCCGGGATCGAATGACGTCTATGACACAAGTTAAGTGTCTACGTACCTAATTGGTGTTTTTATCGACTACATTAAAAAAAGTATCCACGCATATGGTTAAAATTGCAATGTTGTAAATAAATTCTAATTTCGACTTTGTGTGTTATGTGACCGCTCCAGATACTTCTCACATGTCTTCATGTGATATACATATATATCACATGAAGACATGTCCGCTCTCAATGTGGAGCATATGGCCTCCTAAGGGAGGTATTTCAACATTTTTTTTCTACGAGAACTGTTTGTTACTCAGTCGCCCAACCTCACTTCTTTCAAAGTGAGTAGTAGGGAAGGAAGGATAAGGCTAGAATAGGACTAGTGGTTGACTAATCGCTATTGCTACACCCAGCTATTAAAGAATCAGAAAGATGGGAGAGGAAATAATGTGAATTGATATCACAAACACACAGTCTTCGATCACACTTTTGAATTGAATATTTTACAAATTCACTGTGATCGTACCGAAAATCAAACCCAGACCTGCGTGATTGGTAGAGCAAGCTCTAACCAACTGGGCCACAGCAGGCACATAAAAATACATATTCTCCGATATAAAAAGTAATGCTTATATCGTGAAAATTCAGTCGGTCCCATCTTCCTCGTAATAACCAAGATCGACTGTATATCGTATAACGTCATTGTGATTTTTTTTACCATGTCCGCTCCCAATGTGGAGCATATGGACTCCTAATGGAGTTTATCTCAACAGTAGTGTTTCTACAAGAACTGCTTGTTACTCAGTTGACCAACCTCTCTTTTTCCAAAGAGCTTAGGAATATGAGAATAGGGTTAGGACAGAACTAGTGATAAGTTAATCACTCTCAATATGCCCCACTCATAATATAAGATGAGTGGGAAGGGGGAATTCAAGACGTCACATACATCCATGCCTTCGAACAGAAATTCATAAATCGATTGAAAAATCAATTTATGAAACTGTCCGTACTGGGGTTCGAACTCATGCCCTCCGTTATCGAAGCCAATACCGTTGACCGCTCAACCACACAGGCGGCATATTAATATTATTGTAAACAATCCAGAATAAAAAATGCCTTTAAAATTCAAACAAACACATCAGGTAAATATGAAATTTTTACAGAGACGTCGGTAAATGTTTTACAAAAAAAGGTTGCATATTAGTGTAATGTGTGTATAATAATATTATGTCCTGAATTGCAATAAATCCTTCACAGCTGCACTGCGCCATTCAAACTCCTTATAAAACAAAACATCAGTGACGGGACGTGGAGCATTATTCAGCAATATAAATTTTGCGCGGCGAGGACTTTTTACTCTGTTATGCTACAAACCATGTTAGCAGTTGACAAAAAAGTAACCTTAGAGCGAAAATGTAATACACTTTTGCAATAACCCTCCTATAACCGCTTCTCCTCGCCACCCTGTGACTGTGACGTGGATGGTTACATGTGTAACCAACCATTCTGTTTCGTTAATAAAATTATAAAAGAATACTTTGTCACAAATAAAACGAAGTAAAAACGAAAATCCCAAAAAGTGTATTGCTTCGAAAAATGAAATTCTCATTTCTACTAATCCCCACTTTTATTTAATAAAACTAGAACCGGTTTTGCTCATGACGAGCATTTTCAATATCATCAACTCAGATGATTATATATTTTTTTGGAAATCAAATTTATGGAGCTTTAAGTGCAAGAGCACATTAATGTTAAAGTTCTTCGAGTCTCTTTCATCACTAATGTTTTAAAAATTTGTATTCCCTTGACGGAAGGGCGTGATTGCTACAGAAGTAAAAAGTCCTTAGTGAAGACAGTTCACGGGAACTCTGTATGCATTCATTTGCGAATCAAATTCTTTATGCTTCCTCTCAAACTATATCCATATATTTAGAATTATTTTCATTATGTACACTTCCACAAAAATCTTGGTCGAACACGACCCGGGCTTCGTCTCTCGGCATCTTCTGTTACTACTCAATGCGAATAATGAAAATAATTCTTAATTAACGTTGAATTTCCATCAAGCACCTTCAGTCGAAATTTTAAATTATATCCATATATGTAGACACATATGTGCATACATCAGCGATTTCCATCCTGGGAGGCGCGCCTCCCTGAGGAGGCGTGGACTATTGCAAAGGGAGGCGCGAACAGTCCAAAACATTTATTTACTCTTTAAAACGTGTCTTTATTACTATATGAAATAAAAAATGGGGAGGCGCGAAGATATTTTTTTCTTCAGAGGGAGGCACAGTAACATAAAGGTTGAAAATCACTGGCATACATACATATACACATACAGTACACAATGAAGTCAACCAAACTGTAATTTCTATGATCCTATGTTTGTTCTTAAATAGTTTATTAATTTTAGACGTAACATAGATTGATAATGTAAAATGTGTTTGCTAAAAAAATAGTTATGATATTATAATATTATTGCTGCTGTGGCCCAGTTGATTATAGCTTGCTCTACCGTTCACGCAGGTCTGGGTTCGATTTCCGGTCAGATCACAGTGAATTTGAGAATTATTCAATACAAAGTTGTGATCGAAAACTGGGTGTTTGATTCACAACATTTTCCTCTTCTCCCATCCTTCTGATCCTAAAACAACTGGGTGTAACAACAGCGATTAGTCAACCACTAATCCTTCCTTATCCTTCTTTCCCTACAACTCACTTTGAAATAAGAGTTAGATTGAGCAAATGAGTAACAAACAGTTCTTGTAGAAAAAAAAATCGGTTGAGATAACTACGAGGCCATATGCTCCACATTGGGAGCGGACATGGATAGTAAAATTTAAAAAAAGCACAAAAACTTCGTGTGCGTTTTGTTGAAAGCCCCTGCTTTACTCGTATTTAAATATATATTTACATTCACAGTCGTCCAATATTTCAGAGTTTTTTTTCTTCCATACCATATACTTTGACAGGCTGAAAAATATGTATGTGCTGAAAAATTCTTCGGGGGGTTGTTTTCGACAAACATCCGTTTACTTTGAATTAATTTTGCACTATACTTTTATGATAAAAGCCAAGTTCATGTCTTCGTAGACATGCTTTTATTATGTTTTCTTTAAACATCAGAAAGTGTTTACATTGCATAGTAATCTAGGAAGCGGAAAGAAGGCTCAGATAGGCATTTCAAGTACAAAATAACGACGCAATTTTTGCTATATTTTTATAGGGTTGCTATTTTTAAAAGTGTTGATTATCAAGAGTAGTTTCCTGAATTTTTTTCATCATTTTAAGGTTATATAAGGTTTGGAGGATATCGCAAACTTCTACATATCTGAAAATAGTCCACAAAACCATTTTATTAAATAAAATGTATTTATTATTCACTTTTAAATTGTACACTGTCAATACTTAGTGGAAAAGCTATATATTCAAAATAGAAAAAAGTTTTTTACAGAAATCACGTCTTTATTTGGTGTTTTGGTGGATTGCATATTTTTATCATATTTTTATTATGAGATTACACAATAGCGTAATCTCTGTATTGTAATAGCAATGTGTTTTAACTGAGGTTACTTCACTTTTACGAAACTTTAAGACGTGTAGAATATTACAACGCATCTAACTTATTTTTTTTAAACTCTCACGGCTCGGAGACTAGAAAAATATTTCTCTGCCGATGGGGATCGTTTTGGGAACCCAGTGGTTTCCTCATTATTGGCCTTATTCTTATGAATTTCAAAAAAAAATAGTCTAAGGGCTTTAAAATATCTCTCTGCATCATTCCTCATACATTTTTTTATAAAAATCCGTGTTTTTTTAATAAATAATCATATTTTAAGTTGCGCGTAAAAAAGACGTCATCCCAGCACACATATGAAATTACAACTGACATATTTAGCCCAGCTATCTTATGAACGATCGTTATCGCGGGCGTTTATCACCTTATCGCGTTATTGCGTATTTATATAAACTACAAAAGGTCCAAAAAACTATGATGTAAGAATACCTTAATTATAAACATTGTATCACCTATATTAAAATAGATATTGAAGAAGATGTGGGTATTGGGGTCGCATTTCTTGAGCTTAGAACCGGAAAAGTTAACCTCTAATCGGTCTAAATTAATGCTAATCTGATACATTTTTTTGATGTTTGCTGTAAATATATTATGTATTAAAATGTTATGTTAATATGTAAGAAACAATAGATCATTTTGTACTAATTTTATAAAACAACTGGTATTTACTTTCTTCATTACGAAGAGATTGAGCATATAACACGATCATATGATGAGATATAATTAGAGAATAAGTATAAACATCTGGGAATAATTTGTATAAACAATTAAAAGTTTATTTCATGTGAATTTCAACAGTTTTGATTGATGCCAGCTAAAGTATTATAAAAAAACTGTTATTGTTGGTATATATAATATAGAAACTACTGTGATATCAAACATACACAAAACAAACAATAATTGAATTTAAAAACATAACCGATTATTTAACCTTTACTTTACTTATCCAAAATATTAAAATATCCCATTTCAAAGTAAAATAGGATCCCTCACACACAAAATCCAAAAAAGAGGCTGACAATAAAGTAGCCGGGTTTTTGTATTTTTTCTTCCAAATGTATTGGACACTAAAAATTAATAATTTAAATTCGAGGCCATTTTGCGGCACGCGGCAGCCCTTCAAAATGTACGTACGCAATTGTTTACGCCTAAGGCTGGAGTAGAATTGAAAACATTTTTTGTTTCATAAAAAAAATGTTTTCGTATTTATAAATAAAAGACATTTCTTTTGTTGTGTAAAAAAAGCTTTACCAACCCACATCCCGAATTCGGAATATAGTGTTATATTCATGATCGCGTAACTTGTGAAGGGAATGTTGTAGCGAGTTGAAAATAGTATTTTCATAATGATGTTTCAGGCTTAATTAACTAAGATACATTTCAAGATTGAGAGAACAATGTTTTCTGCCTAAGTTTTTTAAATATATTTCACTGAACGATTCAAATGTTCTAAATATATTATTTAAACAAAAAAATAATTAAAATACTAGATTTCAATAAAAATAATAAAACATTTTTAGTACTTTTTCCACATAAAATTTATTAGATCAGGACCGGTTTCGCTCATGATGAGCATTGTCAACTGATAAGAAAAACAATAAAACAGTGATATTTATACAAAATTTAAGTGATAAAAACAAGGTATGACAAACAATTGGTATTACAACCTAGCAAAAGAATTGAAGTAAAATACAAGGAAAATAAACTATAAATAAAAAGTTGAAGACCACTTAGCAATGAAACTATAACTTAAAGGACTCTTAAAAGTTGCAATTGTTTAAGCGTAAGATCCTGCAAATGATTAGTCGGTTGGATCTGTAGACCTCGCTGATGCCAATTTGTTTACATATACATATAGTAAATTGTAGGGAAATTCAAGACGTATCATAGAGAAACGATTAGATTTAAATTTATAAATCAATTATTTAGTTCCTTTCTGCAAACTATTACCAACGGCCGCAATACAACGAGAGACACGATACAGTGATTTTGCAACGTGACAATGCTTGAACTCACGTTGCGAAAGTGGTCAAGACATACTTGGAAACGTTGAAATCAGAAGTCCTACTTCTACCGCTGTGTTTTCCAGACGTTGTTCCTTCTGATTACCACTTTTTTTCTATCAATGGCACATGGCCTGGCTGACCAGCACGAAATTGGATCGCTTCAAAAGATGATGATGATTTTTATGATGGGATTCGTACGATGCCCGAAAGATGGGAACAAGTAGTAGCCAGCGATGGACAATGCTTTGAATCATAAATTTATAACCAATATTTTACAATGAAGCCTCGAATATCGAAAGCAAATTTGTTCGCCTATGCATTAAAAAGAGAATGAAACCTAGTATTTTGTATTATCATTTTTTTTTGATTTTACGCTTTGAAATATTTTATTATTGGGTAAAAGTAGATACAGCACTGAGACATCCAAGGAATTTAGTAAACTGTATTAGTTAATAATGTTCAACTCTTATAAATGTACATATTGTGAAAAGATTTAAACAGAATGTAATGTAATAGGAAAAAATATAATACAGTATTTTTAAATTTTAATCTGAGCTGTTCTTACAAATAAAAATAATAATAATAAAAAAACAAATATCGCCATAAAAACAATGAATCAAATACAGCTCTAAGCGCCCAACCTTTGTTATTTCTCTTCCACTACAGGGCCGCACTCTCGTTGTACAAAGAAAATACAGCCGTCGAGCGTAATAACACCCATGGGCGTAATTATTTGGTTTCGATCTTTTGTTTTTTTATTTCCGTTTATTTTATTTAACGAGAAAAAGAAATATCGGGAAGTTTTATCGAATAGTTTGCGAAATAGCACCGCAGTGTTTCCGAGATAATGGCCAAATATCTTTATAAATATTCTTCGGTCATAAATGTTTTTGTAAGCCTTTTAGTTTCGTAGAACAATAATACAATCCTGTATTTTTGTTTTATGTTTAAAATATTCTTTCCACTATTTAGAGATCACGTAATTCTCTGAAAAACATCAAAAATAGGTTTTGTACTATTCATTTGAAATATGTTGAAAATATATAATCATTGGTTGAACAAGTTAGTATCTTCCTGCTAATATTCAATTCAGTTTCAGTTTGATATTCTTCCTAATTGTAAGTTGATCATATTGTGTTTTTTTTTATATAAACCTTCTCTTCTAGTATAAAAAGTATTTTTTTATCCATTTCGACACCTAATGTAAGAATATATAGTCTCATAATAAAGATTTCATAAAAAAATATAAGAGAACTGTTTATTACTCAGTTGCTCAACCTCTCTTATTGGATAAGATAGTAAGGATACGAAGGATAAGCCTAAGACAACAATAATGTTTGGCTTATCGCTTTCTTTGTAACGCGTTATATTAGTATTGGATGCGAGGGATGAAGTTTTTAAACGTCACAAACACACATGCCTTCGAACACAAATTTTATTAATCGATTGAAAAAAAAATGTTCATACTGGGATTCGAACCCGTGAGATCCGTCACGGAATCCAATGACGTAAACCACTAGTATAAGTAGTAAAAATAACACTCTTCGTTTACGATATCAATGAAATCAAACAATCATCCAGAGATCACAAACTTTTTTCATACATTTTTAAAATTAATTGCTGCATCAATACCACCATGGGATAATAACTTTTAAGATATTCACTGTAAATAATTGAAAAAAGCATTAAATTAAAGATAAAGCTCTTTTGTATTATTCACAATTTAATTTAATATTATCAGAACTGGTTTAGATCAACTCGAGCATTTTAATTTCACAAGAACGTAAATTATTACATTTAATTTAGTTCAGTATAAATAGCAATGTATGTATGTATGTGTATTCAATCTAGATTAACTCAACGAGAAGATACATCACAAACACTCATGTGAAAGATTTAAAATTAAAAAAAAAATCTTAATTAAATATTTACTTTACTGGGAATTGAACCCAAAATAAACTTACAGCTAGGGAAAAGCTCTTTCCAATTATTATACCACAGAAGACGACAATCACCAGGTAAAAAAAGTATTGAATTAATGGAAGCAAAAGTAACGGTGCTTTTTTTTTTAAATAAAATTTCTTTTCACCTAGAATTGACAGTAACATCACACACCGAAAGTGAAAAATAGTCTACATATTCAGTTCTTTAACTTTGTTTATTTTGTGCCAAATAAATTCTTCAAAACATCATTTTGTAGTATCAGTTATACGACCTTTAGAGCTTTCAAATACTTTGTATAATTTCCTCTTTACAAAGCTTCGGAATGTGTGAAAAGACTACTGAAAATAAAAGGTGGAAGGTCGATGAATTTTTCATATAAAGCGCGCACTTCCTTATCCTTTAAGGAAATTTTCAATTGTATGTAAATAATATAAACATACAGCGGAGTTCTTCGCGTGTAGTATTTGAGATATACGGAAAATTTTATTGGAAAATAGATAAATTTTATTTTTCTTTTGTGCCCCTACACACCCTACAGCTTTGGGGGCTGTCAAATTAACCATGCAAATATGCGATAGTCGATAACGTGGATGTTTACGTATTTAATCGAGTGAATTTACATAAAATTGAATGCCTACATTTCAAAGTTTGTAGCTTAGAAAACTAAAAATATAAAGGATAAACTTAAAGGTTTTTACTTTTTAAAAAAGCGAACCAATAAATGCTTCCAGCAGGATCATGCAATATCGTGGATATAACTGTCTGATGCCTGAAGGATAATTCAAAGAAATTAACCATTGCCTACTGTCTAGGGCAACCTGAAGTTGATCATTCACCATAATATCATGCCACAATTGCTTAAGATCATTGCCGAAAAAAGTGGGTAATTAAGAGATTTCAGTGACGAATTGACGGATTCTACAATTATTCAAAAGTTTAAGACCATTTTTTTAGCTCCATCTTTAAGTAAAGTTACGTCTGCCAACGAGTTCAGCGCTGTTGAGCTTTTTTAAAGCTCTACTTAGAGACTTTTACGTGCGTGAGTCATGAACTCCCGGGATTAGTTCTAAAATGATTGGGATTTTGGGAATGGAAGTCCAGCAGAAGCTGTCGTTTTTGATAGCATGTTTCCTTTATTTTTCATAGCAGCTTGATCATTTCATTAATTTTGGTGTTTGTTATATGCATGCGGTAGATTGATTCCATTGAGCATTGTTTAAATTATAATACAAACTATTTAATGTATTTTTGTCTGCTTATTTCGCATGGTAAACAATATAATCATTTCTTGAAAGATATATATGATATATCAACCAAATTAAATACAAAGTTGCAGATAATTTATGGCTATGTTTGCTGGTGAAAATATTAATTGTAGCCACTTTTCACTCACTTACGAAGCCGGTCATGCTAATAAGTGTTTCATTTTTTTTTATATATATCTAAAATGCCTATCCACCTAGTGCTTACAGTAAAAAAACGTAACAGTGAAGAATAAACCTTAAGAGGCAAACAAAACACGTGACACAATTTGAAGCACAAAAAGTGAAGTAATAAAGTTATTGTTCAATTTTATAATACTATTATTTTATTCGATAAACAAAAATACGTGTGTTTAACCGTATTTTTTTTTTGTTGTGGTTTTCAATGGATTATGCTTAGTAAATAAATTTATCAGTGCAAAAAAACTTTAGAGACAGTAAACTGGTTTTTATTTAGAATGAGGTAGTTTTTTGAATGCATAACAAAAAATCTTTACACTATAAATTGATTGGTGAATTGAGTTTTCAAAAAACTCTTCATTACAAATTGTATTTTCTTATTTTAAAGCACACTGAATACTTAAATCATTTTACGTATGATTGTTATATCTTTTTGCTGTGAATAAATTCGTTTATTTTTCTACCGTTTACATCAAACAAATAAAAAAAAAGAAAAATAAAAGAAGTCAGTAATAAAAATACGAGAAAATAATAACACTTTTATTATCTATCCAGCCAATTACATAATAATTCCTTTTCGGGGTTGCTATTTTAGGACTGCCTTTTTTTAGAGACCTAACGAAAACCTGTAACTTCTTATACAAGATAAAACAATCATTTGTACAACAAACAAACATCCGAAATAGTAATGTTCTCTCAGAGATGCCCATCCATCTATGGCCTGCGTTAAATTTATCTCGTTTTCAGGCCCGCATGAGAAATTACTCGGTCAGGCAGGGCCACACTGGGCAGCGGCAGTTGCCCGCAAATCTGCGGCTAGAAATAATTTGGCGGGACTGGAAGGAAAACAGCGGTTATACGTTAGGCTTTTTTTAAGCAGGTCGTTAAAGTTAACTTTCTTTTCCGAGGAAAAGGGAAAATGGTAAGTAGTTGATTACGAAATGTAAGAATGACCTTTGATATACGAGGTCGTGATATTCGTGTTTTATTGACAAGATTGCCATAGAAAAAAAACATAAGATAATATACATTAATAGTAATAAACTCATAAACATGTATAATGTATACAAGTTGCCCATTTACAAAATCCACCTAGTCCATTTTCATTTTTTTGGACATAGTTACAAAAGAATGTGTCGTAAACCCGTTATATTGAAACAATGTTCATTTTTCTTCAATTAAATTAAAGAATATATTATCTATTTCAATTTGATTCGCTAAGCTATGGTTATATTAAACGATAGAGGGTTCACAAGACGTTATTTTAAACGTGTTTTGAAGGTGATTCATATACATTTCGACTGTGGAAAGGAAAAAAGACGTAACCCACACATATCAAATTTTACAGGAGGCGCTAAAAACGTGTTTCGATGATTTTGGGACATATGAAAATTATGAATGATACACAACCTTAAAGTGCACTGAAACTTCCAAACTGGTGTTAAATTGACATATTCTAATATTAATTAAAGAAGTTGTTTAGGAAAAACCTTTATTTCAGTCTTTTTTCTTGGCTTTAAATTTTTACAACGTCATCTTTTTCATACATAAAAGCTAAATTTAGATACTAATTCGACATTTGCAACTTGCATCCTTTTGATAGAACGTGTATTAAGTTTGATACATTGTGATTATCGGAAAAAACCTATTTTGAAAAACCTGTGGGTAACGTCCTTTTTTCTTTCCACAGTCGATATGTACATATATGTACATATAATCAATGTCGTTGGCTTCCGTAACGAATTTCACAGGTTAAAATTTCAGTAAGAACAGCGATTTCTGTCAACATATTATATGGGCCCGTAAGAAGTGAACTCGGCCAAGTGGTATTTAAGAAAAAAAAGTATAACGCGTTATAATATTCTACACGTCTTAAAGTATCACGAAAGTGAAGTAACTCAATTAATGTACATTGCAATAGTGTTATCTCCGTAAAATAAAAATAAGCAATTCACGAAAACATCAAATGATGACGTGATTGTACTTAAAATTCTACCTTTAAACATTACAATTTTTTACCAGTTTCTAATTAGCTCATTTTAGCACATGACTGCCCATATAAAGCTTGAATGTTTTTGGTGTCTAAAAACTTTCTCGTACTCTTTTCATTATAAGATAAAAGGGCGTAGGGTGGCCCTTCCAAAACTGTGCTGTGACTCCCCTATTTTATTTTCTCTATAGCCACCAAGAAGGCCCACGGTTAATATTCCGTGATTTAATTGTGCAATGATTGTACTTCAGAATAATATAAATCAAACAAAAATTGAATTTCATTTTCCCAAGTGTAGTCTAATATGAGTTATCTAGCTGTTATAGCAATGTCGCAATGTGGTTCTTTTAAAAATACTACAACACGATCTTATCAGTTTAGAAATTTGTAAAGGCTTAAATGTTAGCACTTTCGTCAATCATTTGTGGTTGATAAATGGTTTCAAAGTAACATAAAAACTATTCAACTCTCACAGCTGTAGACGTAAAGTTATTGGGTACTTAGTTTAACTTTTCAAAGAGCAGTTTCAGGTCTGTCGATTAGTGGAAAGATTAGCAAGTAAAGATATTTTGTGGTATATGTATTAAATGTGCTTAGCGTAATACATATTTACTTTGTAAAGTTTTGACCTTTTGAAGTGAATCAATTTTTAATTAATGATGTGTATATTATCACTTTATCTTTTGAAATGACGAACATGCAAATTTTGTTACTTGTAACATTCTTAATAAACTCCACCGTAGTTTGAGGTGTTATGCCTTCGAAAAGAAGTCGATAAAAAGTGTTGTTTGTACTGGGATTTTAACCCGTGGTTTCGGCTGCATACCAACATTGACCACTGTGCCATAGAATCGACAAGATTGTTTTAAGTCAAGACTTTTTTTGTTATTCTAACTCTATCTTAAAATAAAAAAATATATGTAGCTGGCGCTTGTCAACTAATTAATATGTTGTGAAAAAAAATCTTAATTTTGACAAACTGCGTATTTATCGCTTTTTGTTACTAGATGCCTCATATCGTATTAAACAGTGGCGTATCAAATATATTTTTTGACCAAATTTAAATCTCACATCTATGTTTAAGTCATTGTTTCCAGATACCTAAATAAATCCGCAGCAAAACGGTGTTCAGCAATTACTAATTTTATCTGATTAATGGTATCAATATCTTCGTTAATTTTCTTCAAACACATATTTCAACTTTTGATAGTTTTATTTTTTTTGGTGTTATGAATTCAGAATTTCAAAAAACTCCTATAAAAAAATCATGTTTTATTTCTTTTTCTTTTCTCTGCAAAGCATATGGTCGTCAAGCAACACCTCTATGTTTCCCTGTTTCCCACGAATTGCTTTGTTTCCTCCCATGACATGCCATTATCCCTCAGTTCCTCCGAGAACATCTTATGGATAGAACCCGACAGCCGTACAGGACACCGGAATCTTACTAGCCAGAAGAAGAGACAAGCAGAGCTAAGTATTTCTGGAGGCATCTTCAGGACGTGACCCAGTCAGTTTTAGCCCTCAGTCAGTCTCTCAATAACCACTTACGTGACGGGGTGTTATCTTGTGCGTTATTTAATCCTTGTATTGCTTGCGAAATCAAGCCAATCCATTTATCGTAATATGTACAACATACTTGGCGAAACAAAAATGTAAAATAATGTATATGTTTAAATAATAGACATGTTTAATATTAAGCATGAAGGAGAATGTGGCATCAATGGAAACGTTATTGCTTCCTTCCTTAATAACTTTCTATTACCTTTCTCAAATATATTCAGACCACAAGCTTTCCAGTGGTGTTTTATAGCGATAAAAAGCGATAGTGATAGTGGTGGAATAAACTACATTTATGTGTCTGCTAAAAGCTTATACTTTTTGAGATACAAGACTGTAGAAAATTATCAGCGATATGAAATATTTTCTAATTTGCATTATCTTGAGAGATAATGCAAATTATACCTATACCTACCATGGTTACCGTACTATGATGATCATCTCAAAGGTGTAAAATTGATACAGGGGAAGTGAAGGGTTCTTACATAAATTTTGGGATATTTTTAATGAAAGTCATATTAGTTAATAGATTTTATTTTAATGATATTTTTTTCAAAACGGTCCCATTATGAAAGAGATTATTTTTTCAACACAAAAAATAAACGACGTTCAACGATGCATTGATTAATTTAAACGATTAAAACATCTTACCTGACAAAGTTACGATATAATAATTAGTATGTACAATTATATTAAAACAATAATAAAAAAACATATAAATAACAGTAATTCAAGTAGTTGTAAATTCTTTTTTTTAATTAAAAATGTCATTTTTTTATTCCATTTGTTATAGGTACGTCATTATACAATAAAGTTGATAATCTTTTTCAAATACATGTGGACATTTCTTTTCAAATATTAACAATCGTAGTTGAATAAATATTTATTATTTTACAAATTAATGATTCTATATCTAATTTTATTAATTAAAATCGTATTTTCTTATACATAAATATATTTTAAATAAATAAAAACTAAAAGTTTTTCATAAACAATGAGACCTATCCGAATTTTTTAAAATTAATTTAATGTCATGGGTTCCGATATAAAAGAAAAGTTATTATTAATTTATATTTTTCGAAAATCCGATGCCTTTTAAGGCAACTTAATTTTCCAATGACAAAGTGACAATTAAACCAAAAAAATAGTTTAATAGAAATTTCAGCTAAGCAATAATCAAGTTTATCTAGATTTCAGCAAATTTCATTTGAAATTTTCTGTATTTTGTATTTCACATATTTTTTTAAATATTTTTTTCAAGAAAAATTCAGTGTTTCATCAAGTTACTTTCACTTTGAATATTTTACTTTGCCTTCGTTTTCGAAAAAATATTTCTCCTGAATACTGTGTTACCATTTTATCAAAAAACTATTTTTTAAATTTTACGAACAACTTCAAGACATTCTTGTTTTATTTTCAAAAACAAAGAAACAATCTAAATTTGGTTTTAATACTTTAAAATAATACATAAAATAAAGGTAAATAATCTAAAATTACATTAAAAAAATACGTTTGTTAAAAAAATGTCAGATAGATCCCTTTGTGTCAAAGGTTGTAAATTCCAATTAAAATCAAGATTAATCTTCTAAAAGTAAATAGAAATTTCGTAGAAAAAACTAGTAAAAAGGTAGATGCCAAACAGTAACATATTAACATAAAATAATAAAAACATATGTCATAGAAAAATTGTTTGTTAGTTCCATTTATCACAAAAAACAACACTGGCATCAAATACCAAAATAATATGTAACGTATACAATTTTAAAATTTTAGAATATTATTTACATTTATAATCAACATAATAATACTACCACTATATTAATAATATCAAATATGTCCCATTTTATTATTTACTATCTAAATCACACTAAATATTATGATAATAATAAAATGTTCATTATACCACCATATTCAATTTTAATTTAACACACTCTCCACTTCATTTCACATTAAATTTATTAATTATCAGTCTTTATTAAATATTTTATTTACACATCACAATAATTAATAATTATTTAAAATGTTCCGAATCAACGATTTAATAAATTACTTAAGGATAAATTACTTCATATTTAAGTTTTCCGTAAATTGATTGATTACATATTTCCATTGTAAAAAATCATTTAGATAAAAGAAAATATATATTTTTAAAACATTTTTTTGAAATCGTACAATGAAACAAATGAGTGACTTGGCTTCATTTTTGGATCATCCAAACGAGCTTTATACCATTTACTAGGGCTGAAAATTCTGGGATACAAATATCTGGGTTATAAAAGACAAATGTTAAGAACCACAGTATATGAAATATTACTGATTCTAAGGTATGTATATATTTTTTAAGCCCAAATTGGTGTTAGTTGAATCAATAAAAAAGAGTGAGGGAAATTAAAGAAAATGTATTTATAATAAATCTCTTTTTTTAGACTTTAATATATAGCCTTAACGTCAGGCAAAATGTATTATCAACTACAAAATATTGCAGTTTTCCGATATATAATTATAAAGAGTTTTGTATATATGAGCGTCTTATCGTTTCGTTTTTTCTTTTGGATATCGTCTTTGAAAATTCATTACGACACGGTTTCTCAACCGAGGGCCAGATCCCCCCCTCCATGTGAGCCACAGAGAAAAAAATAATTTAGGGGAGCCACAACACAGTTTAAGGTGACCACGGGCAAATTCTGGATGAGCTAAAAAAAGGTCTTGCGTCTTTTCATTTTGGAAAATCCGTTAATTCCTGGGTTTTTACAAATTTTCAAACAATTATTTAGGAATCTGTCAATTTCACTTTGTCCTAGAACTTATATTATATAAAGAAAACGGGTAAGGGGAGAATGGGATCAAAGAGGTTGAGAAACTATGCATTACATTGTTTAAAACATATTTTGATTTTGAAATGCACTGGTATATTACAATTAACAGAATTTTTCGTTCACTCTTTTCTACTGACGAACTGCCAATAATATGTAATTACGACGTTCAAAGATGGTTTATTTAAATTTAAAACTTCAAAACCTTTTAAGATACATAATGTTCAAATTTAATTTAAAACTTCTATAAAGGGGCAAGTATATTTCCGACATCTATACCAAAACATCGGCCGCGGTCTCCACCGCGTTTCTGTCTCAGACGTTCATCTCCGACAGAGTATTCTGGGGCACCCTCACCGTCTTCTGATTGCACGGCTTCTGTATCGGATAATGATGGTTAGGAACCTGACTCTGGGTACCAGGTGGAGTCTTAGACCTTGGAGGAGGAGGAGTCCTTGGCAGGCTCATGTGCATAGCGACAGTCCCGTTTGGTGGGTGATTCATTCCTTGGGTCTGGATATCAGCTAAATTGTGCTGCGTGTTATTCATGAACGTCGTGTTCCTTGGTAATGTCGTACAATTGTTTGCGTTATACATTTGATTGCTTTGCGTTTGTTGGAAATTATAATTCATTTTTCTCGGAAGTGTCATGCAGTGTCCCTGATTTGTTATTTTTTGAGCTTGGGGACTAGCTTTCTGCATCAAATTCGTCATCTGCATATTTCCGTGGCACATATTTTGACATGTTTGGTTTATATTCGTAAAGTGTGGCTCATTACCTTGATTTCTCTGCATTGAAGTTGTCATCATTATCGAATTTTTGTCTTGGTGATCCACATCTACAATAGCGCTCGAGCTTTGAGAGTGGCCGATGAAATAATGTGGATGTTTAGTACTCAAGTTATCAAAGCTATTATTGTGATTTCTTTTTTGCTGTTGCTGTAGATTTTTTACTTGGAGTCTTGTCTTATCTCTTTGATAATAAACTCCTGCGAAAATGAGAACATTTAATATGAGTAACGAGCAACCTATAGCTATTGTGACACTTAGCGCTGTTGAATACGCAGTGTATCCAGCGGCTTCAAATCCCGTCGTTGTATCGTGATGATTAGTCGAATTATGTAGATTATGTTGCTGTTGTATAAACGTTGAACCAGGACGCACCGATATAACATTGACACAAGTAGTAACCAATGTGTCCATTGTCGTTTGGGCCAAATCTAGTGTCACATTTTGCAATGGACGCCTGTACAGTTCCAAAGTTGGGTCGTAGTAGGACGTCCGGGTG
The DNA here is from genome assembly GCA_030503985.1 of Himalopsyche tibetana. Classification (NCBI taxonomy): domain Eukaryota; kingdom Metazoa; phylum Arthropoda; class Insecta; order Trichoptera; family Rhyacophilidae; genus Himalopsyche; species Himalopsyche tibetana. The sequence goes on along the minus strand of JAPJYX010000052.1, from coordinate 5,851,887 downwards.
AGGGGGTCCGGTCTGACTGAACCGTCGTAGAGGTCACCGTCGTTGTGGTTACGGAACAGATTGTGTTTTGCGATCACGTCTTTCATTCCGGAACGATGCAGTTCTGGAATCAAGCGCAGCCAAACTGACAGCTGGTGGGCTCTGAAGTGATTTTTCATACGAGGTTTCATTCCTAGAAAGGAAAAGTACAATTAATTATTTCAGTTTATCCTGCGTGTTGTTTTGGAGATCACCAAACTGACAAATACATTTTTCAAACCCACCATCTTGAGTGTGCTTAAGAATACAGAAAATATTTGCTAAAACGTTTCATCCTTGATTTATATTATATTAAAAAACAATGCACCTTTATTGTCTCCTTAAAACATTAATGTTATTATTTAGCACCGTCTATTTGAAGCTCGATATTTGTATTTAAAATTTACGTTGCATACTGATAAAATAGTGATTATATAAATATTGTAAGTGTTAGGGTCACCAATATTATACACAAATTTATATCATCTGATGAGTTTGACTAGTCAAACGTCATTTCGTATTAGAAACCATTTTTTAGCTAAAATTGTAATCGTCCTTAAACAAAATATAAAATCGAAACTCTCTTAGAACTATTTTAAGATGTTAAATTGAAATAAGTTATAGGAAAGAAGAGTTCTTTACCGTTTTGTCAGATATCAATAGATTGTCCGGATTATCGCAGTTGGTGTATTATTATTATTGTGAATGCAGATTTGAATGGTAAGTAATTGTCATTTTTAATCGGTATAAATCTACATTTTGAATTTATATTTATCTAAGTAACATAAAATATCAAAGCTGGAGACTTTATCACAAAAGCTCATTTTTTTTTTGTATCAGACGTGTCAATATATTATTATTAATGTTATGGTTTTGTGTAGAATTATAACACATTTTATAAAGTTATCAAAAACGGTTTTGCTTATCGTAAGCATTTTCAACTAAGCAATGAGTGAAACCAGTTTTGAAACGAAAGAAAAAAAAAATGATAAAATTGTGCAATTGATACTGGAAAATGTGCAGTTAAAAATTTAATGCCTTTACACTAATAATTGATAGTCGACACCATAAAGTAATTCATTTACAAGTCATTATATTGTCAAATTACTTGTACGCTAGTTGACATCGTTATTTATAATTAAAACATTATAATATTATGTATTATTATATATATTTTGTAAAAGTAAATGCTCTAAAAAGAGTTTTTCACGAGCATTTACACATAATTCCTGGATATTATTTTATCAAATAATGTTTGTCCTGGAAGTGGTTTAGCCGTACTTAAAATTGCACGGGGAGCAAACTTTACTAACGCGGAATGCTAAAATTGTTGGTCTTTTAATTTCGTAATTTAAAAGCGTTTACACCTGTGAGCACAAAGGGCGTGCAGGAATTATCAAACAGCAAGTTGCCAAAATGAAAACACGTTTCTCGAAGCGGTTTATTTCTCAAAAATATATCTGGTGTTATTTGCTTTCATTTTAACTGTTCTAAAACACGTCTTCAAAATTATTAAATGGTCGATTTACAGTAAACATTTGTACAATATTTATTTATTTATTGTTAAAAATTAAAAATTATAGTACATGACATAAAAGCTGACGCCAATTCGCCATGCACTTGAAAAATATAATAAGACAAAATATAAAATAAAAATACACAGTACATCAAATTCAACATAAAAAATCAAGAAATACTATAGAAAAAATTATCAAACTGTTCACAAATACCATCACTAAAAATGTCCACTTCTCTAGGCAATGCGTTGATTAATCGGACGGCCCTTGGAACTGGTGACTCATACCTCCTAAGCGAGGTATAAGTTTTTATGTAAAATTTTAAAAATACGTAATATTTATTAACTAAACCGAAAAGGGTAATGATAATAAAAAAGAAGAAAAAATCAACGACGGCGAGTTTTCAAATAACTATTATCTGCTAAATGGAATAAGTTGTATTCTAGTTGTTATGGATATATTTTTACTGAAACACTAATTTACATTCAATGTTGGTTCAACTTTATTCCATATATAATATTAATTATATATAAATTTTACATTTTATAAATAAATCACTTCTTATCAAATCTTACAAACAATCTTATCAATCTAATGATACGATATGAGTATCGAGGCGTCTCTACTTGGCTATGGAACTTTCGATTTGAACTCTCGATTTAAACTGGCTAGGTTTAGAGAAGGAATTGGATATCGATATAGGTTTATTGTTACGATAAGTTGTCATAGATAATTTAACATAGCAGTATATGCTATAATTTTGTGTATACGTAACATAGTCACAGTAAGAGAGTTATTAAAAGATATCAAATTCTAGCATTTATTGAAATCATTTAAGATCAGACAACACACCCAGCGAAAAATCGTTATTTAAATGAGCCAAATAGTAGTATAAATTTAATATTTAACTAGTTGTAAGGCAGTTGCCCTCAACGGGTGGGAGGGGGCTTATTTCAGTGAATAATAATGAAAATAAAATATCTTTCAGAAAAAGAAGAAGAATAAAACCAAAATGGCGGCCAAGGCAGGTGTATATAAAGTGATTACGAACTTTATATTTTTATCCGCTAGTAATATTATATAGATTACTTCAGCTAAATAAATTAAACTAGTTTTGAAAAAACACCATCTTTTTTATGTCTTAAAAAAATATTTTGTGTTTTATTTGACTGCGGATTCTCAGTATACGAATACACAAAGTATTTAGTATCACTTAAACTAAATGGCTTAGCAAGACACATTCTCTTGTTGTCTTTCTATCTTCATTTTCTTAAAGCACAACAGTGCATGCTTAAAATACGAATTTCGTGCAGCTCTGTATCAGGCCATGAATATTGGGAGTAAGTTCGTTTATTTTCTTGTTCGTTTTCGCGTTGTGGAAGGTGTCCATGAAACAGCGGCTGCATACACATAACGGGTGGTGGTGTGACAATCAACAAGGAATTTGTATTTGATTTTAATTTCAAAATAAGATAAAATTTTACCAATTGAAATAAAAACCATACAAAATAATGTGTGGGCAACGTTCATTTGTAAATAACTCCCATGTGTTATTTTAGAAAAAAAACCTCATATATGAAAAAAAAATTTTTTTTAAAAAAATATAGGTAAATTAAAATATTACTGACAGTATTAAGATTTAGACTGAAAAAAATCTTTAATTGTAAAATTGGAGGCTTTAATACCTCAACGGTCATATTAATTGGCTTAGCTTACCAATCTCCAGATATTTCTGATGAAGAGTGTCATACTCATCCCAGACGATGCTCTTATATCGGTTTCTCTCTCTGGATATTGGTAACACTGATTCTTGTCTATGGTACTCGTTTGGATTCCTGAAACAATAAAAAGAAAAATTGTTTGTACATATATAAGATGAGCATTTCCGTTCCTTAAATAAAACTGAAAAATTAAGCGCGAAACAAAAAAAAATGTTTAACATACATACATAAGTGGGCATATCGGTTTTTGATTTTATGCGGATTCAATATAAATTGAACTCCCCTCCCATCACCAATAAGCATCTATATTAAATTTTGGCAGTTTTGAACTAAATATGAAAAAATGATCTACATCGCATTGCTTCTGTTTTGGTATATTTAGTTTCTTGCAGCATTAAATCGCTTGTTTTTAATCTTTTTTGTTGGCCTCTCTGCAATAAGTATAAATATATAATTAATTAATTCTCAAAAAATAGTAATATTTGATTATCTCAAAACTTAAAAATGTGAAATATGTAGATCATAATAGGTGGGAAGGTTTCAATTATGTATATACATATTATATGAATAAAAAAACTCGGAAACAAAAAGAAACATACAGCAAGCTTAATGGGACTAAAAAATTAAAAATAAAATCTTGCGCATGTAATATTATTAAAATTGATCTCCGTAAAATAATAATGGTTTATTGAAAGTTGTGAACGAATCAAAATTTAATTGAACTTTTGTATTTAATATTTGAATGGAGTGAGACACAAAACTGCGAAGGACTGCCAACTTTCTGTTTATTATTATAAATAAGGACAGAGAATTCCGTATTGAGTGGGTGCTTTGTACTTGTCAACAATTTGGAAATCTATATTCGGCATAAAGCATAAATTTTAAATACCATAAACCTGTTTTTTTTTGCTGTTGTTTTTTTCGTTTGAAAATTTCATTTGTGTTCTAAATAAACAAAACATAGTTGATGAAATCAAAGCTAATAAAGAATTAACAGAAAATTGAATTTTACAAAGGTCAGGTAAATAATCTTTTCTATATTTAAGAAGCTTTGACCGTTTGAATAACGCACAAATAAATCATTAATATGTCCCAGAGATACTGCGTGTTTTTGAGAAAAATAATTTTGCCTAATATACTCTGGAATTCGATATTTTAAAAACTTATATTGACTCAGTATAGAAAGCACTACACATATTCATCAAAATATTGCTTATATTCTATTAGAATACCAAGTATTTGATTTCTTAAATGTCTTGGACATCCGTGTTGGCTTGCATATGTACCGGACACATGTGTCCGCTTGGTATTCAAGTGGTTAAACAATTAGTATCAAAAGTCATATTTTTTTTTTGTTATAAACTGTTCAAAAATTCATTTATTTTTATTTTCCTCATATAATCTTGGGCTGCGAAACCAAAAATCTACGTCTGAAAGCAATATAGTTATTATTCTTCTTCTTCTTTGGCCATGTTCGCTCCTTATGTGGAGCATATGTTTATATATGCATATGGCACCTCCATGTTTCCCTGTCTCCCGCCAATAGCTTTGCTTCCTCCCATGACATGCCAGCATCCCTCCCTTATCTTTGAATTCCTCACAAAATCAAACCACCTCACCCCCATTATCCGACGCAAGCATCTGTTCTCGAAGCTCAGTATACGGTTTTTCTGAGTCTTCGTCAGGTGCCATGATTCGCAACCGTAAAGCATTACCGGCAGAATGAAAGTGTTGAACAAGTGGCATTTGGTTTTAATTGAGTACAGCTGTGTGTCCCAGTCAGTCCGCATTGAGTTGAATGTGGCTCCAGCCATTCCTAAACGAATGGCGAGCTCGTTTTTTGTACTATCGTCTTCGGGGATATGTACGCCGAGGTATCTGAAGCTGTCAACCCTCTCGAAGATCTGTCCCGCACTGGTAAGAGTCCTATCAGAGTCATGACAGGTTTGGTTACACATCACAGTTACACATCATGGTTCATCATCATCATCTTTATAGTTAATATATTCATTGATAACTTGCCCATGAGAATTGAGGGTTTAAGGTTTCAAAGCGAACAGAGCGTAGTTGAAAATACTTGCAATAAGCGAAACCAGTCCAGACCGTGTGATTGGGGTTTTTCGTGTCATTCTCATACAATAACACGATGTCCCATTAATAAAAAAAAACTCCTCGTTTTGCTCGTTTTTTTTAATAGCCTGGCTTAGCTTTTTATAAAGTATAATGTTTTCAGCTAAGACGCGAAAAAAATTAGCTCCTATAATTTTGTTTACTTTCAATTTTATTCTGAGCACGATTTCTGAGAAACTCTGAACACGCTTTTCGAATTTATTAAATAGCAAAATTTTTACTGTAATTGCAATAAATCTTTAAGGTTTCTTTCACTTTGTGAATTAAGTAACGAGACTATCTCTCTTTGACTTCTTTTCGTTCATTATTTTGTAGAGATACATAGTAATTTAATTATGTTTAATGCCTACCCTTGAATTATAGAGGCAGATTACTAAGAATTATGAGTATTTATATTTATTTTTCGGAGAGAATATTTTTTTATCAGTTACTTATATTTGATAGTTCTGAGTAATCATAACATAAAAAACTGCCATTAGAATAAAGCCTCTAGCATTGATATGTTATGTGACATAGATAATTTTAAAAAATTCTAGATATATAAATGCTAATCTGACACAAATAAGAGTTAACAATTAATAATTAGTAGCTTTTGCCTGCCTTTAATCAGCGATAATAATAAAAACCAAATGATTTCTTTTTAAAACTGGTAAACTCAATACACCAAGTGAGTTATTCCAGACAAGGAATTTATATTGAAGAACCTCTTGGTATACTTTAATAATTTTATCAGCTTTGTTACTTAAAAACTTTTACCAGAAAGGTGACGATATTTATTAAAATAACGATCGCTAAAGTCAACAGTATACGACTTTTGAATTCTTTAACTTTAATACGTTAATTTTTTTTAAGAATCGTATAAAAGATGTATGGATTTCTGTGCTAATTGGTTACTTCTCATTTGTATTATTTCATCGCAATATAGTAGTTTAAAGAGTGATTTGATAACTATAGAAGTACTGATTCAAACATATAAATGCGCCACGTTGTAAATGGAAATCATCAGTTAGTAGAATAAGTCTTAAAAAGTCCCTACTTCAAAAGTGTATGTTACGTTTTAGAGTTACGACAGTATTGAATGATTTTCCAGTGACAAGTGTTGATCTTCATACGAAGTTCAAATAAAGAGAAGAGATTTGTTTGTAATCGACTTTTTAACTTATTAATTTTCTACCCTTTAAAGCAGTGTCTGCCAAACTTTTTTACTCCATGGCACACTGATGAATGGGACCACGGCACGCCAAATAAAAATGCTTTAAATATGGAAATGTATCGCGTTGACCACGATGTATGAACTTGACAAATATTTATTTGAGTATTTAGATGTTCAATTTATTTCAAATTTAAATGTTTCAACATTATTTAAGGCTTTTTAATGCTTCTTCCACCGCGGCACACCTGAGCCTTCTTGCGGCACAGTAGTGTGCCACGGCACACAGTTTGGCAGACACTGCTTTAAAGCTACGTGAAACCTGTAAATCGGACACTAAGTCTTCTGGCTGTAATCATTTCCAAGGTTAATACAGCCTTAAAATTCTGTTATGTTTCAATAAATATAAGTTGTGAAGTAACGTTTAAACCATCGCCCAAAAATGTTTTTCCCCTAAATCGGATTTTTAATTTTCTAGCACTTTTTTACTTGTAAGGTGGGTACTGCGCTATTAAATAAAAAATATATTTAAGGGCTTTCAATGAAAGAAAGAGTTTCAAAAACGTATAATAAATCAGTTATGTCCGTTTAATACAATGTTTAAAGCTTGAAGAATTAAATTTATCTTACTAACCCAGCCCCCAAATTAATTCAAAGATTAACTCACAGCCAGACTGTAAAATTAGTTGACTGTTCAATCTTTAAGAGTGACTATGGTTCTTATAAAAAAATACTATGCTTATATAGAAACGGGATTATCAAAGGGTGGAATCTTCATCGGTGCGATGGGACAAATTTAATATCACGTGCATAAGGACAGATAATGGTACAATTTATGTTTTATTTGATGCATTGTCAATATTGAAATAAATATGATTCCATCAATTTCAAAAACCATTTATTCCATTCCTTTCGTGTTAAAAGCATGTAATTATCTCAAAAGGGATGTTTTCGCCAGTTTATGCTTCACTTACACGATAAATAACGATACGAGAGAAAGTGCATTTCCTGAAAATTATTCCAGAGCTAACATTTGCGAACCGTTGAAACTTCAAATTACGTCATCTACCCACGTACGGAGACTGCGGTTTCGCCATAAAAGGGTTAAGATACGGCGCCCCCTGGATGGTTTCATTACACCCCGATAGTGGCGTTGTGTAAATGGTGCCGCTGCACTAAGTGCCTTTTAAATTGCTCCCCCTAATTTCTGACCGAGGGAGTTTCCCAGATGGCGGTATAATTATTTTTAAATTTACTGCATTTGGTGGAACTAACTGGCTAAGTTTAAAATCAATTTTAACATTATGGTGTGAAGCGTACATTTTAAAAAGCGTTTTTTAAATATTTTTTGTTGTATTATCTGTATAAATGAAAAGCTTTCAGTAAGGTGTGGTAGAGATTTGGTATTTTCTAATAATTCGTAAGCTTTTTTATACAAGACACACTTGAACATTTCCCATGATTTTTTATCCAAATCCTCTCCCAATTTAGAGCATGTGGCCTACCAATGGAGGTATCTTAACATATTTTTTTCTACGACAACTGTTTGTTACTCAGTCGCTAAACCTCTCTTTTTCGAAGAGAATAGTAGGGATATAAAGAAAAGGTTAGAACAGGACTAACGATTAACTAATCGCTACGCCAAGTTATTGAGTGATTGTAAAAGTGGTAAGGAATATTTAGACATCAAAAACACCTATGCCTAAAAACAGAAATCGATTAAAATAATGCTACACACAAAACAAAAAAAATAATTATAGTACTATTAAAGACTTCTTCTTCTTACTTGTTATAATTCATACTTGTTATAATTAATTGCCAAAGCAAACAAACTTGCATGTCCAAGTAACACTATTAAATACATTATTGATAGAATTGGTGAGATATTTGCTTAATTAAAATTTAACAGCTTTGGGAGAATACATGACCCGCGGTCTACCCTGTACTTACTCTGCAAGCGAGGATGTCTCAAATAAAACAGATAACATAATTTATAACGCAAATTTATTACTGAACAAGCTATAAACGTCAATTGTGAATAACAACCTAGTTAAATTATTCTTACAAGTAATAAAAAGTGTGTATGCTTTTATGGCCACTGTGCATGTTATGGTAATATTTTCAATAGTGATTATTTTGCGTAAATGTTGTACCAGAAGAATAATACAAATCGTGGGCTAATAACTAACTTTCTTTCGATAAGTATTGATCAAAATGTTGGTCACCAAATGTTGTATTGAAGATTTTAAATTGCTAACATGTATTTATAAAAAAAAAACAAATCAGTTGATTTCAATGTGAAAAAAATATACTTTCGATGGTTTCGGCGGTAACTTTGTGGAAGTTCATTTTAATAGAAAATTTAAATTAACTTTGATTATTCCACGTATTGTGTTACTAACTGTGACACGTGTTTCGCCTCTTTCAGAGGCATCTTCAGACTTACTATCGCAAAGTTTGCTTAAGTAATGAAGCAAGATTGATTCTAACATTTTAAAATTATGAAATTACAAAATGGAGTTTTGGGTTTTTTTTCCTTTTAAGAGGAGCAAGGAGGGGGGCGTAGAATCGAAATAAAGCAAACAAATAATGGAACTAATGAGTTGCAAGCTTGCTTCATTACTTAAGCAAACTTTGCGATAGTAAGTCTGAAGATGCCTCTGAAAGAGGCGAAACACGTGTCACAATTAGTAACACAATACGTGGAATAATCAAAGTTAATTTAATTTTTCTATTATTATTATGAAAAAATATCATTATAAATGAACCGTGATTTGAACCGAACACCTAACGACAAAGTCAAAGTACAGTTATTACTTGAATAGTGTTTATTTGAACTTACTCTCGTCCACACAGAATATGTCAGCATCCGAAGAAATACCGTTTCAAATTCTTAAAGCTCTCTTATCTTGCATATACGGCGTTTTATTTTGATATTTTTTTTTTATTCCCTTTTGTCGACAAAATATTATGTTTCGCACTCTTTACGTTTCTTTGGTACGCTTAAGCGAATAATAATTGATTTTAATAAATTCCTATAAAAATCATCAACAATGCGATAGGAGCGTGTTTACAAGAAATTATTGCCTCACTGCCTGAATTCCTACAAAGATAATGTATGGCATTGTTTCACTCTTTCAAAACTAACTCAAACATATTCTTCGCTTCAAAATATTTTTTTTACTTTTGGGCTGAATATATAATTTTAAAAATATTAGAATTATAATTTTACATGTTTATTATAAATAACAAGTTTTTTTCAACTCAAAACATCAATGTTTTGACTTATCGTTCTATGAAACAAGGCCATCGATATTTCTAAATCCAAATAGGTTTAAGTAAAATTTGAAAATTCCTTTAAAAACAAACCAATGTTTACTTTTTCTCTTAAACAAAACATTGGTCTTGTTTCTTAAATATCTTTTCACAAATGATAGATGAGAAACAATATTTTATTCATAAACCAAAACTTTTATTAAAAATTCCACCCTCGGCGTGTAATTCAATATACGTAATGGTAGTTTCGGGGAGGGAAAGGTAAATATTAATAAGGCTCTATTTGAATTCACGGACTTATTACGTTTTCGCCGAGAAACGATTCCTGTAGAATAATAATTTAAAATACCAAGTTTTAATAACAACGTAATGTTACATTTAACTCTTTGGGTCGTGTGTCAACACTGCTGGAAACATGAGGTTTTCATTTTGGCCTTCTCCGCGCGATTCCAGCTCTGGTGGTTTGCATTGACAGTGGTTCTCAAAATAAAACACTTTCTTATAAAATAAAATCACCAGTTTTGCTGTTTTACTGTTTGTATATCAACGAGTGATATGGTTTCTTTATTAATTTAGTGCATTAATCATTTTCATACCAGTCACAGATAGATTTTGATGATATTATAAAACACATTTTTCTGTAGTTATTCTATATTATTTCAAACCAGTTCTGCATATCACAACAATTGCTGAAAATGAGACTATTATGTTTTAATAAACAATGATAGAGATTTAATCTAGGCAAATTAAATGCGTCAATATATTTAAGTAGAGTTTAAGCAAGTTTTGATTTTTTTCAATTAAAACTGTAAGGGTAATTGACCTTGCATATTTTCTATAAGAAATCATTTATCCTATCTTCGATAACTACTATAATTTTTTTATTATTATTTAAATCAGGACCAGTTTTACACATCACAAGCAACACTATCAGTTGATAATTCTCGCAACATCTTAAAAGATAAGGTAACAAATTTCAACGTATTATATTTAGCCCTACAATTTTAGAGCTTGAAGAACTTAATACGTTGATATTTTTTTATCTTATTTCAATGGAGTTTTACCAAGATAATTCCAATTCAATCAATACATTAAAAAGTTATTAGTAAAGTGAAAAAATATAAAGTATTTTAGTTCTAATTTTTTTATTTTACGTATGTATGATTGATGTCCATTTCACCGTATGCCCTCATCAGAACTATTTGTATGAGAATCATTTCAGACAAAGCCTGTAAAAGACAGAAATGTGACCTGCACATTATATTTATGTCTTTATATAGAATTTAAATACGAAATTTAAAGGTTTAGAGTTGTTAAAAAATGAAAAATACTTTTTAAAAGCAATTCTGAACAAGTTATAAAACACTCGATGAGAAAACGTTACCATGGCGTTTGCAGTTCGGGCTTTTAAGTCCAAACGTACCTGGACCGTGCCACACTTTGCAAACCTCTGCCGAAAGACTCACTCTGCATATTAATATTTGTACATCGCTCGCTCTCTTAAACAGTAAAGTTGAAAATGTTTTACCGGGGCTTTGCAAATATCCAAAAATGTATTACGTATTCAAAGTGGCAATGCCGCGCCTACTACTTGCTAGCGGAATTCCTCCTCGGAGACGTATCATTGTTCCCTGGGCAGGGCAGTGTTGCGAAATTTTGGTCATTTGGATGTGTTTTTATTGCTATTTTATGCTAAAAATATTCTTTACTATATCGTATTTTATATTACAGTCATAACCTAGTGAACGAGGATCGTGTTTCCGTGTACAGTTTTCAAAACGGGACTGGGTCAAATAATTGCGTAGTCAAAAAATTTATAGCCACAGTTGACAAGGTTTTTAACTAGACTGTTCAGCTTAGTACGGTTTTTTGCTGTTAAAATTAGTTAACTTTTATTTGACTATTTACGACTCACAGTGTCGATCTGCTAACGCAATCTTTTAACAATTATATATTTTGACTGTGGAAAGGAAAAAAGACGTACCCCACATTTTTTTTCAAAACAGATTATTTCGATAATCACAATGTATTCAACTTGATACACGTTCTATCAAAAGTATGTAAGCTGAAAATGCTGAATTAGTATCTTAATTTAGCTTTTTATTTTGAAAAAAAATGGGGTTGTGAAAATTTAAACCAATTAAAAAAGACTGAAAAAAACTGACTTCTTAAATTAATATTAGATGTTGTCAATTCAATACTAGTTAAGAAGTCTCCGTGCATTTCAAGGTAGTTTTTAATTCATAATTTGCATATGGTTGAAAATCATCAAATCACGTTTTTTGTGCCTCCTGTAAAATTTGCTTTGTGTGGGTTACGTCTTTTTTCCTTTCCATAGTCGATATATATATTTGATGGATTCATCAGTAATTCATTTTTAATTAAAATTTATTTTAGTAAAATTGCTATTCAACTGGTTCAACAAACAGTGATCCTTTATATGAGGGTATCACTTGCAAACCAGGTTTATTCAAATACGAAACATGTTAACTGGATTTTTGCCGTCTATCAAAGGGCGGTATGTGTTAAACATGTTTTGTTACCTGGTACTTTAAAGGCCAGCAACGTATTGGATGTATTTTTTTAGCACCGTAAATAAAACGCGTGTCACAATTCATTATAAAACTTGTAGAATAACGAAGTTGTCAAATTTAATTTTTACTTCAAGGATCGTTTTATGAAATCTTCTTTTAGCGTATTTATTTTGATGAAAACATAATTTTTCTTTTTACGAGACTTCCATTTAAACTTAAAGGACAACATTCAAAATGGGAAAACAGTTTGACACCAATAAATGCTAATTACTGGTTACAAACTTAATTATTAAACATTAAACTTAAACATTAAGTATTAACAGTGACCTTTAAGTCTTTTATATTCTCTGTTTATTGTCATGAACTCTCAAGTTTCTTTTTTCTACAGCTCGCTTATAAACTCTTATTAAATACATCCATAAACAAAACAACTATTTTCATTGCTAGTATTTTAGGTATTACAGTTTATTTCATAAAACACATAGCGATTGAAATAGGTCTTGGCGCTTTAAACTATTGAATGTGTGTAAAAAATGCATATTTTTATAAATAACAAGCAAGAAAGTGTTTTAATTACGTCTATTCAAGTGATTTCAGATATATTCACATTTAACGTATTGGCAGCCTATCGCTGATTTATAAACCTTTGAAGGCGTCAGCACAACAACTTACCAAAATTTTATAACAATCGGATGAGCGATATAGGAACGCATAGAGACAAACATACAAACAAACGAAAATTCATTTTTATATATACGAGTATGTACAAGAAAATAAGAAATGATTTTCCACTTACAATTGACAGTTGATACGTTACAAGCTATCGATAACTTTAAAACTCTAGATATATCATGATGATTTCTAGGTTAGTGAATGAATGATCAAAATGGTTTGCAGCACATATTTTTTTACGTAAAAAAAGTCTTTCAAATCCTACGTTGTATGAATTCTAAGCGAAAGCACTGATTGTTCATTCCACGCCGTTGAAGTCAACAAATTATCGTACCACGTAATGCAGAGTTTTTTTTTAAATTTAAATATCCTTAAATGGCAGCCATTTTGTATGTGTAATAAATTTGAGATCGATTAAGCACCGACATAAGAATTACATGGTTAAATAAACGTATACAAAATTTAAGACGTTGGCATAGCAACAGCAAATGTCACAAAACTCATTTCTTAGAAGGTAAAAATTTATTGTATCCGTTGTTGAATCCATTTTGATTAATTTGACAGTAAGACATCATGGAAGAACCTTATACCCACTATATGTGTTTACACATTTTATAAGATTTACTCTAGTTAAATAAATATTTTGAAAAGATTATATGTAATAAGAAAACGTGACAATTGTTTGTAAACAATTTCAAGAACATTATTGCTTCTATTGAACGAATCAAAAATAATCAAATAATTTGAGAGCTCAAATACAAACAAATATGGAATGTACACTAATGCCGCCTGGTGATAAAACGAAAACTATTTTTTTTCCAAGGTCTACAATGAAATATGTACAATTCAAGTTTGAAACATAGTCAATATATTTTTATTTTATCCATGTCTTCTTCCAAATGTGGAGCATATGGCCTTTTAAAAGAGTTATCTCAATAGAATTTTTAGCTACGAAAATTGTTTGATACTCATTTTTTTACTTAAAGAGTATAGCTATAAAGGACAGAGTTAGGCATGAACTAGCGTTTAGCTAATCGCTCTTGCTGTCCACTATTTTGGAACGAATTTTGTAGACATTACAAACATATAAGCCTTTAAGGGGTATTGTATAGGGCATCCAATCCCGGGATCCCGTTCAATTTTCTGATCCCGAAATTCCGGGATTGAGATGGCCGCGATCCCGGGATTTTGGGATTGCGAAATTGGCAAATTGAGGAATTCAAATTCCTCGGTGAGCTAAAAAAAAAAAAAACGAGTTTCTGTGAGATTCTGGGAAAAAGTATAGCAAATTGAGGATTTCAAATTCCTCGGTGAGCTAAAAAAAAAAAACGAGTTTCCGTGAGATTCCGGGAAAAAGTATAGCAAATTGAGGATTTCAAATTCCTCGGTGAGAAAATCTCAATCAAAATCTTGTAGTCTAGAAAGAAAGTTTAAACATTTGAGAGTATGTCTACAAAGGGATTTCTCAAAATTTTAATTATTTACCTAGTTACCCAACCGATTTATTTTAAATTTAGTTTGAACCTTTTTTATACATCCTTCTATGGCCTGTAGCAGATTTAAGTCAAAATTTTACTAAAAAAATTCTCTGTTTAGTTTTTACAAAGCTCGTAGAAACTCCCGAAATTCGTGCCTCTAGAACAGCCATACTCAACCTGCGGCCCAGTAAGCCCGTACAAATTGAGGATTTTAAATTCGTCGGTGAGCTAAAAAAAAGGAGTATACCATAAATATGTTGCGGCCCACGTAGAGAAGCAAATATCGGAATGCGGCCCGTAGGAAAAAAAGGTTGAGTATGGCTGCTCTAGAGTCTAGACTAGAATACCCCCTTAAACAGAAATTGATATTGTCAAGGTTGGGTTATTGGCACCCGCTTCCACTACCACTTTTGTGAGGAAAACTGGCAGGATTTTAAAAAAAAGTGTGTAGCTAAATTAATTGTGTTTGAATTTTGTTATCAGGTAACCCGTAATATCAATTGTTTATTGTCAATGGCCTTAAATGGCAACATTGTTTTTCGATACCGATGTGTTTTTGTTTTTTTCTTGCTTGCTCTTTGGGATACCATCCGCACCTGACGTGTGTTGGGAGACTTCCCAGTCTCTGGAGGATACTTCCAGAGACCTTCAGTTGTAAGTTCACTTGCAGTTCTTTTTCTTTGTGGTTTTGTTTTTTTTCCGAGATGAAAGAAATAATATTTTTTTCATTTCGACGAAAATTAAATTCCATTTTGTTCTCTGCGCAGAGTTTAACGTCATTTTTTTTTTATTTTACATTTATAAAATCGTGTGAGCAAGCTAGGTTTGTAATATTTATTGTGTATTGTAATAATTCAAAATTTTGTTTGTTAAATATTCTATGTAATTCGTGATTGCAAATTTTCTTAAATAAACGTTTTCGTGATAGTAGGGCGA
The DNA here is from genome assembly GCA_030503985.1 of Himalopsyche tibetana. Classification (NCBI taxonomy): domain Eukaryota; kingdom Metazoa; phylum Arthropoda; class Insecta; order Trichoptera; family Rhyacophilidae; genus Himalopsyche; species Himalopsyche tibetana. Next base: position 5,836,455 of record JAPJYX010000052.1, on the reverse strand, counting down.
TGTTTGATTTAATAACTACCCACGTGTGGACTCCCGAGCTTAGGCCAGCGGTATTTGTCGTAATGACTTTTATTAGTGGGAATTTATTCTTGGGGTTTAACATCGTGAACAATAGTAGAAATTTCAAACAATAAATGAAACTCGCTCTAAAAATAAATTACGAGTAATGTTAATATATTGATTGAAAAAATGATGTTCGTACTGGGATTCGAACCCGTGAGATACGTCACGGAATCCAACGACATTTATCGTTATGGTCCCGATTGAATACATCAATAATGAAACGTATTTTACCACAAATATGATATGGAAAGCTAAAACATATCTCGATTGCTTTTGAAAAAAAATATGTTTTAGGATATTTCATCTTATTTGAAGTTCCATATCGGATGGAAAGTGTCAAATAACACAAGTATTGGAAAATTCAATTCTGAATATATTTTCATTTTGTTTGTGGATCTACATAAGATGAAAAAACGGAGAAAAAAATAGAAATTCTCACGTTATATGTTATTTGCGTAAGAAGTCAAACCAAAATTGTCAGGCATTTTCTTGTTTGTGCAGTACGTTTTATTGAAAAATATTATGCTACCCTTTTGGCGATGTTTTCTAAGGATATCGATAAAATTGAGTTGTGTACTTTCATACTATCCAGAAGTTAAGAATTTGAAATGTGTTTCATGAATAAGAAACATTTACAGTAAATAAAGTAATTATTTTTTATTATGTTTGAATTTTCGTGATAATAATGAAGCCAGTCCTTATACTTTGATAAAATTTGAGTTAGTACAATGCAAGTAATTTTTGAAAATTATACGTCACTAGAACCACTGTAACACGCGAACTAAACGTCAGATTGTTATGAAATTTTGACTCGTATTATTTGAAGTACTCGTACACTCTAAAAATTGTATGGATTTGTCAAGAGTTGCGCCATCTATAAGTTATACTACGAACTTTTTTAATACACCCAATGTTATTAAGGATCAGCCGAAAATTTGTGTATTTGACAATTTAACGATATGAAGATGTCCGAGGAATATATTATATAATAGCCTAAAATAAGGTCGTTTGCGATGTGCAATCACTCCACGAAGGATAAAAGCAGTAAGTTCCAGAATTCAACAAAATCCCGTCCGCAAACAGAACATACTGGCTAGAGAGATGAATGTTTCGACTACAAGCATATCTCGAATCATCAAATTAGACCAAAAGATGGCAGCTTATTGTTAAAAACCGGTCAAACGTCAACGACATACATTGAGAAATTAGAAGGGTCAGATCAAAACAGCTGATAAGGCAGTACGCAGAAAATAAACACGGGAAGATCCTTTTTTCCGAAGTATTTTTTTACGATAGAACAAAATGTCAAGATCTATGCTCGCACTTCTCGAAACGCCTCTCAAGTCATTGAAAGAGTTGAGAAAGGTCTGTATCAGTCATAGTTTAGTGGGAGTACCCTTTCAGGAGCTGTCATATCCTATCTCTGAGCTTCATTTCTGTGCCCAAGTAGTCAAAACAAGTGAAAAAAACTATAAAAATGACATTTAAGGAAACGTTTTGAAGCTTTTAAACTAAAATATTTTTAACTGACAGTACTGGGTCTTCCAACAAGATTTTGCGCCAGCTCAAAAAACTCGGAATTGGCCTTCTGGAAGCCTCTTTTTAAAACTTATGCAGTAAAAGTTTTAAGCAGAGTTGGAGCGGATGACCTGAAGCAGAAGGCAATCCAACATTGAAAGTTTATAGAATGTCTTGAAAAAAACAGTAACCAATTTTCTTATGGATATTGTGCGTACCATAATAGACAATTGGCTCGTCGGATTAAAGAAAGCACGAGGTGGCCATTTTGAATTGTTTGTTTTAGAAATTATAGCTAATTGTATAACAAAATCAATTTAAAAATTGTTTTTTTTTTTACTTTGTTTTCTTGTTTTCCTTCAAAAACTTTGTAACAGTATTAACAGCACGAATAGGTATACTTATATTGTGACAAAAATATTTGGTGCTTTATCGCTTATTTTCTACTCATTCGAGTATAATCCTTGCATGCTTAAACAATTTAACAATACATACGAAAGGCCCTGAAAAGTTTCATCAATTTAAAATTAAAAACTTTTCGACTGTAATATTTTATTTGACATGATGATTATAAAGCGCGAAAAAAATACTTCTTAATTATACAGGTTTGTTTTATTGTCCTACCGTTGAATCCGTGCAGTATTTAAATAATCAAAATAATAATATTTTAATCAAAATGTTAATATAATTTTGATTATTTAGATACAACATAGATTCAACGCTACGGAATAACAAAAACCTGTGCTTGCATAAATAATGAATCAGTATATCATATTATAATATTTATTCTAAGTACAAACATAGTGGTAATGGTTACATATAAGATATTTATTTATTTTACATAAACATTGCAAAAGACTGACAAAATAATGTCTCTAAGCTGACTGCCTCAGCTGACTTGTCAATTTGACTCTGGTCTTGTTTTTTTTTATTTTAAAACTGGAGTCGGAGTCATCTTTTTTTTAACACGACACCACAGCCTTGATTATAATACTATTTGAATATTCTCAAATTAATGCATTTAGAATTTTCTGGTTGAATATTAGAGGTTGTATATTTCTACATTGTAAAAAAAGTAAGGTTTCATGTTTTGTAGCCCCTGCATTTACTCAACATATCCGACATGCCTAAAAAAAATAAGCCGAAATCCGAATACGACATCTAACGTTAAAAAATTAAACATGCATATATTGACGGAGTGAACAAAATCAATTCTGTATGTTGGTAGACGTGGTTCCCGTATTTGTCATTCGAATTTGTAACATATTTAATTGGGAAGGATTTTATTTGTTCGGCATACAGGAAGAAATTTAATTTCCAATATCTGGAATGTATTGCGTTTTTCGTAGAGGGTTTTTTTGTTTAATTTGATTCCAACAAATACAGATAGGTATTTGTTTAAAACGTTTAAAATTTGGAATTTACGACGAAAAAGAAATTGTATTGTATATGTATTGCATAATATAGATTTTCCAGCGGAATTTTGTCACCAATAATAAGTTTTGAATATTGTATAATTCAATTGTATTTCTACAATTAAAACAATGATATGGAAGAGAAAAAAACCCACTGACCCTAATTTTATTTTTACATCTAGAGTTTGAGATTTGGTTTCATTTATTGATATAATATTATCCGGTTCCCGGAAAGCGTTGCAATGCCACTTAAAAAAAGAAAGTGTTTGTGTTTATTGAAGTACATTTTTTTCCGTCTGTTTGACGTTTAAAGTTTGCTGCCGATATTCTATGTTACGACACACGCGTTAATTGTTAAGTTAACTGTACTATAACCTTCGCGCAAGTGCAAGAATACGTTGTCAAAATGAACTGTATGACAGACATACAAACATTGATTTTTATATATAAAACCTACTGTAAGTAAGTAAGTGTACCGGAAGTGCAAGCAAAAGTTTTGTCAAAGTTTAATTGCAATTTTATGAGCGGTGTGGCAGCGCATAAAGTACGAACAAATAAAAACAAATTATTTTGATTAAATCAATTATTCACAAACGCATACGTCATTGTTACGAAAAATACAATATTATAGCTGTGTGAGAACTGTTTGTTAAAAAAACTTTAATGATCATAACGTTTGATATTAACACTTAGCCTCTCAATTATAGGTTGTATAATACGAGTTTTTATTTTATTTCTTAAAGCATTTCCGTTAGTAATTTCTTGTCACCTGCCAATCGCCTTTCTTCTATGTGTACCAGCAACCTACAATCCTACCAAGCAGTGGTCTTCAAATAGTGGTCCACAAGAATTTAATACGATTACGTGAAAACTTTCACAATTGTGCCAAACCGTGCAGTAAAAAAGAAAATTTGTATTTTTATGTTACTTTGGTGTCCAGAAATAAAATGAAATTATCATCAAAATTTTGAATACTTTGAATTAAAATAGATTTGTTATTGTTGGTCGTTTTGTCATAATTAATTTTGTCAGAAATAAAAACCAAAAAGAGAAGTTGATTAGATATTAATTCAGCGCTTTGTCTAAGAAACAGGGCTGTAACCACGTACGTCAAATTTGCTTAGAAAAGGGACTGTCAAATATTGCACATTTTTTTATCTACCATTCGTTTTTAATTCTGTATAACACGTATATTTTTACCATTTTGTTTAAATGTTGAAAAACACTGTTACCAAGTACATCATTTGAATGCCATCGCTCGGAAGAAAAAGCAAGCAGAGTTGAGACTCTCCTGAGAAGTAATCGAGCCAGTTCTAACGTCTTTTCAAGACTACTGACGTAACAAAAAGGAACATAGCCATTTCCTGATCTCAGAGTTCTTCGAAAAATCAAATATAAATGATTGAACATTTTTGACTTTTGGTTTGCAGCCATTTATGTATTTAAATGGGAACATTAATCTATTTAACTTTCAATCGATTTATTAAAATATACCAAGAGCATAGATAACTGTATAATTTTTACTATTTCCAGTATGAGAAACGGCGTTTTCAAAGCACGATTGGTTAATTTAGTTTTCGACTGAAGGTGCTTGTTGAAATTTCAATATTAAATTTGAATCATGTGATGTGTGATTTTTTAATGTGAATTGTGTGAATTTACAAAATTTGAACGATTTAAATTTACGATTGCTTATCTTTTATATTTACTAAGCTAACAGTTTTCATTAAAACCCAAATAGCAATTGTTTGAATTCTATTTATAATTTTATATGCACGATAATATGAGAGAGTATTGACTAAGGAAAGGAAAAAATACGTCACCCACAGTTCTTTCAAAACAGTTTTTTTCGATAATCATAATGTATAAAATTTAGTACACGTCCGTAAGCTGAAAATTTCGAACTAGTATCTAAATTTAGCTTTTAAGTTTTAAAAAAGAAGGGCCTGTGGAAATTGTTTTCAGAAATGGTATGAAATTAATTTCAGATAAAGTCAATTAAAAATCAATTAATAAGTCTCCATGCACTTTAAGATTGTGTATATTTCATAATTTGCCTTTGTCCCAAAATCATCCAAAAAAGTTGTGTGGGTTAGGTCTTGGTCTTAAGATTTGGTATGAATTCGGAATTTCTGAAAAATCTGTCGGAATCTTTAAAAAAATCATAATAATTATGAAATACACACATAAATATACAAACCTATTAGAATTTAGAGTCTAATAATATTATATATTGATTTTATTGTAATAAAAGTAATGTAATGAATTAAATATATTCTGTAGCTTTATGTTATAATACAAAAATCCACAATTCATTTTCGCGCATTGATGTGACGGGGGGTAGAGCGTGACATGGGCCCGCATACGTCACTAACGGTCAGAAAGAATGGACAGCAAAAAAGGGAGAAAAAAAATACCGATGAAAATCATGAAACCAAATACATCCGGGGAGGAAGCAATAAATCTCCCAGATGTGAAGGGGTTAGCCTCGACACGACGGGGAAAAATGGTTTATCGCGCGGATTGTGGCCGCTTTTTATTGCCACTATGGCAAGAAATCGCACCGACGCTAATTTCGTGCCTAATTAATTCAATAACATAAATTTGTTGAATTGTATTTTCAAAATAAACAAACAAGCATTCGAAATTTTCAATTTCGTTTTGTATTCGCTCATACAATAATATATTATCAATAAAAAAATGTGTTAAAAAGGAATTATTTCAGCTTTTTTACAACGGGAAATATGTAAAGTTTGCGAAGTAGTTTTGCTGCTAAGTGTTTTTGTTAATCTGATAACAGATTTAAGTTTTTGTGTCCCATGTTAAATTATTTTCTATATAATTTTTGGTTTGAAGTGAGGTGAATTTTATTAAATAATAAAAAAAACAAATACTGTCTATGAACGTTCAATATTAAAAAATATCAAATTCCTTAATGAATTAAGAATAAATTTTATGTTCGAAAACTATGTATTTAAATTTTATTTTTAATTTTTGAAATAGTAAATTCAAATCGCTGGTTGTCTTCTTCTTATCAAAATTTTAAATTTCATTAGGTTCTTATACATTATATATACATTACATATTTAAGTAAGTTTTGTCTTATTTTTATTTCAGAAGTTGCTCCATATAGTTACATGTCTAAACAGAACATAACTAAATTGAATATTATTTAATAGAATATGATAAACAGAAAATAATTAAGCAGAAAATGAAACTAAAAAAAATAAAAATATCATTTTTAACTTTTAAGATTTCAACTGAAGGTGCTTGATGTAATTTCAATATTAAATTTAAATCGTTAAAATCATTTTTAACCATAAAAACGCAAAAAGAAACATTTACTTTACTTTTTGAACACATGAAATAAAAAAAGGTAAGGATGGTTTTGAATAAAACGATGCCTGACAAAAGTTGCTGATTGATAATTCTGAGTAAACAGAAAATGGCAAGTTTTATTTTTTTGATTAAAGCCTCTGAGATCGACATTTTATGTTGTATGGGGATAATCGAACACCTGAAAATTGAAGAAAGTTAAGTGGTTTTTTAGAAAAAAATGAACTTTATACGATACAATATTCTACATGCCTAATCGTATCTTAAAAGTGAAGTGACTTCAGTAAAAACACAATGAAATAGCATCTCCCTTAAATAAAAATATGCAGTCCACCAAAACATGTAAACATGTATAAAAGATATAAAAGTTTTACAACTTTACTTTTTGGCTCGCTTCACTTCTCGAAGACTCAATTATAATATCAAAAATAAAGATACAAAAATGCCGATCTGACAAAAATAAGAGCTAAAAATTAATGAACCGGGACAATTGCCTGTCTTTTAATTATTATTAAATAGTTTTTTTCTAAATTTCCGGGACAATTTAGTACTCATCCGGGATACGGAATAGCGATTCCAATTCCGGGACACCTGTCAACCCTAGCCTTGACAGAAGAAAAGGCATTTTCGCTTTAATATTTTGTGGAGAATCAAATTAGAATTTTCATCGGAAGAATTAGAAAATTAAAATAATGTCAGATTTCTCTGCGGACCATCAAAATTGTCTCGCGAACCACTGGTGGTCCACAGACCAAACTTTGTTGACCGCTGTTATAATATATACATAATAATAATTGCCTATAAAAATAAATAATATTTTTGGAAAACTGTTCTAATCAATGTTACAACATAGTTGTTATAGACAAAGGATTTTATCAAAGAATCTTTTGTATACTTTACTAACTTCTGCCGGAAAGGTGACGATATTATCTAGCATAGAACGAAATCTGAATAAACGAATTTTACCAAGAGCTCTGCGTCTATGTGGTAATTGTTCACAAATAGCAATGGCGGCTTCACGACATCTATAAAACTTCAGTAATATTTAGTAAGTAAGTAAGTTATTTTATATTTCTTTACTGATATTAATGTCAACATTGAAGTAAACAACATTGAAACATACTTTATATGTCGGTAAAACGAGACTATACAATATATATGACGATATTGTTCCATTTTGTTTGCATCAATTTTATGGCGCCATTATTAACTCGAACTGTCAAAGTTGTTGTATTGTCAATGCTCGACATAATCACGGAATAGCGTGAAACAAAATATTACACATGAATAAGTTCAAAATGATATTGTTGAGCAATAATGGATTCGTAAAAACGTCACCTTGGGTAAACAAGGTTCCATCTGAAAAAACTAAAACTGTGCAGGAGAAGCAATTTAAGACTTCAGAAGATGTATCTTTTTGTAGGAACGATATTTTAGATTAAAGGTAAATTATTTAAAAGTATTAACATAATCAGAATTAAATTTATATCTTACATATTAATTGTATAAGAATTTCTAGAAGAGACAAAACTGCAGAGAGACCTTCGGTGCTCTCAAATGTTATTAAATGGCTGAAAGAAATACGCAGATGGAAAGAACCTTGGTGCAATAATTCGTGTTATTATCGGCCATTTTTTAAAAAAATATAAGCAACCTGTATGAGGAATTAACTAACTCTCCACTCAACAATATTGCCTCCCTAGTAAGTACGTTACAACATTTGTTTCATTCACATATGGGATACTTGTAAGAAACACACTTATGCATCTACATACGCGAATGAAAGAGTAAACCGTTTCTAAGACGGTGATTTTCTAAACGCTGATTTTTTAATTATGCATTCAGATGGAACTTTGGTGTTATTGATGTATTTAATAGATAGAACCGTATTTTGGATGCAAACAAAACTGCATTAAAAAGTCATTTTGTGAGAAAAGTGGAGATGGAACCATGTTTACCTAAAAATACAAAAAGTCTATTCGATCGTATGTCACAATGTAACTAATGAATGTCACCAGAGTCAAGACGGCGCCGTTTATTTTGTTTCGTTCCCGCTATTTTGTCTATGCCTGTTATAGAGAATAATGATATCGGAATATTTCTATCGATATTTGAATTCCATTTGATTGAACGTCAAGTCAATTCTACCATACAATTATTTTGCGAGAACAGCTATTTTTTTTTTGCACGCGTCTGATGCTTTGTTAACTGTTTGTGTTTTGCTATTTTCACATAACTTTCCTATTTGTAATTTTATCGATTGGTTCAACTCGTGTTTTTTCTGCGGCTTGCCATTGAGTTTTTAATCACAATAGTTTTAATTTGAATCCGGTTCACACAATATATAAATGGACATACATATCGACTGTGGAAAGGAAAAAGGACGTAGCCTACAGTTTTTTCAAAACAGCTTTTTTTCGATAATCAAAATGTATCAAACTTGATACACGTTATATCAAAAGGACGCAAGCTGCAAATTAGTATCTAAATTAAGCTTTTAAGTTTTGAAAAAGATGATTTTGTAAAAAATTAAAATCAAGAAAAAAGATTGAAATAAAAGTTTTCCCTAAACAATTTCTTTAATTAATATTTCATTATGTCAATCAAACACTAGTTTAGAAGTCTCCGTGCACTTCAAGGTAGTGTATAATTCATAAAATTTGGTATTTGTGGGTTACGTCCTTTTTCCTTTCCACAGTCGATATGTATGTTATATAAATACATCTCGTACTATGGAAATGCCTTGAGCCTTGAGCTTGATCCTGTTGCTTTTTTATAAGCTGTATTAAAATCATGTTTTATGCCTCCAACGCCTAAGTGCTTGTGATTTTGGATAAAAATATAAAGCAAAAAAAATATCGAAAAACTATTAAATTATTTTTTCTGCAATCACACCCATCCACCCATTGTACATCAAAATATTTTATTTATTCAAAAGTATAAAATCCTACGTTAAAGGGTTGAAATTTCTCCACCACTCATCCGATCTTAAAAACGGGACATAGCAAGAGTGAAAATAAAACCATGTATCCATTAATCTCTTCCATAAATAAAGTTCGGGCAAATGAGCAACAAGCAGTTCTAGTAGAAAATATTTTATCTGAAAAAAACCCATAACGAGTCTGTATTCTATTATACATGTGGTAGCGGACATGGCTTTAAAAATGTAACATGCGAATAAATCAAGTTTGTTTGAAAAAAAGTAAACATGGCAACTAAACAGTATTTAACTGAAAGCCTTGCCTTTGCTCCCCTAATTCGATCATAGATTAGGGGTAAAGTGATCCCCAAATCCCTGAAAAAGATTATATTCGTTGCTCATTTGTGATAAGCTTCAGATGTGGAGGCAAACACTTGACCTCACATAGCACCGCGCTTAGGGTCAGAGTGAAAAATTCGGCCAAACTAAATAAATTTATCTTGGACCCTTTTTCAGGGCGTTGTGAGAGGCCCCTATCAATTTATTTCGAGGATATATTTATAAAAAGTTGAATATGAAGTTTCGAAGGAATGTTTATTTTTATTGGAATATTTTGATTGGCGTAAAACATACGTTAGTTAATATTGTTTTATCTACTGTTGACAAGTTTGATGGGAAATGTACAATTAACAATATTTTTTTTCGTTATCATTGAAAAAAAATGAAATTGTTTTATGTTGTATTGTAAAACTGCTGTTAGAAGTAGTACATACGAGGAATGATTGTCTTTGGCAGGGATCAAATATTTCGATTCAACTGCCTTTCCTGATTCATTTGTTTAGGTCACAGTCATGAGTATATGCTAAACATAAAAAAATATGGTAACTAACGAAACTGATAAAAATGAATAATGTATACGAAGAGATTCTTTAATATAAATTAAAAAGCATTCTTTTTGTAGGCAATTATTACAACGGGCTTACAGCTAGTTATTATAATGCTGATTTGATGGAAAACAATCGTCCGTGTATATTAATTTGAAAATTATTATTTTTGTCAGATTCGAATTAATACATCTATATTTTGATATTATAATTACTCATGTAACATAAAATATTGATTCTTGGATTGTTATCCTAAAAGCTGAAAGTTTTTATTTGCTTTTTACTCAGAACTATCAATCTGTTGCTTACAAACGTTTGCCAATATATTGATGGTATATCGAAAAATGAACAAAGCATTATTTTAATTAAAATATTTTACAGCAATATATAATAATTCTCGGTAAAACATTCACGCATAGCCACTTCTACGCAGCCATTATTGGTACGATATTTGATCAAAAATATTTTATTTTGTTTGGTAGACAAATAAATATTCAACATTGATTTTACCAAAACTTGTGTTCGGAAATAAACATTTTTCGCTAAAATGTTGACGGTGTATTTTTTACAATGTCCTCTTCAAATAGAAAGACATATTGATTTTTGTGTCCATGTGAACATAATTTATTTAACTAGAAATGGTTACAGGCAGTGGCTTTTACTTCTCTTTTGGGGGTGTATATAAATAAAAAAATGGGTTGGGGTAGTTTGTGAGGTTATTGCTCTTAATACACCCCGTTTTTTAAATTCGGCTGTGTAACAAGATTTTTAAGAGTGTTCATACATCCATTACTAATAAATTGAATTATTATTATACATAAATTTGTAAATTTTCGATTTACTATAGATTGACTATTTTTTGCTTGTTCATTTTTTAGTGTAAGATGACGACGATGTGTTTGATACACTTGTTATATTACAGAGTGTTATGTGTATTTTTATTATTTGAGAAGCATCATCAGACGTTACGTCGCAAGAGTAACGCATAAACTGAAAATTGATTGTTATATTTAAGTTGTAAATAACATTATAAAAGTCCGGGTTCATCCTTTACCACTGGCCGCAAGGAAGGGTTAAGATACAAGATATCAAGACTGTCAAGCTGCTTCTACCTGCCTGTTTAAACAGAGATACGGATAAGATCACGTAAGATGTCCCTACTACACTCTTTAGAAAACAGAGGTTGATCGACTGACTAACAAACAGTTGTCATAACAAAAAAATATCCTTAAACATGTTGAAATACTCCATAAAGTAAATAAATTACCAGTAGTAAAAGAAAAAAAGAGCTCCTCATCCTTGCTTACAAGATACGACTTAAGGTCAAGAAAAATATAACGTTCGTTCATAGGTCATTTTCATAAAATAGTTTTTGCAACTCAACGATTCTAATTAAGTTAAGAAGTTTCACAATAGCGAAAATTGGGCTCTCTAGTGGTGAAGTGAGCCAAATAGTTTAATGGTAAAACTTTTAAGTACAATCGCGTCTTTGCTTGGTGTTTTGTTGGATTGCATATTTTTTATTTTATGGACATTACACTATTGCAATTTGTGTTAACTGAGGTTACTTTACTTTTACGATACTTGTAGAATATTACAACGCATTTAATTTATTGGCTACCACCTGGACCACTTCACCTCTTATGCGCCCAATTCATTGTCAAACATCAAATTCCAAAAAAAAATTCAGAAAGAAATTTAGATATGTAACGAGTCAATGCATCAGTTTGACTATAAACAGCAATAAGTGAATTTAAAATTGAGAATTACATTATGATAAATTCTAAGGAATCAAAAAGCTTGTATGACTCGGGTTAAACGTTTCATGTTCGGGTTCACAAATTATGGGGTCGTATAATTTTGATATTCAAAACATTTGTATGAATTTAATTTGGTCTGATTTTATCAACTAGTAGTATAAATGCTAAGTGCGGGTGAAATTTGAAATGTTATACGTTATTTTAATGGTTAAATATTTTATAAGGTTTTTCTGCTCATAAAGATTCCAAGAAAACTAAAAGAAAATTTACCTTTCGTTGGAAAATGGCTGAAGAACCGTAACTTTCAGCAAAACATTTTTTTTTAAATCTATGTCCACTTTTAATGTGGCTTTTTTTATGAAAACAGTGGCTCAACCTCTCTTTTCCAAAGAGAGTAGTAGGGATAAAAGGATATCGCTAGAACAGGACTAGTCGTTAACTAATCTTACGCCCAGTTATGAAATAACGGGAAGGGTAGTAGGGAAATTAAGCCATCACAAACACCCATGCCTTTGAACAGAAATTATGTTTTACTGGGAATTGAACCCGTGAAATCTGCTACGCTAACCGCTACGTCATAGGAACTGACTTTCAGCAAAATAAATGGGATTTTTTTTTTTAGTATTAAGAAGAATATTCTCGGAAATGTACTTTTTATTTCATCATCGCCACATGGAATTTTAATTACAATTCGTAGTTGTAAAAGCTTTGACTATGGACATTGTCGCCTGTGTGGTCGAGTGGTCAACGTCGTTGGCTTCGGCTACGGAGGTCACGGGTTCAAATTCCAGTACGGACATTTCTATAAATTGATTTTTATGAAGGCATGGATGTATGTGATGTGTTGAATTCCCCCCTCCCACCCATCTCATCTTATGAACGGGGCGTATCGAGAGCGATTAGCTTAACACTAGTCATATCATAGCCTTATCCTTCTATTCTTACTCTCTTTGGATAAAAAGAGGTTGACCAACTGAGTAACAAGCAGTTCTTGTAAAAACACTTCTGTTGAGATAAACTCCATTAGGAGTCCATATGCTCCACATTGGGAGCGGACATGGTAAAAAAAAATGGACACAAGTTTCTGGTTAAATGTTCATGTGAACGCTATCAAGACACTATTTTGGACCGAACAGGTTAAAGTAAACTATGCTACGATTATTATTTTTATTACCGAGCATTATAAAACAGTATTCGTAAAGCGTTTTTTCCTGTTCACTAAAAACCTTTAAGCTGGAAAAATATGTATCAGTATATTGTTAAGCTAGAATAAATGCGTGAAAGGATGATACCATGGGTCCATGGAACTGAAGCTAGTAAAATTATTATTATGAATACTCTAAATTATTATTATGAATTACTCTTGGAAGGTTAACATAATATTTTTGATAATTTCTGAAGCATCTTTGTATAAATGTATTATTTGTATCTAATTTAATTTCATAACTTTGTTATTTTACTAATTGTATTTTTTATAATTGTGGCACGTGTTTTATTGTACTACTTGATGGAATTATCACTATTATAACTTGTGTCTAACTTCAACCCTGTATCTTTTATAATAATTATAAAATAAATCCAAGATTTTTGTAATTTACAAATTAAGAATTTTAATCAATGTTTACTTTATTAATAAATAAACTTATAATTGTTAAACTTCATGTTTCAGAAACAATCAAAACACGTGTCACAATTAGCAACGTAAACAATGTTTTAATAATGTAATTAAATTAAATTTGAGGTAAATATAGGATTTATGAAAAATTCCGAAAGAAATAGCGATTTTTGTTAGTTTGAAAGTTACTGTAGACATAATATTGGGCTTTTTATCTTTTTTAACCATGTTCGCTCTCAATGTGAGGCATATGGTCTCTTGATAAAGGCATCGTAACAGACGTTTTTCTACGAGAACTGCTGAAAAATTCTAAAAAAACATTGTTAGGTCCTATGGCGCAGTGGTTAACGTTGTTGGCTTCCGTGCCGTACTCACGGGTTTGATTCACAGTACGAACTTTTTTTTAAGTCGGACTTATACTTAAACTCAACAGCTCTCTGAATTTTTCATTGGAAATATTATCATGTTATATGATGAAAAAAATGAAATCTACGTTTTTTTTTTTGATATCAAATTTATGGAGCTTTAAGTACCAGGACGCGCTAGCGTCAAGGTTCTTCTAATCTCCTTCATAGATAAAGTTTTTGTTGAATTGTAAATTGTATCCCCTTACCATATTTTGCAGACGGAAGGGCGTGATCACTACAGAGATAAGAAGTTCACGAAAACTCCATATACATTATTTTGGAAATCCCATTCTATATGCTTTCCCATACTGTATCCGTACATGTACACACACATACGCATACGTACATACACACATACAGTACACAAAAAAGTCAAACAAAGAGAGTCATTTTCGTGATGCTAAGTTTGTTCTAAAATTGCCAATTTTGGACGACACAAGATCTATGGAGGGTCGTCGTGCAGAACTGCTCTCAGTCTAAAACGATTCTCAGGCAGTTTCTCGTCATAGTTGTGGAGATTAGATATCGTTGGGTTAAAATGTTTTCCTACTTCGCTGTGAAACTTTTGAGATATCTCACGAACTCTCTCTCTCTCTGTCTCTGTGAAGCAGCGTGTTACGCACGTACCACGGGGCGTTACATATCTGTCTCAGTGATTTATTTGAACAATCTGGATAGTCTTCATATGTTTGCGGTGAGCATACGTCCATATTGGAGCAGCGTACACCATGATTGGTCGAGTAATTGCTGTGTAGAGGAGCAGCTTGCTTTTGAGAGTAAGTTTGCTCCTCACGTTAAGCATCAAATACAACCTTGCATTTGTAGCATTAGCTTGACGTTTTTTAATCGCGGCATGTTCATTAAATTTAAGTCGACTATCTAGCGTGAGTACAAGATACTTAACCAAATTGGACCACTTAATCTCTGCGTTTTGCATGCAAAATTAGGTTTTCTGATAAAACCCTTGGAAAACATTACTGCCGCGCTCTTTTCGGTATTAATTTTGATTCGCCATTTGTCGCACCAGTCTGCAATTGTATTAGCAGCTAATTAAACTTGCGTGACAGCGCTTTGTCGATTTCGAAATTTAGCTAAAATAGCCGTATCATCTGCATATTGTGCTATAATTGTGTCGTTTTCTCCGCCGGAAGGAATGTCATAGGTGTATATATATAGGTCCCAAAACAGAGCTTTGCGGAACTTCCGCTCTAGTTGATATTGGTGAGGATCGAATTCCATCCATTTTAACGTTGAAACATGGCTAGCACGAAAGCCGTGTTGAGTGTCTGGGATGATTTTTTTCACCGTAACTACTTCTTGTAATCGAATCTTAATTACACGCTCTAAGACTTTGCTCATTGCGGGAAGCAGACTTATTGAAATTTTGTTACATATATGGTTTATCCAAATAAGTAAATGTCGATTCAGTTATTAATTTATATGTGCTGAATGTTTTTATTGAAAGATATAATAGCTCCAATTTCTGTCAGCTACTGAAAGCTAGTGATTTATCAATCTCCTGTATCAAAATCGAATTGGTTTGTTATTAATTTCTTTAACTCGATGGTTGCCACAGACGAGATATCTCATAAAAATTTTCGTGCTCAACACGCCAGAGACGAGTTATCTCGTCAATAACTAATTAAATTATAGTTGAAAACTATAGCCGGCATGCTAGGTAATTAATATTAATTATCTACGGCAGCTAAAAGGCTAAAGAACCAACGTGCAAACACCAATACTAAAAGGTGACTTGCTATGAATGATTAAGAACGCTAATTCTGGGTTAATTCAATGTTATGTTTTAAAATATAACAAAAGAAATCTTTTTTATTTTTCATGTAATAATGTTTTTTTAAAACGTTTGAAGTTCAATGTGGATTATACCACAAATAAATAATACATTAAATTAACCAAGTAACAAAGCGTGTGAAACTAAAAAAAATGGTATTTTTTACATGATAACAACAACAACAATTCAATAGTACCCACTATTCGTTGTGTTTAAGCAACATGTCTGTATTTACTTAGATTGTACACATTTCGATGAATATGATAGATAAGTTACTTTGTTTTTTTATTGTGTTTATTTTACACTTTTTCAGAAAATGTCAATATTTACTTTCAACCCAATTGAATTTGTGATCGACTTCTTAGCGAGTAACTTAAGATAATAAATATACGATAAGAAAGATAAAATATATTTTTAAAACCAAATCTCGCTCTTAAAGTGGACTCCTAGCTTATTTTTACTAAATAGTAGTTGTTTTAGAACAGTGGTTCCCAAAGTGGTTCCTGTGGACCCCCAGGGGCCCATAAGACTGCTGAGAGGGTCCGGGACAAATTAAAAATCATTTGGGGGTGCGTTGACAACGTCAGAAGGTCCACGGAAGAATAAATATTTTTAGAAAAGAGACTTTGAGCGACTGACTAACAAGCAGTTCTCGCAGAAAAAATCTGTTAATATGCCTCCATTAGAAGGCCATATGCCCCAGATTGGAAGCAGACATGGATAAAAAAAATACCATTTAAGGCATAAACTTTATTATTTCACTTGGGGGTCCACGGTCAGGTTTTTGCTTTAAAAGGGGTCCATGAGCACAATAAGTTTGGGAATCCCTGTTTTAGAAGAACTAATTGCTTATCAGTCGCCTAACCTTTCTTTCACTTATGGGCTCCCAAAGTACCCATTATAAATCATTGAAAGGCTCACAAATTCTTTAAATCGTCAGTAAAATACGAAGGCTAGCAGTTTTAAAATATTTTAATATATAGCAAACAATTATATTAAAATATTTCATGGTTTTTTTACATTCAAAATTTGGTTTTGGCTAGTATTTTCAATACGGAAATTTTGTTATTATCATATGATCAACACATTAATTTAAGTATTGAAAAAACACCGTCAAACCGCTTTCGGCAACAGCTGGGGTGGGTCCAACGTTAAGCGGCCGCGTGGAGCCCCGAAGTACCAAGGGCCCCCAGTATTGGAATGTTTTTAAACTAGAATTCGAAAAAGTACGCTTTTGCTTAAAGTCCTCTCTCCATAGAACGGTTTTCATGTACAGTAATACTTCGAGTATCCAGGTTATTATAATTCTATGGGTCTTTTCCCATAATAAGAAAGATTAAATAGTATGGCTATTTTGAATGTATAGCAAGAAATTTAAGCCGAAGTGACATTGAAAAAATAATTGAGAAATTTTCAAGAAAGCAAGACGAAACTTCATTTAAAAATATGTTTTTTTTTATTATTTATATTTCTTTTACTATATATAGGTATGTTTTGCTAATTTTTTTTTTCTAACTTAAGTTTGAGGTCTCCAAAAAATTTTACCGCTCCGGTTCTGCTCTGACTTTATCCGCCACTTGGTAACACTGATATTTTAGTTCTAAATCTCAATCACGTTTGATTAATCACGTAGAATTGTATTAATTTTTTTATATCCAAAAAGAATTGAAGAAAAAATAATTTTTAATTAAAAGGTCCCTTTTAAGTGTAAAAAGTTATCATTGAGTTTTACTGAATATGTTTTTTTTTTGCTCGAAAGAAAGTTTTGATGAAATATATAAAGCCAATGAATCTTGAATCTATAAAAGCACAAGCAAGTCACGACCTTTTTGTAAAATAACGTGTGACTCTTTATACTGAAAAAAAAAATACCCAATATGTTTGACATTTGACCTTTTCAAAACGTTGAGTAAAGTTAAAACATCATTCCACTTAAAGATCAATACGCTGAAGCACTTTAAACAAAACAAAACATACAAGATAAAAAGAAAATAACAAAAATACGTATCATGAACTGCCAGGTAGGATTGCCAATGCTTAAAAAGATCGTTAATTAAAAATGTGTTTTTTTGTAAATTAATACAAAGAAAGTCAGCAAAAAAAAATTCAGATGATCATGATTTCAGATGTTAAAAGGTAGTAGAAGCAAGGTTTTGTGAAGCTTCATAATAATTGTACTATTTATCTAGTCAATAGTTTAAAATTTCGACTGAAGGTGCTAGGATTTCAATATTAAATTTGAATCGTTCAAATTATACACATTCACACAGATTTTGTCACTTATGACCCAGGTTTCGCCTTTCAGCATCTCCAGGCGTTCAAGTGCACGGATGTCAGTTCAAGTTCATGTACATAATTTGAACGATTCAAATTTAGTCAATAGTTATTTTGGCTAAGCATAAGCTTTGTTTCAACGACGCTGTGATGATTAAATAGCTATCATTTTTTTTTAAATCCAGGTCTTAAACTGCATGCGACTCAGTTTTTCTACCTCTCATTTCTTCAAATACAGTAAGGTTATAAAGGGTAGAGGGGGACAGGACTAATGGTAAGCTAATTATTTTCGATACATCTCGCTATTTTGGGATTGGAAGTGTGAGAAGGAATTTTTAGACATCACAAGCATAGATCGTTTCTAACAAAAAAATATTGAAAAAATACTGTTTGTAGTGGGACTCGAACATTTTTTTTCTTATTCCAAAATATATTTAATAACCAATGAGGTATTTGGTTGAATAGCCTTTAAAGAAGTGGAACGTACCTACAATTGATTGGTCAAGATTTAGAATATAGGAAAACCATTTTAGCTGATAAATCAATAATTAGAATGATTCTCAGTATATGATTTTGACGTAAGCCGAAAACATTTCTTTCAGCCCTGCGTCAAAAAACCCTTAAAAAAAACATTGATCGTCATCCGAAAATTCGCGCCGAGCTTAATTCCATCAATTTCAATTTGTGAAGCCATTTTAAATTTGCACATTTCAGGAAGTGTGCATAAATAAATACGATAAATTATCCCCACGTGTTGGCAACGCTGAAAGCCTTCCAGACGTGCGATGTACGTGTCAACCCTTCTTGGTGGAGACCCATTTTCGACGGCTGTCACTTTTGAAAAAAGAACACTCTGTTTTTACCACGCGTGTATCATATATTTTATATAATAACAAATTTATTTTATTCCGGAAATGCTGTCGCAAAACGCGAAGTTCTTAATTTAAAGATACCTATGTAATCATTCATTGTTATTTTTTTTCTAAGATACTGAAAACAAAATTAAATAAAAATACAAACTCTTTTATTTAAAAAAATATATAATATAAAAGTTGAATACAGGAATATTTCACTATGATCACGTAACATTCTTTTGTGTCATTTAGTTTCAAACTCTGTGGGTTGATACTCAAAAATCGTGCAATGGAATAATTCACTTTTAGGGTGTTCACTGTCAATACTTGGTGGAAAGGCATGATATTAAGAAAAACACAATATTAATTTGTACTTTTTTCCATTTATTATTTGTCAAGATCATGACCAGTTTCGATTAAGGCAAGCATTGTCAACTGATTAAAGTGCTCGCCATGAGCGAAACCGGTATTGATTTTACTTCAAAGTTCGAATAGATTTTGGTTCAAGTCTTGGCGAAGTAAAAATTAAATTGAATTGGACATAAATTTTTAATTTTTTAAGTATTATACTTTGGACATTAGTATTTGTATTGTTATGTTTGGTAAAACCCGTCTTATCTTATATGAATGATATAAAATTAGTGTAATAAGCTATTTCTGCAAGACTTGAGATAAAATAAGTTAGTTGTATTCCTATACAGAAATATTTCATTATTTATATTTAAAAAAAATTCAATTCGATCACGATAATATTTGACCATAGTAAAAACCATAAGCCTCGGATTAACTTCAAAAAATCATCCCAATACAATAAATTTAAAGCTTTTGCGAGAAAAATTGGAATGTAGTGAAAGCTGAAACAGGCTATAATAAAAATTGAAACACTAATAAAACGCTCAATTAACCACGCTTACACTGAACAGCTTTTGAAAACGTAGCTTTCAAATAAAAAAGCTCCAGACAAATACTTTTTTTTTCGGTTAAAGATATATATTATTACAAAACACTTTTTTTGTAGTGGAGAGGTAACGTTGAGAGTAAAATACTTTTTATCCAAACTTTGAATCCACAACTGGACAAATGTAGACATTATTTTTTCTCTAGTACTATTTTATTTGACTTGAACTTCAGGTTCGTAGCGCATTTGTTAACGTCGTTGGCTTCCGTGACTTCGATGTGACTCATGTTAGAAGACTTGGATATTTGTGATGTAAAATTTCTCATACCCTTCCAATCAAGTACAAGAAAAGCGATTAGCTCACCAGTTCTGTTCTAATCCTATCGTTTCTATTCCTACTCTCTTGTAAAAAAAGAGAGGTTTTTCAACTGAGATATAAACAGTTCTCGCAGAAAAACTTCTGCTGGGAAACCTTCATTAGGAATTCATACACTCCCATTGGGAGTGGACTTTCAATGTAGAGCATTTGTATTTCTAATTAAGCTTATCTTAACAGGTGTTTTTTTCTCCACAAATTGAATGTTACTAAAAGTCCAAGAAAAAAGTTTTACCATTTTACTAGTTGGCTTACTTTACGTCTATATGGTCCATATAAAAAAAACACTTGCATGATTTGGAAATGCTCGTGTTAAACGAAACCAATCCTGATCCTTATAAATAACCAAAGGAAAAGTAAAAAAATAGTTTTTTTATATTATTATTATTATTATTATTATGTCCCTGCTGTGGCCAAGTTGGTTAGAGTTTGCTCTATCGATCACGCAGATCTGTGTTCGATTCCCGGTAAGATCACAGTGAATTTGAGAATTATTCAATTCAAAGTTGTGATCGAAGACTGGGTGTTTGTGGTGTCAATTCACATCATTTCCTCTCCTCCCATACTTCTGATCCTTTAATAACTGGGTGTATCAATAGCAATTAGTTAACCACTAGTCCTGTTCTTAAATTATCCTTCTTTCTCTACTACTCACTTTGAAAAAAAGTGAGATTGAGCGACTGAGTAACAAATAGTTCTCGTAGAAAAAAACTTCTGTTGAGATACCTCCATTACGAGTTCATATGCTCTACATCAGGAGCGAACATGAATAAAAGAAAATACTATTAAAAAAACACTATTTCTATTCAATAATAAAATACAAAAATAACAACTACATATCGATGGTATATTTTACCGAGGGTGTGATTTGGTACTATGACAGTATAAAAAGATTTTTACTCAAGTCGCTACTAGACTATCATTCAATTACAGCCTTAACAAATTAAGAGGAATACGCACTTGGAAAATAATACAGCAATTTATTCTGATGGCTTGAGGGTGGATAGTTTCTAAAATAAGTAAAGACTGGAGAAAGTCTGTAAAAAACACGAGAACCATTAAATAACATGAGAATTAAGTTGAGGGTATTTGAGCATAAAAAAGAACATATCTGTTACGTTATGGTTCGTGAAATACTCGTCTCTAAGTCGTTTATTCGGATAATGCCATAAAATCAGCTTAAAGATATTCTTTACTGCGATTCGTGTGCATTGAACCTAATAAAAAGGCCAATAAAACCCTTTTGATTGGACCACCTGATGCCAACTTTGGGATACATTCCTATCACGACTAATTGAGCACTTTATTAAAAGGTTGCCTATCTCTTAAAAGTATTTAATATAGTTGATTACCCAAATCGACTGTGGAAAGGAAAAAAGATGTAACCCACAGTTTTTTTTCGATAATCACAATGTATCAAACTTGATACACGTTATATCAAAAGGACGCAAGCTGCAAATGGCGAATTAGTATCTAAATTTAGCTCTTAAGATTGAAAAAGATGAGCTTGTAAAAAAATTAAACCAAGAAAAAAGACTGAAATAAAGGTTTTTCATAGACAATGAATCCGGTTCACACAATATATAAATGGGCATACATATCGACTGTGGAAAGGAAAAAGGACGTAGCCTACAGTTTTTTCAAAACAGCTTTTTTCGATAATCAAAATGTATCAAACTTGATACACGTTATATCAAAAGGACGCAAGCTGCAAATGCCGAATTAGTATCTAAATTAAGCTCTTAAGATTGGAAAAGATGAGCTTGTAAAAAAATTAAACCAAGAAAAACGACTGAAATAAAGGTTTTTCATAGACAATTTCTTTAATTAATATTAGATTATGTCAATTAAACACCAGTTTAGAAGTCTCCGTGCAATTCAAGATTGTGTATAATTCATAATCATCAAAACAATTTTTTTGTGCCTCCTGTAAAATTTTATATTTGTGGGTTACGTCATTTTTCCTTTCCACAGTCGATATGTAATGATTACTGCATTAATAAAAACACAATAATCCTTTGTACTTCATTCCACTTTATTTAATATGTCAGGACCGGTTTCGCTCATTGCGAGCATAGTCAACTGTACATATTCGAAAGCTGTACTATTTTGAAATGAAAACATATTTTACTATTATGTGCGTTTTTGGCAGTATGTGGTGCAATAACAGGTTGTCCCATAAGTCTTTGCGTATTTTTTAACACGTTTGTGATATAAACTTTTCTTTTAAATTTATGCTGTATTTTTTTGGTAAATAATAAATTAAAATATTTAAATCTGCTTTTTTTATTAAAAAATAATTATGTTACATATTGACTTGGCATTTACTTGGTAGAACTCCGTTATAATAGGGTAAAAATATTTAGTTCTACAGTTTTTATACTTATTGGTTGATAACTATTTCGGCTTTCGCCATCGTCAGAGCTATGATTAAGCTAACATTTTTCTCTCAACTGGCTCCGAAGAGATACACAATGCATCATTTTATTCACTCTAATATCCTAATTAAAATTACAATTATAATATTACACTTCTTAAATATGACTAGTGCTTTTTTTTTAAATTACACTGAATAGAAAAAGGGTAGAACAGTTGTGTTTTGAAGCCAAGACCCACTCCGTATCGTCATGATGATGATTTAATTTATTTTTTATGATCAGACAAAAATCTTTCAAAGTAAATTTCTCATCAAAACAAAATCCAATAATTCTTCTGGATCAAAAAGATGAGCTTTTAAATTAATTATGAAATTTTCTCCATTATTCGGATTCATCCAAAATGTTATCATTGAACGTAATTAATTTAATAACGAAAACACTCAGGCTTCTCAAATATTTCTGTTTCTCATATTAAAACAATAATTACGCTTCAACGAGCCAATTCATTAATAAATTTTGAGAACTTTATAAGAAATTTATTTGCGTATTAGACGAATTTTTCTGTAACTTAAAGTATAATATTTTTCCTTCTTGAGTCATGTATCAAATGGAGAACATTAAAAATCAAGTGTATCTATTTTTTTTTGTAATTGCCAGTTATTTAAAATATATATAACAATGCTTTTTTAACCATTACTGCTCCCAATGTGAAATATATTAAGCCTATACGGATTTGATCTCTACAGAAGTATTTCAACAACCACTTTATGTTACTCAGTTGCTCAACCTCTCTTTCTTAAAAGAAAGTAAGAATAGTCCGATAAGAGGCTAGAACAGGATTGGCGGTTAGCTAATCGCACACGCTATGTTCCGTTTTTCGAGTGGATTGTTAGGAGAGAATCAAAGACGACACATGTTATCGAACAAATATTCATAAATTTACTGGGAAATTAATTAAAAAAACTGTTGACTTTTCAAAAATAAATAACCAGACAAATTCTTTTGATGCATACCAATATTTTACATTTTCAAAAAAAAAATGTTGGGCCTGGCCCTCGGGTTCCTACTTGGCCAGGCCAATGTGCCGGGCCCGGGTAACGAATCTATTTCTTCAGAAAAAACATTTCAGACTATGTTCGTGTCATAAGTCAGCCATGATGATTTTAATTATTACCAGTTCAATAGAGAATCATAAATTAATGCAAAGTTGTAAGAAACGGGTTTTTCAGGCTGAGGAGTATAAATCTTGAATTCGGGAAGTGTGATTTTAGACTTGGGCTCGGGCCGGGTCGGGCCTGAGTCTTTCAGGCTCGGACCGAGTAATTTTGTAAAATTTTGTCCCGTGCAGAGTAGCGGCATATCACGCTATGCTAATTAAATATCTTTAGGAATTTCAAAATAATAATAATGAAATGGAAGGCTTACTCAGACCAATAATTGGACCGTTTGGCCACTTGGTTAAAAAATTGTTATTTATATTGAATTGAATAATCAAACTGAATTAATGTAATCATTATCATTATAAAGACCAAATTAGATAACAGAGTGGAAATAAATATGTAAATATTTTGTGGGTTAAGTATTAACAGTGAATTTACGTGGCTTAATAATTTGTGCTTCCACGTGTTAATGGGGTCATGGCGCAGCGGTTAGCGTTGTAGGATTCAGTACCGGATCTCATAGGTTCGAGTACTAGTGAGAGCAGCATGTTTTGATCGATTTCTGTTCAACGGCATGAGAGTTTGTGATATCAAAGAATTACCTCCCACCCTTTCGATTCTTTAATAACTGGGCGTAATGAGAGCGATTTATCAACCATTTGTCTTATTCTTCAACCCTTACTACTCCTTTTGAAAAAGAAAGGTGTAGCGACTGAGTTACAAACAGTTCTCGTAGAAAAACTTCTGTTGAGATACCTCCATTAGAAGACTATATGCTCCACTTTAAGAGCGGACATGGAAAAAAGTGATTTTTCCATGTGATACTATACGTAACCTAAAATATTATATATATTTTTAATGAAAAAAAAATGTTACATTTGAAGAAAAATATCTTTGAAATCTTTGAAAACTATGTTGATTTTTTTATAAATATTTTATTTCACATTATGGCTTTTATATTTCTTAAAATATTAATGCGTACAATAAATAAAACATAATATCAAATACCCTTGGTATAAGTACTATTTCTAAATCGCCCCAGAACCCACTTCTGATGTAATTATTAAGCACGAGAAATTTTGACGTCAAAATATGCCCTTTCATCGAAGTGAACTGGATTCCAGTGGCGGTATTATGAGCCGTTCTTTCTTCGGAAAATCAACCCCCTAAAAGTTTCTCTGTATTCTTGTTATTAATTACTCGATCTCTCAGCGGCTAGCTAAAATCCATTGCACGGTTTGCGGCAGATTCTCCTCGGGATATTAAAATCATGTACGATTTTTACATAAAAAATCATATTCGAAATTCGGAATGGCATTTGTTTTATGTAGCCATAAATACGCCATACGTCAAATTTATCAAAACAAAAGTTAACGTGTAAGAATCAGTTCATCGCTGATGTATAGGGATTCTGTGTCAAAACGTCCCAAGACTTTTCAGGTTTTTTGCTGTCTTAAGTCCCGGGACTTTTTTGGAAAATGTCCCGAGACTTTGGTGTCCATTCTTGGGATCAGTTAAAAAAATGCATTATGTTCAGGCTAAATGATTAAAACATGGGGTTTTAAACAACATTTATTAAGCATATATAAAAGGGATCTGATGAAAAAACATATTTTTGGGATTTATAATTTTGTAGAAGTTTCAAATACCATGTGTTTATATATTGTCATATAACTGTAGCAAAAGTAAATTCCAAAATACTAAAATTAAATTTTCATACCTCATGTTGTTTTATGTAAAAAAAATCACTATTATACAAAAGTACCAATTTCTCAATCGGACAAAAAAGGTCTAAAAGTATTGTGAAGTTACGGTCATAAATTTACTCCTGACGGCGGTCAAATTCTTTGATACATGTGCCGTTATCATCCCTTCTTAGCAAAAATTAACCGTCAGCATTGCACATATCCATTACACAAGAAAAATAATAATTATCAAACATTGTATTAAAAAACGCGATTTTTACTAGTGCGTTCTTTCAAAAGGCGTATAAGGCATGTATGTATGTAACACATACATACATACAAATATTTAATTTGAATAAAATTATAATTTTATTGAAAGGGAAATAAAAGTCTCGAGTCCCGGGATGTCCCGGAACTTTGACTTTATCACGCCTCGAGTCCTGGAACTTTTAAAACCCCGAGACTTCAGAATCCCTACTGATATATGATATAATAGAGCGTAAGTATATTTAAGATTATTCAGTTTTAATGTATTTAGAATATCACCTATTTTTTTTCTTTTCAGAAAGGTTTATTGGTGTCAACTTTCTATCCACCGTAAATATCAATTCAACGCAATCATGGTAGAGAAAATTGCGGAGAACCTTAATCCTTTCTACATCTTCTTCCTACCAATGGAACTCTGGCGTCTTGGACGACCGTCAAGTATCTTTTTAAGATGTATTCAGTGGAACTAAGGAATGCTGGTATGTCATGAAAAGAAACAATACAATCAGTAGGTGACAGGAATACATGTATGTACCGTGTGGTGGCCATATGTTTCACATAAGTAGCATATATGATCAAAAAAGCAGAAGAAAAAAGATTTCAATAAAAAATGTTCTTTTGGATCGATGGGCAATCAGAAATTAGTTTAGATATTCCTTAAAATGGATGAAAGATTGACAGCTAAGTAATTTTTACTTTAATTTATTGGTATAAAATTATGTCCAAAATAATGATCGTGACTTGTGGGATGTTACTTTAAACTTCTTTATGTTACGATTGTTTGTTATCTATCATAAAATAATGTACAAAATACACAACAAAATTTTAAATATATTAAAAAGAGCTACCCTTTTTAGTAAAAATATTAATTAATTATGAAAGAACGGTTTATCATGCACTTATATTGCTTAAAAATAATGACGATGTTAATTAATTTCAACGTTTTTGGCGATCAATTATCCGGATATGAATTATTCGTCACCCATTCCACTAATATTTCTTTGACGAATACGAAGTGTACCCTTAGTGACAAGGAGTAAGGGAAAAAACAAAAATGCTTCGACTGTAATCCTTAAAAAGTCAACTGAAACGAATCGGGGTTGTTAATAATATTAGGGGATGCTTTATTCAACGATGTTTATATTTATTTCACGAAAAATACTGTTCGAATTATAAATTTTTAATGATTTTATTCTAAAATCATTATTGTTTATTTTCTGAAAATGTTGCTACAAATAATTTAGAAAAGATTATTGAATAAGTGAAATTTTTGAACGATTTTTTAATCCATTGTTTCCATCAAAAAAAGAGGACCATGTTTTGACAATTTTACGAGATGTTTCAAGTAAACTTAAACCCTCCTTCCATCCTATATACAATAATTGATAACTTAGTAACTTATTGTATGTTACTCTGTTGTTGTATTACAAATTGTGACCCGTGTTTCGCTTCTTTGAGAATCATAATCAGACATAACGTAGCAAGGTTTACGATTGAACTAAATATTGATTTTTATTTTATACTCAAATTACAAAACCTCACGATGTTTTGTTCAATGATGCTCGTTAAAAATACGAAAAACATCACCATGATTTTTGTACAATAAGTGAAGTAATACAGTTAATTAATTAATTTTATATTAAACTCAACAACACTGGTATTATACTACAATAAATATTAACAGAAAACTTTCGAATTATTCAAAAATAAAAAGTACTCATTTGATATCAAATACGCAAAAAGGTATATTGACCATGATCAAGATGTAGTTAAGATTGTCAATTTGACTTAATTAACAAAAATAATATATTTTATGTTAAATTTATAGAATTAAATATCTGACAGAAGTTGGTTATTAACAAAACTGACAAAAATGAGTCAAACAAAGCCATTTTTTGAAATATTTTTTTTGTCAGGAATAACTCATCTGGTGCATTAAATAAAACCAGTTTGATAAAAAAAGACGTTTTTTTTAATGAAATTATTATTAATGCTAATTTAAAGGCAGGCAATTGTTTCTGCCTATTAATTTAAAGCTATAATTGGCATTAATGCATATACATTTTGATGTAATAATTATCTATGTAATATAAAAAAACTATGACAGAACTATCAATCTGTTATTAACTAGGTTTTGGAAAGAGTGTCGATTTATTAAAATGTTTAAAATATGTTTTTATAAATCGTTTTAGGTTTGAATCATCCGGTTATGAGGTTATAATAATTCTACAGCATTCTCTGCATCATTGGCGGATCCAAGAGGAGGGCTACGGGGGGCCCCCTGAGGAGATTTTTTTTCTTAATTTTTCTACTATATTAAAACTTTATTGTGAAATGGGATCTTAAATTGTTTAGTTTACGATGTTTTATAGAATACATACTTAATTATGTATTGACTACTTTTATATAGATGTATTATTTTTAAATCATCTATTTTTTAATGTATTATTTTTATATGATGTTTATTTTCGAATTGAATTTCTGGATCCGCCAATGCTCTGCATCAAAGCTTTTGTTTAAGAAGTTTTCAATAATTTGTCTTAAACGGAGATACGATAACTTGCGGTGTGTCTGAAACTAACTTTGCATTTAAGATTAATGTTGGATTAAGACAGTTTTACGGTTAATATGACGTAGTTTTCTCTTTAGCTGCAACATACGATTTTGTGGTCGACATATTGAAAATAAATTGTATTATTCAATAGAAAAGCAAAGAAGTCAACTAAATAATCAAATCTAAGGTGGTGGGTTGATATCTTTAAAAAACATTAAAATATATTTTAAGACTAAAAGAAGATTTAAACGCGTTACATGAGAGCTTTGATATAAAATAATTGTGAGTAAATAGCAAACTAAATAGAACAACTGCCACCTCACTAAAAAAATAGCTATCTGATTTTTCCTATGAGCACAGGTAGTTAGTGTTGTTATTAGTACTGTTTTATTGTACCTTTCTCATCATTCAGAGGAAATAAAAGATCTCTTTTTTGTTTTTTTTTTATTTATAACAGAACAAATGCCTGCGATATAAATAAAAAATAATAAAATAATATTATGGATTTAGTCTGAAGATGCTTGCAAAACGACAAAACAATTTCAATTTTAATTGGCCGGAGAATGGATCACATCAAAAAAATAATTCTGCTGTTATTCTGTCAAAACATTACACGTCCATTTTTCGTTTAAGTCAAAGAAAAAGAAACACTGTCAGATATCTCCAACTGGTATAAGCTTCACTTTGCTAATCTATCTCTTAAAACGAGTTATGGGAAGAATGAGGAAAAGCCAAAATTAGAGTGCTACAAACAGGCTAGCTCTATTTATCTCATACAACCCATTTATCTTTATCCGCTACCCGTTATACCTTCTGTAAATGTTGATTTCAGGGTAACCGTCATTATAATGAAATGCTGTGTCGATCTCTTCAACTGGAAGAGTGCAAGGTCGTTGCAAAAGTTTTTTCGTCTTCACACTTCATTATCGAAAGTCGGTTTTAGACATGTAAAGTTAAGGTAAACTAATTGTAACAGATTAAAATAACAAAGTATTTTAGCTCTACAGTTTTTAATAATTTTATTCGTTGATAGCTATTTCGGCTTACGCCATCGTCAGAACTATGTTTAAACTAATATTTTGCTCAGCTATATATACTGGCTCTGAAGAGATACACAATGCATCAAGTTATTCACTCTAACATCCTAATTATAATTACAATATTACACTAATCAAAGAACGATTAACAATCTGGGTTTATTTCTTAAAACATTAATTAGGATAAAATTAAAATGATATTTATTATTAATGATATTACATAAAATTTATTAACTATGGCTTTATTGTTTCGAACAACAATAAGTAATATGGGTTTTTTCAAAGTAAATTATGATAAATTATACTAATATTTATTATTAATTACAATAGGGGTTTTAACAACGGTGATGGATTAATAATCGTTTGTTCGTTTAAGATGTTTTGTTTATGCCTATTAATCTCAAGTTGCTCTAATAAATTTAATTTTTGACCCTTATGACAAAGATGCAAAACGGTTGGCTCTAAGCTTAAGTTAATGTCATGAGACTCGGTCAAAAAATGGTTTGCAAATTGTGAGTCTGATTTTGTATTGTTAAAAGATCTTATATGCTCTTTAGCACGTGTTGAAATGCTTCTACCGGTCTGTCCTATGTAGATCGCATTACACGATCCACAGGACATTTTATATATTCCGCTTCTGTCAAGGTTGTTGATTTTATCTTTACTGTTTTTAAGCTGGATTCCTAAATTATTATTAACCTTAAATGCTACGTTAACCGAATGTTTAATTTCATTGTGGATTTTTTCGCTAATTCTTCCTAGGTAGTTAATAGATCTAAAGAAGCGGTTCTCTTGTATAACGTTAGGGTAAATAAGTTGTCTTGATAGTTTTAATCGTTTTTTATGTAGTAAATTTTGTATCACCGTTGCCTTGTACCCGTTATTGATCGCAATGTGTATGATAGTCTTAAGTTCATTTTGGTAATCAAAATTATTCATTGGCACTGATACTAATCTATGTATCATGGAATTATATGCTGCCAGTTTATGATTCCATGAGTGGAGAGATTTTGCGTGGATTGTAGTGTCGCAAAAAGTTGGTTTCCTAATTCCTTGAATCCAACGGCGCCGTTATTATATGGTCAGCCAAAAATTCATAAGACCGGAACTCCAATTCGACCAGTAGTATCCTTTACAAATACTCCGACAGTTAAATTAGCATACCTAATGAATAAAATTTTCAAAGATAAAACTAAATTCAAAGCTCATCACAGCGTAGAAAATTCGATAGACCTAATCGATAAAATTAAAAACATACAAATACCCGCGAATAGTAAATTTATTTCACTAGATGTCATTAGTCTATTTTCAAACATTCCTGTTAAAGAGTGCCTTGAGGTTATGCATGAATATCTTGAAAAATCGAAAATTCATCCATTTGAAACCGAAGAGATTTACTCTTTAATTAAAGTGTGCACCGAAAACAATTACTTTTTATTTAACTCAGAATATTATCAACAGGATGACGGTTTACCGATGGGCAGCCCTTTAAGCCCACTTCTTGCAGAAATTTTCATGAATAATTTAGAAATAAAACTTTTAGAACTCGATCATAAAAATATTTTATATTACTACCGCTATGTAGACGATATCTTGATTTGTTGGCTAGGAACGGAAAGACAGCTAAGTAATTTTTTACTTAAAGCTAACTTGATACATAGTAAAATTAAATTCACGCTAGAAGTAGAGATAGACAAAAGCATCAATTTTCTAGACCTAACGATAACTAGAGTAGATAAAAATCATAATTTCAAAATTTTTAGGAAACCAACTTTTTGCGACACTACAATCCACGCAAAATCTCTCCACTCATGGAATCATAAACTGGCAGCATATAATTCCATGATACATAGATTAGTATCAGTGCCAATGAATAATTTTGATTACCAAAATGAACTTAAGACTATCATACACATTGCGATCAATAACGGGTACAAGGCAACGGTGATACAAAATTTACTACATAAAAAACGATTAAAACTATCAAGACAACTTATTTACCCTAACGTTATACAAGAGAACCGCTTCTTTAGATCTATTAACTACCTAGGAAGAATTAGCGAAAAAATCCACAATGAAATTAAACATTCGGTTAACGTAGCATTTAAGGTTAATAATAATTTAGGAATCCAGCTTAAAAACAGTAAAGATAAAATCAACAACCTTGACAGAAGCGGAATATATAAAATGTCCTGTGGATCGTGTAATGCGATCTACATAGGACAGACCGGTAGAAGCATTTCAACACGTGCTAAAGAGCATATAAGATCTTTTAACAATACAAAATCAGACTCACAATTTGCAAACCATTTTTTGACCGAGTCTCATGACATTAACTTAAGCTTAGAGCCAACCGTTTTGCATCTTTGTCATAAGGGTCAAAAATTAAATTTATTAGAGCAACTTGAGATTAATAGGCATAAACAAAACATCTTAAACGAATAAACGATTATTAATCCATCACCGTTGTTAAAACCCCTATTGTAATTAATAATAAATATTAGTATAATTTATCATAATTTACTTTGAAAAAACCCATATTACTTATTGTTGTTCGAAACAATAAAGCCATAGTTAATAAATTTTATGTAATATCATTAATAATAAATATCATTTTAATTTTATCCTAATTAATGTTTTAAGAAATAAACCCAGATTGTTAATCGTTCTTTGATTAGTGTAATATTGTAATTATAATTAGGATGTTAGAGTGAATAACTTGATGCATTGTGTATCTCTTCAGAGCCAGTATATATAGCTGAGCAAAATATTAGTTTAAACATAGTTCTGACGATGGCGTAAGCCGAAATAGCTATCAACGAATAAAATTATTAAAAACTGTAGAGCTAAAATACTTTGTTATTTTAATCTGTTATAAATGGAGTTCTACCAAGTAAATGCCAAATCAATTAATAAACTAATTGTGCTTAAAATAACATTAAACAATGCACTTTCGTCAACCGAGCTCCTTTAAACAGAGTTCGTTAAGGGTTTTTATCCATTTAAAATCTTCAAATAAACACAATCTTATAACTGGTTTGTATTTTCCATATAAAGATCATTTTTGTAAAATATTGGTTTTACCTTTCATTTTAAATGTGCTCACTTAGTAATAATTTGTTGCACCTGTATATAAGTCATTACAGTTGCTAATAAATGATGTAGAATCAGCACAAAAAGCACTACATATAATAAAAACATTTATACGTTTAAAGGTATAAATTTGAATAAGATATATTTTATACAACTATTTCTTAATCGTCAAAATAAATTGGTCATACTTTTTTTATATATTATATATTGTTACAGTCGCGCATGTTTTTTGTGGAGGTATACCTTTGAGCTCAAAACTTTTTTTGACGTATTTTTTAATTTCAATGAAAGATAATTTTACCATCTATCTATTCGTCGAGAAATACAGTAATTTAAAACAATGATGAATGCAAAAACAACCATAACAGTTTAGTGCATGTTCACTGAAATACAGCATAATGTCTTTGAATGGTGTCTTGTATAAATAAACATCCATTCACTAGGCAGCTATCTCTACGTCAAGTCCCAAAGGAAATAGATCTCAGTTTAGTTGTGTTAAGCAATAATATTATGCTATGTTCAGATGTATGCTGTGATCTCACTGCTAGTAGAGTTTTTGGGTCATAAAATAATATTGTCACTGTCTTCTCATTTTTTATGTTATATTTATATAAGCTTACCAAAATGCGCATCAGCGTTTTTTTACTAAGACCGTTATGCCAAAAAAACTATTATAATTTTTAAAAATAAGTTATTTGATAAATTTGTAGCTCCGATATCATTGATGTTTTCCCCTCTTTCGGAATGTTGTATTCAATTACTTTGTAGGCAACCCTGTTTTCAATATAACACTTTTACCGGCTATATGTTAACGTCGTCTTTAATGTGCCCTGAGGGCTCTTTCCTTATAAGAAACCCATTTCTATGATCTGATGAATAAATGAAGCATGCCTTTTTGTAAATGATGCTTTTTTTCAACCCCTCACAGCGAAATATGGGTGGCGTTTGATTAATTATAATCCTTTCAGAGCAGTCGTTAGTTAACATCGTATTTTTTTTTCATTCTTTCTTCGGCGTAATGCTTTCGGATTAATCACTTTTCGTGTTGAATGAATGGATAGTGCCTAAGAACATATTTCAAATCATTAAATTTTGTTCGGTGATAAATTGAGTGAATCTTCATAATTTTTTTACGTGACGAAAGTCACAGAAAGTCACCTTGATTGAAATAAAGTAAACTTCGTGTCGTCTTTTCATTGTTTTTTTTTTATCACAGGTTGAATTTTTGTAGTTAAATCTTTCGTTTAATTTATATGATTAGAAAAACGTCACTACAGTCGGTCTACGGTCTGTAAATATTTTTTAGATTTGAACTGTCACCCGATGTGGTCTCTAGTTGGTAACAGCTTTGTTCTACCGATCAGGTTGATCTAGGTTCCATTCTTGGTTAAGTCAATGTTAAATTAAGATATTTTATTTATGTTTGAGATCTAAAAGTGTTTGGTGCATTGGCGTGAAAATGTAACTTTTTATTTTATGTTTTTTTAAGGTGGATGGTCTTTTAAATTTCACTTCGCATGCTATACCATTTTATTGTTTTTCAAATACCATATCAACTTTCAAATTGAATTGAATAGTGTATTCAATATTCTTTGTCACTGCCCAGCCACTTTACTTAACTCCAGGTCATGCCAGTATGTGTGGTAACAGTCACTTTTTCTGAGCGCCGGAATCCTCTAAAATTGGATGAAGAGCAAGAAGGATTAAGATTTTATTGAAGAATGTGGATAAGCAAGGTCAACTGTCGTTCAATTACTTGTTTACGCCAAGTAAACGTGTAATAGTAGAATTATACACCAGATTTACGTGTCATAATTATTCAACTTACGTACATACTCTCAGGATACGTATTAAAGATTTTGAAGTCTCGACATTGTTTCGGGTTGTGAGACATGGATTTTAAGTCCCTTTTTGTATTTTGTCTCACTATTAAATCAATAATTGGGCATTCATATTTATGTGCAAGTAGAGATATAATATATAAATCAATGTTTTTAATTAATTAAACAAATTAAAACCTTTTTTATACCTTAAAAAACTCTCAATATATATTTAGTAGGAAGTTTTAATAATCAAACCGGTTTTCATAAGGAATTAAAATTATTAGCTGATATAGCACAAAAAATTCTCTATTCATTTTGAAATCTATGAATTACCTTTTTATAAAACTTTTTGATTGTGATAAAGAAAACTTTATATATTATAATAATATATACATATGTATATACTTTCGATGGTTTCGGCGGTAACTTTGTGAAAGTTCATTTTGATAGAAAATTTAAATTAACTTTGATTATTCCACGTATTGTGTTACTAACTGTGACACGTGTTTCGACTCTTTCAGAGGCATCTTCAGACTTACTATCGCAAAGTTTGCTTAAGTAATGAAGCAAGATTGATTCTAACATTTTAAAATTATGAAATTACAAAATGGAGTTTTGGGGTTTTTTCCTTTTAAGTGGAGCAAGGAGGGGGGTGTAGAATCGAAATAAAGCAAACAAATAATGATTCTAATGAGTTGCAATCAATCAGATTGGGATTTTTCCTTTTTAAGGGAAGCAAAGAGGGGATTATAAAATCGAAACAGGGCAAACAAATTTAATCATACTACTAATGACGTTAAACATTACAAACTATTAAACTAATGAGCTGCAATCAATCAGCTAGGTTGGTGATTACTCTATTAATTGGAAACAATTTAAGTAATGGGGAACCACCTGTGTTATTAAGAATCTATATATTAATAGCCGATAATGTCCGTCTGAGTGTAAGATGTCCTCGATTTCCCCTCCCCCTGCCCCTCCCCCTCCTCCTCCTGCCAAGCCGCGCTGTCACTTTTTATTCATACTTAAGACATATTTTTCCAATATACACTGTTACTTATGATTTTCCTCGATTTTCTCTCCTCCTCCCCCTCCCCCTCACCAGCCTCGATGTCGCCATTTTTTATTCATACCTTTTCGATGACGTCATTATATACTATTATTTGATGGAACATATCAAATCGCTGAAAAATTGAATTCTCATACAAAAAAAGCGCCTTGGTCTGGATTCGAAACACGGTCCTTAAATTATGAGTTGAGAGCTTTACCACTCGGGTAAACAAACAACGATACGATACGATAAAATAACATTATATATATTGAATTACGTTCGAATTTTGAAACTTTTGTTTTTTATTTGAAGCAAAACATATATGTTCTAATTTTCGCACGTAGATTTAATTCCGCTCTACCCAAAAGGCAGAGCGCCAGATTCGTAAGCTGATGGTCAGTGGTTCGAGTCTAACCTTAAACGTTTTTTTTTTTTGTTTATAACATTTTTTTTTAAACACAGTACATCTTGATCGTATGAAAATAATAAAATCCGATTGATAAGCGTGATAAGTTTTCAAAAAATAAATACCTATATATTAATATTCGATAAAATAATCACAATTAAAAAATTTACAACGTCTATTTCTGCTACTACGAAAAATGGTTGTTAGCAAACTTGAACATTATTCTAAATATTAAATAATTTACGAAATTTCTGCTCCTACGAAAAATGGTTGTTAGCAAACTTGAACATTATTCCAAAAATTAAATAATTTACGAAATTTCGGCTACTACGAAAAATGGTTGTTAGCAAACATGAACATTATTCCAAATATTAAATAATTTACGAAATTTCTGCTACTACGAAAAATGGTTGTTAGCAAACTCAAACATTATTTCAAATATTAAATAATTCACGAAATTTCTGCTCCTACGAAAAATGGTTGTAAGCAAACTTAAACATTATTCCAAAACTTAAATAATTTACGAAATTTCTGCTACTACGAAAAATGATTGATAGCAAACTTGAACATTATTCCAAATATTAAATAATTTACGAAATTTCGGCTCCTACGAAAAATGGTTGTTAGCAAACTTGAACATTATTCCAAAAATTAAATAATTTACGAAATTTCGGCTACTACGAAAAATGGTTGTTAGCAAACTTGAACATTATTCCAAATATTAAATAATTTACGAAATTTCTGCTACTACGAAAAATGGTTGTTAGCAAACTCAAACATTATTTCAAATATTAAATAATTCACGAAATTTCTGCTCCTACGAAAAATGGTTGTAAGCAAACTTAAACATTATTCCAAAACTTAAATAATT
Source organism: Himalopsyche tibetana (assembly GCA_030503985.1). Taxonomy (NCBI): domain Eukaryota; kingdom Metazoa; phylum Arthropoda; class Insecta; order Trichoptera; family Rhyacophilidae; genus Himalopsyche; species Himalopsyche tibetana. The sequence continues at coordinate 5,800,018 of JAPJYX010000052.1, read as the reverse complement.
TACGAAATTTCTGCTACTACGAAAAATGATTGATAGCAAACTCGAACATTATTCCAAATATTAAATAATTTACGAAATTTCGGCTCCTACGAAAAATGGTTGTTAGCAAACTTGAACATTATTCCAAAAATTAAATAATTTACGAAATTTCGGCTACTACGAAAAATGGTTGTTAGCAAACTTAAAAGTTATTCCAAAATATAATAATTTACGAAATTTCTGCTATTACGAAAAATGGTTGTTAGCAAACTTAAACATTATTCCAAATATTAAATAATTTACGAAATTTCTGCTACTACGAAAAATGGTTGTTAGCAAACTCAAACATTATTTCAAATATTAAATAATTTACGAAATTTCTGCTTCTACGAAAAATGGTTGTTAGCAAACTTGAACATTATTCCAAATATTAAATAATTTACGAAATTTCTGCTCCTACGAAAAATGGTTGTTAGCAAACTTGAACATTATTCCAAAAATTCAATAATTTACGAAATTTCTGCTACTACGAAAAATGGTTGTTAGCAAACTTGAACATTATTCCAAATATTAAATAATTTACTAAATTTCTGCTCCTACGAAAAATGGTTGTTAGCAAACTTGAACTTTATTCCAAAAATTCAATAATTTACGATATTTCGGCTACTACGACAAATGGTTGTTAGCAAACTTAAACTTTATTCCAAAAATTTAATAATTTACGATATTTCGGCTACTACGAAAAATGGTTGTTAGCAAACTTAAACTTTATTCCAAAGATTCAATAATTCACGAAATTTCTGCTACTACGAAAAATGGTTGTTAGCAAACTTAAACTTTATTCCAAAAATTCAATAATTTACGATATTTCGGCTATTACGAAAAATGGTTGTTAGCAAACTTAAACTTTATTCCAAAAATTCAATAATTTACGATATTTCGGCTACTACGAAAAATGGTTGTTAGCAAACTTAAACATTATTTCAAATATTAAATATTTTACGAAATTTCTACTCCTACGAAAAATGGTTGTTAGCAAACATGAACATTATTCTAAATATTAAATAATTTACGATATTTCGGCTACTACGAAAAATGGTTGTTAGCAAACTTAAACATTATTTCAAATATTAAATATTTTACGAAATTTCTACTCCTACGAAAAATGGTTGTTAGCAAACATGAACATTATTCTAAATATTAAATAATTTACGAAATTTCTGCTTCTACGAAAAATGGTTGTTAGCAAAATTGAACATTATTCCAAAAATTCAATAATTTACGAAATTTCTGCTACTACGAAAAATGGTTGTTAGCAAACTTGAACATTATTCCAAATATTAAATAATTTACTAAATTTCTGCTCCTACGAAAAATGGTTGTTAGCAAACTTAAACATTATTCCAAAAATTGAATATTTTACGAAATTTATGCTTCTACGAAAAATGGTTGTTAACAAACTTAAACTTTATTCCAAAAATTCAATAATTCACGAAATTTCTGCTACTACGAAAAATGGTTGTTAGCAAACTTAAACATTATTCCAAAAATTGAATATTTTACGAAATTTATGCTTCTACGAAAAATGGTTGTTAGCAAACTTAAACATTACTCCAAAAATTAAATATTTTACGAAATTTCTGCTACTACGAAAAATGGTTGTTAGCAAACATAAACATTATTCCAAAAATTAAATAATTTACGAAATTTCTGCTAACTATAAAAATAAAATAAAATAAATAAAAATTTAATGAAATAAAATAAAATAAAATAAAATAAAATAAAATACCATAAAATAAAATAACATAAAATAAAATTAAAATTAATACTATGCAACAAAAATCTCACGTTGCTGGGCAACGGGCTTACAGCTAGTATTATTTAATAATATTTCTTTTTTGTAAAGAGAACTCTGAAAGAGGCGAAACACGTGTCACAGTTAGTAACACAATACGTGGAATAATCAAAGTAATTTTTTTTTTTACATATGTACATTTTCGCCACTTTTGGTAAATCCGGGTGCATTATTATTCCGCTAATAAGCGGTGGGTAGAAATGTTGTGTATTGTTAGTAGGGTTTTTTGGTTTATGGGTTAATTCAGTAATCGTATGAGAAACCTGAACCCGAGCTTTATAGATATGCCGTACAAAATTTTCTCAGCCCGACTGTGATATTCAATCAGTGGTCTTTAAATTAAAATATTTCATAATAATTATAAATTTCTGGTACTTATTAGACCGTGGTTAAAAAAATATTCTCTGTACGAAAATTGAAGATATTTTGTTTAAATTCATAAAAATCAATTGAGAGTGTCAGAAAAAACGTAAAATTCAGTGCTTAAAATGTGTTTGCCTGTTTATTTTGTTGGCAGCAAGAGTCCAATTATCAAATCTTCAAATGAAAACTTAAATAAATGTTAGTATTTTAGATCAACTAGTTGATTTCTACATTAAGGTTTGAAGGTTTATGATACTAATTCGTATTGAACTCACTTATTATCTAATTCTGAAAACAAGTTTTTCAGGGAGAAGTAAGTAAATCGCTTTTGCTAAGAAGTTTAATTGTAAGCAGCAAAAAAAGTAACTATTTCTCATTAAATTCATTCTAGTGAGATATCATTAGGTATACAAATATTTCATATCGGCGGGGGGTAAGGACAAAAAAATGATCTCATACTCTTGGAAACAGCATTATTAAAATAACATACTTATACTATGTTATGCACACAACAATGCTGGGAAGTAAACGTTTACATTCAGCATTGTGAAACCCTTTAATATTTTAGACAAACAAATTATTGTGATTTTAACGAAACAAACCGCGAATGCTGCGAGTTGCAGTATAGCATTATAATTGCGAACGGTTTATAATCTCGCGAGCCACTGATTTAGATACTCTATTAAGAATAATACTCCTAGGGGTGCCTTAACAAATAACGTACAGCCCTCCTTTACAATCTTCGTAGCGTCGTTGTATAATATTTATCAATATACAGGTGCGTTTTAAGATTGTAACGCATTTGGTTACTTCTAGCGAAAAATATTTTTTCTCAACATTGCGTAAAAACAAATTCACCTTTTGAGTTTATGATATTAAAGGCAGAAAGAAGTTGAATAAGTGCTCTTGGTGTTTTTTATTTAAACTATGGTTGGTCAATTCTGTCAGAACTGCTGCTGGAAATTTTTAGTACGTGTCATAAAAAATGACATACTATCTAAATGCTTTCAACTGAAAATATTTTTTAAAGAAATACTCAATTATAAGCATAATATTGTCGTGTTCCTGTTTCATTTTTCATCTGTCTAATAATGTTAAAGTATAAGGTGCTAAACTAATATGATCGATTGATATTTTTTTGTTATCTTAATTCTTAAATGATAGCTTTTACAGTTATTTTATCATTGATAATTAATGATTGTGTTGATTGATTAGTTGATTGATGAATTAATGATTGTGTATTAAAGAATGCAGTAAAAATTTTTTACGATGAAAATCTATTTTTTTCACAGTTAAAAGTGAGTTTGTATATTACTTACGATTACTTAAGAAAACTTACAAAAACTCCGTTTTTTTGCAATGGTCATGCTAAGTGAGTCAAGTAAATTTACTCTTTTAACGATATGATACAAGAGAGAATGCAAGACGAGAGTTTCGGTTGAAATACAGAGTGTCTTTTTGTGAGAAAAAGATTTGGAGAAATAACTTTCAGTAGGTAGATATTTTAACATACGTTTACTAAACATAATTTTATTAATATTGTCATAATGACAAGAGATCCATTTTTAGTCGAAATCCAACGTGTATTTTTACGTGACATTGTAGAATGCAAAAAATGATAAAAATCTTTTTTGCATATCACGAAAGTTACTCGTAAAAATTCAATTTAAATGTGTTAAATTTTATGTAGCTGATATTAAATGCAATAAACGGTAAAATTACATATTTTAGCAATAAGGCGAGATTTGTTTTTACAGCCACGTTGTTTCGTAAACAGACATATATGTTTCACGTTTAAGTTAGTGAGTTTTGACAAATAGTGTTTTTTTATTGACTGTCAAATTGTTAGACTTAGTTGATATAACCATATTTTTTAAATGTTTTAATAAGTAATGATTTTTCATCTAATCAGACTGCAAACGCGAATATGTGATTGTTTTATGATATTGATAATAAAAAGAAAAATTAAATATAACTATCTTCTATCAATGTCTAAAGTATTTAGTAACATGGAATTTACTTTTCTTTTCTTTATACAAGTATTGATGTCAAAATTTGAATCAAGGATCACTTTTTAGCTCTATACAATTTGTTTTATTAGATATCAAAAAAAAACTATGCAAATAAATTTTTTATGAACCTAATTAATTTCCGACTTTAAAACGTTTTTTCTTCTCATAAACTAACAAAATTAAAATAAATAACCAAACAACTATTTTTCAATGATGGTTTAATCACGCTGTATAACCCTCATTTTAAATTCATGCCGTATATATACGACTTTATAAAAGATATCTTAATAACCAAAGCTCGGTTTATACTGGGGGGTGCTTAGTATAAACCTTAATATAATATTATTATTTGAGCAGGAAGAAATTTAAATTGCTATTCTGATAGAATTATTTCATGAAATCTTATATTATTTATTCATTTAATAATCGCTGCGAATTTCACCGACTTCGTAACAAAATAAACAAAAGCAGAATGTCATGCCCGCTACTAATGTGAAATAGATTGGATTAAAATGTTTGATATCGGGACGAGCTTGTATTAATCATTGTATCATAAATTAATTAGACTTAGTATTGATGAATCAGTTTATTTGACTGACGAACTCTCTTATTTATTTTTAATCAGTCAAATTAATGTATGGTTTGAACAATTCATTCGCTTTGACAATAACAGGTATAAAAGCTTTCAATGCAAACGGACTACATATTACAATCAGTTTTAGATTAATTTTAAAACAAAATTATTTAAACACAATAATGATAAGTTTTATTAAAATATTGTTTATATATTATGCCCGTTCTAAATATGAAAAATATCTTCTAATTAATGAATTTTTATTTTTTTACTAGAACTGATTGTTAATAAAAAGCATAACATTTTTGTTTAAAAAAATATTGGAATAGAATAAAGGACAGAGTTAAACCGGGACTTATGGTAAGCTAATCGAAAGAGAGCGAGCTAAATTTGTAGACGATTGAAAAAAGTGCTGTTCGTAATGTGACTTGAACCTGTAAGACCCGTTTCGGAAACTGGTAAATTTTCTTATTAAAAAAATGACATTAAAAGTTTGCCGACATATTGATATGACCAATTTTTAATTAATGGCTTTTTGCACACCCAGTTTGTGACGAAAAAAGAGATAGTTTGTCTGACTATGACTTGAAACAAAGCGTTTTAATAACACACTCCCTCCTTCAAGTGGAGGATATGGTTCCTTGTTTCCACAAATTCATACGACTCAATTTATGCTTGATAATTCTAATACAAAGATAAACTTTTTGGATCAAAATATAATTCATCTTGCGTGAAAGTTCGCAAAGCTGCGCCGGAAGTACTAATTAGAAAGCGCTTGCGTCGATTGCTTCCGCCAAAAGCAGAAGTAACACCACAGAATTGTTAATTTTAGACAGTTCAAATGTTTTTGTTTACTATGGCAGCACTCTAGGCATAAATTTGAAAATGTAACATTTACATTACTCGAAGCGGCCACTTAAAAGTAAATATTTAAATTTTACAATAATTCTACGTTGAGCATATATTTGCCAATCGTGTCTTTTCTGGAAAGAACAATTTTCACATTTCAAATTAAAACATATTTTATGGAAAAGTAATTAAAGTATATTTCTTTCAGTCTTACGGTAAGTTTTTGATTTTGATTTTAACGAATTTCCTTTTCACTTTCTAGCGGCACCGTTAATGTTAAATTTTAGTCGATACTCGTTTTATTTTAAAGCGCTTTATCAATTAAAATATATAATACTAGCCGGTACCCGGTAAGCGTTGTAATGCCACTCAAAGAAAGAAAGTGTTTGTGTATTAATTGTGTTTATTGAAGTGCATGCTTTCTTTTTCTGTCTGCTTGACGTTTGCTGACGATTGTCTATGGTGCAACACATGCGCCACCTTCTGTTATTTAATTGCGATACGCCTATAACCTTCGCGCAAGTTGCACGAACGGTATGGCAGACATACAAACATTGTTTTTTTTTATATAAAACACTTACTGTAAGCTCATTTTAATATGCCTATAACCTTTGCTCAAGTGTAAGCAAAAAGTTTGTCAAAGTTTTATTGCAATCGGATCAGCGGTTTTTAAATGTATAGAGACCGAAAATTAAGCAAATACACAAACATTCATTTATATATATATATATAAACAAAATTGCATAAAAGATAAATTATATCAATTTGCTAGTACACCAAGATTTCCTGAACTCTACAGTAAATAAGAGTTAAAGCTTCGAGTCATTAGTCAAAATTTATGGTTTAATTATCATTTTGCCAGCAATGGCTTTTTCTTTTATTATACAAGCATGATACATTTATTTACTGAACGTCGGTTCAAGTCCGTCCGCGCACTTGAGCAACTGAGTAACAAGCAGTTCTGTTGATATAACTCCACTATGAGGTCATACGCTTCACATTGGGAGTGGACATGCATAAAAAGATCTTTTTATAAAAATTAATAGAGTTCAAGACAACAGAGAAAATAAAACGCAATGTAGCACGTGAGAGATTAAATTTGTTCATACAAAAAGATATGTATTTTATCACGCAATATTTATATTACACCACAAGAAAGATTTCAAGTTTGTAATTAAAAAAGTCACCGATTGGTATTGATCGATCTCCTTAAAAATTGAGCCGTGATTTTTCTTCCACACTGTCTTATCTTACAGATATCGAATTAATTAATACTAGCTGTAAGCCCGTGGCCCTCGACGGAGGGGATTTTTTTTGCATTATTAAATAGTCAGAAAATTTTCTGGCGTGTAAAATCAATTGCAACCCTATTTATTGAATAATCTTTCTGCGTCACCGAAAAAGGGTGAAATTGCGGACATACAAACAATCAGCCAACACTCGGCCAACAAACCTTATCGGCTATTAATATATAGATTCATCCCGGAACTGTTGTCAGAAATGTCCGTTCCACATTGACAGCAAACTTGCGCAGTGCAAAATTGCCACGCGTAAGTGAATTTCACGTGAAATAGGGGGCTGCACATAAATTGTCGTGTTGATTTATTCAGCTATAACAACAATTGGATTACAACACCATCATAAAGCGACCCTACATTTGTAATATTATTTAATTAAGCTCACCTTCCTTTTTCACACAGCCCTTTTACACGAAGGCTCGCGCAGATTAGTTATGTTTTGCCACTTTAAGGTTTTTTTTATAGTATTGTTTTAGTTTTAGCATGACACTATTCTGATAACATTTTTTACAGGCCAATAAAAGTTTGAAACAAACTTTTAACGGCGTAGCGCAAAAGCTTATCTGTCGTTTTGTAAGTAGTAACAATAAAAATCTGAATTTAATTACAATCAGAAACAGCGAGTAGCATATTTAAAAGATACAACCTTAATCTTTTTTTCATATAGTTAGGTATGTCATATCTAAGCAGCTTAAAACTTCCATGGAAACCAATCTTGGCATTCCGTATGATTTACATTTGAATTCCAAGATTAGATAACATCATTCTGAAACTTTTGGGATTGATCTTTTTATAAAACATAAACGTTTTAGTTTATTCATTAGTAGTTATATAAAAGTATAGTATGAGGGAATTATTTGCAAAGACGGCTCACTCCAAAACGGTTTAAAAATAAAACTTGAATTTCATTTTGAAAAAAAATGTATATTTTCAAAGTATTTTAGTGTTACATTACGTTGGAATAATATTTTGGATGATGTCAAGCCATGTTTGAGACTGATTTCTAAAAATACCTAAAAAAATATTTGTATCTATTAAATTACATTCATGGTTAATGTTTCAACCATTTTAAAATGAGCTGGACAATATAACTATTTTTAAATGTTGTATGTAGACTTTAAATAAAAAAAAAACGTTTTAATTGATTTACTATGATTTTTGAATGTTGAGAACTGTAGTTTTTGTTTTTAAAGCCTTTAAATATTTTTTTTGAAATTTATTTATTTGAAAAAAAAGGTTTTAATAACAATTTATTCAATATTAGTCAAAATTCATAAATAACAGTGTTTTCATTTTTTAGGCAGGGCTTCCTTTACATAAAACCATTTTTTTTATTTTGTACAAAATAAAATAATCCGTTTATAAATTACTATAATGCATGTTCTTAGGGTTTTTACGATGTCGTAATTCAACAACTTATTTTGTTAAAAACAAGATGTTTTTTCGAAAGGAAAAAAAAATCAAGGAATCCTTGAAAAGATTTTTCCGCTCAAGTATTACACGCAAAGGCGTAGAATGAAAAAGTTTACATATTTAAAAAAAATAACTTCGCGTTACGAACATAAATTTTTATAATACACCATGCAGGGTGTATTATTTTTATGGAGCCTTCGCGTAACCCACTCACCGGCGGCCATGTTTCATTTTTTTTTTACCCCCCGCCGAAACTGTAAAAGTTTCGTGCGCAATTAGCGGAAAGTCCCGTTTCGGGCTCGGGCGATATTTTACCTGAAAACGTGAAGTTTTATACAAACAGTCGCTGGAAGGGGTGGAACGGGGAACAAAATTTCGCGGAATATAACACGGGATACATTGTATCTAGCTAAATTTGAAAAGTTTCACTTAAACGTGTGGTTAATCTACTAAGGTAAGCTTTAACATTTATTTTTTGACAGATTTAAATAATTAGTCGTATGGCAACTGTGACCGTTGAGGTGTCGTATGGGGTGTGACCGTTATCCCCAATCTAAAGCTATGCAAACGACGCTGTTATGTTTGATAAATCTGTAGAGGGTATTCAAGAGACAATGGATAGGCTGCAGAGAAACTCGTATCGCATCGGTCTTAAAATCAATGCGAGTAAAACCAATGTACTCTGCAACAGTGCCTGTCCGAACCCACACTACCCTTTGACGAGCGCCAGTCAAAACATCGAAAGAGTCGAGGGTTTCAGGTACCTGGGGGTACACATCACGGGAGATGGCAATCCGTGTAAAGAGCTCGCGATCCGATTAGGGATAGCTGGAGCAACCTTTAACTCAATGCGGAAAGTCTGGGAATCACGGCTGTACTCGGTTAAAACCAAGTGCCTTTTTTTCAACGCATGTATCTTGACAGTGCTGCTTTACGGTTGCTAATCATGGCACATTACGAAAGCGCAGAGTAACCGTATACTGTGCTTCGAAAAAAGATGCCTGCGGCGAATGCTAGGAGTGAAATGGTCTGACTTTGTCAGGATCGCGGAGATTAGAGAGCGGACTAACCAGCCTCTTGTTACGTCCAAAATAAAGAAGTGGCGGTGGAACTGGCTTGGACACGTGCTAAAGAAAGCCTGAACCCTGCCTGTCTCTTCTTCCAACCGGATGAATCCCGGCGTCGTGGAAGGCCACTGATGACCATCCACAGAACGTACTCAGCGGAGTGACGGGACGCTGGGATGACCTGGGAGGAAGCAAGGAGACTGGATGGGGATAAAGTATCATGGAGGAACTTTGTGGTGACCATATGCTCCGTATAGAGAGCGGATATGGACTAAAAAAAATGACAACTGTACCGGGACATACTCGAACTTTTGTATTGACATTATGGTATATTGAATACGTGTTAACCTTAAAGTTATAATGAGGTGGAATTCTTTTTGTTTTAACCATTCGTTAAGTACAAATAATATCTAGCTGATATTTATTGTAATCTTCAATGATATCTCAATAAATGCAATGCAAATATCACGTAAATTTGTCTGGGGTCAAATTGTACCTCGTTGCTCCTTGATCCTATTTTAGACGTTTCGTTACTTAAGTGTTAAGGTGGTTAAACTTAAATAAATATAGATTTTTCTGTCACGTAATTTCAGAAAGCCACGCATTCAATGACGAACTGGGGACTAAGATGTTATTACCAAATACGGATGCGCATAAACTATTTTTCCAGGAAATTTTAGAGATAAACAGAGCACAATTGAAAATCGCACCGATTTTGAATGAGCAGGTAAATCTGCCAAATCCTCCACTCTTATACCCTATATGTGAGTAAATATAATCATAAAATTTCTCCGACAAACAAAAATAAATATAATTCTTAAAATTATCCACTCTTAAAATTCTTAAGATCCCGTAGGCATATTACCATGGGTTAATCCTTTTCGGCAGCAATGGCTTTAAACTTAGTGATACATTTATTTCTTATGTAAGCACGATACATTCATATACTAACGCCGTTAGCACACAGACGCGGAAACGGAACGAAAGCGGACCGAGCTCTCATAATATTGTGCATAATACCGGTCCACTTCCGTTCTGCTTTCGCACCAGTGTGCTAACGGCGTAAAGCGTCAATTCAAGTTCATCCAGGCACTTGAACGCTTGAAGATGCTGAAACGCGAAACACGAGTCGTAAGTGACAAAACTTGTGTGAATGTACATAATTTGAACGATTCAAATAATTTTTTCTCTTATAAACAGATATTTTACCACTGCGCTAAGGTTATTGAAGGAATAAAGGAGGTAAAAAGTTTGGTCACCCCTGATGCATATGAATGTAGAATTAGAAAAAAAAAGTGTTTATTTTTAATGACGTTCCATTAAATATTGACCGTTAACACGTTATAAGTGATAAATGTTGAGAATAAATTATAGTATCTTTTAATTCTTAGTCTTCAAATTCGTTGGTAGGTTTTTAGAAGTCATAATCTAATTAATTTCAAAAATTATCACCAACGTGCTAAGGGTAAGAATATTCAAATGGGATAGTCTCGTGGTCAGATGAGGGACCTTTTTAGCACTCGATATGTTTAAAATGGTAATTTGATTGGAAACCCGCTACATCGTCTCTGTTCTCACAAGGCATGTATATAGGCAGCGTGGAAGACAATGCCATACAAGTCAATGTGTCTCATTGGGATGGAGATGACTGGAGATCGATTAACAGTCGACAATATATTATTTACATAGTATGATCTTTGTATAACTACTAATATTACATCGCAGATCGCACATTGCCATATTTTTTAGATTGATTAAATTATTGATTACTTCAGTGAACCATACTGCCGCGAGCAAATTAATAAAAAATGAAATAAAAGTGGCGTTGGGTGCAATTTTATAATATCAAAGGAACGGTGGAATTAAAAAAAAATGCTAAATTAGTTAATTTTGAATGCCGCGAGTTGTCGTCACAAAATTTTGTATTTTACGAATTCTTACACGTGTTTCGCTTCATTAGACAAAACAATCGTTAGATTAATTACAAACTAACTAAAACATGATACTGGTCTTATAAAATAACAAAAAAGATGCTGGGGCTTATTCTTTTCTTCTGGATACAGGATGGGTGAAAAAAATGGCATTCATTTTTCTAATAACAAAATAATTACTTATTTGATAACGAGTAAAGTTTGAAGCATAAAAAAATAACATAGGTGAGTTGCCTGTACTATTAAAAATGCTATTTAATATTGTTCCATTTATGTTGATGATTATATTATATTAGTTTCTTTTAATGTAAAAAAAACCTTACGATATTTTGTTATAATGTGATTCTCAAAAAGGTGAAACGTAAATTAATAATTGTAATTTTATATTTAAAATAAACATTCACAAATTTATCGTTGAATATGTCGAAACTATTAAGTCTTCTTCTTTTATTTGGAACTTTGCCAGAATTACGCAAAAATATTCAAGATATATAAGAACAATAAATAATGTGGTCATAGGTTTTTTTTTTCGAAAAAAAAGATAACAAAAACAATGTTTTTAAATATCTTTGATTTAAAATACCAAGATGCCGCATTTTGTTGTATATGTCTGTCTTTACTTTTGTAAGCATATACATATGCTAAAATTATGAATGCATAACAGATCATTCTTTTTGTTTGCTTAAAGAATGAATATTTTCAGGAGATTTTTGTGAAAGGAAGTTAGTAAACCAAAAAGGGTTAAAAAAACTTCTTTTAAACAATAAAAATTAACCTTAATGCTCAATTCAAAATATTACCGCGCATTCACACAAACTATTCCATTAGCTTAGCGAACGAAATAGTTTAAACAATTATAACGCAATAGGATTATATTATTATTTCCCCTAACCTGTAGGCTTTGAACAACAACATTTATGGGACCTTTATTACTGAGGAAACTTTAAATTAGGCTGTATATTTACCGACGTAATTAAACCAGCCGTTAAAGTTTCATTTTAATTAATTTATTTTTGGCTCATGAGTATGATATTTAAAATTTAGAATATGAACACGTTTCATGATGGCTACTTCATATGAACAATAACACAAATTGTTTGATTAAGTATTTATATTTGTCAAGGTAAAACTGGTTAATTATTTAATTTTATCATTGTTTGGGATCACTGACTTTTCTGTATCAAATTTTTCGGTACACAAATTCTCTTAGTACAAAAGAAAAGTGCACACTTTGCCAAATAAAAAAAATCAATTTTCTGCGGATCGAATTAATAATTATGTTTTGTTTCCCGTTTGAAAATTCATAATTTTTTTTTCGTTGCCAGTCGTAAAACAAAGAAACCCTAAATTTGTTTTTTTCCCCGACACAGGAAAACCCTTTTCGTATAAAGAGATTGTCGGAAATGTTGGCGCGACTATTATGGTACAAATTTATGAGAAAAATAGCCGTAAAAATTTATGCGCACTTCAATTATTTATGAACAAAGGGGCAAATTTGCTGCGGCGCTGAAAAAAGAGTTTCCGTAAACAAATTGTCGGAAAAAAATATTACACTGATGAATTGACGGACAGGCAACAAAAAAAATGTATATTTTTTATCTTTCTTCTTTAAAAAAACCTGACACATTTATTTCTACGTTTTTTTTCGTATCGTGCTAATTGTGTGTAAAATACAATTATCATTAAAAGATCAAAACTATTTATCTTTAATATACCGCAAAAGCTAACTAAGGAAACAATGTGTATTATTTTCTCAACATATGTGAGCTACTATCTCCTTTTTAAATATTCATCAAGTTGTACGATTCTTTAATATTAATATTATTTTTTTGTTATTTCAAACAACACAAAATAAAATCATTACGTACAGTAGTACTTGATTTTTAAATATCTGTAAGCTAGAATTTGAGAAAATGTATCGTCTATATTGTCTAAGCTAGTATGTATATTGGCTCGTACAAAATTTCTTACATTTTTTAGGATGGTAACTATTTTTTTTCTGTCCTGACTTTTTCTGTACTGATAAATATTAGGTTTTATGTTTTTCTTTCAATTTTTTTTTGGCATGTGTATAATTTCACAGTACAAATATAGATTTCTCCTACGATTTTCAGCAAGAACGCATTTTAGATAGCGGAGGTAAAAATATCATTCCTTGATTTATTTTTCGCATAAGAATGTTACTCCAGAGGTATAAATAATTTAACTAAAAAAAGGAAAAGATTTTTTTTCACTGATTGAAATTACTCTACTGACAAGATTAAAAAACCACCAAAAACACAATATTTTAAAGTTAAAACACAATATGAGGAAAATTTGATGAGAGTTCTCAATTACTCAAGATTTACTCAAGGATAATTGATATCACAAACACCCACGACTTAGTTCTTAAATTTTATTTGAAAAAATATAAATTTGACATTGAATTTACCGGGAATCAAACCGAGACTAGCTAGATCGATAGAACAAGCTCTAACCAACTAGACCTCAGCAAGTTAGGTGAGTCAGCGAGTCTAACCTTAGTTTGAAAAATAATTATGACGATGGCATGATGCCAAATATTTATCCATCGACTAACTTATAATTGATATGTGAAGAAAAATACTTTTACTAACTGAACTAATAATGGTAAATTACAGAATTCGAGCTTGTGGACTCATAACCAATCACTCTACTACAGAACAAATGACAATGAATACCTTATCAGTCAGTATGTTTAAAATAGTACATATTACACATACTGAATGGATTTTTAATACGACTGATGAATGTAAGACTATCATTTCTTTTAAAAGTTAAAACATTGTCGTCTGTTCTATAATATTGGTTGAATTAAAAGGAAAACATCATTTTCTATTTATAACTTGATTAATTATTTTATTTACGCTTTCTGAAAACAACGCTTATTCGCAAAATCCAATATAACGTTACATTGGATTTCTTTTTCACGTACAATTCCAAAAACGTAATAATGGAAGAAATGGAAAACCCAAATCCCGTACGGAAAATCTTCGCTAATACCTGCTAATCCCTGCTGATTTATTGAATTCTCTGTGATCAGAATTTTCCGATACCTAATTATGAGAAAACCAGAGAAATATATTGTTACAGCGCCGGAGAAGAAAAAAATACCAATATGGCGGGATTAGGGGGCATCAATCGGTTTACGCCTTGGAAACTTTGCGATTTTTAGCTCGTTTCAGAATGTTTGATTCAGAAATTAATAATAATGAGATGTAATGTGTTACAGATCGTCAGATTCTTGGCAAAAATATCATGCTGAAATTTATTTTTTTATATCCAATATTTTTGACTCATTATCGGGTAAACATATTAGGGCTTAAGAAACAGGCTGCAGTTTATGTAGTCCTTTAAGTCCTTTAATCAATAAGAACGTTTTTTTCTCGCCTATATAAAATGTCTGTTTCTAAGTAATGTTAAATAATTTTATTTGTATATTCTTGATATTTAAATTTTTATTTTCTGTTTTGTGAAATCCGTTAAGTAACTGACGAGTTTTCTATACAGGACAGTGCAAACGGTCTCTTTTGTTATAGACTCGATTTAAATTTAATATTTTATTATATTCACTGCAATATGTGGTATTGCCAGTTCTACACAATGACAATGAATATCTCTCTCATTTTAGACAAAATATTTACAAATCCTTCATTATTTCATAAAGATAAATAATAAAAGAGCTTAAATTTGAATCCTATAAGTTTTTTTCATTTCAACGCGTTTTGTCACAAAGACCCCTGTTTCATTTTCCGGTATCTTCAGGCATTCAAGTGCACAGATAAACCTCAACTGACACATGGTAATAGTTGTACCGTTTTTACATACATACCTAATGAAAATTTTACGAACTGGCAACACTTTTTACAGTGATAGCCAACTTGAATGCTGACAGTTGATTTGTGCTCAATTTGGTTTGCCATTTTCCATGAATAGACCTACGTTAGAACAACGCTTGAAAATTATGCAAATTTATTTCTTCAGATGATTACTGACATTTTTGTCCTCAAATTAAATGGAATTAATTTGGAAGAGCTGTAGTTTCAACAAAATGTTGCAAAATGCTCTATGGTGCGCGCCATAAATTGATTTTCATTACTTATTCGAAAAATTAACCTCTGATAAAAAAAAATCTTTTAAATATACATGATACAACTTACAACCAAGCGTATGTTCAAATTCATTCGTGCACTTAATTAAATGCATGCAGGAAAGTAAAAGACGGATTATAAGTGACAAAATGTGTAGATTGTGTACTATTGAAATTTAACTAACCACTTGCCGTCAAAATCGTGAATTAAAACATGTTTTCGTTCATTCAGCATGATTTAACACGAGCGTTTTTTTGTGATTGTGGTTTTATTTAATCAATCAAAGATTTTAATCATACTTCTAGAGTAAGTATTCCTTTAATCTAAACTTTTTGAATTCATTTTGTTTTCGCCGTGAATTTACGTCGCGAAATTTCCGCGTAAAAGTTCACGTATTATTTTCCGTAAACAATGTTTACCCTCAGCCCCCACGTACGCAGCGAGCGATTAACATGGTCGCCCATCCTACACGATAAATATTAATTTTACAAAACGGGTAGCGCATTTTGAGTCGAGGCGGCGGAGCCTGTAACGTAGATCAATGTAAAACTTAATCTTTTGACACGTCACCAAGTCGGCTCGAGTATCGCTTTAATTGGGTCGAGATAGCGTAGACCCGTAGACCGAGCCTCTACGCCAGCGTGTATAATAATAAATATGGCAAGCTCGTGGCATTAGATACAGGCGGATTACGTTTGTGATATTTAACGGATACATAAATGTTTTATTTGAGTTTGAGTAGGTACTAACAGTATTTATTTACGTCAGTCATTCTGCTTCAACAAATAGGTAGCCAAAATATTTTGAATGTGATTTAAATCAATTAATAAAAATATAATATTCCTTTGTACTTATTTTCACTTTTGTTTACCAAGACCAAGACCGGTTTCGGTCATGGCGAGAATTATCAACCGATAACAAATAGGATTTAACAGTAGTATTTACACAAAAAAAAATGAAACAGAAGGGTATCATAAACAATTGACATTGAAAAGAATTTACAAATTAAGGTTCAAATTATGAATTAGTGACTTCATGTAATAACAACACATTAACACATTTAACGTGTAATTTGTAAATTATTTTCAATGCCAATTTTTTATTACATCATTTTATTTCAATTTGTTTTGTATAAATAACACTGTTGATTTTTATTTTTTATCAGTTGATAATGCTCACCATGAGCGGAACCGGTACTAGCCTTGGTAAATAAAAGAGAACATAAGTGAAAAAGAATATTGTGTTTTTCTTAATATCATGGCTTTCCACCAAGTATTGGCAGAAAACACCGTAAAAGGGAGCGATTTAAATTAATTTGATTGTGTATTATCATCCAATCCATGATCAAAGTAATTTTTTTTGTTACAATTCTACAACTTAATCAAATGATAAGGATATTTACTCATTGCGATCGTTATAACTATAAAACAAAGTTGGAATTTAAATATTTTATGTCAGTGCTAATTTTTTAATGAATTTTTGACATTGTAAACAGTTTAGTTACTCTCCGTACTATTTAATCAAGAATAATTGAATGCTTGGAAGAAGGGTACCTTAAATATGAAAGCGTGTTTACTTGGTTGATATACAAATTCTAACGTTTTTTTGATATCCAGAGTATAAAAGTGATGTCCATCAGTAACATGTAACGTAGCTTTATAAATAAATGCTTTAGAAGAGTACATGAAAAAGCACATTTATAGAAGAATGCATCATCCGGTATTATCACCCAAGAGATGTGAGTACATAATTCTTTTGACTGACAAAAATGTTTGCTTAAACAAAAATGCACAACGAATACGCACGTATTTGAAGTATAAAAGTGCTTTTTACACATTCTGAAGACATATGAGACAAATACTTTAATGTTGATGCAATTGACTACTAGAAGTTTATGTCTGCAATTCCTTGCAATTCAACAAATGCATTTGGTGTTATTGATCAGTAAAAAATGAAAAACAAACACTGAAATGTAGTCAAATAGACGAGGGAATTTTACAATGTTGGCGCGATTAAGCAGCAGATATCACTGGAAAGAAACTAATATTTAAGACTAAACATTTTCGAAGCATTATCAGTAAGTTACTAAAAATACGGTTAGTAGAAATAATGTTTATTATTTTTTTTTGAGTTGAGCTTTAACTCCTCATTTTTTTTTCTTTTCAGCGACGCTAGTGAAAATGATCATTCAAGAGAAATATACTTTACAAAATAATATATAAGGAAAGTTAATTTTTGGCATGTAATTATTATTTCAAAAACTAATACGTAGTCGTTCATCTGTCCAATTAAGTGAAAATATTCTTCAAAAAAGTTAGAAGCAACAATTTGTTCTTTTTTAATATGAGTGTGTAAAGAGTTTTATTTTTTTGATTATATACACCTCACAATTATTGACTGTCAGCTATTCATATTATCCAAAAAGATTTGTATGGAAATAAATATTCATTTTATATGGTAAAGCCGATCGTACTAATAAGCCTTCAGCTTTTTGATTATATCATTATTTAGGACATCCCGTACGAAAAATGATTTGGATATTAGCTTTGAAACGAATTTCTGAGTCATGACTCGATTTTCTGACTAAAGTATAACATAAATATGAAAATTCATAATTTTCCAATTACACCAGGAAGTGTTTCCGTATATTAATATTTGACACACACGTTCAATTTTAACACGTGCTTATTTGAATTTTAAGCGACTTGTTTTTGCACAAAGTATTGATGAATTTTATCTAACTATTTTTAGCTATAATATTATAAATACAACTATATGCAAGCAAATGTGAGACAACCTATATTATAACATTCACTTGTAAATGTGTGATTTCTTCCCTGTTTGATTGCTACTGTCTTTTTAATTAAATGATAAAATAATTGAGGTATAATTAAAACAATTGACATAAAGATGATGCATTGTAGACAAAGAAAATTTTCTGAAGGATTCGGTTATAATTTATTTTAAATTATAAATTTAACAACGTTTAAAGTTTGAAAATTTTTTGAAAGTGTCATGGTATTTTTTACATCATATAAATAGTAAAAAAGTTTATTTTTACTTTAATGTCTAAAATGTATAAATTTTATTCAAAATGGTTAACATAAAGACAAGTAAGCTTTTAAAATACTAAATAAATATAAAACAGAATACTACGTTTAGCTGATGCCTGTAAAAGTAGTCACATGCAAGTTTTTATAATACATATTTTAAATCAGTTACAACGATTAATTACTTTTAGTGTTGGTAAGCGGTCAGTTAATATGCTAGCAATACCGGTTGCTATAATTTATTTATAGCGTGTAGATAAAATAACTGGAAAACAATTGTCATTGATCTTGCGAGTTTTTAAAGTCAGAGACTTGCGTAAAAAAGAAAATTAAGAATAGAGTGAATGAGATAATTTAAAACGGCCGAGATTTACACTGGACTATAATGCAAAACAAAATGAAGTAGAAAATTATGAGAATAGATTTTTTTACGATGTTTTCTTGTCAGGCTGTTGGTTTACGTTCTTTGGTGATAGATCATGTACAAATCTAGAATTTAAATAATGTAAGTTTATTTATAAAAAACATTTATTTATAAAAAATCATAAAATAATCAATCGAAAAGTATTAACAAAAACCATGATGTACATAGTTTAGTTTTTCTTAAAAAATGTTGAATTTTTAAATCTTTAACGATGCGTATTTTTAAAAACTATTTTGGTTATTATTCAAGTTAAAAGCCAAGCGGTGTGCATTTTTTTTAAAATACTAGTTTACTTTACTTTTATCATGAAACCTCAAGAGTTTGAAAGCAGTGAGTGATAACTGCCAGTCAACTGCAAGGTGTCGTTATTTCGTAGATTCCGTAAGCTTTAAATGAGCTTCCTTCAGAATAGATTGAGACAGCAGAAGATCCACCTGGTGCTTAAAATTTAAATGCCTATCTATGCACTCCTGAATGACGTAGTTAAATTGACTTAGCGAAGTATCTCGAATGCCTATTCAGTGGGCTTTTAATGCCACTCTGCCGGAATCGAATCAAAAAGCTCTCTGCTTCGAAGTCTATTTGCATATACCTACCATCAATAAAATGAGATCGCAAAATTCAGCAATTAAATAAATTTGCATCGTAGCACGAAGCTTAATTTGTTTTATTAAAGTATTTATATGCTGACTATCGCTCATCATCAAATCGGATTGTTTCTAATAAAAACTTT
This sequence comes from Himalopsyche tibetana, assembly GCA_030503985.1. Classification (NCBI taxonomy): domain Eukaryota; kingdom Metazoa; phylum Arthropoda; class Insecta; order Trichoptera; family Rhyacophilidae; genus Himalopsyche; species Himalopsyche tibetana. The sequence continues at coordinate 5,780,361 of JAPJYX010000052.1, read as the reverse complement.
CTATAATATTACTAGAGCGTTGTTATCGGTCAGTTCCCAATGGGAGATAATAAATTTATGCGAAGAAAATATAATGCGTAGTGCTTTTTCATCAACCTACACCACAGCTGACTTTTCTCAGTGAATGATAGTATCTTTAGCTGTGTTTGATTGATAAGTAGAAATATTTTACTCAATTTTTTTATAAACAATAATTTACTATTAATTATAAAGAAATTTATGCTCGGTTTAAGTTGATCCAAGCAATATTTTATAATAACAAATGACAGTGTCATGTAAAGTAGTCAATCAACCTAACTTTTTGTACAGGTAAAAGTTATTGAAGAAATGTTATAGGAAAGTAATTGCTTAGCAAACCCGCACACTTATATTTTTTTTACCTCACTTTTCAAGATAGGATAATCTAGGAAAAGAAACAATACTGTAAACATTTACGATTTAAATATAAATAAATCAAAAATATAGATTCTGTAAATTTTCAAATTGAGTATTCATACAAATGTAATCACAAAATTGATAATCTAAAAATCTAAGTTTAGAGATAATTACAGTGACGTTTTTGGCTAAATCTAATATATTTTTTAGTACATACAGTTTTAAAAGAATATTGCTATCTTCTTGTTGATGTTGTTTTATATATGTTGTGCTTCACTAGAACAAATAGACCATGTTGTTGCATTAAAATTAAAAACAATTAAATATTCATGTATACGCTACAGTTTTTTTAAATACTTTTCTGAGTGTAATTGTTTGTTGATATCCGAGTAAGTCTATTTTAAAATTACAGTATATCCTATAATAACATTTGATTTATCATTATATATTGCTTTTAATAGGATTCATAGCTCAAAGACTTTTTTATCGATTGTTCTACTGTTGAATTGATGAAGGTTTTAAAAAAATAGTCACACATTCAGTCAGCCTGGAACATTTTTCAACAAAGAAAAATAAATGCATCGTTTATTCAAACATCTAAAGGGTGATTCATTTAGAGGTACTTTTTCTTATTAGGATTTGATAATAGATGACACGTGAGTTGTGCCCAAGTTTTATTTCATTTTTGTTCAGTATTGTTTTAAAATTCACAATGGAAAGACTTACGCCGGTACAGCGAATACAAATTATTCAGTTGTATTACGCAAATCAGTGTTCTGCAAGGAATGTTTTTCGTGCAACATTTTGTTTAGCGATGAGGCCCATTTCTGGCTTAATGGATATGCCAATAAACAAAATTGCCGTATTTGGTTTGAAGATCAACCCGAAGAGATTCAAGAGCTGCCACTACATCCACAAAAAACAACGGTTTGGTGTGGTTTATGGGCTGGTGGAATAATCGGTCCATATTTTTTTAAAAATGAGGCTGGCCAGAACGTAACTTTGAATGGCGCCCGTTATCGTTCCATGATAACGGACTATTTGGTGCCTAAAATTCAAGCCCATAATCTCCACGACACTTGGTTTAAACAAGATGGCGCTACTTGCCACACAGCCCGTAAAAGCATGGCTTTATTAAGAGAACATTTCGGTGAACAAATAATTTCACGCTTCGGTCCAGTGAATTGGCCGTCTAGATTTTGCTATATAACACCTCTAGACTTTTTTCATTGGGGCTACGTAAAGTCGAAAGTCTATATAATTAAACCAACTATGATTAAGGAATTGGAGGCCAACATTACTCGCATCATTACCCAAATACCAGTCAAAATGCTCGAACGCGTCATCCAAAATTGGAACATTTGAATGGACCATGTTAGGCGTAGTTACAGCCAACATTTAAAAGAAATAATATTTAAAAAATAAATGTAGAAAATGGGTCTATTTATTATATTAAAGACTATGCAATAACTTTTTTTAATAAACGTTTTTTGTCTTTTGAAAAAAGTAACTCTTTATGAATCACCCTGAATAATAATAATAGAAAATAATTTAAGTAATTGATTGTGTATTTAAACTATTAAAATGATGAAACTCTTTGTAATAAAGTAAGAAATAACAATGTATTCACATGAATCGGCGTTTTGCAAGTCCCTGAGCTCTAACTAAAACCTCTGTTATTTTTTTCTCGTTAATCAAATTCAGCTTAAAATTTTGATAAAGTAACAGCGATATCTATCAAAATACATTGTTTAAAATTCCTATAAATACGTTTTTACACTGTGTCCTTTTATAATTACAATTGAAAATATCGGCATAAAGGTGACCTTTAACTATACAATTTAAAATTCTAAAGAACTGATTAATTTAATCGCAAATACAGACTTCATGTATTCATACGAATTGAATTACTTAGAATAAACAGTCTGGGTAGACGCAACAACAGAAATAATGAACACTTGTTTTCAGTAACATGGCGAATGATTCGGCATTTTATTTCGTTAAATAAAATCACGTTACATCGAGCGACGCTTGTTTGGAAATAAAACGCGGAACGTTCTTTTATTATTGAACTATTTACATACAAACATGGATAACAGGTTGCTGGTTTTCGGTATTGGCGATTTTTTTATCAGCAAATTGGTAATGAATAGATGGAAACATATCGATGATTGCGTATGAATATATGCTGTGGAGATACAGGTTATACCAAGTTCAATATTACACTGAATAAACTCGTATTAACATTATACGAAGAGATAAAAAATGCAGTTATATCACAATGATTAGTGCAACTATTTTGATGATTTTACTAAATAAAATTATACCAATACACGGTTAAATAGTTTAATAATTGAATCGTCTATGTTCACTAGTTTTAAAAGTCAAATGCAGACTCACTGCGTACATTGAAAAATCATATGTCATGTACAGCAAAGCTTTTTTTACGTTTTGAGATCAAAAATAAAATGCTCAACTTATTTACCGATACGACTTTTTTAAAACTTTTTCTGTTTCAAACTAGCACAACAATGGCGTTGCGTTGACATCTCGTACTTAACACTTGATGTTTTTTTAACTAGGGTTCGTTAAAACAAAAAACACAGGGGTAACAGTAGAATAAAATAAAAATCAATTATATTAGCTGCAAAATATTGTATGATTGCAAAAGAGTGAATATTCTCACAGTAGAGATTCAATTATGCCTTAAAATTATAGAAGATAATAAGCGAAAAATAAGAGTTGTCAAAGAAAGACAATCGATAATATTTATTTTCAATAGAGAAGTTAACTAAACAGAACAAAATATTAATTCAATAACTAGAAATTCCTTTTATGGCAGATAGATGATGGAATGGTTTTTTTGAAAAAGTCTGTAATGAAGCTTATGGTTTTTGTCAAATTGAAATGAAATTATTAAAAACATCATAGTTCATTTCTTTACATAAAGTTGTAAGCAAACAATGTCGAGTCCATGAATGCATAATGAGTTAGTTTACTATACTATTAAGTTTTTACCTTTCAAGTGAATTGCGTTTCATAATTAGTTTTCCTGGAATCAGAATATTGTTAACATTGATTGTAATTTTCAGTTTGAAAGACATGAATGAATCTGTAATGTTGAATGTAAATATTGTCCAGAAAGTTGTCCGCTTCCTACAAAAATAATGTTCGTGACGTATATCAAATAAGCAAAATCTCTAAAATTGCTTTTGAAGAAAATGCCTAAAATGTTTGAAACAAAATTAATTCGATTTTGTCAATAATATAAGGTTATTAGTTATGTATGAATATTAAATTTGCTGCAGTTTTTTTTTCAGCTAATCGGCATACAAATTTAACATTCCAATGTCAATTTCCAATGCAAAATAAAAAAGCGCCTGATGCGTCACTTTTATGAAGAAGAGGCTGGTATCAAAATTCTTTTTGTTGTGAATATTAAAACATTTTGTAAAGATAATATAAGAAAAGTCAAGTCCATGGTGCAGTGGTGAACATCGTTCACTTCTGTGATCGATTTTACGGTTTCAAGAGCCATAGCAAACAGCTATCGATTTATTAATTTCTGTTCAAAAACATGATTATTTGTGATTTTTGGAAAATACCTTTCACCATTATCATCATAAAATAACTACCGATTAGCTTTTAACTATTCATGTCCTAAGAGAGATTGAGCAACTGATCAGCAATAAATTTGTAATATAAGCCATATTGTTGGTAATTTTCTACAACCTCATATCTCAAAATGTACAAGTTTTTCGGAAATATTTTAACGTATTTTTTACCACTATGCTATAGCTTTCTATCGCTATAAAACATCACTGTTTTGATACATTTGAAAAAGTAATTAATAAAAAAGACAAAGACGTCACCATTTATCCTTTCATATTGTTAGCCAAATTATTTGTTTGCCGTCGGTTTTGTATAAGATTTAATAAAACTTGATGTATGTATATTTTGATACGAGTTAAAGAAATATATTATTACATTAAACATATTGAAACTTACATAACTTAAGATACTAGCTTGTAGAAGATCAACGACGATAAGGTTTAAAATCGAAATAAGCTTATCAGAGCGAGTAGGTAGTAATAATAAAAATCACACAAAACCTAAAATTCAATGATAAAATATATATACATACGGATGTATTAAACTCATTGCGTTTTGATCAAAATGCTCGCGATAAGCAAATGAGGCATTATCATTACATTAAATTCTGAAGAAGTGTTATGTTTGTTTTTTTTTTTATAAAGCATTATTTAAATACAAACGGTGTTATTTTTACTGAAGCCGAGCGTGTTAATATGATAATATATAATACATTTTAACCCCTAAACATACGCGCCTACCCTTTGGACTTAGTAAAGTAATGTTTATTTCGTCGGCAGACGAGAACAGAGTTTATGGTCATAAACCACGGATCCAAGGCTTTTAATCAAATTATGATAAAATAGTCATAAAGTGAACACAGCAGCCCTTAGTGAGGCTTCAAAATGTTTACACTCTTGTATTTAATTAGGGTAGTATACCGTGTGCGAAGTAGATGCCTTCATTCGGTTGAGATAAATACGCGATTTAAAACTTCACTTTGTTGCAAATAAAAAAGGAAAAAATTACACAAAAAGATAAGCTTATAAGAACACCCACATAAATTAGTTTGTGCTTTATTGCACGTCAATTTGTGGTGCTTAAATTCTCTCACGTCCATTAGATCTCCAAAGTCGTTACACAACGAAAAAGATTATTTAACATAATGTGTTGTAGTACCGGATAAATGCATCAGTACTGGTTTTTCGATATTTCATATAATATACCGGTATTGCAAATATCAATAATAGTATTAAATATTTAAATAAAGCAAAAATACGAATAACTGGAATCTACATATATTCCAGACGGGTTATTAAATATCTCTGTTTTGAAATTTCATATAAAGTTCATTCGTCATTGATGAATATACAAAAACTTAAGCGAATGATTTTCATAAACAACTCAATGTTTCTAAAAATATTAATTTACCATTATTAAGGGTCATCAATTCAGTAGCCTGTCAATATTGATAAAACTCTTTATATCAGATTTAACATATTTCAATTCATCTCGATCAATGTTATTAAAATATGACGTGATGATTTTCATACATTTAAAGTTCAGTTGTGGTTAATTTTTATAACAATAAAATTAACATTTTTTTTTTAAAATACCGTTATCTCAGTTTCAGATATACCTGTGTTGCAACTCCTAGTCCTAGCCCTATTTTTAAATCCTAACTCTCTTCAAAAGACGAGATATTGAGTGATTGAATAGTTCTCTCAGAAAAACTTTTGTTAAAATTACTTGATAACGAATACTCAAACTGAAAATTGGGATAGATTATGGTTGGAGAAAAAAATCTCGGAACCGTGAGTCAGTAGTTGGTTTTAGATTTAACTCTTAGATTTTTTTCTCGTTAAGCCGATTCCACTTGCTAATTGAGCCGTTGGAATTTATTGGCAGTCGTAAGTCCACTGCAAACATCTTCGGCGTGCTTTTAAATGTCTTTTTCTTTTAAAACTTTCCGTATCCGATTTCAACGTCCTTAAGGAGCCTCAAACGTTCTTCAGATTAGATCAGATCAGAAGCACACTTGAAACAAACTGAAGAAAAGTTGCTAAAGATATTGTTGTTACGAAGAACGATGAGTTATTTTTAGTATTTATTTCTTCCATAAACTTCTAATTCACCATATTAACAGAAGTCGTTTTTTAAATAATGACTTCTTCATGTCCAGTCGCACAATTTTAATTCGATTGGAAAATGTAAGAGTGACTAGATAGGGGTAAAAAAATAATAAATCCTTGTTTTCAGATCTGATTGGTTAGTCAAGCGGTCTTTGGGCATAGAATGATGCAAGTCTTGACAATTATAGTTGTAAATAAAGACATAATGTTTGATTTAAAATCAAATTTGATAACTTTGTTGCTCTACTTGTTGCGTTTCAAATTGTGACACGTGTTTTTTTTAGGAACATTCGTATCGCTAAGTTGCAAAACCCGCTCTGTCCGGTTTTTGACGAAAATGAGTAATGAATGCAGTTCAACGCTCCATCAAAAAAGCTGTCATTTTTTAAAATTTAGAGTTGAAAATTGTACTCCGTTTTGTCAAAAAAATAAAATCAATATTAATTCGACTCGCAAAACCCGCTCTGAAAACGCTAAAATATGCTCTCGGGATTAATCAAACAAGTTTATTGACAAGTGTACGACATATTCGTTTAATAAGACGTTTTATTTTTCTTTTATTTGTATCCGAAATATATTAAATAACTTTTAAAACACTTAAAATCACTATATATACCCAAAACAGTTTTTCATGATTTAATAAAAAACACATATAGAGTGGGTTTAGCAAATCGGCGCCTCATTTATTCGTTTACCAGTTGACCGTTCATTTAACAGCGTATTTGTTAAGCTTGCAATGCTCTCTCTGATGATATTTTGTAATGGAGGCGATAACGTAACACAGTTATAAATACAACAAATAGAGTAACAAGGTTGTCTTATTAAATAAAAATGAACTTTAAAAATGTTTCCAAAATACAACTTAATCATTTTAATATACTTTCATTTCAAACTTGTCACCGTTTCTCTTTCGAATTTATGTCTTTATCAACACAATCAATATAAAAATCCAGATGGTATTGTGTTATTAACACTGTGAAGTGAAGACTTATTTAATAAGCTTTCCAATTGTCAAGTGTTATGACGTGAAAAGTATTTGCACATAAAAATGCAAATGATTCCATACTTCATCTCGAGCCGTTAAATCTACAGACGCGTGTCGCCCCACCGTTATCCTGATCCGTGAGGCAAACTTCAAATAATTATTTGATCGGATTAAATTTACGCACGAGCTTTGGCAGTTTCAAATAAAAGCCTCCCGTTAACGTAAGTTATTTTGAAATCGTGAGCTTTTTCAGACATTATATTATTATTATCATCGATAAAAGCAAAACTAAAAGCCTTTGCGGCTACACTTAATAAAGTTTTATATTTGAAATTAATGGGGTAGTTGGATGGAAAAACATTTTCTAATTTTTAAATTCCCACGTAAATATGGCCACTTGATTTTTTGTTTGCTTATTACAATGTTGACGAGTTCGGAATATCAACCGAAGTTACATTTGATATACAATTCGTATGAGAGGAATTGTATGAGCATTTCTTTATGTCGCGAGCTTAGTTACAAAAAAAATAAAGAAACATTCAATTGAATAAATAAAAGAAGTTTCAAAATAAATAACTATAGAATTTTACATAGCAACGTCAGAAATTTAAATAAGATTAAAAATAATACGAATGCTTCCTTTCATTATTTTTTTAAATACATATTTTGGATTTTCTATACCAAACCCAATTAGTATTGTTATTGTTTGTGTCTTTTCCATCTCTTCGCTTAGTGAAATAAAAAAATCCTTTCTTTTACTATTTCAAATACTATGTTAAGTTAATGAAGTACTTATGTAAGTATTAGAGTGGCTTAGTACCAAAATAGGCCAAACATCATTTGGGGAATTTCGCGCAAACTTTCAAAACCAAAATAATCTAATATTTCCGATGAGTTTTTCAGAAAGATTTTATGTTTTATGATGACGAAATTTTGATTTAAAATAGTATTGACTATGTGCACTCTTTGTTTGAAGCATTTTTTTACGAATTTAATACCCAAATATTATTTTGATAAGGGACGGGGAACATGGAGATTTTCGAAACCTCAAAGTGGGGCATGGCATAAACAGGGTTTGTAAACACTGGATTAGAACATCACGTGACAACACAGTTTCGGGATTTAACAAATGGATAGCTTATCGCGTAAAAATACGGCTCCGGGACTCAACGAGTTAAGAAAGTATTATTTTTACTTGCGTTAAATATTCATGGTAATTTATAACTTTCGTATGTATTTCGTTGTGAAAAAAAATTGTGCTCCCATAGTACTTTAACTTAATTTTTGAAAGATGTGTGTTACATTCAAGGCTACTCATGTATCGCTGCACTAGATGCGTTACGTCTTTTTAAAAGTTCCATGAAATATAAAAAATTTACTGTCGATTAAAAGAAAGTTGTGTTGCAAGGCTCTCTCAAATATACCTGTAACGATTTTAAATCGTTTGAATAATGGTGAGTACGGAAACTGGTATAAAGAAAAGCTTATGTATCAAATAAATTCAACACAGTCTATCCTTTTGTTCACGCTGTCATAATAAGTATGGATATAAATAAATGTTTGCACAACGGGTGTTGGGTCCGATATCAAATAAACCACCAGAGTGAAAGAGGATACGGTTCATTGAACTTAATCCCATTATTCTATAGAAACGAATATACAATAGATGTGTCATTTGGTCGGTTTCATGACAATATTATTTATATAATAACACTTGGTCACCCAAGTCGTCGTATCGTCTCCATATATATAGAAGTTGGTGATTAAATTTTCAATAATGAGGTAAGTAACAATTCTTTGCCTGGAGTAACTCAGTTGGTGCATTTATGCATTAAGCAGAATTTATTTCTGTTATTATTATCAATGCAGAATTAAATGAAAGCAATGGTCTCTGATTATCAATTCGATAAATTTTATTTAAAATTTCATTTATTAATAAAACCGACCACACAGGTGACTGAATGGGTGGGAGGAGGGAATTCAAGACATCACATATATCCATGCCTTTGAACAGAAATTCATAAATCGATTGAAAAATCAATTTATAAAATTGCCCGTACTGGGATTTGAACCCGTGACATCCATAGCGGTAGCCAACGACGTTGACCACTCGACGTTCCCACCTGTGTGGTTGATTTATGTTCAAAGGCATGGATGTATGTGATGTCTTGAATTCTCCCCTCCCATCCATCTTATCCTATGAACGGGCATATCGAGAGCTATTAGCTGACCACTATTCCTGTCCTAGCCCTTTCCTTCCATTCCCTACTCTCTTTGAAAAAAGAGAGGTTGAGCAACTGAGTAACAAACAGTTCTCGTAGAAAAACTTCTGTTGAGATAAACTCTATTAGGAGTCCATATGCTCCACATTGGAAGCGGACATGAAAAAAAAAACTTTTTATTTTAATAATATATAATATTCGGAAAAATCGTTTTTTTATAAGATATGTTTTTTAAATTGTGTTTACAAAATATGAAATTGAATTTGATAACTTTTTTCACTTTCAAAATATATTTAAAGGCTAAAGAATTCATTCATTAATCGAAGGTTTATATGTAAACTTTGCAATGTTATGTCATTTTGTAATAATATAAGTGGAATAACAAAATTGAGTAGCAAACATTTAAAAGTGATTTATCACAAAATTTTGAAAAATTCTGTTTAATATAAGTCCTGGTAGTCCATAATAAAATTTATGAATGGAAATCACAATTAGTGTTCAAAAAATATAAAAATGAAATCATAAAGTTGGCACATTAGAAAACCATGATTTCTCCAGCACACGAATCTACATTTCACAAGCTCTGTATTTGTGTGACAAATATTTTTTTTATGTTTGCTCCTCAATTATGAAATTTACCTATTTTTAAAAAATGACTTAACTAAACTTTCAAAACTCACCGCTACCGCCAAATCCATCACAAAAAATGCCTTGATTGATATATTTATTTTATGTTATCATTTTTCTTCAACGCAATAAATTAAATTGGCAAATATATCTTTTGTTATCATTTGGCTTTTTGTGAATACATAAATAAAAAAACATACCGCTATCTCGAGTTTTCGGATACTCCTGGTATTGTAAAAAAAAACATTAAATATTGACCGTCTTTGATTGTTGGGTCATGTACGTCGAATGAACAAGTTACGCACATTGAAACAGGTCACGTACTAAAAGACTCGTTACCCTTGACAGTCGAAATTTAGATGGATTTTGAAAGGACGGGAATTGTCAGAGCATGCTTTCGGAAGAGGTCACGACACTCCAAGGGTTGTAAGGCGAGCGTTCCGTCCGTCGAATATCCGTTTGAATCAGTTTTGATGTGTGGGTTCAATTTAATTTGTATTTTTTAAACGCATATTAACAAGAAAAAATCGATTTTTTTATGATGTTCATAAATGAGAGCGTCAAAAGCAAAGACAGCAATCTACCACGAAAACCGTTTTGAGAAAAAAGCCTAAAAAAATAAAAAAAATCATCACTAATTAATAAAATGTATGTGTGCTATACAGAACAGTAGAATATTGTGATTCCTAATTCCCAAAATCGTTAAATGTGCTGAGTAAATATTTTGTCACGTGATTTTTGGTATTTGACAAAAAGTTTAGAGGAAAGAAGTTGAATTTGCTTTTAAGGCGATTTTCAATTGAATAAAAACAGATTCGCTACTAAGATTTCAGCTCACAAGCTGAATAATTGTCTTCTGTATGATTCTGCATACATACATTGTTTTTTTTTTTAAAGATTACCACCTTTGCTTCTAGCCCCCTTAAATTTACTCCTACGTAGTACACAACTACCTAACCCTCTTTTTAAATTTGTTTTTGGATTTTTGGTAGTGCGGCTCTTATATATTGTTGTATTTTCTATTTTGGCTTGCTGTGAAATAAGGTTGCTCATCACTGGAGTGATTTATTTCTCAAAATTTTATTTTATCTCTTTTCTGGCAATCTTTTTTACTATTTATTATCAGAATGGAGATAACTGCTAATTTGTATTTGACAGACATGAGATGTGTATTCCACAAGTAAGTGTGTATTTATGATCAGTGCCAAATTAACTTCGCAATGAAGAATTTTATTGATACATTGTCAAAAAACAAATAATAAAAAAATTAATGAAAGTATTCATAAAAATAGGATTTTTGTAGTTTTCTCACGATGAATAGATATATTATATATATTTAAAAAATCCACAAGATTTTTGAATGCTTTTATCGCAAAAAGCTCTATTATTTTACAAAACTACCCGATGTCGCTAAATAATGGTTTTGGTTATAAATTCGTAATTAAATAACTATTTTATAAATTCTTCTTCTTCTTTGGCCATGTTCGCTCCCTATATGGAGCATATGGCCGCTACGTGGCACCTCCATGTTTCCCTGTCTCCCGCCAATAGCTTTGCTTCCTCCCATGACATGCTAGCATCCCTCAGTTCCGCCGAGTACATCCTATGGATAGTACCCGACGGACGTCCAGGACGCTGGAATCCCACCGGTCGAAAGAAGAGGCAAACAGGATTGAGGCTTTCCGGAGGCACCCGCAGCACGTGACCCAGCCAGTTCCAACGTCTCTCTATAACCACTGACGTGACGGGACGCTGTCTTGTACGCTCCCTTATCTCTGAATTCCTCACAAAATCAAACCACCTCACCCCCATTATCCGACAGCATCTGTTCTCGAAGCTCAGTATACGGTTTTTCTGAGTCTTCTTCAGGTGCCATGATTCTTAACCGTAAAGCATTACCAGCAGAATGCAAGCGTTGAACAAGTGGCATTTGGTTTTAATCGAGTACAGCTGTGTGTCCCAGACAGTCCGCATTGAGTTGAATATGGCTCCAGCCATTCCTAAACAAATGGCGAGCTCGTTTTTTGTACTACCGTCTTCGGGGATATGTACGCCGAGGTACCTGAAGCTGTCAACCCTCTCGATGATCTGTCCCGCGCTGGTAAGGGTCCTTTCAGAGTCACGACAGGTTTGGTTACACATCACATTGGTCTTACTAGAATTAATTTTTAGACCAATGCGACCTGAGTTAGTTCCTAACCCATCCAAAGTCTCCTGGATGCCCTCAATGGATTTATCGAATATGACAGCATCATTGGCATATTCAAGGTCACACAGCTTCAGACCGGGACCAACAGCTACACCTCAATCAGGCGGAATTGACCTGCGAAGTATGAAGTCAAAGATAATAATAAACAGGAACGGTGCAAGAACGCACCCCTGTCTCACTCCGGTTGTGACCCTGAACCATTCGGTATTTTGATTCCGAATGGATTATATAAATACTAAGTGTAAATTGTTTTTATTCCGTCATGTTGTAATGGGATAAATGATCACTCAACGAGTAGTTCTACTGCAACATTTTACCGTCTACATCAAGCAATATAAATTGTATTTTATTCTTATAATATTGTGTATGTCATTCAAAAATAAGAGGGAACTTAACTCAATTGATTAAACAAAAAAATGTGGAAAAGCTGAATGTATTACTTGTACAAATCTATTTTTTATAAATTAAAACAATATCGCAGCTTTGTATTTTTTTTATACAAAAGATAAATACGGTCTCTTTTTTTATAATGGCATCGAAAATGTTTTAAAAGTTTACACGTATTGTTCATAAATTTAAAAATCGCTTTATTATTCTTTTACTGGGCAAAATTCTGCCTTTTCTCACTGAATGTTTGTACAAAAAAGTTCGTTATTTAGTATTAAACCAGTAATTCTTTGAGCAGGGAAACAAAGCTAGCGGGGACATGAAAATTAATACGGTGAAACAAAAACACAATACGGCAACGGAAACAAACAACGTTGTTTGGGAAAGTCAGCTTTATTTTGGAAAACCATGCTTCCCATTACATAATGAGATAGCTTCGCAACATTACTTTTGCTAAAGGGAAACATTTTGGTAATAATAATATTTATGAAATAATTTTTGCCTCGTAAGAAAATATTTGCACGCTTTTTTTTAAAAAAAAAATGGAGATGATGAATTTGCATGTTTTATTGTTGTCCATACCAAACCAGCGTACCACAATGTTGCCTTCTGTTTAACTTTGAAAAGATAAACAGGAAACCTTGACCGCAAAAAGAAATATACTGAAGTTTTTTTATAGATCCGACAGTTGGTACTTTTTGGAAGTTTATTTTTAATATTTTATTTAATTTGATAACTTTGTTATTGTTCGTACCTTGTTTGCGTCCAGTTAAATCAAAGGAAATTGTTATATGTTATTTAAAATTGAAAAATTAGAAATTCGATAAATATTTCAATGTAAGGATACTCACGACACGATACTTAATCACTTAAACTAAATAGGCGACAAGTCACTATGTGCCTGCACAAAACGTAGCTCCCGAGCATTTACGTATCTGGCAAATAAGAGGAGGAGTAAAATCTTATCTTTTCAGCACCACTATTGAGTTATAGAAGGCAGCCGTGAAACAGGTGAACTACATATCGTACTGTTTGTGAAACAACTAGTGGAATAGAAAAGTTATCAAATATAATAAGGTATAAATGTATAAAAGTTTTATGTAAAATTCTTCATTTATTTTTATTTATCTCCACGTATTTCATTATATATTTGAAATTACATTTATGTTTGCACGCAAAACTCATTTTAAATTAACAGATTAAAAATAACAAAGTATTTTAGTTCTAAAGTTTTTAATAATTTTATGTGTTGATAGCTATTTCGGCTTGCACCATCGTCAGAACTATCTAGTTCTGACGATTGCGCATGCCGAAATAGCTATCAACACATAAAATTATTAAAAACTGTAGAACTAAAATACTTTGTTATTCCTAATCTGTTATAAATGGAGTTCTACCAAGTAAATGCCAAATCAATTAATAATCATTTTAAATTGTTAATATTTTCCCTTTTTTATAATTCTAACGCTTTTTATTTCGTGCGCAGGAATTTATAAGTCGCTATTAAATGGCCTTAGAAGAAGAGAAAGTTTTCAGACGCGAATAATATAGGACTTTTTCTAAATCATATAAAGAAACACTGCGACAGATATTGACTAAATTAGCTTTGGGTTACCCCCGTAGAATATGAAAAGACAATGTCAACTTAAATAAATATCCATCCAGCTTAACAATACCACACTCTATAATCAATTAAATAAGTTCGCTGTATCAATGTATGGTCTATCCGAGACAAGTGTATTTGAGCACAATTTGCTGGAAGACTAACGTATTAAGTGCCACCTTTTAGTGTACGTATTTATCACTGGATCAAGTATCAACTGATTCAATATTATACTTCAAACTCGTACGATGGTTTTGATCAATACGCCCGTTTGATTGTAAAAAAAAAGTGTCAATAAAACAAGAGTTGAATGAGCTAAATTAACTTTCATATTTATGAACTATTATTTTATTGTCCCGAGTCAATAAACATCGTAGAGCTTTTAATATAGTTTTATCGCATGAAAACTCTTACCAAATGCTTTTTTATTGAACTTACTGGTATTGTTATCTCGTAAAGCTTATTATACGAGTCGCTTAATTTTTCTAAAGGTACAATCCTTCTCCACCAACTATATTGATATCCTGATAAGCACTTTAATTAATAATTTTATTTAGTATTTAGTATTTGTTTATTTATTTAATTAACATTGTACAAGGTTGACAAATTATAAATTTAAAACTTTTACAATGAAGAAAAAAAAATAGTATAATTTAATATTAAACGAAGTAAAAAAAAGTAAAAATAATCAAACACACAGAATAAAAAATAAAAATGTATTTAATATGGATTAATGTCATAAATCCAACGGAACTATGATTTCGTTTGATTTACAAACACGGCTCGTTCAAAAATCTTGAATTTAATTTTGTAAAACAATTTACATTTAAAAAGTTTTTTAGTTTTACATTACTTTTGAATGAAATTCTGTATGTTATAAAGCTATGTCTGAAGCTGATTTCAAAAAATACTTTAGACATTTATATTAACTTCATAAATTACATTCATGGTTCATGTTTCAACAATTTTAGAACAAGCCAGGTTATAGAATAGATTCATTTGTAGTAAACTATGCTAATATAGAAACATCAATTTTATAGAGAAAATAAACTGTATATTTGTACGAAAACAAATCAAATATAATGTATTTCTTTCGTAACTTTTTGACTTATCATCCGGCCGGTGGTATTTGTTTTCTACCCGCGCTCGTAAATAAACTTACAATCAAAAAGATAATATTTTATTTTTTTACTGGGAGCAGTATGCGGACACGACAAATTTCGATGTATCCGATTTATAAAAATGTGTACGGCTGTCGGAACGAATTTTTAGAAATGACAAACTACTAACAGATATGGAACGATGTGAATTTTATGTTGTATATTTGTACAAATTTTGACTCGAACAAAAGATAACTATTTTCCATCCTCTTTTGTGTATGACTTCAAATTATACGTGCTTAGTAGTAGATACAAAATAACCCTTAGATTTATAATAATCAATATAAAAGTACTAATGTTTACGTACGATTTACCTGGAATGGAAGTGTTTATTTCAAAAACAGTCATAAAGTTAAAGTGAAATGGAGTTCTGAGGATAAAGATACACCAAAATCAGTTTCAATTATACGGCATCATCATTCATCAGCCACTGTTAAGAATGTTATTTTACTGATTTAACTGCGTTAAGTTGGTTTACCTGCAACAAAAGGCCGAATTAATATTATGCATTTCAAGGCAGTGGAGCCGTTGAAATAAAATGACTCTGACTTCAAATTTTGATTAAAACACAACATTAACTATTTGCGTACACGTTTATTTACAATACCTATAAAAAGAGCTGTTTATTTTAGGCGCTAGTTTAAGACCAACTCTATGACTCCGATTTCAGAGCTGATATTTTGTCGCCCGACGAAGTCCAGTATATAAGAATTTGGTTCTTGAAATAAGCGGATATGGGATCGGTTCTCAGTAAGGTTATTGTAAAAAAAGTAATTTTAATTTCAGGTCTTAAACATGAATGTTTGTGATGTCAATTCTCACCAAATTAATCTCGAGTGGCTTATCGAGTTTCTCTCGTATGATATTTCAACTCCAAATTTATTAGCTGTAACACCAAATATTTAAATTAAGAAAAGTGAATCTTTTTGAAGATGGTTGATTTTTATTCTTCATTCTCTATGTTGAATCAAAAAGAGCTACTCGTTCTAATAAAACAGAATTTTGAAGAGATGAGTTATGTTGTTCGATCACTCAAAAGAAATAGCTAAAAAACACTGCAATAGTTGAAAGAGTTGTATTTGGAAATACAGCAAATATTTTTTTATTGATTCTTCTAAAAAAATGCACGCAAAACTTTTTTATGGAATTTCGGTGTACATGTCGCGTCTTTGAATTTTGAATTCGTATGCAAACGTGCAATAAATCGATCCTCCGAAAGAGCCGACATTTTCAGACGCCCCTTCCAAAAGCCGCCCCGTGTCAAACGTCCGCGCCTGTCATTTTTACGCATCCGCATCAAGTGATATCGAATGCCCCTTATCGAATCAATCACGTGACCCGATTCCGTTACGTCACGTCTGCAGAAATCAATATTCAAGCAATTTTCGCCGATCACAATTTTTTTCTTTTTTTTTTACTGTCTGTGGAAAGCTGGCAGCTTCGCGAGGGTTGCTTAAAGATATGATAGTTTGATTTCAATATCTTCAAAAACTATTGTTTGTTTTACTGAAAGTTTTTAATTAGATTAAAATTTAATCAAACAGAAACAGAATGAAAATCTTTTCAATTAAACCGTCGTTTTTTAATAAATTAACCTGTAGCAAATTAAAATAATTGTAAATATTATTTATCGAAAATTCGTATATGAAATAAAAGTGAAATCCAATATGCATTTAGATATAACATTGTTATTAAGAATTAAAACGTTATTTACCATAAACAGTTATCAAACATGTATTCATATTTAATTTTATTTCTTTAAAAAGATATATGCTGAAAATGCCGAGTTTGCATCTCAATTAAGCTTTTTAGTTTGAAAAATCCCGTGAAAATTACAACCAGAAGAAAAAACTTAAAAAAAGGTTGTAATAAAAAAAAATATTAAATTAATAATATATCTATTATTAAACACCAGCGTATCAGTCTAAGTGCACGTAAATGGTGTGTTTATTACATTATTTGCGTTTAGCCCAAAATTATCAAAGTATTTTATAATTTAAGATTTCGACTGAAGGTGCTTGGTGGAATTTTAATAATAAATTTGAATCGTTCAAACTATTCAGTCAGTTCAAGTTCATCCGTGCACTTGAACACCTGAAGATGCCGAAAGGCGAAACCCGGGTCGTTAGTGACAAAATCTGTGAGGATGTACATAGTTTGAACGATTCAAATTTAATTATCGAAGTATGTTTATTGTGTCTCCTGTAAATTTTTTTAGATATGAGTTACGTGTTTTTTCCTTTCCACAGTCAATATAATTGTGTAACATACTAATTGATAATTACTTGAGCAAGCTTATAATCTAAAACAGCAATACAAACTATTAGATATTCTATATAATAGTTCCGAATATCAATAAATAAATGGAGAAGAAAAAACTTGATAGTATAACCTTAATGAAGACGTAACAAATATAATGGTTAATGTTGATTTTATTTATTTATTTGATTTTGCCTAAATAGTGTTTCATTCCAACAAAACTGCTCACTAGAATTTTAGACAGTAAATCGCATGATGGTAAACTTAGACGTGACATATTTGATAGCTTTCCAAGCGTGCTAAGACTTGTCAGAATGATGATTTAGTCCGATTTTGCTATGGAAAAGCAATTTATCTTCCTTTGCATAAGCTTTTGACACGCTCAACCTACTTTGCGCAATGTCGCTTATCAGTGCATTTCTCGTAGAGCTCTACGGATCGTAGACGCTTCTACAAATCTTAGAGCTCACCGTGTCAATAAAATTTTAACTTCAATTTGAAATTCATAGCGGCTTTAGAATTTTTCAACGATTTAAAAATGTGTTGATAATATTGAACTGGAAAGATCATGATATTTTATAATTCTTTTTTTTTGATATCAAATATATGGAGTTTTAAGTACCAGGGCGCATTAGAGTCAAAGTTCTTCAAGTTCTTCGCTAACATTTTAAAAACATGTATTTCCTTACCATTGTTGCAGACGGAAGGGCGTGATCGCTACAGAGGTAAGAAATCCTTATTGAGGCCAGTTCACGGGGACTCCATATGCATTCATTTGCAAATAACATTCTATATGCTTTCCCTCATACTATATCCGTACATGCACAAACACATGCGCATACATACATTTACACATACAATGCAGAAGGAAGTCAACCAAAGAGAGTCATTTCAGTGACTACTTGTGATTGAAACTTGAATAAATGATACGATTTTTATAATAATTTTAAAAGATAATGCATAATAAAACATAATGCTGGCTTTATAAATAAAAAGTCAGTTATATTTTTAACAAATATTCCGAGAAACAACTATACGAAGACAATTTATACTTTTTAATTTACTAATTTCAAAAGTTTAGATTTTTTTTTCAATTATCAGTTTTGTCGTTAACTAAATAAGACGATGTTCATAAAATTGATAAAAAAATATTACCGCACGTGCCGTTAACAAACGTCTACTCAGAAAAAAAATGAAAACAAACTTAAAATGGTGTGCATCGATTCAAAAAAGAACATTTTACGTCATGAAAATATTTTTAAATTAGATTCCGTGAAAGATGATATCTAGCATCCCTCTCCCACGCACATACATATTGAGAAAAATTATGATGTAGATTGATGTTTGAAAAGAATAAGTCCCATTCCAATCGCACGTGCGCACGCCGCTTTGGAAACTTCCCCGCTTGGAATTTGATTACCGCAGCAACTTTGACTTGGGAAAACCTCGCCTCCAGGAAAAGAGAGAGCCTTTTAAAGTTATTTCTCATGAATAAAAAAAATATAACACATATTTAAGTGGGAGTATACACAAACGTCTAAAAAGGTTTTATTTTTATGGCTAAGTGACTATGTTTGACATTATTACGAAATTTACTTGTTCGGGCAGTTTGGTTAACACTGGAAATAAATAAAAAAATGGTTTATACGAAAATTTGGTATTCCGAGAATTTTATGAATGTATTTATAAAATATATATTTTCATTAATCTATGTACAATCAGGCTCGTGAAGCATCGTGACGGATCTCACTGATTCGATTCTCAATACGTAGACAGTATTTTTCAATGTATTCATCGATTTTTTATCGAAGGCATGAGTTTTTGTAATGCCTTATTCCTTCATACACTAACAGTTTTAAAAAAAAAACGATAGTCCACTCTTAGCTCTGTCGTTTATCCTACTCTCTTAAAAAATGAAGTTAAGCAACTGAGTAACAAACAATTCTCGTAGACAAAAGCTTATCTTGAGGTACATCCAAAGGAAGCAGAAATTAATTAAAAAATAAACAAATGTGTATTATTTTATTATCACTATTTAATATATTTCTTATTTTTAAAACAATACTGCTCATTTCACTTATTTTTTTAATAAAAATATAGATGTGTATTTATTTTTAATGACTCTTTTACGTTTTTTACCCGTGCTCTAGTGGTAAATGTCACGGCATTTGCGGGTTCAAATCTCAGTAAAGGACAGTTTCATGAATTGATTTTTTAACGATTTCTGTCACAATGGATGTTTGTGTTGTTTAAACTTTGTTATCAACGATGTTAAGAACGGAGAGTAGTGAGTCATTAGGTAACCACTACTCTGGTCCTACCACTATTCTTACATTCTTAATTTCTTCGAAAAAGAGATGTTGAGCAACTATGCAGTTCTCATAGAATAATTTCCGTTAAGATAAGCTCTAATTAAGATTTCGACTGAAGGTGCTTGGTGGAATTTCAATATTAATTTGAATCGTTCAAACTATGTACATTTTCACAAATTTTGTCACTAACGACCCGGGTTTCGCCTTTCGGCATCTTCAGGCATTCAAGTGCACGGATGAACTTGAACTGACGCTTAGCAAATAAAAGTTTCGTGCTTATATAAGATACAAATGCATCACTGAGTCCAAAGCCATTGCTGGCGAAAAGGATGAGCTCATGGGAATGCCAACAGATTTGTGTAGTAAGCAGTTTCAAGAATTATATAATCTGTTTGTCGGCAAAGGTTTTATGATTATATGATTTTATGGTTATATAGGGTATAGAAGAGGAGATGTGGGAAAATTTGTTATTTCGTTTAAAATCGGAAGACTTTGCAACTGTGCTTTATTGATTTCTAAAATTTCTTGGAAAAAGAGCTTATGACTGTCCGTATTTGGGTGTAACATTTTTATCCCTTGTTCCTGATTGAACACGTGTCCTTCCGAAATTAAGTGATTAGCAAAAGATTGGCGTAGATCATTTTTTAGAAATACAAGGCTGCCATATGTTCTAAAACTCGGATGTTCAGTGTTATACCTGCTTTTGACGTATAAAACTCTTGTACAAAAGAGAATTAGATAATATATAAATCCGGATTTAATTTTTACTTAAATAAATCCGGGATTTATAGATTGCAATGCTCTTGTTGTACAAAGTTTTATATCGGCAAAACAGAAAGAACATTGAACATCCGAGTTTTAGAACATATGGCAGCCTTTAGATTGAAAAAAGACACGTCTACTTTTGCTAATCACTTAATTTCGGAAGGACACGTGTTCAATCAGGAACAAGGGATAAAAATGTTACACCCAAATACGGACAGTCATAAGCTCTTTTTCCAAGAAATTTTAGAAATCAATAAAGCACAGTTGCAAAGTCTTCCGATTTTAAACGAAATAACAAATTTTCCCACATCTCCTCTTCTATACCCTATATAACCATAAAATCATATAATCATAAAACCTTTGCCGACAAACAGATTATATAATTCTTGAAACTGCTTACTACACAAATCTGTTGGCATTCCCATGAGCTCATCCTTTTCGCCAGCAATGGCTTTGGACTCAGTGATGCATTTGTATCTTATATAAGCACGAAACTTTTATTTGCTAAGCGTCAGTTCAAGTTCATCCGTGCACTTGAATGCCTGAAGATGCCGAAAGGCAAAACCCGGGTCGTTAGTGACAAAATTTGTGAGAATGTACATAGTTTGAACGATTCAAATTTAAGATAAGCTCTATTTAGAGTCTGTATCATCTACATTAAAAGCGGGTATAATCTAGTTAGAAAACAAATAATGTACTTCTTTTCTTCTTAGAATAACAGATACACTTGTTATATTTTAATTATTCTCGCTAAGACTTCTTTTCAGAATCTGATAAGTGAGGGCCGATGAAAACATATAAAGATTTGAGCCCATGTGCACTGTAATAGAATAAGATAAACTTTCGATCGAACGAAAACAATTCTGTAAGAGAAAAATTAAGACGATTTAAATACTTTTTATTGAGTTAAGACATATTGTATATATTATATTGTATTAAAAAAATAAAAACACTCTTTCGTATTTATTTTACATTTATTTAATAAGATCATGACCATTTTCACTCGTCACGAACATTTTCCATTGCAAAAAAATATAGTTTTAACAAACATTTAGTATTATAGATACGAGAGGAACTCTACACAAAATGCTCTTCATGAAAAAAGCCGATTCTGATATAAAAAAATAAATGTAATACAAAAGAGTGACTTATTTTTTAATAATTTCCATTGAAACTGAAAACCTTTAATGTGGTTATTATATCGTCTTCCAAATTTCGAAGCGGCGCCTATGAAAAATGAATACTTTTTAACTTTCTGGAAATCGACCTCCAGATAATTCGTTTCTATTAATAACTTGACCTGTGTGTGCTTTTAGTAAAAGCTACGCTTAGCAATTAGAATTTCTCAACATAAAGTTCAAACCGATGTCTTAGTGTTTAAGAAAGTTTGTCAATTATAGGCGATTTTGAATACCTTTGAGGATTGGACGTATTATAAATGCTACTATCAGTAACTTAAAGATGATTAGTAAAATTAAATTAAACTAATCGACTTTTTATAATAAGGGGTTCGAGAAAATCGACGCCCACACTGGACCGGAAATATATCACAGATTGAAGAATGGAATCCAACAAAATGTCTCACATTTACTACCCATGAGGGAAGACGAGTCACTGGAGGACCACGACTTTCCTGGATGGATAGGGTGTTACAGATAGTGCTGGAGGTCAGCGATTGTCGTAGGAGGGGCGGAGAATCATGTGGAGTGAAGGAGATTGATTGAGGCGGCCAAGATTCACCTCGGACTATAAAACCTAGAAGTAGAATAAGATTTTGGTAAATGTATATTATTGCAGATACATTTCCCTGATCCCAAGAGGCTGAATTTAAAATAAAATATTTTGCCTTTATTAAAATGTTTATGTAATATTGAAGTTCTTTATAAAATGTATAGCGGGTTTATTGAAACATATCAAATGCAAATTCCCAAATGGAGTATGTCAAAAACTTACTTTGCCTATAAATTGGATAATATATAAAAAAGTCTAACTTAAAACGACGCTGAATAGAAAAATAAATAATGTTTTACGATTTTATTTAAAAGAAAATAAATGTTTTAAGTAAAACATATATTCAAATATCATGCTTGGAATAATGATTTTGTCAAAGGATTCTAACATATTTTAGAAATGAGTCTCAGCAATATGTAATTCCATAACGATCATTTTTTCTACTTGTAATAATAATTCTCTACTTTCATATTGATGGATTACAGTCAAGACTGAAGTCTAGGAAAAATATTTGTCAAACATATTCTAGTATAAAATATGATGTGAAGAAAATGTATTTTTTCCTAGTAAAATTGTCATTCTTGATATATTATGAAATGTTGTAAAAAATATCTTTCGCAAAATTCTACTTAATGATCCATTAAAGATTTATACTCATTGCTTATTTTTCACGTAATATCATCTTATTTTTTTTGTCTTCTGTGTAACAATTTTCTTAAAGTAAATATGTTATCTGTAAACATCAACACTGAACGATCATGTTTCGCTTTATTGAATCAACTTGTAATGTAAAAAAATATTTATTTTCTCCATACGTTCTTTTTTTTCATGCTTTTCATGTACAGTGTTGTTTTTAAATTTCTTATTGTCAGTAATTTTTATTTCCCATGTAAAATTCATTAAAAATATTCGTTCATTTTTAATAAACTTGGAACGGTTTGCTAATTTTTCAACCAAATTAAGTGGAAGTAAAACGCTGCACAAGGCAAAGATTTTAAAAGCTGTATAAAATCATATTTGTTTGTTTTTCGATATACAAAAAGCTGCCAACCAATCAGTATTCTTTTTTGTCAGTAGTCGCAAAATAACGTTTAAAGTCTAGAAGTAGAGAGTGAAATTGTTAAAACTATGAATGCCTTGACTGATTAAAGGAAGTCGATGGCAAATAAAATAATTTATCGGATATAACACAAAATTGTGATGATATGCTACCTTCAAAATAGAGTGGTGACTGACTTTAAAAAATATGTTAATAACTTGAAAGCTTTCGAATTTAAGTAAGTTACTTTACGATGACGGATATTAATATAAATTAAAGTATAATATGACATCTTTTCGGGATTAATTTTAAGTGTTTTAAAACCGTTGAATATAGGTTTAAATTTTATTATAATGATAATCAGAGATAAAAAAAAATAAAGTTACAACAAAAAAAACTATGTTTATCCTATATAAATACTTTGGCAGCTGATCTAGCTTACAATAAAAATTTTGGGATCTAGGCATTCTAAGTCTAAATTTTGATTGTTCTAAATCTCGACTTTTTCAATATTTATGAAAAACTGTATACAGATTTTTTATTATTTCATGCTTTCCCATATATTTATAGTAAATTATTATATGTTTGCAGATATTTTGCCTTAAAAATTTTGTATACTTGGTTCAAAGTATGACTGAGCCCATTAGAGGCGAAGTGAGCCAAATGGTATTATAGAAAAAGAAAGTTGGATGCGTTGTAATTAAGTATCGTGAAAGTGAAGTGACCTCAGTTAATACACATAAAAATAATGTTATCTCCGTAAAATAAGAATACGCACTCCACCAGAACACCAAATAAAGACGTGATAGTACTTAAGAGTCCAAGAAAAAAGTTTCACCGTTTTACTGTTGGCTCACTTCACCTATAGAGAGCCCAATTGTACATTGAAACAGCTCACAATTATAATACTAGTGTTTACTATTGATTAGACAAAATAAATCAAGATTTAAGGAGAGGATAAAATACAAAATACTTACGCAGAAATTTTCACGCAGATTATATACATATTGGGATACTTAACATAGTAAACTTGCTCTGATGACAGTCAATACTGAGTAATATAATATCATTTCAAAGTAATGCTAGACTAAAAATACTTTTAAAATGTACATTGTTTTTCAAAATGAAATTCAAGTTTAATTTTTGAACCATTTTGGAATAAGCCGTGTTTTAACTTATATTTCAATATGTTTTGCATAATTTATGATATTTGGCGTACAAAAGCCGAGTACATACGGTTGTAAATCAATGTTTTTAGTTGATAAGTTCATGCTACTATGTTTCACAATAGCTGTGAAAATTTTTTCTTTGAATTTAATACTCTGTTTTTCGTTGCTTTATACAAGAATTCAAAAACTCACGTGACAAGAACAGTTGAATTATAATCTGAAATTAACAAACAATGATAGCATAGATATATGAAATAACGTCTTTTTACTCATGACAAAAAAAAGGTTTAAGCTGTCGTTTGGTGTTGATAATATTGCTCTACCTAGAGAGAGGCACGAAAAATTTAAACAACTATTCTAAGTATAATATAATGAGGTAAAAACCGTTCTCGTAGTGAGCTAATTTTAAATCATATGTTCCTTTTTAGGATTTAAGCTGAGAAGACAGCATTTAAAATTAACAGTCGACAAATTTTATACAAGAATTAATAATTTATTACGGATATCAAATTCATGGAGCTTTAAGTCCCAAGGCGCGCAGGTATCAAATTCCTTCGAGGCTACTTAATTGTTATTGTTTTGTTTATTTACATTCCTTTTGCATCGTTGCTGATGGAAAAACGCAATCGTTTTAGAGGTGTGAAATCTACAGTGAAACCAGTTTACGTGGACATTATTTGCAATCATATGAAAATTGAATTATATGAACATCCATATACCTAAAAATATACATACACATGCGCATACATATACACATACACACAATACATAAAGGAGTAAACTTAAAAATTGTATTTTCGTAATGCTATGGGTTGTGTTTATAAGTTGCATATATTTTGATGTATTGTGGGTCATTCAGCAGAACTGCTGTCGACCATACAACGATTCTTCCGTAGTGTTTTTTCATACTTCTAAAGGTAAGAGGTGTATGGATTTTTGTATATTGTAACAATTTAGTAAATCGGTTTAATTTTTGTAAAAACATCGCTATTGTTTAGTAAAGTGTTTTCCAAAGTGTGATACGTGCACCCTATGGGGGACGAGAAGAGTTTAGTAGGTGTACGCGGTGCACCAGGCATTGACTGTGCCTGGTGCAACGATCAGTTTAAATATTTTGATCATTATTAATGTTAAACTCATTTTTTTGAAGAGGGGTACCCATTGTGTCGAAAATTATAAAATGGGTTCACAGTTTTCGAAAGTTTGGGAAATACTGGATTAGTACAATAGTAAAAATTCTATTCAAAAATGATATGATAAGATTGCTTAAAGTAATGACTATATATTTTAACTTTATTTAAAAGTATTAAAATAACAACATTGAAAATATTTTAGTATACATATGAGACATTTTAAAGTTATATAATACGTCGCCTAGGTATTGGGATGAAGAAAAAAATATTATTAATAATCTATCAATAGATAATATTGGAAATCACTGCGGTAACGGTTGAAAGCCTTTTTACCCCTGGACACATCGTTAGTCCAAGGACATCGAGTCGATTTGAGGGTTGAAAGAAAGAGAAAAATCCTGAAAAACTATCTTTCTCTAACGATTCAGAAACGGAAGCTATTTTATATACATCAAACTTTTTGCGCTGTTTTATTTTCGCGTCGTTTAATGAACATTTTATTTGAATTTCTTTTGAAAGGACACTACTACAGAGCGAATACGGTAATTCACTGATTTAATTAAATTGGCAATTATAGAAAATTGGCCATTAGTTTTCTTGATAAGCTTAATTTCAACATTATGAAAAAAGGTCGTTATACACTATTGAATTAGAAAGATTTATACGTTTTCAACATTTTCATACACCAGCTACTGATAAGTAAATTGAGCAAAGAAATATTAAATTTAAAAAATAGTTTGGATTGTTAAATAACACTAATTCACTTAGAAGAATATTTTTATAGTTTATATTCAAATCTTGCGATATTATGTACCCCTAATATTACTTATAATAAATATCAGTTTAATTTAAAGAAATTTACCTTCAAATATCCTATATTTACGTAATCCTTTAATTTGAAATATTAATTAGAATGTTAGACTAAATAATAAGATGTATTGTGTATCCTTTCTAAGCCAGTTATTTTTTTTACGAAAATGCCTTTTCACCAAGTATTGACAGTGAACACTTTAAAAAATTTGTTTTAAGTAGTTAACTTTTCAACCATTAAATTAATATATGTTATTAAACTGTGACACGCATTCTTAAAATATTAAAACATTAAAATAAAATGGAAACATTTTTTCAAAATTAAAAAAGCTCTCAATGAACTGGTATAATTATGGTTTCATTATTTTAAATTTGTGTAAAGCTCTTCCCCTCCGAATTCCACTAATATGTACACATAAAAATGAAAGTTCTAATTGCAGTCAATTATTTTTTGAGTAATATTGCGCCCATCCTGTTTCAGAAATGACGTCATCGCTGTGAAAGGGTACGCTGGGAAAAAAACAAAGCACATTTAAAATGAACGAGCGCAGGATGAATTAACAAATGACCACCCGCAGGAGGGATGGCCATTAGTGGAGGCCGAAACCGAGTTGAATGATTGATCGTATCGATCAGGTTACTTGCGTTGGAAAGGCCACGCTTAATGCTGCGCAAATTAATAACGGATTTTCCGGCAATCGCTTTCGATAATTTTACGCTATCTGGGGGTGTGAATTTGCAACTAAGCGAATCAAAGGGTTGTTCCATTGAATCAAAAAAGTATTTTTGCCGTCGAGAGATTTAAGTTTCAATTTTCATGACAGTGTTTTAACTCTGCGAATGTCATGAATTTTTCAAAAACCATGCCCGCTTTTTACGAGACACATATTGTCGGCTTGATGCAAAAAGTAATTTATTGACAATTTGGACAAAAATGAGTTAGATTATTCAATAAAATCAAAAGTCTGGTAGCGCTTCGTCTTACTTAGGTGAAGTCACTGCGAACACGATCGGAACGCGGCTTAAAGCGAATCAAAATATCAAATAAACTGACCGTGCCGTACTTTTTGTTACGTAGGACACTCTATAGCGGCGGAGACCATTTGAAATTTTCGTGGCACACCAAGTCGGTTTGCATTCGCTTTGATTTTGTCCACAAAAGACGTACAGTCAGTGTCTAACATCAACAAAAACCATTCAATGATATACCTTTAAAGTTGTTATTTTGTATTTTATATACATTGCGCAATAAAATACATCATTAACAAATTTATGTTATATTTGCTAAATATATTTTAAAGAATTTTTGCATCAAGCTGACGATAAAGACTTTTTAAAAAATATCTATACCTAACGTCCTTTTAACCCTTTGCCCGCGTCATCAAATTTACCAAGCATGCCCTGTACGCGACTGCTTTTATGCGGATTTTGCTATCGCGTTTTCGACTATAAATATAGGTTGTAATATTTTTTCAACTAATCAAATATGTTAATTGCCACCCAAAGTAACTTTTTCAATAAAAAATACAATATATTTCTTGTATTTTCGGTTTAATTCAACAATAATCATTCTTAATACAATTGCGGCGTGACGTCGCCATATTGCAAAATACCGCCACGCGCGACCGAGAACACTGCACCACCACCAATACCATGCTTATAATATTGAATTCTCGGAACAATTTCAATTTCACCCGCACTCGATCGCTTATTTACATTATTCAAAATCTTGCATTGGTGACCTATGTTCAAGGCGTGTTCCAGAAATAAATTATTTCAGCCTATATTGAATAATTTTGACAAATGCCATCTATTGAATTTGGTAAAATATATATTTAGTAATATTTTTAACCAAGTTATACAATTTTAACACAATAGATAGCTCTTATATAGGGTTTGATATTTCCATGACATCTATACGTGTCACGGGCGCTGAGAACATGTTCGCTAGGACATGCATAAATGTCATACGCGGTGAGAAGCTTAATATGCAATCATAGATTGTTATTCTGGAGTTCAACTCAAAACAGAACCAGATATTTTAAAATTGAATAAAATCTGTCATAACAGCTTATAACTAATGTAAAAGATAATTTTAAGTCATGTGATTACAGTTCGATGGAAATATTAAATCACTCAAATCACATGAAGAGGAAAAAGTATAATAAGCCCATTCCAGGATCTCGATGATTTGAAAATACACTCAACTTATCGATTAAATAGTATATGCATCAATTTTTTTACCGCGGTATTATAGCCCGTGACAATGAAACTATTTCAAGATACGAAAAAAGCATTTCTAAACATTTTTTAAAATTATTTATTTATGTATTTAAATGAAGATGGCAGGGCTTTACACATTATGAACAGAATAATACGTAAATCGTAGCGATATCTACGAGTTGGTCGTAGCAGTGCTACAGCAAAGCCGCACATTGATTGTATATAATGATTTTCTGCGTATGTCTACAAACTGGGTCCCGAATTTTGACATTTATACTGCCAGTTATAAATCACGCGCGCAAGTTATGGTTTATAGCTGCTGTCGATGATTACAATACAAGTGACTTGACTGACGAACGCAGTAGTTTTTAATTTCCATGATGAGCATGACACTGTTTTTGATATAATAAAAATTTTAGTTTTCCCTATCGCTGTTAAAAATATCTTTATGTAGATTATGTAAAAAAAAAACACTGGTTTTTTCTGCTATTTGTAAAATCATTTTTTTGATTTTTTTTTACAATATCACGTCGCTAGATATAATACAATATTACTGTACCTCAATTTTTCCAAAATTGACAAATTGTGGTTTATTTTATATGTATAGAACTGTAAAATGAAAAAAGCACTTACTTATGTCTCATATTTTAATAAAGATGTGGTTTGTTTTTTTCTCATCAAAAAAAATACAACGAATAATATTGTAAGTAAGATTTATTTGTTATCTGACAGAAGAATTCTTTTTTTGATCATATCTTTACTTTATGTGCACCTCTTAGACTTAGATATTGAGTCTTAACAACACATTTTTTTCTACAATAAGTGTCTGTTGCTCGGATGTAGAAATTTTATTTTTAGAAGAGAGTAAGATATAACAATGCTTGTTTAAAACTGGTTGTTAGCATTAGCTTGGTTGTTAGCGTTGTTAACATTACGTTAGGCTATTTTCAAATGATCAGATACAAAGGTGGGAGAAGACAAAAGCCGCGATTTTTTCAGATAATGGAGGTTTTTTGAGCAACCATGCAGGTAAGAATAATTGAAGGTAAGATTATTTTTTTTCGGTTTTTGAAAGTAGAGTTCATAACCAAATTATTGACAGGATAAAATCACTATAGTGTGTTTTAATATAACTTTTAAATAAAAAATAATATACAATTTTGAATCGTATTTTTTATGTTAAAAAAAAACTGGCATACGTGTCTGCTTCTTCTTAAGACTTTTGTATACAATTTGTTAATAGAAATAAATATATGTAACAGCTCGAATGTCGCGAAGTGAATTTTACCACATGAATCTGACGAGCATATAGCGTGTAATAAATAATTTTGGCAAACATGTTTCATCCCCTCGCTCACGAATTAATCGTTTGATTTTCCAATATCCGGTAACTAACCGCGATAAATTGATAGAACAGAATTTAAATTATCATTCAAATCTTCGATAAACAAATACATACAAATTGAACATAAATTATTCACGTGTAATACATGTTATATAATAGTAGAACATGTAACAGAATTACAAAAAATATGTGTAATACTTTATTTTTATTATTATGGTGGTTTATTGTATAATTTATCTAAAGTTTTAAAGGGTCGTTTGTTTCATTATTAGAATTTTTCATTTTAAAAATCATTGGAAAGGGCAAGAAAAGGCTAAACACAATCTAGGCGAATTCCTGACACATCATTTTTGAATAAGGTTGGGTAGAGGTAATGTCAACATCGCATACGTCTATTCCTCTAACCGCAGTTCTATTGAACGATTGAAAAACTGTTATCAAGATTAAAAATCAGAGATTAACGCTTGAGGATAACGCAATCAAAAAATACGAACGGTCAAGAGTGTCAAAAACTAAGACACAGTTAATCTGCCAGCTAAATTCAATTCTACTTTGTTTAGAGCAGATATGTCAAGCCGCCTTGAAATCAATTGATTTTAATAACGCAAACAGATTTTTTCTTATTTAAAATACTAAATATCACAATGGTTACCTGACTATTTATTTAAAAATCCCAAGCTCAAAATAATTCACATATATTTATGTAGTTTTTAGCATCTATTATGAATTTATAAATCAGAGTATTTGTCGACGCTACCATGCCCTAAATATCACAAATAAGTGAATTCAAATCAGCATTCTTGTTTTAAGATTTAAAACTGCATTTTAAAAACAGTTCATAAAACAATCAACGTAATAAAAACGATAATACATAGAACATTTCATTTACAAAACAATTCAGAAATCCGCTGTCTTTATTCGAAATTATGTAACGATACATACAATGTAATAATAGCCTCAATATAAAGGAAATAATGTGATTTGCTAAAAGCGATTTATAAATGCTTTTTTCTTGTTTTATTTAAAAAAAAACACTTATACACAGTAATCTTTGCAAATTGTAAAACCAGGGCCGCACACTCAATGTGAGCAACTGCAGGTAAAAAATATGTTATCTATTGTATAATGCATATTCAGTAAAAACTCAATTAACACGGTTCTGTTATATTTCCTTAAATAAAATTATTTGTTTTATATCCAACACATTTAACTGACAAAGAAATTATAACAATATAACAATCATTAGCGCTATGAAACATTTTTATAGAATTAGTAATTACTTGTTCAGATTACATTATAAACGAAATATTTTTCTATAATTTAAGATTTCGACTGAAGGTGCTGGTGGAATTTCAATATTAAATTTGAATCGTTCAAACTATGTACATTCTCACAAATCTTGTCACTAAGTCAGTTCAAGTTCATCCGTGCACTTGAATGCCTGAAGATGCCGAAAGGCGAAACCCGGGTCGTTAGTGACAAGATTTGTGAGAATGTACATAGTTTGAACGATTCAAATGAAATATTTTTCGTCTTCAGCACAAAATATCCATATAAATATATATTGTATGAACATCTGATAACAAAGTTGTGAACATATATTGCTAACTAGATTACTTTATAATGTTTAAAATAAATTTTCGTCGCTCAGACTAAGCAAATAAATAAATGATTGTACACAAAAAAGTCATCACTGTTTGTTTATCGGTGCGTGAAAGATATTGAATTCAATTAAGAGGCTTCAAATTTGAGAAAGGGTAGTAAACTATCTCAATGTACATTATATAGTCCTCATACTGGAATAAGTTTGTAAGTAACAGATTGATTAGTTAAAAAATCAGCAATTTGTCAAAAAAGTACAATAAATGCACCAACTGAGTCATTTCTGATAATGAATATATATCAAAGAATCATTGTACACTGAATTGATTATTGTCAATTTTGCTACTATCAAAAGCATTCAAAATAATGATATATTTTTATGAATCAAGAGTTAAATTAATTTCATATTGTTGTATGATTTGAAATACTTTCAAAGTCATTTTCATATTTTTAAAAATGCTAAATTGCATTAACAATAAATAAATTTATACTGAACGAAATAGGTGTTTAAAAAAATTCGATGAGACCCTGTCCATAGTATTTTTCTCGTAGTCAAATATTTTTTTATTATAAAAGAACAACGTATCCACCGGATCGACTTATTTTCGTCTTTGAAACCCACCCGTTTGAAGCTCGCATCTATTTTCGTTCAGAAAACTTCGTCAAGTTGGTAACAATACGATTTATTTTTATATTCAAAGCAAATTGGAGGAAGCATTTCACATAAGGGGGACAATAAATTTATTACACGGTCTAAATAACTCATTCTTATCCAAATCTTTGATGTATGAAATAATCTCAGAGTATAACAAAGGTAATATCCTTTGAATATAAAAACACACATTGAAAAAATATCCTCACGGATTGGCTTGAAAAGATATTTAACGTTGATTTTTTATGTGATAATATTATTTTGGATGATCAGTTGTCGTCAATGTTACATCAACAATAACAATTTGTTTAACACGTCCTTTAGGGTGCTAAAGGAAGGAACCCAGGACGTACATTAAAAAAAAACATTTTTTCACTTCGTTCTTTACGAGCAGCAATATATCGAAAGTATTTTTTAGCACCTTAGGGGAAGTGTTAACTTAAATATTGGTAAATATGCAATGGCAGGACTGTAGTGCAGTGGTCAACGTTGTTAGTTTTCGTGGTTTCACAGGGTCTCCCACCATTCCGATCCTAAACAAGGGGGTGTAGCGAGAACGATAAACTATCCACTATTCTTATTTTATATCTCTAGTCTTCGAAAAAAAATTCGAGGAACTGAGAAACAAACAGGTCTCGTTAAAAAACTTCTGTTCGGGTATGGATGAAAAAATCTGTCTAACCATTGTTGAAATGAAAAATGATAGACAATATTCTACAATCCTTAAAGAACTAATTGTATTATTTTATTTTGTTAAATGATTTGAACGTTCAAAACCACACAAAAATAGTGAAACAGATATTTTATTTTTAAATCCATGATCGCTCCCAACGTTGAGAATATGGCCTCCTAATACAGATATTTCAACCGATTTTCGAAGAGAACTGTTTGTTATTCAGTCGCTCCACCTCTCTTTTTCAAATAGAGTAGTAAGGAAGAATAAGGTTAAAACAGAAGTAGTGATTAACTAATCGATGCCACTACGCCTAGTTATTGAAGGATTGGAAGGGTGTGAGGGAATTTTTAGACATCACAAACACCCATGCCTTCGAACATTAATCGATCGAAAAAATGATGTTCGTACTAGGACTCGAAGCCGTGACGTCCGACACGGAAGCCCACAACGCTAACCGCTGCGCCATAGGACCCGACTCATTTTGTTAATTTATTTAAGCTTTCAAAACGACAAAAAATCCGTGTGAGAGATATAGAGCATATAAATGAAGCTTTTTGGTAACGCATAATACAAAATACTCACTGCAGGTTTATTCGTGTAAATTACCCCGGAAGCGTGTTTAATTAATAGTTTTAATTAACATTTATTTTGATATGGCCCTAACTCGAGACGCTCCAAGATTCATTTGACCTCCACTTTCACGCAGACCCATGGGTTTACTCCTATTTGCTCAAGAAAGGGAAAATTTGGGGATGTTTGCTACCAAGTTCTTGGTAATTATGCTAGCCGATGCGACCCAACTGCCGTTAATTTAATATGAAACCTACATTAAAGACACTCTGTAGGAATTTCGGAAAATTTACTCTGAGGGAAGATTTTTAGATTTTCACACTAGGGATGTCGTATTACATTTTTGATACTCGGGTAGTACAATTTCAACTGTAATTACTGATACTCGTAAATGTCTTACAGCGAGAAACATTAATGCAACTATACCGTTGTTTGCATTGTAATTTACCGTGTAGACCCCAACTTAAATCGTTTTTTTACAACAATGCTTGCCTCATAATCACTACAAACCAGCTCAAAGCATACATTTGTATCCAATATTTATTTGTTAATATCTTTTTAATATTAGGCCTTTTGCACTTACTTATAAAAATTGTATTTATCACTACTACTTAAATAATAAAAAATTGATTTGATGACAACTTGATATTTATATTTTTGTGAACATCCCTGAAAAAACTCAATATGTTACATTGAAATTTGTATTTTTCAATAAAAGTTTGGATGTAAAGATATATGAGAAGACATTTTGTAAAAACGAAAACTCAGGAAACAAATGCGGCAGTTTTAATAATCGTAAGATGTTGGCAAATATATTAAAATGTTTTTTTATAGATACGATACCAAATACTCTTTTGGTATTATTTAAATTGTTTTTTTTAAGTCCGCCTAAAAACTGCCACGTCTGTTATTCAAAACCACGTAAGTGAAATAGTTCTGACGATGGCGCAAGCCGAAATAGCTATCAACGAATAAAATTATTAAAAACTGTAGAGCTAAAATACTTTGTTATTTTAATCTGTTATAAATGGAGTTCTACCAAGTAAATGCCAAATCAATTAATATATCGAAAAATATTTGTTAACTACTAGTCTTGTCCTAATCCAATCCTTTTTATACATTTTCTATTCGAAAAAAAAATCAAACAACTGAGTAACGAGCAGTTCTTAAAGAAAAAAAAAATCTTGAGGTACGTATATATATATAAAGATGTGTTCCATGGATATGGGTGAAAAAAAAATATGAGTCAAATCCCTGGCAAGTATCGAAAGGTACTAGATAGTGAAAACCAACCGTAGACATCCCTTATGTAGATGACTCCCTTCTTGATAAGTCTGCCTCTCTTGAGCTAATTTTCAGTTAAAGTTTTATGCGGACTTTTAAATTAATGGTCTCAAAGGCAATTTTGTTTGATTATTAAAATAAAATTTTACCTTTTCTACTTACGAGTGCCGAAAAAAGTTCAAAATGCTTTCGGAAAAAGCTCTATAGATATTTTTTAATTAAAAAAATACAAATTGTGGCGCAATTTTGCGGTGGCCTACCTTGAAGTGCGATTGATATAATATTATCTTAGAAATGGGTTTTGAAAAGAAATTAATTTATTTTATAATAGTCTAGCCTCTGTGATCGCTTGCGGTAACCGTTTTGACAAAATTGATATTTTTTAAAATATAAATACACTTTATGGCAAAGGAAAATAGTCAATTGTCATCTATCATTTCTTAACGTGGTTTACTTAGGAGCAATAACATTTTCAAAGAAGCCACAGCAAGCTTTCCGAAGGCCACAGCTAGCCAAAATAAATTTAGTACAATCAAACATGGTTAATACGAGAAATATGGGACCGACTGAATTTTTTCGTTATAAGCATTACTCGTTGTATCAGATAATGGGTATTTTTAAATGCTTACAAACATACCCATCAAATGAAGTATCTGAAGCGGTCACATAACACAAAGAGTCGCAATTCAATCAAAAATACACAATTAGAATTTATGTACACACTCGTTACACACATGTTACATTTTTCTGTTAATCCACTATTCTTATAAAATTAAAAATTGGTGCTTGATTCATTGTTTTCACTCTCATCGTTCCAAATTTTTGACGATATTTTTGCTCGTTATAAAAGTGGATAAATGTATAGAGAAAAGCATAAACTAAAATTTCAACGAATGTTTCCTCATTGCATCCGAGATCTCGCTATTTCCGTGACCGTAATAACCGAGTTTAAATGTATATTACATTAAAAGTGTGTTATATTATAAAATACGTTTTTTTGCGTATTCTGTATGATTCGTTTGCTCCTAAAAACTTAGTAGTCGGGTTGATTTTGTAAAGAGAATCGATATTCATTTTACGCTACCAGAAATTTAAAAAAAACCTGCTTCCATAAATCGTAAGGATTGAATTAAAGTAAACTAGATATAATGTTAAAGATAAAGTATTTAACAATATATGTAAGTTGACTATTAATTGTGAAAGTTTTCATTTTAGCCAGTTACAGTTTACGTGAGAGAACAAACGAACATTTATTTAATTTGGTCAATGTGCACACTTTACAGGCGTTCATGTTGCTTACAAACAAAAAATAATAACCAATCACTCTCCACTGCTTTAAGCGCGCGTTGTGATTTACTGTCATCTGATATTTCACGTAACATCAAAAAATTCAACGTCTTGTTGACATTTTTGCCCTCTTTCTATTCAATATTACTAACCTACGCCGTAATGTCAACTCTACTTTGACGAGTGCTTGTCAACAGTGGCGGATTATCCCATAAGCGCAAGAGGCGCGCGCTTGGGGTCTCCAAATTGTAGGGGCCTCAAAAATAGTATAAATTATATAAATCATTATATTTTAATTTCAGTTTTAAATATTCATTATTATTCTACGAAGAGTTTTGCAACACTTTTATGTTATTCGAAAAAATAGAGCCTCCAAAATGTATTGCGCCTATGGCCTCCAAAGTGCTTAATCCGCCACTGCCTTTCAGTATACTTGCAAAGCCTAAGGCGTTATGTCATTTATACTCTGCATAGAGCTCGTTAAAAAAACTTATATGTTCACTAGTTAACTCAAAAGTCAAATTTTTTGATGCATACATAAAGAGATTTTACACTTTAAATGTGTCATATATTTTGCGTTATTTAAAACATAATATATTCATTTGTACTAATTCCACTTTTATTTAATATGACCAGAACCAGTTTTTATCATTTCGGGCATCATTTGATAATGATCATTATGAAAGAAACTAGTCCTGACCATATTAAATAAAAAAAGAATGAGTATAAATAAGTATTTTATTGTTTGAATTGTAATGATTTTTTTCTTTCCTCCGGATCCCGTAGAAACTTATTATTATTAATAAAAAGCCATAGAAAAGATTGCGACATAAAAAAGAATTTAAACTTTGGTGTGGATTAAAATCGGCTAACAGTGATTTGATTATTTTATTTTGTATACAATTAACAACTCTTATGTATGATGAGTCTAAGATATCACTATTTTTGTAAAATTATCCAAAAAATGCTAGTAAATAATTAACAAGCTTCATACTTTACTAACCTTTTAGCAATTTGCTAAAAACTACACATTAGAAAATCATTAACACATAATGGCCTGCGGCGCTTCAAAATCAAAATGTGTACCTGAATTAAGTTGTAGTGTAGAAAATCATATCACAGACAATAGGGTGTAATTATTATTAAACTATTATTTTGGAAACACACAGCCTTAATTAGTGGTAATCACGATAAAGGCTTTCATAACACAACACAATAATGTGAAAATGATAGTTTCGCGTACACAACATTTGAAAGCCTTAAAACCAAGAATAAGGTCTTTAGTTTTATCGAGCATGTGCTGTCTAAGCAACAACTGATTACTTTGTTTTACAGAAATTTTAAAATAAAACTAATAATCGTGGCAAGACCACACTATCGTTTTGTGATAATTATATATTATTATAATAAGGTTCTGAAGACGACGTGTTGTCAAAGTATTGTTTTACATTACGTCTTATATTTATGTAGGTCTAAAAGTTATCTTTAAGTAAATGTTTAAATATAAGTGAGTCTCATATTAAAATATTGAACTGGAATTAATTACAATTAATAATAATAAATAAAATTAATCTAAACGTTTAGATTGATAAACTAATACATATATTTATGAATTATGAAAAACATCTTTCTGAAAACAAAATGGTGTACAATTTTTCAGAACCATATCATGGCATGGCTTTAAATATACACACATAGATGCCAGTATAAAATGTAAAAAAAAGTATAGTAAAATTGTGAAGAAAATAAAATAGTGACCGGAAAAAAAGAAAACCAAAATGGCGACAGTGGGGCGGGCTATCTTTCTAAATGTCATCAATTAATAATAATTTAAATAAAATATCTTTCGGAAAAATCGAAGAAAAACAAAATGGCGGCCAAGGCAGGACATACTAACTATAAATTACGAAATAAGTGAATATTTTATCCGCTATTAATATATAGATTATAAAATTGTTCTCAAGACGACATGTTGGTAAAATATTGTTTTACATTATAATTTTCTTTGTCTTACGTATTTGAATGGGTTGATTACGACGAAATTTATTTAAATTCAACAAAAAAAATTTTTCTTTATATAAATAAGAGGCATAATAATATAAATATATAATTATTTTGTTATATTCATTACAATTACCAAAAAAAAAAAGGTGTTCTAAGCTTAAAGCTGTCAGTCAGTCAGAAGCAATCATAAAAATGTAAATATTTTACCCCGGGTGTACATTTCAAAGTGGCGCACAAACGACTTACCCTGTTCTCGCAAAGTTTGACAGGTAGGATATGAAGGCCTCGCAAAGCGCCACTTCCGATTTGGTGTAGTTCCGGGGGAAATGGTTGAAGCCTTCAACGAGTGGCGCTCCGAACAGGTAAGGAAGTTCTTCTCCGTGGACGGAACCCATGCGCTGCTTAGGAAAAAATAGTCAATAATTAAAATTAGTATTTTGTTTATATTATATATTTTTTAAATCCTGCAATTACATTCACTCAATGTTTATTAACTGTGGAAAGACAAAAGGACGTTACCCACACATAACGAATTTTACAGGAGACTCAAAAAACGTTTTTTTAGTGATTTTGGGCTAACGGTAAATTATGAAATATACACATCCTCGAAGTGCACGTAAACTGATAAACTGTGTTTAAATTGACTTTATCTAATATGAATTAAATAAATTGTCGTAAAAAAATCTTGTCTTTTTCTCTGATCGAAATTTTTACGGGCCCAACTTTTGACAAACTTTAAACCTAAATTAAAATACTAATTCGGCATTTTTAGCTTACATATTTTTGATAGGTCGTGTATAAAATTGTACACATTGTGGTTATCGAAAAAAAAACTGTTTTTAAAAAACTCTGGGCTTCGTCTTTTTTCCTTTCCACTGTCTATATGAAAATATATTTTTTTTATGTAAATGTAGAAAATAATGAATTCAAGGGTTATTATTAAAATATATGGTAGTAAATCGGGAAGATTTTTAATTTGATATTTTACATGTTATAGTGAGTTTCAAAATTCCAGGACCGTCAAATTGCTAGGAATTCCGGGGCTTCTTGTTTTCCGGATCCCGGGATCGGATGCCCTACTACCAAGCGACTGATGCTGATTTTCCACTAAAGCCCTCGTTTTAAATTGATATTTTAATTTCGCTGTCGCCTAAACTTTCCGAAAACTTAACTGAAATAGTCGCAACGTGTTACAGGCAATTTGAGCTGAGTTCTCTTATGAAATAGTTTCTTTGCTTAACACATATCTATATATTTAATATAGAATAATCTAGATTTTGAAACCAAGAACAAAATTTTGATAACTATTCAGGAATAACATTCCGTAGTAGGTGTAGTAAAGTAAAGGTTGGAGATTTAATTTTGATAATTCGGTAAATAAATCAAGCTAATTTTACTAAGCAATTTTGTCACATTAAAATCAAATTTAAAACGAGTTAGTTTAATTCATTAAATATCGTTCTTGGGATTACATTTACATCGC
Source organism: Himalopsyche tibetana (assembly GCA_030503985.1). Lineage (NCBI taxonomy): Eukaryota > Metazoa > Arthropoda > Insecta > Trichoptera > Rhyacophilidae > Himalopsyche > Himalopsyche tibetana. The sequence continues at coordinate 5,740,726 of JAPJYX010000052.1, read as the reverse complement.
ATTGCAAAGAACGAATTTTTGAAAAGAATTTCGTACCAATTGATTGGTAGTCCAAATTAAATATTTAACTACCAAGCTTATGTATTATTCTAAAAAACTAACTGCCAGCAAATCACTGTCAGCAATTGATTGTTTGCAGTTTACCGCCGAGTAAATTGAGCGTATATAGAGTTTTAGGCTTGCAAATGATCGCCAGTATATTCTATTGCTAGTCAATTTAGTCATTTAATTTATACGAATTCATTGATCATTTTACCGAATCTAACCTTCTGGTATATTGTACTGTGTATTATTTTTATATTGAACAGTAAAATATCTACGTATTACCAAAATAACTATTTTTGTTTTTTTTATCCATATCCCCACCCAATTTGAAGCGTATGGCCTTTAAATGGAGATATCTTAACAGAAGTTTTTCAATGAGAGTTGTTTGTTACTCAGTCGCTCAACCTCTCTTTTTCAAAGAGAGTAGTAGGGATAGAATAAAAAAGCTAGGACAGGACTAGTGATTAACTAATCGCTCTCGCTTTTTCATCATTTTTTTGTAATACAACTCTTGTAATATTAAATAAATTATTTTCATTACCCTATTTTTTATTTCAGTACTATTTCCTAATGGTTTATTGAGTTCAGAAACTTAAATTATAAATACTTTTTATGATAATAATTATGACCAACGACATTTAATTCCAACTAGATTCTAGACAGTAAAATATGCTAGCAATCGTGTGCAGGCTTTAAATTGTTTATGCGATCAATTGATGTGGCGGAAAACTGCTGGCAATAGCGGTGAATTACAAGTGGCAAATTTTCCGAAGTCCTAAAAAATATGAAAATATACACGAAATCATTCAGCTGAGATAAAATATTGAATTTGGTTTAAAACAGTGTATTACGAACAATATTTAGACGTCTTATAAAACAATATTCTCTTTAAACTATATCAATGTTCATCAAAAATCTTAATATTTTCTATACTCTCAAAGTGTTAAAACAGCCTGCCTATTGTGATGTCACTTGAAATTTTCTAAACATTTAAAAACAATATCACCACACGATCGACATATCATACGTGGGCGTGAGTAATTTCAGTCGAGTAATATTTTTCAATAGCTTTTTCAGAAATAGCCTGAAATATAATACTTTGTGCTCCAGATAATAAATATTTTTTTATTAAATTATATATTTATTTATCACATTGTAAACATTAATGTCTCAATACTATTTTTTAATAATGTGTTTCAGTATAAATAAATACAATATAAATGTTTTTCAAGGTATATTAAACGATATAACATTTTTGACGGATATATCGAACATTTTAAGTTGTTTGTTTTTAGAGGGCGTTATTTCCATTATTTCCAACACGAGAACTATCTTTATCTTGCTTTAAATACAAAGCTCTCAAAATTTCAGAATCTCCTCTAGCACATATACAAAAATCGTTCTTGAACCACTTAACATATTCACAGTGTAACATGAGTTAAGATTTGACAACTGCAAGCCCTATTTTGATAATATTAGTTCTGACTTTTGCCACCGACCAACTTACAATGTAATTGAAAGTATTAACTTTTCATTTATAAATATACTATTATCTGCATCTTACCTGTGGATAGTCTCCGTCTTTTGTCTGATAGTCAAAGACGTAGAAGAATGTTCTAGGTCCTACGTCATTTGTTCCTTTTGTTACGCTTAGGAAGTCTCCGGTCTGGACAAGTGGCGCCACAAACTGGGCGTCGCTTAGTGCTGCTACAGCAGCGTCTCTGGTGTTGATGGGATGCTAAATAAATGAATAATATATTAATATAAAACTTTCAACGAGTGTTTTTGAGAAATTTAATGGATTTCAAACACAGAAAACTTGTAATAGTACATTTTTTAAGCCACGCCTGTTCTCAATATAAATTATATGGAATTGTGATGGCCTTTTCTACAAAAACTGTTTGCTACCCAGTTACTTAAACTATCTTTTCGGAAGGATTCTTATGAAACTTTTGAAACTTCTCATATTGAGATACAAAGTCATGAACTCCACAATCGAGCTCAAGGAGTTTCATCACTTGAATACAGATCCGGCAAGTTATATAATTTTTTATCTGAGTTTCAATTCGTAACTCATAAAATAATGCAATCAAATGATATTATTTTAATTAATATTAAGTCATTGTCAACGTTAGTTGGGTGAAAAAAACGTCCATTAAATGTTTAATAAAATGTAGAATAAATAATTAATTTTATTCCTTCCTCGATGCACATTTTTTATAATACTCTCTTGGTTTTAAAAAACGGAACAAATATAAAATAATTATTAATTACTGATTATTCAGTCGAAAAATTGTCCCGACAGAAAGATAAAGATACGGAATTTCAACTAGGTTAACCAATAGTTCTGTCTTAGCATTATCCTTCTATCTCTACTAATCTCTCTGAAATAAGTCATACAGCTCTTAATTACTTGTTCTGAGATAATGGAACATCAAAATTCTAATGGTCACCATAAATAAGGCATTATTCATAATCTATGGACCTGATATTTTTTCTGATTATTTATTTATTTATTTATTTATTGTTAAAAATCAAAATTACAGTACATGACATAACAGCTGACGCCAATTCGCCATGCACTTGAAAAATATAATAAGACAAAACATAAAATAAAAATACACAGTACATCAAATTCAACATAAAAAATCAAGAAATACAAAAGAAAAATTTATCAAACAGTTCACAAATACCATCACCAAAAATGTCCACTTCTCTAGGCAATGCGTTGATTAATCGAACGGCCCTTGGAACTGGTGACTCATACCTCCTAAGCGAGGTATAAGTTTTTAGAAATAAAAGTTTTTGCTCATTGTTTCGCCCACGTAAGAATAAATTGGGAGCATGTAAATTAATAGTCATGAGAATTTCAGGATTATTAACTCGGCCCCGAAGAAGAAGAGAAAAATGCTTTAAGCTTGAAAACGATCTTCGAGCTTCAAGTGAGTGAAATGATAACATTCCCAAAAGAAATTTGGTGGGGTAGTATTCCTTTAAGGAATTATCAAAGGGGAAGAATTTAAATTTTTTGAAATAATAATATCTTAGAAATTTCTTATGGATTCTCTCCAATTTCAGCTTGTATGAACTTTCATATGGGCTCCAAATGATGGATCCATACTCAAGCTTACTTAAGAGCAAAGAAACATAAAGCGTCCGAAACACAGTTGGGTTTTCAAATGGTTTGCTTTGTCTAACAATAAACCCAAGAAGTTTGCTTGCACGCAGTGCAATAGAAGTTATATGTGAATGAAAGGTGAAAGAGGAGTCAAATCTTATACCAAGATCAACAACTTCAGACAAACGCTTTAAAGCATCATTAGATATCACATAGTTATATGTGATGGGTAATCTTGAGCGAGAGAAGGAAATAAAAAAACATTTTGAAATGTTGAAGTCGAGTTTGTTTTTTATAGACCAATTTAAAATATTATTCATATTTTGTTGCAGAATAGTACAGTCAGACTCATTACTGATACGTAAAAACAGTTTTAAATCATCAGCAAAGAGTAGATACTTTATTCCACGTATACATTCTATAATATCGTTAATAAAAATAAGAAATAAAATTGGGCCGAGATTAGATCCTTGAGGAACCCCGGAATATGTTGGAAAGACGTTTGATATGAACCCAGCGTAATCAACATATTGGCGTCGATTTGACAAATAGGAAACAAAAAAACTAATCATCCTGTTTGAGCATCCTACAGCACTCAATTTATCCAAGAGAATATCATGGTCAACACGGTCAAATGCTTTAGAAATATCCGTATAAATAGCATCAACCTGACAGTTAGAATCCAAAGATTGCGAAATATAATCAGTATACACAATTAGATTATGTACTCTGGTCAGGTTAAATAGTTTTATTCTAGAGAGAGTAGATTGAAATTGGTATTTGTTTTGTGTCATTTTGTATAATCTGATTACTGGAACCGATATAACGCAAAATTTACACATAACTATATATATTTAACTTTAATTTTTTGTTGGAGCTCTAGAACCAACGATATGGATGATTAATATACAGGCCTGCTTTGCGAAAAAAATACAAAATCTTCTTGGCAAATATTCATTTTCTGTATCCCTGTGATATCAATGCCCTTAATTTTAGTAGTTCAATAGTGGTTTAATATTATTCTATTGAAAATGATTATTTTTAATTTTCCTGGAATCACTAAATATTTACTGTTGGCAATGCAAACAAACAAAAACCTTCCAGTAAACAAATGTTATTATACTCTTGTTTCGAAATTATTGTTCCAAATTTTCCATTTATTTTATTGAGAGCTTTAAGCGCACAATAAAATATTCAACCCTTTTCACATATTCACCCATTAATAAATATAAATAGCCACCTACCCAATTTCATGATGGCCGAATGAATTAAAAATAAGCTCCGAATATAATGAATTGATAATTTATTATTAAGCTCTGCGCTCGAAAATTTTGAGGACGCAATTCATGTTTAATAATTAATGGAATTTTCGATATTGTCTGAATGGAGGCATATAAAACAAAAACAATTTGAATATTTTTTTCTTGTATGAGAAAAATTTTGTAGGTGCAAAATGTTCCAAAAGAACAGAGTAAGGACATAATTATTGGTCAGCTAATTGCTTTTGCTACGTCTCATAATTTAGATAATAGAATGGTGAAAAGGAGTTTTTAGCCAAACACAATTTAAACATAAATTGATTGATTGTTAAATATGCTGTTCATACTGGGCTTTGAACCCGTAAACTTCATGTGGCACAACACTCTACGGATCTGATAGACGTTCTTACATAACTTAAATTCGGGAGGTTTTTTTTCCAAGTTTTTTTTCAAAATAAATATAGTTATTAATACTTAAGAATCAAGTGAAAAAACATGTTTTAACACTTACTTACTTTGATGGACGGTAAAAACCAAAGACGTTTATTTAAAAAAAAACATATTTTCGACTTAGTTTCTATCTTCTAGCAACATATCGGAAGAATTTTTATCACCGTAAGAAAAACTTTTAGCTCATTTAATATTGTTCAAGTTTCATTTCCAAGCGTCATTATTGATAAAAACATATAATTTTCTTGTGTACCAAATATAATTTTACATTTTCACACGAGCGTTGAAAAGATTTTAGAAAAGAGAGACCAGTCGAATCAACGCGAAAAGTTTCTCATTTTTAATTCTGATTAATTTCACGGCCTTTGGACATGTCGTGTCTGCTCATCAAAATGATTTTTGCGTTCAGATAGCACAATATAAGCTGAAATTTCAATTCAATATTGTGTCTTATTTTAAACACCCACCACACTACTAAAATAAACAAGAAATATTTTGTCAATTATTTTGTCTAAATTTAAATTTATAAAAATTTGGAAGGTCATTTAGATTTTCCCTAATTTTCAATATCGAAATACAGTTAACCCCCCAATAGCATTCCTCTTTTTAGACAAGTTTTCCATAAAGTTTGCGTTGTTTTTTATTCATGTCCGCTCCTCATGTGGAACATATGGTCTCCTAATGAAGGAATCTCAACAGAAGTGTTTCTACGAGAAATGTTTGTTACTCAGTCAATTAACCACTTTTTTCTAAAGAGAGTAATAGGGGTAGATGGATAGGGCTAAAACAGGACTAGTGGTTAACTTATCGTTCTTGCTTTTTCATCATTTTTTGCTACGCCCAGTTATTGAAGGATGGGAGGGAGTTTGTAGACATCACAGGCACCCATAACTTCGAACAGAAAATCTTTTTTTCAGTCTTTTTTCATGGTTTCAATTTTCACAAGCTCATATTTCTTCAAACTAAAAAGCTAAATTTAGATACTAATTTTGAACTTGCAGCTTATATCCTTTTGATACATTTTATTATCGAAAAAAAGCTGTTTTGAAAAAACTGTGAGTTACGTCCATTTTCCTTTCCACAGTCGATATTATAACACATTATTTACATAACTACTAAGGCATCATGACGAGACGATTTAAATAAAGCTTTCTTGATCATTATTTTTTAATAAAATGAAAAAGTATAAAAAAATACTCGTTGATATAAATTAATTAAAGAAAAATATTAATTATAAAATTGACAATTTTTTTTTTCTAATAAAAGCAAAATTTCATTTTATTTTGAAAATCTTTAACAGAATTAATTAAAAGTTCAAATCAAATTTAGTCTGCTTGAGATAATGCAGAATTTAAATAAATAAATTCCAAAAAGTAATACTGTAATTTAAATCGTTCAGAAAATCGTTTAGAAAATATCAATTGCATGAAATGTAATTTATCTGATAAAAATATACGATTATATAAGAACTGGTAGTGAACGTATACTTTTACGAAATTTCTCACTTAACTGTGAGATAAATGTATAATAATGTCTTAAAAAATATATTTGTCATTACAGTTTATGCCAATGTGCCAAGTATTTTAAAGTTACGAGAAAAACTCGATGAGAATTTTTGTCACTCGAAATATCCTCAGGGTAAATTGACATCGCAAACAACTATGCCTCAAGTTTAAATTGAAAAATCTAAATTTGACATTGACTTTACTGGGAATCGAACCCAGAGCTACCTGGTAGGTAACAACTAGACCACAGCGGATGACAAATAATATATGCAGATCTTTTTTTCTATGAGAAGCATCATCAAACAATTTCATAATATCGATATTGTCCTACATATATCGACTGTGGAAAGGAAAAAAGGCGTAACCCACAGTTTTTTCAAAACAAGCTTTTTTCGATAATCTTCGTATTAAACTTGATTTACGTTATATCAAAAGCATATAAGCTGCAAATGCCAAATTAGTATCTAAATTTAGCTTTTAAGTTTGGAAAAGATGACCTTGTAAAAAAATTTAACCAAGGAAAAAGACTGAAATTAAGGTTTTTTCCTAGACAATTTCTTTAAATAATATTAGATTATTTCAATTATTAAACTAGTTTAGAAGTCTCCGTGCACTTTAAGTTTGTGTATAATTCATAATTTGCATATGTCCCAAAATCAACAAAACACGTTGTTTGCGCCTCCTGTAAAAGTTTATAAGTGTGGGTCCTTTTTTCTTTCCACAGTCGATATATAAAGTGATTACAAATGCGGAAAATATTTTTAAAAAAATACGGTATTTTAATATTAATTACTCATATTCAATAATAATTCCCTAAGAAATTATGATATTATATTTTTTTTTCACAATATTTATAAGCTTTCATTTGAAATTTCATATAACATTGCAATAAAATCATTGATTACTGATGGAAATATTCACAACTGTAAAAACATTTTTGTATGTCTCTAGAAGTAAGCATTCTGAACTTCAGATAAGCTAGCTTGACCTAAGATGAATCGTAAAATCCTCTTTTTTTCTCAACCATTATTTTATTTTTCCCATTGCCAGAAAAAGTGACAGGACCTCGCCAGATAAGTTTCCCGTATCCGCTCTATATAGCCTTTCAATGGCTGATTACGATTTAAAGATAACGACGCTCTCTGGCCACCGATTTATGGACGCCGTTTTTCCGGGCGTCGTTTTTAAAAAGAACGCTGCTAGGAAAGAAAAATTATCGCTTTGTTTGCCTCCGATGGATGGACCATTTATTATTTTACAATATTTTGATTTGAATATTTATTTACAATATTTATTATCGGAAGTACTGCCGAAGAATTTTAAAGAAAAAAGTAACGATTAATCATAAAATAAATTCTTAATTCATGAAAAACCGTATTTAAACTATATTAGAATAATACGCAGTGCCATTCGTCAAAATAGGTACTTTTATTAAAATAAAATTTCTTTCAAAATAATTAAGTATCTAAAAAAGTTAGGAGGTTAGTAAAAACATTAATCGAGTACGTAGTGCACTGGTCAACGTCGTTGGCTTCCATGACAGATCTTACAGGTTCAAGTAAATGTACAAACAGCATTTTTTTTCAATCGGTTGATCAATTTACGTTTAGAGGCATACAATTATGTGAAGTCTAAAACCTTCCTCATTACAATCCTTAAATAAGAGAGAGTACCGAGGGCAGTAAGTTGAACGCTAGTCCTGTCCTAGCCCTTTTATTCTAACAAAACAGAAATTTGCTGCAAAGTAAGAAGTTGTTCTCTTAGAAAATTAGGAGATAAAAATACATAGTAAAATTAATAAATATCAAATTGTTTCGTTCTACAAGAATTAAAGGTTTTGGTTGGTTACTATTTCACATATCAAAAATTTTATAAACAAGATCGTACAATTCTTGCCAAATAAGATACCGTTACCTTCATTTACCGCAGACCACCAAACAAAAGAGTAAAATCACAATTTATTTCACATTAACTTAGGATGCAGTACATATTTGCTGATATATTATATTATATAATGTTATGTTATAGCTGAAAGCTTACCTGAACAGTCCTTTCCCAGTCCGTATATTCATTGACTACAGTGAAGAATATTTCACTCAAGTGGTATGTGTAAGCGTTTCTTACGTACGTCCTAGAAAATCAAGAAAAAAAACATATTTAATATAATATAAAATTTTACAATTATTTGTGACAAATTGAGACGAGTGTTTTGTCTCTCTGAAAAGCATATATAGACACACTCAACTACTCAACGTAACATAAGGGGAAAATACAAACACTAGTAGTAAATTTGATTACTTGTACGGAATTTATAAATTAATAAAACAATAAATATTAACTCGTGTTCCATTTCTGTTAATAACTTCAATATTTTTTACGAAATCTTAGTTGTTTATTATTTACTCGATAGAGCTTAAATTATCATGTTTATCTATAAAATGATTTAAAACTCCAAAAATATTGTTTTTTGAAAAATTTTAAGGTTTTTTAAATTCTGATATGTTTGGTCTATATAATAAGCTTGACAGTCTTCTCGGGTGACGTGATATATACCGCTCCGAGAAAATGATTCAAATATACCTGTACTATTTATAATATTTTCTTAAATTGTTAATGATATTAAAAGCGACTGCAAAAATCACAACATTTGACACAACCTGAGGGAAAACTAAGTTATAAATTTTAATTTTATAATGAAAATAAGCTTGGATAGAAATTCCGCCAAATCCATTGAAGATATCATTTTTCACTAACATTTTAAAGTTGAAATAGTTTGCTGACTACTAGTTTGGGGAAATAAATGTGACTTAAAATTTTAAACTATCAATCATTTAAAAAATAATGAGGTTTCAATGAGTATATACTAGAATATCTTTGTTTTATTGGAATCACAGTTGAAGGCACATCGATTAAAAATACATATTTGAATCTTATCATCGATGTTTACTTTTATTGACTTTATCCCTTTTTTATTATTGCACAATATAAAAAAACTCATTCTAACTGATAAACTTATTTATAATGAGTGTGTGACATACAATTTAACATTCAAATATTTTATTATATTATACTGTTTCAATCTATATTTCCAGACATTTGCTAGCATCGTTGTAATCAGCGTCATAACATTTTCACATTTAAGATCCATCCATTAAACCAAAAATTATTGTATAACGAATTTCCTGTTTGAAAAAATACTTCATGACCTTATATCATTAAAATTTGCTATTAGCAACTTTTCTTAGATATAATATTAATGATCAGATATGTGAATAGGTAAAATTTAATTTAACAATTTTCTCACCTAATAATACGGTCACGCCGCTCTCCTTCAAATCCATTTTGAATATCTTGCGCAGAGAACCTCCATAGAGCCTCACTCGTAACAACCCCGAACAGTAAATCATACTTATTCTGACCACCTTTAATACCAAATATTCTATCTCCATTTCTTCTATCATTACTTCCTTTAAAATTATTAACTCCTGATACACTCGTGAAACCTTGCATATCATTCGGAATAAAAAAAGTCAACAGTTCTTTCGCGTAGTCTGTTTTAATGACTACTCCATCAACAGAAGGTCCAAATGCCGTCAAAAAACTAGGTGCTGTTATCTCGGCTGTCATAAGGTCTTCGAGTGGAGTTTCTCGAAGGCAGTCTACTATCAGCTCGTGGTCTTTTGCCAGGTCATCTGGTATAGTGCAATTTACTTGGCGGGCTAAGTGTATAGCATAGTTCACGGGATCTTCAACCAACGCCCATGAACTAAGGGCTGAGCCTGATAGTAAGATTGCTCGATGAAAGAGACCTATAAAAAGAAAAGAAACAACAATAATAAGGCTGATATATCTATTAGTTACCATGTATTTTTTTAATGCAAAGAAATTTATCGTATTATTTTTAGATAAGGGGACAATATTATTATTGTCCCCTTAAGGTTATGAAGCTTAATCACAATATTTGATGCTTAAAATCATAACAAGCTTCATTCTAAGAGCATTTGATTTTTTTTCAACAAAGCCTTTTAGAAAAAGATCTACTGCGGTTTCGAAAGATATTTTTATAATAAAAAAGGAAAACACAAAATTATTTCATTTAATATAATAAAAAGTACAAAAATTCTAAAATGATAAATTTTGAATTAGAGCATTGGAAACAAAAGTAGCAGTTTTCATAATGCCTAAGTGTTGGCAAATCAATCAAAACGATTTTTGGTTTTTTTTCTATATTCAAAACATAAAAATTAATCAAAAGCATTATAGTGCTATTTCAATATATTTGAAATTCTTATGTGAAATCTGTTTAATAAATGCTACATTTGGTGAAAGTTCAAAGCACAATTTTAATTCTTAAAAAAATTACATGTTTTTACACTTTTTTTTAAAATAAACATACTAATATTTGCAAAACTATCAACATTACGCGATGGCTTTTGGAGTTCTTAAAAAATAAAATATTTATTTAGTGCAGTTTACCTGGCATGACAGTTGGTGATATCATTAGAAAATTAATGCACGCAGCTCCGGATCCGTGTCCAAGAAGTGTGACGCTTCCAGGGTCTCCACCGAAGAGTTCTATGTTCTGTTGGACCCAATGAAGGGCAGCTATCTGATCCATCAGCCCGTAGTTCGCAACTCTTGCTTTAAGGTGAGGTGTTGGGTTGGCATTTAAATAACCTGATATAAAGATAACAATATTTAAGTATCATAATAAATAAAATATTGTATTTACACATATAGAAATTTTCAGAACAATAAATCGGTTTTTTTTTAAATTATGGAATTGATAGTAAGAGGATTTGAATCACAGCTTCTTGAGTCAAAAAGACAAACGTCTTAGATCATTGACCAGTTCTCTAGAACAGTGCTTCCCAGCCTGGGGTCTACAGATTATTTTTTTCAGATTTAGGGTCCGTGGCATGAAATAGGTTGGGAAACACTGCTCTAGAATACTTACAGTAAGTAAAAGCAAATAATATATTTGACACTAAGACCTTTAATGCTGTGACTTTTGATAAACTTGAGTAAATTCGACAGTAGGAAAATAAAAATATAACTACTTCGAAATGCAATTATCTTTGACATATTAAAGTATTTATTATTCAAAAACGTTTTGTCAACGAGTTAGTGTTATTTGACCATACTAGTTATACACACTTTCCGGTTAGCAATTGCTATGTATATTGGATTATTTTTCTATAAATAAACGACCTTTTTGATAAATCTATTTTGCGATAGATATTTCAGGATCACCTTATTCTATAAATGTGTTAGCCTAGCGGGGAAAACTTATATCACAAACAGGGCCGGTGCCACCATTCAGGCGAAATAGGCAATTGCCTAGGGCGCAAACTTTTAGGGGGCGCATAAATAGAGTTTTAAAATTATTTTCATATACTCTTATATTGAGGTATATTTTATTTTGACGTTTGAAATAATTGTTTATTGTAATTCTATGTTATTCGAAAAAGAAAAATTAAGCGATTGAGTAAGAAACAGCTCACGTAGAAAAACTTCTGTTTAAATACCTTCATCAAGACACAATATTCTTCACATTGGAAGCGGACATGGATATATAAAAAAATGTTTCTATGGTCCTGAGTTACCTTTTTAATTTTTTAGAAAAAAATGGGACATTGAGTTTTTTTTTTCATGTCCGCTCCAAATGTGGAGCATTTGGACTCCTAATGGAGTTTATCTCAACAGAAATGTTTCTACGAGAACTGCTTGTTACTCAGTTGCTCAACCTCTCTTTTTCCAAAGAGAGTAGGGGATAGAAGGAAAGGGCTAGGACAGGACTAGTGGTTAACTTATCGCTCTCGATATGCCCGTTCATAGGATAGAATGGGTAGAAGGGGGTAATTCAAGACATCACATACATCCATGCCTTTGAACAGAAATTCATAAATCGATTGAAAAATCAATTTATAAAACTGCCCGTACTGGGATTTGAACCCGTGACCTCCGTAGCGGTAGCCAACGACGTTGACCACTAGACCACAGAGGCGGCCACAGAGAAATAAATGGCTTTATTTATTAATAAGATTTATTCTAAAGTTTTGCACCTGAATTCTTCTATTAATATTCAAATAATTCAACGTAAAAAAACAGAATGTATTTTTTTAAAGTAAAAATAAACATAATTTAAATTCGTCAGAAAATAATTTTAATGCTCAGGTATCATCATAACAATGATAAACCAAGCAGAAAATAAACCCTAAGCCGTTTTATGATACACGAATGGGTGTTTTCAACACCGAATTATATATTTCTAAGTCTTATATTATTCTGAAGCAAGCTTTTAGTATTATTTTACCAAACAATACAGTGTCTTCAGTAAATAAGTTTTTGCACTCGGTGTTACTGATATATTTTAAGCAGGCTAATTTTTCTCCATTCTCAGCTATTTGTACGTGCTAAGTAAATCGCCGTCTAGACATCATTATTCCGTCTGAACAATTTTATCTACAATAGCAAAATAAAACCGCTCCAAAAAAAAACTGAATAATTGCAGATCATTCAGTTGATTCATCAAAAGGATTACTTTAATTTCAACCAGTGACTACACTGTATAATATGTTAACGTACAGTTAAAATATTAACGTGGCCGTACAAAAATAATTTATTTTGATTAATGAATTAATGAATAAGTATTTATAACTTTGATGAAAGTGGACAAATAATCATTGAAATAAAAGTATTCATCAATATGTATGCATTTGTATAAAAATGCTCTTAGAGGTAATATGAGACATTGCTAAGTGAATGTTACTTTCGGCTTTATTTTTTACTACGTTTTTAATCCTAGAAGTAGGACTAAATGATTTGTTTTTTACTCTCTGTCTCTGAAAGAAGAGGTTAATTCTAGGGCAGTGATACACATCTCGCGGCCCAAAATAACAAATATTCAAATACCAAATTTTTCATTTAATATGATAAAAATATGTGTTTGATATGTGAAAAAAATATGCAATAGTAAAGGTATATTATCTGAATCGTCATTTGTTACTGAAAACTTTTTTTTTTATTATTTAATATGATTATATTTTTATCGGTGTATACACATATATGTGCGACCGAAATTAATCTTTTTACGATAAATTACACCGTCTGTGAAACTATTCAAGGTAAATTAGTTTAAATGAAACTAGTATTCACTATAATTTACATTAGGGGTTTTAGTGACGGTTATGGATTGATAATTGTTTGTTCATATAAGATGTCGTTGACTTGATTTATGATCATGTCCATTCATTTTTAATTGCTCAACAGCATTAAATTTTAGAACTTTATTACAAAGTTGTAAACAAATTGGCGTTAAATTCAAATTAATTTCATGAGATAAAATGGGTTGCAAATTGTGAGTCTGATTTAGCTGAGTATATGCAAGCTTAAAGGACGAGCGTCACCATATGGTCACACACAGCATACACTGTTGTCTATTGATCCCACTATTCATCCTTTTTCTACCTGAATATCGTTGCTTTCGCTCATATTTAGTTAAGAAGGGTACAGACTACAGTTAGTCATCAGCCGTGGGGACAGAAACGGCCTCCAAAAGCACATGTGATTTTTTGAATTTTCGTTTTTTTTATTTACTTTTCGAAACTGTTAGTTATTTTTTTATTAAAACATCAAACTATTTACAGTTATTTTGCTAATATATTTGTATTGAAATTATGTTGATCTAAAGAGGTCAAATTGTCAATATTTTAAAAAAAAATCACGTTTAGCTATATTTCAACCCCGAATGTTTGCGAGCCCATACGGTCACTTTTGTCCTTACTACTGTCCGTACTAAATATTACACGGTAATAAAAGGATGAGCATGACCATATAGTCATGCGGGGTTTCTATACAACGACTTTGCGTTTTTTTTTAAATTTTGGATAGGAATAAAAGTTATCCGTGACTTCAATATGGCTTAGAAAATATTTTTTTATCGGAAAAAAGCTTTCGTCTCTGGAGGGTTTTAATCAATGTTTTATCGATGGCGCACGTGGAAATAGCTGTAAACTAATCTGATTAAGAAATTGTTGAACTAAATACGTTGATATTTTTTTTACATAATTACAATGGAGCTTTACCAAGTAAATTCCAATTTAATTAAGTACTTCTATATATGATTATGTTTATGATCTGACATTCGCTTTTTTATGTCAAATGCGTCTGTGGCCACAACAAAGTTGGAGACCTCTGGTGAAAACTCTCTGCGTCTTTCGTTAATAGACATTTTTTTTATAAATACGATAGAATGATGGATAAACTACTGGTTATCCAAGTGAAGCTATAAAAACCAAACAATAGTTTGTAGAATTCAATTTGATAGCAATCATTTACATGAACCTTTAAAAGTACGTTTTATCTTCTCGCTGCTACAAAAAGGTAGATTTGTAGGGATCAATCACGGCGGGCCCCTCTGCGATAAGATTTCTGTAGATAACACTATATCGAGCTCCCCCGAATGATTAGGGAAAGCATTCTTCTTGAAAGCCTTTTGTGAGGTTGGCCTTTTTAAGTTCAACCTAACACCACAGCAATTCTTTTCGATTATGTGAGCTTTTTAAAGTACACGCTTTAAATTATTATTATTCAATTATAAAAATATGTTTTTTAAATAGCTTCTAACAAAACAAATAAGGTTTAAGACCAGTAGCTTCCAAAGTGGTTCTAATGGACCCCCCAGGGGTCCTTGAGACCGCTGAGGGGGTCCGTGAGAAATAATTTGGGGGTGCGTGGACAACGTCGAGGGTCCAAAAAATAATACATAAAAACATATTCCCGACACCTCTTTCATTATTACGATAGTTAAAATAAATAAAATGATAGCGATTTTTACGTCGTCAGTAAAAGATAATTACACTTCATAATAAAACAAGTAATAGAATCATGGATTTAATCGTCGAACATAAATTATCTAATATCATTTCATCAGATTTACCTATTTCAATGAAATAAATTGTGTTAAAACCAAATTTATAATTTCAATAAATGCCGTTTTTTTAAACAAGCCGTCTGGTATCAAAAGCAGAACTATCCCATAAGTTAAACTAATGCTGTCATATTATTCTGCTGGTTATAATATATGGCTAGAAATTTAAAAAAATGTTTAAAAATCAAATAAATGTGGTACAAAAACGCATAAGAAAATGATGCTTGGTATCAAAAACAGAACTGTCGACGACATTGGAAACAAAATGGAGTTGCTATAAATGATGTCCCATACAAATTTTAAGTTGCACTCGTTGATGAGCTATGTTTAAAATTGAGTTTAAATTGATAAAACTCAAAAAGCCAACAATACGTTTTTCGTGCTTTTCTCGCAACTCCGAAAAATTAATAGTTCTACTTTTGATATTATACGACTCAAAAATTCATTTTTAATATCATAATTTACCATTCAAGACATTAAATTTTAATTTATTGTTTCACTCGGAAGTTCATGATTAGATTTTTGATTTGAAAGGTGTCCATGAGCATAATAAGTTTGGGAACCACTGTTGTGGACGATTAACATAATAAAATAAATTCGTCATAATTCACCCTTGTTTTATCATTAAGATTATTTAAACAGTGAGACTAATATTCTTCATTGATATTTAGGTAAACACAAACATATCTGAAAAATTATACCTAAAACGCCAAGTCTGTAGTTTATGGTGATCACCACCATATTGGCGTAACTTGCCAGGACTGATCCGTCGTAAGGATTGCCAGAATTCCACTCGAAGGATTCTCCGTGGATAAATATGATGACAGGATATTTCACATCGAAGCTACCGCCAACTAAAAACAAAAGAAAAACAACATCAGTTAATATTATAGTAATTCAAAACCAGGAAATGTATCTATTTCAAGATGTAGTTAAAAAACAAAAACAAATATTTTATATAAAAATAAATCTTACTTATAAATAACAAAAGATTTTTTGTACAGTGCTATGGACACATTCCTATAGAATGTGAAAAAGATAAAGGACGCAACTCACACATAACAAATTTTACATGAGGAACAAACGTTTTTAGATGATTTTTCGCCAAAGGAAAATTATGAAATATACACATCCTTATAGTGCACGGAGACTTGGTGTTTAATTGAATAAATCTAACATTAATTTAATAAATTGTTTAAGAATAACCTATTTTTAAGTATTTTTTCTTAGTTACAAATTTTACACCCCATTATTTCTTCAAACTTAAAAGCTAAATTTAGATACTTATTCAGCATTTGCAGCTTACATCCTTTTAATAGAGCGTGTATGAAGTTGTATACATTTTGGTTATCGAAAAAAAAGCAGGTTTGAAAAAAATGTAGGTTACGTCATTTTTTCTTTCGACAGTCGATGCTAGCAACAATATTAAACACACACAATATGTCACTCGAGCTAACAGCATATAACACTTTTATTAATTGTTAATTAAAATAGCACAAACCTTTCATTTGCCACAGCAAAACCAAAAGATTACAATTTTAAGATTTGTCATAAAGCCATATAGAATATGGATACATAATAACATAAAAACTCTTTTAAGAACTGTAACATTGCAGTAAAATCTAAGTTACACATTTTCTACACACTATTTATTTATTATCAGTTCAAATAAAAAGCATACCGAATGGTTTGTTTTTGACGACAGAGCACAAATACAAGAAAAACACCACTACCCAAATTTATCTTCACCGTTTTGTTTCCCTTTCTTTTATTTCGATTTAACGTAGGGGTTACTACATATAAAGGTTATTTTACTGATACAACTACAAACCGAGTCCCGGTGGTATAACCATTTTATTAAAATTATACCGGTATTATAATACATATCAACTGTGGAAAGGAGAAAAGAAGTAACCCACAGTTTTTTCAAAACAGCTTTTTTTGATAATCAAAATGTATCAAACTTGATTCACGTTCTATCAAAAAGATGTACGCTGCAAATGCCGAGCTAGTATCTCAGTTTGAAAAAGATGAGCTTGTAAAAAATTTAAACCATGAAAAAAGACTAAAATAAAAGTTTTTCCTAGACAATTTCTTTGATTAATATTAGATTATGTCAATTTAACACCAGCTTAAAAGTATCCGTGCACTTCAAGGTTGTGTATAATTCATAATTTGCATATGGCCCAAAATCATCAAAACACGTTATTAGCGCCTCCTGTAAAATTTGATATGTGTGGGTTTCGTCCTTTTTCCTTTCCACAGTTAATATATTTAATGACTGTTTGTCTGAAAATCAATCTGAGAGTGTTATTCCTACAGCTAGACTAGTTTCACTAATATCTAGATAGACAGATTTTAGCGTTTTGAATAATTAATTAATTGCTTAGCTATTAAATGCATGATTTTCTACTTTTTAATAATAAAAATATATTTTCATAGTCTTAAATTTTGATAGTTTGTTTTTATATACTTTTATCCAAAAACACTTTGTACTTTTAAAAATCACTTGGGCATTACAGGCATAAAACATTATTTTTATACAGTTTATAAAAAAACATCACTTAGAATATACAATTAAACTACCTAATGCTTGTATGATGAAACATGTTTTTCTTTATTGTGAAAATTGTATTAACAAACGGTCGCAAATCAATGACCACTACTCAAATCAATGACTCCAACTACTTGTTCTGTTTGAATGAAGATTTTATTAGTTTAGTACGTGTAGACAAGACATCTATTGAAATAATATGAAGAGTAAATATGTATTTTACCATTGAATAAGTAAAATCGATTTCTGTTTTGTGAATAATCCAAAACAAAAGTTTGTATTTTTCGTAGTCATTTATGCATTTAAGGGTAAAAATAATCAGAACTATGTCTAAGCCTGCATTCACTGAGATGAGTCAATGTAGACTTAAACACAGTTCTTATGAAGGCATACGCCGGAACTCCTATCAACTGATTAAAAAATATAAGATGTATTTGTGGACCTAATTACTTTGTTATTGTTAATCCTATTTAAATATTCCCTTCATATAAAGCGTCGAGTTACAAATAGCGATACACATTTTATCGAAATCGAAGAAAAACTATGTGCATATTTCTTTCCAAGATTTTTTAAGAAAACAAACAATTTTAAATAACATTTAAAAATTTATATGTTCCAAAAAAAAATAACTAAAATAAAAATAAATTCATGGATTAGATAATTTCAAATCATGATCAATGCATAATTTGATTTTGCTTATATGAATTAAATCGTATAGTTTATCCTAACTCATAAAAGTGTTTCCCGTAAGTATTTAAATGTGTAAATATCGCTTTTTGTAACTATACGCTTCATATGTGTACATTTGTATTTCCATTTACCGAATAATATATGCCAAGTATATTTTTACTTAGATTGTATACAAATACATTTATGGTGTATATTTATTTTGTATGGGCCGGTTTCGGGTCACCAAACACGCGGTTTTAATACAGAACCTTTTTCCGGCCCATGTCTGAAGTTTGGAGTCGAGCTTGGATCAATACATAATTCAAAGCATTGTTTAAATTAAAAAATATTTATTCAACTACGTTTGTTTTAAACTATGCAATTTTTTTTTAAATCCATATCCGCTCCCTAGTCGGAGCATATGGTTCTTCCAAGATTTACTGTCCCTCGCCAGTCTTCTTGCTTCACCCCATGTAATTCCAGCGTCTCATAGCTCGACCGAGTACATCCTATAGATATGGACATCAGTGGCCTTCCATCACGGCGAAATCTACCCGGTTGATAGAAGAGATAAGCAGAGTTCAGGCTTTCTTGAGGCATCCAAAACACATGACCAAGCCAGGTCCATCGTCGTTTCTTCGCTTTGGACGTAATTAACGGGAGTTTAGACCGTTCTCTTATCTTCATGTCTCTGACAAAGTCATTTATAGTTTATCAGAACTATAAATGCATTGCATTATTTGTTTTTTTATCTGTGTTAAGTAAAATTGTAGAGCATACGAAATTTTGACGAAAAATCAATGACATGTCATGTAAGGGTTAAAATTTGACAATAATATCTTGAAAATAATACTCTTTTTTAGAGATGAAAACATTTTTTTTAATCCATGTCCTCTCCCAATATGAAGCCTATGTCCTCATAATGAAGGTGTATCAAGAGAAGTTT
The DNA here is from genome assembly GCA_030503985.1 of Himalopsyche tibetana. Taxonomy (NCBI): domain Eukaryota; kingdom Metazoa; phylum Arthropoda; class Insecta; order Trichoptera; family Rhyacophilidae; genus Himalopsyche; species Himalopsyche tibetana. The sequence goes on along the minus strand of JAPJYX010000052.1, from coordinate 5,721,248 downwards.
TCTACGAGAACTGTTTATTACTCAGTCGCTCAACCTTTCCATTTTCAAAGAGAGTAGTAGGGAAAGAAGAATAAGTCAAAAACAGGAGTAGTGGTTAACTAATTGCTCTCGCTACGCCCAGTTATTTAAAGATTGGAAGGGGGGAGGGGAGGGAAGGGAGTACATTTAAAACATAACAAACATCTATGTCTTCGAACAGAAATTGATTGAAAAAATGCTGTTCATACTGGGACTCAAGCCCATGAGACCCGGCACGGAAGCCAACAACGCTAGCCGCTGCGCCATAGTACCCGGTAATTAAAACAATTAATATAATACTTTTAAGGTGTTCACTGTCAATCCTTGGTAGAATGGCATTATAATAAAAATAATAAAACATTTTTAGTACTTTTTCCACATAAAATTTATTAGATCAGGACCGGTTTCATACCTAATTGGTATGGTACGGTAATTCATAACTAATTGGTTTTTGTCATAATAGTTTCATTGCTAAGTGGTCCTCAACTTTTTATTTATAGTTTATTTTTCTTGTATTTTGCTTCAATTCTTTTGCTAGGTTGTAATACCAATTGTTTGTCATACCTTGTTTTTATCACTTAACTTTTGTATAAATATCACTGTTTTATTGTTTTTCTTATCACTTGACAATGCTCATCATGAGCGACGCCGGTCCTGATCTAATAAATTTTATGTGGAAAAAGTACTAAAAATGTTTTATTATTTTTATTAATAGAATATATCAACTTACCCAACAGCTGTCTTTTCAGATAAAAAAACAAAAAAAACACAATTTCTTATGCGCTGGATACAAAAACACTGACGTATAAAACATACAAATAAGTATAACAAATGATTTAAAAAATAAAATACTCGTTTGTACTAATTCCCACTTGTATGTAATAAGATCAAGACCGGTTTCACTCATTACGTGCATTATCAACTTTACTAACAAGAGAATACAATTTTACAGTGTTAAACAATACACAGTAAAATTAATAAGGTGTAATAAGCAATTGGTATTTAAAGGATTTAACACATAAAGGTACATTGTATTGCATTCATATGTAAATATAAAATTGATAAACAATCCCACTATTTTAAATATTCAAGCATTTATTATGTGACACTTTTTAGGTAATTAAGTACCCTTCATTATTCATTCTCTTTTAGCCTTTTAGCTGCCATAGAAAAAAGTGCGTAATTACCTAAAACGCCGGCCATAATTTTCAATTATTAATTTAATTAGTTATTGACGAGTTAACTCGTAACTGGCGTGTTGAGCACGAAAAATTGTACGTGATATCTCGTCTGTGACAGCCATCGAGTTAATAAGAAGAATATATATATAAATTCTTTATAAAATATCGGGTCACAGTAGTCAACGGCGATGGTTTCTATTCCGGACTTCACAGATATTTTTAATCGATTTTTTAAAGACATGGATATTTGTGACCTCTAAAAAATCTACCTCTCATTTAAATCCCAAAATAACGGAATTTAGCAAGAGTGATTAGCCAATGACTAGTCCTTTCCTATTCTATCATTTCTAACCTTAATACTCTCGTCGGAAAAGAGAGGTTAAACAACTGAGTAACAAACAGTTTTAGTATAAAAAAATACTGTTGAGATTAAGATATCATATGGTCTATATTGGGAACGAACATGGATACAAAATATGTTTATAAAATTTACCACTTTACTTAGCACAAACAATATTTTTATCAGTATAATGTCAGAACGATAAATATTTATTATGTTTAACAGGTAAATCGATTTAAAGTTTGGAGCCACTGGATACAGGACCGTACTTTGAAAAAAAACACATTTTTGAAATAAGCAAATAAATAAAATATTTTGTGTTTTCAGCTTTATCAGTAGTTCACTTTATGTACGATAGAAAAGTCATCTTGTTGCCTGTAGATGTTTTCACTGTTAGAAACAAACAAAGAAAACGGTTTAGTGTAAAGCTGGCTACCGATCAAAAGCGATAAACTCCATGGCTTTACCCTATTGGAAATTTGTTCGTTTTGTTTTTACAATAATAACAGAAAAAGTCTATTAGCTTTGGGTATATTTATTCAAAGCCTGCCTATTTCATAGCTGTTTGAGCGCGTTAGTGTAAATGGATATAAATGATTTTTTAAAAGTCTTTACCAGTGGTTCTCAAAGTGCTTGATCTACCATGCATTTTTTAAAACATAGAAAGCTTTCACCGCCTGAATGGATTTAAATCTACTGTTAATCATCCAAAAGTAAGACAAAACTAAAACTGCCTTTTTATGAATATTCACTGTGATGGACCAATATCCATAAAAAGACAACCTTAAATTTAGCAACAATAAAATTTTGATGCCAAATATTTGGTCCAAGCATAAGCTGTTTTTCATTTATCTTCAAAAATAAGGGAATATAAATAAAATTACATTTTTAAAGTATAAATTTAACTGCTTGACATAACTAAAATATTAGTAAACATACTATTTTTAAGAAATAAAAAAATACAATGCAGCTATTTTTGCTACATTAATATATATATATATATATATATTTGGCATTACAGCTAGTGCCAATGCGCCAAATGTTTTTAAGTTGAAAGATCATACGAGCAAAACTCAATGAGAACTTTGCTACCGTAAGTCACTCGAGATAAACTAGAGGTAAATTAACATAACAAACACCCATGTCGGAGGTCTCAAATTTAAATTGAAAAATCTAAATTTGACTTTCACCATACTGGGGTCAAGCCCAGACCCACGTGGTTGGTAGAGCAAGCTCTAACCAACTAGACCACAGCGGCCGACAAAGTAATTATTGTTATTAATGTCAGGTAAAATAGTTTTTCACTTTTAGGGTGTTCACTGTCAATACTTGGTGGAAAGGCATTATATTAATAAAAACAATAATCCTTTGTACTTCATTCCACTTTATTTAATATGTCAGGACCGGTTTCGCTCATTGCGAGCTCAGTTGACAATGCTCGCAATGAGCGAAACCGGTCCTGACATATTAAATAAAGTGGAATGAAGTACAAAGGATTATTGTTTTTATTAATAAAATAGTTTTTGTCGCCTGCTGTGGTCCAGTTGCTCTACCGATCACGCAGGTCTGGGTTCGATTCCCGGTAAGAATTTGAGAATAATTAAATTCAAAGTTGTGATCGAAAGCTGGGAGTTTGTGCTGTCAATTCACATTATTTCCTCTCCTCTCATCCTTCTGATCCTTTAATAAGTGGGTGAAGCAATAGCGAATAGTCAACTACTAGTTCTGTTCTAGCCTTATCCTTCTTTCCCTACAACTTACTTTGAAAAAAGTAAGGTTGAGTGACTGAGTAACAAACAGGTCTCGTAGAAAAAACTTATGTTAAGATACCTCCATTAGAGGGCCATATGCTCCATATTGGAAGCGGGCATGGATAAAAAAATATTATTACTAATCATCGATTTTGAATCTGCTTCTGATCATCGTAACTGAAGCCAACGACGTTGACCACTCAACCATGCAGCCGGTGGTATATATAAATATATCCACCGTATACAATAGCAATACAAAAATGCTTACATACAATACATAATGAAGTAAGCCGATGAAAGTCATTTTAATGACGCTAAGGGTCGTGTTTTCAGCTGTCTTAATTTGTAAGAAAAAAACCAATTTTATGGTCTTCGAGCAGAACTGCTTCCGGCTTAAAACAATTTTAACGCATTGCCTCGTCAACATCACCAAAACTTTTTTTTTGTTGATACAAACAAATTGATTATATTGTAATTGATGAAAATATTTTTTTTATCAACGATCCAAATCCTGTTCCAGGAAACCATGTTAGACGCAGCACAAAAACATTGCCTCAATTAAAAAAACATACATTAAATTTAAAAAAAAAAATATTTCAATTATAACAGAATAGTTTATTTCGTTTCAAAACGCTTCTTCCACGGAAAGCGTTGAAAATAAAAACGTACATTTCACTCGAGACCATTTATTATATTTCTGTATTTTTAGCATTTAGAAAAATACATTTTCTACGCTTCCAGTTTTACTAATATTATTCTTTTTCAGATAATATATTTATACATAGCTATGAACCTCAATCAACAGAATAGTGCTACGGGCGATTTTTATGAATTTATTATTCCATCCACGAGGTTTTGATGATGTACATTTTAACGAAGTATCCAAACCGATGGAGCGAAATGTTTTATAGAAGTTTCGCACTGACAAAAGCAAAAAGGTTATAATCTAATATAAGTGATTGAGTACAGCTGTATTTTATTTGATTGTTTTAAATTAACATCGTGAACTCGCTTCACCGTACTACGGCTTAACTACGTCGAATCTTTTATATTCAATTTGAATCGTTCAAAAAATGTACATTCACACAGATTTTATCACTAAAGACCCGGGTTTCGCCTTTCGACAATTAATGAATGTAATTATCGAATATGATAATAACGGATGATTTGAAATCCTATTAAGCTAGATTCTATCAACAAAACGTTTTTTTTTAAACAAGCAAATTAATAATTGTTCTTCATTATAGGTGTCTCTGTAGACCGTAACTCTTAGGGGATTGAATATCATTTTTATACTTGTAAGAGAGCTTTTTTCGGAAGTATTCATTAATTAATAAAAACACAATAATCCTTTGTACTTCATTCCACTTTATTTAATATGTCAGGTCCGGTTTCGCTCATTGCGAGCATTTCATTAATTATCTTTATGTTGATTACTTTAGTATTCACTGTCAAGGCTTGATAAAAAATCATTGTATTAAAAATATAAATCAATTCCACATCTTGCTTCATAAGTGGATCAGTTAGATAAACCAAAAATACTTGTTTTGAGAGAATCAATTAATCGGTTGAAAATGCTTGTCATGATAAAAACCAGTAAATAAGAGTGTTATCACAGTGGAAGTGGAAATGGCATGGTTAAAAAAAATAAAATTATAAGAGACTTTCACTGAAAAGCATTATTGAATATTCGTTTAAATTTGAATTTTTCAAATTATGTACACAGATTTTATCACTCAAGAGACGGGTTTCACCTTTAGACATCTTCAGACGTTCAAGTGCACGGATAAACATGAACTGACGCTCAGTAAATGAATGTTTCGTGTTGATATAAAAAATAAAAGTATCATTGAGCTTAAAGCCATTGCTGGCGAAAAAGATTATCCCATAGGAATGCCCACAGATTTGAATGGTGAGTAGTTTTAAGAATTGTATTTATTTTTGTTTGTCGGAAAAGGTTTTATAATTATATTTACATATTCAGGGTATAAAAGTGGAGAGCCAGGCATACGAAGCTAATCGATTAATATCGGGAGACTTATTAATGTTGAGGTTAAGAAAGTTGATATTCTTGCCTCCGACTTTTAAAGTAAATTTCATATTTTTATCTAATGAGTTTATAAAATTATGAATGTTAGTTATTTGTCTATTCATTTCATTAATCAAGCAAAGAATATCGTCTACGTAACGGAACCAATAGACTATAGGTTTGGCTTTTATGTTGTTTCTAAAAACTTTTAGATTTTTTTTAGAAAAAAATAGAAGCATAATATTGAAATTCCACCAAGCACCTTCAGTTTAAATCTTAAATTAAATTGAATTAAAATATATTTTTCATTATTTTAACATAATTTTAATCCGTTTCTCATGTTTATTTTCTCTTCTTCCATTCCAGGAATTTTAATATAGTATATTCTTAAATACTGTTTAATTTATTTTAAACATGTTTGGTCCCAATTAGGGTATCCAATCCCGGAGCCTTTTTCCAATCCCGAGATTTCGAGATTGATTAATTTTGAATCCCGGGATTGAGATTTTCTCACCGAGGAATTTGAAATCCTCAATTCGCTATAGTTTTTCCTTGGATTCTCACAGAACCTCGTTTTTTTTAGCTCACTGAGGAATTTGAAATCTCCAATTTGGTATACTTTTTCCCAGAATCTCACAGAAACTTGTTTTTTTTTTTTTAGCTCACCGAGGAATTTGAAATCTTGAATGTGTAAATTTTCAGGATTTGCTTAAAATTTCTCAATCTTAAAACCCCGGGATCGCGGCCATCTCAATCCCGGAATTTCGGGATCAGAAAATTGAACGGGATCCCGGGATTACGGGATTGGATGCCCTAGTCCCAATGTGGATCATATTGACCCACAATTGACAAAAGAGCTTAAGCGATACAATTAGGTAAAATGCGTTTTAAACCAATTATTGTCTAATCACTTAAATTTTAGAGCGTAATCTCATTCGCCTGATCTTTTTTAGGGCTTGTGTATTTTAGCGTTTTGACTTTTTATCGTCTGTCTCGAAGAATCATTTCTGTCAAGATATTTTCCAAATTGAAAACAGACATGGTAAAAAAATTGTATGTATAGCAGTTTTTCGTCATCTGCTCAATACTTGAAAAAGCTTCCAAAGTCCTTTTTGCAACTCCATGATTCAATTAACTCAAGTGTTTTATTGACGAGATTTTATTGTAAGTATGATAAAGTTAAATAGTTTATTGAATAGTAAAATAAAAAAACAGTAAAGTTTTAAAAGTTTTTGAGAGCATTAATAAAATAGTTCATATGTTCACCGCAAAGCCAACTGGCTAAATACAATTTAAAATCATGCATTTTCAGATTCATATTCAAAGAAAACTAACAAAATATGAATCTTAATACAAAAAGTGTCACCATATTCGGCAAAAGAAATAATACAACGAAAATATGTCGCAAGAAGTTTTTATTTTTTTATCTTCAAAAGATGCCCTTATTCTTTACTTTACTTCTACATTCTTTACAGTTTAGACTTGAAGGGATAGAAGCCCCAGGCAACCACCCTTTATAAATATATACCTGCCTACATTATTCAGGCATTTTCATTGTGAGAGGTGAATATGAGGATTGGATACGGAACATTTTGTTTGAGAGCATATTATTATAATACTGTGTTATCATGCTGTTGTTATATTTTTTGGATATAGAACTCTTAATTGAAAGTATAATACTTTTAGGATGTTCACTGTCAATACTTGGTGAAAAGGCATTATATTAATAAAAACACAATATTCAAAAGATCTGAATCACAATCATTCAGAAGATTTTGAATAATCAAATTATTTTTGCAAGTTCCCCTTTACTTTATCCATTGCATTAACCTATGTTAAGTATACACACCAACTACTTGGAAGCGGGGGGAAAACAGGAAACTATCATTAAGCCTATTCAATTTATTAGTGTAGCATTTTAAACTTTAATTATGTTTGTAATTACTTACAGTCACCACTTGTAATTTATTAATCTTGGATGACTTTAATTATATGTTATATATGTTAAAATTTTTAATTTTGCGTTATTTTAGAATCACTCATAATGTAATTGGTAATTTCTTTTCAATCTCAATTGTTGTTTACACCTTTTCATTTAAATTTATTTTTGTATAAAAAGCATTGTTAAATTATTTTTCTTATCAGTTGACAATGCTCGCAATGAGCGAAACCGGCCGTGACATATTAAATAAAGTGAAATAAAGTACAAAATAATATTCTTTTTTTTATTAATTAATGAAAGTATTCCGGATTCCGCAAAGAACGACAATTCAGTTAAAATATGCAAGATACGTTTAATACTTGTTATACTATAAATACAGAATATAATTTAGTTATACATATGTGCCCTAATTGATATGCACATGTCGCGTGATGCAGAATACTGATCCATTCTCTTGTATTGTAATCTCATGAATAATAAACGAGATAAATTATTCAAGTCGGTCCGACCATCTGTCGGACCCACAGGCTACGCCAACTTAGTAGCTTCTAAGGCAAACCACTTAGCATTTACTAAATTTGTGGGAATACACGGAGAAAGAGTAAATTAAGACTCATACTATTTCCGGACATTATTTAAGATCAATTTTTTGCACACTTAAGTCTTGGTCAATTATTGATCCCCGAGACAATACTAATGCGTCATTTTCGTTACGCCATAGAAAACGTCTGTTAAATAAATATCGGCTGTGGAAAAGAAAAAGGACGTATAGCAAATTTTACAGGAGACACAAAAAACGTGTTTTGATGATTTTGGGAAATATGCAAATTATGAAATATACACAATCTTGAAGTGCACAGAGACTTCTAAACTGGCGTTAAATTGACATATTCTAATATTAATAAAAGAAATTGTTTAGAAAAAACCATTTTTTCCGTCTTTCTTGGTTTCAATTTTCACAGGCTAATTTTTTTTCAAACTTAAAAGCTAAATTTAGACACTAATTCAGCATTTGCAGCTTACATCCTTTTGAGAGAACGTGTATCAAGATTGATACATTGTGATTATCGAAAAAAGTTGTTTTGAAAAAACTGTAGGTTACGTCCTTTTTCCTTTCCACAGTCGATATGTATGTATGCTCGTGGCGGGTAGTGGAGGAAGTTTCATAGTTAATAAGCAGTTTGTATCGTTTTTTTGTTAAAAAAAAGAAAATTGTAAAATGATTAAATAATTACTATTTAGGCTAGACTATTCTATCACTTAACTGCCAGTAAGCTTTTAAAAAGAAAATTAATAGTTCTGCGTAAACAGTAAAGTAACATTTTAAGCTTTTGGGATAAATTCTTAAGCCTTGAAATTATTTGTTATTTAAATATTGTTACGTTACAGTGGGATAAGTCAAAATACAAGTTTCGATATACATAATTGAACTTAAAGGTTTGTATTGTACTTTTTAAATGGCAAATTATGGTTTATTTAGTTTTTTTACGGTTTATGATACATGATAATATAAGACATTTTTGTATACTATCATCTGTATCTAGTTATTTGACTAATTTCGCTGATACTTTGAAGTGACAGGGCAATATCAATTATTGTAAATGTAAGACTGTTCGTTTAAATGGATCATTTTATTTTTAAATTATAAATCAGTATTGCATTATAAACGTTTACCTTTCAGCAATCAATTGGCATAATTATTTATAAATCATTTTTTTTCACTTCATCTAATTATTGCTTTATGGTAGTGATTTAGTAATAATATCAAAATAAACATGGATCACACCGATATGACTGAAATAAAGTCAGGAATTAACGACAAGAGCAGTAGTTTTCCTAAAAAATACTGTTTCTGCAGGTACAGGTACAATAAATACATATACGAAGTATTTCTATTCAGATAAATGATATCTGAAAATCTCATTGTGTAATTAAATAAAAACCTTTTGAAAAGCATTTCGTTAAATATTTAAACGTTTTAAATTTATTTTAAAACAATTTAACCAACGATAATCTTAATTAAAAAGATCGCGTGGAGATAGACGAATGATTCGGGGTCTCAATTAATACAAAAATGTTGTTTAATCATTGAAAATAAATCATTTTAAAACCAAGGTTGTTAAAAGGCCAAAAATTATAATGTCAAGATTAAATATGACGTGTGAAAGACATTCAGTTGTTTACTTCTGAAGCAGATAAGGCAAATGTAGGGACTAGGTATAATACCGAACGAGTTATATTTATACCAGTATTTCACATTGATACTGGTGTTGCATACTAGGGTATCCAATCCCGGACCATTTTTGTGATCCCGGGATTTCGGGATTAAAAATTTTACCTTCAATATAAATCATTAGTGTAACATTCAATATAAAATCGTGTAGAATTGGAATTTGGGATTGCTCGAATTTTTGCTCGGCGATTTTGAAATCCTGGGATTTTTAGGAAGAGCCAATGCGGGAGCATTATTACTTTTTAGCTCTTCTAAATATTTTTGAATCCAAAATCCCAGGAATTTACGAATTTCTCAAAATTAGCAGTGCGACAGCTTATTTTTTTCATTGAAAAATCGCATCTCAACCAAAACGCACTATTTATTTTTGAAAATTCAAATACATCAATTTTATAATAAAATTCGATTTTTATTTCTCTACCTATAACTGGGATGTTATTTCTCTACTATGCTGGTATGATTTTAAAATCCTATAATGTTAGATTTTATCAATATTATTAATGTTTTTAAGCTTCCCATTTAATAAGTTGTCTTAATTATAGGTGTCACTGTAGACCGTGACACTCACCCTTAAGGTCTTCTCAACAGCTGTTTTTTCTATGTAAACTCATTGTTATTTTTGTTGGATTCGACGGCAGTATAAGTAATTGATTTGTAATCATTCCAATTTTTTTTACTTTCTTTTTTTAAACGATAGTGCGTAGAGCATATATACAGTCCAAAAAGAGAATCTAGTGTATTGAAGAAACAGCAAAAACCCGAGAACCCTGTATCGGTAATACGAGTTTCGCAGTCCTGAAACTAAAGTATAGCTAAGGTGAAAATCCATCATCAATAACCACCTGCGAAATATCCAGGGAGCGAGATAAATTGGAACGATTGCACTGTCGGGTAGTATTGAGGTCTATGGGAACATGTGTTCCCGCACATCGGTAAATGGCAAATATATAAATAAATTATTTATGCAGCCTGAAGTGGGTATAAGGGTATTTGAACAGCAAACAGTTAAGAGCTTTCGCGATGAAAATTTAACGTATCTGTTATGATGTAACACGTTTGCGGATCGGAAAGGGTTGTTTTGTTTTATGTTTACTCGGCGCGTTATGGTACATCCCTTCAATCACGTTTCCGATTATTAAAATATAGATAATTCATAGTTTTAATTATGTATTAACGTTTTCTCCGTTTTTCAGCTAAATAAGGCTTTTAGAGCTTTATTCTGCTCAACTGGTGTGATGAAAAGTTCAAATATACAAACGGAAACGTCTATAAAGTAAATTTTTATCATATCGAAATGTTGAACGGCATATCTGCCTGTATTTTTTTATTCCTATCAACCCCTTCTCAACTCGTTGTCATAACAGATAATATTTTTAGAGAGAAAGATTATTTCTTTATCTAATGTAATCTGAAAAGAGTTGTTAATAAAACTACACGAAGTCAATTCTCGTTTATGAACTTCTTTTGGCATATTATTGATTTGCAAACATGTTTAAAATAACATGCATCATCACATTTTTGAAAATAGTATTTTTTTATTAGTAACAGTATTACAGTTATTATATTTTAACTTAATAGTTTCCTGTCCCTTAATAGTGATATTGTCAAAGTACGTTTTGTTGCTTAGTAAATGACAAGTAATTTTAAAAAAAGCTTTTTTTGTTCGCTTAACAAAATTTTACATGGTTTATTTAAATAGGTAGATATTTATATTTTATCCATATCCGCTCCCAGTGTAGAGCGTATGAACTCCTTATGGAAGTATCTTTACGGAAGTTTCTCTATGAGAACTGTTTATTATTCAATCGCTCAACCTCTCTATGCCAAAGAGAGTAGTACGGATAAAAGGGTAAGGCTAGGACTGGACTAGTGTAGACTAAAACTTATCGCTCTCGTTACTAGCCATTGAAGGATCGGAAGTGTAGAAGGGAGTTATAAGACATCACAAACACTCAAGAAATCAATAAATTGATGTTCGGATTGGGACTCGAACCCGTGAGATCCGGCATGGAAGCCAACAACGCTAAGGGCTGCGCCATAGGACCCAAATTAACATATTTTTAATGTATTAAATAATTTTGAGGAATAGTAAACGACATGCCATTACAAAATTGTTCATGAAACAATAGCCACTAAAACGAACTTTTATATACTAAATGATATTTATTGATAGAGTTGGCATTAGCATAGTTAACACTCATTGTAATTAGGTGAAAAAATAGCAAAATATTTTAGTTTTACAAATAGTGTTTTAAACATGGCTTAAAGCTATGTTTAGGACTAATATACATTGACTAATAAACCACCTGTTTGGTCGATTGGTCAACGTTGTTGTTCAAATCCTGGTACGGACAGTTTTATAAATTGATTTATGAATTTCTGTTCAAAGGCATGGATGTTTGTGATGTCTTTCATTCCCCCCTCTCACCCATCCTATCATATGAACGGGGCGTATCGAGAGCGATTAGCTTACCACTAATCCTGTCTTAGCTCTATCCTTCTATCCCTACTCCCTTTGGAAAAAGAGAGGTTGAGCAACTAAGTAACAAGCAGTTCTCGTAGAAACACTTCAGTGTAAAGTAAACTCAGTAAACTCCATTAGGAGTCCATATGCTCCACATTGGGAGCGGACATGGTTGAAAAAAAAAATATACATTAATATTTTTTCACCTTAGTATTATATTCAATGAGGTTGTATTAAATATCATTTTTTTTGCACTATAACTTATGCAATGTAATTAATGTAATACATTGTTAAATGATTATTATTTTGGGTTTCAACATGGTGATATTAAAACTTATACTAATTGAAACATTTAATTAAATTGTTTGTTTTAAAATATATGTATGAAAAAAATATGAAGATCGGTCATTTTTTCACTTAAAACAGTAAAAAATTACAATTTGTTTACTTTGCAACGACTCAAAGAACACACAATAATAAAACATATTTTGATCAAATACCTTTTAAATCTTGTTAGTTAAGGTTTTTTATTGAAACGTCAAAAATAATGACAGCCAAGCGCCGTTCGAAATCATATAATCAAATCAAACGTTTCAATCAAAAAGTCGTTAGAAAACTTCGGCAAAAAAGCTTCCTTCCCGACTTCCGGTAGCAAATAACGATATAATAGGCCAATTTTAGCGGCGTGCTTTTTCAATACAACTGCGGCCGGTCATTTTTCAGCAGGCTTTCAATCAAACCGACGTCCAAAAACGACGCCCGCCAGCGGATCAATCACTTCGGGCGCCGGCGTCGAGAGAGCCTATGCGCCGTACCTATGTGCAATTTAAGCGGAAAGGTTTTTTAAGTGCCTCAACGGTAAATTGATTTTTTTCGTACTTCTCTAATAGTTTGTCGGATTGAATTTATTTAACGCCTGAAAACTTATTCATTGAAATAGTTTGGTTCGGTTGAACCGAATTGACGTTCGTTATCAAAGGCGTGGCTGTTTTTTCTTCACGTTTGTATTTAGCATTGCGTGAACTACAAAAGTGTCAACTTTCATTCATAATAGTAACAACAATTTAATTAAATGTTTTAATTTCCAAAAATACCACTTTTTATTATATAAACAGTATTTATCGATTGGAATGACTGACTAATCAATAATTTTCATTAGCAAAGAGAAAAGTTTTGTCCAAATGGAAAGATTCGTCGAGTCCGTGGCGTAGCGGTCAACGTTGTTGACTTCAGTGGTAGATCTCAGGTGTTTGAGCCCCAGGATAAACAGTATTTTTCAGAAGAATGATCGATTGTCTGTTTTAATGAAGTCTAAAAACTCCTTCCTATCCATCCAATGCTAATAAACAAAAGATCTCGAAATGAATGTCCCGAGTCTCGAAATACTAATTAATACGGACATGGAACATTCTCATGGAAAACTATGAGACTCGAAAGGAACCACGGGTTCAAATATGTTGAGAAACTATGGTTTAAATCACAAAACAATATTTAAATACAAACCGAAAGTAAAATCATCACTTGGTTGATTTTTTTAATAAAAACCAGAACAACTTCACTCCAGAGGAACTGATGATAATTGATTGACTGATTGAAATTATATAATGCATTGAGAAAAAAAAGTAAATACGTTAAAACTTTTTTATCGACAAATGTAATAAAGCATCCACATGTTATAGCAATACTTTAAGTTACTATTGCAATGCAGACGTTTCTATAATTTTTGTCGCAATCAATTCAAAAAAGCGGTAAATTCATAGTTTTGTCCTTATCTTAAACCGTACTTGTAACCAGTATAAAAATATTGAATGTATTCCTACAATAAAACTTGTACAGTTTCCTCTGTTGATTTTATTGACATAGTATGTATAAAACTGTAACATAAAATTTAATGTTCTGGTGTTTTGCCAAATGAATCATGTTCAAAATGCTGATTAAAATCTGTGGAAGTTGATTGTTGCGATTCCGTTTTTTTATGTTCATGTTTAATGTACCCATATGAAAGCTTTGACGTTTACATTCAATATAATACCAGCCATAAAAGTCCAGATCAAAGATTTCATTTAGACCGACTTAATAACCCCGCGTTTACCAAACTATTTATCAAAAACATAATTGAAACTCATTTATCATATTCAGAAAAATATGTTATATTTTTTCTTGATTCCTAGCAATACAGCTGAGGTACTTAAGCTTTAGGTATGCCAATTAACATGGTATAATAGTCGTGAGTGCTTAAATTTGTATTGACAGTCAATGTGGTTAGATTTTGCTTAATCTCAACGGTCTGGCCTTGTTCCATAGTACGATTAGTCAACAATTTGGTATTTTTAGTTATATATTCGAAACCCTCTCTTCTATAGCTACACAAAAGTAAAAAATACTATTTTTCTATTGGTAGGCAGATGTTTGCATATGGAAATGAAATATAAAAATTACTTCTCTTAGTTCCATATGAATACAACTTGAAATACCATTGTATAGTTTTGACAATGTGTCAATAAATAATGACCTAATGATTGACGAATACGGAAAACCTACAGGGAATTTCAAATATTCCTGATTTTTTTGTTGCTGTTTTAAAATATTGATGGCCTAGTTCCATAGAACGATAAGTCAAAATATTGATGTTTTGAGTTATATTACCCGTTATATTCGAATTCCTATATTATATAGCACCACAAATGTACAACTGGAAATAATTACCATATTTTTCTCAGTGGGCAGGTGTTTGCATAATGTAAATAAAGAAGTATAAACAATATCTCAGTTCCATATAATAACAACTTGAAATATCGTTTTATGGTTCTGTCAACGTTGCGATAAATTTGAATTGAATTAAGATAAATGTCAAAATGGTTGTCATTTTAGATGTGTCAAAACCTGGATCATCCAAATCTCAAAACTACCAATATCAAGTTGTATCACTATGGAACTAAGCCATTGTTATCACGCATGGATGCGAATAAATCTGCAAAATGTCTCAAATTAAATATTCTTGAGTAAAGATAAAGCTTTGGAAGACCTCGGCTTCAATGGATGGATAAAGGTCAGCGATTGAAGTTTCGAGGGTCAGAACTAAGCTAAATGGAGAAGATTAAATGAGATGGCTAAGGTTCGTCCCGGATTTTATTGCCAGAACAAAAAAGAATAACTACTATTGTTACGACTTTTCATTCTTCTACAAAAGTTAAATATTTATAGATAACAACTTGAATTTTATAAAGCACTATGAACTATTTGAAAGTCTTGTCACTTTTGATAGATAAAAACAAATTGGCTGAACCAACGGAGCATATAGATACGAATAAAATTTGTGTGGTTTTCAGCTACTTCTCCCATTAGAATACCAAATTATTTTGCTGTATTTCTATATTAGATTATTTTCCCAACGGCCAAGCTGACGGATCT
This sequence comes from Himalopsyche tibetana, assembly GCA_030503985.1. Taxonomy (NCBI): domain Eukaryota; kingdom Metazoa; phylum Arthropoda; class Insecta; order Trichoptera; family Rhyacophilidae; genus Himalopsyche; species Himalopsyche tibetana. The sequence goes on along the minus strand of JAPJYX010000052.1, from coordinate 5,705,879 downwards.
TGGAAGTGAAGACGTTATTAAGGATCGATGATCATTGGAAGACGCTCAGACGTATTTTTCACACCGCCAATTCCGAGGTCACCAAAAAATAAATGATCACAAAAAAAATCAGTTTACATACAAAAAAAAAGAATAAAATATATTGCGTTGAGACAAAGTGGGTTAAAGGTCAAACGTAAAATGCTTAGAGATGAAAATTAATATTGCTTACGTAAATTGAATTGGAAAAAAGGTTCCTATATAATTCGATCGAAAAACAAGAAATTTTCAATAATCTAAAGGCATACACCCACATTTACATTGTTAAAGTAATTACTTTTCTTTAATACAAACTATATTAACTTTAATATATATTATATAATAGTTGGCTTATCAATTTGTCTTAGAAGTCGAGAGGCTTAATTTTGATTATTCCATATTCTTTGTGCCTTTTTGATCCTAAAATAATTATAATATTGTCATACTGAGGTCTACAATATTTTAGGAACGAACGAAGAAATATACTCGTGATATATTCAACCAAATTAATATCACTGCATCACCATTGTGGGAAGTTCATTGCTTGCTCCTTATAATAATATTTTTTCATGCCAGTTTAAGATGTCGACGCTTAAAGTTTTAACCCCATAACGGTTAGTATCATTTACTAACATTAAATGTTTAATATTTTTTTTTTCGGTGGCAATTCTTGGTAGAATTAAATTAAATCTAAAAACACTATGTTGATAATATGGTAAAAATAGCAACGTATTTAGTTATACAGTTTTTATATTTATTAGTTGATTATGCTATTTTGGCTATCGCCATCGTCAAAACTATGATAAAACTTACATTATTCTCAGCTATATATTACTGGCTCTGAAGAGATCTACAATGCATCTTGTTATTCACCCTTACATCCCAATTAAAATTACAACTAGAGTAATACTCTTATTAAATATGACTCTAGTGTTTTGAAGAACGATAAGCAATCTGGGGTTTGTCAATGTTAATTAGGATTAATTAAACTGATATTTATTATTAGTTACATAACATTACATTTACGAAAGTAAAAATAGCAATCAGCTCATAAATATAAAAACTGTTGAACTAAATACGTTACTATTTTTACCCTATTATAATCGAGCTCTAACAAGTTAATGCCAAGTCAATCAATACAATATGTTGATAATTATTCAAAAAAAAATTGTTACCTATTTTAATTAATTGATTTTTAATTTGATTGCAAATTAAAAGATTTTTTCGTTACTAGAATAAAACATTTTACTAAAAAATATTTAACGCTTAATTCTTAAAAGTATCGAGTTTGTATAAATAAGTATTTGATGATTTTTTTACCATGTCTGTTGTCAATTTCGAGCATATATATGGCCTATAGAGGCCATATATAGAGGTATATCAATAGAAGTTTATCTACGAAAACTAGTTGTTACTAAGCTGCTCAACTTTTCTTTTTCAAAGAAAGGATAGGATTAGAAAAAAAACTAGAATTGGGTATTACAATGACAAATCACACATGTTTTCAATGATTCAAAATATATCAAAAAGTGTTTTTAAACTGTTTACTGACAATTCTTTCTGGAAAGACATTATATTAAAAAAATATATATTATTGGTGAACTCAATAGTTGAAACAATGGTGTACAGCATTTAATTCATTTCGCTAAATATGATTTCATTGTTCCGTTGAAATAAAAGAAAATCTACGTTAAAATCGGTGATTTGGAAAATATTTCTGGCAGCGGTTCGACGCTGTTTTTTTTTGCATTAGTTCTCGTTCGAAAGCTTTTTGGTAAAAATAAAAAAGCTTTCGCTTTGATATGTTCATATTTTCGGGGCAGGAGAAAAAATGCTAGCGGCGTCCTGGCAGTGGAATTATTTTTCATAAAACAAATTAGTGAACGGCAAGTAATTCGTTTCAAAAATCAAAAGTGAAAACGTTTATAAATTATCATAAAGAAATATTTTTATCAAAAGATTTTTTTTTTTGATTAATTCTTTTGAAGCACGATTTTTTAATGATTTGATGTTCCGTAAATAGAAAAAAACAATGGTGAGAATTAATTTTTCATTTCAGATATTTTATAACAACACTTAAATATTTTATTTATTTATTTTAATATAACTCTAAATAAATTTCTTCATAGTCTCTTAGATATCAATATTTAATTTATAAAAAAAAAATATTCTTATTTCGCTAAATGACCACCAACAACATACTAAATTAAAATTTAAAAAAAGCACACCACTTAAACATGTAATAAATTTAGGTCAGCTCCTAATGTGTATACTATGGTCTACTTACGGAGGAATCTCGACAGAGGGTTTTCTACGAAACCTGTTTGATACTCTGTTGCTCTTTCTCTTTTTTTCGAAGTGAGTAGAGATTATGGAATTAGGCTAGGCTTCTTTGATCGCTTTCAATTCACCCCGTTTTGGAGATTGATTGAGTGGAAAATTTTCAAACATCCCAAACAATCGATGCCTTTAAACGGAAATTAATTGAAAAAATGGGATTGAAAACCAAAAGGTACGAGACAGAAGCAAAGTTCAAATACTTTTCGACGATGCAAAATACGTGACACATTTAAATACATATTTAGTAAAATAACAAACTAACTTTATTTGATGAAATCAGCAATTTTCTGATAATTTATATTTACATAATTTTATTGTTGTTTTTATTGATTTTATTAAATTCAAGTATAATGATAGAAACAAATAGTTAAGATACTCCATAAGAAGTACATTTTGCTTGACCATATCAATTTCCTATGTGAAACAGACGACTATGAAGAAAATGGATGTAAATCTGCTTTAAAACCATTTTAAAAGTTTTTTTTTTGTATTAAAATATACTTAATTTATAAGCTCTCTAAATGTGTTGGCTTTAAATTCTTAAAATTTACAAAGCTATTTTTTTTAAAGTGTAAATTTACAAGTGTAATTAATGTAATTAGTTTGATACCTATTTCAGTATCACACCTACCATTATACCTAAGTAGCTTTTAGAAAAAAGTATACGATTCTTAAACGATCTTTTGTATCAACTTTATCTCTAGTGATAGAAAACTGTTACACGCAATTGACACAGAAGAAAAATCTTTGTTTGGAAAACATGTTAATGTAAATATTTTGAAAATAACGCATTAAAAAGCGTACACAAATATGTATTGAAGAACTGGAATGTCACTTGTTTTATCAAATCGATACATCGGAATGTTGAATGAAAACCTAATATCAAAATCATGGCAAATATCAATTTGCTTGTTGACCACTTCCTATTCTATACAATATTATTATTTTGTGTTGAATTTAAAACAAGTATCTATATATTGATAGTCGATAATGTCCGTCCGTCCGTCCGAATGATTGTCCCCGATTTCCGATTTTGCCTTTTCGATGACGTCAAGAAAGACTTTTTTTTAAGCTCTTTTCGTTTTTCTCTAGCTAGAGACCCTAGTCCTTAAAAATCCATTGTAGAGTATTTACTGCAATTTAAGATGACGAATATCTTTGTTAATAGAAAATTTAAATTAACTTTGATTATTCCACGTATTGTGTAACTAACTGTGACACGTGTTTCGCCTCTTTCAGAGGCATCTTCAGACTTACTATCGCAAAGTTTGCTTAAGTAATGAAGCAAGATTGATTCTAACATTTTAAAATTATAAAATTACAAAATGGATTGGGTTTTTTTTCCTTTTAAGAGGAGCAAGGAGGGGGGTGTAGAATCGAAATAAAGCAAACAGATAATGATACTAATTTTACTAATGAGTTGTAAACAATCAGAATGGGATTTTTCCTTTTTAATGGAAGCAAAGAGGGGATTATAAAATGCAAACAAATTTAATCATACTACTAATGACGTTAAACATTACAAACTATTAAAACTAATGAGCTACAATCAATCATCTAGGTTTGTGATTACTCTATTAATTGGAAACAATTTTAGTAACGGGGAACCGCCTTTGCTATTAAGAATATTATTTAATAATATTTCTTTTTTGTTAAGAGTTTTATTAATTTCTAAAAATTCTAAGCTATTCATCTTTAAACCCTTTTTATTTACTCGGTGGAGTATTTCTAAATTACAAATCTGATTAAAATTATGATTATTTTCTATTAAATGATTGGCAAACTCAGAGAAATTGTTACTTTTTAGACATCTTATATGTTCTTTAATTCTAATATTAAAGTTTCTACCTGTCTGTCCAACATAAGACGCTTGACAGTCTCCACGAGAGAGTCGATAGATACCACTCTGTGACGATGAATCTACGCGATCTTTACTGTTCAATAAAATTTTACCTAAATTATTTACTGTATAAAACGCGGGTTCTATATTGTCTGGCAAAAATTTAACTATCTTTGACGAGATGTTTTGCGACCACGGGTGAATTGATTGATGGTGAATGACGACATCTGTATAAGTAGGCTTTCTGTAAATGGCAAATTCTAATCTGTTGCTATTATTTTTCTTTATTGTTATGTCAAGAAAATTTAAGGTTTTTTGTTGCTCGATTTCTAGTGTGAATTTAATATTTGTATGCAATGAATTTAAATGACGTAAAAAGGTATCTAACTGTCTATCTGTTCCTGTCCAAATGCAAAAGATATCGTCTACATAACGATACCAAGTTTTTACATTTTTAAGTAACGTGTGATTTGACTTAAAGAGATTATTCTCAAAATAATCCATAAAAATATCCGCGAGCAAAGGTGAAATAGGACCACCCATAGGTAATCCTACCGATTGTTTGTAAAAATTTTTATTAAACAAAAAATAGTTTTGTTCAATACAAATATTAAAAAGTCTAAGCATTTCTTTAACGACGTTGCTATTAATATCCGAAAAAGTTAAAATTTCGCTGACTATATTTTTGCACTCTTCCGTTGGTACGTTAGTAAATAAATTTGTTACGTCGATGTGTCACAGTTGTCACGTGAACACGTGTCACAGTTAGTTACACAATACGTGGAATAATCAAAGTTAATTTAAATTTTCTTCGACGTAACAAATTTATTTACTAACGTACCAACGGAAGAGTGCAAAAATATAGTCAGCGAAATTTTAACTTTTTCGGATATTAATAGCAACGTCGTTAAAGAAATGCTTAGACTTTTTAATATTTGTATTGAACAAAACTATTTTTTGTTTAATAAAAATTTTTACAAACAATCGGTAGGATTACCTATGGGTGGTCCTATTTCACCTTTGCTCGCGGATATTTTTATGGATTATTTTGAGAATAATCTCTTTAAGTCAAATCACACGTTACTTAAAAATGTAAAAACTTGGTATCGTTATGTAGACGATATCTTTTGCATTTGGACAGGAACAGATAGACAGTTAGATACCTTTTTACGTCATTTAAATTCATTGCATACAAATATTAAATTCACACTAGAAATCGAGCAACAAAAAACCTTAAATTTTCTTGACATAACAATAAAGAAAAATAATAGCAACAGATTAGAATTTGCCATTTACAGAAAGCCTACTTATACAGATGTCGTCATTCACCATCAATCAATTCACCCGTGGTCGCAAAAACTCTCATCATTCCATGCAATGATTAATAGATTAGTTAACATCCCTCTCACTAAAGGCAACTTTGAATTAGAGTTAAACATTATTAAACAGATAGCTGTAAATAATGGTTACAACACAGACGTAGTAGTTAACTTACTTAAACGTAAGCAAGTTAAACAACTCATAGTAAATAATATTTTTTCAGGAGAGAAGAAAGCAAACGATAATATTAAAAACTGGCGTAGAATTATTTATTTAGGAGACATCTCGTCAAAGATAGTTAAATTTTTGCCAGACAATATAGAACCCGCGTTTTATACAGTAAATAATTTAGGTAAAATTTTATTGAACAGTAAAGATCGCGTAGATTCATCGTCACAGAGTGGTATCTATCGACTCTCTTGTGGAGACTGTCAAGCGTCTTATGTTGGACAGACAGGTAGAAACTTTAATATTAGAATTAAAGAACATATAAGATGTCTAAAAAGTAACAATTTCTCTGAGTTTGCCAATCATTTAATAGAAAATAATCATAATTTTAATCAGATTTGTAATTTAGAAATACTCCACCGAGTAAATAAAAAGGGTTTAAAGATGAATAGCTTAGAATTTTTAGAAATTAATAAAACTCTTAACAAAAAAGAAATATTATTAAATAATATTCTTAATAGCAAAGGCGGTTCCCCGTTACTAAAATTGTTTCCAATTAATAGAGTAATCACAAACCTAGATGATTGATTGTAGCTCATTAGTTTTAATAGTTTGTAATGTTTAACGTCATTAGTAGTATGATTAAATTTGTTTGCATTTTATAATCCCCTCTTTGCTTCCATTAAAAAGGAAAAATCCCATTCTGATTGTTTACAACTCATTAGTAAAATTAGTATCATTATCTGTTTGCTTTATTTCGATTCTACACCCCCCTCCTTGCTCCTCTTAAAAGGAAAAAAAACCCAATCCATTTTGTAATTTTATAATTTTAAAATGTTAGAATCAATCTTGCTTCATTACTTAAGCAAACTTTGCGATAGTAAGTCTGAAGATGCCTCTGAAAGAGGCGAAACACGTGTCACAGTTAGTTACACAATACGTGGAATAATCAAAGTTAATTTAAATTTTCTATTAAAATGAACTTCCACAAAGTTACCGCCGAAACCATCGAAAGTATTAATATCTTTGTTGATTGATAATAGCTAGGTACGAATTGTTTGGTCTACATTGTAATGGATATAATCGTTACAGGGCTTTCATAAATCGTTTTTGATCGCTTATTCTTTTCATCCTATGACTGCTAGACACGCGAAAAAATCCATACAAAGAAAACGAGATAAGCTTTCGAAAGTAAGCTAAAGAATGAATTAAAATTTTAGGCAATTTTTCAAAACGTTTTTTTAGAGCTTTTTATTAATTTACAAAACCGAACGTCAAAAAGTTATTGTGATTCTTAGATTTGGAAAAATTTTTCAAAATATATGTTTTTTTTTATCACTGTACTAAAAAGGTTTCCGATTGCGTGGTCGAGTGTCAATGTCTTTTACTTGGTACACTGAGGTTACTGGTTCAAATCCCAGTACCGGCCGTTAGTATAGATTGATGTTTTAATCGATTTATGGATTATTGTCCAAAGGCATGGATGTATGTGATGTCTCTAATTTTCTCCCACTAATCCTAAAAACGGACATTTATGACTACTAATCCTATCCTTGTCATATTCTTCTACCCCTACTTTCTTCAAAACAAAATATATTATACAACTGGGTACACATTGGAAGTAAACATGGATTTAAAAAATATAAAACAATAGCCGTTGCCGAGTACTATTCAGTCTTTATCTATTTTTGTTTTTTATTTAATCGATATGTGTCATTTTGAAATTGTAATTAACCTAACTCGAATATTACAAAACATTCACTAAAGTGAATGTTTGTAATAATGTCTCTTTCTTTGCTGGTCTTGGTAAAACATTATTATACGATTTCTGTTTTGATGATGGCGTGTTGATATTCCATGTTTATTTTTTTAATACAAACAATCGAATGTCAGTTTGAAAAATTGAATTTTAGAAAAATTGAATTATTAAATGTTTAATATATATGATGTATTTTTATCCACTCAGATAAACCCGGTATACCTCGGTAGGTAAGACGTTCGAGTGATGGTTGAAATTGCCGAGTTAAAATCTTACTGACAACAGGTATTTTTTGAATGTGAAATCAAAATGAATTAAAATGTTTAAGTATGCAAAAAATATATTTTGGAAGAAGAAGAAGACCCCGGGACATAGCTACGGACAGACGGACATTATCCGCTATTACCACATAGACATTAGACCTGGGTAAACTACCACTTGCGACCCGAAGCGTATTTTCGTTTTTAATTAATAATGAGGCTCTTCAAAAGTTTATCTTTAATCATTCAATTCATAGCAGTATGGCGTATTCTTCTTTTTTTATTCCCCAGTGTTCATGTTAATGTTTAAAAGAGCTTTTTCCTAGTGAGAATTATCATAAATCACTTTAACTCATAGGTGAATGAAACGTCGAACCGCTCGCTGCCAAATTGATCGTGTAACAAAAGATTAACAAGAAAAAACAAATAAACTTGTTAAATCACAAACAATGTATTATATTTTCCTTCTTCATTCAATACAGTACTAACGATGCCGTTATAAAAGCGTTGAAAACAAAAAAGAAAGCTCACAATACAGGTTATGTAAGGCTTTTAAATATTTGAATCGTTTTCAGTGCTTTACGTAAAAAAAACTCGCTCTGTAAGCTTTTTTTCGTGTTTGTTAAATTGTACAAAAAGTAGTTTTGTTTTAAGCGTGCAAAAGGGATGGCCGTAATTAAATTCTAATTTTAAACAGTGTTTTTCGTATATTTTTTTTCTGTAATGACATTAACTGTCGTTGTAAAATAGTAAATTTTCATCGTTATGTGTACTTTTAGATTTTAAATTTTAAAAAGCCCGAGCACCTGAGCACAAACTGATTTACATTTTGTTAAATTATTAGAGTATTGTACCGAATATTTTGTACGTGTTAGATACGTTTATCACAAACCAGCGTTAATGGAAACCGCATTGTTGGATCTTACGGGATTACTTCCCAGTACGAACATCGTTTTTTCGATTTCTGTTCAAACACATATGTAGTTGTTTGTGATGCCTAAAAATTCTCTCCCATCCTTCTGATTCTTCAATCAATAACTGAGCTTAGTGATGGCGATTAGTTAACTACTAGTTCTGTTCTACCCTTATCATTTTTTCCCTACTTGCTCTCTTTGGAAAATGAGAGTTTGAGCGACTAAGTAACAAACACCTTTCGTAGAAAAAAATCTGTTGAGAAACTTCACTTATGAGGGTATATGCTCCACATTAGGAGTGAACAGAAGTAATTTTAAAAACATTTATTTGTCATTTAAGCATATATTCGCATTTTTAGGGTGTCACTTGACAATACTTGGTTTCAATTTTCACAAGTTCATCTTTAGTCAAACTAAATTAAGATACTTATTTGGCATTTGCAGCTAACATATATTTAATAGAACGTGTATCAAGTTTGATACATTGCGGTTATCGAAAAAAAAAGCTGTTTTGAAAAAACTGTGGGTTACTTCTTTTTTCCTTTACACAGTCGATATGCTTCCCACCATACTATATCCGTACATGTACAAACACATGCGTATACATACATACACACATACAGTACTCAAAGAATACTTTAAGAAATAAAGAATATTATTACACAGCAAAAAAAATATTTCATAAAAAATCAATTGACTCACTTCACCTCACTTACTCACGGCTTACATGTAAAAAAATGGCAAATGTTAATCTTGAAATGTTTTTTTTCTTTTAATGGCAATATATATTTTTTTGTCGTATTGTCAATTATATTTAATATTCTGGTCATTCTGTAGGAGAAAGAAACGCCAGACAAAACTCAACATATCAATCAAGTCCCACGCTCACTAGCTCGATACCCTGCGCCGGCCCATCACTCATTCACGATTAAGGTCTAATGACGGCCTGCCTGGAACATGAGCGGGCGATCCTACGATTTCGTTAATAATTGCGACTGGTGTATTATTGTGTATAGCTTTGCAATTATGAATGAAATATTGTGTTGCCAATTGCTAAGCGAACGTTGGCATTATGATGAATTATAATGGATTAATGTTTTCATTCAAAAAAAAAAATAACAAAGACGAATATTTTCTGCGTGGGGGTCAAAATTTAATTAAATACCGTGAGTAGAGACAGGTTTTTTTTTTTGTAAGAGATGCTGAAATTCGAAATAGATGCAAATAAATGTAAAATTCGTAAAATATGCGAATACGTAGATTAAGCAAAAACACAATATTCCTTTGTATTTTATTTCGACTTTAAGGTCACGACCGGTTGCGTTCACGGCGAGAATTTTCAACTGATAAAAAATAGAATTTAACAGAGCTGCTTATACAAAAACAAATTGAAATGAAATAAACAATTGGAATTGAAAATAATTTTCAATTTACAGTAGAAATTATGAATAAGTGACTCTTAAGCTACACAAATTAAAATGTTTAACATCTATAACATGAGCACTATTGAATGAATCAGTTGCGAAATAAATATGATATACATTTGAATTTGTTTTTTGTAACCTTCATAGTTAAATTATTTTTCAATTGATAACAAACTTTTTAAGCCTAGTAAAAAGACAAAAGAGTAAAAAAAGGTTTCTCCTCGACAATTTCTTTAATTAATATTAGATTATGTCAATTAAACACCAGTTTAGAAGTCTTCGTGCACTTCAAGGTTGTGTATATTTCATAATTTTCACATGGCCCAAAATCATCAAAACACGTTTTTTGTGACTCTTATAAAATTTGCTAGGTGTGGGTTACGTTTTTTTTTCTTTCCACAGTCGATATAGAATTTGATTTGCAAAATAGTGTATACAGAGTTCCCGTAAATTGCTTATCTCTGTAGCGATCACGCCCTTCCGTCTGCAACGATGGTAAGGGAATACAATTTTTCAAAAACTTAGCGATGAAGGAGACTGTTACTTAAAGATTCATAAATTTGATATCCAAAAAAAAGTTAAGTGAGCTTAGTAAATACGCACTCGAAAAGTGTTTTTTTCTATACAGTAAAATATTTGATCAACAAAAACGTTATAGTCAATTATGTTTAAAGGCAGGACTGTAGAGTCGGAGTCGTAGAAACGGAGTCACAGTTGAAAAAAACTAATGACTTCAAGGTCTTATAAATATATAAAAACTTTATTGATTGAATTGGTATTTACTTGGAAGAACTTTAATCTAGTAGGGTGAAAATAGTAACGTATTTAGTTATACAGTTTTTATAACATAAATGAATAGCCATCGTCAGAACTATGTTTAAGCTTACATATTGTAAGAGTCTTAGCGAAGGTGATAAATTGATATTTGCTTGGCAAAAAATATCAATAAATTACCGCATATAATTGTATAACTAAAATACTTTGATATTTTTTCACCTCATTGAAAAAATGATATTTATTTCTTATCAATGATAAAGTGTGGTACGTTGTCAATAAACTATATTCAGGAAGTGTACATAATCCATAATGCTGTCAATAAATGAATATAACATCTTATATAAAATATAATTGATAACTTAAATATTCTCCAATTGTAACATCGTGCTTTTCTTCATTGAGAAGCACCTTTTGACAAACTATCGCAAGTTTATTTACGACACAAAAACATTGTTTTTGCAGCACTTCACTGCAGCAAAGTCAAACTCTTTATTTTTTCTTTGCTGCTATATTTTGCTGCATTAAAATAAAAACAGTAATGTTTAAGTTACTGTTAGTTTCTTGGTTTGCCTTTTCCATATCTCGTCGAGTTGTCAATGCTGTTGGCTTTGGTTACGGAGATCACGGGTTCAAATTCTAGTACGGATAGTTTTTTATGAATTAATTAATAAATTGATTTATGGATTACTTTACATAGACATGGAAATATGCGATATCTTGAATTACCTTCTATCTAGCCTACCTTAAAAAATATTCGAAGAAAGAGGAATTGTATCCATACTCTCTTTAATAAAAGAATGGTTGATCAACTGAGTAATAAACAGTTGTTGTAGAAACATTTCTGAAGATATATATTTTATAAAAAGTTTATATGCTCTGCATTGAAAACAGATATGTATAAAAAAATATAAGTGTTAATAAGCTTAATCGGTTGTTCATTTTTATCATACAAAATCAGGCTGAAAAAATATTCTGGAACCCTCGAAGGGCTCAGTATGTTGAACTTATTAAAAAAATATTTTGCAGTTGAAAAAAGCTCAACAAGGTTTTATCACGATAAAAGGGTTTATGAACTTGCTTAATGCTGTTAATATTTAGTGTTGATAATATCTTTTGAATAATTCTAGTGACGTAATGATTCATTTTTGAAATTGTATGAAAAATTTTAGTTTTATAAATATTTAGTTACAAAAACGTGGTAATTGTTTTCGATATAATAGAATTCTTTTGATATCTATTTAAATTTTATATGTTTATGATTACAATTTTAAATCGAAAGATTTGTTCACTTTACAACAACGCGTATTTTTTGGAAGGGGATTTAACAGTTACACAAATAAATTTATACAAAAATAAGATTTGATGAAAAATGAATTGTCAATACACCTTGAATCATTTATAATATAAATTCAATATTTCGAATGATAATGTAACAAAATGAACACTCTTTTGTTATAATTTGACATTTTTGTATCAGTATCTGTACCGGTTTCTGATATTATAAATTTTGTTGTCAGCACCCTTAATTTTATGGTTTTAGATTAACCTTTGACAAGTGTTTGATATCAAAAGTTATATTGTAAAAAATCCCAATTTGTTGATTTTAGGTAAATCTTTGAAATTATTGATGTTCTTTTGTCAAATTGAAAATTCGTAGCATTTATTTTAAAGACAATTTTTTACTTTAGTCCGCAGTGCCATTTATTCAGCACAACAGTAGATGAATAAAAGATAGGTCCCGTGCTGCTCTCTATCGGGCCAATAATATGAGAAGTTAATTCGTTAATTTTCTTGATCGCATTGGGTAATGGAAGGCGGCCGTGAAAATGCGGCTGCATGCACATTACGGGTGGTGGTGGGATACTTAACAATCGACTTGTATATCTTATTTATTTTATTATCTTTGAGTTATTTTAATAATTCTGTTACCAATAAATTGTTTGTGACATCATTATTATTAGTTTCACTTTTTAATAAAATTCCATTGCACAAAGTGACAGTAAAAAAATATTAAAAAACCACAAAAGAAATATTTTTTATTATATATCTGTTTAAATCAGCCATACTCAACCTGCGGCCTAATCAGCTCTTATGTGCGGCCTAAAATAATTATAGTCATCGAATATTGTACGCGCAAAAACCGCAGTACTGGCGTGCCGGCTCGACTAGTGATGGTATTTTACGTCAAATCAATCGCTAGTCACGACGCCATTGTGCATCATACATATGTATGCAGTATAGTATGTGTAATATTTACGGTTTACTATAAATATGTTGCGGCCCACGTAGAGAAACAAAAATAGGGAAAAAAGGTTGACTATGGCTGGTTTAAATGGGCAAAAATGTATTTTAAATTCACTTATATAATCATCGGACAACGGTTTTACAAGATCGCAAAAAAATCAACATTATTTTAAGAAGATAAAATCATCAAACAGAATCATAATATAAGAAGCGTTTCAGTGATTAATACAGTTATTGTGTATTTTGCCGGTAAGACCAAAAAAAGGAAAACCCTTTCTCTGCATACATAATTAAAATAAATATTTTCCCAGACTTTTCTTGCGAGCTTTGATCCACCCTGCAAAGTCGGTGCGGGTATTTAATTCTGAACGGGGTGAGTTTTATCTCGCCCGGTATTTTTTGAATGAAAGTACAACATCGCCTCTGGGAAAATGTGCTAAGGAATACCTCAATAACGCTCTGAAATTGTATTTTTTCTTGAATACATTACTAAAAGCTTTCTCGGGTATATTATTTAACTTGGGTTTGAATGCGTACATGTTTAATAGATGTCTAGGTTTCTTAATAACATAACTGTACATAATTTTATATATTTTTCGCAAAAGGAGACATGTTCTATCGGTTTTTTGTAGAAGTGTGTACATGTAACTTTTACATTCAGGTTTCAGTTTATTTATTATGTTAAACTTATCTGTATGCGTAATGCTAATACACCCATTCCTCACTTAACACGGTACACGATTAACATGATTTCGGTTTAATACGGTTTTCATTTTGATTTTTTTTATATATTCAAGGTTGTCTGAATATAATCATATTAGTAATTACCGACATTAAAAAAACAGCTTTAAATGCACGTTGGAAAGAAATCTGCCGCAGTATTGTTTTGATTAATATGATTATTGAATCAAAGAAACATTTAAACGTGAAAATTATTGATATTGCACATTCAATAGGAGGTGAAGGATTGGAGGATTTAGCTATCAATAAAATTGGTAAATTTCTAGAAGAACGGGAGTCAAATGAAGAATAATTGATTGGTATGACTACAACAGTTCCAAGAACAATAAAATATGTATTACAAATGGCAAGAAATATAGAAATTCAATTTCTAAATAATGATATTGATATGGATCAAGCTTTGAAATTTCAACGAAAAATGAAACAATACATTTCTAAACAAGAATAAATTTACACTAATCCCAAAATAGATAGACAATCAAAGATTACAGATTTTTTGAAACGGCTTTTGTCTATATACTGTATATATTGTATTTATTTCATGAAATTTAATACTCAATCAAACGAAATAACATTACAAAAACACAGAAGCCCATCAGTAACTATTAAAATAAATACTGTATATATGTATTACAGACGTTTTTTGTATTAGAATATTTTGAACAGTTAAATAATTTCAAAGATGATATGTTATGCTAGATAAAATATGAGTTTTTTTATAGATAATGTGATAGTAATGAAAAAAAACTGTTCTATAATAACAAATACTGTAAAAATATTAAATACAGTTTTTATAGAAATAATATTTGTTATTTTTTCTCATCAAGATCAGATAAACAATCAAACAATGGTCGTACTCTGATTTACGGGACATATGGCTTAGTGGTAAGAATTTTACTCTTGCAATCAGATAAATCTAAGTTCGTGTCTTTAAAAATATCAACGTGAAATAAACGCTTATTGATATTAAATAAGTGATCGATTGTGATGTTATTTCTTTTAGATTTGATCTTTAGTGACTAAATTGAGCTTATTTCATAGAAGATTATTAAAGTCAAATTTTGTTATAAAATTGATTAAAAGAAACACATTAACTTTTGCACTGATCGTTTTACTACAAATGATGACATCTTTATTCAATTAAATATTTTTTTCCTATCCTGTCTGTAGTAAAGTTTTATTGTCTAGTTAAAACTTTCAAAGCTTAACATGCCGAATATGAACAGTAAAAAGAAGATTTTTTAGAATAAAATTGTAATTATATAACAGTTGTATAGTGACTGGCTCAAAGTGACTCAAATAATTTTTTTGATACATATTATAACTATTACTAGTTTCACAAGTTTAAATATTACCAGAGAATGTTTATACTTTTAACCAAGCCTGTTTTTTTACATCCCATAAGATGATAATCACTGTATTAAATTTAGCTATAATACAATACTTAAATTTCATCCTAAAAAAGCATAGTTCTAAATAAAAGATATCTTAACTTTAATATAATATAACAGATGTCGTTTACAGTAATAAGCACAGACTGAATAATGATACGAACTAAATTTTTCATTTTTTTAATTAATTCTTTCTAAATAACAAATGTTCGTATGTTGAAAAAGAATAACCAACACTTTTTTCGTTTGATTTTAATTAGTATAAAAAAATATCGAAAATTCTACATTGAATATTTGGGTGTTTAAAAAGTGTCCACAAGATATTTATATGTGATGGGAGATTGTGATGAAAGCAGGCATAAAATAAAAATGCATTAGGCCGGTGAATACACAAATTGGTTAGTAAAAAAAAGGACAAAGTGACAGTGAAGGAACGCTTACCCGAGTAACAAGTTACCCAAAAGAGTAATCGATTACTTAGATTATTATTGAGTTACTAGAGCATTTTTCGTCATTTTGTTTACGCATATTGGAAAAAAACATTTTAGAATAAGAACCAATTAATGTCACATTTTTAGCCCAACCGTAGTTGGTCTTATAATATTTACTTTCAATTTGAACATATTAAGCACCTACTTAAAAAAATGACATGTAAATATTTCAATATATGCTGCAAACAATGTTAAGTTTCAAACAAAAATTGTATGTTTTAAGTTAATATTTGTCTTCCTTTCGTATTATATCTTTAAATAAAAACAAAAAAGCAATATTTATTAGCCGATAACAATCGTATAAATATAATTAAAATGAAATTGTCACACCAAAATCAACCAGATGTAATATATTTAGATCCATAAATTAGGATTAAAAAAACTAGTTGTTTTTGAGAAACCTTACCAGCAAGATGGTCGCATAATGGTTTCAACCGTATTGGTAAGTTGTCGCACAAATTTAGTAGATAGATTATTTATTGAGTTGGCATTTACTTGGTAGAACTCCATTGTAAATAGTGTTAAAAATAGCAAAGTTTGTAGTTCTACAAAAAAAATGAGTTTATAGCTTTTTCGGCGTATGTCATCAGAACTATGTTTAAACCTGCGTTTACTAAGCTATATATACTGGCTTAGAAGAGATACACAATGCGTCTAGCTATTTACTCTAAAATCCCTATTTGTATTACAAATTATAGTGTTATATGTAATAAACATGACTTGAGTGTTTCTAAGTAATGTTTAATAAATGTAATACTATAATTTGTAATATAAATTTGGATGTTAGAGTAAATAACAAGATGTATTGTGTATCTTTTCTAAGCCAGTATATAAACGTAGCTGAGTAAATGCCAGTTTTAACATAGATCTGATGATGACATACGCCGAAATAAAGGTAAACTTATTTCAATTATAAATGTAGAACTAAATATTATGTAATTTTTTACCGTATTACCAATGGATAGACTTTGCTTGGCATATAGAATATATATCAACTGATTATTGTAGAAGTTCACTTGTTAACAGTAAGACCAAATTGAATTAATATTCTAAGGACGTTAAGGACACCTGGTACAGCCTGTTTATTGTTAATATGAAGCCTTATTTTCTTACCTTGCACCGGTGTATAAATGTTCATATATAGGCAATCTTCGCTTTGTTCGGTGAGAAAAGGTAGGAGGCGCCTCAGGTATTCGAGGCGTCCTTTTGGCATCCTGCCCAACGATGCCGTCTCGTTGCTGACATCGGGAAGTCGTTGAGGACATGCGGGTCCTGCTGACTCGAGGACTTTGACTCCTTCCCAAGGAGAGGGTGTTCTTGTCGGGCTGAATCTGTAAATAAATTCAATATTATTATTTCCGTACATACAGTTTATTGTTTCACAAAAATAATCAATATAATACAAGTGTATGAGTTTGTTAACACGATACTCAAATAAAAGCGTCACTCATTGTTTGAATAAATATAATTTAAAAAAATATACTTGTTATTTCAGTTTAATTCACTGTTTAAATAAACTTCGAAAGATCAGGTTATTTTACGGCAAAAAGCGTATTAAAAAGAACCTTGTTTTGTTTCATACATTGCACATTATTTATTATGATAAAGATCGGTTTTGCTCACTTTAAGTATTGTTGACTGATAAAATATTATACAATTAAGTATTATTTATCTACAACAGAAAACATATTTTCATATTTCTTATACAAAATGTTGTCACATATTATCATTAGTTTTAATTTTATGTTTATACGTATTCTATATAATTTTATATTGAAATAGTTGATAATGCTTGTAATGAGCAAAACTGGTACTGATCTTTATAAATAATGTGAAATTAGTAACACCAATGCATTCAAAAACAAAAATCAGAAAACTGTTTAAATATGTATACAGAATCGCGTCGCAGAAGGAACAAAATTTTTAATCGATTTATCGATTTCTGTTCGAAATATGGGTGTTTATGATGTCTTAAAATTCCTTCCCACCCTTCTGATCCTTTAATAACCGGGCGTAACGAGAGCGATTAGTTAACCACAAGTCTTACCTTAACCTTTTCCTTCTATCCATACTACTCTTTTTGAAAAAATAGTGGTTGAGTGACTGAGTAACAAACAGTTTCGTAAAAAAACTTCTGTCGAGATACCTACATAAGAAGGTTATGCGCTCCACATTAGAAGCGACCATTGTTAATAAAAAACAAATTCCATTACAAACAAAGATATTATAAAATACGTTAAAACATTTAATGGTAGAAGAATTATTTGCTCTACAGTTTTTTGTCATATTTTCAGTAATTTTTTTGAGATAGGTCAATATATTAGTGTTGAAGTGCCATGCAAAGTAGTTGGGCTATATTTAACATAGCGCAATAAACTAGTTGGCGTGTAATAAATTTAAAATTTCACCTGACTCTGTGGCAATAAAATTTTGCATTTTTTTTAGTTATATGTAAAAGTTTATTGCTTTTTCTAAACACATTTATGATCCTTTTAAAATAACTATTTCATTTTTTTATGCATGTATGTAGATTCTTTAAGAAAACTAAGTGTTTTTTAATTCCCAAATTGACTATGAATACAATGGCAAGGAAATGTTTTAAAAGTCTCGCTTTAGAGGTAAGTAAAAACAACATATTTTTTTATTTAAGAAAGGTGTTGAAAATAAAAGCATAGACCAGAAGAAGGAAACCTGCAGCCTCTCGGCTTCTTTGATGCGGCTTTTTGATATAATCAAAATACATATTAACTTTTATCGAAAAATTATACACAAACGTTTGGAAAAAAAAATAATCAACCCATTATAAGTTCGACAGTTGAAAAAAAGGGGAGGTCAACGTTTTGATAAATGAATGGCTTTTAGAAATATAAAGGTTCCCCACCCCTGACATAGACCATATAATAGCTTCCAATAGTGAATTATGGGACTAAGAAAAGGGTTTTAAAAAAAGTATCTTTAACAATTCACCGTCATCAATTTACCATCAGTAATTAGCCATTACCGCCTGTGTGGTCGAGTGGTCAACGTTGTTGGCTTCGGCTACAGAGGGCCCGGGTTCAAATCCCGGTACGGACAGTTTTATAAATTGATTTTTCAATCGATTTATGAATTTCTGTTCAAAGGCATGGATGTATGTGATGTCTTGAATTCCCCCTCTAACCCATCCTATCCTATGAACAGGGCTTATCGAGAGCGATTAGCTTACCACTAATTCTGTCCTAACCCTATCCTTCTATCCCTAATCTCTTTGGGAAAAGAGAGGTTGTCCAACTGAGTAACAAGCAGTTCTTGTAGAAACACTTCTGTTGAGATAAACTCCATTAAGAGTCCATATGCTCCACGTTGGGAGCGGACATGGTTAAAAAAAAAAAAATTAGCCATTTGCAGTTTATTGTCGTGTCTAGGGTATCCAATCCGGAGCCTTTTGTCAATAAATTTTACGATTAGCTCACCGAGAAATTTGAAATCCTCAATTCACTATACTTTTTCCCCGGATTATCTCCAAGCCTCGTTTTTTTTTTTAGCTTACCGAGAAATTTAAAATCCTCGATTTGGTTTGCTTTTTCCCCAGATTGTCACAGAAACTCGTTTTTTTTTTAGTTCACCGAGGAATTTGAAATCCTCGATTTGCCAATTTCGTGTAAATTTTCGGGATTTGCTCAACATTTCTCAATCCCGAAATCCCAGGAACGCAGCCATGTCAATCCCGGGATTTCGGGATCAGAAAATTGAACGGGATCCCGGGATTGGATGCCCTTGTCGTGTCCATTGATATGATAAGCAATTAAAAGCATTCAAATTATTGCTAGCATATTTTACCGTCTAGAAGTAATGATATGTATTTTGGTCAAATTATAAAAAGTTATTTGTATTTAAGTTTCTATTGTAAGCTATACTAGGATTATTTTCGGATTTATTAAAAACAATTTGGAAATAAAATAAAAACGACTGTGAAATATACTGTTTAATAGTAAGATTATATGAGCCCATGAAAGGTGAAGTGAGCCAAGTGGCAAGATGCGTTGTAATATTTCACACGTTTTAAAATATCTTAAATCCTCAGTAGCCTCAGTGCAATAGTTGTATATCCGTAAAATAAAATTATGCAAACCACCAAATAAAGATGTGATTGTACTTCAAGTCCAAGAAAAGAGTTTTACCATTTTACTAGTTGGTTCACTTCACCTCTCGAGGGACCGTTGAATATTTAAATAGTAACATGTATCACGATATAAAAAAAGAAATCATCATTAAAAATATTACAGCAAGGTTTAGATTAGGTAATGTAAAATTACATATAAATTATATGTATTTGACTAAATAAACAGTATGCTAGGGTTTGTTTTAAGGCTATCAATTGTTAATGCGATCAATTGATCCAGCGGTATACTGCTAGCGATGAATTAATGCTTATGGCTCATAGCGAGCAGTGATTTTTTCTAAGCTTGTTAGAAATCACTTGTGGCTAACTTATTACTCTCTAAGCCCCGCCATTTTTGCTTATATATAATATATTATATTAACATGAATGTATATGTTAAGAGATTCAAATCTGCGACCCACGAGTTTGCGACAGCAATCTGAACAACAAACAATGATGATCACTCAAACAGACCAATTTTATACATTTAAACAAAATGAAATTATCTATTTGTTTTGTCTTTTTACTATCGAGTCATTTTTTATTACATAAAACGAATGACACAAAATTTAATTGGATGTATGCAATTTTAATTAATCGTGTAAAATTTTAACAATATTTTTCTGCTATAAAACAATTTATATCGTTGATATGAATCTGAAATAAAATTTCATTTTTGCTTTTGCTAACGAAAGGACTAATATTAAATCATAATTTTTTGACAGCGCATTTTTTGTGCGTTGTTGGTGCTTTTTAATTTTGATTCATTACCTAATTTATTTATGAATAATTACTTGAGTCCGAATTTTTGAACCGGTGTCCTGCAAATTTACACACAATAAATAAATTTTAAAATCACGATGAATAATGATAATTTTAAACTCTTTTTTTTTAATAATTCAATTAAATATAATTTGACTACATTCTTTATTTTTTTTAAAAAAATATATCAACAAGATTCATATACGTCATTACTTAAAATTAAAATCATTTTTAAAATTGTTTTTTTTTGTGCAAATCATGCTAATTTTGGTGAAGCAAATCATGCTAATATATTGATCGAGTTTTGTTAAAGGTCACGTTATACTTAGGAAAATTTCATATATGAGTATTAATTTGAGAAAAAAACGTGCTCTGCGTAGCAGGAATAATCCAATGTTTCAAAGCTATAGCAGGTTTTAATTACAAGATTCCCAGTATGTTTGTATTCCAATTGAAACTCTTCAAGATAAAAACATGCGATTTCGGGTGACTTACACCGTATTTCTTTATTATAGTATTCATGCATGTTGTGTATGTAATTCTTCTTGCTTTCAATGTGAAAATTGAACAATTAAAACGAAGCTTATATCTATAGAAGCTAGTCAGTAACTCAACTTTTTTCGGAAACAGTAATGTAGAATAGTATTTCTAGAAAGAGGTAACTTTTTAATCGCTCTATCTGTGCCCTGTCTTTACAAAAGGTTTGGTGAAAGAAAATTTAGTCATTTAGAACACAATTTCCTAAATCGATTGGAAAACAATTTTTACATTTTTTGAAATGGCATTTAGCTTTACCACACACAAAAATTTTGCCTCTTTTAAAGGCATCATCAGACAATTTTACTTTCACAGAGCTTGTTTAAGTACGAATGATTTTAATTTTAATATTCTAACAGGATATATTATAAAAACGGGAAGCAATGAGGTAAAGAACATATGAGATGTCTAAAAAGTAATAATTGTTCAGAGTTAACCAATCATTTAATAGAAAACGATCATAATTTTAATCAGAGTAGTAACGTAGAAATACTCCATCGAGTAAATAAAAATGGTTTAAAAATGAATAGTTTCAATCAACAATAAAGAAGTTGTAATAAATAATAACGTAAATAGGACAAATAATCTAAGTTATTTTTAATTTTATATTAAAATGAACTTCCACAAAATTACCTTCCAAGGTAACAGTGGCAACTTGCCTTTGTTAAAAAAAGTATTTATAATTGAACTAAATTTTATAATTGTATTATTTCTTACCTGTTTATTCCGATGGGAGGCGTAGCATACGGCACTCCCAAGTAAACCTCAACAGGCTTCAAGTACTTGTGCTGATCCATTGGCAAAATTATCCCCTGCAGTTTACCATACCGAGTTGTTATTACCCTAGTCCTGAGCATGGAATTGCGACCACCTTTAGAGTTATACAGATTACCACTAGCGCCTTGCATCACGAACAGAGCCGCTAAAACAACAATGCAAATCAATTTCAGATAACTTCGCAATTCTGTTATAAAAAATATACACTTCTTTGGCACGTTTTTCCGCTCGTCCGATGCCATTTTCAATGAAATGGTTCACAGTTGTTTCGTTCACATTTTCACCAAGTTCACAATGATAATATAATTCACTTTATCGTACACAGTTTAAGATAATTTTGCGACCTTTTTCGAACACATTATAAACATTAAATTTATTTTCGAATCACATTTAAAATTTTGAGCAACACTTCATGTTTTCTTTTGGTAATATCCTGCTTGACTCGTTCTTTTAGTTAACCTGAAACAAAAATAGCATTTAATAAATTAAAGATATTAATGATAAATTTTGATGGCTTAGTTTCATAGTGCTACAAAATACCAAAAGTTCTTTTGATATATGATTGACTAAATGTCAACTGATTTATTAATAATAATACACTAATTTGACAGTGCTTTTTATACATTTTTTTTTATCCAAGTCCGCTCCCAATGTAGAGGATATGGCCTCCTAATGGAGGTATCTCAACATAAATATTTTCTACGAGAACTGTTACTCAGTCACTCAACCTAACTTTTTTTTCAAAGTGAGTAAGTAGTAGGCAAAGAAGGATAAGGCTAGAACAGGACTAGTGGTTGACTTATCGCTATTGCTACACCCAGTTATTAAAGAATCAGAGAGATAGGAGGAAAGAAAATAATGTAAATTGTAATCACAAACGACCAGTCTTCGATCACAACTTTGAATTGAATAATTTTCAAATTTACTGTGATCTTACCGGAAATCGAACCGAAACCTGCGTGATCGGTAGAGCAAGCTTTAACCAACTGGGCCACAGCAGGCGATATACAATACACATTTTCATTTAATTTTGTTTCTTATAAATAGCACTGTTTAATTATATTTCTTATCAGTCGACAATGCTTGCCATGAGCGAAATCAGTCCTGTCCTTTTAAAATAAAGTGGGAATAAAATACAAAGGAATATTGTGTTTTTACGAATGTGTTATTATTTAATATAATTATCAACTATTATGTCATTCGAATATTCATTATATAACTGATCGATGAGTTGTTAACCTGATCTGTGCCGTGCTGTATTAATATGGTCGTGCATGAAGGGCCGTGATTTTCTTTCAAAAAAACAAAACCTAATAAATATATCCCTTTTGGTCAAATAATAATAGTACATCACAAACACACCATCATGTATCGAAAAACGTTTCAAAAACGGAAATTACCGCCGAGGAATTATAGCCCTGCTAGCAACAAATTTGAGCACAAAAGAAAGCTTTCTTTAAAAAGTTGTATTATAGATTACAAAACAATATCTTTTAACCCTTTGCCCGCGTCACCAAATTTATCGAACATGCCCTGTACGCGACTGCTTTTTTGCGGATTTTGTTATCGCGTTTTCGACTGTAAATATATGTAGGTTGTAATATTATTTGAACTAATCAAATAAGCTGATTGCCACCCAAAGTAACTTTTTTAGTAATAAAATACAATATATTTCTTGTATTTTTGGTTTAATTCAACAATAATCATTCTTCATACAATTGCGGCGTGACGTCGCCATATTGCAAAATACCGCCACGCGCGACAGAGAACACTGCGCCACCACCATACCATGCTTATAATATTAAATTCTCGGAACAATTTCAATTTCACCCGCACTTGATCGCTTATTTACACTATCCAAAATCTTGCAATAGTGAGGTATGTTCACGGCGTGTTTCAGAAATAAATTATTTTAGCCTATATTGAATCTTTTTTGACTAATGTATTGAATTTGGTAAAATATACATTTAGTAATATTTTCAACCAAGTTATACAATTTTAACACAATAGATAGCTCTTATATAGGGTTTGACATTTCCATGACATCTATACGTGTCACACGCGCTGAGGGCATGTTCGCTAGGACATGCATAAATATCATACGCGGTGAAAAGGTTAATTTTAAGTATCACATTATGATTCCAAGAGATGTCACTATATACATGACATTTTAAAATTATTAAATACGTTTTTGTGGTCTTTAAACCACGTCTCAAGTACTGCGTGTAAGCACCCGCATTTTGTATGGCCAGCCCTACGAGCACGAAATTGTTTGGCGAGTTAACACGTCGCTGGCAGAGAACCGGTTAAAATGATGGACAGTTAAGTATTTTTTTATTGATTAATATACTACAAAACAATGTCATTTAATAAAGAAGCCTTTAACGTTTATCATGTGATACAATTGATAATTATTGTTTTTCCTGTTAAACTGATTCACGAGGTAAGTGACTCGTACAACGTAGATATTACATATTTGATGACACAACCTCTCACAGGGTTGTTGAACCTCCATCTTTGCTGTTTATATTATGTCTACGCGTAAACAATATTTAATCGTTCTTTACTTTTCATGGAAAATATTCAATAGAAAAACTTTACAGCACGCCCCATATTTGTACGATGTGACTTTTAATCAATTCAGAACACGTCGTAGATAAGCGCAGAGATTTTCAAAATATAATAAATATCAAAAAATACACCTTTTAGACAGTTTTTATTAGACGGCGGATTCTCGATGTACAATATTATATTATTGGCTTAATTTGTGCTACTGTTTTTGAACCATGTCCGCTCCCAATTTGGAGCACATTTCATTCTTTTGTAGGTATCTCAACAACATTTTTTTTTCTGCGAGAACTATTTGTTACTCAGTTTTTTAAACATTTTTTCAAACGATTGAACATTCAAGATAAAATCATGTATAATTTCGGGATTGAATTTTTTTTTCTCATCGGTTTTTAAATCTTGAGATTTTTCAAACAAATTTTTGTCGATTTCTAAATCCCAGAAACTTAGTGATTCCACAGAATGTGATTTTTTTGAGCTCTTCCAACATGTTCAATTTAAAACTCCCACAAATTTACGGAATTGTCAACATATAAATATTTGGAATCTTTTTTAGCCCTGGCGCAATTTTCTCAACTTTCCTTAATCCCGAGATCCTAGGATTAAAACTATCACAATTCTGAAATTTCGGGATTGCAAAATTAGACGAGATCCCAGGGTTGGAGGCACTAGTAACACCTTACAGGTGACCAATTGATTTAGGTTGTCAATTTATGATTGCATCAGGTACTTTTTTTAAACCTTTGTTAAAGATTCAAATTACTTTATCACAGTAAGGAACTTTTGTCTTTTGCAGTACATACTCGATTATTAATTTAAATAAAACTTTATTTCAATGTATATTCTTTAAAAAAATAAATAATTTGAGAATCTTTGTTTGTAAAGTTTTTGGTAACAAGAATTTGGCAAACAAACTGGGTGGAAAAACTTTTAGGATATGAAATATAAAAAAATTGAAAAGTATCCAAACATACACGAAATAATATTATGTCCCCTTTAAGATACTTTGTGTTTTTTTTTGTAAAAAAGTTTAAATATTGATATTCTGTCCCTTTGGCTATTTAACAAGGGTTCTTTTCTTAGTAATGGCATACAATTTTAAATTAAGAAAATATCATTTTTATATTTTTAATACATTAAGATGTCTTTTAAACTCACTAATTAAGATGTTTTATTTTTTATTGTAAAGGTTAAGGAGTCGGGCCTTTGAAATTGTATCATAAAGTTATGTTTAAAATATTTATTGACTGAATTCGTTTGAAGAAGGGCCTCCAATTCTAGAATTGAAGGATTTCCCGGATCCCAAAATCCCGGAGTTGTGATATTACTAATCACAAAGTGCAAAATCTTTGAAAAGTTGTTGAAAAAAGGCAACTAGAGGAAGTTTTTGACATTTGCGCGAGAGCTAAAAAAAGGTTCCAAATTTTTGCAATTCTGTGAATTCCTTTTCTAAAAAAATCTTGCAAGTGCTTAAAAATAAAAAAAAAGTCTCGCATTGTTCCATTTTAGAGAATTTGTAAATTTCCTGAATGTCAAAACCGTCGAAAAAAAAATCTAGATCCCAAATTCCGAATTTCTACACGTTTATATGGTGACTTTAATCCCGGGGCTACAAATTGGTCCGGGATTGGATGCTCTAGTTTTTCTTTTCTACCACGTCAGGTCAATTGAACAGTGGCTAATGTTGTTGGTTTCCATGCCGGACCTCACGGGCTCGAATCCTAATACGAACTGCATTTTCTCAATCGATTTCTGTTCAAAGATAATATTTGAAATTTTTCCCCACCATTTCATTCCCAAAATAACAAGGAGAAGCAAGAGTGATTAGCCAACCACTAGTTCTGTTCAATCCGTGCGTTTATCGAAAAAAGAATTGAGCAACTGAGTAACAAGCAGTTCCTTAATAAGGAGGCCATATTTTCGGTCATAAAGTTACGGTAAGCACCTAAAAAAATATTGTTTTATTGAGTAATAAAGACAAAACATTTAAAATAAATAAATCACGCTACTAAAAATACTAACACCCACATGAAATGAATAAAAATCATTTTATTTGGTGTAATCAAAATTATGCTTTAAATTTTTTTTTTTTTTTTACTTTCAATGTTTATCGCTTTTCTTTATATAAAACATAAAAACGCGTATATGTCACAAAGGCACATTTAATTGTGTTCGTTGCGTTGATTAATAACTTCAGTAAAGCATGAAACAATTCCAATATGTAATGCTAGTAAAACCAAATTATGTAAAATTCAAATTACCAAGACTTATCTATCGAGTAAGTTACAGAACTTCTTTCACGCGCAATACACGAAGCATAGTTGAACAATGTAAACAATTTAATATACATCCCTCGTGCTCTGCATGGCATGACAGTTAATTAATTTTTATTATTTTTTGGAACCCCTCAGCCGTAAAAAATATTACGCTTAAGTATGCAAAAGAATCCTGACTATTTAAAAAAATAAGGTCAAATATTTAAGCAAGGAAAAGTGCCCGTGAATCAGGTTTGCAAAGCATATCCGGAAAGCGTACCAGCGCGTACTACCTTAAAAGCCCCGAGCCCATTCCATTCATCAAAACCTCTCCGTAGGCATTTTCTTCTCGCGTAAGAGTATAATATACTATACAGCCTGTTTTTATTCACAGTTTATTCACCTTTCCTTGGATTTTATGCATCAAACCCTTTATAATACAAAGAAAACAGCTGGGTGTTTCAGTAAGTTTTTTTAAATATAAAATTACTTATTTTTTTATACTCGTGCGTAATGAGTTTTCTCTTGCGTCTAATTGAACGATTGTCAAATCATAAGAGTCAATTTACATTACCTTTTCATCGTCAGTTATTAGGAGTAAAATGGCTATTAAAAAAATTCTCTGTAGGAATGGTAAAGAGCCTGTGGAGAGGGTTTTTAATTTCCTGTATGATTGAGTGAAAGCGTCTACAGGTCAAGCTTTAACCTATTTTTTGCGTCTTGAATACTTTTATACTAAAGATTCTGGTAGCTTAACGAATTCAATGATAACAGTTAAGACAAAACTTCTTATACTTTTCAAACTCTTTTAATAAAAAGTAAAGATAAGGTTTAATCATTTTCTCAGAGCGGTGTAGATGCCTGACCAATCAAGACAGTCAAACTTTTTATAAAGGGTAGACAGCTAAAATCATTGATGAAAGAATTAAAGAACACTTTTGCAAATAATTTGATTGAAAATAGTCACAATTAAAAAAAAAAACAATTGGCATGCATATGGTGTCTATGTGAACTGACTTTACTTTGGATTGCTCATTTATGATACGATTCCGCTTTTCCGTCAGCAAGAACATAGAAAGAATTCAAATAGCTTAAACATCCTCGATTAAGGAGACTCGAAGAACTTTGGCACCCAGGCGCCCTAGAACTTAAAGCTTACTCCATTACTTTGGCACTAAAAAATAAGCAGTTTAAATTTCTCGTGATTCGCAAAACCAGCTCTGATACTTTCAATAAATCTTAAAGAAGAAAATATGTTGTTTTGTTGTTTAATTATAATGTTTTCCACTAATATTGGCAGTTAATACATTAAAAGTGATTATCTCTCGCGGCTCGGAGACTAAAAAAATATTTGTCAGCCGATGGGGGTTTTTTGTGACCCCAGTGGTTTCCTCATTATTGGCCTTATTCTTATGAATTTCAAAAAAAAATAGTCTAAGGGCTTTAAAATATCTCTCTGCATCATTCTTCATACATTTTTTTATAAAAATCCGTGTTTTTTTAATAAATAATCACATTTTAAGTTGGGCGTAAAAAAGACGTCATCCCAGCACACATATGAATTTACAACTGACGAGTGTTCCAGAGTATTCTCAGCTATCTTACGAACGATCGTTATCGCGGGAGCTTATCGCCTGATAGCGTAATCGCGTTATCGCGTATTTATATAAATAACAAACGGTCCAAAAAACTATGATATAAGAATACCTTAATGATAAACATTGTATCACCCATATTAAACTAGATATTTAAGAAAATGTGGGTATTGGGGTCGCATTTCTTGAGCTTAGAACCGGAAAAGTTAAATATATGTGTATCAAAATTTCATCAATAATCTAATGGGATTACTACTATTCGTATTGTAGAGTCCATGCATTACATATTATACGACCTTTTGAAAGCTCATGAGGCTTTAAAACAGCCTGTATTGCTTTGGCAAGTGTATGTAGCCAGAGAAGCAATCAAAGTATGCTCAATTTGTCCCATAGAAGCAACCTTAAACTTTTTACGTGCCTCATACGAGCTCATGAAACGGGCACTTGATTTTTACGACTGGCAGACTTTAGTGCAAGTTGTGCCTCAAAACTGCCAATCTTAAGATGATTGCACCACTATACATTCCTGTGTCATAATAAATGATGTTTCAGTCAGGATTATGGAAATAATGAGACACTTTTGGGTAGTATAACAGGTTTTTTGTCCGAGAAATGTTCACATTATTTGTTGAAGCTTTAGATAAACATTACTTGA
The DNA here is from genome assembly GCA_030503985.1 of Himalopsyche tibetana. Lineage (NCBI taxonomy): Eukaryota > Metazoa > Arthropoda > Insecta > Trichoptera > Rhyacophilidae > Himalopsyche > Himalopsyche tibetana. Next base: position 5,676,902 of record JAPJYX010000052.1, on the reverse strand, counting down.
TAATCCTCAAGATGGTCGAAACTAGTCTTGATCTCTATCAAAAATTTTGTATTGGTATTTTTTTTATAAAGCCTTTCCACCAAAAATTTCCAGTGAGCACCTTTAAAGTGATTTTACGTTTAACTTTATAACTAACAAAGAAAAGTATTCATTAAGAATATAATTAACAAGGTTATACTGCAGTTAACTTTAAATATGTATATGCTTGAGTGACAGTTTTCGGGTCTATGGCACAGTGGTTTACGTAATTGGCTTCAATGCCAGACCTCACGGACTCAAATCCCAGTACAGTGTTTTTTTTTAAATCGATTATTCGATTTCAGTTCGAAGGTATGGATGTTTGTGAAGTATAAAAATCCCCCCTTCCATTCGTATTCTAAAATAATGCTGTGTAACATGAGTAATTGGCTAATTACTAGTCGTGCCCTACCTCATCATTCTATCCCTACTATCATCGAAAAAGAGAAGAAACCCAGTACGAATAGCATTTTCTTAATCGATTTTCGATTTTTCGATTTCCGTTCGAAGACATGGATGTTTTTGATCTCTTAAAATCCCCACCCCTCATAATTTTAATTCTCAACTTGTGATTCAAAAGTGATTAGCCAACCGTATGTCTTGCCTTATCCTTTATATCCCTACAACTCTCTTCTACTGAGTAACAAACAGTTTTCGTGGAAAAGCTTATGCTGAGATATCTCGATTACTAGGCTACATGCTGTACATTGAAAGTGGACGTGGATAAAAAAATAAGCTTCTGTTATCTTTGCATATTATTATAAACCCATTCTAAAATATCTCAAACACACCTGCAATCAGTAAGCCTTAAGCTGATAGCGATTCAATTGAAAAGGATCTCTTCTAGGACCACTTGAAACCTTAGTTGGTATTATGAAAACTGCTATTGTTCCTGGCAAGTTTCAAGTGCCCGAGAAGTGTATTGAAGATTTTCAATACAAAAAGTTTGGAGGCTTCGCTGAGAGGACGCGGGGGAAAAAGTTCCGCATCGTACCCCCAGCTGAATGGCCATTGTTTAACTATTGCCATGTATCAAACTAATTGTATGGAAAAGTTTGAGAACACAATATGGAAAGGAAGTGCTAATGTATTTTATTATAATCGAGTTTGTTCACACAAAAACGGAATGTGTCCCGTTACTTAATGTTACCCGATGGTTGGTTTTAGGCGGACAACAAACAACGGACGGGGTGCTTTGTGAAAGGGTAAATTCTTTAACGTTTTTAGGCCTTGAATATTATTATAAAATATTGTTTTTGACCCTTGACATCAATTCAATTTTCAAAAGCATATTTTTGAAAATTGGGACACATTATTATACCAAACTTTTATACACTATACTGAATATCTCTTTTTGTTACTTTTAGATGTAAAAAAAAACAGTAAAATAAATCATTAAGAATAATTTCAAAACACTCCACACTCTGATCTACAATAGAATCATAACATCACAAAGAATAACAAATTTGAAATTGTGAAAAAAAGTGTTTTATTTTTTGGCGACATACACACTACAGTAATTTAGAATAAAATTACTATTTCTCACCAGAATCGTTTAAGCGAAAAAACATTTTTCTTGTCTAGTAACACAATGTGGAATCTGTTAAAAAGGTTCTTAGTTTCAAGGCCTATCAGTTTCTTAAATGGAAATAGGTTTTATCTTTCAACTTCCGATGTAGGATTTCTATGTCAAGACAACCCAAAAATAAATTCCCGGAAATATACACGCTTTTTGCCAGTCTCAGTTCTCGAGACATTTAATAAAAGAACCCAACATTTAAGACATTGCTAATTCATTTTAAAAAAAAATGTATTAAGTATCGTTTAGTAAATTTTTAGGTATGCAATACAAATATAGTTCAAGAATATCTATACCTTTAGAACCTTTATATATTTTGAAGGCAAAAAAAAGATACGACACTCTTTAAATCTTTCATTTAATTAATCAAATAAAATATGAGTTTGTACGTGTGATAGAGTTTGATTTGATGAACCTAAAATTACTGACCCAATGATTTTTTTCTCGAAAGAAATGTTTAGATCAGCAAAATAAAACGAATCCCTCAAATTATGTGTAATGAAAAGCAAAACAGTACTGTTACCTTTTGCAATATTTTACTTAAAAAATAAGTTTGCCTGACTTTTGCGTTTCCAGCAGTGTTCATACGTAGAAATATTCGTTGAAATATTTTTTTATAAAAATAACTACAGTACTGCGGTTTTGGGACGCGAGAATTTCCCGGGACATAACAATTGTTAATTTTTGTTAACAAACAATTGTTTTCGTAACCAATGTGACGTAAATTATTTACTGTTGAATATTGTACATTAATTCGTGGGATTATCAAATCGTCTTTAAAACAAATAAGTTTAAATTTTAATGATTATTCACTTTTAAGGTGTTCACTGTCAAAACTTGGTGGAATGGCATTATAATAAAAATAATAAAACATTTTTAGTACTTTTTCCATTGCTAAGTGGTCTTCAACTTTTTATTTATAGTTTATTTTCCTTGTATTTTACTTCAATTCTTTTGCTAGGTTGTAATACCAATTGTTTGTCATACCTTGTTTTTATCACTTAACTTTTGTATAAATATCACTGTTTTATTGTTTTTCTTATCAGTTGACAATGCTCATCATGAGCGAAACCGGTCCTGATCTAATAAATTTTATGTGGAAAAAGTACTAAAAATGTTTTATTATTTTTATTGTTTAATGATTATGTTGAAAAATCATAAGCGTCTTGTATTGTTTTCACTAAAATTCATATGTTGACCTTATTATAATAAAGGTCTACCGATAAAATGCCAAATCGATCAATAGGGTTTATAGAACAAGAAAAAAAATTAACTTTGAAATTCTTCAAATACAATTTCGAAACATTTTTATTTAATGAAAAAACTTTATTGATAACGAAGTCCTAAACAAATTCGATAACTTTTACAGCGCACCCCAAGAAGAATCACGTACCAGACCGCCCTCGCTAGACTGGCTGTTCCAGACGTAGGTATTGAAGAACAGAATAAAAATAATCAGCCAGGCGACCGATCGGTCTTATTTGGTTTTCGAATGAGTAATCTAGCAGAATTTGTATGCGATACTTGCGCCTCTATTTGTTTTTATTATTTTTTTTCCGCCGCACAAAACAAAGAAAACTCGTACGTCGAGAATACAAAATCACAATTTTGGTACTAACAATCAGGGTTGGCACTGATAAGTAACGATTACTAAAGTAACGGTAACAGTAACTAAAAAAAAACTTTTTTTCATTTCATCTTATTTCATAACCGCTTTCACTGTAGTGCAAAGCAACCTTAAAGTTAATTCAATTTTTACATTAGTCATTTTAGCCAGTTACAGTTTACGTACAAAAAAAAATATTTTCGTTAAAATATTAACAAATTTAAAAATAATTATGCGTGCATTCATAGCGATATCAACCACTCTTCACTGATGTGTGCGAGCAATCACATAGATGCTGTGTTTTTCTACCATCTAAAATTTTACATAACCTCAAAAATTTCAACGTCTTGTTGCTGTTTTTGTCTACTTTCTAATCTGCATATGCTTATCTTACATCAATCTTTACCATATTTTCATTTCTATTCTGCCTAGTGCTCTAGTTATTTCATACATTGCCAAGTCAAAAGTAATGTGAATTTTAATGATGTAAGGCTTAACTCAAACTGTTAGTTAATATTAACATTGACGTTGATGAAATTTCACACATTATCTGGGACATATTCATGAAATCAAGCTATACCCAAATATGCGATATTTTTTTTACGGGGTTTACTCCTAATATGAACCATTTTGTCTCCGAAGTTTGTAAATAGGTCTAAGTAACAGCAAATGAAAAAATTGAGCTTTTATGAAAAAGCTTCTAGTTTCAAAACATTATGTTTCAACGCCTGTGTGGTCGAGTCGTCAACGCCGTTGGCTTCGGTTACGGAGGTCCCGGGTTCGAATACCGGTACGGACAGTTTTTATAAATTGATTTTTCAATAGATTTATGAATTTCTGTTCGAAGGCATGGATGTATGTGATGTCTTGAATTCCCCCTTCCCACCCATCCTATCCTATGAACGGGGCGTATCGAGAGCGATTAGCTAACCACTAGTCCTGTCCTAGCCCTAACCTTCTATTCCTACTCTCTTTGGAAAAAGAGAGGTTGAGCAACTGAATGACAAGCAGTTTTCGTAGAAACACATCTGTTGAGATAAACTCCGTTAGGAGTCCATATGCTCCACATTGGGAGCGGACATGGTTAAAAAAAAATGTTACAAAGACAATTAAATCGTCAAAATAAATAAGAATGTGTGCAAATTTATAAATCTTTTTTAAAACACAATAGTGGATGTTTAAAAATAAGTCCCTTGCAGTTTTTTTTAGGAAAAAGAATATGAGAATTAAATTTGTTTCTTTTCTCGGTCGTTATCGCGTCATGGAAGGTAGCTTTAAAACAGCGGGTGGCGGTTCGACAATCAAAACTTACTTGCGCTATTTAAATAAGTACTTCATTTAATATTTTTTATTTTACCTAAGTTAGTTTAAGTAATGATTTAAATATATTTTAATCATATTCATCATTTTTTACTTAAATGTTTCAATTATATCTTGTATTTATTTACAGAATACTCGAATACCAATAAATTCAGTCGATTGACACCCCTACTTACAATACGTTCCGTTAAATCTCTCTCTCAAAAATGCGGGGTGGGCAGAAAAATGAGCAAAGTTTTGTGAATCCCGCTGAGATAAAACGCGAGTAGGTTTTTTGGGAAAATTGTTTTTACGTTCCATACCAAAGTTTGTATTGTAGGCCTGGAAAAACAACTTGGAAAGCCACACCGTGATTATGTTCCCATTAGATGTATTGTTGGAATATCAAAGGCTGTATAATATATTTTTTTACTGAAAATGGAGGCTAAATTAAAAGCTGTAAAATCAGATTTTGTTGTATTCGGTTCTCGTGTTAACTGGTTCAAATCCTCGTATGGAATATATTTTCATAATTCAACTTTGAAATATATAATTTAAGATTTCGAATTGCTTGGTGAAATTTCAATATTAAATTTGAATCGTTCAAATTATTACATTAACACAAGTGTTGGCACTAACGACCTGAGTTTCGCCTTTCGGCGTCTTCAGACGTTCAAGTGCTCGGATGTACTTGAACTGACACTTATCAATATGAAAATACATATATTTAGATATTTATTCGACGACAATTACGTTCCTTACCGCCGAATGTTTTTTTACCATACCATACCACATGGTTAGGGCTTCCAAACCGGTTAAAACCGAAACCGGTTAACCGGTTTATCGCCTGTTTTGAAAAAACCCGAAAACCGGTTAATTTCCTTCGGTTAACCGCGTTTTATCAAAAATACTCTTTTCTTGTTTTTCATTGTTTTTTTACAAAAGAAAAATGTTTTACAATGAATTTATTGCGTAATATAGGAAACAATTCTAAAAAATTGTCTAAACATTGGATGTCTTGTCTTATCCAGGTGATATGCTTAAAAAAATGAATGCATTTAAACATCGTTCTTTGGGTGACTTTATAATCAAGCTCTATTTTTTTTATATGATGAATATTTTTTTATCATAAAATATTTTTTCACATTTTATATAATAGTAATTTTACATATATTGCCTTCTGTGTTCTAGTTGTATGTTTCAAGTTCTAGTATCGTTATTTTGCCATGGCAATCAGGTTGGTAACTAGAGTCCCATTAAGATAAATATCGTTTTCTTGTTTGAAATTGGAGTATAAGCTGTTATGCCAAATATTGAAAAAAAAATACATTTTTTTGCATACCCACCTCATCAAAATATATGATATTTCGGTTTAAACCGGTTACCGGTTTATTTGTCAGAAAAAAACCAAAAACCGGTTAATTTTTAAGTCCGGTTAATTGGAAGCCCTACACATGGTTCTTCCAAAATTTTCTGTCCACCACTAGTTTCTTTGGTTTGTCTCAGGTAATCCCAACGTTTCATGAATACATACTATGACTGGTTATCAGCAGATTTTAAGGGCAACGATGGGTGATTAGGTGATAACAATTGTTAAAAAGAACACATCAATAACAATCTTCATGGTCGAAACTAGTCCTGATAATATGAAATAAATGTAAAATTAGTAGTGAGGTAGTAGTGTTTTATTTTTTAAATATGATTGATTTGAATTTAATAATGACTTCCCATCATGTATTTACAGTGAACACGTTAAATATGAATTGTATTGCTATTCGTAAAAATATAAGACTTAAAATCAGATATGATATAATTTGTCATATAATTATTTCTTCTTTCAAAATAAAAAAAAAATTGCAAATGATAGAACATTGAGAAAAGGTATCATTAACGGTATTTCTTCATATATTTTTATGTTTCATGAGCACAAGATCGAGTTCAAAAGATTACGCTAATTATTTTTTATGACATAATATATTATGTTGACTTGAATCACAAACAAGCACTTCTTGGAATTTTTACAAGATCTATTTTGATAATAATATATTTACTAATCAAATTTCATCCTTGGCAAATAGCAGAAATTTGATAAAATATTAGTTTTTTTTTAAATTCCAATGTTTATGTAACTTGATGCTTTGTATTATGGCATAGAAAACTGACTACAAATATTTGAAAAGTCGATCGGCAGAAATAAATTCGTTCATTCGAAAAATTTACACAATTATTGTTTCTTCCCATAATTATTTGCCTTGAGCCTTTTTATCTCAAATACTGTACTTCTGAGCAGGTATATAACTGACTCAACTCTTCTTAAACTCGAAATTATTTATTTATTCCCGTGAGAAATGTGCTTTAAAATTTTTCATCTTGTAGAATAATTCCGTGTTTTAGATTATTCAAAAAAACACTAAATATTTGGATCGAATTCGAATCACCAAATTGAGTTGAAAGCTTTTAAAAAGTTACACTACAGTTGTTATGAATATATTATTACTAAAACACTAAATTTAAATTCAATTTTTTTTCAACTTTATTCCATATATATAAATTTACACTTTATAAATAAATCACTTAATCTTATTAACCAAAATGATACGATATGAGTATCGAGGAGTTTCTACTTGGCTATCGACATTTCGATTTGAACTCTCGATTTGAACTGGCTAGATTCGGAGAGAAGGGTATCGGTATAGTTGAAAGGTTTATTTTTACAAGTTGTCATACATAATTAAACATATCACTCTATACTATAATGTTGTGTATACATAACACAGTTTTCTTCTTGGAAAAATATTTTTTTTTGCAAACCTACAGATGGATCATCTTATAAAAGTCAATGCTTTAATAAACTAAGAATAAAAAAGTCGAATAACATTCATGAGGTTACGATGAGCAAAGAACAAGTTTCAAGCTTGATAAAAAGTAATGGGAAGAAGATTAAAATATTCCATTCTTCTATGCGATTTGGTTTTTTGTCTATTTGACTACGCTTCGTTACGTAAGGTTTCAAAGGATGGGGAGGAAATTTTTCAGTCATAGCAAAAAAAGCTGTTCGTACTGGGATCTGAACCCGTGAGATCAGTCACGTAAGCCAACGACGTTGACCACTGTACTACGAAACCATATAACGATTTACCCATGGAAAATTGCAATTCCATTGCTATCGTATGGTTCAAATCGGTTTTAAAGGAAAAAACATTAATTGAAGCTTCTGATATTTGAGTATTATTTTAAATCAAATTTACTTTACTGAGATTAAACGATGTATAAATGTTCCGTTCGAAAATGCGACGATTTATGAATGAATTCTTTTTAAAAATAATTGTAGATGCTCGTTATTTTACATTAACAAATAAATTCCAGGTTATCTAAATACGTGTCTGAAGACACAGCCTAATAGGGAGAGGGCTCTTGAGTCAAATTAGCTTGCAACTCGAGCATATTTCGGTCCAGGGGGGAAATTCACAATCAACTTTTGCGCGAGGCCTACTGATGGGAACTTAATGAATTATTTTTCCCGGAGAGAATAAAGTCTTTTCAGGAAATTTTCGTTTTCTCCATTTTCGATTATCATTTAGATGACATCTTTTTTTTCAAGTTGAAATATTAATTTAAATAAATCGTTTTCAATTTTGACATTGAATTTACATTATTTTTATTTTTTTTATTCTTGAATAAATAACGGGCAGAACACGTTATCTTTTTTCAGCGTATTTTAAGCTTACAATGCCAAATTATTTCAACTAACACGATTCACAGAAAAAACACAGAAACGGATAATTGATTATTTAATAACACGAGACAGAAATAACGAACAAAAAGCTTCATCAGATTCTTACACATTAAACTAGTAAGCTATTTTTACGGTGAAATCAATACATGTCCAGTTGCCCATAAAAATCTCTGTATATAATCAAGTAGTGATGAATAGTATTTTTTTTCTTATTAAAATACATATTATGAATGATATTTTGTGAAATTTATTTCTCGGGTCTTAATTACTACCTTTTTTACACGATTTTCTACATCTTAATGTGTAAAAAAAGTAGTTCAGTGTATTTTAAAATATACAATAAATTATATTTGTTAGCATGAAGAAGAATTATCTTCTGTCGTATATCTTTATAAATAGGATAAAATTAAATTCCTTTTAATTCTACTTGTCATATATGAGTAACAAACTGCGACACATGTCTTAAAAATATTCTCTTAACCCTAAGTATTAATTGCTGTAAATGACGACGGAATTAAAAATAGACTTCAACAATTTATAAAAATAAAAAATTAATATCAGGTCATGATAAAATATAAATCTTAAGAACTCAATCTCGAATTATCATTGTTTGATATATCCATTATAAACAACACATAACCAAGAACCAAAAAAATAACAGTTGGTTTTGATATATACCAAAAAAAAGATGCAGACTTTCTCGTGCCGACAATTCTTGCCTTTAAAATATTTTCAACGTAAAAATAAGGTCATACTCCTCACATGTTTGAGAAAAAAAAAGTATATTAAAACGTGATATTGCCGGGTATAGTGCTGTACATTGTTGCAGCTCTCTTGGGATAGTGTTACAATACGGGTACACATTGAAAATTCTGAAGTCTCGGCTTTTTTCCCGGTCCCGGGACACGAGAAATAAAATTTTCATGTCAAATTTCTCGCGTCCCGAGACTGTAGTAGTAAACTTAAGATAAATAATATTCGTTTGATATCATCATTCATTCCGAATCATGCGGCTTATAATTCAAATGATAAATCAATACGTAATATATATTATTTGACTATAAACACTGTTGGTAATTCAAAACTTAACCAAATCTACTTTTCGATAAAAATGCAAAAAATGACATATTAATTTTCACTTGCTGTGGCTCTGTTGATTAAAGCTTTCTCTACCGATTACGCAGTTCTGAGTTCGATTCCCGGTAAGATCAAAGTGAATTTGAGAATTATTAAATTCAAAGTTGTGATCGAAGACTGTCAATTTACATTGTGACCTCTCCTCCCATCCTTTTGATCCTTCAATAACTGGGTGTAGCAATAGCGCTTAGTTAACCACTAGTCCTGTTCTAGCCTTAAACCTTCTTTCCCTACTACTCACTTTGAAAAAAGTGAAGTTGAGCGACTGAGTAACACACAGTTCTCGTAGAAAAAATTCTGTTAAGATGCCTCCATTAGAAGGCCATGTGTTCCACACTGGGAGCGGACATGGATAAAAAATATAACTATCTTAAATCTACTTAATGCAAGTTTTATTGAAAAGTTAGCTTAAGTCTTTGGTTATTTTATTTAAGTATCCCGGAAATCGAGACTAGTAAGAAGATTCAATTTTCCGGGATTTTGTTCTCGAGTTATTTCAAATTAGAATCCCTTACAATGCATAGCTCACGTTTCACGAAGTCACCTGACGTATAATACTTTTTATGCTATCGTGCCATAAAAACGTAGCGTTGTTACGTAAAATGCCGCTTTTAATTTTGGCAGTTTTACTCGGCAATGAGGGAAACCACAGTAAACAGGTGATGTTTGCTTTTACTAACGGAGGTCAGTGTTCTTTTGAATATTGTATTATGTTTGTCTTTACATCTCCGACGAAATATTTTATGTTTGTGGACGTAGTAAATATTTTATTCTACGACATTTGATATTATTTTGAAGTTGAAACTAGTTTAGGTTGATCTTTGCCAATAAAAATGTAATAAGGTCAAATAGTTTTCCAGGAAAATTAAGACGTTTCCTAGCTTAAAGACTAATAATTACTTTTATTAGTAAATATACTTAGTCGTCTACGTGTGCTGGTGATCAGCGACTTGCCTAGAAAGACGAAGGATCGAGTGAAGTGATGGGATTAGTTGCTTTACCAAGAAAAATAATAAGTTTATATACCGAGTCTCGGGTCTCTAATTTTTTCTACTAAATTTACTTAGTATTGTCAAATACAACCCTTTCATTCAGAAACTGTAGTAATGTGTTAACTTTTGAAATAAATCACACATTGTTATTATAAATACCAATAGATCAAAAGATTATTTTTTTACAACAACGTATTTCAAATAAAATTATATGGTTTATTCTTTTTTTCATAGATTAAGAGAGAAAATTAAATGATACATGTGTCATTTTTAACGAGTTTATATTTAGTAAAAAATATTTCGTTCATTTTTTTCCGTTAGCAGCACAAAAAAAACATTACAAAACATTTAACACACGATGGTGACTTTGTCATTCTAAAATTACGTATCGTATCTGACAGTTTCTTTATAACAATTTATGGCTTATTTCGAATATCAAATTTGCATTAAAAGTTCTTTAAAAAAGCTTAATATATTTTAGCATTAAGTCCGGAGGAAAGTAAAATACCCAGAACAGAGCATAACTTTAAGTTTCTTCAATGATTAATTATATATTCATGTGGTTTGGTATTATCATTATTATAATATGATACTTCAATGTCAATTAAATACGGAACTTAATTGTATAAGATATTTTATATCATTTGTTTATGAGGATTCTTGGGTTCCATTAATGCAATGATTAATGATTAATCATGTCATCGCTGTTTTTTTTTTATTATTTTTCATTTGATTTCACAGTTGTCCATTTTATTATAATCAAATTTGATACGTTGTCACATCTACTAAGTGTCACACGTTTGATAAAATAATTGTTTTTTCATATTCCATATAACCTTTCAAATCAAAAAAAATAATATATGTATAAAAATTAGAACTCGTTTTGTCTTATGATATTTTTATTCAGTGAAAATATTAAAAAGCAAAAGTGCAATATTTTCATGATACACATTTTTTATGCGCCGCTGAAATGAATACCAAACAGGTAAGAGATGGGCGCAGATTTTAATCGCTATACATTTTTTAACGGCGCTGTAAACTTTTATGATTTGCTCTAACACTTAACGGTTCACCGGATTGATGGCAATTTTTATCGGTTCAATCGAAAAATGTCTGACTTTTTGCTTTTGACCGTAACTTTTACTAGCGGTTCTCCCTTTTACGGAAAATAATTTTACGATCTTGTTAAGTATAGACAAAGCATTTTTCTGTGTTTTTTTTTATCATCTAAACGTTTTTATTATAATAATTATGAAATTTTCAATGTAGGTATTTGATGTCTGTATTTAGAAATTTTTACTACTAACTTTCTTCAATTATAAATTCAAATAATAAGAATAAAACAAATATATCTATAAAACAGCGAGTCATTAACAAGAATTTTTTAAGCATATAAAACAAAATAAACATTCTAAGCTTCATTTTGAAGTGGTTACATCGAAAGACGAACAAAATATGATTTCTAATTAAATTTACTTTTTTATAAAAATCAGTGAAATCGCTGGTAAAAATAAAGGCAATATCACAGTGGTTATATGAAGATAAAAAGTATAAGTTGTTAAGCTAGTGATTGGTGGTATGTGTGCAACGATGACGCCAAAATAATAAGAAATTTTGTCTCTTACTGCATAGCTAATTAGTGTTTACCTCCTCAATTTTTAGTCCAATAACAGGATACAGGACGTTTGATGTTGAAGAAAAACATATAAAGAAAGAGTGTTTCTGTCAAATTGAAATAGTTTTGAAAATTTTGAAATAGAAAACATAGTAAGTGGTTAATATACTATTTGTAATATTATGCAGATATAATTTCCAATCTCAGTCAACTGAAGACAGAGAAAAAAAATCGAAAACATTGATGACACTATCCATAATACGAAACATGCTTTTGTCACATAATTAATGTGACCAGACGTCCTGTTTTCAGGCGACGTGTCCTGGTGTGCCCGAACATAGCTTTAATGTCTCGTTTTTGAAAAGAGAAAAATTTGCAGTAGCAGTTTTAAAAAAGCGCAAAATCAAAATCCTAGCAGTAGAGTCTCGACTAGTAGATACATGCGTAGGCGTGCGCGCGTAGTAAATAATATTTTTCAATATGAATACTTGGTTTTTTTTACATAATTTCATTAAATATATATCTAATATGACATGAAATAATTTACTATTTAGTCAATTGTAATGTACAAAAGTGTGAGACGCTTAAAACGGCGGCTAAAAGTACCAAATAATTTAAGGTGTCCTGGTTTGGTAGAAAAAATAAATGTTCAAGAAACACATAATAGGAGTACATCCTCCAATAGGTACTTGAATACAGCGATATAGCTTTAAGGAAAACTCAAAAACACCTGCTAGACTCGTCTATTCAGTAAAGAAATGGGCATTTCTACTATAAAAATAAAGAACTCTCCAAGTTTAAAAAAAACATTACGAGCAAATAATGGTAAGAATTGAACTTTTGTGATTGATTCAGAGCCAATCAACCTCGTAAGGGGTTTTTCTAAATTGTTTTTCCCACGCAAAGACTTCAGCCGACAAAATCTTTTAGAAAGTCATTACTTAGCTAGCTTACATGCGGAAAAAGGGAAATAAAGACAGGCTGTACTCGCTCTAGCAAGAGATGTAGCCGGGGAACTAGGAGTAGTCATTAAATTCGAAATATCGTTTCATGGTTCTGTTAACGTTGCAATAAAATCAAATTGAATTTGAGACAAAAAAGTAAAAAGAAAAAAAAAATAATAATTCAGTTTAGATGCGTCAAAACTATCAATATGGAACTAAGCCATCGATCGGTGTATCGAACAGGCAAAAATTCGTGGCCTATTTGTTTTCATCCATGTCCGTTCTCAATGTGGATCATAAGACCTCCAGACAGAAGAATCTCTACAGTAACTGTTCGTTATTCAGTTGCTCAACATCTCTCACGCTACGCCGTTGACTTAGAGCACAGAGGTAGCTGGTTTGAATCCCAGTACGGACAATTTAATACATATATTTGTGGATTTCTGTGGGAAGGTATGAATGTATGTGATGTTTAAATCTTCTTTTATTCATTATATCCTTAAAAACACAGGAGTAGCGAGAGCGATTAGCTAACCACTACTCGTATCCATATATTCTTACTCTCTTTGCCCTGATTAAGAAATGTATAATTGTAATTTTGAACGAAATCAATATAAAAAGTTCGACTTATTTTATTATTATAGTCCTTTACAGCATCAGTTAGGATAATCGTGACTTTACTGTTATATAATCTATTTCAACTGATTATTGACAGATTGTATCTTTAAAGTAATGTATAAAAGCCCAGCAATGAGACAAGATTAAAATATTCACAATTTAAAAACTTAATACAGATTTTAATACGCAGTTTATTTTTCGTCTTAAAAGATGTATGAAAGCAATCCCATAAAGCTTAGAAGACATTCCGCCTTTCGAATTCAAATTAAAAAAAAAAAAAAACATTCAAATATAATTTATTCTAGACAAATTTGTCACCGACAAGACTACAGGCTCTTTAAGTAATAATAAAGTTGACATTTTACGAAGGCGTTTGTTACATTCCCAAAATGGTAAGTCTTCCACAAATATCACCGTAAGAAGCTTCCCGCAAACATATTTTCGTCCTCACAGCCGGCTCGTACAAGACCCCAAATAATATAAATCTCAGAACTTTGCATTTCTGCTTACCACAACCGAACGTGTATTTACAACCTCTGAAAGCTTCAAAGAGAAAAGGATATGGCATAGTAATCTTTGCTTTGTAGAAGGGTTTAAGTCTATATGTCAAGTTGGAAGATTTATTTTAGCAATTTCATTAAGGGAAGCTTTTAAAATAATTAATATACATATAATTGTTGTATGTATACTCATCCCTCGATTTTGTTTATAGATACCACTAAATACCACGTTTTATGACTTTACCTAAATAGATTTTAAACATGAAAAATCGAAACATATTTATCGTCATAGTTTCAAAACCTAAGCTCTAAAAACCAAAATCGTTGGCAAAGTGCAAAAAACTGGTGTGGGTTTTTTGATTATGAGTAGTTTTTGAAACTTAACATGTTTTTTAAAATGCATTTTCTCTGTTTTAAAAAAAAACTTGAATTCAGAAATTTATTGATTGTGTAGATATTAAAAGAGAGAACAAGTTGACATAAAAAAATGAAATGGATCAAAAATGTTTTTTTTTTGCTAAGCAGAAGATTCATTGACTTAATAACTTTTGTATATAATAGATTAACTTTTTCTCATAATTTTAATATTGATTTTTAAAAAAAGACTTTTTTTTATTGGACTATTATAAATGTCAGGTCATATGGAGCAGTGGTTAGCGTTGTTGGCTTCCATGTCGGATCTCACGGGTTCGAGTCCCAGTACAAACGGCATGTTTTTGACCTTTGTTCGACTTGTAATGTGAAAAATTTCCTCTCACTCTTACGATTCTTCAATAACTCGGCGTAGAAAAGCGATTAGTTAACTACTAGTACAGTCCTAGCCTTATCTCCCAATCCTTACTAGCCTCTTGGAAAAAGAGAGGTTGAGCAACTAAGTAACAAAAAGTTCTATCATAAAGAGTTATATCAAGATATCTTCAGTAGGATGCCATATGTTTTACATTGGGAGTAGACATGGATAAAAAGAAAAAATAATAAAACATATGTTTTCTTTTTCATCGAATCTCAAAAAGATTCATCTCCCAGCGATTCTTTTGTTTTGTCATTTCAACCTTCGATGCAAACCTCATGGCACACTTTAGAAGGATTATATTATGAGGCGGAAGAATTGGATATAATATATTTCGTCGCCTTATTTTAAGCTTACACCACGCTTGAAACGAAATACGTTGGATTTAAAGTTTTTAAAATATGATTTTTTTACTGAACTGCGTCAAACGAATACCTGGCAAATTGTTAGACAAATAAACATTTATATAAAACTATATTTAAAAAATTCGGTTTTGCTCGCTTTTTTAGCAGTTTACACGTTTTAGTTAAAAGGCTACCAATATTTTTTAATTTAATATAATAAAACAAGGTTGCTGTTGGTATTTTTTTCGTTATTCAATGAATGGCCGAGTCTTTTCGGGAGTTAAAATTGTAATATTAATTTACAACGCTTTGGTTCAAAGCAGTCCTGTTCGATTGTTTCATATGCTCCCAATGTGGATAATACGCACTCCTAATGAAGTTTATCTCAACAGAAAAGTTACTATGATTACTGTTTGTTATTCAATTGCACAACCTTTCTTAGAGATTATGAATAGAAGGATTATAACTAGTGGATAGTTTAACGCTCTCGCTACACTTCGATTTTTTAGACAAAATGAGTGGGAGAGGGGAATTCAAGACATTACATACATCCATGTATTCTAACAGTTATAAAAAAAATAGTCTATAACAAAAATTCAAACCCGTGGCCTACATGATTTAAGCCGACGGTGTTGACCACTCGACCACGCAACGGTTGTCTTAAAAAAAATTGAAATTATACTATTATTTATTGATACAATTAGCAGCTATACAAAAGTGCGATACTATAAAATTAACCAAACATGACTTAATTCTAACGATTGCTTGAAAAATATCAAAATATTATGGGAAACTCATAAACCGTTCAAAAACAGCCTGATTATATATACTATTGAACTATTCTGTACGCTAAATCCTCTGCTCTAAGTGTCTGCGCGATACGCCCGAACAAGGTATAGGCGCTCATACGTCATATTATTACAAACCTCTCCATATATCATTCTGCAAAAGTAGACACTGCGGTCTCGGACGTATTCCTAGCTTACTATATCCACAGTGTGGAGGGTGGCCGGTTATGAGTTTTCAACTAGGATTTAATTTTACCCCTCTCGGTCATACGGAAAGTGGCACACCAATGGTATGCTGGTATGCACAACTATGTTTTAACTACACGGAGTTGGGTGTTTTTGATATTTTATTTTCAATCTTTGAATTCCGACTCCGAAATTTTTAATTTTATTCGCAAACGCGTTGACATAATTTAAAAATTGAAAAATGTCCTTTTAATTTAAGACTTTGACTGAAAATGCTTGATGTTATTTTGATACAAAACTTGAATTGTTCAAATTATGTACAATCAGACAAGTTTTGTTACTAAATACCTGGATTTCGCATCAGGGGTTCAAGTGCAAGTTTAGTGCTCAGTTCAAGTTCATATGTGAACTTGAACGGCTGAAGATGCCGAAAGGCAAAGCCTGGGTCGTTAGTGACAAAGCTTGTGTGAATCTTAATAGTATGAACGATTTAATTTTGAAAAATGTTCATTTATCACAGAATAAAGATTCTGGTTCTGAAGTAGTGTGGTCAACGTTTATCTTATTTGACAGCTGTGGTCACGGACTTAAAAACTCTGAACTAATAATTATACACTCTTTTGTACTAATTCCACATATTTTATTAATATGAGGTCCGGTTTATCTTATCACGAGCATTATTGAACGAACCAGTTGTGAAAGAAATATGAGTTAAATTTTATGTATGTATCCTTACTTATTCAATTATTTTTCAATTTATTGCAAACTTTTAAAACCTAAGTTGTGCATTACTGTTTTACAAAAAAATATTGACCTAAGCAAACTGTGGTTTACTGTTGAAAACTATTAAAAAATTTAGTAAATCGAGAAGAAATTATATTTTTAATATGTTAAAATGAATCTAAAAACTCCGGAATCGGTATTAAGACGATCACAAGATTAATAAATCACCAAATTGTTCGGGATTTAGGATTTCGAGGACCCTGATATTGGTATTGAAAGCCCTTTTATGAACTCAGCTATATACCAGTCCATAAAATCTTGCATATTTTATATCTGGCACCTTACAAACAAGTTAACAATTATCGTATAATTGAACAAGTAAAATACTTAGTGTTAATTGATATACTTAGTGAGTTACATCAAATGGCTTTTCTTTCCACTTCCATTACGCACTAAATATTTTTTTTATGATACGTTAAGCTGGCTTACCTTTGAAAGCTCTGCGCTAAAAGGTTAAGGCTCTACGCCGAAAGCCTTTACCCCTGTATTGTCTCCATTAAATAGCGCTCCTAAGCCGGAAGTTAAACGCACATCCATGCACATTACATCTACGTTACGAACAAATGAAAATGATTTAGCTATTTCACCGCTTATGTAGTTTTAGTTTTATGTACAGTTTACTGAATACATATTAGATTTGTTTCAATAACTAATTTAAAATGTGTGTAAGCAATGTTTTTTTGACTGACGTGGATTGATTTGGCTTTAAAAAAAGATTTTATTACTATTTTGAATGTGGAATGGAAAAAGGACAGCTTTTTTTGACAATAACGATGTATACAACTTGATACACTTTCGATGGTTTCGGCGGTAACTTTGTGGAAATTCATTTTAATAGAAAATTTAAATTAACTTTGATTATTCCACGTATTGTGTTACTAACTGTGACACGTGTTTCGCCTCTTTCAGAGGCATCTTCAGACTTACTATCGCAAAGTTTGCTTAAGTAATGAAGCAATTGATTCTAACATTTTAAAATTATAAAATTACAAAATGGAGGTTTGGGTTTTTTGTAATTTTGTAATTTTATAATTTTAAAATGTTAGAATCAATTGCTTCATTACTTAAGCAAACTTTGCGATAGTAAGTCTGAAGATGCCTCTGAAAGAGGCGAAACACGTGTCACAGTTAGTAACACAATACGTGGAATAATCAAAGTTAATTTAAATTTTCTATTAACATGATACACGTTTTATTAAAAGTTAGTATCTTAATTCACCTTTAAAAAGGAGCTGTGAGAATTGCAGTCATGAAAAAAAAGTTTTTCATATTATATTATATTAGTATTAACCAGATAAAGTCACTTTAAAATCAGTCTCCGTGCACTTGAAGTTTGTGTATATTTCATAATTTGCCCATTGCCCAAAATCATCAAAAAAAGTTTATTGCGTCTCCTGTAAAATTTTGATTGTGTTGGTTACGCTTTTTTTACTGTTTTTACTTTGACTCGAACCCGTGAGGTCCAGCACGGAAGCCCATAACTCTAACCGCTGCGCCATAGGACCCGACTCAAGAATGAAAGATTAACACAAATTATATCAGCACAAACGATCTTAGTATCAGTAATATTATTATTTTAAGGTAATAAATTTGTTATTATTATAATACTTTTCTCCGTTAAAATGGTTCATAATAATCATGTTGCCATATTTTAATTTTTATAATTTGTAAGATAAAAGATTTTAAGATTGACTTGAGCTTCACAGCTGGGCAAATTAAGGAAGTATTTCTATTATTTCTGCACGCCTTTTGAAGTTTTTTCATTAATCTGATAAATAATTTTCAAAAACAACCGGAAAATTTACGAGAATTTTCCAAAACTTCATCACGATAACAAATTACTGACTATTTTTTAATCTCATTTCCACGAGAGAATTTTTCCGCAATGGAAATTCTCTTTTCTTAAAGGCTTTTTCGCAATATGAGAATAAGCCCCGAATTTTCCAGGGCCGCAAGAAAGATGGCATCCGTTCAAAAAAACAAACCGTGACACCTCCAGGACAGGAAAAGTAGATTTATAGCCCGATTGGTAAGTGAAAAATCCGAGATTTTCCCTTAGGATATATAAATATTCGTACTTACTTATAACACAGGCGCGCTCCTCTTACAGATTTCAAAAAGTTTTTTTTTCCTTAACCTTTCAATAATATTTTTGTTTACTTTTAAGAGAAAAGTTTTAACTTACAGATTACTACTGACTGGTATCGTCAAAATTAGGTTCTTCTAAGCTTTGTTTCAGGGAATGTGAATTTGTACTGCGGAAACCAAAAATATTAAAAAAAAAAAAATCGTATTGATTTCATATACATATTTAGACCGGTTTCACTCACAGCAAGCTGTCTTCTGATGGTGCTAACGATAAGTGAAACTAGTGCTGATCTATATTAAAAACATATATTACAAAATATGTGTTTCCAACAAACACAGTTTACAGTAAACATGGATCGCGAGTTCGTTCGTGAGATATCTCAAAAGTTTGACAGCGAGGTAGGAAAACATTTAAACCCAACGATTCTTAATTTCCACAACTATGACGAAACACTGTCTGAGAATCGTTTTAGACCGAAAGCAGTTCTGCTCGAGAACCCTCCATAGATCTTATGTCGACTAAAATTGACAACTCTAGAACGAAATTAGCATCACGAAAATGACTCTCTTTGTTTGACTTTTTTGTGTACTGTATGTGTGTATGTATGTATGCGCATGTGTGTGTACATGTACGGATATATTATGGAGAAGCATATAGATTGTGATTTGCAAAATAATGCATATAGAGTTCCCGTAAACTTTTTATTTCTGTAGTGATCACGTCTTTCTGTCTGAAAACGATGGTAAGGGGGATACAATCTACAATTCTTCAAAAACTTTATCGATGAAGAAGACAAGAAGAACCTTGACACTAGCGCGTCCTGGTACTTAAAGCTCCATGAATTTGATATAAAAAAAACAGTAATCATATTAAAAAGGAATTTGAAAGGTTCAAATTTAATATTGGAATTCCGCTAAGTACCTTCAGTCAAAATCTTAAATAACATTTTAAAATGGTTTTATACATTTCAAAACAACTATTTTTATTAAAACTAGTATAAAAAAAATTTGAGCTGCCATTCCCGCGTGCAAACACTTATTTTAAGCAGTCTGAAATACTCAACACAATCTCAAATTGATATTAATGAATTTAAGTATTAAATCTTATTATAATATACACAAAGAACAGTCATTTAATGATTTCTGCATTATAAAAAGATCAGAGAAGTACCACAATGCGTCAAAACAAACTGATATTGCAAAGCTTTTTTTAATATAACATAATTTATGCGAGCAAGGGTTCTCTTATTTTAATTTAATAGTTTAATAGTTCAAGATCAGGCTCGATACTATAAAAAAATATTGTTATTACAGTGCATCTAATATCGAGATTTTAAATTTAACTTTGACTTTAGGAATAACTTAATAAATGTTTTTTATTGTATTGTGTATTACTCTAAAAAATGATTAAGTTATTTTATCACAGGAAAAGTTTGGAAAGTCCTGGAAAAGCCATACATGTATACTGAAGATTTTGAATTTGGCATAATACAGCTATAAGAAGTCAGAGTGGTTTGGTAAAAGTTATTTTGTTATAAAAGATGAATGATAAAGTTAATTTGTGATGAAAAAACTACTTTAACAAAAGGGTATCGTTCTTTGTGTTGTATTATTATAGGTTAACCAAAAAGAGCGGTCTGTAAAAACAAAAAAAGATCTCTTGTACGGCAGGTGCTCTTATAGCAATGAGTAAATATATACTACATGTATCTTAAGTAAACTGTTCATTTGAAAGGAAAATAAGAAATTATTTTTTCAAGGAATTGATGTGTTTGTAAGACGTAGAAGTAAGGTGCAACAATTAATTTACTACCATTTCATATTTATTTAAATTTAAATCTAATATTGTATTTATCGTGCCCTATGGCGCAGCGGTTACTTTTCTTGGCTTCCGTGTCGGATTTCACGAGTTCGAGTCCCAGTTAGGAACTTTGGTCAAAAACTTAATTTACTGGAACTTGAAATTAATAGGCATAAACAAAACTTCTTAAATTAACAAACAATTATCAATCCATCACCGTTGCTAAAACCCCTAATGTATCAAACAATTCAAACCCCTAATGTAATTTAATATTTAAAAATGAATGTTTGTTTTTTTGTACTTTATGCGTTGTCACACCGCTCATCCGATTGCAATAAAACTTTGACAAACGTTTTGCTTGCACTTTCGAAAAGGTTATAAGCATAGTAAAGTTTACTTACAGTAGGTCTTAAATATAAAAATCAATGTTTGTATGTCTGCCATACAGTTTATTTTGACAACATATGCTTGCACTTAAGCGAAGGTTACAATACAATTAATTTACAGTAGGTGGCGAATGTATCGTACTATAGACAATCGGCAGCAAACATCAAACAGACAGAAACACTTTATTTCTTTGAGCGGGATTGCAACGCTTGCCGGGAACCGGCTTGTTAATAATAAATATCAGTTTAATTCATCTTGATTATAAATTTTGATGGTAGAATAAATAAAAAGATGTATTGTGTATCTCTTTTGAGCCAGTATATATAGCTGAGCTATGTAAGTTTAAGCATAGTTCTGACGATGGCGAAAGCCGAACTTGTTTTTAACTAATATTATAAAAACTGTAGAACTTAATACGTTACTATTTTTACCCTATCATATTGGAATTCTACAAAGTAAATCCCAATTCAATCTATAATATGTTACACGCTAGAAGTGGGTAAGTTTATAAAATAAAACTAATTCTTAATAATATTGCAGTGTTCAATACACTTCATTAAAAAAAAAAGTATTGTTTGTACGCATACTATTTATATTACGCATAATATTAAATTTGAATATTATCTTTTCTATTTTTATGACACTACCTAAAAATTTCAATCGCATGACGATACGCTTCTGTCAAAGTTGAAGCTTTAATATGGATATTCACAGACCCAAAAGCTCTTCAAATATTAAACATAAGACTATACTAGATGTATAAAAGAAAATTGGATAAAAAATAAGCTTTTATAAAGCGATCTAGCCTCTCGAATATATGTTGGATCTATAAACACCCCATAACAGCTCATCCCTTTGTAGGTATTATTTTTTTATTATTGGCTATAACACCTTTACTCTTTTGTGTCTAAGGATGTCAACTCAACTATCGAGTACCTACTTGAAATTGTTTATTGAAATCTGGTAATATAAAAACATTTTTTTATACGATGATCAAAAGTATGATTCCTTTTTTTTACAAACATATTAATCTGTCTACATCTAAATAAATTATATAAAATACTAGACGGTTTCCGGGAAGATTTTTAATGACATTCAAAGAAAGAAACTATTTATATTTTAATTGTGTTTATTCAAGTGCATGTTTTATTTTTCCGTCTGTTTGACGTTTGAAGTTTGCTGCCGATTGTATATGGTACGACACATGATCCACTTATTGTAAGTTAATTGTTTTATAACCTTCACGCAAGTGCAAGCATAAGTTCTCAAAACGAACTGTATGACAGACATACAAACATTGATTTTTATATATAAGACCAAATTTAAGTTAGTTCACTATGCCTTTAACCTTTCCGGAAGTGCAAATAAAAAAATTGTCAAAGTTTTAGTGAAATTGGATGAGCGGTGTGGTAACGCATAAAGTACGAACAAACAAACATTCATTTTTTATATATTAGATTATTTATTTAAATAGTCGATGTGATTTTTGCTCCCAGAGTGAACCGTTAACATTGACTCCCTGTGAAGTTTATCTTAACAAAAGTTATTCTACGATAACTGTTTGTAATTTTACTCAGTTTTTTAACCTTTATTTTTTTAAAACATAAGGTTTCTTAGGATAAGACTAGGTCAGGATGGGTGGTTTTATAATCAATTTAACGGTCAAACGAGTAAAAGAGAATTAAAGACATCGCAGATATTCACAAATTATCCTTCCTTTCTTTGACTATATTCGCTCCTTATGTAGTGCATATGGCCACCACGTGGCACCTTCATGTTTCCTTGTCTTTCGCCAACTGTTTTGCTTCCTCACATGACATGCCAGCATCCCTCAGTTACGCCGAGTTCATAATAAAGATAGTGCCTACAAATTATCATTGCAACTAAAACCAACGATGTTGATCACCTGATTATAGCATCAAAAAAAGTGTAAGGAGTCGGAAATGTACACATTTAGGAAACATATATTATCAGGAAAACCTCCTTAAAAATATATTTGAAAATTCACACCGTATCACAGAATCGTAGTATAGTGTCTTTTACAAGACAAATTTGAGAGATAAACATGTACATATTGGTAATTGGTATCGTTTGTCTAAGAAAATAATCAATTTATCTGAAGTATAAATCAATTTGATAGGTTGACTGTGAAGTCCTATTTAACCTTTTAATTATTTAATTCATCCCCTCGTTCTCATTTCGCTTCCTTGTTTTAAGGCTAATATCCCTTTAGACCCTTCATCAAAATTGATAAGGTCCGTCAAATATTTTAGATCGCGTCCTCAATTTATCAGTTAGAAATTGTTACGATACTTTTGTTAGGCAGGCATTAACTTTATAATCCTGTATCTATAAATTCATTTTTTTTTTATAAAAGCAAAATCGATAACCTTCTTATTAAGCTTTCGATAAAATTTACATGTGTTTTGATTGTTATCAGTTTAATTTAAATACACAAAAAATTGAGAACAAATAAATCAATTTTGATGCTAGACTTGAGATAAAGAATTTGAATGTTTTATGTAGTTCAAAAAATATTGATGTTAAATGCATTGCAATGCATTGTCTTTTTTTCAATTATCTTTCGTCAATATAAGTAAGGATTTTAAAATAGTTGAAAAGATGTTTTGTGTATCACTTTTGAGCTAAGTCAATGTAAGCTTAAATGTTTTAGACGATGGCGTTAATCCGAAATACACAAACAAATATATTGTAGAACATAAAATACATTAATTTATATACATCCAGGCACTTGGAAACCCGGGTCGTTAGCGACGAAACTCATGGAAAAGTACAAAATTCAAACAATTCAAATTTGATAAAATACATTGATATTATATTAACTCTTATAATAATGAAGTTTTACCAAGTATATGCAAATTCAAAAAAATATATTCCTTTATTTTATACGGAACTACCAGGACTTCGAAAGTCGCCAAGTCGGTACCAAATAAATTTGTATACCCCTCTTAGCAAGACTAGTAAAGTACGATCATTTTAAAATTTAACCTTTCGAATACTGACTGCGAAGCCTGCAGCGGTAAGCGTTGTAGGCTTCCGTATCTGATATTACGGACTCAAGTTCCAGTAAGTTCAGCATTTTTTCGATTTATTGATTTTTGTTCAAAGGGATGTCTATTCACTAGTCTTGTACTAACTTTATCTTTATATTCTTATTTTTTCCTTTAAAAAAGATAGGTTAGGTGACTAAGTAACTAACAGTTATCGTAGAAAAAAATCTTTTGAGATACCTCCATTAGGAGGCCATATGCTCCAGATTAAAAGCGTGCATGGATAAAAAAAGTTCTTTAGTACAAAATGATGCTGTCTTCAACAATTTTAGTAAACACAAGTAATTGATATTTTTCCCACTACAAGGTATTATGATTGTAAGTTTAAAATCTCTCTTTTAAACCTATACGTCAATTGAAATATAATATACTTGAGTATTGTATCGAAATTTGATACCTTTGTAGCATCTCTACATTCTGATTTTTGTTTATTGTTTTCGTTGCTGTACGCTCTGAATACTGCAACAGTCAAAGCTTTACTGACGTAGAAACCAATGCCAAGTCCTAATCTGTTTGAGCTGATCCACTTTAGCCTCAATCCCCTTAGCCGCTAAGCTCAAAGAACGTGTATTGTATTTTATTAGCTTAATGTATATTAGCGGATTACTGATAGGAAGTGTATTCTAATGGCGAAGAATTAATATTTTTAATATGTCATCGTTCATAAAATAATCCAAATAAATGTTTGTATTTAGAAAGCTGTAGATGTATTGGTAATCATTAACACTAGAGTCTGAAACCATCTGACAGTTATTTTGGAATGGCAGCCGTGCCAGTGCTGCCAATAAAAAAACACAACTCACTCAATAGTTATTATTAAATATCATTTGTAAATATTGTACATACCTAAGAATCGTAGTTGTCTCTAATAACCGTTATAAATATTCCAAAAATACTGCTGCCTGGGGAGCGAAACTAATTCCTAAACACGAATTCATCCAAATAGGACCCGAATAAAGCCCTACTTGTGCCGAACTGGCGTTAATGTGTGTACCATGCAGTATATGTCGAAGTATTTCTTCTTAATAATAATAATTATTGAGTGAGTTATGTTTTTTTATTGGCAGCACTGACACGGCGGCCATACTAAATTAACTGTCAGATGGTTACTGATTACCGATTTTTCTTTGCTGCGAAAATCTAATTTTTTAAATCTTGAAATTAATTTAAATATTATCAAGGATGTTCTACTGAAATCACTTGGTGGGCCAAATAAACAAATGTGAAATAATAATAAGTTTTTTTATACAAATAATAGAAAGAGAGATGAAAAAATCCATTTACGCTACATTATGTTGCATAAATTTTAATTTTAACGTAAGGGAGAAATGGCTTTTGAAATCATACATATGTTTTGCAATAAACATGCATTCAAATTAAAAAAACTGTCAAATTAATTTTATTTTTATCTAAAAATTATATTACAAAGTTTTATGTGACTAAAAGTGAGAGTATTGATGTTATTATCAAGGCAGATTCAAAACAAGAGGTGCCTACGGTTTATAAATGATTGTTTTTGCATGCAGAAAATGGTAAAAATATATTTAAGAACGTTAAAAAACCTTTTATGTTTTCACATCATTAAATTCACGTAGAAATTACGCAAAGACTTACATATACAACTAATACTTTTTGATAAGACTTAATTTTTAAATAAATAATTTCAATTCATTTTGATAAAACTTAAGTTCAAATAAACTAAAATGTTATTTTATTATAATGTTTATTCGTCGACCAGTAGAATCGCAAAATTATCAATTTTATATTAAAAAAGAATTTCCACTAAGATATATTGATTCTGTCAAAAATACCCTTTTCCAGTAGGCCATAAAATACAAAATTCAAAATATAAATACTCACTCAAATTATTCCGAAGAACAAAAACATTTTAAGCCCGAGCGCTCTCGCAAAATAAATTTCATTTTGATTTACCATTCCGTTGAAGCATTAAACCAAAATAAAGTATTAATTTCTATGAAGTTTCACAGTGCAAAACATTCGACGAAATATTTTTCTGGAACATCGATCAAAGATGTTAATCTGACTCCCTTTCAAAAATATACTCTTCTGAGAAACTTTACCAATGCCCTCCCGTATTAGGGAAATTCTAATTTTATACAGGTTTTACGATTTTTTTCTTGCTTTGGATTTGTTCAAGGATTAGTGGAAAGAGGTTAAATGATTTACTAGTCGCATGTTTTTAACAGTTTTTGCTTTTTATTGAAAACATCAGCGGAAAATAGTGAAGTTGAAATAATTATTTGTACCTAGGGCTTTGAATTAACCGTATAAAAGTAATAACTGGTCTTCTTAACTGTTAAAACCAAAAATATTTTTAAAAAAATGTTTTTGTTTACAATGTGTACTAATTAATATGTTCATACTACAAAAAAGGAGATTCAATTTTTCATTAATATGCCCGCTTCCAAAGTGGAGAATATGAATTCTAAATGAAATGTATATCGAGAGAAAATTTTCAATCACTTGACATTATCATCATTTGATAATACTCTTCATGAGTAAAACCAGTTCTGATTTCTGAGAACTACTCGTTCAACGCGGATGAAGGGATTTAAATGTAACACCAAAACACGGATGGGCATAAATTATTTTTCCAGAAAATGTTAGAAATAAATAGAGCACAGTTAAATAGTTTACCAATTTTAAATGAGCAGGTAAATCTGCCAAATACCCAACTTTTATATCATCCTATATGTAAGTAAATATAATTATAAATTTTCCAACAAACATATTGAATATAATTCTGTAAATTACTCACCATTTAAATGTGCAGGCATTCAAATGGTTTAATTCATTTCGCCTGCAATGGCTTTAAGCTTAGTGATATATTTATTTACTAAAAGTAAGCTCATATTCATCCGTGCACTTGAACGCCTGAAGACGCTGAAAGGCGAAGTCCGGGTCGTTAGTGACAAAACTTGTGTGAATGTACATAATTTGAACAATTCAAATACATACATATATGTATAACAGATTGAAGGGCGGCGGAGTCCAAATCGACACCAGACAAATTTGCGTAATATTTGCATTGCATTGATAGAGATATCATTGTAGATTACAATAAATATCAGCTAATATTTATTGGTATTTAACGAATGGTTCAAATAAGAAAAAATGCAGTGCGAATGTGCATCATAGCAACCCGAAGGTTAATACCCTACATATGAATAGTTGAATGAAGAAGCTCATTTTGTTTTAGGCAGAAATGAATGTTAACCGTCTAAAATAAGCCGAGTGACGGTTTTTTAGCAACCAATAAACCGATTAACCAGTTTCAGCTTACACTGAGTTACACTTACCTTACTTACACTTAACCTAACTAAATCCAATTACTTGAATTTCTAAAATGTAAATAAAAATGTTTCCATGTTGTAAAATAACCAAAGAGCTCTATGCTTTGTGAGAAAAAAGGTTCGGGTTAAAAATTTCCATTGCATTTCGACAGTCGATAAAGAAATATCGTTTAAAACCTGTTTTTGCTCCAAGTGGGGAGTGCGTAGATTTTTTTATGAAAGGTAGAAAGATGGCGTTATGGGAAAGCTTCCTGCTTGCTAGTGGGCTATTTTTATGTACTTTTATTCAGGTTCTTAAAGGTTGAAAGGTAAGACATGAAAAATCTGAATTGAATCTTTTATTATATCAACACACATACCGTATATGCAGTGGTGTAGTGGAGCCAGGTTAACGACCTGGCGCCTTTAAATGAGCCAGGGCGCCGCCCTGCCACCTTAATGACTTGTAACTTAATTTTCAAGTATGGTACATACTTATAATATATTCCAAATACTGTTCGTAAAATTTAAAGGCATTATATAAAAATTTATCTACCTGACCGATTTTACAAAAAAAAAATATGTACACATGTAACGTGAAGAAATACCACCCCTCTTTCTACGATATAAAAAAATGCGCGTTTTTTTTATTGATTTAATTGTTAAACTTATGGTTTTTGAGCTTCGGACGGATATAAAAAAAATAAGGAAGAAATCAATGACCGACCTGGTAAATTTTTATTTATCACTACACCACTGAGTATATGTCTAAAATTAGCACAGTATCGAAAACTTAGATATATATATCCTTATATGTATTAAATGACCAGTGATATCCAAAATTTACATCTGTAAATATATATCTTCATCTTCAATTTACGCAGTAATTAACAGCATATTTGAGAAACTTACATCAAAATCATTTACATTCACTTTGAATAATAATAAATAGACTAGTTAGTATATAAACTAATTGACGAGCGCTAGACAGTCAAAATAAACTAGGGCTCAGGTCAGTGGAAGGATACCTGCGGCCTCTTGGTTACTCTAACGCAGCCTTTTGACTTGGTCAAAATATTCACTTTCATCAAAAAATTATACGCAAGCGTTTGGAAAAAGAGCGTAAACAACCCATTATATGTTGATCCATTATATGATCGAAAAAAGGGGAGATGGGGTGTCAACGTTTCTTTACTGCGGCCTTATGCTGAATTAGATAAATAAATGAGGCTTTTATAAATGAAAAGGTTCCTCACCCTTGTCTTAGGTTATGTTAGTATACAAGCGTGAGTCAAAGTAGAAATGAAATTTCGGTTAGGTTAAGCTAAATATGCTTAATAAAAGAAGGATGAGAATGACAACAATACGTTGAAATTGTTGAGGTTATGTGAAATGTCAGATGACAGTAACTTAACAAATGCGTAATTGCGCGTACATTGCAGTGGACAAATGCGTGATTATTTTTATGATTCTGTAAAATTTAGCTATATATGTTAGGTAATTCGCACATTTAATTTTTAAAGTATTCGTTTTTTGTCTCGTGTTAACGGTGTTTGGTTAAAAACGTTAAATATAAAATTAACTAGGAAACTAATTGATTATCTGTTTCATGTACGTTAAGTTTAATTCAAAAAAACATCATTAAAAAGAGCATAACAAATATGTCTTTAATATTGATAAAGTTGTCAAATATTATGGATAGTTTTTGGAGATTATTTCACGTAGAAATAAAATAATCCCTACGTTATACTGTAAAACACAACCCCATTGAAAATATTAGCAACTTGAGACAGCAAATTTAAAATGTAAAAAAAATTGGAGTATTCAATTTCGATTATGATGATTGGGCTGTCAAATAAATGTTCTAAAACGACCCTTCATTTAAACTCACTACCCTCCAGTAACATATTTATACTGGAAACGTAAAAAAATATCAAGGCGTCCATATAAGAGAGTATGTCGTTATCATACGTTGATAACACGAAAACAGCTTTGATATTTTTAATGATTTTGAAATTTTTTTAACTTTTTGAAAATATTTTGAATAAAAAAATGTCTGCTGTAAAAAAAATATTGTTTTTACTCCGTCGTTAATTTGGCATAGTAAACTTTTTATGTTCAAAATACGTAAAAAACATAGCAGCTGCAGTAAATATAATACGGTTCATATAAAAATAAGTTTATTAAACTTTTAAGAGTTTTTTTTTATATTTACTACGAATAAATTAGTGAAAATAAGTGTCGAAAATTACTGGGGGAATTTACGATTTGACGTAAGACTGATAACCAGTCAACTTGGCCTATATCTGTGTAGCTTGTATGGGCCCTTGGGGATTTTGTTATCAACATCCCATTTTCTTAATGAATGCCATTGGTGGAAGTATCGTTTGCTCTCTCAGTGACGTCACTTGAGTGGCTGGAGTCTGTATAATTGGTTATTTTTTTTGTTGTAGTTTTTACTTTACTCAAAAATTCACGACGTCCCTGTAATTAAAAGTGGTTTGTTGAACGTACTTATGTGATATTTTATTACAAGAAAAACATATTATATTGTACATAATTTTCACATCATTTGTTTTGTGATCAGAAGAATTATTGTTTTGACTTTGCAAAGGCAAAAAGACTTTTGCCTTTTTTACATTTAGATTTAATAATTCTTGCGATGAGTAGAACCAGTCCAAACATTTAAATACATAATTTTAAATTTGAACGATTCAAATATAATATTAAAATTAAACCTTTAGTCAAAATCTCAACAAAAAAAAATTGAATTAGTACAAAAGTCTGTTTTTTTAACTGGATGACTGCCACAAACTAGATATCTCGTCAATTTTTTCTATCTCAACACACCAGAGACGAGTTACCTCGTCAGTAACTAACTAAATTAATAATTTCAAATTATAGCCGGCGTGGTAGGTACAAACGAACTTTTTTCTACGGCAGCCAAAAGGTTAATAATGTTTTTTGACCAGGAATTGTTAGTGAAAACCGAATAAGTTGCTATTCAATGAAAAAATAAATCGATTAAAAATATTGACGCTTTGAGCTTTAATTGGGTCAAAAATGTAATTAAATTTTGATCCCAATACTCCAGAAAATACATTAAGTGACGTATTGTTCTATTGAAACTTCTCTTTTCATTCTGGATTATTTTTGTCGCTTTTTTTCAGAATTAGAAAGATTTCGCCATCAACAATGATATTAATTTTAATTCTTTGGGGGTGCTTTGGCGGAGAGCCTGAAATTTTTGCGGGAAATTCCCTGCGTTAAAAATAATTGAAAATTATCCGTCTCCATCGGTGTCCACCACTTAACAAAGGATTCCGATAATGGAAAGATATAGATATATTTTTAACCAAGTTTTCCATTTTTATTTCGATATTCTTTCGTTAATATTTCCATCACTTTTTACTTGAAAGTATAATTGAGAAACTGGAAAAAAATATACAGAATTATTACATATTTTACCAGATCAAACCCTCAAAATAAATTTTTGACGATGTTTAAATGAATGACTCAAAAAAATTTCATCCAATCATATAACCATAAAAACATATTTTTGTTACGACAATCAATTTTGTTAAGTGGCATATACTCAGATATAAAAAAAGCAAAGAATCTATTTGTATAATTAACGCGTTTTTTAAAAAGTTTGGATTAGCGTTTTCTTGCAATTAATTAGTTGATTTGATAATGACATCTAAGTCTGACTTCCTCTGAAGATTTGTTACAGTTAGTTTAAATAATCACTTACACATATTTCAATATTGAGCAAATACAATCAAATATCAAAGTTTTACATTCAGAAATGAAAACTACTTATAAAGCTTTATTATAAAAACTAATTGATTTCAATCATCTATCTACAATAAATTCTACATCGACCGTGTTTCTCATATAACTTGTTGTAATAAATATATTAACGTATGTAATTTAATTTAGATTAAGAAACCTTACATTTTTTTTATGTCATCGTCGGATAATGATACCGAGGGGTTTTCTAAAAAGATGCCTTCTTTCAAATCCAGGCATGCTGTAACGTATTTAAGTATATTTTTTATATTCACGAAGGTTCGGCATTTATAAAATGGTAATTAAACTTCTTTTCTATCATAATTTCTTTATTTATTTATTTTTTTTTTTTTTTTAAACCATGTCCGCTCCCAATGTGGAGCATATGGACTCCTAATGGAGTTTATCTCAACAGAAGTGTTTCTACGAGAACTGCTTGTTACTCAGTTGCTCAACCTCTCTTTTTTCAAAGAGAGTAAGGATAGAAGAATAGGGCTAGGACAGGATTAGTGGTAAGCTAATCGCTCTCGGTACGCCCCGTTCATAGGATAGGATGGGTGAAAGGGGGGAATTCAAAACATCACATACATCCATGCCTTTGAACAGAAATTCATAAATTGATTGAAAAATCAATTTATAAAAACTGTTCGTACCGGGATTTGAACCGGAATTTCTTTATTACTCAAAAAATATCTTAATAATATTATTACAGTATAAAGTATTTATCATTTTTTTAAGAAGAGTTCACTGTCAATTCTTGATAGGAAGGCGTTAATTTAAGAATTGAAAAATCGTTCATGTTGTTATAATATTTCTTTTATCCATGTATGCGCCCAATATTGAGTATATGATCTTTTAATAAAGAAGTTTTTCTGAGAAAAAAAATTGTTACTCAGTCGCTCAACTCCACTTTTTCGAAAAGAGTAGTAGGGATGTTAAAGATAGAGCAGGGCGGGGCATGTGGTTTGCATATCTTTTTCGAATTATAATTTTAGAAATGAAATAGTGAGGGGGGTTTTTAAACATCACAAACGTCCATGCCTTGGAACAGAAATCGAAAAATCGATTATGAAAATACAGCTCGTGCTGAGAATCGAACTCTTAAAGTTCGGCATGAAAGCTAATGACGTTGACCACTGTGCCATGAACCCTCTTTTTGGAATCGACATCAGAAGAGAGTCACATTGCTACCATAAAGCAACAGTGAAATAAAATGAAAAATGTCGGTTTTAAGCTAAGTATGCCAATCAATTGCTGAAAGATAAACCTTTATAATGAAACGCCGAAATATTTTAATTCAAAAAGAAAATACTTCATTTGAAAGAAAAAAATACATTTACAATAATTGATATTGCCATGTGACTTCAAAGCATCAGCGATTAGTAAAATAACTAGATACATATCATAGTATACAAAAAAAACTTTCTATTACCATTTATCCGATATCGTTAAAGAAACTAAATAAATCTGTAATTCGCTTTAACTTTAATGTTCAATTATCTTGAAACTAGTATTTTCGACTTATCCCACTGTTGCTTTAAGGTAGCGACATGTCCGCAAATAAAAATGAAAAAACTTATAGTAACATTTTTGTGTAGTGTAACATTAGTGTGTAGCCATAGTACATATAATCAAAATATGCGAAAAACTTTAAATAGCTCACCACTCAATGGGCTTAGACGAGTTCGTCGTAAATACATGGCTGATTATAGATTCACTATTCAAGGATAAGTATCTAAACATAGTTTTAAACTATTCCTCCATGAAACTTATTCAAACCTTGGCTTCAGACATTAACCGTTCACATTCTACTGTAACATTACATATCATATATATATATATTATATAGTCTCAAATTAGCGTAGACCTCTCACATAACTTATCGATTTTGCCTAATCCTTGGTCCTGTATAATTTGTAAGGTTCCGCCAAAGTAAATTTATCCTCCATTGTTGCCTCAGAGGTTTCGTATATAAGCTTCCTCAAACATACGCACATTAAATTATTTCCCGTTGCCGATAGTAATTATTTCAATAAGTTTACCAATCTGAAAATATTGACAGATTCACTAAATATGTATCATATCGCAAAAACGACGTGTTGTGGCAAAAGGCGTTATTACCGAACGAATATATTAATACCGATATTCAAAAAAAGTTGAAATAAAGCAAACAATACGACGAATTGGAATCATAATGCCAGGCGAGTAAACCAATGTCAGTTTTTTGATATTTCATGTCGTATACTGTAATTAAAAAATAAATCATTATCATAAACGGGGGAGTTTCATTAATAATTTAAGTATCGTAAAACTATCGGTCGATTGGTCAATGGGCTCAAATCCCGGTACAAACAGGTTTAATAAATTGATTTTTCAATCGATTTATGAATTTCTGTCCAAATGCATGGATGTATGTGATGTCTTAAATTCCTCCCTCTCACCCATCTTATCCTATGAACGGGGCGTATCGAGAGCGATTAGCTTTCCACTAATCCTATCCTAGCCTTATCCTTCTATCCCTCCTTCCTTTGTAAAAAGAGAGGTTGAGCAACTGAGTAACAAGCAGTTCTCGTAGAAACACTTCTGTTGAGATAAACTCCATTAGGAGTCCATATGCTCCACATTGGAAGCGGACATGGGTTAAAAAAATAAATAATACACCAAATTTGAATCGTTCAAATTATGTACATTCACACAAGTTTTGTCACTAACGACCTTGGTTTCACCTTTCGGCATCTTAAGTCATTCACGTTCACGGATGAACTTGAACTGACAACGTCATGATTGTGCAATGACTTAGTAAAACTTCATTACAAGTATGTATAATATTTACTAAACGGCAATTCAAATTCATTTATGAGCTTTAACTCCCGAAGATGCCGAAAGGAAAAACCCGGGTAGTTAATAACAAAACTTGTGTGAATGTACATAGTTTAAACAATTCAAATTTAATATTTAAATTCCACCAAGCACCTTTAGTCGAAATCTTAAATCTGTTAAAACCCATCAATTCTAGAACCAGTCAATATTGATTTAACTTTTAGTAGGCTTAAAAATAATATTTTTAATTCACCGAGAATAATATATAATAATTAAAATATGTGATAATTTCTTCATTAATGCAAGTCCGCTACCGTTGTAAGGGATATGGACTCCTAATAAAGTTTATCTCACGGACGTGTTTCTACGAGAAACTGCTTGTTATCCAGATGCTCAGGACCAGTGGTTAGTTATCAATCTTATTACGTCTCGATTTAAGGATAGAATTGGTGGGAGTGGTAGTTTAAGACATCACATACATCCATGCTTTTAAACAGATACCTTCTATTAGAAACCTAATTTATATTTTTTCAATTGTCAAATTTAATTGTGTTTAACCTAAATATACTTTAAAACATGAAAAAAACAGATGCACATGAACGTAACATCTATTTCTGTCGTCTGAAAACACTTATTACATTTTCCTCTAACACATCATTTTTTTAATATTGTTTTTGCTATAAATCTAACAGTAACACAAGTTATGTGCGAAATGTTTCCCGGACTATCCACCGCAAACAGATGATTTCGGCATGTTAAGAGATGACGGCAATAAATTTCCCTTATCTGCCTACTACTTAGTTTATTTGTACGTATTAGACAAAGGCCTAATCACTGTTTAACAAACTAAGCCAAATTATATTTCAACAATTTACAGCTTAACATTCGGAGATACTTAAAAGTAATATTTCTCAGTCCTAGATTATCTATGACTTTTCTTTTGAATAGTTATATATAATTCATAATACACTCTTTTGTACTGAATCCACATTTAATAAATAAGACAAGATTGGTTTTTCTCTAGGAAATCATTTTAAACTGATTTAAATTTGCAGTAATACAGTCCTATTTATACTATATTTATATATAGCATATGGTCTCCTAATGAAGGTATCTCAACAGAAGATTTTCAACAAGAACTCTTGATTACTCAGTCACTCAACCTCTCTTATCCAAAGAGAGTAGTATGGATAGAAGGATAAGGCCAGGGTAGGATTAGTGAATAACTAATTGCTCTCGCTACACCCAGTAAGTAAAAGATTGGAAAGGGAGAAAAGAAATTTGTAAACATCACAAACACGCATGTCTACGAACATAGCCCGATAAATTGATCGAAAAAATGGTGTTCGTACTTGGAGTCGAACCCGTGAAGTCTGGCATGAAAGCCCACAACGCCCAAGGTTTAATGACTTTTTTTTGTTAAAACACATAAATTCCATTCCTTTATAAATAGGAGCAGAAATAATCTATAAAATAATATGTATTAATAATCATTTATTCATAAAATGACAAGATTAGTAGTAATAGAAAAAATTTCCGACATCACAAAAAGACATTTCAAAACATGTTCTAGATTGACTTTTAAGCTTTCGATATTCTGTTGTAAGTTGCTGAGTGCAGACGATTCCTTAACTGAGAGCTTATTTGAAGCCTGCATAAGTTTAGAGAGTCGGTGAATAAAAAAGCTATTGCCGGGAAAGTCTCTGATATCCGACGCTGTCCTGGAACAGG
The DNA here is from genome assembly GCA_030503985.1 of Himalopsyche tibetana. Taxonomy (NCBI): domain Eukaryota; kingdom Metazoa; phylum Arthropoda; class Insecta; order Trichoptera; family Rhyacophilidae; genus Himalopsyche; species Himalopsyche tibetana. The sequence continues at coordinate 5,640,984 of JAPJYX010000052.1, read as the reverse complement.
CGCCCTAAGCCACACTTCCGGTAGGCGCCAGCTGAAAACGAGCTTCCTGCGACCGTCTGAAAAATTCATGAGACGTGAAAAAAGGTTCTGATCGATCGTTAGCCTGCAAACTGCGGGAATCGAACTGTCATTTCGGCAGGGAATAATTTGATCTCAGCAATTCCCAATGACAAGTTGACATACTGATGATTCGGAGAAAATTTAATGGGAGGAACTGTCGAAGTTGTGCCTGCGTTAGAAAAAACGATGCCTTTTATTTTATCAGTTAAGTCGCAAAATTGGAAAAATTTAAAATAGTGTCTTTTTAAATAGCACATTTTTTACGTCTCATCTCACCGATCAAAGAGAAACAACTTTTTTAATTACAATTTTCTACTGTAAACATAACAACATCAAAAAAACGGTACAATCTGAAAATCTTAGTTTTGAGAAAATGAAAAAATCTTAAATCTAAAATTTTTAAATCGATGCATGGATGGAAAGCACGTCTAGTGATTATTGATATGGATGCTTTCTAGACTTATCACTTGGTAACGGTGATTGAAACATTTTATTTTACAAATATATTCTTTTACAAAGAAACAGTTTATAAAACAAATTAGCTCACTTACTTACATATGTGAGTTTGCATGTATGTTTGTATGCGCATGTGTATATTTATGCTTGGATATAGTTTATGATATAGAGAAGTATATATTAAATAACTCCACGTAAACTGTTTTTACTGTGGATTGCTCATCTCTAAAACGATCACGCCCTTTCATCAGCAATAATTTAAAAGGAATACAAATTACAAAAACATCAGCGTTGAAGGATACTCCAAGAACTTTAAAGTTTACCCACCCTAAGGCTTTAATATAAAAAAAATGTACAACTTATTATACTAAAAACATTCAGGTTAAACTTCTTAAAAAATTAATTCATATATAAATTGCTGTTAACAATTATTTTCGATAACACAAAACTTGAAACACAAAAAGGAAAGAAATTATAACGTAAACATTTTCATTAAAATACTAACAATATTTGTTAGAAATAATAGTAAATTTTTCAATGTTTATACTTCATTAAATGTGTCATGCTTTTTTAATGATAGAAGAATAAGTTGATTATTTTACGGTAAGCTTTGCTTGCTTTTAACGCACTTTACGCCGGAGCTTATCGAGTGTCAACATTGCCCAACTCAAGGCTATCAACTTTGGACACTTTGAACTCACCACTGGTCTTGCCATTTCAAGGGTAGCTTTTATGGATCAATCAACGGATTGTCAACACGCTGTCTAAATAAATTGGTACCAAACACTTTATTTCGAAGTTGCTTGTAGATTCTATTACGTTATGTGTGTAATCATTTTTTAATTTATTTATTTTGTCCAAACTAGATGAAGGAATATTTTGTATTTTAAAAATCAATTTTTAATAACAACAAAAAAAGTCAAATACAGCTGAAAAATGAATATTTATTTAGATCTTTTGTACATGGTACAGTGGCTTATCTTAACATTAATAGCCGATAATGTTTGTAAAACGTCCGCAGTAATAAGGTACAGACCAATGATGACGATTTATTTTGGACAGCACATTTTTGAAATTTTGTTCTATCCAATGGAAGCGGCTTATTTTAAACAGCACGTGAATGTTCTGATATCGCCACGTTTGAAAATTCGATATTTCTTGGTGTAGAGCTAAAGTATAGTATCATCATAGATCATAATATTCGAATAATCAAAGACTTTAATTCGACTATTGCAAACTATGATTATAGGGCTATCGAAATGAATCGTTTGATCGTGTGAGTCGATGTGAGACTAATATTTTTTGGAGCGGATTTGATCAATTGAATCATAATGATGAATCTTTTCACGTCTGACCTTGAAAATCTGTTAGAATTCTTTAATACATTAAGAATATTCAAATTATGATATGGATATATATATCATAGAATAATATTTTGCTTTTTTCATACACTTGGACAAAATGTGCAACTGATTTTTTATTGAAAAATTGGATTTGATCTTTTGATTTTTATTGGAAATAATTGTTAAATAATTTAAAATCCGAAAAATAATTGTTGGCAAACTTAAACATTATTCCAAAAATTAAGTAATTTACAAAATTTCTGCTACTACGAAAGATGATTGTTAGCAAACTTTAACATTATTCCAAAAATTAAATAATTTACGAAATTTCTGCTACTACGAAAAATGGTTGTTAGCAAACTTAATCATTATTCCAACAATTAAATAATTTACGTAATTTCTGCTACTACGAAAAATGGTTGTTAGCAAACATAAACTTTATTCCAAAAATTCAATAATTTACGAAATTTCTGCTACTACGAAAAATGGTTGTTAGCAAACTTAAACATTATTCCAAAAAATCAATAATTTACGAAATTTCTGCTACTACGAAAAATGGTTGTTAGCAAATTTAAACATTATTCCAAAAATTAAATAATTTCAATAATTTACGAAATTTCTGCTACTACGAAAAATGGTTGTTAGCAAACTTGAACATTATTCCAAAAATTCAATAATTTACGAAATTTCTGCTACAACAAAAAATGGTTGTTAGCAAACTTGAACATTATTCCAAATATAAAATAATTTACGAAATTTCTGCTTCTACGAAAAATGGTTGTTAGCAAACTTAAACATTATTCCAAAAATTGAATAATTTACGAAATTTCTGCTACTATGAAAAATGATTGTTAGCAAACTTGAACATTATTTCAAATATTAAATAATTTACGAAATTTCTGCTTCTACGAAAAATGGTTGTTAGCACACTTAAAAGTTATTCCAAAATATAATAATTTACAAAATTTCTGCTACTACGAAAGATGATTGTTAGCAAACTTTAACATTATTCCAAAAATTAAATAATTTACGAAATTTCTGCTACTACGAAAAATGGTTGTTAGCAAACTTAATCATTATTCCAACAATTAAATAATTTACGTAATTTCTGCTACTACGAAAAATGGTTGTTAGCAAACATAAACTTTATTCCAAAAATTCAATAATTTACGAAATTTCTGCTACTACGAAAAATGGTTGTTAGCAAACTTAAACATTATTCCAAAAAATCAATAATTTACGAAATTTCTGCTACTACGAAAAATGGTTGTTAGCAAACTTGAACATTATTCCAAATATAAAATAATTTACGAAATTTCTGCTACTACGAAAAATGGTTGTTAGCAAACTTAATCATTATTCCAACAATTAAATAATTTACGTAATTTCTGCTACTACGAAAAATGGTTGTTAGCAAACATAAACTTTATTCCAAAAATTCAATAATTTACGAAATTTCTGCTACTACGAAAAATGGTTGTTAGCAAACTTGAACATTATTCCAAAAATTCAATAATTTACGAAATTTCTGCTACAACAAAAAATGGTTGTTAGCAAACTTGAACATTATTCCAAATATAAAATAATTTACGAAATTTCTGCTTCTACGAAAAATGGTTGTTAGCAAACTTAAACATTATTCCAAAAATTAAATAATTTACGAAATTTCTGCTACTATGAAAAATGATTGTTAGCAAACTTTAACATTATTTCAAATATTAAATAATTTACGAAATTTCTGCTTCTACGAAAAATGGTTGTTAGCAAACTTAAAAGTTATTCCAAAATATAATAATTTACGATATTTCTGCTATTACGAAAAATGGTTGTTAGCAAACTTAAACATTATTCCAAATATTAAATAATTTACGAAATTTCTGCTACTATGAAAAATGATTGTTAGCAAACTTGAACATTATTCCCAAGATTTAATAATTTACAATTAAAAAACTGCAGGGCTGTCGATATATGCGCAAAATTAAATAATTTACGAAATTTCTGCTCCTACGAAAAATGGTTGTTAGCAAACTTGAACATTATTCCAAAAATTCAATAATTTACGAAATTTCTGCTACTACGAAAAATGGTTGTTAGCAAACTTGAAAATTATTCCAAATATCAAATAATTTACGAAATTTCTGCTCCTACGAAAAATGGTTGTTAGCAAACTTAAAAATTATTCCAAAAATTAAATATTTTACGAAATTTATGCAACTACGAAAAATGGTTGTTAGCAAACTTGAACATTATTCCAAATATTACATAATTTACGAAATTTCTGCTCCTACGAAAAATGGTTGTTAGCAAACTTAAACATTATTCCAAAAATTCATTAATTTACGAAATTTCTGCTACTACGAAAAATGGTTGTTAGCAAACTTAAACATTATTCCAAAAATTCATTAATTTACGAAATTTCTGCTACTACGAAAAATGGTTGTTAGCAAACTTAAACATTATTCCAAAAATTGAATATTTTACGAAATTTATGCTTCTACGAAAAATGGTTGTTAGCAAACTTAAACATTATTCCAAAAATTAAATATTTGACGAAATTTCTGCTACTACGAAAAATGGTTGTTAGCAAACTTGAACATTATTCCAAATATTAAATAATTTACGAAATTTCTGCTCCTACGAAAAATGGTTGTTAGCAAACTTGAACATTATTCCAAAAATTCAATAATTTACAAAATTTCTGCTACTACGAAAAATGGTTGTTAGCAAACTTAAACATTATTCCAAAAATTCATTAATTTACGAAATTTCTGCTACTACGAAAAATGGTTGTTAGCAAACTTAAACATTATTCCAAAAATTCATTAATTTACGAAATTTCTGCTACTACGAAAAATGGTTGTTAGCAAACTTAAACATTATTCCGAAAATTGAATATTTTACGAAATTTATGCTTCTACGAAAAATGGTTGTTAGCAAACTTAAACATTATTCCAAAAATTAAATATTTGACGAAATTTCTACTACTACGAAAAATGGTTGTTAGCAAACTTAAACATTATTCCAAAAATTAAATAATTTACGAAATTTCGGCTACTACGAAAAATGGTTGTTAGCAAACATAAAAATTATTCCAAAAATTAAATAATTTACGAAATTTCTGCTAACTATAAAAATAAAATAAAATAAATAAAAATTAAATTAAATAAAATTAAATAAAATTAAATAAAATGAAATTAAATTAAATTAAATTAAATTAAATTAAATTAAATTAAATTAAATAAAATTAAATTAAATTAAATAAAATTAAATACTATGCAACAAAAATCTCACGTTGCTGGGCAACGGGCTTACAGCTAGTCTATATATTAATAGCCGATAAGGTATGTTTGGACGTCCATTTCACACCTTCCATTTCTCCACTTTTTTATTCATACTAAATTTATATATTAAAAGTCGATAAAATAATCACTCGCTTTTCACTTTTCACAAATGTGTGCGTACTGATGATGTCCTCGAGACATCTTCTTCTTCTACGAAATGTATTTTGTTTGCGTACATTTTCAAATTAATAGATAATGAAATGAAATAAAATATAATTCAATAATTTGCAATTTAAAAACTGCAGGGCTGTCGATATATGCGCCGTGGTCGATTTATGGTGCTATGAAAAATGATTGTTAGCAAACTTGAACATTATTCTAAATATTAAATAATTTACGAAATTTATGCTACTACGAAAAATGGTTGTTAGCAAACTTGAACATTATTCCAAATATTAAATAATTTACGAAATTTCGGCTACTACGAAAAATGATTGTTAGCAAACTTTAACATTATTTCAAATATTAAATATTTTACGAAATTTCTACTCCTACGAAAAATGGTTGTTAGCAAACTTGAACATTATTCCAAAAATTAAATATAAACGAAATTTATGCTACTACGAAAAATGGTTGTTAGCAAACTTAAACTTTATTCCAAAAGTTGAATAATTTACGAAATTTATGCTACTACGAAAAATGGTTGTTAGCAAACTTGAACTTTATTCCAAAAATTCAATAATTTACGAAATTTCTGCTACTACGAAAAATGGTTGTTAGCAAACTTAAACTTTATTCCAAAAGTTCAATAATTTACGAAATTTATGCTACTACGAAAAATGGTTGTTAGCAAACTTAAACATTATTCCAAATATTAAATAATTTACGAAATTTATGCTACTACGAAAAATGGTTGTTAGCAAACTCAAACTTTATTCCAAAAATTGAATATTTTACGAAATTTATGCTACTACGAAAAATGGTTGTTAGCAAACTTAAACTTTATTCCAAAAGTTGAATTTTTTACGAAATTTATGCTACTACGAAAAATGGTTGTTAGCAAACTTAAACATTATTCCAAATATTAAATAATTTACGAAATTTATGCTACTACGAAAAATGGTTGTTAGTAAACTTAAACATTATTCCAAAAATTCAATAATTTACAAAATTTCTGCTTCTACGAAAAATGGTTGTTAGCAAACTTGAACATTATTCCAAAAATTGAATATTTTACGAAATTTATGCTACCACGAAAAATGGTTGTTAGCAAACTTAAACATTATTCCAAATATTAAATAATTTACGAAATTTATGCTACTACGAAAAATGGTTGTTAGCAAACTTAAACATTATTCCAAAAATTAAATATTTTACGAAATTTCTGCTACTACGAAAAATGGTTGTTAGCAAACTTAAACTTTATTCCAAAAGTTCAATAATTTACGAAATTTATGCTACTACGAAAAATGGTTGTTAGCAAACTTAAACATTATTCCAAATATTAAATAATTTACGAAATTTATGCTACTACGAAAAATGGTTGTTAGTAAACTTAAACATTATTCCAAAAATTCAATAATTTACGAAATTTCTGCTTCTACGAAAAATGGTTGTTAGCAAACTTAAACTTTATTCCAAAAATTGAATATTTTACGAAATTTATGCTACTACGAAAAATGGTTGTTAGCAAACTTAAACACTATTCCAAATATTAAATAATTTACGAAATTTATGCTACTACGAAAAATGGTTGTTAGCAAACTCAAACTTTATTCCAAAAATTGAATATTTTACGAAATTTATGCTACTACGAAAAATGGTTGTTAGCAAACTTGAACATTATTCCAAATATTAAATAATTTACGAAATTTCTGCTCCTACGAAAAATGGTTGTAAGCAAACTTGAACATTATTCCAAAAATTCAATAATTTACGAAATTTCTGCTACTACGAAAAATGGTTGTTAGCAAACTTAAACTTTATTCTAAAAAGTCAATAATTTACGAAATTTCTGCTACTACGAAAAATGGTTGTTAGCAAACTTAAACTTTATTCCAAAAGTTGAATTTTTTACGAAATTTATGCTACTACGAAAAATGGTTGTTAGCAAACTTAAAAATTATCCCAAAAATTAATTATTTTACGAAATTTATGCTACTACGAAAAATGGTTGTTAGCAAACTTAAACTTTATTCCAAATATTAAATAATTTACGAAATTTCTGCTTACTATAAAAATAAAATAAATTAAAATAAAATAAAATAACATAAAATAAAATAACATAAAATAAAATAATATAAAATAAAATAAAATAACATAAAATAAAATAAAATAGAATAGAATAGAATAAAATAAAATAAAATAAAATAAAATAAAATAAAATAAAATAAAATAAAATAAAATAAAATAAAATAAAATAAAATAAAATAAAATAAAATAAAATAAAATAAAATAAAATAAAATAAAATAAAATAAAATAAAATAAAATAAAATAAAATAAAATAAAATAAAATAACACAACATAACATAACATAAAATAAAATAAAATAAAATAAAATAAAATAAAGTAAAATAAAATAAAATACAATGCAACAAAACACAATGCAACAAAAATCTCACGTTGCTGGGCAACGGGCTTACAGCTAGTATAATATTATTGACTTACTTGGCGAATTTCACGGGCTTAAATTACAAAGTACTTGAACTGTCTCAGTACATCCGTGCACTTGGAATGCCTGAAGATGCCGAAAGACGAAACCCGGGTCGTTAGCGACAAAACTCATGGAAAAGTACAAAATTCAAACAATTCAAATTCCTATTTTAATACATAAAAAAGTATTCGTCAAACCACATCCGGAGCAATATTGGTTAAAGCTGTTAAAGCTTTTCTCAGTGACATCTCAATTGGCAGGCTTGTTATACACATTGAGAGAACAAACAATTCATGTCCACGATTACACAAAAAAAAATATCAGGAACAGTTTTAAATTTTCAAGAATAGTGGAATTCTTATTTTGGTCTCGTATAAAAAGATATTTAAAAGTAGGCACTTGTCTTCGGTTATCAATTCTTAATTTTATTTGGCTCAGATGAGTATAAACTTTTATTTATTTCGATACTATAATATAGTCTTCCAGACTGTATCCTATAAGCTTGAATTTTCATTCGCCTTGTTCACTAAATTATCAATTTGTTTCTAACGAATTTTTGACAATACTGTGGCGATATTATTTTCTATTTTTTTGTTAGTCTCCGTTGATTATCATTGTATTTTTATTTGAGAACAAGGAATGATAAATGATAAATTAACAGATTGACAGTAAAATTTGTATTTATAGGGGTTTTATATACACAATATTCTCATATTCCACGTGAAATCCTCTTATACTGTATATTGAACATTAAGTTTGGTAATAATTTTCACTGTATTTGATAAAATACAATGTATTTCTTAAGCATTCATTTTACAGACATTAATTTGGTGCTAATATTCGCATAAAAATACGCGACATTTTATGTATTCACCTTTTTTTGTTTTCAACGTTACTTTAAGTGAAACTGTCATTGTTAATTTTTAAAATTATCGCCAACGTTCAGCAGGTGTCGCTATTTTTTTCAATTTTAGATTTCGTCCCTTAGAACTCAGGTGCATAAAAAATGAAACTTGAAATTTTTGCCACTTGCGAAAAAAGGGAAAACAATTTTCTTAAAATATTGCCAGAAGCAAGAAGCTTCCGAGTAAACAATAAGTAGGCTCTTTTCTGCTGATTTTATTAAGGTTTATGAGCAGGGTGTTAAGGAATCCTAAAGCTTTCTCTATCGGAAAGGTTTTTCAGCGTGTGTTTATTTTGAATTTATTCCGGCTCCCAAACCAATTTCAACACACTTTCATGTTTTTGGTATTAAGAAAAGTAGGAAAACAGAAATGAATATTGAAAAATAAATCCTTTTAAATAAGCCCATTCAATGAAAGTGAATTTACTTTGAAATTTTGATTTTAATTTAAAATTTAAATACAGATTTTGGGTTTTCAAGACCTAACCTTTATTGAGGTTATAATAGAAGAATGAATTAATTCTTCGAGAACTAAATAGAAAAACAATTTTAAATTTAACTTTCTATTAATTGTAAATCAGTTTTTAGCAGGTTGATCAGTTTTTATGCATAAGAAGCAGGAAAAACAAGTTTTCACTGTAAAAACAGATTTCTATAAAGAAAATATTTCTTGGAAAGCAATAATAGTTTCGGATATCAATAACATGTTTCCGGGTTAAAATCATTGTAGTGTCAATATTATGATAATACGTTTTTTTAATTAAAAAGCATTTTTTTGCATAATAATAAGATTTCATAGGTATTTCGGTACCAAATCATCGATAAAACTAACTAGACATCATCAAATTATTCTGCGCTGACAATATGTCATAATGGTTACTTAAAATGTCAAGTTTATAATAAAAAAAACAAAAAAAAAACAATATTTTCTTCATATTGCAATTAGGGCATTCAATGCAATACCCTTTTTGTGATTGCGGGATTTCGGGATTGAACATTCACTATTAAATTGTGTAGAAAGTTTTGCTCAGTGACTTAGAAATCATGGAAGATTACCTAATTCCCTAAATGAAAAGACTCGAGGCCTTTTTTTAGCTCTTCTCAGAATTTGTAAATCAAAAACCCACGAATTGCCAAAATTCTAAAAAATGGAGCCTTGTTTAGTTCTCGCGCAAATTTCTTCTAGTTGACTGTTTTTAACAACTTTTCAAGATTTTTGCAGTTTATCTTCAATTCGTAAATCTGTTTGTCTGATAAGTGCTATTACAATCTCAGGATTTCGGAATCGAAAAATTGGACAGGATCCCGGGATTGGAGGCCCTAACTGCAATCAAGCATTATTTAATTTGAATTATCCTGATTCATCGATTGCGGGTTTATGAATTGTTTAACTATAGAGTTTATCAAAAATTGTTACAGTTTGTCTAACAAACAACCATCCTTCAAAATTATGATGTGTTATAAAAAAAACTAGGTCGGCAGATAGGAGAGATATAAAAATTGGTAATAATCGTATTTTCCAACCCTTATGTTACACTTGATATGGGTTTCTTTCTACTGTGCTACAAAATACGATTAATAAAGATCTTCCCCTCAACGAAAACACCCTTGGATATTTTTTTTCAAAATGTGGTTATTGTGACACTGCACGTCATTGTTTTAGATAAGAATGGTAAAATGAGACAAATGCTTTTCAAAAGTGTATTTTGTCGTCTTAAAAATATTTATAAAACTTAGATTAAAGTTGTAATTTGAGACATAAGAAATTATAAGGTGAAAAGATATCAAAGTATTTTAGTTCTGCAAGTAACATTTTATAATTTATAGCTTAGGTTAAAACGATATAAACAATACATTTTCTCATATCATATTATTGAATCGTAGCTAACATTCAAAATTAAAGTTTTAAATTATCTTTTGTCTTAGATTTATGAAAAATGTATCACACATTTGTCATATAAATTAGCTTTAACAGAAGAAATGTTTAGTAACATTAGGTTTTTAAAATAGTCTATGTTACAGTGATGGATTCATATATTAAAAAACACACAATATTCCACTTTTATTTATCAAGATCAGAACCGGTTTCGCTCATGGCGAGCATTATCAACTGTTAAAAGTAGCATTTATCACATAATTTAAAAGTAAATCATAATTGTCGGGTTCTATGGCGCAGAAGTTAGCGTTGTGGGCTTCTGTGCCAGACCTCACGGGTTTGAATCCTAGTACGTAAAGCATTTTTTTCAATCGATTAATTGATATCTGTTCGAAAGCATGGGTGTTTGTGAAGTCCCTCCTACCATTTCCGAACATTGAACAACTGGGCGTTGCAAGAGCGATTAGTTAACCACTACTCCTGTCCTAGCCTTATCCTTCTATTACTACGAATCTCTTCGACGAATATACGACATATGTTGAATGACTGAGTAACAAAAAGTTACTGTAGAAAAATTCATGTTGAGATAGCTTTATTAGGAAGCTTTATGCTCTACATTAGGAGCGGACATGGATATAAAACAAATCAAAGTAATTGAACACAGTTTTAAAACTCTGAAAGGTGTTAAGATAATTAATTGTATGTAAGTATCTTATTCAAAAAACACGCTGCTATTTATTTTCTTTCTGACTTCACAGTCTATTTTTTAATGTATAGAAAAATAATATTTATTATGTGATTTAGTGTTTAGTTGCTGGGAAAAAGTAAATCAGATAAAGTTCACGCTCTGTGAAAATTGGATCGTAACTAAGGTAATACTAAAAAACATAAAGTGTAAATCGCGGAGGAAATTTAAGTATCTGATAAAGATGGAATGAAATTGCCAGCGTCTCTATCCATTCTCAGCAAACACTAAAAAACCAACGATAACATTTGATCTTGCGAATGTAAATGCAATATGAATTTGATTTAGCTTTGTATTTCAGTTATAGTGTGTAGTTAAAAATGATTTTCATTGTTTTCTTGAACTGTCATTAACTATCTTTAAACCTAAAACTAAGGAGCTAGGGCGAAACTACAAAATAATGTTCTAAAGATAAACGTAGAGTAATTTTACATTAATTATATAGTCGGATCTATAGCGCAGAGATAAGCGTTGTTGACTTCCGCGACGGACTTCACCATTACAAACAGCATCTTTTAGGTCGATTTATCGATTCCAGGTATAGTTTTTTATGTCTAGAAATTCCCTTTCATCATTTAATAACTTGGCGTAGCCAGAGCAATTTTTTAACCACGAGTCCTGTCCCTACTTCTCCCTACTCTTAATTCTTCTATCCCTACTTCTCACTTTAACACTCAGGTTGAGCGTCTGATTAACAAACATCTTTTGAGAATTTTCTATAAGGAAGCCATGTACTCCACATTGGGAGTGGACTAAGCTATGTTATATCTCCAGCAACCAATATGCTTTTAAATACAAAAATAACACATGACGTTTGAAAAAACTGACATTATCAATTGTTTAAGATATTTTTTTTAAGTAGCTAATAACAATCAATCGACTTTATTTCGGTTAAAATAGTAAGTCGCTTGCTATCGTTTATCTATTTTCATCCCTAAGATAAACTAACCCTGTTAAATTCAACATGTACACAGAAATAAGGTTTTTTTAGATTTAAGATGAATCAGTAAATGTTTTTCCAGCCAAGGCGTAATGCGTGATTTATCGCCAACGTAAAAAATGCCTTCAAATATTACTTACGCTATAAAACTGGATTATTTTTATGTCAATTGAAATCATTCTCTTACATTGAAAACGTTTTCTTTAGTATTCAAAAACTAATAGCGATGGGTTGATATATATGTATGTTTGTTATCTTAAACACAGTTGAACTGTTTTATTTGTGTGGATGACATTCATATCAGGTTCTTGACGTTAGATGTACAATGTTAATTGAACATTAAAAAACTGGCTGACATATAATTCTACTGTCAGTTCTAGTTTCAAACAGCTTTCGTTATTCATCGGTACCAAAGGGTGACAGTCACGGTGCACTGAGACACTTACAATTAAGACAAATTATTAAATTACTTATATACAAAAATACGTTTGATTAATAGAATCTAACTTAAAAGGATTTTAGAATTATCCCAGAAGTTCTTGGGAATTCTCCATTTGATAGATACTATTTCAAAATTTAATTTTGTATGAATTTCCAATAAACCTGTTTTTTTTACTTAATGTAATCATCAATATATTTGATTTTTTTAACGTTTAATACTTTTTTCAAAAATAAATAATGCGTTTCTGTTGATATGCAATTTTTCATTGGAAAAAATAGTAGGTCTTTGCTTAAGCATGCCATTGGTTCCCTGTTATTTTTTTACAAATGAATTTTATTACAATATGATAATAAGGAATGCTTAAGTCAACTGGGATGACTTTAGAATTCTTTTAAGCTAGATTCTATCAATCAAACTTTTTTTTTATAAAGAAACAAATTAATAATTTGTCTTAATTATATGTGTCTCAATAGACCGTGACTTTACCCAAGGCGATTAAATATTATTTTTTTTCTTGTAAGAAAGTTTTTTTCGAAAGTATTCATTAATTATCTTTATGTAGATTATTTTTTAAGTATTCACTGTCAACGCTTGATAAAAAATCATTGTATTAAAAATATAAATCAATTCTACATTTTGGTACATAACTGTAAGATAAATCGAAAATACTAGTTTTGAGGTAATCAACTAATCGGTTGAAAATGCTCGTCATGAGTATAACCATTAAATACGAGTATTATCTATTATATGTTTCATAATGGAAGTGGAAATGGCTTGGTTAAAAAATAATAATTATAAGAGACTTCCACTAAAAGCATTATTAAATAATCGTTCACTTATATCACTTGTATCCTTACAATTATTTACTTTAAGATTATCCTTTTTCTGTTAAGTCCACAGCTGATTTAAGATACAAATTCAAATATAATACCCTAGAACACGGATCCTTGAGAAAAACACGTACCGCCATACTTTAAATTTTCATGTCTGTCGTGTAGCGCACAGAACCGTGTAGCGCCATTTTAAAAGCTTTTTCCAGCGTAGAACACAGAGGCTTCCAGCAGGCTGTGTTAAGTGAAAACATATGTTTCTGTGTTACACCGAGCACACTCATCCATTTCCTACCTCATTAAATATTCACTGACACATATAAACGGGTTGATTCAATGCTGTTCCAACTCCATTTTCGATGAAAAAGACGGCGGTGTCTTTTTGGAAATTGTCTTACGTACGTCATATTTGTCTAAGTAACCAGACGCTTTGTTCCGTCAATGTACAACATTTGTCTAAAACTTATTATAATATTTACTCATATGAAGCAATCTTAAAGCGAGTTCTTATACTAGAGTAGATACATATATTTTATCATAAGATATGAATACTAGATTTTAATATTTAAACATAATTTTTAAGATATGACAACATTATAACATGATATAATTCAACGTAGAAACACTCTTATGACTTAAATATCAACGTATTGTAATCAAATACATGGAAATACATAAATAGATTCAAAATAAGCAAAATGGTATGAAAAAATCATCAATAAAAATCTTTTTTTACTCTTATATTGTAATTATTCATAAATCTGCTGGACTAATCTTCGCCATTGCTCTTTTGGGATTTTTTTCAAAAATATAAGATGTACATTACGGTTTGTCAATGTCGATCAACTGCAAGATCCTTCACCTTACATATAACATTTAAAAAATCAACTTATACTAATGTATTCGTAGTAAAGACTTGCAAGAGGAACTATTTAATATTAAAATGGAGAGCTTGCAAGATCAGCTATTGATAAAAAGATAAATCAATAAGCAACAGAGAGGTAAATTTAATAAACTGTTAGCAACAGATACTTGAATCTAATTCTTAATAATTTATCAACGATGTGCGCTTTCTGCAAGAAAAGAGTAGTCCTGATTTTATTTTCTACGATTTGTCTTCAAATATTTATAGCATATATGAAATCATTATTATAACGTTGTTTTAAAGAATGCAGTGAAAGTATTTTTTGGAAAACGATTAACGAATGATGACTGATTTTTTTATATTTTTGTTCGACACCCTAAATAAATAGTGTTTTAACATTTTAAATATTAACTTAACCTTTTAGCTGTCGTAGAAAAAATAAGTCTATACCTAGCACGCTGGCTATAGTTTGCCATTAATAATTCATTTAGGTATTGAAGAGATAAGTCGTATCTGGCGTGTTGAGTACAGAAAATTTGACGAGATATCTCGTCTGTGGCAGTCATACAGTTAAGAATTGAAACAACGGGGAAATTATATATTATATATCAAAACGTAAGACGTAAAAAAATACACGACTCATTCATTGGAAACGCATTTGTATTGCGAATTTGATGACTAGTGGTGCTTTTACAGGGATCATTTTGTTTGATTGGACGCAGGCAAAAAAAAAAACAACATCTCTATGTGATAAATTTGATTTTCAAATATCTGACATGTGCCATCAAGCACGCTTAAGACAGTTTGTTATGATTTGGTGACTCAAAAGCACTACACTTCATAAGCAAGTCTACTCAATCAAAATAAAATTTCGATTTCAAGATTTAAAAAATAGCTGCAATACCAGAATCATGTTTCAATAATACCGGTAATGTAATTTCTGCATTTAATAGCTCGTAGAGTCGAAAATTTCTCTCCACCGTCTCCTTCCATTTAATTGGCTCGCCAATTTGGAAACGTCCAGGGTCTGAAGGTCCTTTATCTCCATCTATCCTTTTGTGCCATGGTTGTATTGTTGTATTGTCGCTTACCAAGCTCTTTTAACAATACTGCATCCAATAAAGCAGTCACAAATCATTCGACGACAATTATTGTAAAATTACAGCCAACTCATCCTTTTTTCTAACAACGTATAACAAATAATGACAAATAAATTGAAAGTGAAGGTCAATTGAAATATTAATAGTTTTTAAGATGTTAAAACTAGGGTATCCAATCCCGAAGCCTTTTTCCAATCCCGGGATTTCGGGATTGATTTATTTTGAATCCCGGCATCCCGGGATCCCGGGATTGAGATTTTCTCACCGAGGAATTTGAAATCCTCAATTTGCTATACTTTTTCCCAGAATCTCACGAGAACTCGTTTTTTTTTTTTTTAGCTCACCGAGGAATTTGAAATCCCCGATTTGGTATACTTTTTCCCAGAATCTCACAGAAACTCGTTTGTTTTTTTTTTAGCTCACCGAGGAATTTGAAATCTCCGATTTGGTATACTTTTTCCCAGAATATCACGAAAACTCGTTTTTTTTTTTTAGCTCACCGAGGAATTTGAAATCTTCAATTTGCCAATTTCGTGTATATTTCGAGAATTTGCTAAAAATTTCTCAATCCCGAAATCCTGGGATCGCGGCCATCTCAATCCCGGATTTAGGGATCAGAAAATTGAACGGGATCCTGGGATCGGATGCCCTAGTTAAAACTTCTTACGGATAAACATAAATTTTATAAATTGTTGAATATAAATTGCAGTCTACATTTAGCATTCATATTGTTTCTAAAATAACTTGAAAATACTCACCGTCGTATTAAATATTTTAAAATTGAATCTTAAGTTTTGACTGATAATCACTTTCAATAGTAACAGTATCAATCACGTTTAAGATGTTCTCTTTGAATTGGTAGTAAAGCATTAATAATTACGACATCAAATTCCTGGATTCCGACCAATCTCAGTATCGTGTTAATACCAATCCCGGGATTTCGGGATTTACTATAAGATGTAAAAACTCAAATTTTAAATATTAATTCTTACTGATTTACTTACATATGTTTTATTAATAAAAAAAATTGTGACAGTGTTTCTCAGTTTTTTTATATACATATGTTTGTATAATACTTCCATAAATATAAAATAAATAAATTGTGGTCTTATTCTTTCTCACATATTTCGTTGACAGGAAAATACAGTTTTTTTTTTATCATAGTTTTATATAAAATCAAGTTGCAATCATTTCTTTTTTAGAGCGGTATATTTGTTTTTCAATTTTAATTTGAGATCTTGGACACGGGTGGTTGTGATATCTCTTCCACTCAAATTTATGTCAAGCGACTTTTTCAATTGTAAATCCTAAAGTCTAGGGATCACAAAAAGGGTCCAGGATTCAATGCCTTTCTTCTAATTGCTATTTAATATCAAGAGCAATTTTTCCATCAATATTATTATCAACTGATCATATGGGTCCTCTAGAGGTGAAGTGAGCCAACTAATAAAATTGCAAAACGTCTTTCTTGGACTTTTAGCCTTTTAGCTGCCGTAGATAATTAATAGTAATTACCTAGCACGCCGGCTATAATTTTCAAGTATTAATTTAATTATTTATTGACGAGATAACTCGTCTCTGGCGTGTTGGGCACGAAAATTTTTACGAGATATCTCGTCTGTGGCATCCATCGAGTTAAGTACAATCACGTCTTTATTTGGTGTTTTGGTAGATTGTTTTTTTATTATTTTACGTAGATAACACTATTTCAATGTGTATCAACTGAGGTTACTTCACTTTGACGATACTTTGAGGCGTGTAGAATAATTTCAACGCATCTTACTTATTCTTTCTAAAATACCAAATGGGTCATTCCACCTCTAATGGGCCCATATGACGTTGCAATCATATAAAATAAACAATATCAACACGAGTTAAATATTAAAAATATTTTTTTAGAACCATATAAATATTCTTAGCGTAGAGGTATTAATATATTTTTAATATTGAAATGAAAATGTTTCTCTTCTATTCAACATAAATGTATAATTTTCTTTGTCATGTGTGTTTTCAAAGAGAATTCTTTGATCAATGAATTTGTTTGTTGTGTCAGACGAAAGCATTTAATATAAAGGATATTTTTTGTATAAATAACTCAAAGCACGATATAACATTTTTTTTCAGAGCAGAGACGATATACCATTATCGTACTTAACATGGCAAAAGAGCTTTAATACAGAACACCACACTTTTAAAATAAAACAAAAGTTTTTTGTCTATTTATTCATTAGTTGGATAAGGTACATTTTTAATCCAAGCCGTCGTTTTGGCATAGGCGCCTTGTGGAACCAAAAAGACTTCACACGACCCAAACTGGATAAATATTAACAACGTTATTTGGGGAAAACCGTGGAAATAAATCTATTTACGCCAAACCACGTGAGGCCGCATTAGAATGTGAACAGAAAATTTTCACCAAAGGGAAAAGTCACTCGCCGCCTTCGGGTCCGATCGGGTTGGATTTATATATTTTTTATCAATCTACAATGAGCACTCTACACCCAATAAGGGATAATATTTTCGGAACCTTTACTTTATCGAAGAATGGAGTTAGGCTTTCATTACTTTGCAGGTAACTTTGTGTCCAATAAATATTTAACACTTTTTCACTGCTTATATTATTGCGTTGGCTATTTGGGGGTAGGAGGTTTGGCTTTGAAAGGGATTTTAACATTCCAAAAAACTCTGTTACGTCAATAAATTTTCTGTGTGCTTTTAAAAAACTTATTTTTCATCTAACTTCATCTAAGTGATTGAGAAGTCTTGCGGTTTCCCTTAATATTTTTTCAGCGTTATTAAAAACGACGCAGTAATAATTGTAAGTAAATTCATAATTGTTCTATCCAAATGGAGTCACATCTATTGTCTTGGTGGCCATCTGCTTTGTGTGAGAAGTTAATATGGTCAAAAATATTAATGTTTATTCAATGCAATGTTTTTACCTTTACACTGCCGTATAAAAAGGTACGTTTATACCTAGCACGCCGGCTATAATTTGGAATTATTAATTTAATTAGTTATTGAAAAGGTAACTCGTCTCTGGCGTGTTAATCACCAAAAATTTGACGAGATGTCTTGTCTGTGGCAACCATCCAGTTAAGAACCAATAATGAGACTCATATTTTACCTCCTTGAGAAGTTTTCCATACTAAAAAAAAGGTACCGAATCTCACTTCTTTTCAAGTTTTTTGTTCTAATCCGTTTCCGTTCCTAGTGTGATGCATATGGCTTACTAATGGAGGTATCTGAATAGTTTTTTTTAAGAAACTGCTCGTTACTCAGTTTCTCAATCTCTCTTATTTCCCAAAGATATTAAGGATAGAAGGATAGGGTTAAAATAGGACTAATGGTTATCTAATCGCTCTCGCTTTGCTTCGTACTGTGACTCAAGCCCGTAAGATCTGGTATTGAAGCCAACGACGTTAAACATTGTGGTACGAACCTGACCAATTACTAATATAAAACTAAATTAAAGTAGTTTTTTTGGAATAAAACTTTCATAAAATATATTATTAAAAATGATGTGCAGCTCCAGAATTTCCTTGGGTGATATCATCCAGGCTATGCGCTACGTGGTACCTGAAACTTTCATCGAGGTATCCAGCCTGATGATCTGAGCAGGGTAATCAGAGTCATTACAGGACATTCGGTACCACATCACATTGGTCTTACATTATTTCCACAATTTAATCACTAATATTTTTGAAGAATTCCAAAAATCATAAATTACATAAAATACGTTTTAGTTATACGCTGTTTAGCGTCTTAAAATGTTTTTCGCGAAAACAGAAATTATATTTAAGGTTAATATTTTTTCTTTCCTTATATTCTGCCTCCGAGGTATTGAGCGCTTTTAATTTCCGTTGTGTGATTGTAAATCTGACCTCAAACCAGAATATTTTATGTTTGCATTTACATACGAATTACAATTCAGTTACATTCAAGTTTTTATTAAAGCTCGCTTTTCGTGTTGCTTGTGAATCTTTATCTATTTCCTATGAATTTATAAATTTAAAATAATTGTATACGTTTTGTCAGAATTTTGATAAAAATAATGGTAACATATTTGAGCGCTTTGTTTTCACAATCTACTTACCTTAATTCACAAACCAAATTATTGACAAAGTGCAATAAGCTGCTGTGAGATTATTTAATGAAAAAAAAATAGTTCTGTAATTGTTGGGATTTAAATTTAAAAGCAAAATCTTAAAAATATACTTTGGTAGGTTTTGCAAGTCATCAACATTTAATTTAAGTAGATTTTGAAAGTAAATCGTAAGGATTTAAGTTGTTTTGAAGACAAATGAAATAGTTTGAAATAAAATATATTTTAAGGCTGTCTGCAATTATGAAAGATTTTAATTTTATTTTATCCATGAAATTTATTTCCATAGCTGTAATTGGATGAAAAAACAACACGGCGATTTTTCTCATTCAAGCCATTGGTTGTCTGGATATGAACTTATTCTGAAACTGAATCATTTTAGATTTGAGTAGGCTTTGAAACTAAATACGTTTTCTCTGTATGTAGAGAGGTTTTGAAAGTAAACGATAACTTATTGTGTATATATTAACACAAAGAACAGTTTGAAATCAAAATAAAAAAACATTTCTTCATATATTATTAAATATTCAACATTGCAGCAAATTTTTGGCTTGTGTTTATATTTATGAATTTGAATTGACTTAAAAATAAATGAAAAATAATAAAAGGAACAAAAAAAGATGTCATGTTAAATCGAACAATACAGTAATTAAACATTACCCTAATCAAAAATACGATTTTTTATTTTTAAGATGTTTTTATTGCTATTTTGCTTTCATATATAGAAACGTGTTTTATCTTACTTAAGCGATCTATCATAGTGTAAAATTGTACTTGTTTATCATTTCTGAAACACTGTACAAACAAACATTCATATTTCAATGAAGGGAAGACGCGCATCAAAACTGGATCAGAGAGTAGAAAAGTACAAGCCGCAAAGGGTTGGAAATCAAACAAAAAGAACGGACGTAATACCACTTTGCTTCGAAGGGTTGAATGCGGTTTATACTCGCAGCGCTCGTGGGGTTGATAAGGGTTATACAAACCTTAGGGAGGCTCTCAAAGGATGTCACCGTTTGACAGTTTGTGTGTGGTTGCGCAACGTTAGTTCACGATGAATTAACATAATATGTGAATACATCTGTAGCTTACAGTGGCGTGTGAACTTACTTACTTTGAATTGCTATTCTATATCATTGCCTTACCTTATGTTCTTGGTACCCAAATGTGGAACAAAGTAACTTAAGGTCTTTTAAGAGACATCTAAATAATTGAGGTACGTTTTCACTAACTAAATGAACATTTTTTATGATATGGTTTTGCTATTACGTATGCTACCAAAGTGGACACAGTTTATGATACTTTTGGTGAAATTATAACGTTTAAAGATATAGTAGTAATGAGTAGTTATTTTAATTTAAATACAAACCTCCCTACAGTAAAAGTAAATTTATTGAACTTATACTATCGCTAGAATGTTAAAAAGTTTTCTAAACGCGTTTTTTAATTGGTAAACTAAACGACAAATACATATTTACAAAAGGTCTTTAAATATGAATTAGTTTAAAAATTTACAGTGACATGATTGATCATTCCAATCCAACAATAAAAGCATTACTTGGCGGTTACATAGACTATCTATATATGTATAATGCGAGGCCATGGAGGGCTCTTTCGCTCAAACTTATCTAAGCCCCTTTACTTAAATTACTAATAATCTTATCTGTCTGATTGACGAAGTCAAACCCCAGTCAGATGAAAAGAACACTAACCACAACTGACAATATCAACTGTGGAAAGGAAAACGGACGCAGCCCACAATTTTTCCAAAACAGCTTTTTTTAACAATCACAATCTATCAAACTTGGATACACGTTTTATCAAAAACATGTAAGCCGTAAATGCCGAATTAGTATTTAAATTTAGCTTTTAAGTTTGAAAAAAGATGAGCTTGTGAAAATTGAAACCAAGAAAAAAGACTGAAATAAAGGTTTTTCCTAGATAATTTCTTTAATTGATATTAGAATATGTCAATTAAGCACCAGTTTAGAAGTCTCCGTGCACTTCAAGGTTGTGTATATTTCATAATTTGCATATGGCCCAAAATCATCAAAACACGTTTTTTGTGCCTCCTGTAAAATTTTCTATGTGTGGGTTACGTCTTTTTTCCTTTCCACAGTCGATATAGATCATACAGTCACCAGAAAAGAGAATGAAGAGGAATATTAGACACCAGTCAATTACTTTGAACTATTCACTTATCAACTAAACAAAAGTAGTTACCAGAAAACATTATATAATATATCAAAAAATACACATGGTTATATAAGGCATTCAAATCTATATTGTTTGTGTTGACGTTTTTGACATATAAACAATTGCTTAGACTTAATGACAGAGGAAGTTAAGTTAGAAAGTTACATCTTTATCGTATAAGAGCTAGATGGCATACCGCAAAAAGTCGAATCTTAATAAATTAATTAAAATAACATGTTTAATACACGTATAAGTCGAAATCTGGGTCGTATGCGATGAAACTAAAGTATTTATACATTACGTAAACTATTTAAATTGTTAAAGGTGTAAAAGTGCATTTGGCTTATCAACCGGATGCATGCATACACAAGTAAACAAATACCATAGTGCGTTGTGCATTTCAAAGACCGGAAATCGGCTCTTTCACACCGGAAATTAGATCAGTAAGCTCGTAGCCTACTTATTTTGTAATCCATCGCATTCATTTTCTTATTCATGTTCATTTTACATTGCGTCAGAAAAGCGAAGCTTTCTGTAAAACACCTTCATTCAAGCTTTACAAAGCTTTTTTTCCCATGTAACGTTTTCTTTTGTGGGTTGTCAACTATTCACTCTGAACCAGTGAAATGTTTATATTTTATTAAGGTGCTTTATTTATTTTTTCAACCATGTCCACCTCTTAATGTGCAGCTTACAGACTACTATTGTAGTATTTCAACAGAAATGTAGTAGGTATTCAGTTACTCATTTTTTTTCATTGGGAGAAGTTATAATATTGTGTGTGCTTTTTAAAATTACTATGTCGTAAAAAGTGCGGCATTCAAAAATCTGTATCAGCATGCCAAAAAGAAACAAGAATAAACTAACATGATGCTTTCTAATCACTCTGTTCTTAGATCAGATCGTTTAGGACTATATTATTTATTACATTTAATAAATTATTATATATTTAGTATTACGCTTATAATTGTTGTCACTCTACTCCTACTCTCTTTGTAAAAAGAGAGGTTGAGCAACTGAGTAACAAACAGTTCTCGTAGAAAATACTTCTGTTGAGATAAACTCCATTAGGAGTCCATATGCTCCACATTGGGAGCGGACATGGTTTAAAAAAAAAATAATTGTTGTCACTGAAGAAAAATATACGTAGAAATTTTCAAAATTACATAAGTTACTTAAGCTGAGCTCAAGAATAAAATAGATTATAAACACCTTAATCTATTGATTGACTAGGCATTTAAGTTTAATCAAAAGATGGCGAAAGCCGAAATAGCTATCCACTAAATAACTAATTAATTTAAAAACTGTAGAACTAAATACGTTGCTATTTTTACCCTTCCTTAATCTATGATCTCTTTTTTTGCCAATTCTTGAATTTAGACCAATTAAATCGCTACAGAAAATATCTCACCATTTGACCTACACATACCAGTTTAAAAGTTATGTTATGAGCACCTATTCCCATCCATTTGAGTAAGGATCTATCTTACAAAGATGTGGCTGTCAAAGCATAATAAGAGCGTCCAAAAGACCAGCAAATAACTATGAATATGTTATTGAAATAATTTAAATTGTTAATTTTGGGCGTCACTGGATTGCAAAACAACTTGTTTGTGATTAATTTGAAGCCTAAATTAATAGTATTGATACCTTTGCTTGTAAAAGCTTAAGCCACATACGCTTGGTTGATATATATATTTGTATTATAACCTAGAGAACATATTCTACTAATAAGCCATATATTATATTAGATCTTCTGAGAAGCTTCTCGATAGTTTGGTTTATTTGAAATAACAATTTCATTGAAATTAAATTATTACTATTTAATAAAAAGCTTTTAAGGCTTATCCGGTATGTATTTTGTAACAAGTTATAAAGTACTACGAAAAGGGTTGTGTATACTAGTGGTTAAAAACTTTGTTAACGGATGTAGAACATGATCCAAGTTGCATGTCAAAAAAATGATTTATTATATTATATAATCACGCATAATTATTATTTGTCGAAAATTTATACCATAAAATATTAAAAAATTTACGTGACTGTGGACAGTTGTACATTCAAATGAACAATCGGTTTCAGAATCATCAAAAGCTTTAATAAACAATCGAATTTGATGACAATTTTATTTCCATTATTGCGACTAGGGCATCCAATCCCGGGATCCTGACCAATTTAGCAAACCAATCCCGGTATTCAAGGATTCACCGTAACATGTAAAATATCGAATGTATGTTCTACTAATAAAAAAATGTTTGAATGAATTTTGATTTCCCAGCAATAATCAAATTAGTGTTAAGTACGTAGTTGTACATAAGTGGAGGTATATAATATATCGGCTTATGTGATCTACTATAAAGAGTTTTCACCAAGTGATTAGATGTACTGAGATTTTCCTTAAAATCGTTTATTAGAACTGTGGCATGAGCGTTTGTAATATTTTTCTCATCAAGATTATTCTGAATGCCATTGAAATTTTAAAAATGTTCAATCTGAATAAATACAAATTTTACAGGGCAACGAAGTTCCATCTGAAAGCATAATAATTAAAAAATCAGCGAGCCGAATATCAGTACATACCAAATTGTTGTTGAGTTTCTCATAAAGATTTTTTATAACATTTAGAAAATGGCCGATGCCAACACGAATTATTGCGCCAAGGTTTTATTTGCAGGTTTCTTTCAGCCATTTAAAAACATTTGAGAGCATCAAAATTCTATCTGCAGTTTATATTATTCTAAGTATGCTAAAATAATTATGACATTGAAATAAAATTAATCAGTAAAACATGCATTTAACTTTGATTTAAAGTATACTTGTAAATAGTTAACATTTGATTTAAAATATCGTTTCTACAGAATGTTACATCTTCTGAAATCTTAAATTGCTTCTTCTGCACAGTTTTAGTTTTTTCAGATGGAAGCCAGGTTTACGCCAGGTGACGATATTTTAATACAGAACTTTAAATTATTCAACATTGTTAGAGACTGCATTCACGTATATATAAATAGATTTTCCAGGTTTCCCTAAAAGTCCTTAGGGGTTACTATCTTGACTGGCTTTGCTCTGCTTGACCTCCATTTACAAATCCACGACGCCCCAATGGTGTAATTCGGAGGTTTCGAGGCAGAAATCGATGGTGTGCATTTTGCACTCTTTTCTCAAGGGAATCTTGCCAAAACTGGCTCAAGAATAATAGCTGCACTATTCATTTTTTGCACTGCATTTCGATCACTTAAACATAAAAAAAATGTGATTTTTAGTTCTACAATAATTTTTAAATATCTTTATTTTCCTATTTCGGAACATACAATATTTTTTTAAGCCCTGACCATATCAATTTATCATCTTCATTCAACTCGATCTTTCACTTTCCTACACCAAACTCTGATATCCAATATGTTCAAGATCAATATGTCCAAGACATCCAGCTTTGCCGTGGATATATGTTATGAAATAACATTGATATCAATCTTGCATATTAGTTATCCGTCAAAAACAAATTTTAATACTAAATAGTAAATCTAAAAATATAGTGCGTTTGCACTTTCTCATAAATTACATTTTGTTTTCTTTATTTACTGAAGTCTATGTTTCATTTTTTTTACTGGGCTATATATAAGGCACAAATGTAATAATTTTGTTTACGAAAAAATTCTTTATTATTTCAATAATAGCACATTTATCACAATCCTCAATTCATTTTTTTTGTACAGTATATGAAAACCATTTGCATTTTCAACTTAACCGAAAAAAAATACTCAATGACCTCTTATATTTTTATTTGATAATGATTTTATAATTATATATTGTATACATTTTTCTGTCTAGGTTGATAAGCCGTGAGGTCTGATGATACCGGAAGGTGAACCTGGGTCGTTTGTTGTAAAATTTACACAATTTAAGCAACGTAAATAAAATTTAATATTTGAATACATCATTTCGGGGACTTTGACATTGTATCTCAAGGATGCAGTGTTGCCGCAGTCTCACGCTCATTGAAAAAAATATGAATATTTAGTTATTTTAATATAATTTTAAAAGTCCTCGTAGCGTTGTGGTCGACGTGGTGACGTCATCTAATTGATCATCATGTCAGACTGACAAACTTATAATATAACAAGAAGTTATAATTTTAAAAATTAATAAATGGCTTAGACTTAAATAAACTTTCGGTTAGATCATTTTCACTTATAGTGTAGATCCCCATAAACTCTGTTTGGCTACAATATTTTATTTTTGAATTAAATAAAATATTATATGCACGGATGGTCGTGTTGAAAAATTTAAAATACAAAAAATATACATTACATATGAATATTTTCAACAAAATCAACAATCGAGTTCGCATGTACCAGTGGAAACCATCTAATCCACAAGTGCAATTATTTTTAACCCTTAATTAATTATGGCCTGTGAATATTCTTAATCAGCGAAACCGGCTCTAATCGCAATAAATAAGTATTTTTTTTATTTTTTATTAATATACCGTAATATGTTTATGTATCATTATAATAGCGCAGTGGTAAGCGTTGTTGGTTTCCGTGTCGTATCTCACTGGTTTGAATTCCAGTACGAACATCGATTTGTCGATTTCTGTTCGAAAGCATGAGTGTTTGTGATGTCTAAAAATACCCTCCTACCCTTTCAATCCTTTAATAACTGGGCGTATCGAGAGTGATTTGTAAACCACTAATCTTGTCATAGCATTATCCTTCTATCCGTACTAATCTATTTGGGAAAAAATAAATTGAGCAATATATACTTAGAAACCTACTAATGGAGGTCAATATGCTCTACATTGGGGGTGAATATGGATTTAAATAAAAATATTTTTATATTTTAATGATGTTTTTTTAATAATTGATTGGACAGAAATATGATTCCACTTTAGTAAAAGGTTGTTTAAGGCTGCTCTTACAAGTAAGCTATGGATGTAAAAGATGAAATTGTTTTTATTTGCTTCGAAAAAAGAATAAAAGAAAATGGAAAAATAAATGAGTCGAAACTGATTGGAAAGAGATAGCGCCTCTGAAGCCCTTGGATGGGTTATGACTGTTTTTTTTTATTATTGAAAATGATTTGTTATCTACCTCGTCCATTATTCTACTCTCCGTGCAATTTTTATTTGCCTACGATAATAATTTTATTCAAAAAGATAATGTTTCGCATAATATTACGAGGAAAAAATTATAAATGAAAATAAATTCGTGATTTAGGAGAAAAAAACATATTCTAACGACGTAGTTTATTTAAATTATTATTAAAAATATTTTCCAGTCTATGTAAGATAAAATTCCAAACATTATAAATAAAAAAAAAACATTCAAAGAATGTGACCAGCTCCTTTTCAGTAATGACCCAAAATGTTCAAAACTATAGTATATAAAAATAAATATATTCCAAATTCAAAGTAAAAACATAAAATTTAACGTCCATTTTTCTTAATTTAAGATTTCGACTGAAGGTGCTTGGTGGAATTTCAATATTAAATTTGAATCGTTCAAACTATGTACATTCTCACATGAATGCCTGAAGATGCCGAAAGGCGAAACCCGGGTCGTTAGTGACAAAATCTGTGAGAATGTACATAGTTTGGACGATTCTAATCCATTTTTCTTAGTAAATAAGTACTAGCTAGTTTTTTGATATATATTAAATTTATGGAGCTTTAAGTACCAGGGCGCGTTAGCGTCAAAGTTCTTTGAGTCTCCTTCATCGCTAATGTTTTGAAAAATTGTATCCCCTTACCATCGTTGCTGACGGAAGGTCGTGATCGCTACAGAGGTAAGAAATCCTTTGTGATCCTAGTCTCATACTATATGTATACATGTACACACACATGCGCATACATACATATACACATACAGTACACAAATAAGTCGACCAAAGAGAGACATTTTCACGATGCTTTTTTCTTTCTTAAATAGTTTATTAATTGTAGACGAAAAATAAAATCCATAGTGGGTCGTCGAGCAGAACTGCTCTTGGTCTTAAACGATTCTCAGGCATTCTCTCGTCATTGTTGTGAAGATTAGAGATCATTGGGCTATAATGTTTTCCTATCTCGCTGTGAAACTTTGAGATATTTCACAAACAAATTCGGGGTTAAAAGGTATTTTCAAGTCGCTAATGCACAATAAAGTACCAACAGTGGTTTTGTGGAAAAATATATCTAATAAAAAACATTTTCGTAATTATTTTTTTCCGTAATCCACCCCTTTCATTGCTTATGATTTTATGTTTTCTTTCTTTGGCCATGTTTGCTCCCTATGTGGAGCATATGGCCGCCACCCGGCACTTCCATGTTTCCCTGTCTCCCGCCAATAGCTTTGCTTCCTCCCATGACATGCCAGCATCCCTCAGTTCCGCCGAGTACATCCTATGGATAGTACCCGACGGACGTCCAGGACGCCGGAATCCCACCGGTCGAAAGAAGAGGCAGGCAGGATTGAGGTTTTCCGGAGGCATCCGCAGCACGTGACCCAGTCAGTTCCAACGTCTCTCCATAACCACTGACGTGACGGGACGCTGTCTTGTACGCTCCCTTATCTCTGAATTCCTCACAAAATCAAACCACCTCACCCCCATTATCCGACGCAAGCATCTGTTCTCGAAGCTCAGTATACGGTTTTTCTAAGCCTTCGTCAGGTGCAATGATTTGCAACCGTAAAGCAGTACCGGCAGAATGCAAGCGTTGAACAAGTGGCATTTGGTTTTAATAGAGTACAGCTGTGTGTTCCAGACAGTCCGCATTGAGTTGAATGTGGCTCCAGCCATTCCTAAACGAATTCCATTCGTTCGTTATATTTTATATTAAAGAATATACAATCAAGGTAATAGAGTGTTGAAGTGAGATCAATTAAACCATCAATTAGTGAAGAACCATTTATTGGAGTACCATCACGTCTTTCTTGGTGGATTGCATACTTTTATTTAAAAGAGATAACACCATATCAATAGAATTGTATATTTACTTTCTGAGGTTTACAATTGAGATTTCTTCAATTTTACAATACTTTAAGACAGTATTTTTTTTACAATTTAACGCATTGTAACGGCGTTCCAGTATATTTTTTCTTGTCATTCTAATGTTTCAAATCAATGTTCGCAAAATTTTATTTTATTTTGCTATGATTTTTTTTTTCATGGATACCATTGGCTGTTTTTCCTTACCTTAAATATTATGTACCAGGTATCGCAACATTCATAAATATATGTCATAATACAAAATAGAGTTACTATGTGACCAGAACCGTGCTTGGCTTAGTGCGCATTTTGTATCTAGCGGAATCATCCACAACAATTTTGTCACATTTGTTCGACAAACCCTTCACAGCATCTTTGACAGTTTTCTATCTCTTAAAATAAGTTGATCGGTAGTCACTCAGAGGAAGTAAAGTCTTTCGTGACGGATCTTACAGATTCGAGTTCCAGTACGAACAGCATTTTATTCAAACTATTTATGTTCAAAGGAATGGATGTTTCTGATATCTAATAAAATCTCCTACTCTTCCTATACTAAAATTCACGTTGAAAAGTGAAAATGATTATTTAACCACTATTCTTGTCTAAGCCCCATATTTATATTTCTCATAAAAAAACTTATGCTACGATGCCTCTACTGGGAAGCCATATGCTACAATATGGGAACAGACATAGATTAGAAAAATAGCTTAAGTAAAAAGCTTGACAAGAAGTGGGTTCTGGTACCTTTTTTAAAATTCATTGTATTTTTTTTATTCAAATACCACTTAGCTCACTTCGCCTCGTATGAGCTCAATTAATAAAATTATTACTTTCTTTGATTGTAATCGTCTCCAATAACTTATTATTTCTAACAATAAATAACTATATAACAAAATATTGTTTATTGCAATTTCAAATAATCATCAGTTAACACATTTATGATTATTATAGTAATATATTATACATAATAAACCAGTCTACAGAGGGCTTATTCGCAACCAAACAATACAAACTATAAACAATGCATATCTCTCCTTCTCTCAATACTAATCAAATATGAAGCAACATCATCTGGCACTTTAAACGCATATTAATTATTTATTTCATACATTTCATATGGGCTGAGAATCAGAGATGGCAAGCGCGCTGATATTCGTCATCGTATACAAAACAATACTCTATAATTTATATTATATTTATAACGATTCTATCTTGTATTATTCCTAGAAATCATTTATTTTCATTCTTTTGGTAATAATTGGCTATTCAAATGTCTTCAGTAATACTACATTTGTCGATTAGGGTCTCCAACCCGGAATTTCGTCCAATTTTGCGATACCGAAATCTCAGGATTGTGATAGTTCTAGTTTCGGGAACTCGAGATTGAGAAAATTAGAGAAAGTTGAGAAATCCGTAAATTCTTGGGTTTTTCAATTTTCAAATGTCATTTGTAGTATCATTATTGTTTTTTTTTGTTTTTTTGTTTTCTATCCTCCCCTCCTTGCTTCCCGTTTTAATTTTTATAACATATCAGGTTAGAGTGTTAAAATAAAAATCATTTGTACTTAAACAACCTTTGTGAACGTAAAATTGTCTGAGGATGCCTCTAAAAGAGGCGAAACACATGTCACAGTTTGTAGCACAATACGTGGAATAATCGAAGTTATTTTAAATTTTATGTTGAAAGATAAAATTTTACTTTTAACCACTTTTAGGAGTTACTTTTTTATATATTATATGAAAGTCTTCAGCGGCAAATTGTGATATTTTTAATATTTCTGCATTATTTACTCAACCTGACATTTTTCACCCATAACAGTCTTAATTAAGGTTTATAATAAAGCCCAGAGAAGATATTTAACCTTTGATTTACATTAACACTTCAAAATACCCACAAAGAAAGATTTACCCTATAAGGCATAAAATACAACTTAGGGGATGATAATGAAATGATTACTCATGAAGTTGAGTGGCCAAAATAATTTCTCTAAGTGGCGTTTACTGGAGACGAGTTGACATGTCGACTTACAAACATAATACCCCTATCGCAGGGTGCAAGGTAGGCTTAGTTGCGTGCCTCTTAGAACGCATTTTCTAATTAGCTCATTTGATGGGCTTTCAAACCTCAAAGGAGGCTTCTCTAAACTGAAGGTAAGACATTTAAAGCCCTTTTGGTAAACCTTTTGATTTGATTTTTATTCTTTTTCCGCCAACAGTTCACCGGCAAAAAATTCCAAAAAGCTCATTTATTTCAAAATAAATTATGAAAAGTTTAGTATTTCTTAAAGTCCACTTAATAAATTCAGCACTTTTATTTGTTATATATATTAGGATGTTAGAGTGGATATCAGTATATATTGTGTATCTCTTCTAAGCCAGTTTATATAGCTGAGTTATTGTATGTTTAAACATAGTTCTGATAAAGGCATACGCCGAAATAGCTATCGACTATATAAAAAAGTAATATTTGTTGAACTAAAATACTTGTCACCTTATTAATACAAAAACGTTGTAAAAAAATGGCAAATAATATGGTGATGTGCTATGTTAAGCATGAAGGAAAGGATGGCATGGATTGGCGTCAACGTATTTGCTTCCTTCCTTATTAACTTCCTCAAAGAAATTGAGGACAAAAGGACCAGTGGTGTTGTATAGGAATAGAAAACGATAGCAATCGCGGTAGAATAAAGTGCATTTATGTGTCTCTTGAAAACTAATAGAATACTTTTTGTAATTACTGACGTAATGCAATATTTGGTCTAGTCGATTTAATTTAGAGGAATTTTAAATATTTTCATCAATTTGATTTTATATCATACAAAATATCAAAATGTCTGACGCCTTGGCTATTTAAATCTGTTTTGCTTAGACAATTTTTTTCTTAAACTTCAGTAGCTTAATGTCATAGATTATTTACGATAATCAACAGTTATTTGTGAATTTATTTCAATTAGAAACATTGAAATATTTTCATTTTTTTTTTTAATAAAATCATTTTTAAATTTCGGCATGCTTTAAGAACTGGTTTGCAATCACCGTCTTCAATTTGCGACTTCAATATGTTGCTAGGGTTAATTGCCAGTCTTACAAAGGGGTATGTTAATGGAAACCCTTGATTTCGAATAGTGTTTTAGATGAATTGAACTTGTTTTTAAAGTAATTAAGAGTTTTAACTACGTACTTAACCATTTCTAAATCAACAATATCAATTAACTGACTATATGGAGTATCTCTGATATCAGTTAGTCGACTGACACAAATAATTAAAGTATCATTTTGTTATTTCACAAACATATCGACGTATTTTTTATATTCAATTTACTTCTACAAGAACCAATTACCGAGCAACGAATAAATTCCACTGAGTGCATTCTTTTACTAAATACTTGTATAAACGATTCATATGGAAACTTCTATGTAACGTGAAACTATGCCGGATGCGTGGTCGAGTGGCAAACTTCATTTAATTCGGTTGCAAGGCTCTAGGGTTCAAACCCCAGTATGAAACATATTTTTCAACTAATTTATGGATTTCTGATCGAAGGTATAGATGTTTTTGACGTGAAAAAATTCCCGTCCACCACTAATCCGATCATAACAATGGTTTGTAGTGAGAGCGATTAGTAAACCACTAATCCTGTTTTATTTTTATCTTTGTATTCTTGGTAGCAATCATTTTTTGTAGAAAAACTTACATTTATTGAGATAAACTTTACATTGGTAAAGGACATGAATTTTTAAAAAATCAACAAACCAATAATTTTGTCTTTCCAAGAGAAAAATATTGCCCAATTATATTGACAAACAAAAACAGTTTAAAAACATCATTTGTTTAAGCCGTTCCATCTCCCAATGCAGAGCATATGAAGTCTTAATGGAGTATATGGCATCGATGACAGTAGGTTCACTAAGAAACTCCAATATGTACAGTTTTATAAATATCTGTTAAATCAATATATGAACTTCTCTTTGCGGTCATGAAAGTATGTGACGCCAAGTATGTATTCCTATGTATTCCTATGTATTCAATTTAAAAACGGTGCGTAGCGATAACCATAACCTAACCTTAGCTCTCTGACATTCTATCCATATCATATAGCTTAACCAACTGAGTAACATACAGTTCACATATAAAAACTCTTGTTGAAGTATATTCAATTAGAAATCAAATGTTCCTTTGTGTGAGTAGTAATTATTGAAACACAATATATGCAGTGAAACCTCACTTAATTTTTAGAAAACACCAATGATAAAAAAAAAGAAAATGGGGAAAAAACGCACTTTGGGAGAACTTTTTTTACGAAAATTGGAATCGTTTATAGTTTTGTGTTCTTTATATAAAATACTTTTGATTCAATAAATCAATTTAAAGTATTATCATCTTTTACGTTGTAAAAGCTTGTAAAAAGGCTCGAAAGTGTCTAAATTCGTCTTTAACACTTCCATATGGGGAGTGTCTTACTAAAAACACTTTTGGTATGTTGCTGACCCTTTAAAAACCAAGTGAAATGACATTTTTGAACACTTACTACCCGTTGATGGACGGTATAAACCTAGGATGTACATGTTTTAACAAATAGCCAGCAACATTTCGGAAGTATATTTTAGCACCGTAGGGGAAGTGTTTATCTCTACAAAGTTATAATTATAATTGTAAAGTAATATCTATGACGTGAATTGTGAAAAACCAAACGTTTAACCGGGTACAAAACGTACTGAAATGAAACGAGACTGCAGAGATTTCACTCATATTGCGGTAAAACGTTAATTCTGGACACGCTAAGTTGGGTTTTTTTTTATTATATCAGCAAGTATATGTACCACAAATTTTCGTTTTAAAAAATTGTCCAATAAAGAGCATTCCGTTAAATATTCATGCCTTGAAGTAATAGCTTTCAAAACATTAAAGATTACAACGAACCTTTCGGGTCTTTTTCTTTCTGCAACGTTTTAATTTTTTGAGGCAATTTTAGCAGTTATTTGCATAAATAAAGCATTATAAAAGTAAATAAAACGCCACCGCCAGGACCCCTTAGTGGTCGGGGATTTCAACAAAAGATCCTGGATTAGTATTGGCTTAAAATTTTGAGCTCGTTCCGAATCGCAACACAAAACTTTGCAGTACTTTTGCGCGAAGAAAAAGTTCCGGAGCCTGAAGCCTCTTAATAATGTTCGTAAAAAACCTTTTTTTCTGCAAGAAAAACATATTTAACAGATATTTATTATTTAAGACACAATCTATCCGATTTATAAAGATGTGTATTACTTTACATCGAAAAACGCACTTCAATAAAAAACACTGTTTTACTCTTAAACACCACTTTTTTAAAAAAAAAAAATAGTATAATATATTCTAATAAAAATAATAAAACATTTTTAGTATTTTTTCCACATAAAATTTATTAGACCAGGACCGGTTTCGCTCATTGTGAGCATTTTCAACTGATGACTGTTGTCAATTCCACAAAATTTTATGTGGAAAAAGTACTAAATTTTTTTTATTATTTTTTTATTATAATGCCATTCCACCAAGTATTGACAGTGAACACCTTAAAAGTATAATATATTCATTCATGTTTGTTAAAACTTTTATTCAATTCTCAGAACGTAAAATTTCCTCAATGATTTTTTCAATCGATTGACAAATTTGTATTAAAAGACAATGTTGGGTGTGAAGTTAAAACTTTCTCCCCCTTATTCAATCAGATAAAAATAAGCTGAGCGATAGTAATCGTCGTTGCCTTCAGTTGCAGAGCTCGCGGGTTTGAATTCCAGTACGGACAGTTTTATGAATAAGTTAATATTTCTAGAATTAGTGCGAATTCGGGATGTTAAAATTTTTTGGTCGTGGTTTTCCAGGAATGAAAACAGTTGGACCTTTTTTTGTTAGGTCTCACGTGGATTTAAAAATTTTGCACGTCTTATTCTAAACACCGAAATTTCACAATCCCGAAATTTCGGGATCACAAAATTGAACGGAATCCCGGGATTGGACGCCTCTTGGCCATCTGGTATGTCCTAAATTCCTGTTCCAGCCTTATCGTTATATCCCGAATAGAACAGTTGGAAAACAGAGTAACAAGCAGTTACCGTAAAAAAATCTATAATTATAAAATCCATAAGAAGTTCACATGCGGACATAGTTAGCATCTTATTTGGTTGTTGAGTAAAGAATATGAATTCCTGAAATGGGCCTATATAAAATAATTAATCACTGGCTGCGATGATGTAAATGTCTTATAAATATTTGATGTTTTTATACTTAAAGTTAAAAAAACATATGTTTTTGCATTGAAAATTAATTATTTTCAATTTAGATTTGCAACACAAATAAAGTTAGTATATTTTATTGATATTGTTTCTACAAAATTCTTTTGATATCGTTTTAAAGATATTTATTTTGTCTGCCACATGTTGGAATTGGATTTCGGTTAAAAAATAAGTACCAATAAGTTTAATACATTTTAAGGAAAATCGCACAGATTTTAACGCATTTTGATAACTGCCAACATCATGTCGATTAATAAGACAAATATTACAAAAGTTAATATAACGTTTTATCTTTATCTGCGAAGAAGTATTTTTATACTTCAATACTGAAATACGTATCGATAAAACGTTCATGAAGCGACATTTTGTCATTATTTTGAAGTGAAAGCCCTAAAAAATAATGTAATAATGACGTGGTTTTTGAAATGGTTGGCGACAAGTGAACGTTTCTCATTTTTTATACACCAATTTAATTTACATAATCACTTAAAAGCTTTGAATCGATTTGGCATGCTTCAAATTTAATTCAAAAGTGACGAAAGGCAAAATTATACAAATTTAAACTGCAGAAATAATAATCCCTTGGAATCCGAAATTTATCTTTTAAATAAGAACGGCCAGATTTTTCTTTTTACAAAAAATCGTTAGGAATTAATTTACTTATTTTTTTATCAACGTTTAGAATTTTTAAGTAAATAAATTAAAGACGGTAAAAATATATTTTACGTGATTTATTTCGTGACTTCATAGCTTGCTGTGGCTCAGATGGTTAGAGCTTGCTCTACGAATCACGCAGGTCCGGGTTTGATTCCTAGTAAGATCACAGTGAATTCGATAATTGTTCAATTCAAAGTTTTGATCGAAGACTGAGTGTTTGTGATGTCAATTCACATTATTTCCTCTCCTCCTATCCTTCTGATCTTATGATCTAGCAATAGCGATTAGTCAACCACTAGTCCTGCTCTAGCCTTATCCTTCTTTCCCTACTACTCAATTTGAAAAAAAAATGAGGTTGAGCGACTGAGTAACAAAACAGCTCTTATTTTCTCAAAAAAATTATGTTAAGATACCTCCATTAGGATGCCATATGCTCCTCATTATATAAATCATTGCGTTTTGACTAGGGTATAACTACGTGTACTGGTCGCCCATGAAGCATTTTATGCAATAATGGAATATTTTAAGTAAAAAACAAAAAAAAAATGTTTCAGTTTGAATTACACTTGAATAATTATTTCTTAAATTGCAAAAGGAACACTTACTTTTAGGTTAAATCAAGAAAAAACATTTTTTTTTGTTTGTTAAAAAAATATTATAATAAAATATCGATTGCTTATCGTAATTTCAAATCCATCATATATTAACTATTTATCATGATTGTGGAGTCAGAGTTAGAAAAATCGGAAAAAAGTGATGTAAAGTTACTAGTCTATTCATCATATTGATTGGTGAAATCTACTATTCTAGTAAGAATGATCTTATAATATGCAGATGTTATGGATAATTATTACTAAAACACTGTTTAACTGTTTGTTCAATTTTTATTCCACATACATAATTATTTTACACTTTAATATAAATCGTTTATCTTATAATCGAATAATAACAACGTGAGTTTCAAGGCGTCTTTACTGGATCGATGACCGGTCAATTTGAACTCTTGAATTGAACTAAATGGAAGGAGAGTAGGATATCGGTTTTGGGTGTTGAAAGGTTATTGTTACAATTATAGTATGGCATAGAGTATTAACATAGTACTCTATGACAAGATGTCGAGTATACATAACACAGATATGAAAGTCGGAGTCACTATTTTTTACCCGACTTTGCAATATTTTTATTTATAAACGTTTTGTTGAAAGCTTAAACAAAAACACGATAATTGCAGTTAATAGCATTTCGGTTTTTTGCCATTTTTTTACCGTGTTGGCTTCTAATGTGGGACTAATAATGGACTCTTAATGTAGTTTATCTCAACAGAAGAGTTTGTACGAAAACTGTTTATTGCTCAGTTGCTTAACCTCTCTTAGAAAGTAGGGATAAAAGGATAATAATAATTAATAATCGCTCTCGTTACGCCTGGTTTCTTAAGATAGAAAGAGTGAGAGGAGAAATTCAAGACATCATATACATCCATGCCTTCGAACAGAAATCTATAAATCAAATGAAAAATCAATCTAAAATGAAATTAAAGCCCATGCCTTTTGTCTTGTAGGCCAGCTTCTAGAGAGTAGACGCAGCTGGTCAATTTTTTCCATTACTTTTTAACAAATTACCCTAGTTGCACGCACCTATCACAGTCCTATACGCCTTCACATTTTTCTTAAATGGTGTCTTTTTACAGCATAACAACGTTTAATGCGTTCGAATTTAAAGGAGAAATTATTCATGACTCGGTTGAAAGATTTTATAAATTGAGTTGCATTCGCTTTCTGTTAGGCGTCTCAACTAGGACATCAAATCTCGGACACTTTTTTGTAATCCCTGGATTACGGGATTCACAATTTTTCCAATCCCACGATTGAACATTCAATACCTTTTTTAGGTTTTTCACAGATTTCAAAAAAAAATGTCACTGCCTAGTTTCAAAAAAACAGGAATTTGGAGGAGCTAGTCTCAACCTTTCAAACGATTTTTGATTTGCTTTAGTTTTTATGTTAGTTGTTATGTTATGTATAAACAACATTATAACATAAAGTGCTATGTACTTGTAACAATAAACCTATATCGATATCCAATTCCTTCTCTCCAAATCTAGCCAGTTCAAATCGAGAGTTCAAATCGAAACGTTTTATTACGAAGTAGAGACTCCTCGAAACTCATATCGTATCATTTTGATTAATAAGATTAAGTTATTTATTTATAAAATGTAAATTTATATATATGGAATAAAGTTGAATTTAAATTAGTGTTTAAGTAATAATTGTTTATTGTTTAAAAAATCAAATTTACAGTACATGACATAACAGCTGACGCCAAATCGCCATGTATTTGACACAATGTTAATAAGACAAAACAAATATAATGAGACAAAAAATAAGATTACATAATACAACAAAATCAATAAATAAAAAAGAAAAACTTAAGCGAGTTAACTCCTAAGCAAAATTTTTAGAAATAAAAGCCTTTGGTCACAGTTTCGCCCACGTAAGAATTAATTGGGAGCATGTAATTTTTTTTCCATATCCGCTCCCAATGTGGAGTATATGGACTCCTAATGGAGTTTATTTCAACAGAAATGTTTCTACGAGAACTGCTTGTTACTCAGTTGCTCAACCTCTCTTTTTTCCAAAGAGAGTAGGGAATAGAAGGAAAGGGCTAGGACAGGACTTGTGGTTAGCTAATCGTTCTCGATATGACCGTTCATAAGATAGGATGGGTGGGAGGGGGGAATTCAAGACATCACATACATCCGTGCCTTTGAACAGAAATTCATAAATCGATTAAAAAATCAATTTATAACTATTTATTTACTGAGATTTGTACCCGTGAACTCCATAGCGGTAGCCAACGAAGTTGACCACTCGACCACACAGGTGGCTTTAATAAATTAATTGTCATGAGAATTTCAGGATTATTAACTCGGCCCCGAAGAAGAAGAAAAAAATGATTTAATCTTGAAAAAGATCTTCGAGCTACAAGAGAATGAAACGATAACATTCCTAAAAGAAATTTGGTGGGGTAGTATTCCTTTAAGGAATTATCAAAGGGGAAGAATGTAATTTTTTTGAAATAATAATATTTTTGAAATTTCTCTCTAACTGCAGCTTGTATGAACTTTCATATGGGCTCCAAATGATGGATCCATATTCAAGCGTACTCGAGACCAAAGAAACATTAAGCGTGCGAAACACAGTTGGGTTTTCAAATGGTTTATATATCCATAACAGTAACAAAGTACACATAATCGATACTTTACTACGACGCTGCATGCACAAAATTGTCCGACACTTGCTCAATGTAAACGAAGAAATTATTTGAGAATATCAATATAAGGCACCGCTGAGGAACCTTTCTTATTTATTTGCCAACGATCAAAGATTTTCAAACAAAAAATACCAAGAATCCTGTGTTCCCACGGAAACATGATCGTAATAACAGTGCTTTGAACGCCGTTTTCCGAAGTTTGCCTGGAGGGAGAACGACTAAGTACAACAAACTGAGCTTTTGATACTTCTTCTAGGAAATAAAATAATTTTAAGAATATTATTTTGGCACTTTTCTTTTCGTCTCAAAGGCTTATGGTGAACGGCAAGCAGTGTTTGTAACCTTAAGTTATGATTTTACTGTCTGAATTTTTGTATGAAAAATATACTTTTTACATGGCAGTATTATTGTAAAGCTGTTGTAATTATTGAAAAAAAATCTTTATATGTAGTAAAATATTTATCTTTTAGAGTTCGTTCAATATTTTTTTAAATACAAAATATTTTTATGCCTTTCTCTTAATTTGCCTGAAAATTCTAAAAACAATTTTCCTTGTACCGGGATTCGAAAAATTGAGAATCCCGAAATCTCGGTCCGGGATTGGATGCCTTAATTGAAACTAAATTTTGAATAAAGTTATGAAAAGTTTTCAGAATAGGGGATATATGGATAGGATAGGACTTATTATTAGCTAATTGCTCTCGCTGCGCCCGTTTTTAGGAAATAATGTGTGGTAGAAAATTTAAAACATCACATACATTTACACCTTTGGACAGAAATCCATTAATCGGTTTATGGATAACGGCTGCGTGGTCGATTTTCAACGTCGTTGACTTAGAAAATGGAGGTAAAGGGTTCGAATCTCAGTAAGTAAGAATCTCAGATTTAATTGATGGATTTTGCAAACCACAATAACATGTTAATAATAATTTTCGTAATAATCTTTGATTCAAAACCGAAATTTTCTATAAACAATTAGATTGTGTATCAAGAATATAAAAAAAAAACATTTTTTTATATAGCTTAGAATGAAATAAATACAAACAATGAACTTCAAATACATATACTTGGATTGACTCCAAAAGGCCCAAAAGAAACCGGTCCTGATCCAATAAATTTTATGTGGAAAAAGTACTAAAAATGTTTTATTATTTTTATTATAACAATAAAGTGTTCCATAAAATATATCCATAACACACAACAGAACCTATATATATTAAAGTATTTATATAAATACTAACGTGTTAATAATGAGTAAAATTGTATTTACAATACTTGATAGCTTCTTATTTGATTATTTTTCTTCAAACTGTGTTTTTGTTCGTTTTGATATTATTTTAATCTTCTCTGAAGACAATGCAACTCGACTATACCTCAAAAAATATTTTCTTATCGTATAATAAAAGCTTGCATCTAAAATAAAATGTTTTAACAAAGCTTTTTTAAGTAAAAAGTCGGATTTTACCCGATGACAGAAAACGTACAAATAAATGAAGCATTATTTCAGCGAAAAAAATCAAAATGATTCTGCAATGGAGCTTTTTTTAAAAAATTCATTCTCTTTTATGATCATTATACTTTACATAAAAACAAAAAGAGGTATAAGACTTTCAAAATTAAAAAAAAATCATATTCTATTGTAGCCTTTTTATACGCAGAATATGCTAAACTTAACGCTTTAAGTTTCTTATATTTACAATAATTTTAAATAATTTACAATTGAAAGAAACTCTGAAAGTTTATTAAACGTTCTATCTTTGTAAAGAACGTAAATTTAAGCGTTTGAAGACCCCTATATTTGATAAAAAATATAATTTACAAAGCGAATTTTCTTCATTTGGGCTGAAACACCGTAAATAAATGAGAAAATATTTTTAGAAATAAGTTTCGCTGGATATTTTATATCAACTTTGTAACGTATTAAATTGGCATAAAGTTTAAGAATCAAAGGATTCTTTGGTATTTTGGGCGAGTTTTTTAGACAATAATAATTGAAATTCAATAAATTAATGTTATTACAAACATAACATTATTTCGAAATATTATAATTGGATTCGCTGACGGTTTGCAAAGTGAAATCAACATTTTTTTGTTAATTGCCATCAGTAAAGTCTATAGATCACCATCTATTGACGCACTGTCAGTGTGTTTCCATTAGATCACCGAGACTTCACGACCTTGCTGCTGAGGGGAAAGACTGTTGGCGTTGGAGATATCGTGGTTTCTAAGTCTCTTGACCTAAATCCCATAGTGTGGCACCGTCGTAAGGTTGCCGTCAGGAAAATGGCCGCTTCTTTGCTAGTATAGCAGGAATGGTGAGTCACATTTTCTAGAGAGCACAAGACCTATTCATTCTTTCCAAACATAAAATAGCAAATGAAGATAATTCATTGCAAAACTCAGCGGCTTGGTGCTATAAAGTAGAATTTTGAACACATTCTATGGGCATGTCAACTAGGGTATCCAATCCCGAGATCCTGGATCCCGTCCAATTTGTTGATCCCAAAATCCCGGGATCGCGATCGTACCAATCTCGGGATTTCGGGATTGAGAAAATGAAACATGGGAAATTCCTGTAAAAACGGTGAGTATCTAGTTATACAAGAATCATAAGTGCTATTTGAATACCTTCTCTTTTATTTTACAGCAACAAAGCTCTGCTAAGTAAAAACTATCTTAATAAAATAAAAACATTTAAATTTGCATTTTTTTCAAGGTTTACTGGAAGCCAAACATATGTGCTCAAATTGTTGTAAACCCCATTAACTCTTGTCATTTTCGATATAACTAACCAAATCTGAATACATAATGGCGAAATAAGTCTTGAGTTAACACAACATCCGTGATAAAGCGAATAACCTATGGACCTTTTTGGAGTTGTTCAACAAGCGTTTACTTTGTTCAGTGACCCTTCCATATGAAGGGTCCAAAAATTTGCATTAACTGCACCCGTTTTACATTGAATCTAAATAAATGTTCTCAGTATTTTCACTTTGCGAATTAAAAAGAAACAAGAGCGTAAAATGGATGATGGTAGAAACTGTTATTTAATC
Source organism: Himalopsyche tibetana (assembly GCA_030503985.1). NCBI lineage: Eukaryota > Metazoa > Arthropoda > Insecta > Trichoptera > Rhyacophilidae > Himalopsyche > Himalopsyche tibetana. Next base: position 5,598,968 of record JAPJYX010000052.1, on the reverse strand, counting down.
AATCTGTTCACTGTCAATACTTGATGAAAAGGCAATATTTTCTGAAATAAAATACTCAATAATTTTACCAATTCCAATTTTATTTAATAAGTTCAGAACCGATTTTGCTCATGGCAAGCATTATCAACTGATAACAGAATACAATATTACTATACAAAGCAAAATAAATTAATAGAAACAATAACAAAAAATTGGTATCGAAAGAAATTTACAAATAAAGGTTCAAAATATGAAAAGTGACATGAAATTGACAAAAAATAAAACGTTTATAACCTCTTAAACTTAATCACAAAACTCGCCAAAGAATAATTAAACTAAATTGGGCATGTAAACTAAACGGTAAATCGAAACGTAATTGAAATCTGGGATATTTTAAAAAAATATTTTTAATGTTACGTAAATAAAATTATTAACTAAATGACGATTTAAATTACTTGAACTGACGTTCATCCGTGTACTTGAATGCATGAAGATGCCGAAAGGCGAAACCCGAGACCTTAAAAATTGTGTGAATTTACCCAATTTGAACGATTCCAATTTAATATTGAAATTCCATTAAGCACCTTCAGTCCAAATCTTAAATGACGACTTACTTATTTCCATATAATAAGGTAAAAAATAGCAAAGTATCGAGTTCTACAAATTTAAAAATTAGTCGATCACCTAATTTTAAAAAATGTAGAACTTTTTTTTTACCTTATAACAATGGAGTTCTAATAAATAAATATATGCCAATTCAATCAATACTTACTTCCATACATAGATAAAATGTGTTTTAAGTTATGTACATTATGATTACCGAATAAAACTATTTCAAAAATGCTATGGTTACGTCTGTTTGCCATCATTTAAATTATGTTATACACAGAAACTCTAAATTTAAGTGCTTAAAACAAAGAGTGTTCAATGCAGTACGATAAAATTTAATTTACATTTACTGCAACAATATTATTAAAGGTTTCCTTCATCTAGGCTTAACAATCAAATGGTACATCGAACTAAACAAATTCACATGAATCTTTCTCAAAAAAAATGCGCATTCACAATAAAATTTCTCGTGAGATGATCGCTGTGCTGTCGCATGACATACTTTGCAACAGTAAAATAAAGAAAACAAACCTAAAGGCTGTGCTGGATTTACGACCAGCGAACCTGGCTCGTAACTCGGGGAGATAAACAAACTTGAATTTTTCAACCAGCTTGTATTTGAGTTTTATTTCTTTCTTTACGCTACGGTTTATATTTTGTAAAGGTTCTGTTTTTTTTTCAACAGGAAACTTGTTATAGTTTTGTGTATAAATTAAAAACGCCTTTGTACAAAGTTTGCGACTGGAATTTGCATGAACGTTTGAAGAATATAATTCCCTTTTTTGTTTTATTTCGCCGAATTGTTCAATGTTTTAAAGAGTTTTTGTTTCGAAAACGAGCTGATAATTACTTTATAATAAATATAATCAATCAGTAAAAAATATTTAACTTTATAGAATTTTGTAACTGATGCATTTAAACCCTATAATGTATATATATTTTTTTTAATTTTTTAATTTTATTTAAAAAAATATTTGAAGTTGAAAGATCATACGAGATATACTCGATGAGAATTTTTGAAAATCACATGAGATTAACTCTAGGAGAATTGAATTCACATGTCACCCATGTCTTAGATCTCAAATTAAAATTGAAAAAAATCCAATTTAACATTGACCTTACCAGGAATCGAACCCAGACCCACCTGATCGGTAGAGCAATCTCTAACTAAGTAGACCACAGCGGGCGACAAATTATCTTCTAATACCTTAGAACTTTCAAGGTGTAGACAATATATTAATTTTTAATTTAGTCAGTGTCGACAAGTTGGCAGTAACGGTGAAAAATTATAATGCAATTCTGCAATATTCCAGAGATGAACTTTGATGTGTAAGCTTTAAGAAGCTTTTCAATTAGAACACGTGCAAAAAGAAAGCAACACGCCTTAGAATTCTTAGAAGGTTTTGCGGTCAAATCTGTAAATCTTTAAAAGCACACCCTTTTTTCTTTCTAGCAAATTGTCCCTTCGAAGATAAAAATGCTCAATAGATACAAAAGAAAAGTAAATTTGATTTTATCAAAATAGAAAACATTGTTGTTTTGCGTATCATCAAAAATATTCCATCATTGATATGGACTAACCAAAATGACTTTAAATTGAACGTAAAACCAGGCAGCTTAGGGTCTTCTAGGTTACAAATACATTATTTATTATTTCCCTACCGTTTTCCGCGAAGTGGTGCCGCTTTCATTTCCCACACATAACGCGGCGCCGATGCTACCCAGCACCGGAAGCACGCGCCGGAAATGGAAAACTCGACGCTGAAATCTCCCGCGTAAATTTAATCGCCACGACAACAAATGCGACTCGAAAAACAAAAACGAGAAAAGGTGCAAGTGGGCCGCCAAATTTTTGAATAGAAAAAGTGCATATTGGCTATAGATACATTTACTTATAATTGAAAATGGTTTGGTTTTATTAAGAGCAAGCTTTAGAATTGTCATGTTTTTTTTTAACCCTAGAAAACTATTGAAAGCTTCAAAAACTAAATCACGAAACCACTATTAAACTACGGCTAAACCATTTCTTTGTGATCATCAGAAAGTGATATATACGACGGTGAGTTTTATATTTAAAAAGTATACACTATTTTTTGTGCACTAACCATTAAATATCAAAATATCATATAAAAAAACTACTAATAAATACGACATAAATAGTCTGGGAGACGGATTTAGACGATTAAAACCTAGTTTCATTCGTTCGACTCTTACGTTCTGCAGGTGCTACTTTACGGTAGCAAATCATGGCACCTGATAAAGTCTTGAACAAATTTATACTCAGCTTCGAGAATACATGCACGCGTTGGATAATGGGGGTTAGGTGGTTTAATTTGTGAGGGAATGAGAGTTTAGTAACGTATAAGAAAACGCCCTGGCACGTCATTGGTCATAGAGAGACGTTGAAAATGACTGAGAAGTCACGTGGTGCGTATGCTTCTTCTTTCGACCGACAAGGTTCTGGCATTCTGGACAACCATCGGCAACTATACATAGGATTTACTCGACGGAACAGAGGGATGCTGATATGTCATGGAAGGAAACAAGGTGTAAGTAATTGGTTAGAGGCATGGAAACATAGAAATGTCGCGTGGTACAAATATGCTCTACATAACGAGTGAATATGATCAAAAAACGATTAAAACAAAAAAAAAACTTTATATACAGTGAGATAATTCAAAAATACTTGCTTGAGAAAATCGATCTTTACGGTTTGTGTTGAATTTTTTGAAATTTATATTTTTTATTTATTTTATCCATATCCGCTCCCAATGTGGAGCATTTGGCTCCCTAATGGAGATATCTTAACAGGATTTTTTTCTACAAGGACTGTTTGTTACAAAGTCGCTGAACTTCTCTTATCCAAAGAGAGTAGTAGGGATAGAAGGATAATTCTATGACAGGACTAGTGGTTAGTTTATCGCTCTTCGTACACCCAATTTCTTAAGGATCGGAAAGGGTGAGAGGGAATTTTCAGACATCACAAACACCCATGCCTTCGAACAGAAATCGATAAATCGATTGAACCTGTGAAGTCTGGCACGGAAGCCCACAACGCTTTCACTGCGCTATAGGACCCGACATTTTTTAAATAGTGAACTATTATTTTATTTAGTTCTATTCACTGTTTGTTATAAAAGATAATCGCTTTTTGTATACTATTATCTGTATCTAGTTATTTTACTTATCTCGCTGATGCTTTGAAGTTACAGGGCAATATTGATAATTGTAAATGTAAGATTGTTCTTTAAAATAGGTCAATTACTTTTTATACTAAAATACTTCAGTGTTTCATTTTTAATGTTTACTTTTCAGCAATAGAGTGAAATATTAATCTTCAAATTGACTTTTTCACTTTATCTCACTGTAATATATAAAACATTAATTCAAGAATTCTCTTAGATTTACAGCATAGTAAAGACAAATTTATTTTCTAGATGGCGATACAAAATATTCACTATTTTCTCGTGTGTTTATTTAAAAAAGTCATCGCCATAGTAAGGCACTGTTTGCATAAATTCTCGTCGAGATACCAATCTCGCTTCGACGACGCCTAGAAAGTCGCTTGCATCTTACACCCTATTTTCCGAAGCTAATTAAATCAATATCTCACCCCTATTACAGGTCGCCTCTACAAACTACCTAGTTACTTTGCTATCCACCTCCAATGCAGCCAAGTCTTACTTGATTAAGATACTGTAGACTGTAGAGTGTAGACTATGTACTTGCATTTTGTTTGCAAGTCTACGATGCTACGACGTTACGATGGAACTTAATGATAAAAGATGCACAGAAAGCTAAAGGCATTTTCTGCAATATCAGATACGATAAAATGCAATAATAACATTCTTACAACGTTGATGCTTGCATTCAATATAGTTTTATTTTTTATTTTATATTAAATTTATAAACATAGGAACAAAATAAAGATGTGACTTTTAAGAGAATATTCGTATCTCTTTTTCTTTCAACAAAAATCTATTTCTTTATACATAAAAATTCTGATTAAAATGAAAGATTAAAGGCATTTTATTATAAGTGAATTAAAATAAAATATTCATTGAATTAGCTCAATCTCCATCTTGATTGAACTCCATTGTAATAAGGTCACAATATAAGCGTATTTAGTTCTACGTCAAAATACTTGTCTACCATATGTTTATTGAATTACACAAGCCGCAGGACATTTTATATATCACGCTTCTGTCAAGTTTCCTAACTTTAACTGTATTATTTTTAAGATGCGCTCCTAAATTATTATAAATTTTAAATTTTACATTAACCGAATGTTTAATATTATAATTGTGATGTAAATTAGGATGTTAGAGTAAATAAAAAAATGTATTGTGGATTTCCTCTAAGCCAGTATACCTATACCGATATAGCTGATCAAATGGAGTTTTGAACATAGTTCTAAACATGGCGAACGACGAAATAGCTATAAACTAGTATTATAAAAAAACTGTAGAATTAAATACGTTGATACTTTTTTTCTTACCATGTCCACTCCCAATGTGGAGCATATGAACTCCTAATGGAGTTAATATCAACAGAACTGCTTGTTACTCAGTTGTTCAACCTTTATTTTTCCGAAGAGAGAAGGAATAGAAGGATAGTGATAGGACAGTACTAGTGGTTATTTAATCGCTCTCGATACGTCCCGTACATATGATAGGCTAGGTGGGAGGAGGGAATTCAAGACATCACATACATTCATGCCTTAGAACAGAAATTTATAATTATAGTGAAAAATCAATTTATAAAACTGTCCGTACTGGGATTCTTACCCGTGACCTAACCCGTAGCCGAAGACAACGACGTTAACCACTTGACCACACAGGCGGTTAAAATAAAATATATTTTAAATGGCTTAGATACATCTAGTTTTTATAAACTGTGTGTATTCATAGTTTTATTTAGCCTTCCAATTAATTAGGATTTTTTTTTTAAAAGAAGCACATGTGAAAATTAACATAAAGCTTTCAAAAAAATACTAGATATTTGTTTAATTCAAAGCTTTTCACAGCACTGTCGTTAAAACTGTAAAGAGATCGTCATAAAAATTATAATCATGCGCATGACACAGAGCTTTGCTATTGCTGTGTTTTTTAAAACAATGCACCTTAATTTGCAGCTACGGCATGCTGTAAATACGTGCCCAGAATTAATGAGGGGCTATAAAGAACAGCGAGACTTTTCCTTTATTAAATATTCCTGTAAATGAAAATATCGCTTGACAATTTATTTAACTCGGAATAGTTATTGTTTTAAGAGTTTTTTCATGTCCGCTTGTTGAATTTGTATTTAAAGAATTTGTAACATCGGAAACAAAGCTTTTTTAAAAACATTGTTTGCCAAAAAGAATAAGGCCAATAATGAGGAAACCATTGGGGTCGGTAAAGGACCCACATCGGATTTTGTGTATTTTTCTAGTCTCCGAGCCGCGAGAGTTAATAAAATACAAAGCTTTAGATATATAAAAAAAACTATCACTCGAGTAAAGCTCAATGAGAAAGACAGTGATAAACACCCATGCCCAAGATGTCAAATACAAGATTGAAATAGTATTACATTAATATTGGGCATTATAGATTTTCTCTCCCAGTGTTGAGCATATTACCTCATTAAAGAGGTTTATAAAAAAAGAAAACTTCTTGTCACTCAGATGCTCAAACTTTCTTTCGAAGATAGTAAAGATAGGAAGGATAGAGTAAAAACAGGACTAGCGTTTTGCTAATCGCTTTCGCACACGCCTCTTAATTTTTGAATTGGAAGGGTGAGAGTTAATTTCCAGTCATCAAAAACATCCTTGCTTAAGAACAGAAATCAATAAATCGATTCAAAAATGCTGTTCGTACTAGGATTTGAACCCGTGAGATCCGTGACGAAAGTCAACGACGTTGACCACTACGCTATATACCCAGCTCTATATTTAGTGTCCATTTCTACTTCTTATTTGGAGCACATGGCATCCTAGTGGAAGTATATCAAAAGATTTTTTTTTATAAGAAGTAATTAAGTATTTCGACTGAGGGTGCTTGATGGAATTTCAATATCAAATTTGAATTGTTTGAATTTTGTACTTTTTCATGAGTTTTGTCGCTAACGACCCGGGTTTCGCCTTTCGGCATCTTCAGGTATTCCAAGTGCACGGATGTACTTGAACTGACAGTGTTTGTTACTCAGTCGCTCAACCTTCAGTTTTTCAATGACAGTAATAGGGATATAAGAATAAGGATAAGACAAGACTATTGGTTTACTAATCGCTCTCGCTACGCCCAGTTATTAAAAGAAAGAAGGATGGGAGGTAGTTTTCAGCCATCAAAAACATCCTTGCTTTAGAACAGAAATCAATAAATCGATCAAAATATGGTGTTCGTAATAGGATTTGAACCCGTGAGATCTGACACTAAAACCCGCAAAGCTAACCGCCGCGCCATATGACCCGACAATATATATTGGTATTTTTAGGCTAACATTACTTTGGAATGATACGTTGGATGTTGTCAACTCATGTTTGAGACTGATTTCTATAAATACTTTCAAAATTTATTTTTATCTACTAAATAACATGTCCCTACTCTCTTTGGAAAAAGAGAGGTTGAGCAACTGAGTAACAAACAGTTCTCGTAGAAACACCTCTGTTGAGATAAACTCCATTAGGAGTCCATATGCTCCACATTGGGAGCGGACATGGTTTAAAAAAAAAAAAAAATAACATGTATGTTTTATGTTTCAACAACTTTGAAACGAGCCGGGTTTGCAAGTAATAATCTCATAAACGTAATTTTATCATTGACGATTTTTCCTCTTAATAGAAAACCTTAAAATGTACAAAAACTTACAATGAATAATAGTGGTGTTAACTGTGTCACTTGAGAAAAAACGAATAAATAAAACTCACATCAAACAAAATAAAACCGTCACATCCGAAAACCGAAAAGAAAAGTAAATTCCCGTCTAAAAGATGCGCGAGACATTTGTTTAATTTCAAACTTTCCAGATGGCTTCCCCGGTAGACTTTATTCCATATTATTAAACTCCACTCTGTCACTACTAGAGCCTTCCAGTGTCTGACGTCATCCTGACTGACACACAGCCTTCTCTCCACAGTGTCTTTTTTTAAATCTCCCTCTAAAACATTCTAGAAGCTTCAATCGGAGCGGATGCAATGCGCTTTAAAAAACAATTAATCTTATCGAAGACAGTGGCAAAGAACATTTACAATCAATATCGAGTTTTTACAATTAATAAATTGAGAATATAATCGGTTCACGTAGAAAAAAACTGTCTGGGGCATACACGTGTTAGGTGTAAGAATGCTCAATCAGGACTAATGTAATTATGAAATTAATTTTAAACTGATTTTCATTGATAAAACGTTTTGCAACACTTACATCTATTACATCTTACTAATATCGCTAAGGATTTTGACTGTAGGTAGTCCTTGGGTCCTTGGGTCCTTGGCGCAGTGGTTAGCGTTGTGGGCTTCCGTGTTGGACTTCACAGGTTTGAGTTCCAGTACGAACAGTATTGTTTGGATCAATTTATTGATTTCTGTTCGAAGGTATGGGTGTTTGTGATGTCTGAAAATTCCCTCCCACCGTTTCCGATCCTTCGATAATTGGGTGTAGCGAAAGCGGTTAGCTCACCACTAGTCGTGTCCTAGACTTACACTTATATTCCTACTACTCTCTTCGAATAAGAGAGGTTGAGCAACTGAGTAACAAACAGTTCTTGTTGAAAAAAAAATCTGTTGAGAGACCTCCATTAGGAGGCCATATGCTCCACATTGAGAGTGATCATGGATTAAAAAAAAGTTGGTGGAATTTCAATATTTAATTTTAATTTTTCAAATTTTGTACATTCACACAATTTTTGGCACTCGCGACTCGGCTTTCACCTTTTGGCACCTTCAGGCGTTCAATTGCTTTGATGGACTTAAGCTGACGTTTAGTTAATAAGCGTATCCTTTTTCACTACGTTAAGAGTTAGTGATGACGACATGGATTAACTTTACTAATGATCGAATTTTTTTGACGTTTAATTAGCTGAGTAATTTTTTTGTCAACAAATAGTTTTTAAAATCAATTATCGTTATCGATAAACACGACATGTTTTATCTTCAGCAAATACATTTTATTTGAAATTATATTTTATTAAATACTTTATCAATATTATTTAAGGTTTTATCATAATGATTATTGCAATTTACAATATTTACAACTGAGAATTATTGTGTCACACCCTCGTATTGTCATAAAATATTGAATCGCCCGAGTTGAGTAAAGCACAAAAAATACTGTTCATTCATTCATTTAAATCTTTTTAAAATCTTAAGAAATCGTCACGTTTATTTAAGGCAAATCGTCATTTAAATATATTTTTTATTTATTTTCAACATTTTTCGAATATTATTCGAACAGTTACCTTAATAATCGAGTATTTGATTGGAATCTCTAGTTGGAACTAAAACAACATCTTTGATATATATTTCAAACTGACGACATCAGTAACTTACTTTAATAGTCAAAGTGTATTTTATTTTTTATTTGGTAAGTAGAATTTTCATATATTATTCCATGAAGCGTAGCTTAATCTAATCACTTAAAAGTTGCGACCGCTAAGAACAAGATAAAATATTGTGAAAGAGAACAAACCCTTTTTCAGGATATACATAAAGTTCGATCTATCTATAAATTCGAACTAGAAACAAAGTTTTGCTCCCCTGAGAAAAGGCTTTTTTTACGACACTTAACTGATAGCTTTTAGCATGTTAATGCTTAACACAAATACTTGTGCAAGATTATTTTATTTCAATGGAGTTTTAATCAAGTGAAGAAGAAAAAAAATAAGGTTTAGTGTTCGTGTATTGATCGTGTTAACATCATTGCCTCTATTTTTCAATAAAATAAAGAACTTTTTTTTAAATAGTTTTTATTTGAAAATGTTATTTTGTAAACGTGTAACGAAAGAAATTTTATATTCGTTATTCAATTAAAGCTTGGAATTGATTTCAATAAAACTTTATTTATTTTAACGATAACTAAAACCAACTTAGTCAAAAAAACGTGGCTTGGTTTTTAAACATAAAAGATTGCTTTAAAACTTATTTACTTGTATTACTTTTGTAATCTTATGTTTTAAATCAAATGAATACTTCAAAAGTATAAATTTTTAGTTCTCGGTAAAGACATCATGTTAAATAAAATAAAAAAAACAATCATTTTCTTAATTTTCCACAATAATACTTTAAAATTATTAATTTTACTCAATAAACATTCCGATGAGATTACCTAAAACACAATTTCATGACAAACCTTCTTATGAATAGTTTTTTTCTCTATTAATACGTTCTTCTACTGGACAATCGATTCAAAAATCTATTATTTAGTTTTTATTGTAAAATAAAACAGTTAGCTACACTATTTTTAACTAATGGATTGTCAGTTATCAAACGAATATAAATAAACCCGCCGTTATAATCAAAAAACAAAGCATTGCACATTAAGAACCAACGAATTTAGATTACGCCCTGAGGTGCCTACGGTGGCAAAAATAGAGCCTCTGCGTTATGTTTAATCGTCATTATTAAACCGAGCCTGAAATGAGGCTTTGCGGCGCGCCTTATTACTAGTGACGTAACTTAAATTGCACTCCAGTCAAAAGTTACAACAGTACAGTGCGAGCTTTGCGAAGCGTTCAAGTTCTGTAAGTAAACAGTGGCGGCCCGCTATCTCCGATGTGCGGGGAGCATAAATTAGTTTAGTTTTCGACCGGGAGAGGCGCCGGAAAGGGAATTCGCAGTGACCCAGAAATAGGGACTTAATAATATTCTACTTGGACGTAGATATGCGTGGACTTGGACTAGATAAACATTTATTTTGCTACTAAATTGCAAGGATAGAAGTTTATTTGTATTATGATTTCAAAGTGTAATCTTTTTCTGTTTTACGGCTTACTTACTTTTTCAAAATTAAAAATTGTGTTTTACGATTGGATTGCACAGAATACCAGAAAACATCAAGAAAAGTAATCTTATTAAATTCTTCACACCACTCTTGTAATATGAGGAATTTAAAAGCAAAGACTACTTTTTGAAAAAAACTGATAAAAAGCATTACTTATAAGTGTAAGTTCGAACATATGATCGAATAGCTAATGTCGTTGACTTTAACAGTTTCATAAATTAATTTCTCAACTAATTTACGGATTTCACTTGAATATACAGATGTCTATGATTTTCAAAATTCTTTTTCACATATTAAATCCTCAATATGAGGCGTAGCTAGAGTAATTAACAAACCTCTTAAGGTTATATCATTTCTCTCTTCCAATAAGGAAAGTTGAGCTAGTTAGTGACAAACTATTCTTGCAAAAAAACATCTTTTAGATATATTTTATTCGTAGGATTTGAAAAATAGTACCTCTCAAAATATCCAAATTCACACAAATGACGCCATTTTCCTCGTAACGTGTTGTAAGTAAAAAATGCTGGTACAGCTAGACATCTAGGAAATTTTATCAACTAAAAAACAAATTGAGTATGCTTCAAAACATAAGATTTAAAATTTCTTAATTCAAGATTTCGACTGAAGGTGCTTGGTGGAATTTCAATATTAAATTTGAATCGTTCAAACTATGTACATTCTCACAAATTTTGTCACTAACGACCCGGGTTTCGCCTTTCGGCATCTTCAGAGATGCCGAAAGGCGAAACCCGGGTCGTTAGTGACAAAATTTGTGAGAATGTACATAGTTTGAACGATTCAAATTTAAAATTTCTTGTTTTATGTTTCTGCATTCAAATTTTAAAAAAGTGATTTTTTTCAGAAAAATCACATTTGCTTTTTACCCCCTCAAATTTTAATCAGTTTTTTAAGCTTATTTTTGTGTTTAGTTACTTATCAAAATACCTGTATAGTTTTTATTAATCATTATGTATAATATGTGCTCATTTACCACATTAAATTATCATTTATTTATAAAAAGGTCGCTTAACCCAAGGCAACCAAAGTGACAAACCGTTATTGATTATTATTACACAGTTTACTATTAATAAAAGACCGATTTTATAAATAGTTTCCTTGTCAGATAAATTTTTGCTTTATATTATATGTGCTTTATTAAAATTTACGTTAAACGTTGAATTAAATTTAAATCGACGCTACGCTTCCATATAACTAATTTATTTTAAAGTTTTCTTTGCTTTTCTTAACTTAACATTTAAAACTTTAACGTTACGATAAAGTCATAGAACAAATTATTAAAATCCGATTTCATTCAGTATAATTTTACAAAGTATACTATATTATAACTCAAGCGAAACTTCAACTCCCCAAGGAGAAACAAACATAATGGTTATTGACTAAGTCTCTGTATGTAATCTGTTAGCAGATAGTTTTGAATGTTAATCCAATCTGAAAATTTGCTAGGAGTTTTACTCAACATTCAGTTATATAGCCTTCCGCAAGAATCAAAATTGTCTTCCTCTTAAAGGTGTGCTACTCAGGCGAAATGGGAGTTTTATGAACCAGATCATAATGAATGGCTGACTGGGTCTTTTGTATTCAACTTTTACTGCCTTGTATTATTTAAATATATTGATCGATTGATTCGAGTCGCAAGTCTAAGAATTATTGTTTTTGGGATTCGATCTGAATGTCAATCAGTTAATTAATAATCAAAATTGGTAAGTAATTTAATTTATATGTCATAAATTGTGTTATGGTTCTTTTTTGTATTCTGATGATTTACAATCCTTGATGAAAAGACATAGCATTAAAATATTATATATATATTGATTTTCACATTATATATTACAGACTCGGGCCAGTCCTGCTCATCTCAGATATCAGTTGGTTTAAAAAATATATAATAATGATCATCCTTTAGAGGAGTATGGACGTACATGTACGTCAACCACATTTTTCTGTAAAAGAGTATGGACGTTCTTTTAACTTAACACATTAGTATCTTTATCTGAGCATTGTATATCGGCTGTGGAAAGGAAAAATGACGTTACATACAGTTTTTTCAAAACAGCTTTATTTCGATGATCACAACTTGATAGAAAGTAAGCAGAAAATTTCGAATAAATATCTAATTTTTTATCTTTGAATTTCGAAAAATGAAGGCCTGTGGAAATTTTTAAAAATATTTATTAAATATCAGATAAAGTCAATTACAAATAAGGACACACAGCTGTACTTGATTAAAACCAAATGCTACTTGTTCAACGCTTGCATTCTGCCAGTTATGATTTACGGTTGCGAATCGTGGCACCTGACGAAGACTCAGAAAAACCGTATACTGAGCTTCGAGAACAGATGCGTCGGATAATAGGGGTGAGGTGGTATGATTTTGTGAGGAATTCAGAGATAAGGGAGCGTACAAGACAGCGTCTCGTCACGTCAGTGGTTATGAAGAGACGTTGAAACTGGCTAAATCACGTACTGCGGATGCCTCCGGAAAAACAAAATGAAATTCAAGATTCATTTTTCAACCATTTTGAAACGAGCCGGGTTCGCAAATAATAGCATCAATTGTTATTAATACTTGAAGAATATCAACTGTGGAAAGGAAAAAGGACGTAACCCACATTTAACAAATTTTACAATAATAGCATCATATATTCATTGGAAAAGGGCACACAGTTTTAATATTAAAAAAGTATAAAATGTAATAATCGGGTTAAAACAACTAATTTCTGTAAAAATATTGTATATGTTGTTTTTATTATTTTAATATCGTGTAAAAAAGACAGCCAGTATGATAATCATTCTTAGTTACCACATTTAAACCATGTCCGCTCCTAATGTGGAGCATATGGAGTCCTAATGGAGTTTATTTCAACAGAAGTGTTTTCTACGAGAACTGTTTGTTACTCAGTTTCTCAACCTCTCTTTTTACAAAGAGAGTAGGGATAGAAGGATAGGGCTAGGACAGGATTAGTGGTAAGCTAAGCGCTCTCGATACGCCCCGTTCATAGGATAGGATGGGTGAGAGGGGGGAATTCAAGACATCTCATATTATTTTCATATAATTTCTGTTCAAAGGCATGGATCCTTTGAACAGAAATTCATAAATTGATTGAAAATCAATTTATAAAACTGTCCGTACCGGGATTTGAACCCGGGCCCTCTGTAGCCGAAGCCAAAACCGTTGACCACTCGACCACACAGGTGGCAGTTACCACATATATGAATAAAATTTTATCTGAAGTTTAGTTTTCAACTTCACATCTCTCTAGCAATTTTTATTTTTCTATCTATATTTTCACTCTAAAAAATGTGTGTTCAGTACAGTAATATATATATAAATTAAATGCAAATTTAAAAATCTTCAATTATCTTAATAAGTTTAGTTAAATCTATTGGCATGGTAAAAAAAGTTCATCACAAAGTAAGCTCAGAAAGCTTAGAAGTAAGAGAGCTTTATAATATTTAGTGTTGTGCTCATTTTGTCGTTGTGAGCTTAATTTTGGCCTTTTCAAACTATCGTCTACCAATTCAAGGGATCGATTGAACCCCTAAACAATCATTTCAAAGACCCTGTTTTTTTGCTAGTCAGTTAGTCTGTAGAAAGGGTTTGGTTGGTAAGAAGTATGGATAAAGGGATGGATAAGTAGTTAGTTAATCGCCCTCTCTTATTTAAGATTTGATAGGGTGTATGGCACGCAACAAACACATTACTATAAACAATACAATAGGAAACAAAAATCTTTAAAACATACGTTTTACCACCAAACAACCTAAACGATACTTTTACATACTTCTCAAACTTTTTGTATCTTTGAAAACATTCGTAATATCAGGAGAGTTTTTTTTTAAGAAAATATTTTTTTTATAGATAGTTCAAGGGTCTAATGGTGCAGCGGGGGCCTTGTGGGCTTTTATACCAGACCTCACGGGTTCAAATCCCAGTACGAACAGCATTTTTTCAAACAATCTATCGATGTCTGCTCAAAGACGTGGGTGTTTGTGATGTCCAAGTCTTCACCTTTACGATCTTTGCGTAGCGAGAGCGTTTAGTTAACCACTAGTCCTGCCCTAGCGTTTATCTCCTTTTCCAACCAATCTCTTTGAAAAAGAGAGGTTGAGCGACTGAGTAACAAATAGCTTAGCGTAGAAGAACTTCTGTTAAGATACCTTCATTAAAAGTCCATATGTTCTACATTAGAAGCGGACATGGATAAAAAAAATATATATAGAAAAATATTATTAAATGAATACACGTGACGGTTGCCTCAATGTAAAAAAAAACTATGAAATCAATTCCAAAACTAGTGTGGTTTTTGAAATTGTTTTTCATTGGACAGTGCCTCATAATTAAAGTGTATTAATTGAAAATTGAGTTCTGATCTTAATACAGTGTGGTTTTAGTACAAAAAGTGTTTTTTAATGTGCATACAGTACTGGCTTGAAAAAATATCGACTGTGGAAAGGAAAAAGAACGTAACCCACAGTTTTTTCAAAATAGGTTTGTTTCGATAATCACAATGTATCAAACTTGATAAGAAAGCTGGAAATGCCGAATTAGTATCTAAATTTAGCCTTTATGTTTCAAAAAGATGACCTTGTAAAAAATTGAAACCAAGAAAAAGGCTGAAATAAAAGTTTTTCCTAGACAACTTCTTCAATTAATATTAGATTATATCAATTAAACATCAGTCTCCGTGCATTTCAAGGTTGTGTATAATTCATAATTTGCATATGGCACAAAACCATCAAAACACGTTTTTTGCGCCTCCTGTAAAATTTTATATGTGTGGGTTACGTCCTTTTCTCTTTCCACAGTCGATATGTTTATTTTTTTATAAATCAATTGATCATTTAAAAATGATTGGTTACTTAGATTATACATTTAGAACGATTATACATATTTGATTATTTTTATAAACCATAAATAAATTTATGAAACTATCCATTTAGGAATTAAACCTATCGAATACAGCAACTAAGCTTATATTAAAATAGTATCTTTAAAAATATTTTCGATAGCATATACGTTATGAATTTATGTGACGAAAATTTTTGTACTATTTATAATTATTTAAATTGAGCTTTCGTCAATTAAAATGAAAATAAATATTTAATTCTCCCAACTCATTATCCTTCTTAATCTAAAGCCTCCTAACAAACACATTAAAGCTCCTCCTTTCATTTTATTATATAATGCTTTATTATTCTTTTTATTACTTACCAAAAGAATTAACCTTTCACTTACTGATATTTTACTGTAGATAAAAACAATAGGTCTCTCAAGTCACTTAGAGCTATTACTGTATCGTAAATCTGTGCGTAATAAAATATTTCTAAGCTTTTAATAGCCTCTCACAAAGTGATATAATATAATATCTGATGGGATTACAATGGAAAATCACTAAGTCACTTAGGTGTATTGATAATATTATATTTTATCTGCAATAACGTACTAAATCATATTATATAGGGATGACAATACCGGAGGAGTTTATCAGCATCGGTATTTTGGTGTTTATTATTAAATAGCTGTACGTATTGAAAATACCGGTGTTTAAATAAAAATATTCCTACAATTTCAATTGCAATTCCGGATGAGTGAATCAAAATCTAATTTTCGATATTTTATACAAAACACTGTTATTGAAAAATATATATCTTAATCACAAATGGGTTTAAAATTTACGGTTTCATGTCCGCTCCCAATTTCAAGCATATGGCAACCTAATGAAGGTATCTCAACCATTTGTTTACGATAATTGCTTGCTACCAGTTGATTATCATTTAAATAGTGTGTGTTTTCATAACTATACGTACAGTACTGAGCATTTTTGTAGCGCCATTTTTATTTTTTGAAAACAGGTAGCTAGTTGTTTTTATTGTTCTTGGAAAAAAAATATTTTCTATCATTTAAAACACAGTTAAGTTTTTAACAAGATTGCTTCGGATGTCGACATATTCTACGTGGACGTGGGTAAGTTCCAACGAATACTATTTTTGTATTAAAATTGAGTTTGTCGGAGCTTTATTTAACCAGTTGAGCTTTAATTAACCAGTTGACTTTTATGCCAATTTTAATTTGACTGTCAATCTTTTGCAATTTCATATAAAAACAATAAATAAACTTTAAAAAATATATGTTCGTACTTTCGTACCACTTTTATAACACTTTTAAATACAGAACACTTTTTCCGCCAAAACTTTTGTAATCTCCAGTGGCGTGCAAAACGTAAGCAAGCGTTTGCTTCAAATCAACATCAAAGCCGAAATTTTCCGAAACTTTGTTATTATAAAATCCCAACACTCGCAACTATGCCAAACAACTCATAATAAAGTTGTTTGTGTACAGGCAACACTGAGCGAACATATTTAATTTGAAGTGAATCAATAATGGCAGTCATGACACGCATCTCTCCAGAGATGTCAGTCAAAGTAACGAATACTCAGTTGATAATTGTACTCGATAGTTATTAAGTATTTATGGATTCTATAGCAACAAAAAAAAACTTTTAAATTAAAAAAAAAAATTGGAATCCGAGTTTGAGTAATTAAAGCCGTTGAATCATTTCCACGGGCTTATGCCTAGGTGTGAAAAATTTCATTGATTTATTTTTCAATAAAATTGTGATATGGACATATTTAGTATATAAATAGCCTTACAACCAGTCCTTTCATGTCTTTATTGTGAGCGCGCATGGTTAATAGGCATCAGTGGTGTAGTGGGGCCAGGTCAGCGACCTGGCACCTGAAAACGAGGAAGGCGCCCTGCCACATTTTTGATTTGTAACTTATTTTTCAAGTACATACATATATTGAAAATCGTTGTTGTTTTAAACTTCAGACGGATATAAAAAAAACAAAAAAAAATATGGAAGAAATCAATGACCGACCTGGTACCTATTTATTTACCACTTCACCACTGATAGGCATACATATATTTTGTTACATGTCCGATTCCAATGTGGAGTATATAACCCCTTAATTTCGGGTCTTATGCCGCAGCAGTAAGCCTTGTGGGGCTTCGTGCCAGACATATGGTTCATATGGCCTCCAATATGAATATGCCTATAGTGGTGTCTCAACAGGAGTTTTCTTCTACGAAAACTGTTTGTTACTCAGTCGCACAACCTCTCTTTTTTCAAAGAGATTAGTAGGTATATGCGTAGGGAATCTGCAGTCTTTTGGCTACTCTGGTGCGGCCTTTTGACTAATTCTGTAATTTTGTAAATTTCTGTAAATTCGTAAATTCCTGACATATTCTGATCGTAAATTTCTATTTCCGGACAAACATTCCCTAGTCAATGTTTACTGCGGCTTTATGAGAAGAAAAGGTTCCCCACCCCTGGTATAGACTATAGAGGGGCAAGGCTAGGACAGAACTAGTAGTTAGCTAATCGCTCTCGCTACGCCCAATTGTCAAAGCATCGGAAATAGTAGTAGGGACATGGTTTCGAGCAGAAATCGATTTTTAAAAAAAATGTCCTTACTGCCTACGACTTAAAAATTTCATTAGCTATTTTTAAAAAAGGCAGTCCACGAATTATAAACTTACAACGTTAAGAAGTATGTATGTAGAGTACCGTCACGTATTGTACCGATGCCTGAAATAATCGCGTATCGAGAAGTCGTGACATCTCTCATACCCACTCAATCAAAATACATTCTGGGCCCGGTTAAAACGGGAGGGAGTCCGTGAAAAGTTCATCAACCGTCCGTGGTGTATCCGCGCCCGAGTTAAAGGGCCTGCAAATTGGATCAACCCCAGGGGTAATAAAACTAAAAGGTCCGACAACTATCCCTTATTTCGTATTAAAACTGTAACTCGAAAAACACCTGGGCTTAAATTAATCAAGTATTTAATTCGAGTGAAAAGGTACGTCAATGATAAATCCATTAATCGAATACATGGGAAACGGAGATTAATTTTAAAAGTCAACCTTAAATTTGCACAACAGTAATTTCATACATTTTAAAGACTTTTTACCCTGTCACCCTTCAATAATTATTTAAATTTTTCGTCATGTTTTGAGGTGTTCGCTTTTAATGTTTTTTTATTCACGTCCGCTCCTATGGCCTCTTACTCTTAGATTTTTTCTACGTGAACTGTTTATTACTCAGTAGCTCAACCTCTCTTTTTCAAAGAGAGTATTAGGGATAGAAGAATAAGGCCAGGACAAGACTAGTGGATAACTAATCGCTCTCGCTACGCCCATTTTTTAAAGGATCGGAAAGGGTAATAGGGATTTTTTAGACATCACAAACACCCA
This sequence comes from Himalopsyche tibetana, assembly GCA_030503985.1. Classification (NCBI taxonomy): domain Eukaryota; kingdom Metazoa; phylum Arthropoda; class Insecta; order Trichoptera; family Rhyacophilidae; genus Himalopsyche; species Himalopsyche tibetana. Next base: position 5,580,130 of record JAPJYX010000052.1, on the reverse strand, counting down.
TGCCTTTGAACAGAAATTGATCGAAAAAATGCTGTTCATACTGGGACTTGAACCCGTGAAACACAACGCCAACCGCTGCAACGCGCTGCGACCCGACCGTTTGCAATTAATACTAGATGGAATGCTTTTATATTGAACTACCACTTTTTTGCGTTACCCGAAAGTAGTGAATTCATTTTTTATGGTTTATGTTCTCAATAGAGGTGAAGTGAACCAAGTGGTATTTTATAAAAAATAAGTTAGATGTGTTGTAATTATTCTACTTGTCTTAATGTACCGTGAAAATTAAGTAACTTCAGTTAATACACATTACAATAGTAAAGCTTAGTTAAATCATCATTAAGTTTTTAATTTTAGTATCACTTTGTTAATTACGATTAGCCTTCACATTAACATTATTACTCTTTGATCATTTTTTAATTACCTTTTAGAGGTGTTAAACATTTTAAATAGTGTTATTTTAGAGTCACTTATTCATAATTTCTACAGTAATTTGTAAATGATTTTCAACGACAATTGTTTATTACAACTTTTATTTTTAATTTGATTTGCATAAATGGCACTGTTTTATTTTTGATTTTGATAAATAAAAGTGGAAATAAGTACAAAGGAATATTGTGTTTTTTTTTTTAAATATAAAGCCTTTCCACTAACTATTGACAGTGAACACCCTAAAAATATTTATTAATCATTTTACACTGACGATGCACGCCTCTGCTGTATGTGTTAAACAATCACAATAGATGCTTTCGGCTGTATAGAAATGTTACCCCCTTAAGACGCTTTGCCCTAACTACCTCTCTCGATTTGTATCTTGTAATAATACCCAATACCCAATTTCCGGTCTTTGCGTAGAAAACAAAAGCAGATTCTAAATTGGGAACAGTGCTAGAAATAGATTTAACAGAAGTTCTTATGAAAGGTGTTTTCACTGAAAATTATATCCGAGACAAAAGTATCGTTGTACTGTTTTAATCTTTTTATGTATTAACTACAAAGAAATATAAATTAATCACTTCTAAGGTATTTACTGTCGACACTTGGTGAAAAAGCATCATATCCAACATAAAAAAAACACTTTTTTACTAATTCCACATTTATGGGCTCACGCCACTTTTATGGTACTTTAAGACTTTTAAGAAGAAATTTAACAAAAATATTTGGCAATACAGTTTATTTCAATGCAATAAATATTTTAAAACTGAAAGATCATACAAGAAAAAATCTATGAAAATTATTTGTAGGTCAATTAAGATTAACTCGAGGTAAATTGATATCACAGTAACCCATGTCTTAGGTATTGAATTTAAATTGAGAAATCTAAATTTGACATTGACCTTACTGGATATTGAACTCAGACCTGTCTGTTTGGTAAAGTAAGCTCTAACCAACTAGACTACAGCGATTGATTAACATTTTAACGCATCTATTTTTTTTCCTAAAATACCACAAAGCACACTTCACTTCTCAGAGGCTCATATAATTGAAAGAAATACATTTATTAACAACTTATTTAAAAGGTTTTGATAGTGACATGGATTAATTCTAATATTGCTATGATTTAAATGACGTTTAATTAGTTAATTTTATGGTGTTCCCTGTCAATACTTGGTAGAAAGGCATTATATTTTTAAAAAAAATACAACATTCCTTTGTACTAATATTTTACTTTTATTTAGCAAAATCAATACCGGCTTTGCTCATGAAAAACATTATCAACTGAAAAAAAAAATAAAATTTTACAATATTATTTATACAAAACAAAACTGCGAAACGTACAAAGCACAAAGGAATATTGTGTTTTTTTTTAATTTAAATTGGTTGCTGTAGTAATCACATAAACAAATATATTATTGGTAGGTCGTTGGTATTTATTACATGTTACTATCACTAAAAGTTTAAGAACTTTAGAACTAAATACGTTGCTATTTTTACCCTATTACAATGGAGTTCTACCAAGCAAAATGCCAATTCAACTAATCATGATAATGCCTACTGATTTACACGTCATGTATTTTTATTTCAGAGTCATGTTATTTTGATCGCTTTAAACAAAACAATATTTAAAACAACTCGTATTTGCGATTACGTCATTTAAAAACAGACTGATATTTTTCATATAAATGTCCGAAAATAAAACACTGTAGAGTACAAGGAATAAAAAAACGTTTTCCCGAGGAGAATTCTACGCATTTCAGTACTGGAAATATGTTATTATTTTTTTATGAAAGCAGTCGAGCGGAAAAATACTCACATTTTTCAGCGCATTTCGGAAGCAGTCGCCATTATTATTACTTCTGCCTGCATTTAAAAAAAATCTCATCTCTAGTTTTTCGAAGAGAGAAGCATTTAATTTATATATCTGAACGGATTTGTTCTAAGAACTTGGGACTCTTTATATTATTTAAATCAAATTTTATTTTTATTTATTACTTACTTACCTTTGACAACTTGTTATACTTATTTTATTTTTAAGCAGTTTGCTAGGAGGCTTCAAGCGGCAAAGGCAAACTATTATGCATTTTAAAAAAAAAAAAATTCTACGTTACCATCAACTACTCATTTTATTTAGTATTATACGGTTTTATAGATCAGTGTTCTTTAACTTATGGTCCGCGTTTTTTTGTCAGTCCGAGATATCTTTTATCTTTAGAATTTTTTTCGACTCGAATATCTCTTTTGTACCCACTATAAATGAGAAAATTTGATTACAAAAAACAGAAACAAATGCTGCACCAAAAAATACTGGTTTTATGCTTAAATTTCATAGTAAGAATACAATTAAATTTTATATTGAATTGACGTTTCAACTGTTACTTTTTGAATATATTATTCTTAGTTGTACAGTCAGTTCTCGAATTACAATAGATTCCGTTACCTTACATTAGCTCAGTGTTTTCCAACCCAATTTTTTCCTCGCCTTACTTCGACCCTTTTAAAATCTCCATGTCCCCTCTCTACAAACAAAATTCGTAAAAAAATACTTTAAATAAAAAATTTACATAGTCAATACATATGTACATTAAAATTAGTACGAACCTTGAGCTTGATGTGAATTGTAAATAGTTTTTTTCTGAGGTACTAATTCACTCAATTAAATTGTAAATCTCTACGGTTTGTGATATCCAGACGATTCCTTTTATTAAATAGAAAATCATTTTCAGCGCTAAAGCCAAATTCAACTAAATAAGATGTGAATGACAAAAGTAATTTGCGAGCAAAATTTTTCATAATTGGTAATTTTGTTTGTAAAAAATACGAATGATTTGCGCATTGCCCCCCCGGTAGCTAATAACAACCACAAAATAAAGTTGAGTATAATTGCTTTTATTCACTGTATCCATAATATATGAAAAACAATATTTGAAATTGAATCTAGCGTGTTCTCAAATTCGCACCAAATTTAGAACTCACCTATTAAATCTATCATAAACATTTATACCACCAATGTTAATTTAGTTTAGGCACTAAATAATTTTACGAACAGACCATATAAAATAATTGCGACTTCACAATTTAAAGTTTTGTGCTGATGCATGTCGTAAAAGTTTAAATAAAAGCTCACACAAAACAAAAGTAGATTTTATTTTCCGAGGGACTTTATTGTACTGTTTTGAGCTTAAGTTTTTTTTCCAACATAACCGCAACGCCTTTTTTGTTAAAAATGAAAATAAATTATCATTTTGTAAAGTAAAAACATACAAACAATACCAACCGCAAAGTAGCGGTTAAATTTTCATCAAAAGACTCTTTGTCATTAATTACTATTTTCGCTGAAAAAGCAATGTTGGAGTTTTTTTTAAACAATTAATTTAATAATTTGTATCCATGATAGTATACTGATTTATATACATTTTTTTGTAATTAACGATCAGCTTATTAAATTAATAACTTTCAACAAAAAACAGCAATATTTTTAACGCTTAATACATTTTTAATTAACTTAATTGGTGATTTGATTAATAATTGTTATTTTTAAATAATTAAATAAAAAACGTAGACGCCTGCTGTGGCTTAGTTGGTTAGAGCTTGCTCTACTGATCACGCAGGTTTGGTTTCAATTACCGGTAAGATCACAGTGAATTTGACAATTATTCAATTCAACGTTGTGATCGAAGACTGGGTGTTTGTGATGTCAATTCACATTATTTTTTCTCCTCCCATCCTCCTGATCGTTTAATAAATGGGTGTAGCAATAGCAATTAGTTAACCACTAGTTCTCTTTTAGCCTTATCCTTCTTTCCGAACTACTCACTTTAAAAAAAAGTGAGGTTGAGCGACTGAGTAACAAACAGCTCTCGTAGAAAAAACTTCTGTTGATATACCTCCATTAGGAGGCTATATGCTTCATGTTGGGAGTCAACTCGAATAAAAAATCATTAATAACTACAAAATTCAAACATACAATATTTCAACCACTTATTTTTAATTCAAGTACATATCGATTTTGTGGTGCAGTGGACAACTTTGTTGGCTAACGATAATGGATATCACGTGCTTGAGTCACAGTACAAACAGCACTTCTTTCTTATTCAAATCATTTTGATAACTTTGTTATTCCACTTGTTGTGTTACGGTTATTGACACGGGTGTCACTTTTTTAAGTAACATCATCAGACCATCGTGACGTTTGATTTATTCATAAACGTTTCGATGGTCTGATGATGCTTCCCAAAGAAAAACACGTTTCACAAATCTCAATATAGCACGTGAATTACAAAGTTAACAAGATTGGGTTAGTAATAAAAATTTTCCGTCGAAAGTATCAAAGATATAGTAATTCTTTCAATCAATATTTAGTTTTCTGCACGAAGACATGAGTGTTTGTGATGTCTAATAAATCTTTTTGGCTATTCTCATTCACAAATAATTGCGTAAAGAGAGCAATTAGCTATCCACTAGTTGCATCCTATGGCAGTCCTTCTATTCGAACTCTCTTTTGAAGAAAGAGAGGTTGAACAACAGAGTAACAAGCATTTCTTGTAGGAAAGCCTTTTTTTAATTTACGTTTATTGGGATTTATGTTGTACGCTGTACGTTGATAATAAAAAAAATGAATGAATCAAATTGTATAAGTTTGGTCGGAGGTTACCAAATTTGTAATTCCTGAGTTTCAAAAAAATATATAAAAAGCCTGTGGAGAGTTTTTATTCTGAGTATAAATTGATTTTCTCGTAATCCCATTGGTACGTTACATTGCCAAATCGACGGTGTTTATATATGAGTGTAAAAGTTTGCGTTCCTCGTAAATACATATTCATTTTTCTTTAGAAAAATATAAAATATGTTGTAATATTTAAGAGATGCAATAATAAAATGGCATTGAAAAGATCAATGCCAAATATTTAATACACATTTTTATTTAATTTTGTTTTGTTTAAATAACACTGTTAAATTTGACTTCTGAGCAGTTGATAATGCTCGTCATGAGAAAAACTGGTTCTGATCTTACTAAATAAAAGTGGAAATAAGTACAAATTAATACTGTGTTTATTGATATAATGCCTTTACACTAAGTATTGACAGTGAACACCCTAAAAGTGATAGCATTAAGTAGTTTAATTGTATCATATTATTGAGTGTGTATTGTAATTGTTTTTTTTTATAAATTGCATCAAAATCGTGTTTTATGCTTCTAATGAAAACCTACTTTTTAAGAGTACTAAGTGTTTTTGGATAAAAACTATTGAATTTTTTTAATGTTATTTTTTCTGCAATCACACCCACCCATTTAATATAATTTTTTTGTTATTTAAAAGTAGGAAATCAGGTATTAAGGTACATATATTATTAAGCTAATTTTTCAAATATTTTTTTAATTTCTAAGGATAGTATAGGATAGGATAGGACACAGAACTGATTGATTTATCAATTTATTTAGTAAAAAATATCTACAAAATTACATACCTTATCATTATTCCGTTCAAATATATGCATAAAAAACATGATTAACACTTCCCATACGGTGTTAAAAAATACTACTAATAAATATGTACATGTCTTAACACTTACCTGATGGACGGTAAAAAACCAGCACGTATATTTAAAAAAAAAACATGTTTTTCACTCGGTTCTTAAAAGGAAAGTGCTAACAGAGATTTTCAGTTTTAAATATTAAACTAAAGCTATGCTATCAAAAAATGAATAAAAATAAGATTATTTTAAAATTTATTGAGTTAACGAGCTCTCAATATTAATTGACTACTGTTATATATGTCCTGGATTTTTACCGTCCACCAAAATGCGGTAAGTGATAAAACATGTTTTTTCACGTAGTTTTTAAATAGTCAGCAACATATAGAAAGTTTTTTACCACCGTACGGGAAGTACTAACAGAGATTTATTGTTTAAAATATTAAACTAAAGCTATACTACTTTCGATGGTTTCGGCGGTAACTTTTTGGAAGTTCATTTTAATAGAAAATTTAAATTAACTTTGATTATTCAATCAATCTTGCTTCATTACTTAAGCAAACTTTGCGATAGTAAGTCTGAACATGCCTCTGAAAGAGGCGAAACACGTGTCACAGTTAGTTACACAATACGTGGAGTAATCAAAGTTAATTTAAATTTTCTATTAAAGCTATACTCTCTACAAATTAATAAAAATAAGATTGTTTTCAACTTAAATGAGTTAACGAAGTCTCAACATTCGTTGACTACTATTTACTTTCTTTCTCCAAAGACAGCGTCAAAATGTAATACTTCATAAGGCAGTCAGTGTAATATATTTTAAAAAATATGCCCATACTGGAATCTGACTAACTCAACCTGCTAACAAATTGTGACGAACCAGTAATAAATCACGACCTAAATTTGATTTCCACGTTTTGTCAAACGTAAATCCACAGCCAAGCGTTCAACGAATTAAAATTGATTCAACAGGGACTCGAAGATTACGTAATGAAAAAAAATATATATTAAAAAGCAATTTCCCGGGAGAATGTAAAAAAATATCATTTCGTTTCAGGCTGACGATTCGACAAAAGGTTCACTTATCTGCTGGCAGGATTAACACAAAAAAAGAACCTTATCATCAATATTCCGGTCCAACTTTTTGCCATTCATTAAAAGCTCAAAATTATTTACATAATTTTTGTTACACAATTAAGAAACCTTGTTTTGACAAGTATAAATGTGTTTTATCTGCATAAATGAAATAATTACAACTGTATTATCACCTAACGCCATTTTTTAAGCTGATGTGTTTTTTTCATTGAAAATAAACGTTAAATAGACTATTTCTAGACTCTATTTCTAGAGCGACTGAATTCAAATCAATTCGTAAAGAGAAGAGTCTTTATGAATTACACCGGGAATATATGTACATAGATTGTAGGAATATAAAAAAACTGTATTAATATATCAAATTTACTGATATTATCGATAGATTTGAATAGGCGACTCATCATTGAAATTTTCCGTACCTTAAGTATGTAATCAATATAAACTATGCTTGTATCTTATTCCTTTCGTGTGTTTTATAGAAGAAGAAAAATGTCTGACTTTTGTTTTGATAATCAAAGAACTTTCAGTTTATTCAAAAAATTTGCGTTTTTCTGTTTGATAATGCTTTTTACAGAGAAGAAGCACGTGTCACAATTAGAGTAACAAAATTATCAAAAAAAAATATTTTATATTTTTAAACCAATTGAGTTCTTATATCTTAAGAATTATTGATAAATAAATATAATACCAGTTTGTTTTGCTAATGTAGATCTTAATACCATACATACCATATTTTCAAATAATTAAACATGAGTTATTCCTTGTGAGAGCGTTTTTAATTAATTCATTGTAAAACGTTCAAATATGAATGCCTTATTAAAAATATTTGATGTTGTAGAAACCATATAGGGCATACAATCCAAGACGCTTCTTGTGATTCCGGGATCCCGGTATTGATTATTTACCATAGTTTCACCTTTTTATTTTATTACATATCATTTTAATAACAAAAAATTACATTACATCAATCTTTGCATTGGCAGTTGTTTTTATATTAAAAACACAATTATTTTATATGAATTCGAGGAAATGCGATATCCAAAATAACTACAAATATCCAAAATTTCAAATTGAAGTTTTTTTTCCTCCAGCCTTTAAAATAAATGATTGCATTTAAATTTTATTTGACACTATGAAAAAAAACAATAAAATGTTCATTTTATTTCTGCAAATGCCACTAAACATAAAAAGGAGTAAGACTGTATTTATTTATTTATTATTAACGTATCTGAAACTGAAATGCACTGTTGGAATTATTTTATTTTAAAGTATGAAATAAAATCGGGAAGTATTCAAATTTTAAATTTGATTGTTTATTAGTATTTTTGGGACGATTCCGGAATAACGAGATTGTTGAGTTGATCGGCTTCCAGGAATTGGAAACCCTTGTTACATATGAACCGTTTTTATTTTTCCATAATAATATGCCTTTCCAAAATAAAATATGTAATGAAATATGCCTTTGTTTTAACCTCTACTATTAAAAAGACTTTGTTGAAAGTCCATATATTAAATTTTAATTGCTTAGCGTTATTTTTTGTACATAACTGTTAATTACCCTTATTAATTTACATGCACATAAACTACGCTCAAAAAAACCTTCAAATTCACGTTAATTTTATACAAATCTTTTGACTTGTTTTGTTTTGCAGAAGCTTTTTTCAATTACTTTCGCGTGTTGTAAAAGTCGCATAAAAATGTTTGTAAATTATTTCCCTAGCATGGGAAAACTGTTTTTCCAATTTTCTTTGGTAAACTATCGCGATACGGTGCTCTTGGTAAACATACAAAATTACATATTCTTTTAGTTCTAGAAATTGTTTCGCCCCAATATGTTCAGTGCTTTGAAAGGGTAACGACTTGAGTCTAAAATTATTAAATAACAGTTAAATAACACTCTTATTATTATTATTAAGTGTATGCTTTATTTTCAACGAGTCAGTTGTAATTAAAATTACAACATACATTTCAAATAGTGTATTTATAATGCGTGTATTCAAAACTAATGGATTACATTAAACTTCTTTTGTAATAATAAAAACACAATATTCCTTTTTACTTTATTCCACTTCATTTAAAAGTTCAAGACAGGTTTCGCTCATTGCAAACTCATTGTTGCGACTCAACTCATTGCAAATATTGTCAACAGCTCGCAATGAGCGAATCCGATCAGCGCAAATAAATCATTAATATTTCCCAGAGATGCTGCGTGTTTTTGAAAAAATAATTTTGTCTTATATACACTCGAATTCGATATTTTAAAAACATGACTCAGTAAAGATAGCATTACACATATTTATCAAAATATTGCTTATATTCTATTAGAATATCAAGTATTTTATTTTTTAAATGTCATGGATATCCGTATTCGCTTCCATATGTTCCGGACACCTGTGTTCGCTTGTTGTAAAGTACAAAGGAATATTGTGTTTTTATTAATATAATGCCTTTACACCAAGTATTGGCAGTGAACACCCTTAAAGTGATTATTTTTTCTCATCATTTCATTCTACGATCAATACTTATTTTACTTAGTAAGTGATGATATTCGCCCGTTTAAGTAAAAGAAAAATACACTTTAATCTGTGTTTGTATTATTTGTGTAAAATTTGTGTATTTCTGCTAAGAAGATTTTTTTTTAAATTAATTTATCTATTTACTCTGTGTTGATAGTAATTGAAAAGAAAAGTATCTATTTTTAATAAAACATATCCCTCGAGTAAAAGACAATTCATAATATGCTTTATACTTTGAAAGTTATTGCCGGTATACGAACGAATAACTATTTGCCTTTAAGTTCTGTTACTTTAACTAATTCTACAAAAGCTATAGAGTGTATATTATAACTTATATTTCAAAGGGAAAATCATTATTTATAATAGCCATTATTGGTAAAACATAATTTGTGATTTGCATCCTTATACTTTCGTTTCGCAGAATTTATAGAGCCTTTCTGCGAAGCCTTTTTGCCATCGCTTTATACAAAGAAGCGAGTATAGAATTTTCACCTTGTTATTATTGAATGATACCATTCTTTGTGTGACTCAGCATATTTGCACTCTGATTTGTCATGAATTTTTATGCCTATTTCCTGGTATTTTATATCACTTTTTACCGTTTTCAATCTTGGTTTATAATAAAATAATCGAGTATGGAACTTTTAAAATACATACCCAATACCACGGATATAAAAATATGCATATCGAAACTTTAATATAATTTAAAATGTATCAATGATAATATTGTTTTTATTGTGTTCACATCTTATCAATGACAGTCAAATAATATTCATAAATAAAGTGATGTCTAAAATTCCCTCTCACCCTGCCAAACTTTTTATAACCGTACGTAGCGAAATCTATTAGATAACCACTTGTCCTGTCTTAGCTTTTTTTCTATTTCTACTACTATTTAAAAAAAAAAAGTAGTATATAAGATCTTCAGTCATTGTCATAGCAAAACACTTATTCATTTGCGTCGCCTAATACGTATGGCTTAGTATCAAAACCCTTAACGTCTTAAAATATGTATTCATCTGTCAGATAGTTTGTTTGAAAATTATTGCTTGTTTTAATACTGTAATTTTTTTTATTGGTTACCTATTCCAGTCGGCTAATTTTTATTTTAAGGCCGAACAAAGGTCATTTAAGCTTTTAGAATTTTTTAATTTAAAACGTTTTAAGGTCGAGAGATACATGTCTACAGAAAAAATACATTTAGCGATGTCTGTTTTTGTTGAAAAAATGTATTGATTTTTAATGTAACAATTCTTCGCAAGATGTTTAACGATACACTTCTGTATTTTATGCATTGCAACTACGATGTATTATAGAATAGAACTCAATTTTGGTAAACGTGTCATTTTCAAAATTGACAAAACTACAACTATAACTATAACCTTTTACTAACTAACCGAATCTTCTAACGCTATGTTACAAAGACCGACATTATCATAATTGCTAGCTTGTGTATGCAAGCAGAGCGAGTCTTCATTCCACTGCCTGTTCTACTTACTGGCAGCGTGTCCACTTATAGACGTCTACTGTGGGTGGTACCTAAGGGGTTAAATTCCTAATAAGGTGTTTTGCCTGAAGTTTTTTTTCTTGGAAACTAGTACCATACGTCAACTCTTAAATTTTCTGGTAGGATATGATAAGACAAATGGTGCTTACAAAGGCTTGGTAATAACCTTTTTTATGACTAGTGGTCAATTTTAGAAATTATGGGTGCGTAGAAATGAAATATCGTGTCATTTAAATGTCAATCAATGTGTCCAAAACGAGGATTTCAATTTTATAAAAAAACAACTGTTAAAATGAAAGACCGAATTATTTTAGTTTTACACATATTATTTCAAACATGATTGACAGATATTTTGGCTTATGCTATTATTGCTGATTTATTGTATAATAAAATATGTAAAATTAAAATAATTTAATATTTTTTTACCTTATAACAATAATCGGGTCATATGGCGCAGTGGTTAACGTTGTTTGCCTACGTGTTAGATCTCACGGGTTCGAGTCACAGTACAAACAGACTTTTTTCGAACGATTTATCGATTTTTTTCAAAAGAATGGGTGTTTGTGATGTCTTAATTTCCTTCCCACTTTTCCCATCATTCAATAAAAGTGCGTAGCGAGAGCGATTTGTTTACCACGAATCCTGTTTTAGGCTTATCCTTCAATTCTTTTGGAAAAAAGAGGTTGAGCGACTGAATAACGAACAGTTCTTGTAGAAAAACTTTTGTTGAGATACCTCCATTAAGAGACCATATTCTCTGCATTAGGAGCGGACATGGATACAAAATTAAAATAATAGAGCTTTACAAAATTTATTAATACTTAGAGAATTATCACTTAACTACCAGACCATCACAAAGCTCACCAGTATAAAATACAAATTTGCTTGCCGTTGATTTTTATGATTGCTTTTTTGGAAGCTTTAAAAGCTCTTTTAATAGGTAGGCGAATAATGTTTGTCATAATGACGCATTAGAAAAATAAAATAAAAACCTGAAATCATTATTCTATGGCTTTGCAAACACATTAGTGCTCTGTACATAATGGTACAATTTACATTAACATGTTGTGAAGCGAATTTCTTTATGAGAATAATTTCTTTTATTTCATTGGAACAGCGCGTGTACTAAGTATTGAATTGTCGAGCTCGTGCAAATAGGCGTCTGGTGAATAAACACTATTTTGAGTGAATTGAAACGGAAATTTATTGATAATATTTTGACTTCGTAAGTCTGTGTTTTAATGGCGTTTTTGACAAATGAAATTAAACACGAATTTGATATATCGCCACCGTTCTGGCAAAATTTGGTTAGTAACAAAACTGAAAAAAAAATGTTAAGTAGACGAAGAGTTATTTTAATATCAATTGTTTGTCTGTAATTTTCAGTTTATGCATTAATTATACCAGTTTGCCAAAAAAAACTAAGAAAGGATAAGACTAAGACAGTGCCAGTGATTGGCTTATCACTCTCGTTACACTTTTTTATTTTAGGATTGGAATGAATTTTTTTTTTAACATCACAATTATCTATGAATTCAAACAGACATCGATTTTAAAGTGCTGATTGTACTTGAATTTGAACCCGTTAGGGCTGGTATGGAAGCTAACAATGTTAACCACTTTGCCATGGACCCAACAACATAATGCAAAACTAAAATTTTACAGAAACGAATATTCTAAGTGAGCTTTTATAAAACTAATAGTCAACTAAAATACGATAAAAATTGTATTAATTTTTTACGTCTTTATAGAAAACTAGTTTGTTTATAAGAATAAAAAAATAATTCTTCATTAATACAGATTGATTTAATATTGTGATCAAAATAAACCAGTAGGCAAATTCGATAATAAAAAAATTCGTAATCGCTGTGAATTACCAGTTTCATATTTATTTGTTATCACGAAAAATCAGTTAACCAATATAACAACGAAATTCGTTTCCAATAACCACTATTTGCTTGCGGCTACACGAAAAAAACCGTAATAATTCAAATAATTGTGATTAATATAAATACGTATTTTTCGTACAGATTTGATTTCGCTCACGTTATTGTAACATTATAGCAAAATGGTGAGGTTGTTGACCGGTTGTCCTTGGCAACCGAGATCTTTTATTTTGTGATTTATAGATTTTTCAATATTACTTCTGCTAGAATAATAATACAAAATGTCAGCGGCCCTTTCCCTCCGCAAACAAACAGACAGGTGTGTGATTGATTGGTTATTTATTGAACCGATATTTTCTACGGAAGGAAATGTAAAGTGTAAAAAAAAGATTTATTTGGTCTATCATAATATACTTAACGGCTTATTCTGATCATTTCACGCTGTTTTTATTTTTATTTTATACCATAGATAATTTCTTCTAAATATACACTTGGGGTACATTTACATATTAAAAGTATTTCAATAAGAAGGCGCAATCGTGCAGAATGTCTGTCGTGGCATGTACTGTGTAGCAAATAGCACCGTCTGATTGGAACCACATGTTATCGGTATTAATATCATAGTATAGGCCACAAGAAGTTGCTTATCATCGATCTGTAGCGCTCACCGTTAACAGTTATGGATTACCATAACTGTTATGAAAGAAGTACGGACCGATGATTCCGCCAGAACAAAATCCGAACCAATCAAGGGCTTTCTCTGGATGCATTTGGTGTTGGTGTATCTCGTATGGATTGGTATCGCCCCTAATCCGACAATTTTGCTTGTCCACGTATACATTCATTCAAAAATGGGTCTCGTCACTAAAGACGTTTTTTTGACAAAATTTATGTCAACTTCCAACTGCTTTTAACTGCGATTTTTTTGGCGAAAGTTTCTCGAACGGAGCAGTGACTTTGAATAAAATTTGATGATTTTCACACGTTGATCAACGTTATTACCTTCCATGGTGATTTGCCGTACTCTACTAATCAATTGACAACAAATTTGACAGATGCCACTTTAACAACTTGGCTGCTATAACTGCTATAACAAATTTCGAGCGTCCCTTCTGAAAGACCCTTTATATCTGAACATCAATACTAAGAAAATAATCTAATGGCCGTATGTAAATATAGGAGCTACTTTTAATAATAATTTAACTCACCATAAAATGGTAAGGGAAAGGAAGATAAACGTTTTCTCCAAACGAAGTAACAAACTTTTTGAATTCATAGAAATTTTCTGTAAGCAAAACTAGATTTGGAAGTCCGATTGGACCATCACGGTTAATTTGAGTCAATTATTATTTAAAAAAAAATGTATTTCGTATAGACTTAAATAACTTATTATAGTTGTGACACTGACGCACTTTTTATTCAAAATTTGTGCTCGAGGAGAAAAATCAACTCGATATCAATTTTGAAAAATGATCATCACGAACAAAATAATATATATTTTTTTCAAACATATCTGCTCCGAACATTGACAAATACCCATGCCTTGAATATAAATCCACAAATCAATGTATTTTATATTATGAAATTTGTCCCATCTTCTTTTCTTCATCTTTAAATTAAATGATTAGCTCGCACTTACTTTTTTTTTATTTTACTATTTTTTAAACAGTGATTTAAAAACAGTTCTCGTAAAACAATTTTTGACATGTTCTGGTGTTCACTGCCAATTCTTAGTGGATAGACAGTATAATAAAAAATAACAAAACACTGTTTTATAATTATTACACAATAATTATATACTATTATCGGGGCTGGCTTCGCTTATCACGAGCAATTTACAAATAAAATTCAGTTCAAAATGTTTGTAATTAATTATTTTTTAAAAATGTAATTATGATATTTAAAAAAAATAACAGGCATTTTAGTAATGGAAAAACTGGAATACCGGGAACGAAATTTTAGTAATACAGTATTGAAATCTTTGGTGAGGAAAGAAGCCATTATAAAGGATCACAGATACCTTAAAAACATTATCAGAGACAGTGGTTTTTGTATGAATACTTAGTGGTTTTCATCACTTCTCACAAAATTTAATGTTTGGTCTGGGAGCAATTTAACAAGACATATTTTGTTTTTCAAATAGATGACAACTTTGCAGACACCCACGCTTTTGAAAAGTAAAAAGTCATACATAAATTGAAAATTCAATCAGCGAACGTGTCTATTCGAGAATGGTTCTAACGGTTAACCACGCAAGAAAGTCGGAATGGCTTCGTCAACCATCCATTCAAATAAAAACAATAGGTTTTAGTTATAAAAGTCAACTACATCAGAATGATCTTGCAATTTAATGTCAATTTTTTTTAAAAATATTTACTCGCTTATGATGGTTTATAAATCTTTTAATGGCTAGTGGTCTTTACACTTTAGGTTTTTCTAATTAAACGAATATTTGATCTTATCAATAAAACACTCCTTATTTGTCTTCGTGCATTTTAAGGTAGTGTATACATAATTTATAATTTGACATTGGCTCAAAGTCATAAAAGATACATTTTTTGTGCCTCATGTCAATTTTTTTCTGTGTAAACTACGTTATTTTACCTTGAAATGTCGATTCGGATAAGACTGCGGATTTTTTTTAAAATTAAATTGTTATTACTTTCTTAAAACCACAAGAAACAATAGAAAAATGATCACAATTTTAAACTATGATAGAAACGAATGGTTATTGAATGTGTGACAAAAGTATTTTGTTCTTCACAATTGATGAAATAAAAATGCATATAATTTAACTTTTGGTAAATAAATATGGGAATTTAAAAAGAAAGTGCAAAAACTTTTCATTTGTTACATACAACATTTATGCTTACTTACAATTTGTCATTTTCATTTGATACGTGGCATAATAGTTCCCAATCATTTAAAATTAATTCAAAAATCAAAGACTTACATCGTCTTCATTGAGAAAGTTTAAAAAACAGGACTTAAGATTATCTGTTTATAAAAAGAATATTCAAACTACTCAAAAATAAATAAAAGGAAGAAATTAACATCCTATAAAATAACATTGTTTTTTACTTTGCTCTCTGGATCACAGAACACAAACCATCTAAATCGCACGTACCACTAAATTCTATATTTAACCCGCAGGTCACAAACATGTTTTTTAAGACATATCTTCTTAAAAAAACATTCTCTTTATATTCGAGGTTTTATGAAAAATAAAACGTAGCAAAAATTCTTTGTGCATATTGCGTTTAAACCACCCCCATCCCTTTTATTTCCGTTATAGCAAGATTATGTTAAGTAACCGCCCACAGTTGGTTATTTGTCATTTGCGGTATTTATCGTTTTTCTGCATGCCTTTAGTAATTATAACAACATGAGAAGCAAATATCTTATTTAGAAAAGAACCACTTACAAATAAATCAATCAAGATATCCAAATAAAATGCTTTATAATCACCAAAGTAAGATCGAAAATAAAACATTTTATTTTGCGTAATTGTAAAGTAACTATAATACTGCCGCCTGCTGTGGCCCATTTGGTTAGAGCTTGTAGGGTAGAGTCTGGGTTCGATTCCAGGTAAGATCACAGTGAATTTGAAAATAGTTCATTTCAAAGTTGTGATCGAAGACTGGGTGTTAGTGATGTCAACTCACATCATTTCCTCTCCTCCCATCCTTCTGATTCTTTAAAAACTGGGTGTAGTAATAGCGATTAGTTAACCACTAGTTGTGTTCTAGCCTATCCTTCTTTCCCTACTTCTCACTTTGAAAAAAAGTGAGGTTGAACGACTGAGTAAACAGTTTGAGACTTCCATTAGGAGGCCATTGGGAGCGGACATGGTTTAAAAATATATTTTTAATTATAATATAATTTTATCTGCAGACTACTGGTTGTCGTTTACTGATCTAGATCAACGGTATATTTGATTAAATCGTCAAAAACTTCGCCTTTGTCAAAAAGTTTAAGCAATCGATTAACTTTATAGTCATACGAGAATCGTAATATTTAAATAATGACACTGCCCATTATCTATTCATAAGGCAGTGAATTGGCATCATTTCACTAGTCGTTATTAAATGAGCAAAACACAGATTACGAAATGAAAATATCTTTACGGACATTATGCGAAGCAAACGATATAACGAACTTTTCTCCATTAGACTAAGTAAACAGACTGCCGTGGAAGGGAGATGGATATTTTACAAACCAACCACCAACAGGTCGACACCCTCACTGCCGTGAAATAATTACTGTTTTGAAGTTGATACATTGAGTTTGTATCGGTCTTTGATTTAGATAAGAAACAGGACTTAATCAATTTTTATCTTGATTACCTTTTGGTTGGTCTTAAAATCAAACAAGAAATCTTTCCAACTAATTGGCACTACGTTTATTGCAATCCACTTTATGTATTTTAACGATATTTAAGCTCTTTACGGTGATATGTTTAATATGTATAATTTTATTTAGAATTCATTTGAGGTCAGCATGGGTTTAATTGAATTCTTATTTATTTATCTTTTTTACATAAGTGTCTACAAATTGAACACTCTCTAGTGTATTAATGACTCGATGTGATGTTTTTGAAATAACTGAAGAAAGAAAAAAAGGGAAAGAAGAGGAAAAAAATAAAAAATATATAATTATCAATAAACAACATCAAAATACTTGAGAAAAAATAGAAATTGAGCAAGAGCTCCTCTCGACACCATTTAGTCAGTCAGTCTGAAATTGTTTTTAACTACTCCCACTATAAGACGTCCATAATGGCTTATAATGAATATTTAATATAAATTTAAATAAAAAGTCCGATTGCTAAAAGTCTTTTTTTTTGAGAGAGTGTGTAAAAGAATTTTTATAAACTTACATCTATACTGAAGGAAATATAAACAATTCATATATTTGCACATTTGTGTGTTTCGATATAAACCAGTATCCACTGCTAAATAAACGTCTCACACTGCTGATAACTTGATAACAGAACCATTGATCATTATTAACATTATGTCTGTCGTATTTCTATTCAAAAATTGTCATTTTATTATTTTCAATAATGGCATTTTAATGCGAAATTAATTCACGTCCAAATAACGTGCACACTTGAAAATTTTTCTTTCAGAGATATATTGTACATACAGTATTCTGTTGACAAACTGTGTGGCGAGTGTTTCAGAGATATCGCCTGCCGGCATTTCCAGACTTATGGAAATTAATGCTTGGGAAATAATAAAAATACGTGATGTGAATCGAGATTGGGTAGCCAAACGTTGACATCGCTCACCAACGGCGAGCTCAAATAATTGCTTTTTATAAGCCAAACAGTCAAGTGAATTTTTACTTGGAAAATATAATCACAGTATTTATTTCCAAAAGATTATATTTTTATTGATAGCTATTAACTAGCACGCCATACTCAGGGTAATGCAAGGACTGTTTTTACTTATTTTAAATTATATTGACTGTGGAAAGGTAGAAAGACGTAATCCACACTTAACAAATTTTACAGGAGACGCAAAAAACTTTTTTTGATGATTTTGGGCCAAAGACAAATTATGAAATATACACAACCTTGAAGAGCATAGAGACTAACAAAACTATCATTAAGCCTATTCACTTTATTAATGTAACATTTTATCACTTTGTCAAAAGTTTCCCAAATTTTAATTATGTTTATAATTACTTTCAGTCACCACTTGAAATTTAATAATCTTGGATGACTTTTTAATTATATGTTAGATGTTTTAAACATTTTAATTTTGTGTTATCTCAAACCAGAGCTGTAGAGTTGGGAGTCATACAGTCAGGTGTTTTCCGGGGGCGTAGTTGGAGTCGGAAAAACCAGAGAAAAATAAATGTTTGATATTCATAAACGATTTGGTGAAAATAAGATTTATTTTAATAACTAGATTCATAATAATGCAACTTAAATGGAAATATTTGAAAAAATCAATTTGGAGTCGCATTCGACTACCAAAAAGTACAACTATAAAAAAATAGTAGTTTTCTCTCAATTATCATTGTTTTGCAGATTTACATCTGAAAAGAATTATAAAAATATTCTCTCAATGCCATATAAATACAACTCAAAATAACATTTTATGGTTTTTCCAACGTTGCAATAAATTTATATTGAATTGAGATAAATGACTAAATTATTCAATTCAAATATGAGACACATAATCATTTTTTACAACTCACTTTAGATGTGTCGAAATTTGGTTGACCATGCCTCAAAACAACCAATTTTTTGTTATACCACTATAGTAAAAAAGTAATAAGTCATCAATATATAATAGTGATTACATGTTCTCAATACAATTTTATTATAGATTATTAATACAAAAAGTGTTTTTTTTTTAATAAGCTCACATTTTCTGAAGATTGTAGTTTTCCTTTCCGAGTTTGAAAGCGAAAAAGGTGTTTTTGAATAAGGTACAAACAGAAAAGCTTCAATCTTATTTTTAAAAAGTCACGAGCGACATTTTCTAGACCGATCATATACTACGCCTTCGGGAAAATTTCCTGTCATTCGTCCAAAGTTACTTTAATATATTCATATTTTCTTATGACATACTTTTTATACGTCATCTAACGTTCATATAATCCAAACAAAATTTAAAAACCTCTTTACATGTGCTTGTAAAACTTGATAAACTTTCACTAGTAAAAAATGCTTCTGGAAACGCGTTACACATATATTTTTTTATTAATTATAGCAATTTTTGCAGGTATTATAGTTTTAAAAATGTCAAGATTCTATTAACTTTGCAGCAGATGTCTCATAGAACTTAATGCTCTTATATTATAACCTTATAGTATTAGTTTATAGTAAATAAATTTGAAACTATCAGGTGGCTAACATTGCTGTCTCAAGTTACAGCTCTCACGGGCTCGAATCTTAGTATGGACAGTTTTTTTTAAATTAAATTTCAAATAGATCTCCAGTCAAAAAGGGAGTAGCAAAAGCGATAATTTTACCACTAGTACTGCCGTATCATTCTTTTACTTACTCTATTTGAAAATGACAGATTGAGCAAATGAATTACAAACAATGTCCATAGAGTGCAGTTGCAATGCAGGTCCATAGAGTTGTAGTTGGAGTCGTAGAGTCGCGGTGTTTTGGTCGGATTTGTAGTCTTGAAAAACGAGTGACACAAACCCATTTAAAGAATTATTGATGTGTAGTGTATTCAAGCCACAGTGGTCCATAGTTTTGGCGTTGCATGCTTGGCTGCCTAAAGATGATTTGATAGAATACATACATATCAACTGCGAAAAGGAAAAAGGATGAAACCCACACATATCAATTTTTACATGAAACACAAAAAACTTGTTTTGATAATTTTAGGCTAAAAGCAAATAATGAAATATACAAAACTTTTTGGTGCATGGGTACTGATAAACTGGTAATAATTTAATATTTAAAAAAAAAACCTTTTTCGTGTCTTTTTTCTTGGTCGCAATTTCCACGGGTCTTTATTTTTTAACCTTTACAGCTAAATTTAGATACTAATTTGGCATTTTTCGGCAGAACGTGTATCAAGCTGTATACATTGTGATTATTTTAAAAATCTCTTTTGACAAAACTGTGGGTAACGTTCTTTTTCCTTTCCACAGTCAATATATATTATATTATATAAGTTAAAATGAAATGCTTGAAAAATTTCTTCGGAGTCGGAGTCGGTTTTTTACACAACTTCACAGCTCTGTAGATAAGCTCTACAAGGAGTTCACATTGTTTACATTGGGTATAGAAAAACTACACATAAATTAAGCAATATTAAAATGATTGTAAAAAATTCAAGTACCTTCTTGAACGTAAAAACTTTTGCATTTGTTTTTTTATTTCATCATTATAAATTCAATTGAATCTGATGATACGATACAAAATACATATAAAATAAACCTGCTTTGTTGATTTTCTCGTGAATTTTAAATGTTTAAAAATATTCAAACAGCTGCAACCAATTTTCCATGAAAATGCATGTGTCCATTTTTATCATAAACGTTTCACGAGAAATTTTGCAATTCTTGGAAAATATTACCAAGTAATAGGTTCTTGTTAACAAAGTAGACGTCCCTACTCATTCATTATATGAAGTAAAACGAATAAAATCAAAGTAACATACTGCTAGGCAACACATTTGATCAACACAAAAAACAAAAGCTAACTTTGTATTTATATTTCAATTTGACGAAAAGATACCATGCATACTACAATATTTGTAGTTGATAAAATAAGCCATCGATTATACTGTAGTTGAAATTGCTCAGTATTCTCACAGCACTGGCTTTAGTTATATTATTTGAATAGTTTTTCTTTAATGAATATTAACTATTTGTTGAGAACAATGGTATTGCCTTTTCAGGATAAAATTTAACGAAACTTCCATGACGTTTTTTGTTTATCAAAATTAACGCCTTGCGTTTCATGGAATATTAAAAATTCATTCCATCTTTAAGATACTGATTGCTTTGCTTTATAACTTTTTTATTTCACTAATTATACCACGAATACTATTTTTTTTGCAGAAGCAAAAATCAAAAAATTGCAAGCTATTTTTTGAATATATATTGCTTAATATATAATTTTATTCAATAAGCTTGTTTCAATATTAATTGTGCCACAGTTTTTAGAACAATTAATGCTTGAACAAAGTTATCAAATTGAATGTCACATTAAAAATATTGTTTCGTAAAGTTACCTTTAAATCTAACAAAAATATTGACTGATTAATCTGCGATCTGACATAATTTCTCTTCTTTTACAAATTGTGGAATAACAATTGGTGGAATAACAAAATTACGAAACACAGTTTCGTATTCAAATTTAAATTCAACAAAGTGACCGCCGAATTTATCAAAAGTTTCAACTTCTTAGTTGGCAAATTAAGTATTAAAAAGGAAATTATGAATGTCGTAAAAAATAAATATCAAGTTTTTTAGCTTGATAAGGGTTTAACAGTTGATAACTGATAATAAATGTGTTGAAGATAAGAATAAAGAAAAGTACTTCCAAAATTTACGTTGGGACAGTTGTTATACGATTATTTGATTTTATAGAATTAATAAAAAAAATGCAAATATGTTGGTTATATTCGTATAAAAAATATGAACTGGCTACACTGTTTTAGTGGTTCTGTATTTTAATTTAATTTTTGGAACAACAAAAATAGCAAGACCACTAAGGTTTTGTTTATATTCAATATTAAACGTACAACATGTATAGAGTTTTCTTTAAAAATCAATATAATTAGGCATATTTAATAAGGGCATCATTGTTTTCTCATCAATTATTGAATATAACATTTTTTTAATCATTTAATTGACGCGTGAAAGATTAAGATTGCTAAGTACCAATAAAAGAATAGCAATTGTTATTTTCATACTATTTATAAAGTTTGTTTCTAAAGAGTTAACCGTAAATTTATCAGTTGACAGATTGAAATCTATATTTTATTTATATAATTATGCTTCGTTAAAATAAAAATAAAACTTCGATGGTTGCTTTAATAAACTAGTAAAATCAATTTAACTTTCAAATACGTAGTAGTTAATGATAATTTTTTTTTCTAAATATTTTTTAATGTTACCAAACTTTTTCATAAATAAAATTGAACATCCATGACAATCTAAATATTCGTTGTGTTGCCTTAATATTATATTACACAGTATTTGGTGATTCAAAATTGTTGTAAGTATTACAAAGTTTCATTTTATTTAAATATAATATTTTACGGTTAAACTTTTGGAAATCATTTTTATAAAAATGATTTCAATGCTAAAAAAAAAAATAGTGAACCATACAAAAATACAACAATAATACTAACCGGTAAATTGAGGGTAGTAAAAGCAATCGCCTTACTCATTACATAAGGTGACACCATCCACCAAAAGTCACAAATGCAAGCCTTTAGATCCACACCGTCATAATAAACCTATAATCATCTCACTTAACTGCACACCAAACGCATGTCACTGAAATTTGCACTATTCCTCACACGCGTCGAAGCCTCCCTTCGCACTCAACTACCGTTAACTCCCACCAACGGATCAAAGCGATCGTATCTAAATCACTATAGTAGTATGTACGGTTCTACGTCAATTTGTAACGCCGTTTCAGTGTCTACGGTGCTACGCGTCTACACCACACCGCTGCCTCTAATGCACTGGCGATATCGCAGACCCTACATAGCGCCAAGAACGGAGCTTGGAAGTGTGGAAAGAATCACTAGAAGTGAGTATTTTAATTATTAGAATAAAAACTTTCCATTTTCTTCTCATTTTCCACCCATAAATATATCGTTTGATGATAAGTTTTGAATGTTTCTATTGTGCTTAAAAGCTAATCATAAAGATTTTTTTTAAGTAGAGACAAAACTAATTTGGCTTAATTATTTTTTAAAATTTTAAAGATTGACAAAGCCAAATTAGTATTGTTAATAATAACTATATAAAACCCTTTTTAATTGAATGTAATTAGTATGTTATTAAATTAGAAAGATATATGCCAACCGCCTTAGCAAAATGATAACTATTTATGACAGCTAAATCAATATTCATTTGACATTTTTTTTCGTAAATATAAACATGTTGATTGATTTATTTTACTACAATGATGTAAGTTAATAAAAAATGGCAGTCAAAAATAAAAAAAATGTGTTTTCAAGATTTTTACGGTAATTTAAAAAAAATATTGAAATTTAACAAATAACATGACCTGAATCTATATTCGTAGATACCCATATAAATATTATATAACTGTTCACCCTTCAGCAATCAGCTTATATACGTGTAAATAACAGTACGCAGTTACATATTGTGACGTATAGATTGAACTGTAGGGACGTTGTGAGAGTGTGCTACGAACGCTCTACGCCTGCGCTCTACGCTTCTACGGGGAAGCTCGCGTGATACCGTACGTAGGAATTTTAAGCTCCGACTGTAAAATTTGTATTTATTGGCAGGCGCTTTTGATCGGTTTACGACTGTTTTTGATGGAAGCCTACCATGATCAATGCGTCCGAGGCATTATCATATTTCATCATCATAAACCGATATAAAATTGGAATAAAATTATCCCGCGAGTATAAAAAGCCTTGGTTATGTTACACTTCTCAATTTACTTTACGCAACAGTTTCTTTTTAATATGAACGTATTTTAAACATAAACACATATACAATATGTTCACTTCCAGTTGAATTTTATTAAAAAGACAATACTTTTTGTAATGTTTTGAGGTTTTCATGTAATATTAAATTGGGAGATCCAAGGTACAGAGGTCAACATTGTTGCTTCCGTGACGAAACTCTCACAGTACGAACAGCTTTTTATCAATCATCGATTTACCGGTTTTTGTTGCGAGACGTAGGTGTTTGTGAAGTCTCAAAAATCCCACCCACTCTTCAGATTCTAAAATAATGAGGCGTAGAAAGAATGATTAGTAAGCCCCTGGTCCTTTCCTAGTACTGTTCTTCAATGCCTACTGCTATTTTTCAATAAGAAAAGTTGGTCAAGTGAGTTACAAACAGTTATCGAAGAAAAACTTGTGTTGAGATACCTCTTTTAGAAGACTATTTGCTCCACATTGGAAGCGAGCATGAATTAAAAAATACATTAAATTGAAATTAAAAACATGACATTGGAATTTTGATACCGGATATAAAATTAAAAAACATGTTTTTATTAAGGTCAAACTGTTTTAAAATATCTAACTATAAATAATTTCGTTAAACTGTTATAAAATTTTGTGTAAGTAGCAAACACAATATTTCAAGTTAGTCAATACTTCATGACTAATCTTCTTGAGAAATCAATTTTGGAACTTAAGTTTTGAAGCAATAAATCCACTTAGCTTTCTATCGCAAAGGTACTATTTGGTAGGAGTGGGGCAAGATATTTTAAGGTTTATTGTTAAATTGAATATTTTAAATCATCTATTTTAGATGTTTTTATGTAACTAGTTATATTTATTGCCATTAACCTCATCTAGAACGATTTTCAAAAATTAATGAAAAAACAACTTATCACTTTTAGGATATTCACTTACTTTTTTGTCTGAAAAAACTGTCAGTTAATGCTGCTCGTCATTAGCAAAACTGGTCGTCATCATTTAAATTAAAAGTAGAATCACTAAAATGAGTGTTTTATTTTTAATATAATATTATGTTATATATTTAAAAATCATTATTTAAATTTATTTGCCTTGATACCTACTTGTTAAATTCGTTTTTAAAAAGGCACTTCCTTGCGTCTTGCACAAAAAAATATCTTTGAACTAGAACCAACGTCATGGGTGCCAATAAACATCTAAGGTTAAATTTAGTTAAAAGATACTTTTTTTAACAGGTGAGGCACTTGCTATTACAAAGTTATAAACTTCTACATAGTCACCGAAGAGTTCTTTGGAAATATGTTCGCTAATTTAAAAGTCTTTTCCGTTCATAGATAATAAAGATTTAGAAGTGAATTTTGTTTATATGTTTATCTAATTACAATTAACTTATTTTCTATTCATACACTCATAATTAAATAACCTAATATAATTATTCCACAATATATTCTAATGATCTTACATGATTTAACATGTTTCCACCCTTTCAATTCTGTTTATTTTCACAGGCACAGTATCAAAACAACGTTTTACTTCTTTCCAGGAAATATAATCCAACATTTTAGGGAAGTTTGTACTTGAAGGTCAATCATTTTAAGGTACATTTTTTGAAATCCCCGTAAGTGACTTTTTTTCACTGCTGTAAACTCCTTTATATAAATAATACATAAATTAAAAACACAACAAGTCTATACTATGATCTAATCTGGAACATATAGCATACACGTATCTAAACTTTTGTCAGTTTGAAACTCAATCTTTAGTTCCATAAAGTTGTGGAGCTAGAAAAAATGTTTAATTATAATTAACATTCTCTATCACCCGATTTGTTTCCTGACCTAAAGCATACGGACTGCTTAAGACAAAATTCAAGATATTTTTTTTAAAAAGACTTGCAGAAAAGACGCTTAAAACATTAAAAAATCATTGTTCCTGTACATAGATACGTACTTGATTGCTTTTAATGTGTTTACTGTCAATACCCGATGGAAAGGCATTATATTTTAAAAATAAAACTCTTCTGCATCAGATGTGACTTCAAGCATCACGAGCAATTTTAATTGAAAGAAATATAAGTTATTGATGCGGGGCTTTTTATGCTAACTCAAATACAACTAATTTAGGTGTAACAAACACTTATATAACATTATATATAAAGATACATGTTATAAATAAGTTACACAAAACTGACAATAACACTTGACTAGATTTCTTAATATTTTTTAATGTAGTCAGTTAAGTGTAAATCATTTATATTCTGTAGGTGTATTTATAAATTCTTTTCATATATATATTTCCAAATGATCGTCACGCTTTTTTTAGTCTTACTTGGTTTGGTATAAATATATCTTGTTATGAGTGAAATTAGTTCAAAATAGTGTTTTTTTGAACATTCATTGATTGATTAATATATTTGTGAAAGTGTTAGTTCATGACTGAAAAGGAAAAACAGCAATGGGCAACATTCAGCTCGAAGAAAAGCGTAAACTAAAAAGTTTGAAAAACTGAAATTCTGACAGAAGCATCAAACAGTAGTTTTGTGTATATCGATATGAATTTGTGTATCAATCACATTTAATTAAACAGAGTACTGTTGATCTATCGTATAAACAAATCTCTACTAGCCACGAGTGGAGTAACGAGTTGAAAAATTGAATAGTAGATTTGTTTCAATGGAAGTGCTTTTTTTGACAAACGTGTTTTTTAAGACAGTTTTTTTTGTATTAAATGAAAATTGTGACATAAAATTTAAAACAACCCCGTTCCAAAAGTAACGTTTCTTTGTTTATCACACAGGGGTGGCAATTTATGTGAGGTTTTGTAATGTTTAATCGATTTAAATTTTCCAAAATTCTAAATAAGTTATTTACTTTAAGCGATTTGACTACACAGATTTAATTACAAAAAAATGGGATCTTTTTTCCCCTTTTAATTCCACGACTTAATCAAAAAATCAGAATAGATACTCAGCAAAAAGAAGGCTAACATAAAAACCTGATTGCAAAATAAAACTCAAGAGAGGAAAAAACCAATGAATTTGATAGAAAAAAAGCTAGGCTGACTGATGTGTCTGACGCCATACAATGTAAAGACATGGTTTTATCTGAAAATAAGTCTTAGAGATCACTAGATTACAAAATACAGTTATTTGGTGTTATAGTAAAGAAAAACATTGGTAATAAAACAAGGTTAATTAAAAACACTTGCATTGCTTAAATTTAGATAATTTCGAAAGTTATTAATTTTTAAAAAGTTTTCTATCAAGCAACCGTATCATATAAAAATGAGTATTATTGGTAATAATATATATAAGAAGTATATTTTCTTTGAAAAACATTTTAAAAAGTCTCGCGTAATCTCCGTTTTAATAAAAAGTAATATTTGAAGAACATTCATTATCTATTGTTTTTGTTTCAGGTTTTGCTGGAGTGTCAACGTTGTTAGATTTAGTTGTGATTTTCACGGACTCTGGACCCGGTACAAACAGTGTCATAAATTGGTTGGTTAATTTGTCTTCAATAGCATGAACGTATAATTTGTATTGTTTCAGGATTTTCTCTCACCCATGTAGTTGATAAATTAAGGTTTATAGTTAATGGATAGTCTTTTTTACGTCTACTTTTTGATATATACTATTAAAATAAAGTAACAAGCAGTCATCGCTAAAATAATGACTGTTGAAATAATAAAGCTCAGCTAAAATTCCATAGGTCACATCAGAAACGGACTTTATTGTGAATATAAATAATAAAGCACTAGGCTAGGCCTGTTTTAAGTTAAAAATAATTTTACAGATTCGAGGTCATAAAAATAATACATCGTGTATTTCCCTTTATTTCAATAACCACGTGTACAAACACACAAATGATTTTCGTCAAACACAATTTTCTGTTTCTCTCTTGTGAGCTTTTTATCAGATATTATTGAATTTTTAATTTTGTTTTTATGTAAGCTCATAATAGTCTTTTCAGCGTACATAATAATAATGCTTGATTGAAGTTTTACGGGTGTAAAAATAGTTACAATGAAAAAAACAAAACATTTACTCGCTGTATTGAAAACATTGTTCAAAAAGAGGCTTGTTTTCTGCGATCAGGACAATGCTTCCTGCACACGCCATCCCATAATTAAAATAAATTAATACAACCCGAAAAAAACTTCGATCGACCGGATGGCTAATAGCACAACGTCAGGCTAAGTAAAAATTAAATTTTGATTAATGACGACGTCTACGATTTCGCAAAAGGCTTTGATTTACGAGGAAATGTAACAAAAAAATATACCGTAGAATGAAGTTATAATTTAAAGGTGTTAGATTTTTATTTCATGCTATAGCTTATATATTTTGTGATGGAATATTATTTTTAGCAATACGTCTCAACAAAAAGATTTTAGAACCTCGGTCTTTGAAGTGTGCACCAATTTTAATATGTTTAGTTTGTTGTGCCTCTCGCTAAGCCTCTACGGATATTTAACAAATAAGACATCCAATCTAAGCTTGTTTGCAATCCTGTGTTTTCGGAACTGACAATTTCTTCAATCTTTGGATTTCGGGATTGAACATTCACTATACAATTTACGCATTTCCTGAAATGAAAAGGCGCGAAATCTTTTTTTTACCCCTCGCGCAACTTTCTCAAATTTCCTTAAATCCAGGGATAAGTACTGTGTCAACCCCGGAATTTTAGAATTTCAAAACTGGACGGGAACCAGGGATAGGAGACCATAGTAATAATGATAATGTATCAATTACGACTACATTTTTACTAGTCTAAATATATTTTGTTAAACTTAAAGCAGTGAAATTTTACTATAGAATACATTTATAAATTTGACTGCTTTTCAATGAAAATAGATTGGACAGATAAATATTAGGTTATCTTAACATAAAAAATACATGTCCCAGGAAATTCTCGTGACCTAAAATTAATATAATGATGAATTTGTAAACATATTTTTGGACATGATTTACTAAGGCAAAACTGAAAATTAAGGTTCAATTTTTTTATCTTTGTCCACTCCCAATGTGGCTTCCTAATTGAGATATATCAACAGAAATTGTTTTCTGTCAGCGACTGTATAACAAGTCGCTCAACCTCACTTTTTTCAAAGTGAGAAGTAAGGAAAGAATTATAAGGCTAGAACAAGACTAGTGATGGAAAAATTGTGGTTATTGCTACACCTAGTTGTTAAAAAATCAGAAGAATGGGAGGAGAAGAAAATAATGTTAATTGACATCACAAACACCCACAGTCTTCGATCACAACTTTGAATTGAATTATTCTCAAATTCACTCTGTTTTGACTGGGAATTAAACCTAGGTTTCCTTGATCAGTAGAGAAAGCTCTAACCAACTGGGCCACACAGCAGGCTTATATGAGGAGCAAGCAAACATTCAAAAAGTGATTTGTCACACAAATACAGAGCTTGGGAAATGATGATTTGAGTGTTGGAAAAATCACGCTTTGTTTGAATGTGTCAAGTTTATGATTTAATTTTAACACTAATTGTGATTTTTATTCATAGATTTTATTATGGACTATTAGAACAGATATTAAGCTGCATTTTTCAAAATTTATGACAAATCACTCTTTGAATTTTTGCTCTTTATATATTTATATAAGATATTTTCGTTCGGCATTAATTTTGATTCCGTCCTGTTGTATGTGAATATTTAGATTCACAAGACAATAACGGTTTTATAATAAAGCTCTTCCCACGTTTAGCAGTCAAATTACGAATGCAATTATTCACTAATGAAGCCAAGTCAGTAGAGCATACTTTCATATTAAAACTTTCCTACCTTGGTTCAGTTGTCTCAAGTAAATTAAATGCACAATAAAGGCTGTCTGTTCTCGTTTCAGCGAGACGTATGCACATTAGGATATTTCCTTGGAGAATAATAGGTGCCATTTTAATAACTTTAATAGTAAGCCGAGCGTTAAATGATGTTTTTTTAATTAATTTCTTTTCTACTGTTAATATACATATCGACTGTGGAAAGGAAAAAGGACGTAACCCACAGTTTTTTCAAAACAGGTTATTTTCGATAGTCACAATGTATTAAACTTGATACACGTTCTATCAAAAGAATGCAAGCGCTGCAAATGCCAAATTAGTATCTAAATTTAGCTTTTAAGTTTGAAAAAGATGACCTTGTAAAAAATTAAAACCAAGAAAAAACGCTGAAATAAAAGTTTTTCTTAGACAACTTCTTCAAGTATTATTAGATTATGTCAATTAAACACCAGTTTAGAAGTCGCCGTGCACTTCAAGGTTGTGGCATAATTTGCATATGTCACAAAATCATCAAAACATTTTTTTTGTGCCTCCTGTAAAATTTGCTATGTATGGGTTACGTCCTTTTTTCTTTCCACAGTCGATATGTTAATTAACATTTTTTTCCACTTGGTTTTTTAATCACCAGCAACATATCAGTAGCATTTTAGCACAGCAGAGGAAGTGTTATCCTTTAACTATTTACTTCCTGGAATATTTAAACATTTTTATTTTTATCAAAACTTTGATTGCAAGCTCAAAAAAATATTTCTTTTTAGACAACTTACGAATCTTCTTATTATTATATTGAAACGTCTTCTTAACACAAGTAGCGTGATAGTGTTGACAGGTTAGGCAATAGATGCCGTTTCAAAAAAATGATTCTAACTTTAAAAAATTTTCCTTAGAAAAGTGGAATGTTATCAAATTTCAGTTTGAATTAAAAATAAACTTCCACAAAGTAACATTTCTGCCAGTTTTGTTAGGGTATTATATCTTTATATTGCAATTTTCATCTCAACAAAGGTTAAAGAAGCAGTCGCTCAACTTCACGTATTTGAAGGTGTAAAGAAAACAGAATGTGGTTAGAAAAGGATTTGTTACACAATCCTTCTCAATATTAATACATTTTTTTACTCAATTGCTCAACCCTTATGTTACGATGAGAGTAGAGATAAACGGATATGACTAGAGCAGGACAAGTGACTAACTATACCCGTTTATTTTGAAAATGACAAGTGGTAGGAAATTCAAGACATCATAAACACACATGCCTTCGGACATAAATCAATTGAAAAATCAATCGATCAAAACTTTCTGTAATTAGATTCGAACCCGTGAATTCTGTGTTCTAAGTCAACAACGTTGACACCGACCCACGTAGCCGGAATTTTCGTTTTTTTTTTACTTCATGTTGAATTGTTAATCTCACAGATAAAACGTTTGCCCTGTTACATCCATAAATCATTTTAATTTTTTAATAATGTTTTCATTTAGTTACTAAAGTAATCTGATATCTACATTGAATGGCACTGATAGTTACTAAAACTCTTCAATAAAAGCAGCATATAATACAACCAAACTAACGATTCTATGAAAAGGCCGGAAAAACAGTTTAAATCAACGTTAGGTAACTTCCGTAAAGGTATTATTTAGAAAGACTAATTTATTACGAAATGTGTTGAAAATTAGATTTACGTTATAAGGAAAGGAAGCATTTTTTATAACGTCTGCTTCCTTACAACTCAACAGGATATATCGAAAATGTATATAACAATTTCTTTCAGTATTTTATTTGATCAATTTGTTAATAGTAGTCTTGTGATTTTAGTTAATAAAAACAAATGTGCCAAATTGTTAAAAAAATACATGTTTTTATTCGTTTTTTTAATCATGAATGATGTTATATTTAATTCAAATCCATGACCGACTTTACAGTTGTTTTTTACTTCTATTGACGCGCATTTGAGACAAATTATTTAACCAATGATAAGCATTAAATACGAACGAAGAAATCAATACTTTGAAGTAATTAATTATCAAACACGTAAAATCTGTACTTTTAAGCCACTTTTTCAGCCTTAAAAAAACAAATTATCTCAATACAATGCAAGAAAATAAAAAAACAGTTACATTAATAAAAAAAAGAATTTATTGACAATAAAACGTTTTTTAATAGATATTTTTTTATCCATGGCCGCTCCCAATATAGAGCATATGGCTTCATACAGATTACAACAGAAGTTTTCTAAGAGAATTGTTTGTTACTTTGTCGCTCAACCTCTCTTTTTCAGTAGTAGAGATAGAAAGATAATACCAGAACAGGACTAGTGGTTAACTTATCACTCTCACTACGCCCAGTTGTTAAAGAATCTAAAATGGTGGAAGTGATATCACAAACACCCATGCCTTCGAAAATAAGTCGATAAATATTTTTAGTGACAGTATTTGTGAACTGTTTGTTAAGTTTCACTTTATTGTTTCTTGATTTTTTTATGTTGATTTTGATGTATTATATACTGTTTTTTTTTCATTTTATTTGTCAAGTGCTTGGCGAATTGGCGCCAGCTGTAATGTCATGTACTGTACTTTTAATTTTGAAACAATAAATAAATAAATCGATCGAAAAAATGCTGTTCGTACTGGGACTCGAACCCGTGAAGTCTGGCATGGAAGTCCACAGCGCTAACCGATGCGCAACAGGACCCGACAAGAAGTAGATAAATAATAAAAACATAATGAGCCCCTGAGAAGTTAAGTAACCCAAGTGGTATTTTAGAAACAAATTAGTAAGATACGTTAGAATATTCTACATATCTTAAAGTATCGTAAAAATAAAATGTGATGTATAAATAAACACCACGATAGTGTTTTCTCCAAATAGTACTTTATGCAATCCACCAAAACATCAAGTAAAGACGTGATTGTACTTTAAATTCAATAGAAAGGTTTTACCACTTTACTACTTGGCTCACATTACTTTTCAAGTGGTCATATAGTAGGCTCAATACTAAGCAATATAATAAAATGTCACCAACAGTGGAAGATTATTTGATTTTGTTTAAAATAGAATATAGCTACTACAGTTTTTTTCCACTATAAACGTGTATTTTCATTATTATATAAGTCAACTATGACCGGGAAGATTTTTTTGTTATATGTATTGTAGTTTGAGAAAACTGTCTGAAATATTACGATAGATTAATAAAAGAAACGTTTTGACACATACGTGTCTGGTAGCTAGGCAGATGTTATTTTCTTAGTTACGAGAAAAAATGTTTACTTTACAGAAAAGTAAGATCTTTTGGCGCGTGCCTATGATAATATAAAATTTCTTCGGTTCTTGCAGATGCTAAATTTATTGTTCGAAGTAAATCTTTGTTAAATAAAACAAAAGGCTGATTTTATTGGTTTTCATACAATTATAAAATTTCCAGCGATCAAAAAAATATAACTTTAAGAGTGTTCACTGTAAATATTTGGTGGAAAGGCATTATATTAAATGTAGCTCCAAAATGAATGGCAATCTCCTTTTTTGTGCTACCATCTTCCGGGATATGTGCCCTGAAGTATTTGAAGCTGTCGACCCTCGATAATCTGTCTCACGCTGGTCAAAGTCCTATCAGAGTCATGGCAGATTTGGTTGTACACTACATTGGTCTTAATTTGTAGACCAATGTGACCTGAGTAAGTTCTTAACCCTTCAATAATCTCCTGGATGCCTTTAATAGATTTGTAAAAAATAAAACTTTTAGTAAAATTAATCAATATCGCCATCAACAACTTTTAGTTAGGTGATCGTAAATTTTATTTTTGTATATACACAGTTCATACAATATTATACATTTACTTATCAAGAGTCAGTTCAAGTTTATCAATGCACGTCTAAAGATTTTGTAAGGTGAAACTCGGGTCGTCCATGATTAAACGTACATAATTTCAGAGATTCAAATGTAAGACTGCAATATATTGAAAATAAACACTCATGACATAAATATTTGAGAGTTTTCTGATTAAAATAAGTGAACGCCATGTAATTCGTTTCGCTTGAAGCATGTTTTTCTCAATCTTACTTAGTATGTATTTGGAACTGTACGACACAATGTATGTATATTATTTTGTAAGTACATACTTAAGTCGCTAGGCCTGAAATCACTCTGAAACCAAATGGATCCTTCCAGTCCTTACTCCCGAGGGAATACAACAGGGAGAGATTAATGATAAAGCAAGTCAGGTTATATGGTAACTTATCGTGTATGGTACCAACACAGCGTCGTATCTACGCGGTTCTACGACAAAGCAATACGTAGAGGAATGCTACGTTGTTTATATACGATGCCGGTGGCAACTGTTTTATACCAATAAAGACTATTAAACGTTTCCTTGGTCTTAACAGAAATTAATGATTTATTGTAAATGAAAAAAAAATGTAGCAAAGATAACTCCAAATCAATATTTTATCTAAGAAGAGAGGCAAGCTGCGAGAAAAATTCAAAAGCTGAGAAGGCCAATCCAACAAATGCGCGGCATAATTTTAATATTTTTGCAAAAACATCAATTTAAAATGTCATATAAAAAATATTTTTTGATTTTGTTATGCTTTGCAAAATTTATATTATTATCATTAAATAATTTATACCTATATCGGTTTTAAATTAAACATTAAAAATATCAAAATTCGTTTTTTTTTAATATAAAATAAAATCATGCATTAATTAAGATTAAATGATCAGAATGAAACAAATTGCAAAAGTCAAAAACATTTTCTATAAATTAATTGAAAATTGGATAGTAATTCACGTCATTCTTTACATGGTATATAATTCAACAAAACTTATTGCTTGATTTGAAAATATTATATTTCTGATTTATTTTGGCTTAGTAAAGTTATTTCAATTTCACAATTTATTATTTGAAAAGCTGTATTGGAGCACACATCAGTCAGGGACGTGGACGTATGGGCTTACAAACTGCTGCTGGTTGTGCGTGCACGCAGATTAGAGGGAACACTGCTCCTAATGTGTGGCAATTACACCACATATATGGCTCATATTGAAAGCTATTTTAGCATAAGTTTCTCTATGAAGACCACGTGCCACTCCGTTGTTTATGCTAGAGAGGGTTTAAAATGAAATATTATGTTCAGGATAGCTTAAAAAGGGAATGTTTTGATTTAATATTGGCTTTAAAAAAACAAACTTACGTAAGCTACAGTTTTATTCAATAATCGCCATCAATACAACTTAATACAAACAACAACAAAACATTTGTGAATTACAGTTTGACAAACACTGAATTATACAGTTGCGTTTATTTATATATCCTATAATTAAAATAAGATGAAATAATCCTTGCGATACTAAATAAAAGCTCTTTGTAAACTACTTAAGATATAAATTGTATTTACACTACCCAAAGGCTTTCGTTTGAAAGCTTTTTCGAAAAAGAATTTATTTAGATATTTATGTATACAAGCGGAAAAGATTCATCTTCTATATATACTATCTGTAAGTTAAATCCCTCGGCATGTTTGTCAGATTTGTGATATCTAAAATTTATAAATAAAAATGCTCTGAATTCAACGCTGTATTATTTTATCCTACTTTTTTTACCATCCTTAAAATAAGAATAATCAATTTTGCTGTGGCTGAAACATATATTTTATTTTCTTTTGATAAATTTTACGGCAAAATTAATACGCTATAATGCCGAGAAAAAATTAAATTCCCGAATACATCAATTGACCTTTTAATAACCTAAAGCTTTTTAGCTGTTCGGAATTCTCATTTTTACATATATCCAAATACAATTAGACGACTAAACGTTTTTGAGTTGTAAATAATTTGAGAAATTGGTGTTTATTTATTTGTTTTAATAGCCACGCTTCATTGACATTTTAGTTTATGAATCCTTAAAAGTTGGTTATCTTGAAACAAAGTTTTCGACTTGCAGTATACTGACGATATATATAAGGCAATTTTCACTGCTTTAAAAACGTAACAATAATCTAAATTACCATTTGTTTTTATCTATTGAGCAACACGTTTGCACTAGAGTCACCATAACAAGCCGGAATACAAAGTGCCCGCTGTGATGTGTACAGTGGTAACTCGGCCGACCTCGCGTCGTCTTAGAGTGTCGTAGCTGCGTCTCGCAACGGCATCTCGTGACGTCACGCGGCGGAGGCTTCGCTGGCAGATGCGAGGCATTGCTGCCGTCCGTGGACCCGGAACTGCTCTCGCATTACTCACTTTGCGTCGCATGAACGTGATCCGGGTCACAGAGTACATTGCATGGGGTGACCACGTCGACGAGAGTAAACATTTCAAAAGTTAAATGTGTAATGGATCAATTCAACATTGTTTACAGGTACAAAGTATGCAAATAATTTTCATATTTTCATTAGTTTATTGTTCAGTTTTTTCAACTTATGACTTTTTAAAAGAGTAGGGAAGGAATGAAAGCTTTATGATAGGACTTGTGGTTTCCCAAACCACACTTGCTACATTGTTTTTTTAGATTTTTTTAACTGTACTGTTAAAGTCTTAACATATCTTGTACAGATTTTTTTATTATTGTTCGCTTCCAATGTGAAGGATATAGTCTTTTTACTAAGGTGTCTATGCAGAAGTTTTTCTAAGAGTTGTATTGTACTCAGTCGCTCAACCTCTCTTTTCCAAAGAGTGTAGTAGTGATGAAAGGATAAGGCTAGAACAGGATTATTGGTAAACTAATCGCTCTCGCGACATGCCCAGTTAATGAAAGATTGTAAGGGTAAGAGGAAATTTTCAGACATCATAAACACCCATGCCTTTGAGCCAATATTGATAATTTGATTGAAATGCTGTTCGTATTTGAACTCGGACCCGTGAGATTCGATACGAAAGCCCACAACGCTTACTGATGTGCCATAGGACCCGACGTACAGCTTAGCAATCATATTCTTTTCAAATTATTAAAACTATCACCAGTTTTAAGGAATGTTTTTAGTAAGTCCGAAACCTCGTGATTGCACTGTGATTAATTTTAATATAAAATATTCAAAGCATCGATTGAGGTTGATTTTTTAAACTGTAGCTTTAATTGCATCACATTACTTACATGTTTTAGGGCTTAATATTATTATATGACGATTACTTTCATGCATCAATTTAATTAGAAAACTAAAAACAATTTGAGTAGTATGCTCGAATACGTAACATAAAACAACATGTGTTATTTTAATAATATAATATATGTATATGATATTTCAAAACACTACTGGCAATTTATATATATGAATATGACAGTTTGAAATTTAAGTATTACAGACGACTTACATTTCTGTATCGTGGTAATATAAACAGTCACAATGTTAAAAATGTGCTTGATAACGTTAACTCTTTAATTATGCATAAATCCTTTGAGATGATACTAAAAAATGGTTACAGATTCTACGGCGCAAACAATCCGTGACGCAAAAAGGCCGAGTTAAAAATTCTCGAGACTTTTCCGCCAGAAAACATCACTCCAGAATTATTACACTGGCTTCAGATTAACTGCCTGTGATAAGACTGAAACAAAACAAAAAAAAAACTGATTCGAGAAGAGAATGTTACTACTGCTCCAAAAATATTGTCTGCGGTTATTTTTACGACAAATTTACTTGACAACTTATTTTATATCACGTACTATTCTATGTAAATCAATCAATTCAAAGTATTATATTAGTTTAAAATACTAGCGATGAATGATACCGGCAAAAATAAGAGATTTTCAAGTCTAGTCTTCCACGGTAAGTATAAGACATAAAAAATTTGATGTCTCGGGAAATTCTCGCAACCCAAAACCGTAGTACTGTAGTAATTTTTATTAAAATTATTTAAAAGAATACTTTTATGCATAAACACTGGTCGGTAACTGAAAAATCGTGCAAACCTATTTTAAAGTAAAGATTGTTTGTTAAAATTTATATCGCTTTTTATTACACACCATTCGAAGGATTCGTTTGATTTTCAAATATATACATTGAGTCAGTAGTTGTATGGTTATTATTTTGTGCACTACCATCTCTCACACGTACGTGCATTGGTTATATTTTATGTTATTGTATAAATGATGTATTTTGAAAGTTTATGACATTTTTTATTGCCATTAGAAGCATACAAATATTCCTAATGTATATGGATTCTCAAACAACGTATGCGCTTATCGAATAAATAAAATATACTTTACACAAGTCTTGTGTAGTTTAATTCATATGTCCCAGGAATCAAGTCTTACGAAAAGTGTCAATATCCGAGAAATTTATTCTCGTGCTATTTCAACACAGAAACCCAAGTAGAAATTCATCTCAAGGCAGTATTAGAATCGTGATTAAGAACAATAAGGCTTTACACCCCCTTTACCATACAGAAAGAGTTTTGAATTAAACTTGCCACAGCTGACTACAAACTGACAATCGAAAGGTATGAGTAAATTTACTCTATCAAGGATTAAAGAAAAGAAATATTATAAATCTTAAAGCAATCTTCCTTTTTTTAGAATAGAATTCTGATAACGTAGTAGATATACACAACTTTCACTCTTCCCTCATTTAGTATTTGCAGGGAATCAAGTCACAGACTTTTCCCGGATAAAATATTTTCTTCAAAGTGACAAAGTTTTTGAGAAAGATTTTCTTGGATGTCTCCAACAATGACCATGAGTTAAGACTATAAAAATTCATATTCAAATAAAAAAAACCAGGCGTTATATTAACCGTATTGAACACCCGAAAATAAAATTTAAAAGAAATGTACGCCATAAAGCATGAATTTATCATGTCGCAGAATAATCTTTATTAAACAATATATTGTGTGAAATGTGATTTCATGAAAAAAGCATTACTACCGTACAAAAAGTTATATGAATATATAATATATTATACAGTTTTTTTTAACAGCTATTGGAAACAACTTGAATATATATTTTCCTATAAAAAATATGTCTTTGGCACTTTTATCGTATATAGGTTCTTGAAAAATATGTGAATTATCTTCCAAAACTGAATAAAATATTTTATTCGATTTCGTGTATGTACTAAGAGCCAAATTTTGTTTCGCATAAATAACAACTTTTTATCTAATATTTTTAAACGCAGTAAAAAATATATATTTTTAAATTCTTATCTGAGTTGTCAAAATCAATGTCTTCGGTTACAGTAAGGATAGCCAATCCCGGACTTTTTTGTGATCCCAGTATTTCAGGATTAAAATTATGTAAATCTTGATATTGACTTTTAGCCATAATTTTACGCTTCTTTTACCTACCCCTAATAAGTAAAAATAATATCTGGCATATAGTATATGGCTTTTCAACGGAGGTATCCATACAAAAGTTTTTTAAGAGAACTGTTTGCTACTCAGTCGCTCAACCTCTCTTTTTTAAAAGGAGTAGTAGGGATAGAATCATAAGGCAAGGACAGGACAAGTGATTAACCAATCACTATCGCTATGTCTAGTTATTGAAGAAAGGAAGGTATATCGGAAGAGTGGTGGGAGGGAATTTTCAGACATCACAATCACCCATGCTTTCGACCAGAAATCGATAAATTGATCTAAAAAATACTGTTCGTAAAGGGACTCGAACCCGTGAGATCCGGTACGGAAACCATCAACGCTACCCTCTGCGCCATAGGACCTTACAAGTTTTTGATACCCAAATTCACTTTCACTTATCCGATCATAAAACAAAAATATAACGAATATATTGAGCTAACTACTAGTTCTTTAAAATAAAACATATCGCTAGATAATATTCATTGGAAGCTAATTTGCTAATAAATTTTATAAATATTTTTAAATGCTCAAAATTGATTAATTTTCTTAGAAATGAAATAATATTTTTTTTTGTGTAACTTAATCAATTAAATATTGGTATTTTTTGTCTTACATTTAAGACTGTCTAAAAAACAAAATTTTACTTTGTAAATGTTTTTTCACTTGATTGCTAACATGATTAGCAATGAGAAATAATGAGGTCATGTCATTAATTGCTTTACAAACAGCATTCGTAAAATATATACCTGCATATAACAAGTGGTATTGTAACACACAATTTGGTTTAAAAAATAAAACACTGTTTTGTTATAATTTAAATGTATTTAAAATCTTTCATCCAAACTGCTTTAATAAATGTGTTATTAGTAAAAATTGTATTTTATTTTTTTAATATACCTTATGTCTTTCCATCAATTATTGACAGTGAACCCTTTAAAAGTGAACACAATCTAGTGATTAAAAAATCAAATTGACGTATCCATTACAATTGTTCTTTTAGTATATTTTCGCAATGACATACTTTTAGTTGATGAAAAATATGTTATGCAAATTCTGTTTATTAATTATTTATTTCAATCCTTACGGTAAGCAAAGTTGTGCAATGCTTTTATCGATTGTCAATTATTTTAGCCGACAGACTGGACTGTTTTGTTTCTACGTTCTGAATCTAAAAAAACCCCGTATGTTTTTCTTTTAAACAAAACTATGATTTTTTCTAGTATAACCGTAAAGTATTTCCGAAATCGAAAATCTCAGTACTCTGCCTTCAAAAACAGCTTTCAGACAT
This sequence comes from Himalopsyche tibetana, assembly GCA_030503985.1. NCBI lineage: Eukaryota > Metazoa > Arthropoda > Insecta > Trichoptera > Rhyacophilidae > Himalopsyche > Himalopsyche tibetana. The sequence goes on along the minus strand of JAPJYX010000052.1, from coordinate 5,539,722 downwards.
TCATTTCTTTGCGTCATTTCAGCAGAATATTTTGCGTGGCTATACCGCTTTCCGGCAAACCAAAACCACGAGTTTTTCTTTATTTTCTCACTAGAAAAATTTGCATGTATATCGCAGATTTGTGTACCGAAGGTTGTACGCAAGTTTCAGAGGCTTTTTATCAGTGTAATCTAAGAAACTTATTATGGACTTTCGTTATAGGAATAAGTTTGTAACGTTGTAATTTTTTTTCAATCGCTTAAGCAACTATGACGTCACGTATTTTTGCTAGATTAAAAACTTTATAAAACAGTGAAATATATGTTATGTGATACACACAATTTTTTTGCTGTTGTACCTTATATTAAAAATTATTCTTATTTTGTTTGTCTGTTTTTTCTTGGAGCTACAGTTTGGGGTAAACCTTGTCCACCTCAACCAATCGTTTCTATTCTATTCCTCTAACTTCCTACACCAGTCGTTGACTTCCAGAGCTCAAAGATCCTGTGAAAAACCTTCAATCCAGTAAAACCGCGGTCTTCTAACGTTTTATCTTCTCTCAGGGCAGTGCCTGTGAGGCATTCTGTTGGTTGAATCAATTCAAGATCATTAAAATGGTGGCCCATATGGTCAAAGGTAATAAAGAAAAAAGGCATGGCATTCTGAAAAAGAGATAAGGCGTGGGTCAACAACATTCATTGGAAAAAATCTGTTACATATCTTCAGTTTACATACAATTCAATGAATTAATTGTAAGTTACCTTTCTGAGTAAATTGTTTTATGCCTTTCCAAATTAGTTACATTTGTTTATAAGGGTTCCTTATCATTTTAATTTTTAAATTTTGTGTATTTGTTCATATTATATTTAATATTGAATCATTGAGTTCCAAAATCCATTCTGGACGATCTTTTTATGAAAATTATCTATGAACAGTATACTTCTCTTAAGCTTATATTATACCAAGTGAGGTGGGTAAGAGCTTTAAATTGTATCCCATCAGTTAATAAAATCATTCCGAAATGAGTCATAGCAATATTACGTTTTTTTACGCATATACAGACAATTCCAAAAAATAATACATTGAATTTAAGTTTGAACGATTCAAATTTAATATTAAAATTCCACCAAGCACCTTCAGTCAAAATCTTAAATTGAATTTAAGGTACGTATTTATGCACAGCAGTTTTTCGTAATTTACTCAAAATTTGAAAAAGTGCTTTTTACAACTCAATTTTTCAATTATATTTTATCATATAAAAATTATTGTAAAAAAAACCGGTCCTGATATTAATAAATAAATGTAAGATCAGTATAAAAAAGTGAATTTTGTTTTTAGTTTTATTATTTTCCACTAAGACAGTGAACACATATTAAAATGACAAGAGTTTCTTTTGAGAAGGTCTAGATCTCATAACAAATTAATAACATTAAATTAATCATTACGCGTGTTATCAAATCATCCCTTCGCAAACTGTTTTAATATTAACTGATGGCTTTTCTATAAAAAAAATGTTGTGATAACTATTAAAAGGAATTTTCTTACGATTTTTTATTTTTCCAAGTAAGATAAACGACTTCAATTAGTGGCATGTCCGAAGTTTTCCGTCTTTCTCAGTTTCCATGTGTATTATTATTATTTTTAGCCCATTTCTATAAATCATCCCTTACTGAAATAATATGTTATTTCTCCTTGTGGGGATTATTTTGTTGACAGATATATAAAAGAGCGATGAACGCTTTCTTACATGCCCTTCGGAATAGAAAGGTTGTTAGATACCTTACTTATATATTATATATACATATATATTAAAAATATTTAAAATTTCTTCACCTTTTTGGGCTTAAAGTGTGTTTGACTTGTTATAGATTTTTTTAAAACAAGTTTAAAATTTATTAGACCATTCTATAGTTAACTTTCATGATGATCACTGTCAATACGTGGTGAAAAGGCATTAAATTCAAAAATTAAAACACTCATTTATACTAATTCCGCTTTCATTCAATGTGATTAATACTAGTTTTGCATATGACGAGCATTTTAACTGATATAAAAATAGTAATAAATATACAGAATTACTACAAAAGAGACTTTTATTTTTTATAGTTACTTTTATGATGCAATGAATTTATAAGAGAGAAATTTTACCACCTAAATTGGATTAGAATTTACGTATCATCGCCTGCCGTGGATTAGTTAGTAAGACCTCTGTTCTACCGACCAAAAAATTCTAGGTTCAATTTTCAAGGTAAATTTCAATTAATTGAAATAAAAATAAAATCTCCAATAGGTGTCCCGGTAACTTTGTGCGAGTATTTTTTTGTACACAATTAAATTTGATAACTTTGTTATTCTACTTGTTGTGTTACCAAATGTGATTCGTGTTTCGCCATGGAAATGCTTACAAATAAGCTAAAAAAGATTCTTACTCTTATACCATAAATTAAAATTCGGGGATTATCATTTTCTACTGGACGCAGAAATGTAAAAAATAAAATTTCAAAGTTTGCAAATCATTTGATACAAAATTTTTACAATTTAAAAAAAAATGTTCAAATAAGTTTTTCAGTCTACAAACTTTATTTTATATGTGATTCATTCATAGCTATTTCATCAGAACGTTGTGTTACCTTATATCATTTAAACTATACATATATACTGGCTTAGAAGAGATACTAAATACACTCTCACATTCTAATTCATACTTAAAAATACAATACATAGGTTTTTCATTAAATAAAGTGATCAAAGTGTTTTTTGGAAGAATAACAAACATGGGATTATTCAAAGCGAGTGTTTTTAATTAGCTACATCAGCTTATCGTAAGGGTTTTACCAATGGTGATATCTATTTAGTTATTAATAATGTAGTTAGCTTAATTATGTAAATATACATATTTATAGTTTCTAGTGCATTGAACTCAGGGCCTCTACTACAAAAATATAAACAGATGGGTACTGGATTAAAATTTATGCTCGATTCAATTCCAGAAAAGGTAATTTCAATCGTAGAGCGTATATCAATTTTATGACTGCATATCATTTTTGTTTATGCAAAATGCCTTCGCTGAACGAGCGCTGCACCACGCCCGGGGGGCAGTTGAGAACCGTTTGGGAGAAATAATATTTGTTTGGATGCATGAATAATGTTATTTATGGACAGTTGTCGTGCACACAAAATTTGGCATATAGAATTTAGGTACTTTTAAGTGAATAAGACATTAACTCAACACATTTCAGAATATCATACTATGATATTGTCAAATTGATGATACGATAACCACATTTAAGGCTGACTCTTACTATAAAAGTGATCGGTCAAATATACGTGTATTACGGTGGCATCAATTCAAATTACATTGATTAGTTTGTTTTTTACCAGATATTTGATACAATACAGTGAATATAAAATCTTGATACAATGAAAAAATGTTTGAGGACAACCGATTCTTAGTCAGTTACTCATTTTTTCTTGTCATAGGTCTAGGTGAGTGATAAATAGAAATGATGACAAGTAAGATAATCTAACTCTTCAACACTAAAAAATATTTTCAACACGATTGTTTTTAGTTATCAAGTATATGCATTCATCATGGCTTTGATTCATAGTACTGTCAATTGAAAATAAGGATGTTTACGGATTGAGACTATTATTTGCAAACCCTACAGTTTTCAAAAACCATTGTTGTAATTTAGTAAATAAAAATACATTTCTAAAACTATTTTTAGAAAGCAGTCTAAAATCTGGTTTTTATAATAAACAAAATATCATTTCAAAGTAATGTTAATCAAAGATTTTTTAAAAATGTATTGTGTTTTACAAAATGAAATTCAAGATTAATTTTTCAACAGTTTTGTAACGAGCCGGGCTTGCAAATAAAAATCTCAATTATATGCGTTGATATTTTTCACTATGTTATAATGAAATTCTACCTAGCAAATGCCAATTCAATCGATAAATAGTTTATAGCCTATGAATAAAAAAGTACAGTTTTAAATTTATTTTTGTGCCTAGAATAAAACACTTTTCAAGCAAGCTCAAAAGCTTTTACACGGATCATAGCGTAGATACATAAAGCACCGTACACTGAACATTTATTTTCTTATGAGTGCAGCTGCAACCCCAGAACGTTTATTTAAGCCTTTATTTTATCAAGTGTTGAATTATCAAATTACAGTGAAAATACTTTTACAATACGCCGCCTGTGTAGTCGAGTGGTCAACGTTGTTGGCTTCGGCTACGGAGGGCCCGGGTTCAAATCCCGGTACGGACAGTTTTATAAATTGATTTTTCAATCGATTTATGAATTTCTGTTCAAAGGCATGGATGTATGTGATGTCATGAATTCCCCCCCTCTCACCCATCCTATCAACGGGGCGTATCGAGAGCGATTAGCTTACCACTAATCCTGTCTCAGCCCTATTCTTCTATCCCTACTCCCTTTGGAAAAAGAGAGGTTGAGCAACTGAGTAACAAGCAGTTCTCGTAGAAACACTTTTGTTGAGATAAACTCCATTAGGAGTCCATATGCTCCACATTGGGAGTGGACATGGTTTAAAATACGTTTCTATGAGACATTAAGATTTTATAAATCTCATTATCGTTGATTAATTATTGGTTGCCAGGACTGACATTCAGGAATCAGGAAGGTATTTCATCATCATCGGTCATGATAACTTTGTTGGATCTAGTACAATGAAAAAAGCAATTAAAATATACACAGCGTCATAGTATGAAAACCAAATGGAACTCAATTCATAAAAGCTCTGTCACAAACTTTTTTTAAATTGAATTTTACGCATAGCCGTAATGATTTTTTTCCACGAGCTTTATGGTAAAGTTCGAAACGTGTATACATACGTTTTCCACGTTGCAGAATACGCATGGGGTGGTGTTGGCCAATGGGGTAAAACGGTGAGTACACAAGGGAATAAATACGATATTGATTGCAATAATTCAAAATGACCGCCTAATTTGCAAAACCGTCTTACTCTCTTCGTAATGCTCGTCATTAGCGAAACCGGTCCTGATCTTATGAAATAATAGGGAAATTAGTACAAATGAGTATTTTATTTTGAAAATAAACTGCATATGTTGGGTCAATTGCAGAATGATGTTGTGTGTGTGCCCAATATGAGTTTTATATGAAAAAACGCTGAGATGCGCGTTGTCGGCTGTGGAAGATTCAACTCAAGACGAGCATGATCAACTGATAAGAATACGATGTAACGGTTTTATTTATTTATTTAATTTTTTTAATCCATGTCCGCTCCCAATGTGGAGCATATGGCCTCCTAATGGAGGTATCTTAACAGTATTATATATTTTTTACGAGAACTGTTTGTTATTCAGTCGCTCAACCTCACTTTTCTTAAAGTGAGTAGTAGGGAAAGAAGGATAAGGCTAAAACGGGACTAGTGGTTGGCTAATCGCTATTATTATACCCAATTATTAAAGGATCAGAAGGATGGGAGGAGAGGAAACGATGTGAATTGACATCACAAACACCCAGTCTTCGATCGCAACTTTGAATTGAATGATTCTCAAATTCACTGTGATCTGACCGGGAATCGAACCCAGACCTGCGTGATCGGTAGCGCAAGCTCTAACCAACTGGGCTACAGCAGGCGACAACCGATTCCGATCTTTAAAAATAAAAGTACAAGTAGAACAAAGGAATATTGTGTTTTTTGTTGGCATCAATAGATACTAGTAAATATTTCGATCTCAGCTTATGATTTTTGTTTTTAAAACCGTTGTCACACTAAAATAAGATGAGTCTTTTTTTATTTATTAAAACATATTTGACATTACAGCTTACGCCAATGCGTCAAATATTTTGAAATCGAAAGATCGTACGAGATATAGCCGATGAGAATTTTTGAAAGTCACATGCGATTAACTCAAGGAGAATTGACTTCACAAACACCCATGTCTTAGATCTCAAATTAAAATTTAAAAAAAACCCAATTTGACATTGACTTTACCGGGAATCGAACCCAGGCCCACCTGATCGGTAGAGCAAGTTCTAACCAACTAGACCACAGCGGGTGCTAAAAGTTTTTTTTTTTTAAAAAGAATGAGCTAATGCGATAGATATCGCAGAAGAAGAGTGCTATATTTAAACCTCCTTTAACTTACTTGAGTGCGTTACAAAAACACGGGTATGCTTCTACAAAGTTGACGGAGAACAGCGCAGTACCTTACTATTAGTTTACAGTGAAATACGGCTGGTTTTAAAAATACTTTAGCGCCACTACTAAATTGCACAGAACGTTTTGTCACAAAACGTTCTGGCATTGCAGCAAAAAACACTTTTTCAGGTTTATATTGGTTGTGAAATTTATTTAAAAAATATTTTTGTTATATCTCCTTTTGTATTGCTATTGAGAAATTCAATTGTCAGGCCCGTTTTGCAGTTGTTAACATTGTTGGGTTGCGTAATGAAACGGATTTAAATTCCAGTACGAACATCATTATTGAGACTTGGATTTGTGATGTAGTGGCCAGTTTGGTTGTCATCAGTGATGGATCTAACGGGCCCAAGATTTAGTGCGAACAACATTTTTTCAATCGATTTTTGATTAAAATTTAAAGTCATTGATGACTGAGATGTCTATAATCCTCTTACTATTTTTTTTATCCATGTCCGCTCCCAATGCTCCACGCATATGGTCTCCTAGTGGAGGTATTCCGGCAGAAGTTTTTCTACGATAACTGTTTGTTATTCAGTCAACATAACAAATAGTCTAACAATTTATTTTTTCAAAAGACTTAGTTGCCTACGACTGCAGACTATGATACTGTAAGTAAATTCAATATGAAAACCATATTGAAATTAAGAACATTAAATAAATAATTTTTATTTAAAATTCATTGATTGAAAAGAAGGTTATTATTAATTCAATATGAAAATTGATTGGGGTTGTCAATTTCGATATTCTATTGAAGTCTATGAATGCGCGGAAACGTCGATAGAAGTGATGAATTCATTGAGCGATTGAAAAATATTGCTCTTTCAGTTTCGCCGCAGGAAACGAGCTGATTTTATTTCCAGTTCCGGCATCAAACGTTTTTAAATGTAGTAAAAAAACATCACGGTAAATTTAATAACTTTCTCTGCAATATTAAATAATTTATCATAATATTCACTATTAGTTCAATCTGTATTCAATATTTTTCGAATTGGCTTCTTTTACTATATATTTAAGATATGCCATTTCTGGAGTTTAGTTTAATTAACTGAGATTCAGAACTGAGGGATGCTGGCATGTCATAGGAGGAAGCAAAGTAATTGGCGGGAGATTGGTGAGGTGGCCATATGCTTCACATAGAGAACGAATGTGGTCAAAGAATAAGTAGAATAAAGATGAGACAAATAATAATGATCACTTTTTTACAACTCAGTTGAGATGCGTCATAACATTGGTCAGCCAAATATTAAAATTAACGATTTCTAGTTGCAGCTCCATAGAACTTATCCATGTATGTGATCAGGTCAATCCGAAAGAATATTCAAATCATATTTAAAACAGTGTTATATTGTTCCAAATTTCGGAAAAAATCATCAAACATATTATTATACTAAAGCCAAGTGTACTTCATCATTTGGCCAAACAAATTTATTTTACGTAATGGCATTTTTAGGTAATTTAAAAGCTTTCAGGTATAACTTTTAAAAATCTAGTGTACCAGACGTATTCCTGTAAGTTTTGACTATAACTCAAGCTTATTTTCAGTTTCAGATACTTTTCAATTTATTTAATACACTCCAAAATAGGTTCTCGCGGACAACTTTTGCGAGTTTCTTTTCTATCTTTATGTGGAATAGTTTGTTTGAATTTCAAAAACTTTGAAGTGCTATTTGCGGGAAATTCTGCCAATTTCCTCTACGCTACAAAATTTTGAGATATCTGAATAGAACAAACGGAAAGTTTCGTTTATAATATTACTTCCGCAAAGGAAATTACTTCTTTAATATGTTGGTGTGATCAAATAAAGTTTGCTCGATGATTAACTGTGACGATAAAAATCTTGATGACTTACAATAGCATCAATGGTATTAGATCAAGAGTAGTGATTTCCAAACTTTGATGTTTTACTACACCCCCTTTCCAAACTTATATTAAATATCATAATAAAGACGATTTAAATATTGAAAAAAAATTGTATACAAAACAGAAACACAATCGACAGAACAATAACAAGGTTTTTTGTAAACACACGTATTATTTAACGATGAATTTGGTTGTTTATTCGTAAAAAATAATTCAAATCTTGGAGGCGATGAGGAGAGTATAACTTGTTACTATTTTTGCTATACTAAACTGGCTCGATATTGTCACAGCAGTCAGTGTTAAAAAGCATGACAATTCTATGCAATGGTTGTCAGCTCAAATCCATCATGTTATCTATCGACAGATGAACTTTTTACACACACAATCTTTGTATAGTACTAAACCATCCAAATTGTCAAGCAACAGATTTTTTTTGATTCAATATTGACTGTATTCTATTAACTCCATAACTTTTTATGCAATTGCAAACTATAATTTTGAAGTGAAACAGTTTTTAAATCTCTCCGCTACTTTTTTTTATCAGGAATTGAATGTATAAACATTCATTCACTGATTTCTTACTTTTTCTTAACAATATGACATGTTCTTAATTTGTAAATTTGTTACGAGGATTGCATTCCTGCTATTTTTATCGCGTCTTCATTGGCTATAATCTACGCTTTTCCGGTAAAGAAACTACTACCCTAGAGCAGGGTTTGGCAAACTTTTTTTTGGAAAGGTCCAGATTGTAAAAAAATTAGGCTCGGCAAACCAGGTACCAAACTGGAAAATATTTATGTACATGAATAATTCTATAAAAAAAATCGGTTCAACACACATATTTTTATTAGAAAGTGATATTTTTACATTAAAGTTGTACAATTTATCTGAAACAATACCAAAACAAAAAATTGTCAATACAAATAAAAACGTATTAAAAAATAGTAAAATTATTTGTTATTTTCTAAGATCATTCATTATATGAAAGTTCAAAATTAGTACTTCCTATCTAAACAATTATTTGTAAATAGGCATCTGTTATACGTAGTTATTTGAATTACAATTTAACAAACTTCATTTTCGAAAATGTTCTTTCACATTTGTGAGTACTCACTTTCACATATAGAAATCCTCGTGCATATGATTTTAATTGACCGAATTTATCTTTCAAAATATATTTATAGAATTGGATGAATTGGAATCAGGTGGCAGGCCGTAGGTTGCCGACCCCAGCTCTAGAGTAAAGATGAATTAAGTTTACTGGAGCTTAAGATTTAAAACATGGTTTATGTCTTTGTGTGAGAAATTCTAAATGCATCCACGACTGTTATATGTCTTAATCCAACCTCCCAATATAAACTACTTTCCCCAGTTTCGTCAGCCACCTTCTTGCTACATGAGTGTTGTGGCAAACTTGCAATAAAACGAAAGGTCTCCCGCAATTTGACACATCCCGTCCGGTCTTCCCGACACTCGAATTACCTACGTACAAACAGTGTTTGTGGAATTTCATTCATTTCATGGGACCAACATATATTTTAAGGTTTTCCGCAAACTTTATGTCTCCCTTAGGGTTTGTGAAATTCAAACAGACGCCCACTCGGGAATTTATTTTGCCCAATTTATATTATTTATAATAGTATTTATTATTTTCTCTAAGAAAAAGTTATGTTTGAAAGTTTCTGGTAAAAGATTCATACGACCGCTTTTAATTAAGATAGCCATTAAAGAAAGAACTGGAAAAATCAAAGTGTACTTGTCAAATTTAATATCACATAACGTACGATTCTTGATAAGAATTAAACATTTTGTTACTGCACATGTACAGTCAGTATTCGTATAGTATTTTTTTTATGTTTTAAGATTTTAGTCAGTATACTGTTTATTTATAACGTTGTAGGTGTACTGCTAATAATTGATAAAAAGGAATTATAATAAAAAAAAAATACTTTTTTAAAATAATTTTACGTTTTTTTAACCTTTTGGCTTCCGTAGAAAAAAGTACGTCTTTACCTTGCACGCCGGCTATAATTTGCAGAAGTTGATTAGACAGTAACTGATTGATAGAGTAAACAGCGAATAAAAAACTTCAGCATCGATTATTAATGTTAGATAGATATTTATAATATCAAAATGTAGATGTATTATAGCCGATTAGATACAAATAAAATATTTAAAAATCAATAAACAAAGACAATATTGTTCTTCTTAAATCAGCATTAGTATTAATTGCATATATAAATAAATGCTTTTTTGACAAACTGATATAATCAATACAGCTGAGTTATTCCAGACAAATAATTCATATCAAAACATTTCTTTGTTCACCTAATTTCACTATAACTATATTTTCTCTGTTTTGTCCCTTACCAACATCTGCCAGAAACTATACAATTTACACTAGAGCTTCCAATTTTAGACTTTTTGGGATTGAAAATTAACCGTAAAAATAAAGTATTCAGCTTGAGAATTTTTTTCCCGACGATTTTGAAATCCTGGGAATTTACGTATTTCCTAAAATGAAAATACGCGGAACATTTTTTGGCTCTTCCGGAATTTCCCAATTTAAAAACCCAGGAATTTGCAGAATTGTCCTCACATAACTTTCTCGAATTTTCTCAATCCCTTAATTCCGGATTACGTGATCACAAAATTTAAAGGGTTTCCGGGATTGGAGGCCTTTCTTTACACGACTAGTGCAATGATAAAGTTATCAGTTATATTGCGCCAATAACCCTTAATACTGCCCTAGCATCACTATACACAAGACAAATCTACGCCACGATACACCACACCGTTTGTCATAAGCGGTAGATTTACATTTTGCTATAATATCGCTGTCTAGTTCCTACGTTTTCTGAAACTGCATACCTCTTTTACTTAAAATACAGCATCAACAGGGTTAATGTAGAAATTCTCACCCACCACAATAGTACCAATTGTTTTTTTAATCAATGTATAAACTTGTGATCGAAAGCAAGAATTCATAAAAAAATAGGTGGTAGTTGTCACCTTCGTGATCGAGTGGTTGACATTGTAAGCTTTGGTTACATAATTCACTGGATCGAGTCCCAGTTTGGACAGCTTTAAAAATTGTTTTTTAGTCGATTTGTCAATTTCTGTTCGAAGACATGGGTGTTTGTGATTTTTTAAATTACCCACTTCTACACATTCTATCATTAAAACGAGAGCGAAAAGCTTACTATTAATCCACTTTTCAAAAAAGGAAAAGTACAGCGGTTTAGCAACAGCCAGATTTTCTCAAAAACAAATCTATTAAGATGCTCCATTAGAAGTCTTATTGTTTCATATTGGAAGTGCATATCGACTGTTGAAAGGAAAAAGGACGTAACCCACAGTTTTTCCAATAATCACATTCTATCAAAAGGATGTGAGCTGCAAATACCGAATTAATATAAAATGTAGCTTTTAAGTTTAAAAATGGTTGAGCTTGTGAAAATTGAAACTAAGAAAAAAGACTGAAAAATTTTTTTTTCTAGACAACTTCTTTAATGAATATTAGATTATGTCAATTCAACACCAGTTTAGAAGTCTCCGTGCATTTTCGTGTTGTGTATATTTTATAATTTTCATATGACAGATTAAAAATAACAAAGTATTTTAGCTCTACAGTTTTTAATAATTTTATGTGTTGATAGCTATTTCGGCTTGCGCCATCGTCAGAACTAGTTCATAGACAGAACAGAAATAGCTATCAACACATAAAATTATTAAAAACTGTAGAGCTAAAATACTTTGTTATTTTTAATCTGTTATAAATGGAGTTCTACCAAGTAAATGCCAAATCAATTAATAATTTTCATATGGCCCAAAATTATCAAAACACGTTTTTCGTGCATTCTGTAAAAAATTGTATGTTTGTGTTACGTCCTTTTTCCTTTCTACTGTCGATATGGTTGAAAAAATAAAAAATAATATAAATTAATTTGAAAAATGATTTAATGTTTTCAAGTTATTTAATTTAATAAAACAAATTTTCAATTGTCTTACAAAGCAATAACTTTTAATCTTATAAAGAGATAAAATTTGTGTGACAATTAACTATCAACTGTCTTAATTCATTTGTTTTAATCTTATGTAAAAATCTCTTCTCTCATTTTAATTATTCAACAATTCGCAATCTTCTTGCAAACTTTTTATCCGAGGCGCAAAATACAAGGAACCGCAAAAGATTAAATGTTCCGCAAAGTAGTTTCAACAGGCGCCGTAACTTATTCCACTAGATTATCTTCCATATCAAGATGGTGGTGCTAGTGTTGTTAGTGGGTTTGCGCTGCGGTCTTAAAAAAAGTAGGCAATTTTCGTACAAAATTTTGAACGTTGTTACTATATCTTAACTTGTATGTTATATTCAATGCTTAAATGAAAGTTAGTATTAGTTTTTCGTTAAAACTAAAACGGCGGTTTAAGTTGTTAGAGAGATTAGTGTGATTCATTATTTTATTTGATAGAGAATTTAATCTAGAAACGCATAAATCAAAGCTTTATAGAAATTTACTATTTACCCAAAATTTAAATAAATAACGTATTTAATCCACTTAACTGGTTTTATTATCTCTTGGGATTCTCTGAGAAGCCTATTCAGGCTCAATATATTGTAAAAAAAGATCATAAATTGATTCTAAAGCTACCAATACACTAGGGGTAATTAGGAGTAAAATGACGCGCAACGTCTACGTCCAAGTCTCGGATAAAATGTTGCGGAAGATTTTGCGCGTACACACGAAGGCTCACATTAACACTCGTTGAAGTTATGCAGTGCTGTAAACAGACGAACGTTATTTGATTTTATTGGATGCAAACTGCGCGAGTAATTTTAAATTATTACATTATTTATAATCTCCCAGCAATAAAAAATATACACATTTAATCGTACACGCCAATTTAATAAAAATGGCATTGATTATTTTACTTGAGAAACATCATGATGTCAAAAAAATAAGACATTTCAAAGATAAAACTAGCAAAATTATTGGAAAGTATGTGAAATTTTATTACAAAGATTAACATTGTTTTTAATTTTAAAAAAGTCGATTACCATGTTGTTTCCTCCCACGTCATTCCAGCGTCCCGTAGTTCCGCCTAATACATCCTATGGATGGTCATCAGTGGCTTTTCACGACGTTGGAATCCATCCCGTTGGTAGAAGACACAAGCAGAATTCAAGCTTTTTTGAGATATTTTTAGCACATTTCCAGACCAGGTCCATCGTTGCTTCTTCACTTTGAACATAATTAACGGCTGTTTATTCTGTTCCCTTATCTCCGTGTTTCTAACAACCGCACTCTTAATATTTGGCGCAGGCATATGTTCACAAGCAACTTGTGACAGAAACATAAGTGAGTTAATCGAGCTTCAGGATGCAGAAGCTTTAAGAATCGAGTGAGTGGGAAGAAATTCCGAAATCAAATAAAATTGTTTGTTCTGAGGCTGTTACTTGTTAACAACATACCATATCAAACGTCAAAATCTCGACTAAAGGCTTTATAGCAATAAAAAAGGAATACAGCATATAAAAGTTCTTTATAGATTTTCAGACTTCGCATTATGATTCTTTGACCAATGTTAAAGCGTACATTTATTCCAAGCTGACAAAATAAAAGTAGGAAAGACAGTTACTGTACCTTGTTTTCCTTTTAAAAGTTTCCTGAAATCCTTAGAGTCCGCAGAACAAGAGATAACATATTTCTATCTTTTAAACATGTGAGCGGCTAAAAGAAGATAAAATACTTCTTTCGTTCTGGTATCACTTAACAGGTTATATTTTCCATTAGAGTTCATAGCAAGTGAACGAAACACATATTCGGCAACTTTTTGAGTATGGCATCCTCTTTGTTTAAATTGAATGGAAAACTAACAAAGTATTTAAATCAACAAGGATAATAGGATTTAGTTGATAGTTATTGTGGTTTCAAACGGATTTGAGTTTATCTTTATAAACTACTAGCTATTTATTAAACAGCTTTTCCCGGGATATATTTAAATTCATCCCTTATTCATATCGAGTGCGCACTTTGCTCACTCTCCACGAAATCACAAGCATGTAACACTTTACAGGAATACGGCAGTTATAAACCACGATTATATAAATATAACGTTTGCGTTAAATTATTTGAAAAGGTGGGTGTACTGCTTTACTTCGCACTGGTCGTCGCCTTTCAAAACGTAGACAGCGGACATGAAAATATTTGTTTATCTGTTGCTAGTTAACGTTGAACATCATCGAGATCCATAAATCAAGCTATAGTTCATCAATTTATAATAATTTTCAAATATAAAAGAAATAAATACTTCAGTTAAGCTAAAAACGTACGAAAAATACGTTAATACGTTGAAAATACTTGGTAAATAGTAATATAAGGTCAATGCCTATTTTGATATTAATCTAGCTACTTTGATGTCTCTAGATCAGTTTTTTCAACCAGAGTATACGTGGAACAAACGATAAAAAGTCAAAACACTAAAATTCCCAGGCCCTAAACTATATTGCACAATCATTAGTTTAAAACGCAAATTACCTAACTGTGCCGTTTAAGATCTTTTGCCGATTATGGGTCGATATTAGGGCTTCCAAATAACCGTCCAATGCAACTAACCGGTTTTCGTTTTTTTTCAAATCCACTCCTAATGGACTTCAATTAACGTTTATCCAAAAAAAGATTTTTTTAGATAACTGTTTGTTTATCAGTTGCTCAACCTTTCTTTTTGAGATGAGAGTAGGAATTTAGGAATATAACTGAAAATGAACTAAAAAATAACAAATTGCTTTCTTTAAGCTCTGTTATCTCAGGATTGAAATGGAACGAGGGAATATTTAAGTTATAAAGACGCATACCTTCAATGAAAAAATGCTGTTTGTATTAGCACTTGAATCTTTGAGATCCGTCACGGAAGTCACTGACGTTGACCATTGCTCTACGGAACCGACAAATGAATAGTTCTATAAAAATCCATTGCACTTAAGGCAAAAAACAAGTTTTCAATAAAACCCGATTAACCGTATAAAATAAACCGGTTTTTCTTAAAATACGCAATGAAACTGTTAACCGGTTTCGGTTTAAGCCGGGTTGAAAGCCCTAATCGGTATGGTCCCATTAAAGAAAATATTCTACAAAATCTATTCAGTTAGAGAGTAAGAGATAATAAGGAGTGAAACCATTAATTGTACGCCTCGTTTTCGAAATTGGATTCAATCCGGGTATTCTAACACAAAGCCTTAAAATACTGATATTTTAACCGGTAGACATCACAACTTCGCATTAAGCTCTCGACTACAAGTTTATAATAATATATTTAGCCAAAATCATACATCCTACTAATACTAGTCAAAGTTTACCCATTTAAAGGCGCACAGTTTTAAAAGCTCAACCGTAAACTATAGGGCCTTACTTTATACATATTTATGTGGCCATAACTTTCAACAAAAGGCTGCTTGCGAGCAACTGACTGTTACATACATAAAAGAAATTTTCTAGAGATTTTAATAATGTTCAATTGAGATAGCAAAGATCAAGCCTCGCCGCATATACAAGCATATTCCTAAACCTCGACTCTATTTAATTTATTTCGAGGTGAGTTTTCAAGGTAGAGTAAGTTTCTATTTTTGGGTAGGTGCAATTTTTTGCATTTTGTAAAACATTGTCAGTTTTTTCATTATCATGAACTAAGGTAGGTATAACACTGCCGCATTTTTTAAAAAAATGTTTTGATTCTGTCCAATTTTGTTATCCCGGAATAGTAAAATTACTAGCCCCAGGATTTCAAGATTGAAGTCCCATATTTTTTCATTCTGGAAAATCTGTAAATTTGCAGGTTTTTTAAATTGGTCAGAATTTTTTTTTGGAACGACTCGAGTAGTTGGTAAGTGACTTAAAGTAAGGATATTATTTATTTATTTTTGTTTTATCCATTTCCGCTCCCAATGTTCAGCATATGACCTGTTAATGGAGGTATATCAACAGAAGTTTTTTCTACGAGAATTGTTTATTAGTCAGTCACTCAACCTCTCTTTTTTCAAAGAGAGTTGTAGAAATCGAGGGATATGGCTAGGACAGGACTAGTGATTCGCCAATCGCTCTCGCTATGCCCAGTTGTTAAATTTTGTACAAAATTCAAACAATTCAAAAAAACTAAAAACAAAACGAATAGTTGTCACATTTGAAAATTTACCTAAAATAGGATACATTTTTGTATTGTTCACAGATCAAAGATATTGGATGAATGATAAGGTATCTAAGATTTCTTTTAATGGTATTTTAATGGTAACTTCAAATATTGTTTTGTTTGAGAAGATGTTTACGTAAATCTCAAAAAATCTCGTCTTACAATACAGGTTATCCTGCTTTATCAAGATGTTAGACAATGATTATTTTTCTATTTTTTTTAATCTAATAATCACATTTGTATATCAAAAGAAATGATATTTATGAAATATTTGTTTTTTTTTTCACATTTCCATAATGTTTCTAAGTAATCTAATAACGACAGACGGTTGTTTGCTTCGCCATATTTTTTTTTAATGATTCTATTGACACGTTTTGCGTTCAAAGAATAAGAGCTTCAAATTGAATACCTTAAACATCAATAAAACTAAAAGAGCTAAGAAAAAGTCATTCAGACATTCTATACTTGAACGCTAAGCAGCAAACTCAAAGTCTTTCGATTCCACCGAGTGCATCTTACTGATAATACCCGATGATCGTCCAAAACCCTGGAACCCACGCATCAAATGTAATCTATCTGGAGACGTTGTAATCCAGCCAGATAAAACACAATATTTCTTTGTACTTAGTTCCACTTTTATTTATCAAGATCAGGACAAGTTTTGCTCATGGCGAGCATTTTTAACTGATATTTACAAACAAATTTAATAGAATAGGTGTAATAAACAGTTTGCATTGGAAAGAAACTACATGAGTACACAGTAGAAATTGTTAATAAGTGACTCTAAGCTAACATCAATTAAAAAAAATAACAACTCTAACATATAATCAAAAGATCATCAAATAGTAATAAAGTAAAAGTGGTGACTAATGGTAATTTCAAACGTAATTAAAATTTCAGAAATTTGTAATACTATATATACATTACTAAATTAGAAACATAATGATGAGTTAACTGATTTCAAGTAGTATGTATACGTTTACAAAATCGACAGCTATGAAGATTCTGAAAAGGAGTTTTTAAAGTTCTGCTAAAAAAAGTGACGAACTTTTTTCATTTGGAAACCATTTGTTTCAAAATATTACTTAATGGTAAATTAGGTTTATTTTATTGTTTAAATTGCATTAAAAGCGATTGAAAATCGATGACCGCCAAAACTCCAGCTTGCTCTGTTCGAATGAAGATTGTAATGGCTTAGCCATGTAAACAAGATATATATTGAAGAAACATGAAGAATAAGTATGTAATTTACCATTGGGTATAAGAATAGAAGGTAAAATCGATTTTTGTTTTGCAAAAAAACCCAAAACAAATGTACTTTTCGTAGTCATTTATG
Source organism: Himalopsyche tibetana (assembly GCA_030503985.1). Lineage (NCBI taxonomy): Eukaryota > Metazoa > Arthropoda > Insecta > Trichoptera > Rhyacophilidae > Himalopsyche > Himalopsyche tibetana. The sequence goes on along the minus strand of JAPJYX010000052.1, from coordinate 5,522,166 downwards.
CATTAAAAGAAGTAAAATTTTTTTTTTTTTTAATAATAAAACGATATTTTTATCTCGTATAGCAGTATAATGAGTAAAATAATTAACTTGTGCTCCCAATACAATGGCAGTATTAATAACAACTGAATTTTCAATCAAGGCTCATTGTTGATGGTAAAGTTGTATAGCTCTGTTTTAGAGCTTTAGTTGGTAAAAGTTTAAAATACAAAAGCTTTTGCTCTGTCGACCGAAACTGTTAGTCAAAGCTCCGCCAAGCTTCCGGACACAAGAAATTATTCGCTTCCCGTGTGTGTGCTAGCATAACATGGCTCACGATAAAACATTTTTGTTCATAATTTTGATAGAATCACTGCTTTGTTAAAAATCTTTTAAAATTATTATTGTTTTATATAATACACCTGAGAGTAACTTATTTAAACGTTTAAATGACGAAAATGACCAGTGATTGACTAGTTGATAAGTGATTCTTCGAAGCATCATCAGACAGAATTTTCAGACTGAACAGACATTTTTGTCTGACGATGCTTCTTAAATAGGTTGAAACATAACTTGTAACACAAGTGATCTCAGAACCTTTTATAAAGTTACCAATGTATCTATCGAAAATATTATCTACCTGTGCTGATAACTATTTTGACATTTTGTCATCATTAGAACTATACTAAATAGGATTGGTTTTTTTTCTTTATTTTCGTATTATAACAACATAAAAATATTAAAAAGCAATATAATTTACTTGCATTTATTAATTTATATTTAATTTTGTTCAATGTGATGATATCACTGATAACTGGTATATTTTTCAAAAATATTCCTTTGAAAGAATGTAAAGGCTTATTGAAGAGAAAATGTTACGATCGAATACTGTTTTTTTTTTAATTTGAATTGCTTGAATTTTGTACTTTTCCATGAGTTTTGTCGCTAACGACCCGGGTTTCGCCTTTCGGCATCTTCAGGCATTCCAAGTGCACGGATGTACTTGAACTGACGCGTAGTAAACAGTTTGTATCGTTTATAATCAAAAATATAAATAGATCACTAAGTTAAAAGGCTATTAAAATGTAACGCGTCAGTTCAAGTACATCCGTGCACTTGGAATGCCTGAAGATGCCGAAAGGCGAAACCCGGGTCGTTAGCGACAAAACTCATGAAAAAGTACAAAATTCAAACAATTCAAATTTGATATTGAAATTCCATCAAGCACCCTCAGTCGAAATACTTAATGAAATCGATTACTGAGTTGATTTTTATTTATTTTTATTATTCCATGTCCATGTCTGCTCCCAATGTAGAACATATGACCCATCAACTATGTAGGTACCTTAACAGAAGTTTTTCTACGACAACTGTTTGTTACTCAACGCTCAACATCCCGATTTAAAAGAGAGTAGTAGGGATAGAAAGATAAGACCAGGACAAGACTAGTGGTTAACTTATTGCTCTCGCTATGCTTAGATGTTAATGGATTGGAAACGTTGGGAAGGACATCACAAACACTCATGCCTTTGAACAGAAATCAAAAAATCTTGTTCGTAATTGGACTCGAACCCGTGAGGTCTTCCACGGAAGCCCACAACGCTAACCGCTGCGCCATATGACTATTAGTTTGGATGATTCTCAAATAATTACATTTAAAAAAATGAACCCTATATAAAATGCATTACACATGCAGCAAAACAGTTTATAGGCTCTGTTGTTAAAAAGCATTCGAAGTATTTTCATATTGTTTGTAATAACAAACGATTTCTATTTATAGAGGCGTCCTTCCAATATTTGTATACTGACTGCTACGAAGACGACACTATGTATATCCTTAAAAAATAAAGAGCAATTTCTAGACTGACGATTCTATGATGAGGTATTATTTATAGTATATATTCTATACAATGCATATTAGTGTAAAATTTCTTGATTGTTTAGTTCAATTCCATTTTATGTATTTAATTCTGCAATTAACTTTTTTGAGTCGGAAGTTTGGCGAACTTGTTTAAATAAACTCAAAAAGACAAGAAATTTGCAAATGTATTATAAAATTATCGTTTGTTTAAAAGACATTAAGCTTTTCAGTTTAAATTAAAACGAAATTAAGCAAATGATTAAGTTAATTGACTAAATAAAAATTCTTTAAGCTGAATGTCTATTTAATTGAATTTAAATACGTAACTCTGTCGTCCCATAGTAGAGAAGTAAAGAAAGCTCTATGACTTTAGTCTGACTCAAGGGTTCGAATCCCCCAATGCATTAAATTCTTTACCGATTTATGAAGATGTATCTTAAACAGTTGTTGTGTCATAAACATGTATCCTAAAAGTCACTGTGCACTTTTTGTAACAAGAAAAAATGGCGGTGCACCAAATTCAAAAGGGTAGAAAACTTTATTATAAATTTAACAGATTGTATTACTGTCATACAAAACAAAGTTAAAGAAAATATTTTCACAATGGAAAGGAAAAAGGTTGTATCCTACAGTTTTTCCAAGACAGCTTTTTTTTCAATAATAACACTGTATACAACTTTATACACGTTCTACCAAAAGGATGTAAGCTGAAAATGCCAAATAAGTATACAAATTTAGCCTTCGAGATTTAAAAAAGAAGGGCCTGTGAAAATTGTGATCAAGAAAAAAGACTTAATTAAAAGGTTTTTCTCGAACAACTTATCAAATAAATATAAGGACATGTCAAAAAACAACCAGTTTTTCATTCACTGTGTATTTCAAGGTTGTGTATATGTCATAATTTGCATTTGGCCCAAAATTATCGAAAAACGTTTTTTGTCTACTGCAAAAAAAGTATTTGTGGGTTACGTCCTCTTCCTTTCCACAGTTGATATAAATATGTATACCTTTCAAAGCGAGACAACACGTGCGATTGATTCATCGGCTTTCAGAATTCTGCCAAGCTTTTTTCGGTTTTTACCATTTCGCACCACTATTTCTTCCACGGTGCACTTACAACAATCTCACTGTGCACCGGCTTAGAACCATTGATCTAAAAACATAAATTATAGAGTTATTTTCACTGCTTTCTATTTTCTATCATGTCCTTGGAAACGAACGTAGATAAGGAGTGATTTTATTTATCGTCCACGAAGAACGTCTGTAAAAATATTTCATAGCAATATATTTTTTATTAGATGTCACCATCGAAAAAATTTAAGTTTTGTCCAACCATAAATATGTGGGGATCTGATCCTCAAAACTAATAAAGCTCTGACTGCTTATAAAAAAACTATTTCAGTGACTTATCTTTTCTGTTATTTTAATATTAAAATATATTATAAAAAGATCAATTGCATCCTTTGAAACTTTTCCGCTAGAATACAAGATCAAAGAATCTCTACAAGTAGAAGGCCTTTGAAAGTTGGTTGTGGTCAGACGTCGTGACGTCATGCGACTTCTGTGTAAAGGCAGCGAGTATGACGTCATTTCCGGGCGGAAATACTTTGCGGATTAAAATGAACATAGTTATAATTTTACCACAAAAATAAACATAACCTTTTTTGCAGCAAAATCGTGTTCTAAAATAGTCTATGTACTTAGTCTTGGGGCCATTATACTTGATTAAACCTTAACAAATAAAATTAAGTATGTTGTTTGTTCAATCGATTATTTGATTTGTATCTAGAAGCCTATTTTGATGATGTGATAATTCCTAATCTTTTTGTATTAATTTTAGAGAAAATACTAGCTTTTTCAACAACAAAAATTCTTGCTAAATATTTTTTAATAATTCTGAAGAGTGAGGTTGACTCTGTTAAAATGATCCATTAATAGTTTATATACTTCAAACATTAGTATGTAATTTATTATTTACTTATTTAACCATGTCCGCTCCCAATGTGTAGCATATGGACTTCTAATGGAGTTTATATCAACAGAAGTATTTCTACGAGAACTGCTTGTTAATCATTCGCTCAACCTTTATTTTTCCGAACAGAGTAGGATTAGAAGCACAGCGCTAGTGCAGGACTAGTGGTTAGCTTATCGCTCTTGATACGCCCCGTTCATAGGATAGGATAAGTGGGAGGGGGGAATTCAAAACATTAAATACATCCATACCTCTGAACAGAAATTTATATATCGATGAAAAATCAATTTATAAAACTGCCCGTACTGGGATTCAAACCAGTGACCTCCGTAGCGGTAGCCAACGACGTTGACCACTCGACCACACAGGCGACGAATATAATATATTTATAATAATCTAATATAATATATTTCAAATATGTTTCCAGTAACAAGGCATTCAATGTAATATTCAAACAGTAGATCTCCAATATTTATTTATAGTCATAACACGCTTTTATTTTTTTATATTTTCACTTGCATTTTGGGTTGCCAATATTGTTAATGCGGTCGTTATATTAAATCGCATAATGGAGTTATGACTGTCTTTTCATTGCCATTCGTTTGTTTACTACTTCAAAGGAATTCTGATAAACTGTTGCAATATAAAAAAAAACTGGATTAACAATGTAATGAAAAAAAAAATGCAAGAGTGGTTACATCAAAAGACGAATAGACGGTGAAAAAGTTGTTTACTCTGGGCAGACGGATTTACGGACTAGAAAAATAAATATATAAAATATCGTATATTACACAAAAATTAAGTACTTTACGTCTTTTGAAAAAAATGGCAGTAGTTCAACTCGGCGGACCGGTCAGTTACTACAGTAATTGAGTTCTTTGGTAGTATTAGACATTTCACTATTTAAAAATACCACAATTTAATCTTCTGATTAATAACACTGCAAGATTTTCAGTGCTTCAGTTTTAACGTTTGTCTCACTGCATATCGAAATTCGTTTGTCGATACATATATAATATATATGATAAAAATAATACGTCACCTGCTGTACCCCAGTTGGTTATAGCTTGCTCCTCCGATCGCGCAGGTCTGGGTTCGATTCCCGGTCACAGATCACAGTGAATTTGAGATTTATTCAATTCAAAATTGTGATCGAAGACTGGGTGTTTGTGATGTAAATCCACATTATTTCTTCTCCTCCCATCTTTCTGATCCTTTAACAACTGGTTGTAGCGGAAGCGGTTAGTCAACCACTAATACTGTTCTAGCCTTGTCTTTCTTTCCCTACTACTCACTTTGAAAAAAAGTGAGGTTGAGCGAATGAGTAACAAACAGTTCTCGTAGAAAAAAATCTGTTGAGATACCTCCATTAGGAGACCATATGCTCCACAATGGGAGCGGACATGTATAATAAAAAAATATGTAATATAAAAGTATATATGTCACAAAAAAATAACATCATTGATGTGCAAGGGAAATACTCTTGAATATTTTAAAAACACAGCCGGAAAATAAAAACTGACCAAGTCTTAAGGAAACTAGTAAATTATTCAAGAAAATTTATACTTAAAGACACTTTTTAGACTGCGTTTCAGAACACGAGCTTTTTCGCTTTCCTTCCTCTTTTAGAGTTTTTTTCGTTCCGTTCCGCCAATTTGTAACTTGATTGTGAAGTTAATTTAAGTTTTCACTCCAATAATTTGTTTCTCTTTATACTTCTCAACGAGGCTCTCATTCTTCTGTGAGATAAAAAAAGAGTTGCAAAGAGTTTCTCCCCAGAGTTCTTCATTTATTTGTTTTTTATTTAAATTTAGCAGAATATTTAAATTATTTACAAGTTTGTGCTCTTGCGTTTCACTGAAGTTGTTAACTTTACTCTCAATTAACTGAAAAAACATTGTTTTCATTATCAAGCTAAAAAAATTTTGCACTTTTTTCTCAAATATTTTGACATTTTCAAAGTTTTTATGATCAAGAAATACAAAACTAATTCCCAATAAAATTTAAAACAAGCAGGTCTGTTTTTGCTCATGACGAACATTATCAACTGATAATACAATGTTAGGGTGTCATTTATTTATACCAAAATGAAATTAATAAGATGTAATAAACAACAACATATAAGCCTGTAAACTAAAAAGTACTATAACTTCTTTACTTGGTGTTTTGGTGGATTGCATATGTATTTTTTATTTTACGGAGATAACCCAGCTCAGAGGTGGGGAACCTTTTCTTCTCTAAAGGCCGCATTCATTTTTCTGATTCGACATAAGGCCGCAATAAACATATAACGGGATTGATTAATATTCAATCCCTTACCCTACTTTTCCTCTATACTTTTTTCCCAGATATCTCCAAATCTCGTTTTTTTTTAGCTCACCGAAGAATTTGAAATCCTGAATTTGCTATACTTTTTCCCCAGATATCTACAAACCTCGTTTTTTCCAGAATTGGTCAGAAGGCCGCGGGTTCCCCACCTTTGACCTAGCTTTACCAAACGATTTACGTTACCTAATTGAAGTTACATCTCATTTACGATAATTTAAGACGTGCAGAATATTACAACGCATTTTTTCCTAAAATATGTTTTGGCTCACTTTGCCTCTAATGAGCTCAAATGGACTCTTAATAGAGGTATCTCAAAATAAGTTTTTTTCTACGAGAACTTCTTGCTACTTAGTTGCCCAAACTTACTTCTTTAAGAAAGTATGGATAGAAAGAATAAGGCTAGGACAGAACTAGTGGTTAGCTAATCACTCTCACTTGACTCTGCTATTTTAGGATTGGAATGGTAAATTTCGAAAAATCACAAACATCTGAATAATAATATAAAATAATAAATCATGTTCGTTTTTACGATACTTTAAGATGTGTAGAATATTACAACGCATCTAACTGATTGTTTCTAAAATACCACTTGGCTCACTTCACTTCTGATGGCTTATTTACATAAGAGCTGTAATTTAAAATATTTCATAAAAAAAAATATAATAAAGCATAACTCACTATTCGGAATACTGATGCTTAAAAGCTAGGGTTTAAGCATACTCTACTTTACCCTTTATTTACTTCGTACAATAGATGGTGAAGGCCCTTTTTACGCCTATCAATAAAAAATACATGAAAATATTTTATTCCACTTTGCAAACTTATATTTTCCAATGAAATAAACACAACGAACAAGAATCTAGCGAGTAAAAATAAAAACAAAATATTTTTTATCATCATATAAAGCACTAAATAATAATGTTTAAAAGTTTTCTAAGATAATCCATCACGCTTAAGAAAATATCAACCTTGTGAGAAAGCTAAGAATAGACTGTAGTTTTGAAATATTGGTATATAAGCAGTGTAATATCAAGAGCTTTGTATGACAAGGGTAAAACTGCAATAATTACTGTATTGAATTAGGTGTACAACTGACATCCGAAAAATGTTTTTTTTTTTGTGGCACAAAGGTGAGATTTTTACAATAATTTGTTTCCAAGAAAATCCTGGGTGAAAGATGCACGATTTTCCGCAGTAATTATCCGCTAGTGAAAAGCTGCGCCGGAGTAATTAATACTGAAGTTTATTTTTCGTAAACCTGAAACTATGCTATTCTTCAATTTTAAAGATTCGTTATGTTTCCCAACCCCCCGTCATTTTAACGACTCCATTCAATCCAGGGGTGGGCTGCCAATATTCTAACAAAGGGCTCGCTTAATGTTGGTCATAATGCTTTTACATTTAGAATGAGGCGTACCCCGTGGCATGCGACCCACTTGTTTTTTTGTGGCCCTAAAATGTTTATTTTTTAAATTAAAATAATAAGTAAATTATTTAATTTAATATACATATACATATGTGAGCGAAATTTTTCGTTGACGATACGGAATAAATCGGTTCATAAAAATAGGCTAACCGATTTTACGGCTTAATACTACAAATTCTAAAGATTTTACAAAGGCAAAGGTCGTATCAACTTTTTTGTTAAATTTGAATTACACGTATTACTTAATATTTCAAAATAACACAACCGAATGCAATGGAAATTATCTTTCATTTATCTATATATTATATATATATACACGGCTGCTTTACATGAAACGTATCCGCGTGTAAAACGAGGATTGAGCACACTTTAATTTTAATTTTTACTTGCGACCCGAAGCTAATTTGTTTTTTTGCAGACTAATACATGACGTGTGCATGCCTGCTTTACGCCAAGAATTGACAGTGAAAATCTTAAAGTTGATTTTAGTCATCATCAAACATGACACATGCTTGATTAAAAGTTCGCTTCTTTACTCGTAACCATGTTATTCACATACGTTAAGCCTTGTTAAGCTTCTACGTTACACTGATAAAGAAATAACAATATTTTTTTCAACCCAAGAGATTTTTTGGGGTTCTGACAAACGTAGACTCTATTCAAAATATAAACGAAGAAAATTCTATAAATCTACAAAAGATTTCAATAGGCTTAATAATCTAAATACTTTTCATTGTTCGCAGCTTTTATGTACGGTTTTTGATATATTTGTGTACTTCCAAGAAAAATACCATAAAAAATCTACAAACAAATATTGAAACCTTGTTCTTAACAAAAATTGCAAAATAATTAAGACCAAAGGTCGTGAAATGAAAAAAGATGTACATGTGTTAAGTAAGTTAGAAAGTAGGTTATAAAACTGTCACGCCGGATATCAGAGCAATAAATTATTTGACAATAGACAAAAACCCGGCAAGGGTCTCTTTCGTTATGCAGCCGAAACAAATGCATTTTACGAAAAAGTTAAAAGGCCTTATGTTGTAAAACGAAGTACACTTATCCCTCGATTTACACGGTACTTTTTTTACACGTTTTCGCTTTTACACGGTTTAAAAAAGTTAACTTGAAAATTTCAATTCTTCATATTCGTAAGTAAAAAACGAGTACATAATTTTTAATTACGTGTTTTATATCTTGAATAATATTTGTAGCCTTATTATGTCGAAAGAAGTAAAAAGAAAAGTTATTTCGTTAACAAAAAAATAAAAATATTGGATCTTTTACAAAACGGAGAAAGAGTAATAGACGTTGCTAGATTATATAGCATGAATGAAGCTACAATAAGAACCATTAGAAAAAATGAAAACTCAATTAGAAAGAGTGTAGCAGCTGGCACTACGAGTATGAGCACAACTTCATATATCAGAGATATTACAATGGAAAACATGGAGAAGGCATTAATGATTTGGATAGAGGACCAAACTCAAAAACGGATGCCAATTGATACCAATGCTATTACAAATAAAGCATTGCGGATTTATGAAAAAATTAAATAGAAGATATCATCCTCTTCTTTGTCTGAAAAGAAGAATGCTTTCACAGCAAGTCATCAAGTCAAGTCACAGTGATTTGTGATAGTGATGAATGATAAAAACTCCACCGACCGTTACAATATTTTTTTAATGAATCTTTTGGATTTCATTTTTTTGTTACTCTATAAGCTTTACCTGTATTTAATTAATTTAAAAATTTGTATGTTTATACTTTTTGTATTTTGTTTTTTATATATTTTAGAAAACACCCAAATTATGCGTTTTTCGTGTACTTTTCGATTTACACGGTTTTACATTAAAAAATATACAATTTCGATTTACACGTTTTTCTCAGGAACCTATCTACCGTGTAAATCGAGGGATAGGTGTATTATGTTTTATAATGCAATTTAACCGTCTACTGAAAAAGCAGTTAAGTACTGATTTTCTCAACTTAACCAGGGGCTCGCTGCCCGGGCTAAAATTTAACAAGGGGCTCGCGCGAGCCCCCCCCCCCCCGAGCCTCTTCCAGCCCACCCTGATTCAATCCCTTATAATTGCCATTAACATTTTCATCAATGAAGAATCTCGGGAAGGTATTTGCTTCATTATTCATTATGGTAATCCAGCCGAGCATATAACATTGGATTGGTTAAGAAAGTGTTGTCTTATCTCTGTTTTCACGCCTTCTTTTGTAACGGGGCAAACTAACTTTGAAATTTCATTATCAACGATACTGCAATATATCCTGTCCAATATAATTAAGTATTTCGACTGAGGGTGCTTGATGGAATTTCAATATCAAATATATAAACGATACAAACTGTTTACTACGCGTCAGTTCAAGTACATCCGTGCACTTGGAATGCCTGAAGATGCCGAAAGGCGAAACCCGGGTCATTAGCGACAAAACTCATGGAAAAGTACAAAATTCAAACAATTCAAATTTGATATCCTGTCCAATAAATTCTATCAAAATTCATTGATAACTGCATGGAAACCATTGTACAACCCATGTATTTCAGCGATATAGTGTTAATATGTTGTTTTTCAATAAGGCAAAGGTTTGTGTGCCCGTTATAAAGTAATCCTTATTTATTTTTTACTAAGCAACGTTAAAAATGTTCAGTTTTTTTTTGTTGATTGGTTTCATTTTCCACTGTTTTTTGACTTTTTTAGTTTCATTGTTAGAGTGCAGCGTAAAGCGTTAGCTTTATTGAAAAACTATTTGATTTTTTGCAACCTTAATAATTAGGACGCAACCTATTTTAATAACATGCAACCTATTTAAATGACTTTTATATCTCTTAATGCACTTTTAAATGAGAAATTTTTCACGTCAATATGTTGCCAAACACCCGACAATATTGTTTCAAAACTGCCGACTTGTCTGGAACTATAACTGTATGATGCCACTTCGATCGCCATCAAAAATACCGCAGCAAACCGGTGTTTATTTCTTCTTTTCACGCTCTACTCGATTTGCCAGTTTTTTTTCCATCTATCAAGTTGCAAATAGAAGATATATTTAGTTTATATGCTAAATTGCGCTTATATTATGATATAATAACGAAATTCTATCGAATCGATCAATTGAGATGAAGGTTTGGTCGTGTATATCAGCAGTGATAGAGAAATGTAAGTTTTTTTTTGTATTTTGCCTATTGAAGACAGCATTGTGGCACAAAAAATAAAAAACGGATATTTAATGTATCTAAATGAAACAATACTTTAAACATAATACTGAAATATATAAAAAATGTGGATCCCGAAAACTTTAAATCAAAGTTTCACAGTATTGCGCTGTCGAAAAAAATAAAAATTGACAGCTGCTGTCAAACAAGCAACGGCTGTCAGCCATTTTGTTTTATTGACGTGTACACACTAAATTATCGAACAAACTAACCCAGCAATGATCCTGGCCATACTCAGATACACACTGCCCAAACATATGGCTACAATAGTATTGCCATAGATATTGCTGAACCATAGTTTCGGCAATGTTATCTGTATAGATGCGACCATTTTTATGCTCGTTCACATGTGATTTTATAAAACTTTAAATAATTTACATATCATCAATATTTTTTTAATTGTTTTTGCATTGATGTTTGAATCAATTTATTGGATTTTTTATATGTATGTATATATATCTCTCTTTGCCACGTTAACTAGATTTGTTACTACTTAAAGGTTTATGAGAAGTGTAGTTGTTAAAGACTACCACTTATCCTTTACAATGTCGCTAAAAAACATTTTTTTCAATTATATTTTAAATTTAACATATTCTACAGCACTTTTCAAAGTTTCACCGAGTACATTAGCCGAATGATATATGTATGAATATTTTAGCTGAAAATATAATATTGATTCCAAAAAAAAATATTATGCGATCACAGCGAAGGCATTATCAATATTTGATAGCACCAAATTCATTCCGACATGTAAATGTAAGTACGAGAAACGGATAAAATATTCTTCCGGTTGAATAAGTAATATTATGATCTACGCGAATTCCCAGGGGTCTACGGCCTACGCCACTGCTGTTGACTTCATAAAAGTATTTCAGCGCCTTCCTTGAAAGCCTTTTTTCACTGCCTTCACTCAGACATAGGTGTAGTAACTATTTCTTCAAATATGTACTCAAAGAAAACACATAACGTATAACATTGCCCATGTAAAGTGTTTGTTCAGAACATAGCACGAATAAAAAAACGCTAGCTCGTATTTTAGCGATAGTTCTACAAGCCTAAATTTTTTGTCCGTTATTGTTGAAGCATTTGATAAAGGCTAAATAAAGTTTCATATTTTCTATATACACTTCTTTGTGGATTCATATAAATAAAAATAGAACATGGAAATAAATAAAACATTACATTATTGATCGGTAAGGCGTTCTATCTGAAAATTGACTTTAAAAAGTTTAGAGCACTATTATCCGGATTGACTTATCAGTGAAATTTAAATTATTTGAGCAACTTACGTTCAACTATACTTCCAATGAGAAAAACATGTATTCTTAAATACCACTTTACCAGAAACAGGTTCATAATAAATGGTTGTCAGTCAGAAACACCGTCATTCTTTTTCTGAATAGGGTGTTCATCTCAGGATGGAGATTGGAAAGATCTAGTATTTAGCTTATTGCTCTTGTGTGTAGGATATGATATCATAACGAAGGTATATCAACAAAAGTTATTTCTACGATAAGTGCTTGATACTCAGTTGCTCAACCTTTGTTTTTCGTAGAAAGATAAATAAATAAATAACTATTTTTCTTCACGATAAAAAAACAACCCAATCAGGATTTTTACCTGGCGTTACTACATATTATTAAACTGTAGTAAACATGGTTGGATAGACACGAATGTGTGTGATGTCTTGACTTCCCCCTACCATCTATCATACCCTCAAAAACTTGACATAAGGAGAGCGATTAGCTAACCACTAATCCTGTCTTAACCTTATCATTCTACCTCTATTCTTAAAGAGAGGTTTAGCAACTGAGCAACATGGATTTTCCGTTGAAACTCTTATGTTAAGATAAACTCTATTAGAAGTCCATATGCTTTACATTGGGAACAGAAATGGTAAAAAAAAATGGTTAGCTTATTTTTTGGTAATCACGTTGAAAATTTGGTTACTAATATTTGTGATGTAAAATTTAATTTGATAATTTTAGTAACTCCACTTTTATTAAATTTAATTTTGTATTAAAAATTTACTTCTACAAATTTACCGCCAAATTTTCTGTAATTTTTGGAACGCGAACATAAAAAGGTTTGTCACCACTTGACTCGATCACAAAGGCCGACAGCTAAATAAATTTTGATTTTGTTAATAATATATATTGCATTACTGCAATTTAATATTTTTATGAATCTAATAATAGTATATTAGACAATGTCTGCCGTCTACATTGAAATTTATTCTACAAAGTTTTCTGACTGTCAGATTCTCTTTAAAATTACTTTAAACGCGTATTACAGTACTATTTTAAAATGCATTCATATTTTATCTCTATTGTCTGGGCAGTTAAAGCAAATTTCATCCCATTTTTGTTCTGCAAGCCACGCCACGCTGCATTTTAAAATCTTTTAAAACTTTCTAATAAAAGTGCACAAAAACCAGCGTAATCTGCAGAGTTACACATTTCTCTGATGCTTCTGCCCGCCTCTTAATTCCAAAGAATGTACTTAATTTAATGAAAAAACTTACCCTGATTCAGGCTGGGTGGCACTTTTCTCACAACCTCCTCGCGAAAATGAATTTCAGAATAGTCAGATTGGACACTTTTTTCGGTGTAACATTCAAATTTTCATTTCTTTTGTGACAGATTACATGAATATTACAAACAATTAACGCAGAAACAAATTTTAAACTTTTTTCTAGCAAATATAAAAATGCTGCTTTACCAGTAAAGAATGCAGTAACTGACTCTTTTGATATTTTTTATATTTAATTATTGTATGCATTCACTAAGCCTTTTATGGCCGTGAATATGCGTCTAAATTTAGTGTAGCATATTATCATTTGTAATTCTGATGTTATTTTATAAATTGTCATTATTTTTTCATATACCGATAAAACAAGTATACATCTATGATTATTGGCACTCACACTATTTTTATTATTGGTTGTAAATATACAAATGAGGGTATTACTTGCAAACCTGGCTTATTCCAAAATTGTTGAAACATGAATGTAATTTAGTAAATAAAAATATTTTTTGAAATTATTTTTAAAAATCAGTCCCAAATATACGTTACGCAAGACTAAAAATACTTTTAAAATGTACATTTTTTTTCAAAATAAAATTCATGTTTCATTTTTTAACTATTTTGGAATTAGCCGTGTTTGCAAGTAATACCGTCAAATAATGTATTAAAAAGTTTAATAAATTTGTAAACAAATATGTCGTTTCCTATTTTGGAATTGACGTCAGTAGAGCGTCACGCAAATAGATGAGAAAAAAAAATATCTTTGGCCCAAATTTGCAGTAATAGCTTTTAAAAAAGTATTTAAATGACAATGAATAAGTTTACTTTACACTTTTAACAATGCGTTTTATAATTATTGAAATCATAATTAATATTCTTCTCAGATTAATCCGTATCCAAATAAAATTTTGTTCTATTTTCGGTGTGGAAAAATATAAGAAAAGCTTAATTTAGTCAAAATTAACTTTCTCAAAGGGGAAGATGTGTTACATTTGTAAGTAAATAAGCAGTAACTGCAATAAGTAATATGCAATTTTTACTAAGAAATATCTATAATTTTAGCAGACGACGAATCTTTCAATAAGAATTTTTAACAGTATTTTAGTAAACAGTAAAATAATATTATATGTAGCTTTCAAAATTAACTATCAAATGACATAAATCGCTTAATTTCACCGATTGACCGATTTACTGCCTTCGTCGTGAAAATGGCAGTATACAACAGTTTGGACGATTACAGTTTACACAAAGACCTTTATAGATTTTGAAATAAGAAATGTCTTTTTCTCTTGCATCGAGATTAACCCATGGGTCGGATTTGGTTTGTGGGTCTAGTTTGCTGGACCCTGCTCTAAAGCATCAGGCAGAATGAAAAAAATGTGCAACTCGTAGAAAACTCAATATGAATGTTTGTGTTAAGAGCCAATATAACAAAATTATTTCAGTGAATACATTAGTCATAATTAAATTCGTGTCCTGTTATTTTCTGAGTTAATCATTATTTTAATGTGCTTGTTATCAAATGAGTTTGATTTAGTGTAATTTTGTTTTAATTAAAATACTCAAAAGACCTTCGTTCATTGTTTTCAATTAATTTTAAAATGAACCTCGCCGCTATAACAATAATAATTATGCATGTTGAACCCAATTGAACCCGCCCGCCTGTAATAATCTCATTTGAGAGAGACATGGAGAAAGCGGAGAGAATGAGAGAGGGAAACGGGGAGAACAAAGATCAGCGGGAGATAGCGCATCTTTTGCACAAAAAGCGAACATAAAAACGCAGTTTTTCATTACGAAACTCAAGTAAAATAATTTCGCAATTTCAGCTGGAACAAAGTTTTGCTCGCATTTCACATGTCTTGGGGGAGTTCAATTTATATGGCTTGAAAATAAAGTTGTTTTTATTCTTTATACGCAGAAAGACTCTGTGGGTTATTTTGGCCAGGTTTTGTCAATTTACTAAAAACGATTGAATGTAAAATAAAATAATAATTATAATACAATATATTTATCAATTACGGCTGCGTGGTTGAATTTCAACGTCATTGGGTTAAAACGCGGAGATCATTGTTTTAAGCTCCAGTACGGACGATTTTTAAGGAATGATTTTTTAATAAATTTATGATTTTTTTATTGAAAGAATGGATGCATGTAATGCATTCAAATATTCTCTCCCACCTTTTGCATTCTAAAAAATAAAGTCGTAGCGAGAGAAATGAGCTATTCACTAGTTCTTTTATTTCTCTATCCTTAAAGGTTGTGCAACTGAGTAACAAGTGGTTTATCAAAAATTATCAAAAAAAGTTTGTCAACATACAAAATATGTAAACGTGAATTTTCTTTTATATACACTCTTTAAGTGAAGCGTATGATTTCAATATGTGTTTCTACAAGGACTGCGTGATTTTTAACCAGCTTCAGTAGAGATAGAAGAGCGGAAATATAACAGGACTATTGATTAATTAGCTCCGAACGCCTTAACTAACAAGATTTTATATTATTATATGTTAGAGAATAGTAATTTCAATATTTTGTCTCACATAATTTTTCGTGAACCTGTTAATAACTTTGTTAAATATTAAAAATACGCTTTATTCTACAAATTGTACATATTTTTTCAATATTAATACTGGTTTTGTTCATAATGAACATTATCAACTGTCCACAATTCTTTTCCACAAAATCGAAAGGGATCAAATGAAAAGTAAACTATGAACCATACGGCAGTAAATATCTGCTTAAGTTTTATTTTAATAATAAAATTAATTCTCTAATTTGAACCACCCTTATATTAAACAGTTATTCAAGTACAAAGTCCTTAACAGTATTTCCACCATTTAAATGAGATTATTCAAGACTTAGCTGTAAATTGGTGTAAATCCCACTGTAAAGCAGCTATATCTATGTTTGAAATGAACCATTTTTTCTATATCTTTTCCATGTAACAAGAAACCAATCGCTCTCAATGTTTTATTAGACTCTTTTAATTTTGTGTTAACAAAAGATGAACATTAATTTTTTTATATAACCATTCGTTAAAAAAACACGAATTAAATTTCTAGTCGCCTGCTGTGCCAGTTTTTAAGAGCTTAGCTCTACTGATCTACTGATCAAGCGGGTCTGGGTTTATGTCCCGTCAAGGTCATCGTCGAATTTAATTTTTTTTCATAATAAATTGAGATCTTAAACATGGGTGTTTGCGATGTCAATTATTCTCCAGTTGATCTCGTTCTATTACAAAAACATTAAGGAAATCTCGTTTAAACTTCCAATTGTAAAAAAATATTTGTTGAAAAAGTGAGAAATAAAAAAGACTAAGAAGGGTTTGAATCGACAAACGAAAATTTACATAAATTAATCCATGGAACCCATGCTTGTTATCGCTCCTAGACACACTAAAGTCATGTTTAATAAATGAAATAATTTTATAATTTAAGATTTCGGTGCTTGGTGGAATTACTTAAATAAATCCGGGATTTATAGATTGCAATGCTCTTGTTGTGCAAAATGTTATATCGGCAAAACAGAAAAGACACTGAACACCAGAGTATTAGAACATATGGCAGCCTTTAGATTGAAAAAAGACACGTCCACTTTTGCTAATCACTTAATTTTGGAAGGACACGTGTTCAATCAGGAACAAGGGACAAAAATGTTACACCCAAATACGGACAGTCATAAGCTATTTTTCCAGGAAATTTTGGAAATAAATAGAGTATAATTGCATAGCCTTCCGACTTTAAATAAAATATTAAACCTACCGGGATCTCCACTTCTATACTCTATATAAATATAATCATAAAACCTTTGCCGACAAACAAATAAATATAATTCTTGAAACTACTTACTACTCAAATCTGTGAGCATTCCCATGAGCTTATCCTTTTCGCCAGCAATGGCTTTGGACTCGATGATACATTTATTTCTTATAAAAACACGAAACATTCATTTACTAAGCGTCAGTTCAACTGACGGTTCAAGTTCATCCGTGCACTTGAACGCCTGAAGATGCCAAAAGGTGAAACCCAGGTCGTTAGTGACAAAATCTGTGAGAATGTACATAGTTTGAACGATTCAAATTTGAAATAATTTTACTATAAATTAAGATGCTAAAGCAAATAAAAAGATGTATTGTGTATGTCTTCTAAGGCAGTATATATAGCTGAGTATATGCAAGTTTAAACATAGTCCTGACGAAGGCGCACGCCGAAATAGCTATACACTAATTTTATAAAAAAAAATGAACTAAATGCGTTGCTATTTTTTAACCTTATTACATTGAAGTTCTACCAAGTAAATGCTAATTCAATCAACAAATGTTTATTTTTGCTTAGATTGCCTACCATCCCCATCCAATCTTTTAAAATCAAACATATGAAGAGCTTGATATAAAGACCAGATCCATTTTTCCTATAGAAGGAAAAACAGAAGATAATCACTTAATCCTTAATTGTGTGAAAACTAAAAGGTTATAAGCGACTTTAAAAAAATGTTCTTTTGAATTAGTACTCCAATTCAATAGCGGTATATCTTTCTAAAACTCCCAAATCTTTTCTAGTTAGCAAAAAATAGCAACCTGTCTTAATATAACATCTTCTAGGTAAATGCATTGGCTAAATGAGAAGTGGATGTATAAATAAATGACATAGAAAAAAATGTAAGGCTTCACGCCCCTTACAAGAAAGGTGTGCCTTGTCTAAATTGATTGGAAGTTCTAGTGACACCAAAATCTGTGCCTAAAAATCTCCCCCATGTATTTTGTATTCACTTTTTTTTGTTCTAACAAAATAATGAAACTTGACGTAAAAGTTTAATCTGATTATTTGAGCGTCTTAAAAAATGCAAGACAAAAAAACTTTTACCCACAAAGTAACGATACATTTTTTTTCCTTTTGAGAGCTTTGTAAACAAAAGACAAAGGCCTACTGAAAGCTCATATTACATGGAAGAATATAACCACACATCGCGAAGGATTGCTAAAAAAAGTTTATATACATAGCATTAAAAAAAACAAATTTCATAACTCCAAAACATTTATAAACTATTTTATATAATATTGTTAAAAAATATCTAGAACGTTAGTTCTGGTGATAGTTGAAAATCAAAATTGCTTTCAAATATAATCTTATAAACGCATTTGCGAGCTGGTGATAAAAGAATATTAAAACGCATCTTCCTTTTTTTTACTCAAATATCACTTGGCTCACTTCACCTCTAACGGGTTCAATTATTGTCATATTTATTGTGAAATTGTTTAATATATTTTTTCATTAATCAAACTCAATTTTATATCAATAACACTGTTTGAAGTTTTCTTCTATTAGTTGATAATGCTGGCGAAAAGTAAAACCGGTATTGATCTTTATTAAAAAAAAACGTGAAATGGGTACAAAAAGATGGTATTTTATTTTTAAATATGATGTATTTCCATCAAGAGATGACAGTGATCGTTCCAAAATAGACAAAAAATAAAACTTGAATTTCATTTTATAAAATAATCTACATTTTGAAAGTATTTTTAGTTTTACATTATTTTGTATATTATCTTTCCAGGTTTGAGACTGGTTCCTAAAATACTTTTAAATTTTATTTTTATTTACTAACTAAAATTCACTAGCTGTAAGCCCGTTGCCCAGCAACGTGAGATTTTTGTTGCATTGTGTTTTGTTGCATTGTATTTTATTTTATTTTACTCTATTTTATTTTATTTTATTTTATTTTATTTTATGTTATGTTATGTTGTGTTATTTTATTTTATTTTATTTTATTGTATTTTATTTTATTTTATGTTATTTTATTTTATTTTATATTATTTTATTTTATGTTATTTTATTTTATTTTATGTTATTTTATTTTATTTTAATTTATTTTATTTTTATAGTAAGCAGAAATTTCGTAAATTATTTAATATTTGGAATAAAGTTTAAGTTTGCTAACAACCATTTTTCGTAGTAGCATAAATTTCGTAAAATAATTAATTTTTGGAATAATTTTTAAGTTTGCTAACAACCATTTATCGTAGTAGCATAAATTTCGTAAAATATTCAATTTTTGGAATAAAGTTTAAGTTTGCTAACAACCATATTTCGTAGTAGCCGAAATTTCGTAAATTATTGACTTTTTGGAATAAAGTTTAAGTTTGCTAACAACCATTTTTCGTAGTAGCATAAATTTCGTAAAATATTCAATTTTTGGAATAAAGTTTAAGTTTGCTAACAACCATTTTTCGTAGTAGCATAAATTTCGTAAATTATTTAATATTTGGAATAATGTTTAAGTTTGCTTACAACCATTTTTCGAAGTAGCATAAATTTCGTAAAAAATTCAACTTTTGGAATAAAGTTTAAGTTTGCTAACAACCATTTTTCGTAGTAGCAGAAATTTCGTAAATTATTGAATTTTTGGAATAATGTTCAAGTTTGCTAACAACCATTTTTCGTAGGAGCAGAAATTTCGTAAATTATTTAATATTTGGAATAATGTTCAAGTTTGCTAACAACCATTTTTCGTAGTAGCATAAATTTCGTAAGAAATTCAACTTTTGGATTAAAGTTTAAGTTTGCTAACAACCATTTTTCGTAGTAGCATAAATTTCGTAACATATTCAATTTTTGGAATAAAGTTTGAGTTTGCTAACAACCATTTTTCGTAGTAGAATAAATTTCGTAAATTATTTAATATTTGGAATAATGTTTAAGTTTGCTAACAACCATTTTTCGTAGTAGCATAAATTTCGTAAATTATTTAATATTTGGAATAATGTTTAAGTTCGCTAACAACCATTTTTCGTAGTAGCATAAATTTCGTAAGAAATTCAACTTTTGGATTAAAGTTTAAGTTTGCTAACAACCATTTTTCGTAGTAGCATAAATTTCGTAACATATTCAATTTTTGGAATAAAGTTTGAGTTTGCTAACAACCATTTTTCGTAGTAGAATAAATTTCGTAAATTATTTAATATTTGGAATAATGTTTAAGTTTGCTAACAACCATTTTTCGTAGTAGCATAAATTTCGTAAATTATTGAACTTTTAGAATAAAGTTTAAGTTTGCTAACAACCATTTTTCGTAGTAGCATAAATTTCGTAAAATATTCAATTTTTGGAATAAAGTTTAAGTTTGCTAACAACCATTTTTCGTAGTAGCATAAATTTCGTAAATTATTTAATATTTGGAATAATGTTTAAGTTTGCTAACAACCATTTTTCGTAGTAGCATAAATTTCGTAAAAAATTCAACTTTTGGAACAAAGTTTAAATTTGCTAACAACCATTTTTCGTAGTAGCAGAAATTTCGTAAATTATTGAATTTTTGGAATAATGTTCAAGTTTGCTTACAACCATTTTTCGTAGGAGCAGAAATTTCGTAAATTATTTAATATTTGGAATAATGTTCAAGTTTGCTAACAACCATTTTTCGTAGTAGCATAAATTTCGTAAATTATTCAATTTTTGGAATAAAGTTTAAGTTTGCTAACAACCATTTTTCGTAGTAGCATAAATTTCGTAAAATATTCAATTTTTGGAATAAAGTTTAAGTTTGCTAACAACCATTTTTCGTAGTAGCATAAATTTCGTAAATTATTTAATATTTGGAATAGTGTTTAAGTTTGCTAACAACCATTTTTCGTAGTAGCATAAATTTCGTAAAATATTCAATTTTTGGAATAAAGTTTAAGTTTGCTAACAACCATTTTTCGTAGAAGCAGAAATTTCGTAAATTATTGAATTTTTGGAATAATGTTTAAGTTTACTAACAACCATTTTTCGTAGTAGCATAAATTTCGTAAATTATTTAATATTTGGAATAATGTTTAAGTTTGCTAACAACCATTTTTCGTAGTAGCATAAATTTCGTAAATTATTGAACTTTTGGAATAAAGTTTAAGTTTGCTAACAACCATTTTTCGTAGTAGCAGAAATTTCGTAAAATATTTAATTTTTGGAATAATGTTTAAGTTTGCTAACAACCATTTTTCGTAGTAGCATAAATTTCGTAAATTATTTAATATTTGGAATAATGTTTAAGTTTGCTAACAACCATTTTTCGTAGTAGCATAAATTTCGTAAAATATTCAATTTTTGGAATAATGTTCAAGTTTGCTAACAACCATTTTTCGTAGAAGCAGAAATTTTGTAAATTATTGAATTTTTGGAATAATGTTTAAGTTTACTAACAACCATTTTTCGTAGTAGCATAAATTTCGTAAATTATTTAATTTTTGGAATAATGTTTAAGTTTACTAACAACCATTTTTCGTAGTAGCATAAATTTCGTAAATTATTTAATATTTGGAATAATGTTTAAGTTTGCTAACAACCATTTTTCGTAGTAGCATAAATTTCGTAAATTATTGAACTTTTGGAATAAAGTTTAAGTTTGCTAACAACCATTTTTCGTAGTAGCATAAATTTCGTAAAAAATTCAACTTTTGGAATAAAGTTTAAGTTTGCTAACAACCATTTTTCGTAGTAGCATAAATTTCGTAAAATATTCAATTTTTGGAATAAAGTTTGAGTTTGCTAACAACCATTTTTCGTAGTAGCATAAATTTCGTAAATTATTTAATATTTGGAATAATGTTTAAGTTTGCTAACAACCATTTTTCGTAGTAGCATAAATTTCGTAAATTATTGAACTTTTGGAATAAAGTTTAAGTTTGCTAACAACCATTTTTCGTAGTAGCAGAAATTTCGTAAATTATTGAATTTTTGGAATAATTTTTAAGTTTGCTAACAACCATTTTTCGTAGTAGCATAAATTTCGTAAAATATTCAATTTTTGAAATCAAGTTTAAGTTTGCTAACAACCATTTTTCGTAGGAGCAGAAATTTCGTAAATTATTTAATATTTAGAATAATGTTCAAGTTTGCTAACAATCATTTTTCATAGTACCATAAATCGACCACGGCGCATATATCGACAGCCCTGCAGTTTTTAAATTGCAAATTATTGAATTATATTTTATTTCATTTCATTATCTATTAATTTGAAAATGTACGCAAACAAAATACATTTCGTAGAAGAAGAAGATGTCTCGAGGACATCATCAGTACGCACACATTTGTGAAAAGTGAAAAGCGAGTGATTATTTTATCGACTTTTAATATATAAATTTAGTATGAATAAAAAAGTGGAGACTGGAAGGTGTGAAATGGACGTCCAAACATACAGACCTTATCGGCTATTAATATATAGATAGTTCATATTTCAACAATATTGGAACGAGCCGGGTTTGCAAACAATAGCCTCGTTTGGAAGCTTACTAAGTGCTCCAGGACATGTAATTGTAGTAGTTTGGTACAGAAGACTAAATTTCAAAACCATTATTTTTTATAGGCAAGATCGAGACAATCGACGCTACAAAAATGTAATGCAGTGGAACCTCTCATAACGAGTTTAATTCGTTCTAGAATCTTACTCGTTATGTGAAACACTCGTTATGCGAAAAATAAATTCCCATATAAAACAATGTAAAATACAATAATGCGTTCCATGCTCAAAAAAAAAATCATTTTTTTATATTTTTAACGTGTATTCAAGTAAAATTACATTCTTATAAATTGTTAAGGAGCGTAACGACCTGGAATGCGATTTCGATTTACTTCTTAATGTACGATGCAACAGTTTCACATGCTTTCAGCTTTTCTCTTATTGCGCCAGAAGATTGTTTCTTTGCTACTTCCTCCTCCTCCACTAATAAACTCTCCTCCATAACTTCTTGCTGTGAAAAACAATGCAACTTCATAAGCTTTTCGGTGGTCAGCTTTTGACTGTGCTATTTCACAAGCTCATAAATATCGTTATTACCCACCTCCAGTCCCATGGTATTGGCCAAAGATGAAATCTCGCTGACTGTAGACTCCACAGGTACTGTTTCAAACCCTTGAAAATCACATTCGACAATGCTCCTTGGCAAAGCTTCTTCCAAGCTGAAGTGATTGTTCTCTTGGTAATCTCTTCCCACTCCTTGTCAATCATCTTGAAGCAAGCAACGATGTGAAAGTGATCTTTCGAAAACTCTGCGTCACTCGTTATGCGAAATATCGCTCGTTAAGGGAGAATTTTTTTACAATTTGTTTTGCTCGTTATAAGAGCAGCTCGTTATGAGAGGTTCCACTGTACTATGTGTTTAAATGTGTCTCGTTTGTACAGGAAAACTTATCACTGACAATCGTAAGCGATCGATAGGTTCGTAGCTTTTAAGCGTGCATTCTTCCCGTGTAACACAGCCTGGAGGTTTTTTTAAAGTAGGTCAAAAAGGAAAATTATTCCAGTCGACGTATTTTACACTTTTAGTTTTGTACTGTGGTACTTTTTGCGAAAATGTATTCTCACTTGCTGCCGAGAGACGGAAATAAAATGTTTTTATCGCGAAAATGCGTGAGTATATTAAATTTGCGATTGTATAATAAAAATCACGCTTTTTTGCGCGGTTTTTATTATTCGATGACACAAAAAGCGTTCAATGATATAACAAAGAATTTATAGTAAGGTAAGAAAGCAAAGTATTCATGTATTTCAACAATAGTGATAAAAAAATAGTTGAAAGCGATATTGGCTTTACGCCATTGTCAAAAGAATTGTGGTATTTTTGCTTGATTTTTATCATTCAGTAGCTAAGCGAAGAATTGATAATAACAGTAAAAAAGCATTTTTTTCTCTTAACTCTTTTTTACACGATTTTGAAACAACACGGTCCACTGAAAATGATGGATATTATATTTTTACACGAATTATTTGTTCTAACACGATTTCCGGAAACAAGAAAGCGGATAACGAATTTCCTATAAATATTTCGGATAAAAAAATCGACATTAATAACAAACAAAAGGCTTCATAATATCCTGAAACATTTGATGTATCAAGACATTTCTAACGATGAAAGCGGTTTATGTCCAGTTCCTCATAAATGTCCCCGTATACAATCAAGTAGCAATGAAAATGTTTTCTTGATTGTTTTTTTTTCCAAAAGAAATAGCATTTTTTTTAATTACCAGAAAAAAAAAATTATCTATGTCCGCTTTTAATGTATAGCATATGGCTTCCTTTGAAGGTATCTCAACGGATTTTTTTCTACAAGAGCTGTTTGTTACTCATTTGCTCAACACCTCTTTTTCCAAAAAGAGTAGTAGAGATTTTTTTATTATTTTAGATAGAAGAATAAGACTGAGACAAGACCAGTAGTTAACTTATCGCTCTTGCTACGCCCAGTTATTGAAGGATAGGAGGGGTGGGAGGAAAATTAAGACATCACAATGTCAATTTACTTCGAGTTCATCTCGAGTGACTTACAGTACAAAAATTCTCATCGATCTTTCAACTTTAAAATATTTGGCGCATTTTCAATTTAAACATAATATTAATTATAATAACACATCACAAACACCCATGCATTCGAACCGAAATCGATAAATTGATCGAAAAAATATATTCGTACTGGGTCTCGAGCACGTGATATCCGGCACGGAAACCAACAACGCTAACCGCTGCGCCGTACGACCCGGCAATTGATTATTAATGCAGTTTTAAAATAAATCAAGCATTACATTCCAAGAGACCACGTCGCCATTTTGTTTAGAACAGATATCTTTTGACAAATATGGTTGATAATGACGACCATGGTCCAAATGATTATTCTTTGCCAACTCCAATAAAAACTTTCAAGATTGTCCTTTGTCCCGAAGTTAAAGTAGATAATATAGGCTTCGCATAAATATGTCACTAACATCCAAAAACTTGTGGAATTCGAACACCCAAAACACTTAAAAGTTGTATGCTTACAAAATAGTCCCTTTCTATTTCCGTTTTTGGTTCGAATCTATGGTAATCAGAGCATGCCGGAACGTTCCTTCCTATAGGCCCGGATTATTGTTTGTATACAATATACACCACTGGAGTTGCAACTAGGGCTTATACAAAAACCGACTTTTGAAAAAAAAAAACGGTTTTCCCATGTCAATACGTATTGTTCGAAAACCGGTTTTATTCGGTTTTCGATGTTTTACAAAAAATGGATAATTAATTATTTTTTTTTTATTTTGTTTATTTATATCCATAATAATAGACGACAAGAAATTGTTTGGTAAATGATTTAAGAAAACACAAAACATCCACTTATCGTTTTGTGACAAAATTTCCTTATATCGAAAATACCCTTTCGCTGGGTAAATAATTGGGGCATATGGTCGTCAAATACTTTTATTCCAAATGTTCTGTCCTTTTGTTTATTGACTCGTTTATGGAAAATTCGACACAACCGGTTACGAAGAAAACCGGTTTTTGAAAACCGACAAGCCCTAGTTGCAACAATGGTTGAAACGGGATACCGATATTTCCAGACGTTTTCTATGTATTAAAAAACCGGTTATAAAATTTCAAAATACCGGTATTTATTCGTAACAGTTTTGTTATTGCAATTTGTCTTATATGTGTTGAATTTTATTAGGAATTTTTCTGCAACTAGATTTATTATTAAATTAATGGGGCCATTAGAGATGAAGTGAGCCAAGTGGTATTTTATAAAAAAAATAAGTTAGATATTTTCTCTCGAGTTCATTTTTATTTATTTTAGTATTACCAAGAAATATTTAATAATATAGTATTTTATTTAAAATTCTAAGCTACCGGTATTTTTGTCATACAATCTTTACTAAAATAAAAAGAAACAAAAACATTTTTTTTTATTTGCTCAAGGTTTATAAAAATGCTAGATATCTAGTGGCAGTGACATCTATGAATGAAAAAATATAAATATATTTTTTTCATTGATTATCGTTTTAGTGACGAAGCCCAGTAAACTATAAACATTATACAAATATTTTATTTTAATAACGTCTTAGTGGATTAATTGCTCGAAGTTATGATAAAAAGGGATAAACAAACTATTGTATCGCCTATCCAATATGTTTGATTAGGCAGGTTTTGAATAATAAAAACTTTTTTTGTAATTCAGTTAAAATAATATATTTTTTTTATTACATTCCTAGGTAAATAAAATAACATTTTTTTCCATTTATTTTTAATTATATTCAAAGATTTGTTGCACATATAAAAATATCATGTCACAAAGATACTTTTGTTTCATTACAAGATATTTTTTTATCGAGAATTCTATTTTTGAAAAATGGTACCGTATTGCGTCAGCCATTGGTTCGGTTACTTGTTTTATATACAATAACTTTGCCGCTCCCCTCACACAGCAGAGTGGCGCAGCGGAAGCGTGCTGGGCCCATAACCCAGAGGTCCGTGGATCGAAACCACGTTCTGCTAGTTTTTTGTTATTTTTTTTTAATGTATACATTTAAGATACGTTTTTTTCATCTTTTATTATTTTATTTTAAATAGATAAAACAACAGTTTTATTTTATCTTTTATCGGTATTTCTGTTAAAAAATATACACTACTAAAACTGGTTCTTGTTATTTGAATTGTTATGAGTTTCTCTTCGGACAAATATTTATTATTATAAATTAAAAAATCTTTTGCTTATTTCTAAGAAAAAATCTTTATTTAGTAACTATCTTAAACTTTTACTCATACCAAAGTTTATTAATTTTTTTCAACAATTAAAGGAAAATTCCAATATTTTAAGCCTTTGTATGTAGGGTTTGCCGATTTAATAATCAGAAAATTACTTTTGATCGTTTTTGATAAAACTTAGAACCCGATCAACTGTCTCTAAAAAATAAATATATTGTTGTATTTAATATATTCTTGCCTAGTTTATTTAGAAGTGTGGGTCAAATAAATGCCAAAAAATATTGTTTTACCCCTAAATGCATGATTTTCTACTTTCTATACGATAGTAATATTGATGATACAACCTCATTGCTAATTTTGATGTGGAAAAATCTACGTTTATAACCTTGTTCTTCAGTTATTCTATCTATAGCAGTGGTTTCCAACCTTTACGTTACTGCGTCTCCCTTTGAAGAAAAATGATATCTTCGCGCCTCCCCATTCTTTATTTCATATAGCAATAAACACGTTTCAAAGAGTAAATAAGTATTTTTGACTGTTCGCGCCTCCCTTTGCAATAGTCCACGCCTCTCTAAGGAGGCGCGCCTCCCAGGTTGGAAATCGCTGATCTATAGGATAACATTGTAAAACCACAATACAATTTAGAGCTCTGGAAACAATGACGGCAGTCTCTATGTTTCATTTATCAAAAATGAGTTAGATATGTCATCATGTAGAACTGGCAATCTCACATATAGTAGAAAGTTTTTTTTTTAAATCGTTACATATTTGTGTTAAGCAATTAAATCTGACTTTGTTACAAAACCGGCAGTTCTTCAAAGGATTTTACAGTACAATGTAGCACAGTATTTACCACTACTTTTCAGACGTTTTATTAATGGCAAAAGTGTTTATTTTGATTTGCCAAAATTTTAGGATTATTAAAACTGCCGTATTTGTTTCCCGAACCCTCAATTTATGCTTGTTTGTTCTACAGCAAAACACTGAGCATTATCATTAATATCAATTATTATTATACATAAACGTAGTTCATAATAGCGGTGCTATCTTGTTATTTCTAGTAAATTTCGTTGTTACTTGATGATTTTAATAACAATAATGTCCACGTTTTCGTGTTGTACGAAGATATTTATAGCATGCCTACATTATTACACGCGTTTTATTCCTGAGGGATTGAGAAGACTACATAATTATAACCTCAAAACAGTCGTTTTACTGTATAATAGTACCCTATGTGGATAGTGGGTACCTACGTATGATATATTTTGAGAACGTGTGATGTAGCGGCTCTCCATATGTGGGTCGTTCAATATTTAATTACCATGCCTACATATTGACTGAAGTTGCATTATCTTTGTTAAACTTCATTGTAACTAGGTAAAAAAATATCTAACTATTTGTAAATATTATTTTTATATCGCTACCATAAAGTAACATTGAGATAAAGTAAAAAAAGTTTATTTTAAGATAATTAAGCCAATCAATTGCTGAAAGGTAAAACTTTACAATGAAACACTGAAATATTTTAATTTAAAAAGAAAAAGGCACATTTTAAAGAAAAATCTTACATTTAAAATTAATGATATTGCTCCGTAACTTCAAAGCATCATCAAGATTAGTAAAATAACTAGATACAGATTTTTTACCAATGTGTAGCATATGGACTCCTAATGGAGTTTATCTCAACAAAAGTGTTTCTACGAAAACTGTTTGTTACTCAGTTGCTCAACCTTTCTTTTTTCCAAAGATAGTAGGAATATAAGAATAGGGCTAGGACAGGACTAGTGGTTAGCTAATCACTCTCAATATGCCTTGCTCATAGGATAGGATGGGTGGGAGGGGGAAATTAAAGACATCAGATACAGAAGATATAAATAATAGTATACAAAAAAAACTATTATCTTTTATCATAAGCCAATGTAAAATAAACTAAATAAAAATATAATTCACTATTTAAAAAGTACAACACAAACTGTAAAATTCAATTATCTTGAATCTAGTATTTTCGATTTATCCCACTGTTGCTTTAAGGTAGCGATATGGTTGATAGCTATTTCGCCTTTTGCTTTTATCAGAAACATATGTAATGTCTTGGAAGAGATACACAATACATCTGATTTCCATACAAATTTATACTATACTATTCTCAAAACATTAATTTTAATCTAGACCTATGCTGAATGTCGTAGAAAATGTAGAAATGAAATGACATAATCAAGCTATTTACCAAGCGTCACTTTATGTTCATCCGTGTTCTTGAATGTACGAAATTTGAGCAATTCAAACTTGATATTGAAATTCCTACAAGCACCTTCAGTCGAAATCTTAAATTATTATACTCAATACGAGCAATATTCGTAAGTGTTTATGTTAAGAAAATAATAAATCTTTCTTGCCATATAAACAAAAAAAATCGGTCTCGATGGGAAACATGCGTGTTTCTTTATTTATAGAACAATTTTAATACCTTCACAGAGGAAAAATAAAGTCTGCGGTAACAATCACCCCATACTAAACTCACCTGATATAAAAATACGCTCGTAAAATACTGCCAATACTAAGAATTCCAAAGACAATCAAACTTTTCAGTTACCATGCCAACTAATATTACTTAATTATTTAAGATGCAATTCAACACCAGACCGTGGAATTCATATCAAGATTCACTTGCAGCAAGAAGGTGTAAACCAAAAAATATACACTACAGATGGAATGGACCAATCCATCATTTGTGAAAAAGTCCAATTATCAGGTTAAAATACTTAGGTAACTAGCATTACTATACTGGAGTTCATTCTTCGTCATCATCCGCTGTTAACCGTTTAGCTGCCGTAGATAATTAATAGTAATTACCTAGCACGCTGGCTTTAATTTGCAACTATTAATTTAATTAGTTATCGACGAGATAAACCATCTCTAGCGTGTTGAGCACGAAAATTTTTACGAGATATCTCTTATGTGGCAGCCATCGAGTTAAGGCTAAAAGTCACGGTCTACAGCAGCGGTCAGGGAACCGGGGTAAATTACCCCAAATAGAGTAAAAATTAAATTTTCGAGGGGTAATAAGGAAATTTTTAAAAACCTGAAGGGGGAAAGCTTTCAATTAAATTTTGTTTGTTCCAATATGTGAATTTTATTTTGTAAACATGTTTAATTTAAATGTACATTGATTGTCTCCTTTTCAAAATGAAGGGGTAACATCGACACGCAAAAATATTTAAAGGTAATGGTTTAAAAAGTTCCCTGACCGCTGATCTACAGGAAAAATATTAAATTGCTTATGTGCAAAAAATCGTTTAATTGATTGAATCTAGCTTAATAAGATTTTTGAATCATCCCAGATGAGTTAAGCATTTTTTATTATAATAAAGCTTATTTGTAAAAAAATGAGCAGGGATACAGTGGCGTGCGCATGGATCTCCTATGTTTTCAATAAAAAAACGCTATTGCGTGACAAATGTCATTATCACCGAAAGCCCGCTCATTGAATAACATTGGCAGAGTACTGTGACACAATTGTATGAACAAAACTTTGTTCATACGATTCTACCCTATAGACTACTCTTTAAATATTTTAAAGGAGTTGTGGTGGGGCATTATGATTCATTCATATGTGTCACTTACTTAATTGGAAACACTATAGTGTTCAGGAAGTTAGGATCAGGAAGTTAGGATAGGCAAAATAGGATTTGGATAATTTATATACATGTATTTAATAATAATCTTATAAAACAATAGCTTACGTTTTTTTTTATCTTTGCCCTTAGCTAGATTATACATATATTCCTAAAAAATGTACAGAATAGCTTGAACTACATTCCAATTCTCATTAAAATCCTTGTAAATGTATCACTTCGTTGAGCTTGGCATTTTGTTCCCTTTTGTGGCAATCCTTTGAATAAAGCCGCAATCGTCCTTGAACATTTGCCTTTGATTCACTCTGTCCTAAATTTCTTACATAATGCATTTTTAAAAACAAAACCTTCGTTACCTTTTCTACAAGTAATACATACAATTTGTAATGTCGTGTACGTCGGGTTCTCTTAAATATTTAAGGATTGTTATATAGGGTCTTTCAATAGGGACGCTCAAAATTTGTAAGGTTATAGCAGCCATGTTGTTGAAGTAACATTTGTCAAATTGAAGTACGGCAAATCACCATGGAAGATCATAGCGTTGAATAATAATATCAAAGTCACTGTTCCCTTCGAGTAATGTTCGCCAAAAATATCATCTTTAGCGACGAGGCCCATTTTTGGATAAATGAACAAGCAATATTGTTGGATTTGGGGTGATACCAATCCATACGAGATACACTAACACCAAATGAATCCCGTAAAAGTCAGTGTTTGTTGCGGATTTGGTCTGGCGGAATCAGCGGTCCGTATTTCTTCCAAAACGAAACTGGCATTGCTATAACCTTCCAAGGTGAGCGCTACAAATCGATTATAAGCAACTTCTTGAGGATTTAACTATGATATGAATACCGATAATATGTGGTTCCAACAGGACAGTGCTACGTGTCACACAGCACATGCCGCGATGGACATTCTGCACGATCGAGCGTTCTTATTGAAAGATCCTTTATAAAAAATACCTTTGTAACATAAGATATCGATGCCAGAGGTTTCGTCCAAAAAACAGATTTTTTTTCATTTGCTGTTTACTAAGAACTATTAATCTGTTACTAACCAACTTTTGACGGAACGGTGACGATATTTTTTGTCGAGCTAAATACTTTTTTATTCTGTTGAATTTATATTAAAGGTGTTCTACAAATTAAATAAAAATTATAACAAAAAAAAACATATAAAATGTGATTACCCATTACCACATTTGTAAAAATGTTTGACATTCGCCTTTTATGTACAGTAAAATATAACGTTATACAAACATAATAAATTTATGACCTCGCGAATGTTTCATTTCCTTCGGCACGGCTCCGATAAGATTATCGATAAATTTAATCGGTGCGTACACCCTCATATTATTTTCGGCTTAAGTGTGTACACATCTTTACAATTTCGATAGCCTACCGAGAACGCCATAATTTTTATGACCAATTATGTGTTATTTATTTTAATTTTGGCTACCCTGCCTATGGTTACTAGGGTTAGTTATTGCGATGTGACTGGGGCACACTTCTCTCCACGATTGAAATAGTACTTAAGTCGTATATCATACTAATGGTGTTTGAAAACGTTAAGTTTAAGAATTACACACTACCTAAACTTAGTCTTACCTGATATATAATTGGTAAATTGAGTATAACGTTTCGTGAATATATTGATAATTTGAGATATATCAATAGTTCATTTTATTTAGAAAATTAAGAGCAGTGTTCTTCAACCTTTGGTCCACTTTCATTTTACGATTTTTTTTCACAAAAAAGCAAGTAGTTTTATTACCTTTCATGAATAAAATTCTATGTAATATTGACTTGACGTTACTTTTTTAATATAATATTATCCGAATCAAACATGTACAGTTGTACAACCAGTTCTCGACTTACAACAGGTCCCGTTACTCCACCTTGGACGTAAGTCGAAACAGTCATAAGTAGAATTTCACACAAATAAAAAAAATATTTTAAGACTTCAAAAATTAAATTCAATAGATGGTATTGAAATAAAATATGTATAGCCATAGACGTGCCCAATTATGACATTTATATCGACTGTGGTAAGGAAAAGGGACGTAGTCCACACATAGCAAATTATAAAGGAGGCACAAAAAATGTTTTTTGATGATTTTCGACCATATGCAAATTATGAAATAAACGCAATCTTGAAGTTGCTGGAAGACTTCAAAACTGGTGTTTAATTGACGTAATCTAATATTTATTTAAGAAATTGTCTAGTAAAAACTTTTTTTCTTTCTTTTTTCTTGGTTTCAATTTTCACAGGCCCACTTTTTTTCAAACTTAAAAGCTTAATTTAGATACTAATTTAGCATTTCCAGTTTACATATTTTTGATAGAACGTGTATCAAATCGGATACATTGTGTTTATCTCAAAAAAGCTGTTTGGAAAAAAACTGTGGGTTACGTCCTTTTTCCTTTCCAAAGTCGATATGGTTCACCCGTGGCCAAATATTACATTATACAATATTTAAAAGAAACCGGAGAAAATAAAACTATGAATTTATACTTCATTGCTAGTCCAAATAGTCGTTAGCCGAGAACAGGCTGTGTGTAAATATGTGTATCTGATTGACGCTGATCCGTGAAATATTTTTCCATTATTATGCAATTAAAATATTTTATTTCATTTTAAAAAATGCCAAATTAGAGTTGATATATTTTTTAATATTATTTAATCAATTAAACTTCTTCCCAACTGTCGCTTTTCGATGTAGCATTATCAGATATATTTTGACCCCCAGCGTCTTTTCTTTGACCCATGTACTTTTGTTTTGTTCGCATCCCCAGAGAATGTATAGTACATATTCGTCCATCCTCTTGCCGATTTATGTTCAACTTCAGGGTTGTCTCCGCAATACAATATTTAATTTTATCCCAAATTTTACTAACATAAGACGCTTAAAAGTCAAAAAAACAAAACAATTCTAGAAGTTGTCAAAATCTTACAAAACATTCGTAAATTTACTGTAATTTATTTCACATGATATTGAACGGTCTATTAATTATTTTGAAATGGTAATATTTAATAGTTTTTCTATATGTTATGGAAATCATACGCACAAACAAATAAATACAGTCTTTAATTTTATTTCTCGTACTGCCTTTAAATGCTCGCTTTTTTAAATTTTGAAATTAAGCATGTCGCGTATGTGGCTGGGTGGTCAAGGTCGTTGTCTGCAGCTATGGTGTCCACGGGTTCGAATCCCAGAACGGACATTTTACATAAATAGATTTTTAATTCTTGGACTTGGACTTGTTCCCGTTTCGAACTACTGTATCGATAAGTTAGAGTCTGTCATTAACCATTTTATGTAATATTCCTGTAGAACTTAAGAAAATGATATTTTTATCATATTATTATTCTGCCACCTGCATAGTCAAGTGGTCAACATCGTTTGAGGTCATGGCTTCGAATCCCAGTACGGACAGTTTCCCCCTCATACCCGTCCTATCAAAAACAAACAAGACGTATAGACTACTAGTTTTGTCCTAGCCCTATAATTTTACTCCTTTTATATTTGAAAAAAAAGAGATTTTGGGCCACTTAGTAACATGCAGTTCTCGTAGAAACACTTATGTTGAGATAAACTCTATATTGAGTATATTTGCTCTAAATTGGGAACGGGTGTGGTTAAAAATATTATGTTTATAGTAGCATAGGATTATATTATCTAGCAATAATCAATACTTATAATAAATACAATTTGGGATAGTTCAACCCTGACTACTTACAGTATATCCTTTTCCCGCTGGGGTCAAAAGCAGTAGTAGTTATTTTCAACCCTAAATTACCCAAAAGGATACACAAACTCTTTTCTGTGAATGCAGCACGTTTTTTGTACTGCTCTTAATTGTTCAATTATTTTAAATGCCTTTGCCAAAGAGCGGTAAAGTGTGAGGTTTTGAAAAGAAGAAAAAAAAACAGAAAATTAAGCCAGTCTCTGTAGTAAAAGAAGATTGTTAAATATCTGAATACAAAATAAACGATTTTCGCTGGCGTGGGCTATTTTTTTACGAGGAACATTAATATCGTCTAATAAACTGTTTTTTTTTTTTAATAAATATATTTTTTTATTACATGACTTGCAAATGAAACCATGAATGGTTTTGTAGTTACATGTAGCCATTGCTTATTAAGAAAACAGCGACTTTTCATTCAATAATCAGTGCTTTTTTTGACTGTTCTATTGAGGTACCGGAACTCTCTTCTTATTAAGATTTTCTTCTCTTCCGTTTCCGTTCTTAATGTCAAACATATGAATTCCTAATCGAAGTATCTAAACTGAAGCTTTTTTAAGAGGACTGTTTGTTACTTAGTTTCTTTTTCCGAAGATTGTAACGGCTAGTGGTTAAATAACTTGTCTTGGCATAAAATAAAGTAAAATTAATTATTACATAATTAATAATTACATATCAGTCGAACTTGGTTATTACGAAGACGGTGGGACCGACTTAATTTGATCGTTATAAGCATTATTCTTTATATATGAGAAGAGATATTTTTGAGAAAATGCTTACATACCCACCACACGAAGTATCTGGTGCGGTCTAATAACACAAAGAGTCGCAATTGAGACTCAAATGCACATTTAGAATTTATTTACACACATATGTATTAGATTTTTCTGTCAATCTACTTGGGAGCCGGTAAATTGCTCGAATGCAATTGCTCGAATCCAAATTGCTCGAATGCAATTCCTAAAATGGAAATTGCTCGAATAACAAGTAACCAATTTTTTTATAAAAGTTTTATAAAAGTTTAAATATTAATTACTCATTCTTTAAAAAAATATTTATGCAAGTCGGGAAATAAAAACAATAAATCAAAAAAAAGTCATAATGTCATTTTTTTAAAGAATGAGTAATTAATGTTTAAGCTTTTATAAAACTTTTATAAAAAAATTCGAGCAATTTCCATTCGAGGAATTGCATTCGAGCAATTTGCCGGGAACCAATCCACTTACCTTCCATACTCTTTTCAACCATATACGTGGATACTTTTTTAATGTTGTTGGCGAAAACACCAATTAGGTACTTAGGCATTTTACTAGTGCCATAAAAGTAATCCGATCCCGGCAGCATCGATCTAGTTCAGGCGTGGGGAACCTGCGGTCTTTTGGCTACTCTGGTGTGGTCTTCTGGCCAATTCTCTAATTCTGTAAATTTTTGTTATTTCGTAAATTCTTGGGATTTTCGATGTCAAAATCCTTAAAAGACCTAAAAAAAGGCTCCACGCTGGTAATTTAGGGAAATCCGCAAATTTCTGAGCTTCAGAAATTGGCACGAAATTGTTTACGGCCAAAACTTCCCAAGTCAATGATTACTGCGGCCTTCATGTCGAATCAAAAAAATGAATGCGGCCTTTAGAGAGAGAAAGGTTCCCACCCCTGGTCTAGTTAACTGTCCGGTCGGCTTTGTGTCGAAAATGTTGTTTTAAGACACATTTTAAAAAAAATTTTGACGATATTTTTGATCGGTATGCCCGAGGAGTATCCCGTTATAACAGTGAATAAATAAATGGAGAAACCATAAACTAAAATGTCAACGAATCAAAATGTTTCCTGATTACATCTGAGATCTCGCTATTTCCGTAATCGTAATAACCAAGTTCGACGCAGTTAACTCTCGCGGCTCGGAGACTAGAAAAATACTTCTCTGTCGATGGGGGTCTTTTGTGACCCCAGTGGTTTCCTCATTATTGGCCTTATTCTTATGAATTTCAAAAAATAATAGTCTGAGGGCTTTAAAATATCTCTCTGCATCATTCCTCATACATTTTTTTAAATAAAAATCCGTGTTTTTTTAATAAATAATCATATTTTAAGTTTCGCGTAAAAAAGACGTCATCCCAGCACACATATGAATTTACAACTGACGAGTGTAGCGCAGCTATCTTACGAACGATCGTTATCGCGGGCGCTTATCGCCTTATAGCGTTATCGCGTTATCGCGTTATCGCGTATTTATATAAACTACAAAAGGTCCAAAAAACTATGATATAAGAATACCTTAATTATAAACATTGTATCACCCATATAAAAATAGATATTTAAGAAAATGTTGGTATTGGGGTCGCATTTCTTGAGCTTAGAACCGGAAAAGTTAAAATGAAGCTTTCAAATTTTGAAATAAACAATAGGATTTTATGTATACCTTATCGTGCTTTTATTGGAGCTTCGAATGCAAATCGTATTGCCGATGCGTATTAGTTGTAATTCTACTTAAGTACTCTATGCATTGCATAATACCAATCGATGATTTGGGGTTAAGCACAAAGCTCATTGTTTAATGGTTCAAATTATATACCATAACAATAACCGTGCATCCAAAACAAATATGTATTCTTAGCAAAAGTCAAAGACTCTATAAAAAGGATTTGCATTTTAACGCGCTTTTATTAATCAAATCAAAAGCTTTTGTCAGGTAGGTTTCGTATATAAGATTAATTTTAATTTGTTTAATATATTAACTAAAAGTGCTTATCAATGACAAATTCGACGTAATAATGTAAAATTTCACTTCAATGCCTGATGCCAAAAAGCAAAAAATCAGTGACAAAACTTATAGATTTAAGGTAAAAAACATCAACTTATTCAGTCTTACAATTTTTATGAGATGAGTTTATAGCTATTTCAGTGTCCGTCATCGTCAGAACTATATTTAAACTTGCATATACTCAGCTAAATATACTGCATTAGAAGAGATACACAATACATCTTGTTATGTACTCGAACATCATAATTTATAATAAAATCATTACATTTATTTAACATGACTTTAGTGTTTTCAAGAACAATAAAAAATATGCAACATGTAAGATCGTTTACACTCTGTTACTAATAATAAATACCCGTTTAATTTAAAGTAATTTACCTTGAATAACCCTACACTTGTTATCGTTCTTAGAAACACTAAATTCATGTTTAATAAATGTAATAATTTTAATATAAATTAGGATGTTAGACCAGAATATCACTTCACCTGTATGGTCCCATATTTATTTTATGTTTTTATGGGATTATCTCCGTTACTTTCATTCAGTTGTTAAAGAAAATCAAAGTATCCTGGAAAATACGGCTTCTTTCAGAAACTTGCAAGAAGCAATGAACAATGCAAAACAACAAATGAACACACTTTTGGACTTGTCAATGTTAAAACACTCTACTTCTGAAATAAATGTTTGAAAACTCTCGCTTATTTACTTGTTTCCAAAGTAATTCAGATACATCTAGTTTTGAACTCCAATCCGAATATGATTTAGGACATTTTCAATACAAGAATAAACAAGTTGTATTTTATCGGTAGTTATGAGTATAATTCATTGAATTGTAATTTATTTGGTAGATCTTCATTGTAACGTGAAGGTAGTTTGGCGTATGCTTTCATCAAAACAGTGTCTAAACTTACAATTACTAAGCTATATATACTGGCTTAGAAGAGATACACAATATTTATTATCAACCACTTAAACATCTTTATTTATATTACAATCTTGTTGAAGATAAATCCATTCTAGTAGTGTTTTATATTGATAGAAAGCGAAAGTGATTGCGGTAGAATAAAGTGCATTTATGTGTCTCTTGAAAACTTGTTTTTTTAGTATTTTTTTAATGAACTAGTTTTTTTACTAAGGGGACTTTAATGTGATCTGTGCAAAATGACCCCAGGAAAATTTGCGTAATATTTGCATTGCATTGATTGAAGGAAGAACCATTGTAGATTACAATATATATCAGATAGATATTGTTAGTATTTAGCGAATGGCTGAAATAAGAATAATTTTGCAATGCGAATGCTCTTTATAAAAACCTGAAGGTTAAATCAGATCTGCTACCATGAGTAGAACAAATTAATTTCAAAGTATTTTTTTTCTTCGAGAACTGCTTGCAATTGAGGTATTTTATCTTTATTTTCAGAGACTAAAAATATGTGAAAATGGTCATGATGTCAAGCAATTTTGGCATAATATTATGGTGAATGATCAGTCCCAGAGTTACAAAAAGGGTCCAGGATTGTTACTGTTTGTTATCTTATTGCTCTTTCTACGTTATATTGTTAAAATTGGATGGGTGGGAGTCAATTTTTTATGTATAACGAATATATATATCATTACACAGAAATCCAACCCAAAAATTAATTCATCAAAGTTTCTGTACTATGCTTCGAAATCGTGAACAGCCCAAACGTTGGCCACTTGACCTACGACCCGGATATATGAACATAAAAAAATGCATGGTGTTGACTATACGTACGAGATAAAAATATAAAACGGAAAAGTTTCAGTTATGTTGAGGAAAATCGTGATTAAGGTTATATAAGTTTAGATTTTTTTAAGATTGTAGAAAAATATTTTTATTATAATTTTAGCATTGTGTGAAATGAAACTTATTTCTAAAAAAGCGTGCAACATATGAGTTAGGGTTATTACTTGCAAGCCCGGCTCATTCCATATTTGTGGAATCATGAACCATGAATGTAATTTAGTAGATAAAAAAAAAAGTATTTTTAGAAACCAATCTCAGACATGTATTGACAACATCCAAAATATCATTTCAAAGTAATGTAAGACAAAAAATACTTTCAAATTCAAGTTTCATTTTTAACTATTTTGTAATAATCCGTGTTTGCAAGTAATACCGTCAATTGTTTGTTTTCAATACATGTAAAGTTAGTGTCAACAAAACAATCCATACAAAATCGAAGATTATATTTCAAAACAAAGCCATTATTCTACGCCGTAGACCTAAGTGTGAATTAAGATAATACAAACGATCTTTGTAGTCACTAATTCAGGCATAATTATCGCCGCTCCGCTTGCTCTGTGAATCATCGCGTCTAAAGACTCTCAATTAATATTCATAGGCGTAGAACTGTTACATATTCATCGAGTAGGCACGGGCGACCCGGTTCGACCCCCGGGGACGCCGCATTTGCCAAATAGCGTGAAAGCCTGCGCGTCTACGCCGGTGCGCTCGCTACGCCTGGGGCTGTGTTCGCAGCGCACATGTGATTTCCCTTTCGGAAGCCCCGTGACGGAGGTTACTACCTTATATTTATAGCATATGGCCGCGGAGGCTTTGTTTATAGTGTTATATGTTTTAGGTAGTAAATTTAACGATACTATCACGGTCATGTGGTATGGTATATTTTAATTTAGTGCACGGAGTATGACTACCACCTTAACGTAGAGTGCCAACGTAGAGTGCCAACGTAGTTGGCTCTGATGCAAATAAACCACTTAGATTTAACTCTTACTGAATCACAATATTCACGCATAAATAAATTACCTAAACTATTCAACAATAAAAAAACTCTTTCCAATTGAATCGTTCAAATTATGTACCTTCACACAAATTTTGTCACTAACGACACGGGTTCCGCCTTTCAGCACTTCAAGCATTTAACTGCACGGACGAACTTGAACCGATCTCTTGTAAATGAATGTATCGTGTTTATATAAGAAATAAATGTATCAATAAGTTTAAAGCCATTGCTGGCGACAAGGGTTAACCTATGGGAATGCCTGCAGATTTGAATAGTGAGTAGTTTTAAGAATTATATTTATTTTGGTATGTTGGAAAGGGTTTTATGATTGTATTTACTTACATATATGGTATAAAAGTGGGGAATTTGGCATATTTACCTGCTTTTTCTTCCTAGTTATAATTTAACTGTGTTGTATATATAATACAACGCCTGTGTGATCTAGTGGTCAACGTCGTTGGTTTAGATTACCGAGGTCACGGGCTTGAATCCCAGTACGGACAGTTTTAAAAATTGATTTTTCAATCGATTTATGAACTTTTCTTTGAAGGCATGGATGTATATATATGTGATTTCTTGAATTCCTTCCTCCCACCCATCCTTTCCTATAAACGGGGCGTATTGAGAGCGATTAGCTAACCACAAGTCCTGTTCTAGCCCTATCCTTATATTCCTACTCTCTTTGAAAAGTTGAAAACTTGAAAAAACTCCCAGATTTGTTTTTATAATCTATAACATCTTTATTATTTATCAATAATTTACCTAAAGAGTTCTTGCAATAGAAAGCCGGTCTAACACTTTCTGAGAGCTGCTTCTTTATCTTTCAAATATGGGATTTATAGATTGCAGTGTAGTGATTGTCCCAAATTTTATATTGGTAAAACTGCTAGAACCTTAAATATAAGAGTGGCTGAGAATTTAGCCGCTTTTCGCTTAAAAAAAGATACTTCCACATTTGTCAATCATTTAATTCTTGAAAACCATACGTTTAATTTTGACTCAGGTATTGATTTGTTACATACTAACAGGGGCGAGTTTAAATTATTTTACCAAGAAATCTTAGAGATTAATCGAGCTCAGATTAACAGTTTGCCAATTTTAAACGAGCAATATTATCTACCAAATTCTCCATTGTTGTACCCCTTTTAAATAATTGTCATTTTATTAATAATTCAAGCACTTGGTATTATTAAATATTAATTCACTTGCTATCATTAAATATTAATTCAAAGGCTTAAAAACAAATCAACTCATTAATAATAGGTCGGATAAAACCCTAGATTTATTTTAAACATTCCTATGTTATTATCTAGTCATTAATATTTTCGAAAAATCCCCATAATTATAACAAACCCACTTAATCCATTGAAAATTGTATACATTCAATTTTCGCTAATTTACATTTTAGTAGCCTTATAACTTAGTGATCTACTTATATTTTTGTTTATAAACGATACAAACTGTTTACTACGTGTTTAGTACAAGTACATCCGTGCACTTGGAATGCCTGAAGATGCCGAAAGGCGAAACCCGTGTCGTTAGCGACAAAACTCATGGAAAAGTACAAAATTCAAACAATTCAAATTTGATATCAGATACGTTTTATCAATACTAGCTGTAAGCCCGTTGCCCAGCAACGTGAGATTTTCGTTGCATTGTGTTTTGTTGCATTGTATTTTATTTTATTTTACTTTATTTTATTTTATTTTATTTTATTTTATTTTATTTTATTTAATTTATTTTTATTTTATTCTATTTTATTTTATGTTATTTTATTTTATTTTATT
Organism: Himalopsyche tibetana; assembly: GCA_030503985.1. NCBI lineage: Eukaryota > Metazoa > Arthropoda > Insecta > Trichoptera > Rhyacophilidae > Himalopsyche > Himalopsyche tibetana. Next base: position 5,480,672 of record JAPJYX010000052.1, on the reverse strand, counting down.
TTATTTTATTTTATTTTATATTATTTTATTTTATGTTATTTTATTTTATTTTATTTTGTGTTATTTTATTTTATTTTAATTTATTTTATTTTTATAGTAAGCAGAAATTTCGTAAATTATTTAATATTTGGAATAAAGTTTAAGTTTGCTAACAACCATTTTTCGTAGTAGCATAAATTTCGTAAAATAATTAATTTTTGGAATAATTTTTAAGTTTGCTAACAACCATTTTTCGTAGTAGCATAAATTTCGTAAAATATTCAATTTTTGGAATAAAGTTTAAGTTTGCTAACAACCATTTTTCGTAGTAGCATAAATTTCGTAAACTATTTAATATTTGGAATAATGTTTAAGTTTGCTTACAACCATTTTTCGTAGTAGCATAAATTTCGTAAAAAATTCAACTTTTGGAATAAAGTTTAAGTTTGCTAACAACCATTTTTCGTAGTAGCAGAAATTTCGTAAATTATTGAATTTTTGGAATAATGTTCAAGTTTGCTTACAACCATTTTTCGTAGGAGCAGAAATTTCGTAAATTATTTAATTTTTGGAATAATGTTTAAGTTTGCTAACAACCATTTTTCGTAGTAGCATAAATTTCGTAAATTATTTAATATTTGGAATAATGTTCAAGTTTTCTAACAACCATTTTTCGTAGTAGCAGAAATTTCGTAAAATATTTAATTTTTGGAATAATGTTTAAGTTTGCTAACAACCATTTTTCGTAGTAGCATAAATTTCGTAAATTATTTAATATTTGGAATAATGTTTAAGTTTGCTAACAACCATTTTTCGTAGTAGCATAAATTTCGTAAAAAATTCAACTTTTGGAATAAAGTTTAAGTTTGCTAACAACCATTTTTCGTAGTAGCATAAATTTCGTAACATATTCAATTTTTGGATTAAAGTTTGAGTTTGCTAACAACCATTTTTCGTAGTAGAATAAATTTCGTAAATTATTTAATATTTGGAATAATGTTTAAGTTTGCTAACAACCATTTTTCGTAGTAGCATAAATTTCGTAAATTATTGAACTTTTGGAATAATGTTAAAGTTTGCTAACAACCATTTTTCGTAGTAGCATAAATTTCGTAAAATATTCAATTTTTGGAATAAAGTTTAAGTTTGCTAACAACCATTTTTCGTAGTAGCATAAATTTCGTAAATTATTTAATATTTGGAATAATGTTCAAGTTTTCTAACAACCATTTTTCGTAGTAGCAGAAATTTCGTAAAATATTTAATTTTTGGAATAATGTTTAAGTTTGCTAACAACCATTTTTCGTAGTAGCATAAATTTCGTAAAAAATTCAACTTTTGGAATAAAGTTTAAGTTTGCTAACAACCATTTTTCGTAGTAGCAGAAATTTCGTAAATTATTGAATTTTTGGAATAATGTTCAAGTTTGCTTACAACCATTTTTCGTAGGAGCAGAAATTTCGTAAATTATTTAATTTTTGGAATAATGTTTAAGTTTGCTAACAACCATTTTTCGTAGTAGCATAAATTTCGTAAAAAATTCAACTTTTGGAATAAAGTTTAAGTTTGCTAACAACCATTTTTCGTAGTAGCAGAAATTTCGTAAATTATTGAATTTTTGGAATAATGTTCAAGTTTGCTAACAACCATTTTTCGTAGGAGCAGAAATTTCGTAAATTATTTAATATTTGGAATAATGTTCAGGTTTGCTTACAACCATTTTTCGTAGTAGCATAAATTTCGTAAATTATTGAATTTTTGGAATAATGTTCAAGTTTGCTATCAACCATTTTTCGTAGTAGCATAAATTTCGTAAAATATTCAATTTTTGGAATAAAGTTTAAGTTTGCTAACAACCATTTTTCGTAGTAGCATAAATTTCGTAAATTATTTAATATTTGGAATAATGTTTAAGTTTGCTAACAACCATTTTTCGAAGTAGCATAAATTTCGTAAAAAATTCAACTTTTGGAATAAAGTTTAAGTTTGCTAACAACCATTTTTCGTAGTAGCAGAAATTTCGTAAATTATTGAATTTTTGGAATAATGTTCAAGTTTGCTTACAACCATTTTTCGTAGGAGCAGAAATTTCGTAAATTATTTAATTTTTGGAATAATGTTTAAGTTTGCTAACAACCATTTTTCGTAGTAGCATAAATTTCGTAAATTATTTAATATTTGGGATAATGTTCAAGTTTTCTAACAACCATTTATCGTAGTAGCAGAAATTTCGTAAAATATTTAATTTTTGGAATAATGTTTAAGTTTGCTAACAACCATTTTTCGTAGTAGCATAAATTTCGTAAAAAATTCAACTTTTGGAATAAAGTTTAAGTTTGCTAACAACCATTTTTCGTAGTAGCAGAAATTTCGTAAATTATTGAATTTTTGGAATAATGTTCAAGTTTGCTTACAACCATTTTTCGTAGGAGCAGAAATTTCGTAAATTATTTAATTTTTGGAATAATGTTTAAGTTTGCTAACAACCATTTTTCGTAGTAGCATAAATTTCGTAAATTATTTAATATTTGGAATAATGTTCAAGTTTTCTAACAACCATTTTTCGTAGTAGCAGAAATTTCGTAAAATATTTAATTTTTGGAATAATGTTTAAGTTTGCTAACAACCATTTTTCGTAGTAGCATAAATTTCGTAAATTATTTAATATTTGGAATAATGTTTAAGTTTGCTAACAACCATTTTTCGTAGTAGCATAAATTTCGTAAAAAATTCAACTTTTGGAATAAAGTTTAAGTTTGCTAACAACCATTTTTCGTAGTAGCATAAATTTCGTAACATATTCAATTTTTGGATTAAAGTTTGAGTTTGCTAACAACCATTTTTCGTAGTAGAATAAATTTCGTAAATTATTTAATATTTGGAATAATGTTTAAGTTTGCTAACAACCATTTTTCGTAGTAGCATAAATTTCGTAAATTATTGAACTTTTGGAATAATGTTAAAGTTTGCTAACAACCATTTTTCGTAGTAGCATAAATTTCGTAAAATATTCAATTTTTGGAATAAAGTTTAAGTTTGCTAACAACCATTTTTCGTAGTAGCATAAATTTCGTAAATTATTTAATATTTGGAATAATGTTTAAGTTTGCTAACAACCATTTTTCGTAGTAGCATAAATATCGTAAAAAATTCAACTTTTGGAATAAAGTTTAAGTTTGCTAACAACCATTTTTCGTAGTAGCAGAAATTTCGTAAATTATTGAATTTTTGGAATAATGTTCAAGTTTGCTTACAACCATTTTTCGTAGGAGCAGAAATTTCGTAAATTATTTAATATTTGGAATAATGTTCAAGTTTGCTAACAATCATTTTTCGTAGTAGCAGAAATTTCGTAAAATATTTAATTTTTGGAATAATGTTTAAGTTTGCTAACAACCATTTTTCGTAGTAGCATAAATTTCGTAAAATATTCAATTTTTGGAATAAAGTTTAAGTTTGCTAACAACCATTTTTCGTAGTAGCATAAATTTCGTAAATTATTTAATATTTGGAATAATGTTTAAGTTTGCTAACAACCATTTTTCGTAGTAGCATAAATTTCGTAAAAAATTCAACTTTTGGAACAAAGTTTAAGTTTGCTAACAACCATTTTTCGTAATAGCAGAAATTTCGTAAATTATTGAATTTTTGGAATAATGTTCAAGTTTGCTTACAACCATTTTTCGTAGGAGCAGAAATTTCGTAAATTATTTAATATTTGGAATAATGTTCAAGTTTGCTAACAACCATTTTTCGTAGTAGCATAAATTTCGTAAATTATTCAATTTTTGGAATAAAGTTTAAGTTTGCTAACAACCATTTTTCGTAGTAGCATAAATTTCGTAAATTATTTAATATTTGGAATAATGTTTAAGTTTGCTAACAACCATTTTTCGTAGTAGCATAAATTTCGTAAAAAATTCAACTTTTGGAATAAAGTTTAAGTTTGCTAACAACCATTTTTCGTAGTAGCATAAATTTCGTAACATATTCAATTTTTGGAATAAAGTTTGAGTTTGCTAACAATCATTTTTCGTAGTAGAATAAATTTCGTAAATTATTTAATATTTGGAATAATGTTTAAGTTTGCTAACAACCATTTTTCGTAGTAGCATAAATTTCGTAAATTATTGAACTTTTGGAATAAAGTTTAAGTTTGCTAACAACCATTTTTCGTAGTAGCATAAATTTCGTAAAATATTCAATTTTTGGAATAAAGTTTAAGTTTGCTAACAACCATTTTTCGTAGTAGCATAAATTTCGTAAATTATTTAATATTTGGAATAGTGTTTAAGTTTGCTAACAACCATTTTTCGTAGAAGCAGAAATTTCGTAAATTATTGAATTTTTGGAATAATGTTTAAGTTTACTAACAACCATTTTTCGTAGTAGCATAAATTTCGTAAATTATTTAATATTTGGAATAATGTTTAAGTTTGCTAACAACCATTTTTCGTAGTAGCATAAATTTCGTAAATTATTGAACTTTTGGAATAAAGTTTAAGTTTGCTAACAACCATTTTTCGTAGTAGCAGAAATTTCGTAAATTATTGAATTTTTGGAATAATGTTCAAGTTTGCTTACAACCATTTTTCGTAGGAGCAGAAATTTCGTAAATTATTTAATATTTGGAATAATGTTCAAGTTTGCTAACAATCATTTTTCGTAGTAGCAGAAATTTCGTAAAATATTTAATTTTTGGAATAATGTTTAAGTTTGCTAACAACCATTTTTCGTAGTAGCATAAATTTCGTAAAATATTCAATTTTTGGAATAAAGTTTAAGTTTGCTAACAACCATTTTTCGTAGTAGCATAAATTTCGTAAATTATTTAATATTTGGAATAATGTTTAAGTTTGCTAACAACCATTTTTCGTAGTAGCATAAATTTCGTAAAAAATTCAACTTTTGGAATAAAGTTTAAGTTTGCTAACAACCATTTTTCGTAGTAGCATAAATTTCGTAAAATATTCAATTTTTGGAATAAAGTTTGAGTTTGCTAACAACCATTTTTCGTAGTAGCATAAATTTCGTAAATTATTTAATATTTGGAATAATGTTTAAGTTTGCTAACAACCATTTTTCGTAGTAGCATAAATTTCGTAAATTATTGAACTTTTGGAATAAAGTTTAAGTTTGCTAACAACCATTTTTCGTAGTAGCATAAATTTCGTAAATTATTGAATTTTTGGAATAAAGTTCAAGTTTGCTAACAACCATTTTTCGTAGTAGCATAAATTTCGTAAATTATTTAATATTTGGAATAATGTTTAAGTTTGCTAACAACCATTTTTCGTAGTAGCATAAATTTCGTAAAAAATTGAACTTTTGGAATAAAGTTTAAGTTTGCTAACAACCATTTTTCGTAGTAGCATAAATTTCGTAACATATTCAATTTTTGGAATAAAGTTTGAGTTTGCTAACAATCATTTTTCGTAGTAGAATAAATTTCGTAAATTATTTAATATTTGGAATAATGTTTAAGTTTGCTAACAACCATTTTTCGTAGTAGCATAAATTTCGTAAATTATTGAACTTTTGGAATAAAGTTTAAGTTTGCTAACAACCATTTTTCGTAGTAGCATAAATTTCGTAAAATATTCAATTTTTGGAATAAAGTTTAAGTTTGCTAACAACCATTTTTCGTAGTAGCATAAATTTCGTAAATTATTTAATATTTGGAATAGTGTTTAAGTTTGCTAACAACCATTTTTCGTAGAAGCAGAAATTTCGTAAATTATTGAATTTTTGGAATAATGTTTAAGTTTACTAACAACCATTTTTCGTAGTAGCATAAATTTCGTAAATTATTTAATATTTGGAATAATGTTTAAGTTTGCTAACAACCATTTTTCGTAGTAGCATAAATTTCGTAAATTATTGAACTTTTGGAATAAAGTTTAAGTTTGCTAACAACCATTTTTCGTAGTAGCAGAAATTTCGTAAATTATTGAATTTTTGGAATAATGTTCAAGTTTGCTTACAACCATTTTTCGTAGGAGCAGAAATTTCGTAAATTATTTAATATTTGGAATAATGTTCAAGTTTGCTAACAATCATTTTTCGTAGTAGCAGAAATTTCGTAAAATATTTAATTTTTGGAATAATGTTTAAGTTTGCTAACAACCATTTTTCGTAGTAGCATAAATTTCGTAAAATATTCAATTTTTGGAAAAAAGTTTAAGTTTGCTAACAACCATTTTTCGTAGTAGCATAAATTTCGTAAATTATTTAATATTTGGAATAATGTTTAAGTTTGCTAACAACCATTTTTCGTAGTAGCATAAATTTCGTAAAAAATTCAACTTTTGGAATAAAGTTTAAGTTTGCTAACAACCATTTTTCGTAGTAGCATAAATTTCGTAAAATATTCAATTTTTGGAATAAAGTTTGAGTTTGCTAACAACCATTTTTCGTAGTAGCATAAATTTCGTAAATTATTTAATATTTGGAATAATGTTTAAGTTTGCTAACAACCATTTTTCGTAGTAGCATAAATTTCGTAAAAAATTGAACTTTTGGAATAAAGTTTAAGTTTGCTAACAACCATTTTTCGTAGTAGCATAAATTTCGTAAATTATTGAATTTTTGGAATAAAGTTCAAGTTTGCTAACAACCATTTTTCGTAGTAGCATAAATTTCGTAAATTATTTAATATTTGGAATAATGTTTAAGTTTGCTAACAACCATTTTTCGTAGTAGCATAAATTTCGTAAAATATTCAATTTTTGGAATAAAGTTTAAGTTTGCTAACAACCATTTTTCGTAGAAGCAGAAATTTCGTAAATTATTGAATTTTTGGAATAATGTTCAAGTTTGCTAACAACCATTTTTCGTAGTAGCCGAAATTGCGTAAATTATTTAATATTTAGAATAATGTTCAAGTTTGCTAACAACCATTTTTCGTAGGAGCAGAAATTTCGTAAATTATTTAATATTTAGAATAATGTTCAAGTTTGCTAACAATCATTTTTCATAGTACCATAAATCGACCACGGCGCATATATCGACAGCCCTGCAGTTTTTAAATTGCAAATTATTGAATTATATTTTATTTCATTTCATTATCTATTAATTTGAAAATGTACGCAAACAAAATACATTTCGTAGAAGAAGAAGATGTCTCGAGGACATCATCAGTACGCACACATTTGTGAAAAGTGAAAAGCGAGTGATTATTTTATCGACTTTTAATATATAAATTTAGTATGAATAAAAAAGTGGAGACTGGAAGGTGTGAAATGGACGCTCTAACAAACACTCACCCACTCACCCAGACAAACATACAGACCTTATCGGCTATTAATATATAGATATCTTTTTACGTTATACGAACATATAAAGGTTTGTTATTGACTCTACTAAAGGTAACTTTCATATCTTTTTTCTTTATTTTAAATATGTTATTATTTATCTATAAGAGATCTCATAAATTAAAATTATTGATAATTAAGCTTCATTTTGGATTTATAATTTGAATGAAAGTTGTTTGTTTTACCTTGTTTTTACATTATTTTTTATTAAATAGCACTTTATTAGCCGATAGTGCTTGTTATGAGCCAATTCTGATCTCAAATAAATAATGTAAAATTAGTAAAATGTGTTTTATGTTTTTTAATATCATTCAATGAATTGAAGAAAGCTACAAACCTGTAATCTCTCTTGTAAATTCATGTCCGCTTCTATTACTTAATAACTGCTGGTTACTCAGTTTTTTAAAAGTTTTTTCGAAGATAGAAGTGATAAAAGGATAGGGGCAAGGGAAGAAATAGTGGTTAACTAAGTGCTCTCACGACGCCTTGTAATTTTAGAATTGGAAGGGTGGGAGGGAATTTTCAGACATCAAAAACACCCATGCTTTCAAACAGAAGTCGATAAACGTCGTTAGCTTCCGTGACAGATCTAACGGATTCAATTCCCAATACGAGCAGATTTTTTTTTATTATTATTTCATCTATTTTATAGAAGGCATACTTGTTTAGGTTCTATAACGTAGTGAAATGTTTTACAAACCAATGATTCGAAAACTACATATATTTTCAACTGACAACAAAATGAACTGAATAAACGTCATTTGTTTTATGAAATTGTTTCAAATAACATACTTCGGAAAGCGAACGCGAGAAATAGTGTACCTAGAGGAGGGCACTTTTCCAGTCGTATAATAAACCTGTCAAAAACATATGACAACTTTACATCGCAAAAAAATATAAGAATTAAACTTAGAAACGAAGGTTGATATTATTATCATTGAGCTTTTTTTACTGTACATCATGTATTGTTTTAAAACGATCAAAGCTATTTGTAAAGCTTTTTTAGACATTTAAATTCAAGATTTCAACTGAAGGTGCTTAGTGGAATTTCAATATTTAATTTGAATTTAAGTTAGTGTCAAAAAATGTGGGAATGTACATAATTTGAACGATTCAAATTTTACGTATTTATAGTTGGTAGGCAAGCTTTCATTATGATTGCCGTTTAGAATTGTCTATTTTAAATTTTTTCAAACCAAGATTTAAAGCAAACTTTTTTTCTTAATCCTTATCCACTCTCAATGGGTAACATATGGCTTTCTTATGAAGGTACTTCAACAGAAAAACTATTTTTCACTCAGTTGCCCAACCTTTATTTTTATCGAACAGAGTAGTAGGAATAGAAGCATAGAGCTAGAACAAAAACTAGTGGTTAGCAAATTGCTCTAGCTAAACCTTGTTATTTTAGGACTAAAATGGTGGAAGACAATTTTTAGACATCACAATCATCAATGCCTTTAATCCGTCACTGAATCGAACGACGCTGTATTATTGTTGCATTATTACGTTACCTAAATTTATTTTTTTAGTTTTAAAAAAAGGACCAGTGAGAGTTGCTTTTAAGAAAATGACAAAAAAACTTTTTTTGAAAATATTAAATTAATATCAGCTTTAAAAGGTTGTGTATATTTCATAATTTGCATTTTAGCCCAAACCATAAAAAAAAACGTATTTTGGGTATCCTGTATTTTTTTTTAATGTATGATACTTTCGATGTATTCGGCGGTAACTTTGTGGAAGTTCATTTTAATATAAAATAACTTAGATTATTCCACGTATTGTTCTACAAACTGTGACACGTATTTCGCCTCTTTCAGAGGCATCCTCGGACAGACTACTTTCACAAATGCTTGCTTAAATAAGGCGAAACATAGTTAAAGTAAAAATAAAGTTATTTTATTACTTTTCATAGTTTCGGTGGTAACTTTGTGGAAGTTCATTTTAATAGAAAATTTAAATTAACTTTGATTATTCCACGCATTGTGTTACTAACTGTGACACGTGTTTCGCCTCTTTCAGAGGCATCTTCAGACTTACTTAATTGGAAACAATTTGAGTATTGGGGAACCACCTGTGCTATTAAGAACATTATTTAATAATATTTCTTTTTTGTTAATAGTTTTATTAATTAAACTCATTAGTATCATTATCTGTTTGTTTTATTTCGATTCTACACCCCCCTCCTTGCTCCTCTTAAAAGGAAAAAAACTCAAACCTCCATTTTGTAATTTTATAATTTTAAAATGTTAGAATCAATCTTGCTTCATTACTTAAGCAAACTTTGCGATAGTAAGTCTGAAGATGCCTATGAAAGAGGCGAAACACGTGTCACAGTTAGTAACACAATACTTGGAATAATCAAAGTTAATTTAAATTTTCTATTAAAATGAACTTCCACAAAGTTACCGCCGAAACCATCGAAAGTATCAAATTTTACGCATTTAAAGTTGGTAGGCAAGCTTTTATTATGATTGCCGTTTAGAATTGTCTATTTTAAATGTTTTCAAACCAAGATTTACAGCAAATATTATTTTTAATCCTTATCCACTCTCAATGCGTAACATATGGCTTACTTATGAAGGTATTTCAACAGAAAAACTATTTTTCACTCAGTTGCCCAACCTCTATTTTTATCAAAGAGAGTATTTAGGATAAAAGCATAGAACTAGGACAAAAACTAGTGTTTAGCAAATTGCTCTAGCTAAGTCTCATTATTTTAAGACTAAAATGGTGGAAGAGAATTTTTAGACATCACAATCATCAATGCCTTCAATCCGTCACTGAATCAAACGACGTTGTATAAGTGTTGTACTAGTACGTTATCAAAATTTAGTTTTTTATTTTTAAAAAAAGGGACCAGTGAAAATTTCGATCAAGAAAAAATACATTAAAACATTGTTTATTAATATTAAATAAATATCAGATAAAGTCATGCACTAAAAGGTTGTGTATATTTCATAATTTGCATTTGGCCCAAATCATAAAAAAACGTATTTTGGGTCTCCTGTATTTTTTTTTAATGTATGATACTTTCAATGGAGTCGGCGGTAACTTTATGGAAGTTCATTTTAATATAAAATAACTAAGATTATTCCACGTATTTTTCTACAAACTGTGACACGTGTTTTGCCTCTTTCAGAGGCATCCTCGGACAGACTTCTTTCACAAATGCTTGCTTAAGTAAGGCGAAACATAGTTAAACTAAAAATAAAGTTATTTTATATTTGTTATGTATGTGTTACGTCGTTTTTCCGTTCCACAGTCGATCTATAACTTTGACATGATTTATAAAATTTTATAAAACACAGCAAAATATCTGAATATGAATAAAAAAAAGAACATGCAAACTCGTCACATTGTGTTATTTTTCTTGTCGTCTCTGCGTATGTATGATACGGCAGTAGGAATAAAATAGTTAGGAAATTTCCATACATCGCAATTCTGACACGGTTTTAAAATGAAATCGCGTAGAAAATATACGATATAATATAATATGTTACCGTCTCAAGTGATAGTCGAAGTTCCAAGCTATCTCTTCTGTCAGAAACAGGTGCAAAATAGAAACAGCAATATAGCTCGCTCCCTTGAAATGACAGAAACAAAGATGTATTAGGTGAGTGGAAAGATGCCTTTCGCAATTCGATATAATATCACTATCCTATATAATATTGTTTCCTATTGCTATCTATACGTGAAGTCGTTTTATCATGTTTGAAACAGACTTGAAAGATTTTGAGATAGATTCCGTGTATAGTGTGTTCAAGACGTGTTTTGTATATATGTAATTTGTTTTACTTTTGGAACTGCTTGTTACTCAGTTGCTCAACCTCGCTTTTTCCAAAGAGAGTAGGAATAGAATGATAGGACTAGTATAGGACTAGAGGCTAGCTAATCAAGACATCACATACATCCATGCCTTCGAACAGAAAATCATAAATCGATTGAAAAACCAATTTATAAAACTGTCTGAGGTACCGGGATTCGAACCCGGGACCTCCGTAACCGAAGCCAACGACGTTGACCACACAGGCGGACCACATAAGCAATGGTGTTTTGCTAAAATTGTATCAACCAGCTCCCACTTTGGTCGGCCATTTTGGGATTTTCAAACAATTTCATGTGAATTTCAAAAACGCAGATATTTCCAGCACGGGACGTTTTTTTTTTATAGGTCTTTCAAGAATTTTAGAATCCAAAAGCCCAAGAATTTACCGATTTGCCCAAATAATCAGCGCGGAAATTTTTGTTCTTTTTTTTAGCTTTTCCAAAAATTTTCCGATATACTCATAACCGTGACGGATCTTATTCGTCTATCATCTGCTGTGAATAGTAAATTATTTTATTATTTTAAGAACCGGCTCGGCAAAGCTGGTGTAAGCCCATACCAGCACACCACCGGGGTATAAGGTCGAGAGTATCATCTACTAAATGGTTGAATCACAAGATTTTTAAATTCATGTCCGCTCCCAATGTAGAGCATATGGCTTCCTAATGGAGGTATCTCAACAGATTTTTTCTACGAGAACTGTTTTTTTCTCAGTCGCTCAACTTCTCTTTTTCAAAGAAAATAGTAGAGATAAAATGATAAAGCTAGAACAGGACTAGCAGTTAACTAATCGCTCTCCCACGCCTAGTTATTGAAATTGGAAGAATTGTGGGGGTTTTTTTTAGACATCACAACTAGGGTATCCAATCCCGGAGCCTTTCTCCAATCCCGGGATCCCGGGATTGAGATTTTCTCACTGAGGAATTTGAAATCCTCAATTTGGTATACTTTTCCCCAGAATCTCACAGAAACTCGTTTTCGCGGCCTCGATCAGCACTCGGTACTCAGCACTCGATCGCGGCCATCTCAATCCCGGGATTTCGGGATCAGAAAATTGAACGGGATCCCGGGATTGGATGCCCTAATCACAACACACATACCTTCGAACAGTAAATAATATAACAGTAAATATAGATTAATCTGTTTTATTTTTTTTAATTAGTTGATTTCGGCGTATGCCTTCATCAGAACTGATTTTTATTAATTAACTAATAAAAAAATGTAGACATAAATATTTTGCTATTTTTTTTATCTTATTACAATGGAGTTCTATCAAGTAAATGCCAAATCTATAAAAATGATATTTCATCGCTTTTTTTGTAAAAAGACGCCTCAATTGTGCTTGAAAATCACTTCATAAAAGTAAAAATTTAATATATGTAGTTTGTATATCTAAATTTCCCTAAATTATGATTATGGACGGTAAATTTTGCAGAAATAAAGCAATGTTTCTCATACCTCGTGCAATAAACCTCATAACTAACCATAAAGGCGGTTATTTAACGTATATAATATACCTTTATTTCAATCAAGCCCTGACCGTATCTAAGCAAGTATTCAATTAAGATATAAAATTTAATTACGGCCGTTAAGTTTTAATCCACCCCTGGTTATGATCTGTGCCATTACATACCGCTAGGTCTTGGTTTAGATCTGTTTTCATTTTAGTGTATGAAAGTATTTTACTTTATATTTAAAAAAATATATATATTTTTATTTGTATACTGTCCAGTCTTTGTAAAAATTCATTATATACTCAACACTTCTTTTACACAGTTTTTTAAACAAGATTTATTTGTTTTAACACAATTCCTAGAAATAAAAAATACCGATAATGGATTTCTTAATAAGAAAAAAATCAATAACATTTGACAGGAATATCAAACAAAAGGCTTCATTAGATCCCAACACATTAGTCGTGTCAGGAATAAAAGCGATGAATGTCCAGTTCGTCATTAAAGTTCCCGTATATAATAACATTATTTCTATATCAAATATGACAAATTATGCCGCACATTCGTTGGTTTGGCTCGTGCAGCCCTCGAATTTTCCGCGCAACAAACCTCTCGCCATAAAGGTAACGTTGGTTAATAGTCTTCATCGGTGGCGGATTTAGCAAATGAGAGGCCTCAGGCGCAATAAAATTTGGAGACCCTGTTTTACGGATAACATAAAAACGTCATAAAATTCGATGTAAAATGTATTTTTTTAATAAAACTTGAACGAAAAGTATATGGGTCATTTATGATATTTTTGATGCCCCTAATATTTGGAGGCCCCAAGCGCGCGCCTCATACGCTTATAAGGTAATCCGCCACTGGTCATAATTTCAAGATTATAAATTTAGTCCAGTAGGTAAATTAATAAAAGACAAGAAAAACATTTTTGATTTTACGATAAATTGAAAGACTATAAAAGATGTATAGGGTAAAAATAACAACGTATTTAGTTCTACAGGTTTTTACCTATATCCTCTCAACTATAAAAACCTATTATAATGGAGTTCTACCAAGTACATGCCAAATCAATAAATAAAGTATAGTAGAGTCTACGCGTTTTTTAAATTGTTCTTTCTACCAAAGCGTAGTTTTATTAAACGAACAAAAAATTGCATCAATATTGCATCAATCATTTACCTTAGCTTCAAACCACTGCAATTTTCTATTATTATTTATTGTACCGATCCAGAGAGGGCAGTGGCAAACTATCTACTCACCTGTGGGGTTTGCGGTGCACCACGGATTAATTAATTAGGTTTCATGCTATTGCTGGCCCATACTGCGCACGTCCGTTTGTGTCTTGGGAATTAAGGTTAGAGACTAAGCATTCGCAAACAATTCACCACCATAAATTAAACTGTTTTAGATGTTTATACAGCAAAGCTTTTTACGTGGAATATGATTATGTTACCAAACTAGTAGTAGTAATACAATTATCAAAATTTAATTTTTTTATTATCTTGATTGTTAATTTTTTGTCTGAAATGCAGTAAAAAAAATCTTTTTATGAATTTGATGCGTTATACGAGACACCGAATAAAAATAGTTTATTTCCATAGAAAAAGTAAATGCGGTCTTAACACTTCCTCTACGGTGCTAGAAAATACTGCCGATATGTTGCTGGATCTTAGAGAAACAAGTACAAAAAACATGTTTTGACACTTACCGCCTTGATGGATGCCGTTATAACCCAACTTGGTTCTTTATGGGCCAGAAACATATCAGAAGTATTTTTTAGCACCGTAGGGGGAGTGTTAATTAATGAATTCAAAAAAAAACCGCATAAATTTAAAACAACGAATTGTATTATACCTAAGACCGCGAAAATATATCAAAAATAATGAAAATATATATTCATCTTATTTTATTAAAAATATTATGTTTATTTAAAAAAACACAATATTCTTTTGTGCTACCTTCACTGTATTTGAAAAGATCGGGACTGGTTTCGCTCATGACGAGAATTATCAACTTTATACAAAACAAAATTAAATACAAAAGGTGTAATAAATAATTGGTTTTAAACATAATTTATTTTCAATATGACGTCTTCTCACCATGTATTGAGAGTAAACACCCTAAAAGTGTTAAAAATTATATGTTTTTGATTATGGTTTGGTAAAATTTTAATTAGGATTATCGTCGTTGTACGACAATACGGTGCGAATGTCGATGCGATTAGTTATATGACACGAAATCACTCTTCTTCGAAAGAATTATTATTGAAATGTTTTTATAATTTATCATTGAGTATATGACCACCACATGATTCTTCCAAGATTCCCTGTCCCCCGACAGTCGTTTTGCTTTTTCCTTTCTCATTCCAGCGTCCCGTTGCTTCGCCGGGTTCATCCTATAGATAGATGGTCATCAGTGGCTTTCCACGACAGCGGAATCCATCCGGTTGGTAGAAGAGACAAGCAAAATTCAAGCTTTTTTGAGGCATTCTCTGCACATGTCCAAGCCAGGTCTTCACTTTCTCCTAATTAACGGCTGTATTATCCGTTCTATTATATCCGTAGTTCTAAAAAAGTCAAACCACTGCACTCCCAGTATTCGTTGCAGGTATCATTTTCAAAGCACATTATACGGTTACAATGTGCTTTTGTAATTTGCCATGAGTCGCAAATGTAAAAAAGTACTGTCATAATACATGCGTTAAACAGGAGGCACTTGATTTTTACTGAATACAGCCGTGAGTCCCAGACTTTACACACCGAATTAAAAGTTGCTCCAGCTATCCCCAATCTATAGCCCGTGAAATTCATCTTAGAAAATTAAATAAATTATACCACAAAATAGATTTTTACTTACAGTCTTCGTTTATTTCTTCAATCGACCTAGAAAACAATCATCAATATACTATAGTCATTTTTGAAGTTATACTTCTTTAGGCGCGTTATGCAAAAATGATGAGAGTGAAATTTTAAGATGCGCGCGCATCACCGTCACACAAAACTCACATGTTGATTTTGTACATAAACGAAATCTGACGTCTATCAGATAGAATGTACTGCAACGTTTATAATATTATTGGCTCACAATTTTGTTTTCTTTCGCCGTTTATTCCCTCCAAGCGAAATTACGAACAGTATTCGAGTGTTCAGTAGTATAAAACAGTATACGGAAATTGATCTGAAAAATATTGTGATAAAATGAATTTATACATTTCAGTTTTATACAAGCTGCAATAATAGTGATATCAAGAGTACAAAACCGCATACGTAACGGCTGTAACAAACGGCGTTGATTATGAAGTTATTGATATCGTACTGTTATATACAATCGATAGATTTCACAAACAGAATATTATTTGAAAAGTGAACGGAATATTAAACATGGCGTAGATATACTTTGTATCTGACATATGAAAGAAAATGGACAAAAACAACGAAAAATTTAATTTTAATTAACATTTTAAATAGAAAATTCTCTACAATAAATCTTAATCATCAATCTAAGATTCTTTTAGTTTAGATTTGATGACTATTAATAGTACTATTCAATTTATATTCCAGTTTTCAAGATGGATAAAACAAATGCAATTAAAATGCAATTTTTAACTGCATGCAATTAAAAATTGTTTTTTAATGATGCCAAAGAAGTATAACTTCTGACGCGCGTACATACGTACACGCACCCTTTTTTTATTTAGTTACATTATATTCTTTGCGGTGTCGAATTGTGGGCAGCGCTTTAATTTTCTGCAACCTTTCTGCTATTGTCAGTTAGCCAGTTCCTCTGCCTGTCTGCATTTAGACGTTTGCAATCAATTATTCATTGTTTGTTATCATATTATTTTCTTAACAGTATTTAGTTACTCAGCGAAAACGCTGAATGCAATATTGCATCTGTAAACAAAACAATGAATTTCGCAACGGCAGCTAGATTGTCAAAATAAATAACCATTGTTAAAAAAGTCACTGAATTTCTTTTTTCTTTTGATACCATTTATATATAAGAAAGATCATTTGAGGAGCAAACATTCAAAAAGTGTTTTGTCACAAATTTTGAAAAATGGCGTTTTATATCAATTCTGATAGCCCATAATAAAACCTATGAATGGAAATCAAAATTAGTGTTCAAAAAGGTTTTTTTTCATATTAAAATGAAATCATAAAGTTGACACATTCATACAAATAGTCACTTTTGCAACACTTAAATCATCATTTTCCAAGCTTTGTATTTGTGTGACAAAACACTTTTTGAATGTTTGCTCCTCATTTATCTTCAGTTCGCATATAA
Organism: Himalopsyche tibetana; assembly: GCA_030503985.1. Taxonomy (NCBI): domain Eukaryota; kingdom Metazoa; phylum Arthropoda; class Insecta; order Trichoptera; family Rhyacophilidae; genus Himalopsyche; species Himalopsyche tibetana. The sequence continues at coordinate 5,463,810 of JAPJYX010000052.1, read as the reverse complement.
AAACTTTTAGGATCCACATGATCCACGTTGGGAGAGGACATGTTTTAAAAAATATGTACTTCAAATACTGTACTTCATATCAAATTTTGTTTTTTTTTTTTATCCATGTCCACTTTCAACGTGGAGCATATGGTCTCCTAATGGAAGTATCTCTACGGAAGTTTTCTACGTATTTGTTACTCAGTCGCTTAACCTCTCTTTCTCAAAGAGAGAAGTAAGAATAGAAGGATAAAGCTAGGACAGGATTTTTTTAAATCCATGTCCACTCCCAATGTGGAGCATATGGCCTCTTAATAGAGCTATCTCAACATATTTTTTTTCTACGAGAACTGTTTATTACTCAGTCGCTTAGCCTCACTTTTTTCAAAGTGAGTAGGGAAAGAAATATAAGACTAGAACAGGACTAGTGGTTGGCTAATCGCTATTGCTACATCCAGTTATTAAAGCATCAGAAGGATGGGCGGAGAGGAAATAATATGAATTGACATCACAAACACGTAGTCTTCGATCACAACTTTGAATTGAATAATTCTCAAATTCACTGTGATCTGACCGGGAATCGAACCCAGTCCTGCGTGATCGGTAGAGCAAGCTCTAACCAACTGGGCCACAGCCGGCGACAGGACAGGATTAGTGGTTAACTAATCACTCTCGTAACGCCCAGTTATTAAAGATTGAAAATGATGGGGGGGGGGCTTAATTTTCATATAACACGAACACCCATGCTTTCTAACAGAAATCGATAAATCGATCGAAAAAATGTTGTTCCTACCGGGACTCGAAGCCGTGAGATCCGGCACGGAAACTCACGACCCAACCGGCTAAAATACAGTTGAAATATATTATATGTACTCAACGTTATCTTCGCCACCACTCATTACAGCCACACACACTTTTTACAGGATGTGTAAATATACTTTTATCCATATTGTTTATAAATATTAATATTCATTGTCAAAATTTCGTTTAAATTCCCAATGGCTTTGAAATTTGCAGTGCAGTTCCAACAAACCTTCAGGGAGTTATTAATTGCAGCGCTTTTTGTAAAACATTTCAGTGCTATACGGCAATGCGCAAATACATTCTTTTTCCGTTTAATATTTGTCCACCTGTAAAATCATTTGTTTTAAATTCCCTTTATTTGTAACAGACCGTTTGTAAATTCAACACACGGATATTACATGTTGAGAATTGTCATTTTTTGTATTATTTTTCTCATTTATTGTAAGATAATGATAAATGTTTACAATCCAAAAAGAGCTTTTTTCAATCATATTTGCTGTGCCATCAACCAAAAAATAAGCAGTTCTTAATCAAAATAATTTTAGAGCTGCTTAATGGCGACTCATTTCTGAAAGGTTAGAATACAAAATGCCTATTATATATTTTGCTGCGTAGATCTCAGAGCCCAATAGAGTTGTCGTTTTTTGATGGAACGTTTTTCTGGTATAATTTAATTTCTTGTAGCCAAATTCATACGAAACTTGCATATGTAATAGAATGATACAACAAGATGGCAAATTTAAGTTATTTGTAGCTTAAAGTAGAGTTAGCAAAATTGCAATTAAAATCATCAATATGTACACTTTACGAATACTGCTGGAAAAAGGTATATGATAAATTAAATTAAAAAAAACAAAAAAAATCTATTTATATACTATTATCGTACAAATTCCAATTTTATTTTACAATATCAAGACCAATTTCGCTTCTTTTTCGATTTAAATTATGTTCGTATGTTTAAATTATGGAAATGTGTCGAAATAGACAGGATAGAATTAATAAAGACGACAAGCGGTTAGCTAATCTCTTTAGTACGCTCCGTTATTTAAGGTTTAGAAGTATGGGATGGAGTTCTTAGACATCACAAACATCCATTTATTTAAACAGAAATATATATATATAAATCGATGGAAAAATGGTGTGGGATTCGAGTCCGTGAGATTTATCTCAGAAGGCAATGACGTTGTTCACTATGTTATAGAGATCATGTCATAAGTCAGCCATGATGATTTTAATTTTTACCAGTTCTATAGAGAATCGTAAATTGTTGTAAATTTGTAAAAAAATGTTTTTTTTTCGGGCTGAGGAGTATACATCTGGGCTTCAGGTCGGGTTTGGGTAACAAGTGGTATTAGTCTTGCGGGCTCGGACTGGGTAATTTTGTAAAATTACGACCCGTGCAGACCTCTACTATGCTACGAACCCAGTTAACAAATGTATCAAATTTTATTTTATTAATATAAACATGGATCAGACAAAAATAAATAAAGCATTTTAAATGAAATCATTTATAGTATAATAAAGATCCTTCTAATATGACTTTATAAAAAATAATATGTCTTTGCTTAATAAAGTTGGGTTTTACTATAGCGACCAGTCTCCTAGACTTTACTCCCCAGGGACTTTCCCGCATAGACAGGGCAAAAGACGGCAAGACAATGTGCTTTTGAAAAAAGTTTCCTATAGAGATATTAAAAGTCTAGCATCAGCTTTATCACAAAAAAAGGTACACAAAAAATTCACCCTGTGCCAAAGAAAAGAATTTCAACAAATATTCGAGGTTACTTAACTTTTTTCAACGCACGCATTTTGCTATTTTTATTAACCGTAATATGCCGTATAAAAATATTCGTATTAAAAATTTCATCATTTTCTAAAGACATTTTAAATTTTACTTGAATTTTTTAGTCACGTCTTTTGCATTTTTTTGTGTTTTATGAAAAATAGCGAAACTGGTTTAAGTTTTTCAAGAAAACGCTGTCAAAATGAAGGAGTCAAGGAGGAATAAAAAATCTTTTCTAAAAATTGAAAAAATAATATAAATATGTTACTGAAATTGTTTGTGTTAAATTTACGTTAAATATATATTAATAAGCCATCTATAATGAGACGATTTCAATTTAGTTATTTCTAAATTATTATTTTTTAATATTACAGCTTACAGTAAGTAGCCAACATATCTGAGATCATTATTTTTGAAATGGTTGACAACTTACACTATGTATTGATTGAATTTACATTTACTTAATATAACTAAATAGCACTATGTATTAAGTTTTTAAAAAAATGAAAAAAAATCTATAAAAGTACGTCAAGAAATTCAAAAACTGATAGTGGGTGTGTACAGCTACTGGAAGGCTAACGAAGCTTATGCAGAAGTAGTTTTACTGTATCTCATAAATTAATGATAAAAACTGTTTTAAAACTAATTGTAGTTAGTAACCAATCGATGATGGAGAAGAAAACGGCCCAAAATTGTTTCTATAGTTTTTGATGATGATGACGATGATGATAAGTAAATATTTCACCATCCAGTGTAACCATTTTGGCCTTTTTTCGATAGCTTATTTTTTAACACTTACAAGTTTTTGTTTTTCTTTTGTATTGTTGAAAATTCTTTATTGTGAGATTATTGGAAATGTAACTAACGAAGGTTGAGCTTTTTACTTTTAATATATTGACTCTTATGTGATGCTTTACTCGTAGTAGAAAGGCATTATGTCAATAAATAAAACGGTTTGTTGACACTTTTGACATTTTAATTCCGTATGGTAGTAGACATTATAAAACCCTCACTTAGCTTCACACTCTTTTTGCACTGTGTGAACAGCGTTATTCGTATTTAAAAATTTCGTCAGAAATGTGGGCGGAAAATATTTTTTAAAGACTTGTTTGTATAATATGTATAGTGTACAAAAAGTAAAATAATTATTATTAAGAAAAAAAGTTTATAAAAGACATTTTATAGTTACTTGCTTTCCATAGAACGTCGATAATTTTAAGAATGATTTATAATTTGTCCGATAATTCTCCATTTCCGAATATTTACAAAACATATAATCAACATCCTGAATCATATTGCTCCATTAACATGTAGGACTATCTTCTAATCGGTCAAACTGGAAGAGCAAAGCAGCGAAACCACCTTGGCTAGATGCAAATTGGCTAGTCCAGAAATTAGTCAAAGTCAAGTCAAAACATTAGTTACCACTAATTCATTCACCATTTTATATTCCAAAAGAGTTTTAAGCTATCCATTCAATTCCGTCGCTTCTTTTACAATAAAATTTATAAAACATTTAAAATTCTATTTAATTTATCCGTCTTTTTTGTTGAATTGTATTTTACACGCCGACCGGACTGCAGTGAGGAGATTGCATTTCCTGCAAAAGCGCCAAGCAATAAACTTCTTTCACAAAAGAACGAAAGCGTATTCTCAACTGCTTATTGTAAATAGTCAAACAATCAACTTTACAAAATTGGAAGTCACTGTCTTATAATACAAAGGATTTCTAACTGAATTTTAAGTTAAATTCGGATATATTATTGAGCTTTCTATAAAACTTACTTTTTTAAAACACAGGTGAGCAACTTATTATACACACTTGATTGACTTAAATTTAAATGATAATTAGTAATTACCTCTTATAAATGAAATCACATCAAAGAAAAAATAAGTTAATGTGGACAGTAACAATAAATTCAAAGACCCAGATCAAATTTAATAAATGTGAAATCAGTACAAAAGAGTTATTTTTATGAATTACACTCAATTCCTTTTTACGACAGTTTTTTACACTATTTTGAAATAACAGAATAAATACTGTATTTTACACGAATTATTTTATCTAACATGATACCCAGACGGCAACGTAATTCTTGATAACAATATATTCAACAACAAAAGTCTGTAATAATAAACAAAAGGCTTCATGAGATTAAACATATTAAATAATGTGTCACATATTTATTTTTAGAGATGAACGCGATTTATTTCCAGTCTCTCACAAAAGTCTAGGTATATAAATCAAGTAGCTATAAATAGTATATTTTTGTTTAGGTAAAATAATTATGTTGTGTAGTTAACTTATTTACTAGTTTTTTTTCAAATAACACGATTTTTTAAATTTAGTGCACCAATCACTATTTTTTCTATAAATTGTATTTTTTTACACGCTTTTTTGGAACTTATTTACAGTATTTAAAAAAGAGCTGAGTGTACATAATATCTTTCCTTTAAGAATTGACAGTTAACACCGTAAAAAATATTATTTTAAAAACATGTTTTTTTATTATTTTTGTTAAGCTTCTGTCAAGGGAAGACTTAAGTGTGTAATTCTATTATACATAGCAACAATGAATTCGTATTCTAATGTAAGCTTTTCAAACATGATATAATTTATATGCTACTTAATAGTAAGAAAAATAAAAGCTCATAACATGTAGGTACATGTCAGTCATATCCACAAGAAATGTGAAGCTTTTCTGATTATCCGTGTATAGCGTATCTTATTATGGTTTAATTAATGCGGTAAAGTGACGGGCGTCGTTATTAATCAGCGGGCGTCGCGGTGTGTCATAATGAAGCTTTTACAGGACTGTATTAAACATAAATTTTAATTTGCATATACAACAGAACTAAAGCTTTTTAAAGATTATACTTTTTTTTAAAATCTGCAAAACTATTTGATTTATAGACTCCAATGTAATTGTTGTGAGAATTTTTATATCTGAAAAACAACACGTACTTTAATAACATGAATTTCAGAACACTAGCCACCTTAAGACTATCGAGATTTTATAAAATATACATTTAGCGTTACACCCAATGCCAATGCGTCAAATATTTTAAAGTTGAAAGATCATACGAGAAAAATTCAAGGAGACTTTATTGAAAGTCACTCGAGGTAAACTCGAGGTCAATTGACATCACAAACACCCACGCTAAGAAGGGTCTCAAATTGAAATTGAAAAATCTGAATTTGACTTTGAACTTACCGGGAATCGAACGTAGACCTACTTGGTTGATAGATCAAACCCTTACTATCTAGACTACAGCGGGCGACTAAGAGACTAAGAAAGGGAGATTAAGAAAAACACGTCGACTTTTTCTAACCTCTTAATTTTAGAGAACCACTTGTTCAACGTGGATGGAGGGGTTAAAATTCTACACCTAAACACGGTGAACATAACTTGTTTTACCAATAAATTTTACAAATTAATAGGGCAGAGTTAAGAAGTTTGCCAATTTTAAATGAGCAAGTGTATCTGCCAAATTCACTACTTTTGTATCTTATATGTAAGGAAGTATTATTAAATTTCATTAAATAATTATAATTTTTGGTAATTATTTACCATTTAAATATGTAGGCAGTCCCCTGTTATTACATTTAAGGGTAGTCCCAATTAATTTTTAAAATCCACAAAGACTATTTGTTTAAATAAATATTTCCCCAGCTTATTAAACGTCATTAAAATCAAACCATACCTAAAGTTTATTCATGTCGCCATCAAAATATTTAAGCATACTGACACATTTGTTTTCTATATAAACACTATACACGTGCAAAGGCAAAGGCACGTGCAAAGTATAATGACATGGTTAAAATTAAATCGTTTAAATAATGTACATTCACACAAGTTTCTTCACTAACAACCCGGGTTTTGCCTTTCGGCATCTGGAATTGTGAATTTAGTATTATATAAAGGTGTGTTCCTTTTTTTTAGTGAATTCACTTCCCTACAACTAATATTATTTATTTTTTTTGACCACGATTTAATGTCCAAGAATGGGCCATTTTTTTCCTCGGTGCGGTTGTACTTCTAAGATACAAGCTTGTTTATTTTCTCGTGACGCTTTTTTGCAATGATTAGTAAGCAAATCCCTCACGTGTAAGAATGTCAAAATCTGGCATATCAGTTTAATTGAAGTCAATCCTGTCTTGTGAGTTATTACGTAAACAAATTATTCGATTTGTAAATATGTTTTATTATTGCCTTCGAGATTACAACGCAAAAACAATTTCAGGCAAATATTTTTTAAATATGTATGATTTTACTAATAAAAACACAATATTCCTTTGTACTTTATTCCATTTTATTTAAAAGGTCAGGAGCGGTTTCGCTCGTTGCGAGCATAGTCAACTGATAAGAAATATAATTTAACAATGCTATTTATACACAAATGAAAAGTTATAATGAAATTACCAATTACATTATAAGTGATTCTAAAATAACACAAAATTAAAATGCTTAACACATCTAACATATAATTAAAAAGTCGTCCAAAATTAATAAATTTAGAGTGGTGACTGCAAGTAATTACAAACATATTTAAAATTTGGGAAATTTTTGACCAAGTGATAAAATCCTACATTAATAAAGTGAATAGCCTTAATGATAGTTTCCTGTTTATAATATTTATGATCATTACTTGGCTTGAAGCTACATTTATAACTGTAATTTGAATAAATACCAGTATTTTAAACTTTTTTTTTATTGTAGTATTTTTTAAATATATATATGGCAGCTAATACCAATTCTACAAATACATGTGTTTTATTTTCAAATCAGACTCTTTTAAAAATCGCAGTGATTTCAGCCATATCATTTGAGCTTTTGAGCAGCTTATCATCTTCACACAATATAATTGTATTAGAATGGGTTGCTATTAGTATTTACTCATGTAGAGAATGAAGCCCATTTGGCTTAAACAAAGATTCAAAATGTTATATTATATTTTTATATTCGGTTCAAGTTTACTTGAACACCTGAAGGCGAAAGGCGAAATTTAATATAAAAATTCCACCAAGCACCTTCAGTCGAAATCTTAAATTTAAGCTTAATTTCAATTGTGATTTTAAACGTTTTTTTTATCTCGCTTACATTAATGGCGGAGGAGAGTTTAAAAATTTCACTTGCATCTAGATTTCAAATTTTCTTAATTTGTCTTCCGAGGTTGTTATTAAATATTTTTTACTGGTATTTTGTCTGGTTTTAGCTTAGCAGTATCGATTTTTTACACATTTTAAAGAAGTATACAGAGCTTTTAGAAAGACGTTATTTAACTTTGCGATGATTCAAAAATAAGATAACGAAACAAACAAGTTTTTATTTCATCTTTGGTCAAAGAAATGTTGATAATAACTAATTACTATTGTGATATCTCGGAAGGCTTTGGATCTGTCCTTTTCTTATTATTCTGAATTTATTTTTCTGAATTATTATTCTGAACTAGGTTTTGACGTCCTGTAATATTGTCAAGTACTGTCCATATAGTGCAGGGGCTACCAACATTTTTGTACACTAGAGCGCAATCTAAAATATTGGTAGGGCGGTGAGCACCAGATTTTTTCAAAATCTTAAAACCCAGGAATTTACCGATTTGCCTAAATTATCACCGTGGTTCGTTTTTTTTTAAACTTATCGAGGAATTTAAAATCCTCAATTTCTTATACTTTTTCCCCAAAATATCTCCAACGCTCGATTTTTTTTTTAGCTCACGGAGGAATTTGAAGTCCAACATCCTAGGAATTCAATGATTTCATAAATTAGTTTGCGGGCGTATCGGAATCAGTTGGTTACCTCTGATATAGTGTATGTGGCGTAATTAAAGGATGCCAAAAAGTCATGAAAATATCAAAGCAATTTACTGATAATAAGAATTCTTTGAGGTGTAACTAATCGTTGTAAGTATATTCTTGACACAAGAAGTGAGTATGGCATGAGAAGAAAAATATTGTTTTTACTTATCATTAGTCCTTGGAATACAAGATGGTTTGTTATTTGATAAAAAAAAACTTAATTACGTGGTAATATTATATAGAACAATCAAATATTAAATAGACTTGATAAAACAGAAACATATTTGTCTTAAACATATCATGTACGTTAAAGGTGACGTTACGTTTATTTATTGCAAATTGGTATATACACTGAGAAGAATATAAGGCTTTCATTGGCATTCTTCTTTCCCTAAGGGATTAATCGAGAATTTTTGCGCAAACATCCTTCCCGCATTCTCTTCCTAATAAGAGCATTTGCTCTTTGATGCATCCTGAATATTAAACATTCGTTTGAGACCCACCCTTATTCGTGCAACCCCTTTGCTTCGCAGATTCTATTCATTTTTCTTTCATTCAGGATTTTGTGTTGCAATATAGAAATTCACATTTTTTGTCACTATTCATCTCGTTTCTATATTAAATTTTTAAGTACTTATTTCTTTTCAGTAAAAGAAACGTAAAATATTTTTATGTTGGCTTGAGATTCGTAGCTTATAAAAAATGCTTCTTTTTCCTTTAAAAACCGCTTCTATTTTGACATTTAGTCAAATAAAATGTTAATAAAAACACAAGATTCTTTTGTACTTTATCTCACGTTGTCAACTGTCAACTGAGCAAAACCGGTCTTGAACTTTTTAATAAAGTGGATTAAAGTACAAAGGAATATTGTGTTTTCATTAATATAATGCTTTTCCACCAAGTATTGCCGGTGAACACCCTAAAAGTGATAAATAAAATGTTGTTAACTTTATAGTATTTTACAGTGCAAAAACGTATATGAATGAAACAATCAATAACGAATAAAGTTTTCTTTTAAGTGTTATTAGGTCAGCTAATTGAAGTTTTCCCATTTTTTTATATATATTTAAATAATACACTTCTGTATTAATCTACACGGCTTCAGTACAACTAATTCAAATATTTGATTGACCACAGTTTTTTTATGAAGATATTTCACTTTTAAAAATATGAAAATCTCTAATGCATAAGTTGTATTTAATTGGTCATTATTTAGAAAGTTTGTGCAAATGCTCATTACACCTATAATATTTAGTCACTTTAAACATAAATATTTCAATAACCATAATTATAAACATGTTGTAAAGTTATGTTAGGTTATGTTTGGTTGTCAATTAACTTTTCCGGTTCTAAGCTCAAGAAATGCGACCCCAATACCAACATTTTCTTAAATATCTATTTTAATATGGGTGATACAATGTTTATAATTAAGGTATTCTTATATCATAGTTTTTTGAACCTTTTGTAGTTTATACAAATACGCAATAACGCGATAAGGCGATAAGCGCCCGCGATAACGATCGTTCGTAAGATAGCTGGGCTAAACTCGTCAGTTGTAATTTCATATGTGTGCTGGGATGACGTCTTTTTTACGCGCAACTTAAAATATGATTATTTATTAAAAAAACTACGGATTTTTATAAAAAAAATGTATGAGGAATGATGCAGAAAGATATTTTAAAGCCTTAAGACTATTTTTTTTTTTAAATTCATAAAAATAAGGCCAATAATGAGGAAACCACTGGGGTCTCTAAACGACCCCCATCGGCAGAGTAGTATTTTTCTAGTCTCCGAGCCGCGAGAGTTAAAAACTGACTTAAGGTTAAGAGACAGATAGATAATATAATTATGTGATATTCTTTATAAAAACTGACCATTCAGTATATTTTATATTCAAATTTATATTTAAAAAAAACCGATCAGTTCAATAAAACCCATTTAATATCAATTTACAATGAGATCAGAGCTGCAATAAACTAATTTATTACAGAGCAGAAAAATAATCAATTAGAACCAATTTAACTGCTGTCGTATAAATCTGGAATCGCAAAAACTTTCAATCGTTAATTCGCTAAGTAGTTTGACAGAAAAAGCTTAATTAACGTAGCGTTACGCCAGAGCTACGACTGTGTTACGAAAGTGCTACGCCATCACACGGGATGCGAAGCTATTGTTTGCTTAGCAAATTTGAAAGCAAAAATTTGTCCCCGTTTCTTGGAATTACACTGAGACTCATAAATCATCTTTTTAAGTCTCACATGGTAATGTTTAATAACGCAGAGGTGTTTTGCATTATACCTGTGAAAATTTATTTAGAGGGAGTGTCAGTGGACGTAAATATTATTTTAGTATCTGTAGAAGAAAACTGCGCCAGTTCTCTTAAGTAGGGACAAATCATTGCCGTCTTAAGTTTGATATCTACCAACAACTGTCTAATAAATAAATAAGGTATTTTTAGATTTTTTAAAAATATTTGGTAGTTTTTTACCCAAAAACTAAGTGCTTGGTGAAATTTGAAACGTTCATTTGTTTTACCTTCGCATATTTTTTATTAATAACGACAAGGAATTTGTCTTTCATCATCTACAGGCGTTCAAGCGTACGGATAAACTTGAACAGTCAAAGGAATGCCTACTGATTTTAAAAAGGTTGGAACTATTTAACGTCGTATTATTTTATAAGCGTCAGCTCAAGTGCATCTGTATAGTTGTACAATTGAAGATGCTGTAAGGTGAAACTCGGACCGTTAGTGAAAAAAACACATGGAAGTGTCAAGTCTTATGGTTAATTAACTAAAACTTTCAGTTTTTTTTTTCAATTTCAAATGAAAATACTTTTAATAACAAATAAATTGCTTTTTTTCAATTACAAAAATAATTTAACATGACGAAAAAATATCACTTTGTAGCTTCTTTTAATTTTGTTAAAGTTCGACATCGTTTATTTCTGATTTATAATTTTATATTAAACTGATTTTTGATCACAAACAATACATTGAAATGTAATTTAGTTAAACACTTATACGTTGAAGTTATTGTTCTTTTAAGCAAAGTGTATTTTACAAAATAATGTACACAATTGAATAGAGCAATACCCTGTATTGTTGCGAATTTGCCAACGCTTGGTAAAAGGGAAATGTGTTTGTTTAAGCCTAACTAAAAATAAAGCAAGGAGCATGATTCCAAAATATTTCATAAAACTTTACGACGACGCAGCACTAAAATCAAAATGGCTGCGTTAATTATTAATTGGCCCCAAATGGCTGACTTGGGCGCCATTTTGGTGCTGGCGTGACGTCACTTCCGCATCTTCTTATCTCTCAGTCGCAGAAGCGGCCTGCTAAATAATGTCACGTTTTGAAATAATAAAACCCTCACTTACTCCAGTCCATTTCACATACACTGAGAGATTTTCAGCCACAATATATGTCCAAGAGACCAACAACGATGATATTGGTTTATCCCACCAGTTAAAAAAATATATTTACCTACCTACTAAAAAACGCTATCTTTTCAAAAAGCTCGAAAAACATTTATAAAGGAATTTCAAATGTAATTTGACATTTGAATATTACCATCTATTGAGATGACATGATAAAATTAACTGCCAAATTCAAAAGTAATAAAGCAATATTGAGCAAACTATCTCTAATTAAAAATGATATTTTTTTCAATAGCTCAAGATGAATAAGTGTAAAATAATAATTTTGTTCACTATCGATTGATGTTAAATGATCATATTTTTTTTAACCATGTCCATATTCTTAACATAATTGTTTCTACAACAACTGCTTGTTACTCAGTTGCTGAATCACTCTTTTTCCAAAAAGAGTAATAATAGAATAATAGGGCTAGTACAGAACTAGTGGTTAGCTAATCGCTTTCGATACGCCTCATTCATATGATAGGATGGATGTGAGGGGGGGATTCAAGACATCATATACATACTTGCCTTCAAACTGAAATTCATAAATCGATTGAAAAATCATGTTATAAAACTGTTTGTACTGGGATTCAAGCCTGTGACCTCCGTGGCCGAAGCCAACGGCGTTGAACACTCGACCACACAGGTGGCAAAAAAATGATCATTACCATAAATGAATTGCCGTATTTACCTTTGCGACTTATATTGTCTTATGGTAAAAACTTTACCGTAAAAATTAGATGAGCTTTAACTCAATTCCTAGCAAGTTTGATGTAATATTTCAACGATTTTCTAAAGCAAGCATTTCAATAGTTTATTTTGAATGAAAAATGATTGTCTTCTATATTGGCGTATGTAACTAAAATAATCATTTTTTTTAGTATTTAGCATAGGCGACTAGCTAACTACTATTCCTGTTCTTACCCTATTCTTTCTTTACCCACCGTATTTCAAAAAAAAGAGACGTTGGTAACAGGTAGTTGTCGTAGAAAAACTTCTTTCTTTCTTCACATGTATATAAAATATTCATTTTTGTTATTATTGGAATAGGAGAAGATTAACCTTAGCTGCCACGAACGTGGGAAGACCCGCGCACTCATTCCGGATTGGCGCGCACTAAAAGACAATTATTTGATTCTCTGCTTTCTCACACCAATATCAACTTAGCACTCGTAGTTTTTGTGACATTCTATCCATCCAGTGAAATTGAGATCTTCACTTCGTATCCCTTCTGTAGTTGGTTTTTGCTTTTTTAAATCACCTTCCATAATTGCAATGTCAATTTTCTAAAGCCTTATTCAATCATTCATCGTTTGTTTTCTATTAAACTTAAACATCAATTGCAATGTTTTGCAATATATCAAGTCGTTTTTTTTTAATCTTACAGTTTGTGGTATTATCACAGTTTGTCTCCACGAATGACTTAGCCGGAATACTATTGCGTTGTTTATTTTAAGTACCGTCAAACTATTTGTTTGCTTACATACATATGCACGAATGCATTGCTCGTATTTTTGATAGTTTGTAGTACTTCTTCAAAATAATTACGAAATATCTTTAACGTTACAGAAATTTACACGACAGCGTGCTGACACTCCTGGCAATATTTTTAGACCCTAGTTGTTTTATAAATACATTTTTTTTATTTTGCCAACGCTCAACATATTAAATGATTAATAAAATTGAAACTATGCTTGTTCCCATTTGACTTTTGACTTCTAATGTCTGCCCGCAATAAAGCCCTGCGGCGGATTACTCTTTAAACAAATGAGGTACGCACCCCGGTTCTCCGAATCTTAGGGGGCCTAAAGAATGGCTTATGTTATACATAACCCATATACTTTTTGTTCGGATTTTTAAATAGTTTTATTATTTTACTTAGAATTTTCCGCCGTTTTTGTATTATCCAAAAAACAGCGCTTCCAAATTTCATTGAGCCTGAGATCACCCATGTGCTTATTCCGCCACTGATAAAACCTAAAAGCTTTCACAATAAAGCATTTTGGCAGTATTTTTTCAACAAGAACCAGTTTTAATGTATCTCGAAAGCTACAAGGCAGAATAATCAACCTTAGAATAGAATAGTAAAAATTGAATCTACATCTGTATCTTTCTTATTCAGGATAAGATTGAGTGCGAAGAAATCAGGAAAGCAGATAATTTATAAAAACATCGCAGACATCGATGTTTTTTAATACAAATCTCTTAACTCTATTAAAAGACGAACGTTTCGCAAAACATGATGCAATAATTTTAAATAAAATAAGGTAATCAAATAAAATTTAATATTCAAAATAAAGTTCCAGAAAGTGAGCGTCGAGTAGATCGAAAAAAAAACAAAAAATAATATAATGTTATTAAATGAGAACAAAAGACTTCTAAGATTATGAGTATTTGAGCCTTCGAGAAGTGGAAATGGAAAGAGAAGTGAGTCAGTTAGTAAAATCGTGAAGCATTTTTTCTTACTTTTAAGTACAATCACTTCTTTATTTGGTGTTTTGGTGGATTTCATATTTTCATTTTACGGAGATAACACAATTGCAAAGTGTTTTTACAAAGTTTTACGACACATTAAAATGTATAGAATATATAACACATGCACACATCCAATTTTTTTTCTTTTAAAATACATTTTTGCTCACTTGGACTCATTTAAAGTCTATTATCATAAATAATAGTGATAAGAATGGTGTCAACTTTATTAAAACGCTAATTGAGCAAAGTTTTCATGTTTTCAAGTGTGATTTTTTGCAAAAAAACGTACATACACTTTTAACTGTTGTAAGTTAAAATGTTTCAAATATCGTCTAATTATATTTATTACATATTAACATAAAATAGCACCCTTACTTAAATACACGTATCAACGTAATGTATTCAAAGAAAAATAAGATACAGTGAACGTAATCTATAGAGTGTAACACCTCGATTGTAGCAATTTCACTTAGTGAAATAAAAATGCAACAGATACATTTGTATCAAATTTAAAATGATCATCGCATATTTTCACTGCATAATATTTATTATTATTATTTATTTATTTCTTGTATTATAAATCAATATAGAATAATAACGTCGTGTATTCGTGCGTGAGGCTAAAGTCATAACCTAAAACAAACATTTTCTATTTTCATTGCAACGAAAAAAAAACATCAAAAATTTCCATTTTCACTGCCTACAAAAACATTTGAACGCATCCCGAAAGATTTTTTTAAGATTTCCTTCAGCCCCTAGCGCAAAAAAGGCTTCTCTATTGAAATTCACATGCGTCTATTTTCCCTCCCCTTGCGTATTGAAAACAATAATAAAACCAGGATATGAAAATTGAGACGAAAATTTTCGTACGGCAAAAAATGTTAATGGCCTTTTCAATATTCTGGACGCATTTTCCGAGAGGAAAGTTGCCTTTGTTTTTGATACAGTCATGTCCTCTGTTGACAAGTTTATCAATGTTTATTTTCTTTCGCTAAGAATCCTTAAGACAGCTTTATCAATTTGATAAATATAAAAACAAAAAACTTTCCAGAAATATTACTTGAAAGGTTGTCTATATAATTTTTCACTAAATTAAACTACGTACATTAAGTTTTACTAAAACAAACAAACCTATTATTCTGTAACTGAATCATTAAAACTTTTAACAATTCAAAAAATATATATAATATGAGACGATTATATAAAACAGACGGCTATATGGTTGACTGTCAATGTCGTTGGCTTAGAACACCGAGGTCATGGGTTTGAATTCCAGTGCGGATTGTTTTTACAATAACTGTACATTTTTTGTAAAATTTCGTTTTTTCGTTCAATAATAAGAATAAAAAAATAAATACCGATAACGAGTGTGTGCGGTGAGTCAATAAAAAGGCCACGTTATCAAATATATTAATATACTTTGATAACGTGGACCTTTCAATGAACTAGAAAACTAACCTCAAAAATGCAATAGTTCAAGCTGTTGACCTCCAGAGACATGAAGTGTAACGAAAACAACTTGACAACGGTCAACCACTTCATAATAAACTTCCTTTATTTCAACAACTTTATTTCAAAAAAATATTTTCAACCAAATTTCAGTCTACTGTTGAGCATCGGTTGTCTTTTTGAAATGGTTACTTAATGAGATATCTCTGTGAATAATCATAAAATTATGAAATTCCATATAACATAAAGACGTCATAGATTTTCATAAAACGCAGTATTCAAGCCCTAGCGGGGTACAACTTCGTCTAGCATGGCAATTTATACAGATAAGGGGTGCTTCAAGAGTCAAGAGGTGGAAAAAAGTACCAGGCGGGAAGAAAATCCTCTAGGAAATCTTGGCGAGATGTCGCTTGGGGTAAAGAAAAACTGGAAAAGCTTAAAAGACCGTTGTCTGAAAAGAAATTATGCACAAAGCCAACGGTAGGAATGGTGATAAATTTAATGTTAACATAATTTTACTGGCACAGTTATTCACTGCGGTTTAATTTAAAAGATTATGAAAATGTATTTATACAAAATAATAAATTAAAAACGTACATTTGAGAACAGATAAGAGTTTATTTTGTTTTAGGCGGCGTTGTAATCGAGTAATGAAAAGTTAACGCCAAAACTTTCAATATTTTATCTTTCATTTTTGTTACATTATCTGCAAAAGCTTTTCAGAATTTATCTAATTTTTGTTGAACTCATATCGTGACATCTAGTCTATTTCAACAAGACGCTGACAGGACTTAATACTAAATTATTATTTCGATGACATTTCTCTATTTCTACAAAGGCTATTCCTTTCCAGTTAACGTCTCGCACAGTCACTACACTAGACTGCAAGCTTCTTAACATTGCTGGGATGTCTGTCAATAGAAGAAGCCTGACTTTCACTCAATGATGTGCACATACAATATTAAATATTTAAGCTTTTAAGCTCAACTAATGACATGTATATTGTCAATGTTCTGGCAGAAGTTTGATAGTTAAGTTATAAGCTAACAGCAAATGAAAAAGATTAGCTTTTATAATAAAGCCTTTTCTATTATTATAATATATAAATGCACTAATGCTGATGTGATACAAATAAGTGCTAATATTAATAGACGGACAATTTTCTGCCTTTAAATCAACATTGATAATAATTGCCTTGATAAATTTATGCTTTTTTTTTGAAACTGGTGTAATTCAATGTACCAATTGAGTTATATCATACAAAGAATTGATATCTAAAAATATCTTTGTATAGTCAACAATATTTTTTCAATTGTTTTAGTTTCCCACTTCTGCCAAAAACTTGACGACGCGTTACGGTTTATTTGCGAGATCTCATAAGTATAAACATTAACTAAGCAATATTAGTTGAAGTTTTTATTATTAAAATTATATCCACATTGAATTTGAATCGTTCAAACTATGTACATTCTCACAGATTTTGTCACTAACGACCTGGGTTTTGCCTTTCGGCATCTTCAGGCGTTCAAGTGCACGTATGAACTTGAACTGACGCTTAGTAAATCAATGTTTGTGTTTATATAAGAAATAAATGTATCATTGAGTTCAAAGCCATTGCTGGCGAAAAGGATAAGCTCATGGGAATGCCAGATTTAAGTAATAAGTAGTTTTAAGAATTATATTTATTTGTTTGTCGGAAAAGGTTTTATGATTATATTTATATAGGGTTTAGAAGTGGAGATCCCGGCATGTTTAATATTTTATTTAAAATCGGAAGGCTATGCAATTGTGCTGTTTACTCCCAAAATTTCGTGGAAAAAGAGTTTATGACCGTCCGTATTTTGGGTGTAACATTTTTATTCCTTGTTCCTGATTGAACACGTGTCCGTTCGAAATGAAGTGATTAGCAAAAGTAGAAGTGTCTTTTCCAATCTAAAGGCTGCCATATGTTCTGATAATCTGGTGTTCAGTGTCCTTTCCGTATTGCCGATATAAAATTGTGTACGTAGTTTGAACGATTCAAATTTAATAATTAAATTCCACCAAGTACCTACAGTCGAAATCTTAAATTATATCCACTTTGACTTATCAATTTATTAATTAACAGTGAAGTGTGCAAACTAACTGGCGAGCGCTAGCCAGAGTAGAAGCAACATGACAGTCAAGTTTTTGTTAGTATTCTAACGAGCACTAGCCAAAGTAAAAATTAAACTACAGATTAAGTTTAGTTAGGTATATTAAATAGAAAAAAGTGAGAACAACGAAAAAACGTTGAAGTTTTTGAGGTTATGTGTAATTTAAAATTCTACAGCAGTATAGAGTGCCTGGCAACACTATGAGTTGACGAATGACTATTTTTAGGTTTGTTAACAATTTAATTAATTCTGTTTGATACGCATCGACTTGTTAAAGTGTTCATTTTTGTCTCGCTTTAACTGTAACTATATAAAATGAACAATGTGTACATCTACTAAGTGCATATTTTGACTGTCACATATAAATTAATTATTTTTGTGCGAAGGCAGCATGTATAATGTTATTTTACAAAATTTCATGATAGGAATTGAGAAATTTTATTAAATATCCACTCTCAATATTTGTTAGTGTTTTCTTTATCGTTTTCCTCATTCAAAGCAATTTATATGACGAAATCTTTATTGATTAATGTATTACATAGCTGCAATTTACGTAGGGAAGGGATATAACGATTCAGTATGTCTCCAACATGAAATAAATACAAAATATAAATACCTTTAAATCTATAAATAAAAAAGTAATAAGATAAACATAGGAGTGATAGGAGTGAATGATGATTTCAACACAACTAAAAAAATACGTAATAATTTAAAAACAGGATTGTGTCAAAAAGTGGCTGCATCTAAAAAAACTCGATACGCACACAGAAGATTTTTTCGGTCGTTGCTTTGTATCCATATTTATTTAAAAAATAAACAAACCCCCAGCTAATGAAGCTGACCATAAAGCACACGCGATGAAAAAATCTTTTTAAATGAAAATTTTTTGATGACAACATGTTCAAAGCTTTCATCTAGTAAAAGCTGAGCTTAAAGTTCTCTCATGAGCTTTTGAAAAGCTTTTTCACAGTGAAGCAAGATAGCGACTCTAATAAGGCAGTTCTGATTCAACAAAGTGCGCACACAGTCGACCTTTTTCATTCTCTGACCGGGAGAAGACAAACATAAAGTGCACCGTACACGTCATCGAGAGCTTTTTGATTGGATTTGAATAAATGATGATAAGCTTTTTTGTGCTCACCCTCAAAAGCTGAAAAGCGAGTTTTTTACTTATTTTCGAAGACTGGTGTTAAATAATTTAGACGGTTATAGTAAGGTTTTTTTTGGTTTTCATCATTTTTTCTTTGTTTATAAACTGAATCTTGCAAAGGTGAATTTGTGATTTATAACATGATTTGATTGCTGCGGATTTTCACCTCGCAGAAAAAATGGATATACAGGGTAATTTTCCAAGCAGATTTTGAAAGTTAAATAAAAAAATTAATCACGTAAAAACATCAACGTATTTAGTTTTACAAATTGTTACGTTGATACGTTTTACGTGATTACAATGGAATTCTACAAAGTAAATTCCAATTCAATCAATTAAAATTTTTAATAATAATTTGATAAAAAACACTTTTCTTAGTCAAACGATTCAACGAGTTCTGTTTGTTTAATTACTCTTTTATAAAATCTCAAGATACCAATAGTAAAGGTTATCCAAAGTAAACAAGCCATTTCCCGTTACATTATTGGTGATAGTACCTAGTAAATCAATAAATACATTTATTAACTACCTTGTTCGCAACTGGTTTGAAGTGTAAATCAAGCATATTTTTTCTTTCATATCCGCTCCCTAGTCGGAGCATATGGCCACCACATGAATCCTACAAGATTCTCTGTCACCCGGTCCCGCGTCCAGCGCCCCGGAGCTCTGCCGAGTACATCCTAGCGGCCTTCCATGACAGCGGAATCCATCCTGTTGGTAGAAGACACAAGCAGAATTCAGGCTTTTTTGGAGCATTCTCAACACATGTCCGAGCTAGGTCCATCGCCATCAAACAAAGTCAAACCACCACACTTCTTGTATTTGGCGCAGGCATCAGTTTTCAAAGCATGATATACGGTTACTCTGTATTTTTGTAAGGTGCCATGACTCACAATCGTAAAACAGCACTGTCAAAATGCATGCGTTAAGCAGGAGTCACTTGGTTTTGACTGAGTACAGCCGTGAGTCCTAGACTTTCCGCAGTGAATTGAAACCTTATTACCACCAACCACAACCCAGTATCATCCCAAGAGAAGAATCATAATACAGAATAGTTTATACATCTTTTGTTGTGTTATGTCTCATAGAGAAATTTATTTTTACGTATAAATTGAAATCATTTAAATAAACATTTAAAAAAACCATTATCATAATTTAAATTATCCCACAATCAAACCATAATTTCAATATAATAAATGTATATGTATGTATGCTTATCATAAAGGAAATAAATAAACTAATTGGTATACTAAACGCTTAGCGAAAAGACCTGTGCATATCTGAATAATTTTAAATGATTTTCAATGAATGGTTGTATTAGTTTTGCTTAAAATATCAATTCCACTAGATAGAGACATATTTACATACAAATAAGGAAATTTAAATGCAGCCTCGCTGTGCGCATATCGATGGCTGATATCATTCCAGTAACAACTCAAATAATAAATGATAAGATATTTTTTTATAATTTCATAATAGGTTATATTTTAAGATGCTAAGTATAATTTCTACATAAAATTTGGATCGTTCAAATAATGTACACATTTACACTTGTTTATGAAGAAATCTTAAAAATAAATTAGACATAGATATGTAGCTTGCCGATTTAGAACGAACAAGTAAATCTTCCTCATTCACCCATGTCACATCTATCTAATAAATAATATTCAATAATACTCACATTTTAAAATAAAATAAAAATAACTGTATTATGACCTTTTAAATTCCCATTTAACAATAATCACATGTATTTTCAAAGACGCAGTACTTTAAAAATTGATTAAACGTCATTAAAATCAAACAATTTGAAAAATAATTCAGATCGCCATCAAAAGCTCAAACTTATATTTAAGAATAAGAAATATTGTTCCTATTTATACACGATACGGCTAATTTACTATGCGTCAGTTTAAGTTGATATGTGCAGTTGAATAACTGAAGATGTCAAAAGACGACACCCAGTTCGTTAGTGGTAAAAGTGTATAAAATAATTTATGTATACATTTCAATACGAATAATAAGATAATGTATAATAATTAGCTTAATTTCGTCAGTACGCCAAACGTACACGACGATAGCTAAATACATGAATTTAAACAAATAAACATATTTTTCTACATTATTCATCGTTTCGGAACTAGTTTTAGTCACGCATACTATCAGCTAATAAAGAAAGCATTCATATTAAATTTATGCTTTACATTTTTTTCTATAAATATGATGTTTTTCAATCAAAAATTCATTAAAAATTATTTTCTTTGGATTTTTTTTTAGCATAAACAGAAAGTTAAATTTTTTCTAAGTTGTTTATGTAACTTTATTTAAATAAATACAAAAATATTACACAATACAGACAGCATTATCAAATTATGAAAATTAAACAAATGTTTTTACAATGTTTGAGTTATGACGTTGTTAAGACGAACAAGCCATACAACGTTGGACCAAGTTTGCTTATTAGTTTGACAAAACAGTTTACAAAGATATACAAAACACAGTTACGATTAAGTTATGGGTCTTATTAAGTGTTCAAGAACCACCTGTATAAAAATCGTTTGGTATTGGTTTAAAGAATAGTTTGATATAATCGATATTTTGAACTGCATGACATTTTTTTAAATTATTAAAAAGCTATTTGGCCTGTTTCGATTTTCTTACAATAAAATGAAGAAAAAACGTATTTTACATTGCAAGCTGAATATAATTAAATCTCGGTTGTCAATTACTTTCTACTCATTTCATTTACAATTTTTAAACAGAAAGATAATAAATGTGAATTATATTTCTCCCACTAAGCTTTGTTTTACAACCACGATGTAGATAAACTTTGATAAGTGTTCTGCCTCTTTGCAAAGTATGTACTTATATAGAGACAAACGATCGTCATGTTCTTAATTTTTATATAAAATTACAAAATTTTGAGTTTTTTTGTATAATATAAAGACATCACAGCTAATTCCAATGACACAAATATTTTTTAATTAAAAGATCATACGAGATCAACTCAAAGAGTGTTGTCGTCACAAACATCCATGTATTAGATCAAAAAATTTAAAATGAAATAAATTCGACATTGATTTTATTATGGGTTAAACCCAGACCAGTTTTCTAGGTACAACTGTGCTCTTAGCAATGAGTTGAGGTAAGATAAATAGCTATTTCAGTACAAGTATGTGTATTGATATCAATATCAGAAAATACAAATATAACATATAAAGCTCAAATAACTTTATGATAAAACTATCATAAAATTTATTTCATATCGTCAAAGATTGTATTATATTATGTTTATTTGACAGCAATTCAACAATACAAAATGCTTATTCTTATCTGAACTTTGCCTTACATCCTTTGCTACACTGAGGAAATTAAAATCTCATCAAAAATGCATTTGTACATTTATCAGTAAGTCGAAGCTACGTATGTGCCGTCGATATGTTATATATTTCACGTTGAGGGAAACTTCAGGATGAGATTGTTCAAAATCAATATTTTTGCTTAGTTCAATCAATGTATTTTTTAATACGCAGTGAGAATTTTTTTAAATAATAACAATGACTCATAATAACTTTCTCGACGTATTAAATTTTTGATGGAGTCGAAATTTTGTAGCAAATCATTTTTTATATAAAATAAAAACAAATCTTATTGCACTGATAGTTTGTGTAAAACATCTTTTACCTTTCTTTAAAATAATTTGATAGATGCTTGATTCAAACGATGATTTTTTTTCAAAATTATATACTATTATTTTTAATGAAAAATAAGGAATAAGATTTTTGTAGCAAAAACAGTAATCAAAACTCAGATTTCATTTAACTAATTATTTTTCTTCTTGGGGATATAACATAGGCTGCCTAAAAAAATGACCATCCAAGGCTTATTTAAATAAATTGATTTACTTTAATATAAAACTAATTTTTGTGTTACTTTTCTTGTATTTTATTACAATTTTGTTTCACAGTTAAAATATAAAATATTAAAAATCCTTTCAAAGTGAGACAAGTATTTTTTAAGGGAAGAGATAGACAAAACCTACTCTAGACTGATTCATATGGCTATGCATCACGAAAGCTCACTGTGACAAGAAGCTTTTGTCGCATTTACCAATGTTTTTATAGACATCTAAAAACCATTCAATCATTTCTAAAAGATTCTCCCAGTGTTTGTTTACGAAAATATATAGAAACTAGGTTTGATTGTATTTTTGTTAATTATTCTTATCGCATCTCTTCTTTGACCATTTTCCACCGAGTGACATCTCTAAATTAAGATTTTTTTAGTCATATGACAAACCAAAACTCTTTATGGTTTTTGAAAAAACTCTATAGCTAGAACTGGCAATTATGCAGGACACTGGAACCCCACCGGTCGAAAAAAAAGATAAGCAGGGTTGAGGTTCTCCTGAGGCATCTGCAGCACGTGCTTTAGTCAGGTCCAGCTTTTCAGCGTGACTGATGACGTCAAAATTTGCTAACAGATCTGTTTTCTAACATTCTTTCGTAATACAATTAAAACAAATTCATATAAAAATAAATTTTAGAAAATTGTTAATTATTGTGTTACCAATTTTGGCATGTGTCTTGCCTCTTAGTATTATAAGACAGATTATTGCAAGGCTTACAAATAAATTTAAAAATATATTATTATTCTTTAGTTATTTATTTTTTTATCGATGTGGGCTCTCATTGTGGAGCATATGGTCTCCTAATAGAGGTACCCCAACAGAAGTTTTTTTTAATGAATTGCGTGTTACTCAATCCCTCAACCTCTCTTATTCAAAGAGAGTGGTAGAGATAGAAGCATAAAACTAGGACAGGACTAGTGGGTAACTAATCGCTCTCACCACACACAGTTATGAAAGGTTTGGAAATGGTGGGAGGTAATTTTTAGATATCACAAACACCCGAAACTTTGAACAGAATTCGATTGAAAAAATTATACTTGTACTAAGAAGGTCACAACGCCTATCGCTGCCCCACAAAATTAAGTTTGGCCTTTTTGCCTTTTCTAGTGAACGCAGAGAGGTTGTAAGATACAACTACTAATATTTTTAAAAGTAAATTAATTAATCTTATTAGGTACGGTAATTCCAATTGAAATAAATTCAGCAGTAATCCTATCTGGTTTTTATTTGGCTATTTTTTTGATAAATTTATTGAAATTTTACAAAAAAGTCTTTCTGAAATCCACAGTTCAATAAGCTGGCAACTTTCCCTGATATGATCACAATGAAAAATTTTATATATAGAACCTTATATAACAGTGAGCTAGGCTTTTATTCGAAAACAAATTATGAACCCTTGTTATATGCCAGTTTTTTATTTGTCAAACTTTCTATTACGTGTGATTTCGGGTGCTTATAATAGGGGTGCATTTTAAATTGGAGTAATTTAGGGGATTTTTGCTTTATTCGATTGCCACTAGATTGCATATACTTAAATTAATATTCTGGGGGTGTAAATCTATGTTGTAAATTTGTAATTTCAAAGCTAATGGGTTTACTTTTACTTCATCAACTTAAATAAGTATAATATTAAATAAAATAAAGCTTCTTAAACAAACATCACGAAAATTTATTGAAATTGTATTTTTTTTCTTTACTTAATATCAAGACTTTGGTTCTAGAGTGCATCAAGTTGCAATTTAGCAGTATTGACTTAAGTATGAAAAGAATTTCAAAATAAATGGATCTACCAGTTCCATAGAGCAATCAAAGCGTTACTAGATTCTGATCCAGCATAGTTAATGGAATCCAATAACTCTGATATAGACCACAGACCCGTATATATATTTTCCTTCTTCTTTGGAAATATTCGCTCCTTATGAGAAGAATATGGTTTCTACATGACACTTACATTTTCCCAATCTCCCACCAATTGGTCTGCTTCCTTTTATGACATGCCAGAATCTTTCAGTTTAGCCGAGTGCATCCTATGGATAGTACCCAACGTACGTCCAGAACGCCGGAACCCCACCGGTCGGAAACAGAGGCAGGCAGAGTTAAGGCTTTTCAGAGGTACCGCAGCACGTAACCCATCCAACGTCTCTTCTTAACCACCTCACTCCTACTATCCAATGCAAGCATCTGTCTTAGAAGTTCAGTATACGGTTTTTCCGAGTCACTGCAATACCAATTGCCATGAATCTCTACCGTAAAGCAACACTGATAAAATGCAAGCGTTGGAC
Source organism: Himalopsyche tibetana (assembly GCA_030503985.1). Lineage (NCBI taxonomy): Eukaryota > Metazoa > Arthropoda > Insecta > Trichoptera > Rhyacophilidae > Himalopsyche > Himalopsyche tibetana. Next base: position 5,438,623 of record JAPJYX010000052.1, on the reverse strand, counting down.
AATGGCATTTAGTTTTAATCGTTTACAGCTTACGTAACAAACAGTCCTCATTGAGTTAAATACATATAATCTTATCTTATTCTATCATAATTAATTTTTATTATTTTAATATAAATTATAATTGCAGACATTTTAAATCAAGTTTCTTTTGTAACACTCCTACAAACAAACAATATTAATTTCCAATCAGGTGTTTAATGTTTAATTATTATTATAATAATTTAATGTCAAGTATTCATAGTTTGTAACAATTTCCACATTTTATTACCAGTTGTTGTTACATCCTTCCTTATCGGTTTTTCTTTTTTTTCAATTCATGACCACTTTCAACGTAGAGAATATGGACTCTCAGAGGTATCTGAACCAATTTTTTCAACAAGATTTTCTTGTTACCCAGTTGCTTACGAAGTCTATCTTGTTTTACAAAAATTATTTTATGATTGGGAGAATGGGAGAGAATTATCGGGCCTCACAAACATCCATGCCTTCAAACTGAAATTGATGAATAGATTGAAAGAATGGTGTTCATACTAGGATTAAAAACTGTTAGACTACATAGAAGCCAATGACGTTGGCCACTGTTCCATGGACGAGATTTAGCTTAAATCTTTTATCATCTAAAAATGCTCGTGATAAGCAAAAACAGTCTTGACTCATCTTAATAACATTGAAATAAGTACAAAAGAGTATTCTGTTAATTTGTAATATAATACATTTTCATCAAGTATTGACGTGAAATTAAAAGTTAAATATAACTATATAAAAATAAACAAAAGCAAAAGCATATCTTTTTAACAAGCTTTATATTTTAATCAAATGTTTACAAAAAGTAGTCAATTTCAATTTTGACATATGAAGGGTATGAGCTTTAAAAATCATTCAAGAAATTTTTGATCTAATATTCATTGAAAAATATTTCGTTTCAATTTGTTTCACCTTCCTTCCAATCGGATTGTGTTCGTTTATTTTTTTTTTACGGAAAAGATACATCTTAAATATTTTTAATCGTCTCTTGAAAACAATAACAATGTTTTCAGAAAGGAATAAAAAAAATACCTCCATAACTCATCTCAAACAATTGGAACCTTTCAAAAGTTTACTAATGAAAAATTCTCTCGCGCAAAAATGAAAATTTTGAGGAAACCGAAGTTTTCTTTTGTTTCAGCCGAGCGAAAGTAATGTTCATTCTTTCCTTTTACTTAATCTTTGACAGTTCAATACAAAAGTGAATATGCAGTGAATTATCTTGAAATCGCAATATATATTACAGTATTATATATGTACTGCTTATTATCGTCACTTTAACGCCATTATCTTTATGTTTTTATTCTTCGCGACCTTTTAAGGCTTTTATTTTGCAAATTATATCATAAAAAAATCGTGTATTCATATATTTTTTGTAAAAAGTCTAAGCTAAATTCACTAGAACAACTAGAAATTAACAGATAGAATCAAGCCAATAACAATAAATGACCAAACAAATATTTATTGAAGTGCACGAATAAACTTGAACTGACGCTTAGTTAATAAATATATCGTTTTTATATATCAAATAAATGTAACACTAAGCTTAATGGCATTACTAGCTAAGGAGGCTGTAGGAATGCTTACAGATTTGAATGCTGAGTAATTTCAAAAACTATATTTATTTGGTTTGCTGGACGATTTATAATTATATTTAATTACATATCGGATACAAGAATGGGGGATTTGGCAGATTTACCTGTTCATTCAAAATTGTTAAACTATTTAACTGTGCATTATTTATTTATAAAATTTTCCGGAAAAATAATTTATGCTCATCCGTGTTTGGCTGTAACATTTGAATCCCTTTAAACTCGTTAAGCGAGTGGTTCTCAGAAATCGGGTGGTAGGCAAAAGTCGACGTGTCTTTTTGTTATCTTAAGCCGGTCATGCGTTCTGAAAGTCTAGTTTTCAAGGTTCTTTATGTTTTTTCGATACAAAAATTTGTGCAACAAAAACATTGCAGTCTACAAATCTCGGATTTATTTAAATAATGTATTCTATCTTAATTGTTATCTAATAATTTAACTTTTTCATCCTAGTTTTTAATATTCAAATATTTGGTATTTCTAGTAAAGAAAAGCTTTTTTTATTTTAGCTTAACACTGGCATTCTAAAGTATACTAGCTTGTATATAATATAAAACTTAAGTATATATCGCAATTAAAGTAATAAAAATACAATAAATAAGACAATCCAACGATAAAATAAATCATCTCGAAATACGTTCTTATAAATACTTACAAATCCAAGATTAAGTACGGAATACTTTTGCAGCTTTTTGGCAACTGAGAAAAAAATGATCTATGTAATGGAAGGAAATTTATGAATTATTGCAGAGCGCTGCCATGTTTTTCTGATTAATACATTTTTTTTTAAAAACACCGAAACAAAAACAGCTTTCAGGAATCGTTTAAGTTGATATTTTTTTCGTATTAAAGGGAAGTATCTCTTCGGCAAATAAATAAACGGCCTTTGTTTTTTCTCGATATAGCACAGAGTTTTAAATTGTTTTCATATTATTTCAGGAAGCGTAAAAATATATGAAAGATATTTTTTACAAATGGAAGAATGTTGTTGATTATTTATGTTGGGAACATTATGAATGTATCATATCATATCTGAGTTCAAGTAAAATAATAAAAATATCGTTTTATAAATAGAGTTTTTTATTAATAAAATGACAGATTTAAAAAAAATATTGTTTTTAAGGTTCGACAGTAAAAAATAAATTTAAAGTGATTTTTATTTTATGTCAAACTTTTGTAATGGTTCCTTGAAATTTTGTTGAAATGCATTTTTTAATCTACGTCTACAGTCTACCACGAGATTTTCTACAAGAACTGATTTTTACTCAGTTACTCAATCTGTCTTCTTCGAAAATAAGGATAGGACAGGATTTTTTTTAATACATGACCGCTCCCAATGTGAATCATATGGCCTACTTATGGAGGTATCTTAACAGATTTTTTTACGAGAGCCGTTTGTTACTCAATCGCTCAACCTCAGTTTTTTTCAAAGTAACTAGGGAGAGAAGGGTAAGGCTAGAACAAGACTAGTGGTTGACTAATCGCTATCGCTACGCCCAATTATTAAAGGATCAGAAGGATGTGAGGAGAGGAAATGTTGTGAATTGACATCACAAAGACCCAGTCTTTGATCACAACATTGAATTCTAAAATTCACTGTGATCTTACCGGGAACCAAACCCAGACCTGCGTGATCGGTAGAACAAGCTCGAACCAACTGTGCCGCAGTAGGTGATTTTATTGCTATAAAAATATATTGTTTATTTGAAAAAAAATTATAGCTATTTTAGTTAACATTTTTTGATAACAGAATCAAAAAAAACGTTATAGCAATATAACGTTTTTTTTATTCCAATCTTTTTTAACACGACACAACTATATAAACTTAAAAAGATTTATTTTATCACAGACTAATTAATACATACTTGTAACGTGTTAATTTTCATAAAAAATATCTTAAACTTAGTCCTTTATCAGAATTTGAAATCAATATGCAATTAAAAGAGTTTTCTCAAGTTCATATCGCTTACTTACGAAAGCCGTGTCATGCCCTACAACGTAGACCACATGCTACGCCGTGGCCGTAGCACGTGTATAAATAGAGGGTGTTTACAAATAAGGAGGCCAGCGTTGCGACAGTCCAGTGTAAATATTGACTGGCTGGGTTAATTACTTGTTTACCAGGACCAATAGGGCAGCCGTGTTGACGTAGCCGGAGGGTGGCATTTTACGTCATCTTCTAACGAACCCTTCGTCTATCTGTGGCAGGACGGAAGTTAATTAAGTGGCTTTTGCTTTCAAATGATATTAAATATTTTTATTTTTAATGAATCATCACACAACTGGTAAATTTTAGATTTTTTGACGTCACCATTATTACGTTTACAAAATTGTGTAAGCAAGAGAAATTTGAATGTAGTATGCTGTGGTTTAATATGAAATTGTTGATTGTGACGTATTTTCTAATATAAAAACAAACCCGATTATTTTTCAATCGCAAAAAGCGTTTCATACAGAAAATTCAATCTTTGTATTAAACATTTCATGTGTGGAGCATATGGCCTCTTAATAAAGGTATCTCAACAGAAGTTTTTTTCTACCAGAACTGCTTGCTATTCAGGTGTTCATCTTATTTATTTTTTGAAGAGAGTAGGGATAGATAATATAGGACTAAGATAGTACTAGTGCTTGTTTTTTAACTCTCGTCACACTCACTAATTTAAGATTTTAAGTGGTGAAGAGATTTTTTAGACATCACAAACATTCATGCCTTCGAACAGATAATCGATAAATCAATTTAAAAATGCTGTTTGTACTAGGATTTGAGCCCGCGTGTTTTGGCATTGAAGCCAACATCGTTTACCACTGTGGCATGGACGCGACGTCTTTAATTAATGTAACATAATTGAGCAAAAAGGAAAAAAACCCCTGCTCGTGTGTATCGGTTTCCGTCCTTTAGACCCCAGCTTTTTTTACAAAGCTGTTCAAACAATACAAAAACATATATAATAAATAATTCGTGCTTGATATGAATTGGTCACAATGCTTGTTTAGTTATTATAAAGAAAAATATCGTGTGTTCTTGGCTGCGACGACTTTGCGGACCAACAAAAGATGTTCACAGACCATCAGTAGAATATATACCACTGGTTAGGATAGCAACCGCTGCTTAAAGTACATATATAAAGCACGTGACAAATCCAGATCTATTGTCGATTTTTGACGTTATTAGAGTTAAATTATTTTTTATAAACCAAATCATTGATTTTTTTTTTGAGTTATACCTAACTTTTACCAGAAATTTTACATATGCTTTCTTGAAATGATGTCAGCTTAGACATTATAGAAAATACGTTCATTCTTTTGTTAAGTGTAACTTCAGCAATCTTTAAATAGATAACGAGCACATTTTACTTCAATATTGAAAACACGTCTTTGATATCTTATCCTGAGACACTATAAACTTCAAAAACATTTGACTCAAATAAATACATTCCTACTACACTGCAACACTAAGAAAACCAAAAATTCTTGGCTTTGATATGATAGTTTGATGTTTTGCCTAATTTAATAAAAAAATATATTAAAGAGTTACCGTAAGCCCAGTATGTTAACACCCATTTTGGTCGTATTTAAAAATTTGGCTAACGATTGCATTGGGTTCATCAATATATATTACTTTAATGCCACTCAAAACTGTTTGTGGCCGATTGTCCTACTGTTGCATTGATGAAGCGATATGATGAATACTTATTTCAACACCAGTTAAAGAAAAATAGAGAGGCATCTGAACACTGCATGAATCAAACTGATAAAATCTCCATCACCTACCGAGACCCTTTCCCTCAGAGTCTATTGAAAAAGTCTTATTGGAATAGTCACCGAATAATGTTTTTTTCTTATCCTTTGTGAATCCACTTCCACCAAAATGGGATAATTCCATAAAAAGTGGATGGAAATGGCCTAAACTAGGGATGATGGAGGTGCGACAGACGAGCTTTCAAAATGGAAAACGATTACCGGAAGAAGGGTGTAGTGGGAAGTCCGAAAGAGGTTGCTGACCGCAGAATTATACAATGTCATTTACATAAGGTTAGTTTGCTTTTAAATTATTGTAGATTATGTTAAGTTGAGGGGTGCTTGATGTTGAAAACATGTGAATCATGTCAAACTCAAGATCACATAACATTTAATGTAACCGCTTGAGCTATATTTATTTAACATAGTAACTAAAGTTTTTAATCCATTTTATTTACACATGCAAACTTCTGCAAAGGCTTGTAATGACTTGTAATGCAGTATTTATACTTTAATGTTTTTGAGCAAGTCACTTAACGTCATTTTTTCATTAAAAAAGTGTTTGCATAATTTGATGTATTTCTTCTAGAAAAACTATTACTTAATTAGTCATATTTACATAATATACAATTGAAGAAAATGAAAACTGTCGCATTTGATTTATAATACTCAATTGAATAACATTCTCAGTTCTGTGAGTACTGTCAGTTCAAGTACATCCGTGCATTTGGAATGCCTGAAGATGCCGAAAGGCGAAACCCGGGTCGTTAGCGACAAAACTCATGGAAAAGTACAAAATTCAAACAATTCATATTTGATATTGAAATTCCATCAAGCACCCTCAGTCGAAATACTTAATTAATTGAATAACATATATTTACGATAAAGTTAAGGGATAGAAAGATGATGATAATATAGTACTAGTGGTTTGTTTATCATCCTCTCATCCCCCAATACGGTCTAAGGGATGGTATAAAATGTTAATATCTCAGATATCTAACGTACCATACCTATGTATTGATATAAAATTGTCCGCAGGGCAATTCAAACCTGTAAGAACCACAACCAAATATCGATCGCCCTGAACTTTGACAACTTCACAACAGAATCGATCAAATATTGTGCAAGTCAACATTTTTTAATACCATTTATATTTCCTATGAGAATTATTATTATTATTTATTTTTTTAATCCATGTCTGCTCTTAATGTGGACCATATAGCCTCCTAAAGGAAGTATCTCAACGGAAGTTTTTCTACGAGAACTTTTTTCAAAGTGAGTAGTAGGGACAGAAGGATTAGGCTAGAACAGGACTAGTGGTTGGCTAATCGCTATTGCTACACCCAGTTATTAAAGGATCAGAAGAATGGGACGAGAGGTAATGATGTGAATTGACACTACAGACACCCAGTCTTCGATCACAACTTTAAATTGAATAATTTTCAAATACACTGTAATCTGACCGGGAATCGAACCCAGACCGGCGTGATAGGTAGAGCAAGCTCTAACCAACTGGGACACATCAGGCGAGAATTATTATTTTGCCATAATAATTATTACATTATCTTTACGTGGACTTTTTTTTTCATTAGATTAAATAATGAAAAGGCACTATAATTTAAAAATAATATAGTCATAAAGGTTTGTTAAAATTGAGAAATCTGTTGGATATAATTATTGTAAGAATTCATTGCTGTTAACATAGTTAATGCATATTTTTTAGCAAAATATGTGTGCACGTAAGCAACACTTTAATAATAAAAAAAAATGATAACTTTGTTACTCGACGTATTGAGCTACAAATCTTGACACGTGCTTCGCCTCGTTAAGAAGCATACCAGACAGAAAATCACAAGGCTTACGCCACTCATAAATGCTTTTTTTTTAATCCATGCCCGCTCCCAATTTAAAGCATATGGCCTCTTAATGGAGACAGAATTTTTTCTACGAAAACTGTTTGTTACTCAGTCGCTCAACCTCTCCTTTTCCAAAGAGAGTAGAAGGGATATAAGGATAAGTCTAGGACAGGTCTAGTAGTTAACTAATCGCTTTCATTACGCCCATTTATGGAAGGATAGGAAGGGTGGGGGAGAAATTAAGGCATCACAAACACACATGCCTTTGAACAGAAATCGATCGAAAAATTCTGTCCGTACTGGGACTCTAGCCCGTGTGATCCGGCACGGAAGTCAACAACGCTAACCGTTGCGGTATAAGACCCGACGTCTAATTTTTAGGCTATACATAAGTTAGAAAATAAAAGTCGGATTGTTTTTTCTACTAGACGCAAGGAGAGGGTGAGATACAAAAATCAATAGCACTGATTGCCATTTAAGTACTTATATGAGGTAAGGTTAATCCAATGGAAATATGTTCAATATGGTGTGGTCAATATTTATTTATATTATTTACTTTATTAATTTCAACTAAAGTGATTTTTTTTATTTAAAATAAATGTATCATTTTTTGTATCTTTTCTCCTCTTTTCCTGCAGTAGAAAAAAAAGATATGGAAAAACTATGACTAATACTTTTAAAATTTACAAGTTAATAATAAGAATCGATTTTTAGTTTGTATAATGTGTCACGCAAAGAAGCAAAACACGTGTCAAAGTTTGTAACATAGCAAGTGGAGTAAAAAAGTTATCTAATTAAATTTTGTAACAAAAATAAACCTCCACAAAGAAAATACATCAGTATTTATAATATAAATTATTAAAATATACTTCTATCATGTTTCAACTCCACCCTCGGGAACTAGTGGCAACTGGAATATAATATGAAAATAGAAAAGAGGAAGGACTAAATTTCGCATCATAAAAAAGTGATTTTGGAAAATAAAAAAACAGTGGTTGGATTTAAAAATAACATCTCCCACTTATGTATGTCGTCTTAGGACATTTTTTTTATGGTGTGATATTAAAAACAACGGGATCTTTTTCGTTTTACTTTCACTATCAGACAAGCGCTTAAATTCCGGGATTTGGTAAAAACACCACTTTTGAAAAGGGGTTTATTCATTCACGTTAGTCTAAGCTGTTATAATAAATTTGAATAGACTTAATTTTTTTCTACTTTAATTAAGGTCAAATACCGTAGACATAATTCAAGTATTTTTTAGAATAAGTAAAGAGTGTTTTAATAAACACTACTCAAAATAAACTATCAAAAGAGTTTGTAACTAGTGTTGATTCTCCGGTAGGTTTTGTGTTGTTTTAAGCGTGTTTTGTTTTAAATATTTTCTTTGAAATAAGAATATTTTTTAGTTTATTCGTAAATCTTACGATGTTTTGTTTAAGGATACTTCTTAAAAACGTGAAAGTATCACAGTTTGTAAGACAACAAATTATGTGAGAAAGTTATCATTTTGTTTATCTTTGTTCGCTTCTAATGTTAAGAATATGGTCTTCTAATAGTGGTATCTAAACACAAGTTTTTATACGAGAACGTTTTTTTTAAGGATATAATTAGGGATAAAAGGATAACAAAACTAAAAGTTAACTAAACGATCTTGCTACACTCCATTATTTGGAGATCAGGAGGATGGGAAAACATTTCAGTAGACATCACAAAAACCCATGTCTTTTAATGTAAATTAAAAAATGTGTTCTTACTGAAGCAGAACTCGCGAGATCCGTCATGAAAGCCAATGTCATGGTTCGCTGCACCATGGAACCGAGAAAGTTATATTTATTTACAATAACGTTTTTCAATGCTTATATAATATGAAAAATGCAAATAATGAATTTATTTAATTGATTGATCAGTTGATATTGCTCGTCATGAGTGAAACCGGTTCTGATAATATTTAATATAAGATTGTTTCATTATTTTCAGTGTTCTAAAAGTAAGCCCTAAGGGTGTTCAATTTTATTTACCATTAGGTCACAAACATTTGCTTTTATTAAGATGTAAGGGGAGCTTTACATTGTAAGGAGCTTTTACTTCGACGTCTTTTATGTATTCGTGGTAGAAGTTAAATGATTGTTTGAATTACAATCTTTACCACAGGGTCGTGATGTTTTGGCAAAACACATCTCAAGATCATCTCATCTACATTCGCCAAAAGCTCACCAGAGATCCTTTTTTAAAAGCTACTTGAAAATAAAAACACTTTGCACCCAAATCCATAAAAGCTGCAAAAAAGGCCGTAAACCACAAGTGAGGAAATTGCGGCGTGGGGCCTTTTGTGTTGAAACACTGAGGATTTTCCATTAATTTTCTAAAGCCTTCCTCACCCTCTTAGATGCGTGAAGAAACGCGAATATATAGTAGTTGTCGTTAAACCCTAAAACTTTCAACATTTACGAGTTTGATGGGAGATGGCGTAATTTCGGAAAACACCCGCGGGGAGGTTTTCGGTACCTTTGTCAGTTTTTTTAATGACACATCAACAGTACCTCAAAAACTGATCATGAACATCATTAAATATATTTTATTTTCTCTGACAGTTAAATGAAACTAGATTTTTTTACAAATGTGTATTTTTGTCACTTTTCAAATGATGTTTTGACATTTTCCTTCATAAAAAATTTCAACTGCCTTGCAATAAATTATAGTACATTAGAGTTTGTCTTTATTATTTGAGTTGTTAGTTAAATATTTTTTGAACAGCGTTTTTCTTTGCACATATCAACGCATCAGTTTAAATCATGCTCGTGATTAACGAAACTGGCCCTGGCTATTATGTAAATTGGGGATTCAGTGCAAAAAAAAATTTTTATAAACATAAAATTATGCAATTTACTACAAATGATTTTTTTAACTGGAAATTAGAATCACATATATATATATATATAGATATATACATTATATTGATGTGATTTTAAATATTTTCTTTAATTCATCCTCAAACATTATTTTTATCTTTTCAACGTAATTTCCAAAGACCTTTGTATCGTTTTTTTGTTCATGAAAGTAATCAACTTTTTTCATTAGCCTACAATCCGTCTGGGGCCGCGTCAAGGGAAGTTATTTGCGAATGAGCGGTTAGTATAGTCTACGTACAACATAGCAGAGTATCAATTTAATCTATAAGTCACAAGATCATTGATTCTTCAGACAATGCCCTAAGAGAAAGTAAAAAATATATTATGCACGCAAACTTCTGTTGGAAGTTCCGTGCGGTCGCCTTTAAGAAACTCTCGATGGTCATATTGGGACTGGACAAGGCAATGGTATTCAAGTCTTCTGAGCACGCAATCAGTATTCGTAATACTAAAGTTTTTTTGTATTGTTTTATACGCTCAAATTCATCAGCTTGTAGATTTTGTATTATTTTGACACTTTAACACTAACGGGAAAAAGATTGAAAGATTCAATATGTTCCTACTATAAAACATAAATAGTAAGAAAATGAAAAGTTTGCTTTGCAAAGCTAGATGGTTTCAATTTGTAGATATGACTTTAGTAATATAACATTAAAAAAAATTTCAAAAAAAGTTTTTCAAAAAATGATTTTTCAATCGATTAATTTATTTCTGTTCGAAGGGTATGGTTGTATGAAATGTTTTAAAAATACTTTATTGCACCCACCCTACGTTAAAAAACGATGAGCTAATCACTATTTCTGTCTTAGCTTTACTTTTATCCTTCTTTCCCTACTTTCATTGGGGGAAAAGAGGTTGAGAAACTAAGTAACAATTGTGTAAAGATAAATTTCATAAGGATTCTACATTCTCCATATTGGGAGATGACATAGTAAAAACAAAGTGTTGTTAGTTACAACGTAAAACATCCAAAAATTTAGAAAAACGTTATAATTTATTGTTAGAGACCACTTTTACCTAATTGCTCTTTCATTCGATTGCATATTTGTAAGAGATATTAAACATTTTAATTAAAATCAATTAATTATCACTTATTCATCTGTAAATACCTATCATATTTATATTACCAATTGTTTTTTACACCCCATATAGTTTTACTCGGCTTAGTATGAATAGTCCTATATTGATTTTTTTCTTATCAAGTGATAATGCTTGTGATGATCGAAACGGGTGCTGATCATATTAAATACATTTGGAATAATTACAAAAGAATGTTTTATTTTTTCTACCAATTAATGATACTAAACACCTTAAAAAAATATCAATTAATTACACTATTAATTAAATAAGCATCAAGTTATTTTCAGTTAACATAAAAATATATGTTTTTATTTGTGATAGTAAAAATTGTCTTTTGGATCCTAAAATGACGATTTTGTTTTTAGTTGTCTAAAAATAGATAATAGTCGGTAGAATGAAAATATATTAGCATTTGTAATTACTAATTATAAGTTAGTTATCTGATGCTAAGAAGCTTAGCGGTTGAATGCTCCATGAAGTGAATTTTAAAAAATGGTCAAAAAATGAACTTGAATTTTCAGAATACAACGCTTTGCGTCATAGCGCAAAAGAAGAAATCATGAAACATAAAGAGAATCGTAAAAAAATTAAATTAGGGAAAAAATGGAAAATTAAAACAATGAAATAATTGAATTTTGACCCGAGGCTTCTACTGAGAAAAATAAATAAATACAAAACAGTCCGACCTGTTATGCATATACAAAGACGCCTTAAGCTCGATGAATTAAATTCTCTTTATTTCTCCAAAAGAAAAAGTTTCAAATTGCTCTTGGTTATAATGCCAAAGAGCCTGAATCATCAAAATAAATATGAAACCCGTTTACATTTATTCAAAGATTATTCGTAATGCATTTTGCATAAATAAGAATATAAAATGTTTTTTTTTCCTTTGTTTGAAAGCTCTTTTTTATAATGAACTTTAAGTACGCATGTATCAATTTTCTTTTTCAGGTTTCGAGCTCGTCTCAATGACAGATGAAAGAAAATTCTATATTAATTAAAATATATTTAAATTTACAACCAAATTTAAATCAATTTTAGCGATCACGCCTAGGGCATCCAATCCCGGGATCCCGTTCAATTTTCTGATCCCGAAATTCCAGGATTGATACGGCTGCGATCCCGGGATTTCGGGATTTAGACATTTTTGAGTAAGTCCCGAAAATTGACACTAGAGCTAAAAAAAACAACGAGGTTCTGTGTCAATCTGGGAAAAAGTATACTAAATCGAGGTTTTCAAATTCCTCGGTGAGCTAAAAAAAAATGATGTTCTGTAACAATTTGGTAAAAAGTATACCAAATCGAGTATGTCAAATTCCTCGGTGAGCTAAAAAAACGAAGTTTGGAGATAATCCGGGGAAAAAGTATATCGAATTGAAAATGAATCAATCTCGAAATCCTGGGATTGGATACCCTAATCGCGCCCTTTCGTCAGCAACGGTGGTAAGGGAATACAATTTTTCAAAACATTAACGATGAAAAAAACTCAAAGAACTTTAACGCTAACATGCCCTGGTACTTAAAGCTCCATAAATTTGATATCCAAAAAAAAATCGATTTTATTGATCGATAAAAGTGGCCAATCTTGTTAAAAAACCGGCCAACTTATTGAGAGCTAATCAGATAGCAGGAATTGAATACTATTCAGTATTTTGTGTGAAATTTTAACGTTTACTTTTAATAAGTTCACGTTTAGCGTCTGGGTTATCACAGTTAAGCTCTCGTAAAAAAAATGTTTAAAAGTAGTCAAACTTTTGGCTCTCGTGAAAAATAAAGTGAAACTGACTTGGCCGCGTTTGATACAGGACGCCTCAATTTTCAAATGTCAAGAGTTTATAAATCCTTCAATAAAACTCCCAAAAAGTTGTATTTACTTTAAAACTGTTTCGGTGTTTAAAAGTATGAAATAAAATTAGTTTCTATAATAAAACTTTCAAATACGCTCTTTTTATAAAACAAAACTTGAAAATACTTTTGCAAATTCAAAGATAAAGTTCGCACAAAGAGTTGACTATTCAACATAAAATCAATTCTTCAAGAGTGTAATAAATTATTCCCAAGCTGTGTGAACTTATCTACCACTTGTTCTTTTTGCAACGGTAATGGAATGAAGTTTGGAAACAATTTCAACGTAACAAATGAAAGTTTGTCGGTGTTAAATGCGTTTTATTTTAGCAAACGACTATCTGTACGTACAACGAAATTGAAGATATGCTTTGAAGGGGTTATCTTTCATCTAAAATATTTGAAATAGTTCAGTTTAAGAAATAAAAAAACACTAAAAGTATACTAATTGAGCTCTTTGACCGACTATGATCGACTTAAAGTTTCACAGTCGCTTAAAGGTGACCATATATAAAGGAACAAATGGTTTCAGAACATGTCCTGGAACACAAGACTCACATGTTGATGCTGTATCGTGGAACATTTCACGTGACCCAAGATAGGTTATATTCACGCTATGGGATCGAGCTCAAAGAGGAAACTCGGGGAACAAGCATGCGTGCACAGTTATAGACGAACTGTCAAAGTATATTTCGTCATGACTTCATACCACAGTTGTAATGTATTGTGTGGTACATCTAATTACAATTATATAAACCGAATAATACTTGCGAAGACGTAGTCAGTACTCGCCGACATTAACTCATCGGGCGTCATTTTAGGATCTTTTTTCGACTTTCAATTGTTTCCCTATGTGACAGCTGTCAAAATAAACCATAGACAATAATAAGTAATATTGGAATTATCTATTTTTTAAGTATAAATTGTCATCGTGGGTGATAAAATAATTGCATTTTCATTGTAGAAAGCTTATAAACATTAACAACTAATTTTACTCGCATTTTTTGCATCCAATAAAATCAAATAACGTTCGTTCGGATGTATCACTGACATGAATGACAACATCACCTCAACGAGTGACGTTTCTGAGACCCTTCGTGTGTTCAATAACATGTTCTGGAACAAAGTTTCTGAGACATTATGTGGATGTGAAAGGGACATGTCCCGGGATCTTTGTTCCTAAATGTATGGGCCTTATAAAACAGTCATAGTAGTCGCAACATCGTTGCCAAAATTATTTAAAGTATTTAAAATGGTGAATATTAGGGCATCCAATCCGAAATACCCGAGATCTTGACCAATTTAGCGATCACGTACTCTCGGAATCGTCTTAATATCTAAACGCTGTTCACACTGGAACTCAAATCTAAGAAAGATCAATCTCAGAAGCTTTGCCTTATCATCAATCAATGTATTTTAAAGATTCGGAAATTATCGAAAACTGTCCCGGATGGAATCCGCGTGACACAATAAGCACATTTAAGTCTAGCATTTGACTCCTTGTTCTGGTTGCATAATAAGTCTATGAACCTGGTATTGTTTTTTATTATGACATTAGTTTGTGAGTGTTACGGTACCCGGTACATTACATTCAAAAGAGACCTAGGATAAAGACAAACAGCCAATGGCTTTCGAGAAATATTTTTTTTGCTAATATTGATTTGAAACATTAAAATGCCAAGGAAAACGGTACCGAAATGCCGTTCCACCGCGTTACATGGTAAAAAAAAGGTTTGTTTATATATATTTATAGAGATTATTTAATTGTCTAGTTATATAAATCGATCTGTACACTATTAAGCAATATTTGTATGCTTCTAACGAACCCTTTTTTCTATTCCAATTTATCTCTAAATAATATGATAATAGCAGTATTTTAGTCGATAAATCATACAATTAAATAAATATCAGCACATTAAAATTGTACATACCAAATATTAAAACCAACCAGATTTGAATTATTCCAATCCAAGAACATCACTAATCAAGAATTGAAAGTTTATAATTGAGTGTTGGAACATATAAAGTGTAATATCGCGCATTGAGTACGCACATTTTTGATTGATTGCGACAAACTGTGTTTATATCGCTTTTTGTAAGTTTCAGCACACTAAAGTGCAAATTGCTGAGTCTTGAATAATTGCTCCTGGCACAATCTTAGCACAAACGTATAACATTCCAACGTAAAGTAGACGGAAGTTAGTACCAGACATGTGACGAGGTGGTTAGTAACATAATAGGATGAATCAAAAGTTGGCATTCTCCGATCAATCCCTTTATCACGTACCTGAACATATAAAAATCAAATAACAATAACTGCCTAAACCACAAAATACCAGTTTAAAATGTACTATTTATAAACGTTATTATTTTATTAATTCATTTTAAATTGTAAACTTCGTAGACAAATGTTTTCACAGTTACATTGAAAGCTTCATAAAAACCAATAACTGATGTGTCATTTGATTTTTGATATTGGCTGCAAATTTTTTCCATATCGTTTTCATTTTTTGTTGTTAACAAAAATTTTCAAAAAATTTTCAACTCAATTGGTTTGCGCGCAAAAAAAAGAAAATTGAAATTTTCCGACTGCTAAATATATTGAATCGAACAAAGGCAATTCGACTCATTGTTTTTGCAACACTTTTCTTCTTTTTTATTATTTTTATACTATCAGGGCTGACTGAAAACTTTGAAATTAAATTCGATATTTTTGAATGAGATATTTTCAGAAAATAAACACACCGCCTGTAACTTGATATATGATTTTTTTTATCATTATTCAAATAAAAGTATTTTTCATTTTTTATATTGCATTATATCAAAGTATTGCGTTTATATTATATTAACTTGAAAATTAGGACATGGTTCTTAGAAAAATAAATCTTATTTACTACTAGCCGGTTCCCAGCAAGCGTTGCAATGCCATTCAAATAAAGAAAGTGTTTTTGTTTTTATTGTGTTTATTGAAGTGCACGTTTTCTTTTTCTTTCTTTTTGACGATTGACGTTTGCTGCCGATTTTCTATGGTACGACACACGCCCTACCTATCGTAAGTTAATTTTACTATAACCTTCGCGCAATCATGCGTTGTCAAAATGAACCGTATGGCAGACATACGGACATAGATTTTTAAATAAAAGAGCTACTGTAAGTTTATTTTACTATGCTTATAACCTTCTCGGAAGTGCAAGCAAAAAGTCTGTCTAAGTTTTATTGCAATCGGGTAAGCGGTGAGGCAACCCGTAAAGTACGAAGAAACAAGCATTCATTTGAATATATTAGAAAATAAATGATGAAAATCTGTAGTAAACTTTTTGTAGAATAAGTATGGTTTACATACTCAACTGAGATGTTTTTAAAATACAGTAATACCCCGCTTTAAGCGAGGGATACGTTCCGAAAAAAATCGAGGTAACTGAAATTCGCGTATATCGAGGTTTATGATTAAACATAGTCAAAATTTAATACAAAAAAATACAAATCATTTTAATCAATCACTTTAATTCTAAGAACACTTTATGCAATACATACTCTTATTTTTTACGGAAAAATACATCTATTGTCTTTTGGGTAGCGTTTTGTTCACGTTCTTGTAAAATACGTTCATAACACCCAACACTGTTTTTAATTGTTTGACACACGGTCAAGACACGGTCATCATTATAGTTTATACTCTGCAATATGTCCAAACCTGAATAAATTTTTGAATGTGTATTTTGTATTTCCCCTGAAGATAAAACTTTCTCTTCTACCTGTTCTTCCTCATCGTAGATAGGATTATTCTGTAACTCGATCAAATCTTCATTGCTGATAGGATCGTCGTGCGTTGCTACAAGTTCTACGAGATCTTCTACCGTGACATCTTCAAGTTCAGACCCCTCAATCATTGCAGCAATGTCTTCAAGCACTTGTCTCTGCATCTGGACAATTCTTCTAGGTGCTTCCACTACATCTTGCCAAAGATTACGCCACACCCTATTCATACAACTCATTTTAACTTCCTTCCAAGCCTCTTCTATGTTGTGAATAGACTTCATAATGTTGTATGACTTCCACCACTCTCGCATAGACTGTCTTCCTTCCCCGTCAGTTTCATGAATTAGTTGGCTAAAAGTGCGGCGATGGTAATAAGCTTTGAAGTTTGCTTTTGCTCCCTGGTCCATAGGTTGTAATATTGACGTAGTGTTTGGTGGAAGGAACTTTACGTACACTTTTAAGTCTCTGGGCGTAAGTCTGCGAGGCATTTGAGCGCGAAATTTGAAATTCGCGTTATAGTGAAACCGCGCTTAACGGGGTCGCGCTAAGCGGGGTATTACTGTATTATTTAGTTTGATTTTATATTCATGAATGTTTGTAAATAAGTCACTTAACAACTTTTCATAATTATAGTTGTCCCTGCAGACCGTTTTACTTACATTTAAGGTCTTGGATGCTTTTTGATACCAAATGATAACGATTAATGCTAATGAGGTTAATCGACCGTTCGTTATTTTGACGGGTATAAAATACGCATACATGTAAAACATAATGCCGGCCTCTGATTTCAATCCCTACAAAGGCCTCGCCTCAAGAATAACATTGGCTTAACACCTTTAGTGTCTACTTTAATGTTTGAATTTATAATAATAAAAACATTATATTTAATTCGATTGATAACTATCTATCTTGGTATACATTCCCAATCATCGAATCTGTATTTTATATTTTACCATTTTTAATATAAAATTAGGTTTTTAAAAATTGAATTCAAATTTTAAAAATAAAAATAAATTCGAATGCCATTGAATGGAGAATTTAAAAACGGTTGAAGCAAAGTCATTGTTTGCCATGAGAAATATTAACAAACTTAATTTAATGTTTTTCATAAACATTCAAAAAACAAAAACCTTTATTTTGTTATGTATAATTTAAGAATTGGAATCAAATTGCAATGTTTGCAAGTGCTTCTCAAATGGATGAAACACGTTTAAAACTGTGTAATAAAACAAGTGGAAAAAAATTATCATTTTTTTTATTTTTTTTCTTCTGGGCCGAACTAAAAAAATATTAATTTACCCGATTTTATAGACGTTGTCAAAACATTATTCTAACTTTATTTTTTTTTCTAAAACCAATATTTTTTTGCTGGTCATTTGACACGTAAAGGTTTTCAATGAATTGATTAGAGAGACATAGATGATGAGTAATTCATTTCTTAAACATTTTTTAGTTAGCTACTTTTTAAACATGTAAATAATATTTCCAAATACTGTGACGCCTAAAATCTATAATTTAGAAGAAAAAAAATGCTTGGCGCACTGAAAGAGTTATCAAAAAGCATAACCCTTAAGGTTTACCTACCTTTTAAAGAGCACGCAACATTAATGATTAGGGTGGGTTTCTTATTTCTACTAAAGAGTTCATAAATAATAACCGACGTTTTGGTATCCCCTACGTCTTTTTCCAAAATCTTTCTGATATTTTATTATTGTCTTCTTCAGTGGTCGAAATGTAAATCCACCCATCGATTGATGTAAAGTTTAATAAAAAAGAAAAAAAACCATTGATATTGCTTAACTTTCTGTTGATTTTTTCCCCTAGAGTTAAGTCAGTCGCTATAGCCAATCGGTTATAATTTTGGGATTTTGTTCTACAAAACTGCATGGTAAGAGATTATTTCACATACTTTAATACTGGTAGATTTTTTTGATACTTTCATTATAATGACTACTGATTTCTTAACTATATTTTTATTTATATACAACATGACAGCTCACTTTAACCCTCCAGAGACGAGAGCTTTTTTCCGATAAAAAAAATATTTTCTAAGCTATATTGAAGTCACGGATAACTTTTATTCCTATCCAAAAGTCGTTGTATAGAAACTCCGCATGACTATATGGTCATGCTCATCCTTTTATTACCGTGTTATATTGAGTACGGACAGTAGTAAGGACAAAAGTGACCGTATGGGCTTGCAAACATTCGGGGTTGAAATATAGCTAAACGTGATTTTTTTAAAATATTTACAATTTGACATCTTTAGATCAACATAATTTCAATACAAATATATTAGCAGAATATTTGTAAAAAATTTGATGTTTTTATAAAAAAATATCTAACAGTTTCAAAAAGTAAATTAAAAAAAACGGAAATTCAAAAAATCACATGTGCTTTTAGAGACCGTTCCTGTTCCCACGGCTGATGACTAACTGTAGTCCGTACCCTTCTTCACCAAATATGAGCGAAAGCAACGATATTCAGGTAGAAAAAGTATGAATAGTGGGATCAATAGACAACGGTGTTTTGTGTGACCATATGGTGACGCTCGTCCTTGGAGGGTTTTAAACATGTTTTCATAAAACATTAAAGTTCCTGTTTCTTATTAGGAATTTGAAAAATGTTACAAAAGCAACTATACGATTATATCTTGGCTGATGGCAAAAGTTAGAACTAAGTTTTTATTTGTAGTACTGTAGAATTAAATATGATAGGCCATTTCAAGGGTCTAATATCAATTTGTATGAATAAATGTTAAGTGATTCTTAAAGTTCAACAGTTGTGTAAAATCAGTGAATCTAAAAAAGATTTCATTATTCCAATCAATAACGATGCAGATTGTGTGGCATGACAGATAAATTAGTATGACAATATCTTGTGATACTGGCGCCCTCTCCTAACGGACAACTAATAACTGTCGATTTAAATTGGCATGTTTTTCCACAGGCATTTGCAAACTTTGGCTAAAGTAATTAAGTATTGAAACATTTATTTTGATTTTGCTTCAGCAGTAAAAATATTAATTTCTGTCTGAATTTTGTGTCCCCCGTAACAAATTGTAAATTCAAAAGCCTTACATTTGGAATGAAAGAAGTCAAGATTATTCTTATCGCACAAATAAAGCAACGATCCATTCCGAGCACTGGCTCTAGCATGTATATTTAATAAGAAAAAGATTTCGGCTTGATTTTCCTCAAAGTAAAATGTCCAACTTTATAAAGCTCGAAAGCATAAGGGTTGTCAAATTAATCTGAAAAACTTACAGACTACTTATCGAAGGGAGCTTTTGAAACTTTGGCATTGTTAAGTTAGCGGAGTATGTTTGCTTTATATTTAATAAATATCATAAATAATAATATTATATATGGCCTTTGGCGTAGACAGTTTTGTTATTTTGGAAATGAACCTGCTCATTTAGTAAGGGCTGTGGGATATAACTTAATGGGGGCAATACATTATCAATCCATTTGCATCGTTTTAATAATGATATAATATCTTTTCCAAAGTAGTAAATAATTTAGAAACTTTTATCGCTGTATACCGGTTATCGATTTTAATAAATATCGATTAGGTGTGCATCACACAGTTTTTAAAATTACAGTTGTACAGATTTTTAATGTATTTTATTATTTACCAAGACAAGGTGAAGATTTCTTCAAAGACTATTTAAATAAAATAAACTTTCGGTGTAATGTTTTACAAAGAGCTTTTAAGCATTCACAAAAATCTAAATTATGATAATAAAATCGTATTAATAGCGTTGAGAAAACTAAGACTTATGTATGATTTTAAATAAAATTACAATTAATTTGTGTATTTCTTTGAGTAGTTAATAATTATTAAATCAAAAGGCATGTTGTTGAATCAATAAATCACGATTTAACTGACTCAATAATATTTAACTACTTAATCGAATATAATGCCATCTTGCGATCAAATATGATTGATAAGTTCATTTTTCTTCACCATAAAAAAATATTTAAATTATCATAAATGTTTATCAGAAGTGAAAAGTAGCGCTTTTCTAAGATGAAAAATATACTATTACACCACTAAAAATACTGATCACTGATTGATTCTTTTTAATCATGTCATATTATTCATTTAAAAATGTGAGCTTAAACAACGATAGTGGTAATATAAAATACGTTCCACAAAGTTACCGCCGAATTCATCTAAAATATTACCAATAATGGTCTTTAGCCGAGTTTGAACAATGTTCAAAGTAAATTTTAATACACAACTATTTTTTGATATATGCTATTTTTTTGATACATGCATTTAGAATTTTTCGACATACTTATCTCAAAAACATCAAATATGAATATTATGCGTTTTGATACTAAGACCCTCATTAATAACATGAGAATTAGAATCAATTATAAGTTTATTTGTAAACCATGCGATATTCTGTCAGATGATGCTTTTGTCACAACCCGTAACAAATTAAATGGAGTAACTTTAATAAATGTAATTATATATATCGACTGTGGAAAGGAAAAAGTACGTAACCCACAGTTTTTTCAAAACACCTTTTTTTCGATAATCACAATGTATCAAACTTGATACACGTTCTATCAAAAGGATGTTAGCTGAAAATGCCGAATTAGTATCAAAATTTAGTTTTTAAGTTTGAAAAAGATGACCTTGTGAAAAGTTAAAACCAAGAAAAAAGACTGAAATAAAGGTTTTTCCTAAACAATGTCTTGGATAAATATTAGATTATTTCAATAAACACCAGTTAAGAAGTCTCCGTGCACTTCAAGGTTGTGTATAATTCATAATTTGCACATGGCCCAAAATCATCAAAACACGTTTTTTGCGCCTCCTGTAAACATTGATATATGTGGGTTACGTCCTTTTTCCTTTCCACAGTCGATATATATATATTTAATTAACATTAGTTTGTCTGACGATGCTTCGAAAGAAGCGAAATACTTGTAACAATTCGTTACACAATATTTTAATTCATGTTATACGAGGATAAACTTTTTTATGAAATATGCTCAAGCATGTAAATTTTTCAATGTTACATAACAAATTTTGAAGCACACGATAAACGTCTAGCACGTTTTTTATGCTGATATCTGAAATAATTTCTCTAAAAAAACATTGCGTATTTTTACAACTTGAACTGTTTGTGTATTACAAAAATATTTGAACAATATTCTTCAGATAACATATTCCCATATTCTAACAATATTTTACTAGAAATGTTTCGCAGCAAAAGTCATTTTCATATCTCACTGAGGGGAGGCTGTATATGGGAAGTTTCCGCTGTATCTTGTACAAACATGAGACAGTTTTCATTCGGAGCTTTCAATACAGCCTGCCTCAGTTGTAAATTTTCATTGAATTTCTTTCAAATAATACTAGTATAGCCTTGGCATATGTAAATATGATTCCTACAAACCCTCATGCCAATATTGGTTAACTTATATCAAAGAGCATTCGAATGACTTTCAACCAGATATCTTAAATGAAAAATATTATAGCAATATCAGTAGTAAATATTTTTTTATACTTAACACACAATTGAAGTGAAGTGCCAAGTTCTGTTAGAAAAAAAAGTTAGATGCGTTGTTATATTCTACACGTCTTAAAGTACCGTCAAAGTGAAGTAACCTCAGTTAATACACGTTTCAATAGTGATATCTCTGTAAAATAAAAATATGCAATCCACCAAAACACCAAATAAAGTGTTGTCCAAGAAAAAGTTTACCATATTACTAGTTGGCTTACTTCACCTCTCGAGGGCCCATATATAGAAGTAGGAGTTGAAAGCTATTTCACCGTACTCCCTGCCTTTTTTAGATCTACATATGTACGTATATTTAAATTTATAAATATATATTAACTTAATAAAAACACAATATTCCTGTGTTCTTTATTCAACTTTAATTTAAATTTCAGGACCGGTTTCGCTCATTGCGAGCATTGTCAACTGATAAGAAATATAATTAAACAGAGCTATTTATGCAAAAATAAATTGAAAAGAAAATGTTTAAACAACAATTGATATTGAAAAGAAGTTACAAATTACACTATAAGTGATTCTATAATTAGATAAAATTAAAATCATCAAAGATCAATAAATTTCAAGTGGTGACTGATAGTAATTACAAACATAATTTGGGATTTTTCGACAAAGTGATACGACATGCTTCATAACTAAATGCCATTTTACAATGAATAAAATGAAAGTTTTAAAAACCCGTAATAAAATATTTTTTATAAATGTTGGACGCACAACCATGCAGGATAAAAAAATCGATACCGCCGACCGTTCAACAAGAGGCACTATTTTCTGAATAGGAAAATTGAAAAAATATACCCTTGGATTAGAATTTCCCTCTTAAATTCGTGTTCCCTCTATTTAGTAAACGAAAATAACCACCACTTTCGAACGGATGTCGCTATTTACCATAGAACTTACGCCAACCCTCCCGCCCCAAGGATCGTAACCTCACTATGGGTCCCCGTAGCCGCAGGACCGCACAAGATTTTAAGTATTCATTGTGCGCCCGCACTTGTCGCGCATAAAAACATATCACGTTCTGCAGGGGCGTTCTGGAGCCGTGGTCCGGCCTCCGGGGGAGCTTTTTCGCACTTTCAGGCTTGACTTGTTGGAAATGTGTGCTCGATGAATTCTGTCACGAATAATTGCGCACCCGGCACTTCTTCGGGCAAAATGTGTATGTGCCTACATTGTCCGCCTCTAAATTAATCATACTATATTATATGAATTGGATTTTTAATTAAAGTAACTGTACGCTGACCATTGAAAACTTGTGGCAAGATAAAGCAGTATTGATTTTTTACCAACTGATTCCGACTTACAACTTCAAATTTCAACTGAGAATTTTTTTACGTCCTTCTTCGGCTTGTATTAAAAACTTTTATTTATAAAAATTCAAAACTGTTGCCATAAATTAAAGACACAATTTGATTAATATTTAAAAATTCTCTGACACAGTTGCTAAGAATTATATAAACATTAGACTTGTGGGTCTTATGGCGGAACGGTTGGCGTTGTGGGCTTCCGTGCCGGACTTTACGGGTTCAAGTCCCAGTATCAACAGCATTTTCCGATCGATTTATCGATTTCTGTTCGAAGGCATGGATGCTTGTGATGTCTGAAAATTCCCTCCCACCCTTTCCGATCCTTTACTAATTGGATGCAGCGAGAGCGATCAGCTAACCACTAGTCCTGTCCTAGCCTTATTCTTCTATCCCTACTACTCTCTTTGCATAAGAGAGGTTGAGTGACTAAGTAACAGACATTTCTCGTAGAAAAAAAATCTATTGAGATACCTCCATTAGGAGGCCATATGCTCCACATTGGGAGCGGAAATTTAACGTATCCCTCGTGTAAAAGACGATTAAGAGTACCTAAAATTTTGTTTTTCTTTGCGGCCCGAACCCATCATAAGATAAAAGTTGTGCAAGTCTGGTTTATAACGTTGAAGCGAATATTTAATGTACTCGACCAAAAAACTTTAATGGTTTCAGAATGTTTTATATAATATTATATATACATCTTTAAAAGGTAATTTTTAAACTTCTTTGATTATAAATAAATATACAAAACAGTATAAAAATCTTTTTTAAAATACAAACACAATTTTAAAATTTTCAATACTTATTTTCTTTATAACATTCAAAAGGGTGTACGTTTATTATATTATGTGTATGTATTATAAAATACTGCAAAAAATACGCGTTCACTGGTGAAAGCATGGCAAGACTGAAACTGTTTTTTGCAGTTTTGAAACAAGATTTTTGAAGAAAGGTCTGTTAAAATAAACATATGAAATCTTACGACTTTGAACATTATTCAATTTTCTTTAAAACAACAGACATCTTCTCAAGCCTAGGAAAACCTTTTCAATAGTTTTACTCAACGATAAGTTCAAGTTTTTAAGTGAATCTAAAAATACCTTAGAAACAATTTCGTTTTTATACTTACTGTCTACTCGTCAAAGTTTACACTTAATGGTAGCATAGAACAAAATAGGATTGAAATAATACAGGTGACCTAACACAGGAGTGGGCTCGAAAGGGCTTGCGCGAGCCACTTGTTAATTCAATAAAAAAAAATCTCAGAACAAATTAGTATATAACTGCAATTTCTGACTTATATATTATCTACGACAGTCTCATTATATACAGGAGAACATTTTTGGCCATAATTTTCATATAAATTTCACATTGTTACATATCGACTGCGGAAAGGAAAAGGGACGTAACCCACAGTTTTTTTTGATAATCACAACGTATCAAACTTGATGCACGTTCTATCAAAAGGATGCAAGCTGCAAATGCCAAATTAGAATCTAAATTTAGCTTTTAAGTTTGAAAAAGATGACCTTGTAAAAAATTAAAACCAAGAAAAAAAAAATAAACACTTTTTCCTAGACAATTTCTTTAATTAATATAAGATTATGTCAATTAAACACCAGTTTATAATAATTATAATTCATAATTTTCATATGTCACAAAATCATCAAAACACGTTTTCAGCGCCTCCTGTAAAATTTGACACGTGTGGGTTACGTCCATAGTCGATATTATAAGTGTATAAAATAAGAATCGATTGCTTATTTAAGTATTACAAAGGAGTGAAAAAATCACTACTCAAAAAGTCAGATATATATATATATATACACCCTAAAATAGAGAATATATGTATCTCTTCTGTATTTTTTCCACTATAAGGGTATATTTCGAACCTATCGAGCATACCACTATTTGAACATTTACCCACTACTTACTAGACTACTAAGAGCAACGATTGTATTACGTTATTATTTCTTTCAATGGGTAAACGAAAAACTGTCGAAGCCTTCAATATAGTTTTTTATTCGTAATTCAAATGTGTTCAAATATACACAAATCATTTTGATACAGTACATTGTTATCAGAAAATAAATATTTCATTTAAATTTTATTGTAGTAAACATTCTATATCACAAATAAAATACGTAGAAACTTCCACCGAGTATACATTTCTGTATAAATAAAAATATATCCTTTTGAAAAAAAAACTCTATGGCATTTTTGTCGTCAGTATATATTTATATATGTACACAAGGTTGTATAAATTCTCGATTCGGTCTCATCATTTTGGCGGTCATAAGTTCCTATGAAATGGCATACAAACCCCTGTCACCGAAAAAGCGTTGGCAACACTTCGTCAATTGATTGACTCAAGTTGTCGTATATCAAAGTAAAGAATTACTTGCCTGAGTCATGAAGTGAAGTTACTTGAAGCAATTGATATAATTATAAAATTGTTTTATAAGCGGAAGCTATTTTTAATCAATGTCCACTCCTAATGAAGATATCTCAACAAAAGTTTGTCTACAAGAACCGTTTGTGACTCAGTTGGTTAACCTCTCTTTGTTTTGAAGAGAGAATGGATATAAATGATTGGTTGAAGACAGGACTAGTGGTAAGCTTAATACTCATGCCTTGTTATTTTAGGATTGGATTTTGTTGACAACACAAGCATCCATGACTTCGAAAATAAATCGATAAAAAAATGCTGTTCTTTATATAACATCCGCCACGGAATTTAGCGACGTTGTCCATTGCGCTACGCACCCGACATACAGTTATAGGAAGGAGATTTTTTTTAATTTGGCAATAGTATACGAGTTGAGAAACTCATGGGACACCAACACAATGATACATTTCACCTTCATTTTTTTATAGTTATTTGATTAGCAACAAAAAATAAAAAAAAATAGAAAAGGCTAATTAAATAAAATTGGAACAACTATAATTATCTTAATAATTAGGTAATAATTAACTATTAATTAATGCGGTAATAGCTGTGGCCCAGTTGGTTAGAGTTTGCTCTACCGATCACGCAGGTCTGAGTTTGATTCCCGGTAGGATCACAGTGAATTTGAGAATTATTTAATTCAAAGTTGTGAAATGTGTGTTTGTGATGTTAGTTCACATTATTTCGTCTCCTCTCATCCTTTTAACCCTTTAATAACTAGGTATAGCAACAGCGATTAGTTAACCACTAGTCCTGTTCTAGCCGTATCCTTCTTTAACTACTACCCACTTTAAAAAAAGTGAGGTTGAGCGACTGAGTAACAGTTCTCGTAGAAAAAACTTCTGTTGAGATACCTCTATTAGAATGCCATATTCTCCATGCTGGGAGAAGACGTGGATAAAAAAATATATTTAATTAGGAATTAAATTGTGAGGAGCAGGAGAGATAAACTTTTTATCAGTTTATGATTATGACACATTTTTAATGGCTGCATTTTGTCGGAAATATTAAAGTAGCTATTTTGATTTTTTTCGCCCTATACAAATTAGCCATATTTTTATGTTTTTTTTTAACTTTTATTATAACACTGGTATTAGTTGTATCGTCTCAAATTGTTCAACTTGATTCAATCGACCGGCGTAATGTAAGCACAATAAACTCACGCAGAGCTTCTGAAAGCTACATCGAATAACTTATTCGAAACGCAAAACGTTATTAAGTTGAAAAGAAAATACGGAAAAGTAAACAAATCAGTGTCAAATTTTTATTTATTTCACGCGAAATTTTCTCAAGAGGCGTTTGATTTTGTGTGTGTATAAAAGTCGCGGTCTTATTATTTGTGAAGAGTTTTTTTTGTTGTTTTTTTTTTGATCGATGAATAATTTTAAAAGCCATTAATAGTGGGAAGTATTTTTTTGTCGTGAGACATTATTCGCGGGAGATATTCACCAGACCGTTAAGACGCTTTTTCTTTTAACAATTTTCTTTGGTCGTTTTACTGCCTACGAGGGAATTTATTTTTTTTAAATAGTTTGTACAAAAAAAATATTTTTTATAGAAAATCTTTTAAAATATAATGAAAACTGAAAGTCACTATTTTATTCATAAATCACGACCTGTGTCTCTAGGTGAAGAGAGAGTTTGTATTTTTAATAAATATTTAAATTCAGATTAAGCTTAGTTTCTTTAATAAAATTATAATACTTCGAAGTATTTTTCGGATATTTACCATGGACGAATAAAATAAATTAACTGCGTCAGCATGTTATTGACATTACAGTTAAATTTTATTGGAATTGAATACTTAGGATTACTTAGATCAACTGGGATGTTTTGAAAATTTCATTAAGCTTGTCTGTATCAACTACAAGAATATTTTTTAATAATTCACTTTAAAAAATACTAAAATATAGATGTCACTGAAGACCATTGCACTTAATTTTTCATAAAATTTTCAACAGTAAATAGTTTTTTTGTTTGAGATTTATCAATGTATTGTAAGAAATTAAGAGCTTGCTGTTTGAGCATTGTCTTAAGTAAACTAGTAATTAGTGAAATAGTGTCATAATAAATGTTTTTATCAATTAGAGCATCCAATCCCGAACCTTATTTGTGATCCCGAGATCGAACATTCAACATAAAATCGTGTATACAATGGGATTCGGGGTTGACTGAGTTTTACTCGGCGATTTCGATTTTAATTTCTCAAACCTTTCTTTTCAGCTCTTCTCATAATTTCTAATCCAAAATCCCATGAATTTAAAAAAATCTCAAAATAAAACGACGTAAGACCATTTTTTTAGCTTTCCAAGGATTTTCAATTTGAAAAACCCAGAAATTTTCGGAATTCCTAAAATATACCAAAATTTTGAACATTCTTTTTTATTAATTTTTACCCGTCAGTCAACTTTCTCTAATCTGTTTATATTTGTATAATATTTGAAAATAAATCAATTATTAAATATTCTAATCAATGGGTGTCACTGTAGGCTAGGACCTCTAATCTCGGGATCCTGGCCAATTTGGCCATTCCGTAACCTGGGATAGTTTCAGTACCAATCTTGAGATTTTGGAATTTTCTTAGTCACCGGCAGCATACGTAACTTTTTTAAGTGATTGAGCTAAAAAAGTGTTTTCGAGTTAAAAATATTTTTTGAATCTGTCAATTTGTCACTTTTTTCGCTAGTGATCAATCGCACGATCCTGAAAGCCCAGATCCCGAAACAATTGTGAAACTCGAAATCGCGGGATCAAAAAAATGTTACATGATTATATGCTCTACTGTAAGCTGTATTCACTAACTCGTAAGCATTAAGCTTTTTTTTTAATATGTAAAATAATCTTGACAACAACGTGACTGATAATTACAGCGGCTGTCAAGATGTACGAAATTAATTATGGCATATTATTTTAACTAAGTCAAGAGATTCGCGTAGTTCCTCGGAGTGTTTATCCGCAAACGCCAAGCTTCGCTCATAAATCATTAATTACAGTTGCCTATCATTCAAATGCCGCAAAGTTAACATTCATCATTCTGCCCTTAGCGCACACCTAAACCCTTCGAGACTTTATCTCTTTGCTTACCTATCTACCCGCCTACCCCGCCGCAATTTACCTTTTTTGGTAATACCCCATAAAAATAATTCCAAACGTTACCACCTCACCGAAAATGGCGGCTTAGTACCCTTTTGCGGGTATCTATGAATAAATGGAAAATTATTCCAAATGGTTATTATCATTTCAATTTTAATTTAATTGTACGGCATATTTTTTAATACGTAACTTGTTTATTCATGGTGTGAAAATTTTTAGCTTAAAAGAATGGTCGATTTTAAACGTTAATGGATCAAAGTGATAGTTTACTAAAAAAAAGTACACTCAACTCTTTTTAAGGCTTGTTTTTTATACAAAGTTTCAAAATACTACGAAACACTACAAAGAAAGATTATTTTATTTTTACTAAAGTGCGGTTTCTAGAATCAAAAATAAACAACTAAATGTTTTTTTAGACAAAAGGATTGGATTCTAACACATTAAACATTTCAAGGCATTTTTAGCGATTTACTTCCAACCCTTCATAAATGTGCGCGTATGTTATCAAGAAGCGATGAATATTAGTATTTTATTTCTTAAAAAAAATAATATGTATTAATACAATTTTGAAGATTTTTAAGTATACTTTATTTGCTTAATTTCTATGCTACAGCGTTGATTTTTTTATACATTAAGTTATATACATTGTGATAAATCTTTCCACGATATTCTAAAAATATAGTGCTACAAAATCGATAAGTTAACTACTAACACTGTTTTTTTCCTATACTTGTAACCATACTTTTAAAATACATGTTGAGCACATCAGAAACAAGCAGCTCTCATAGAATAACTGCTGTTGAGATAAGTTCATTTAAGAGTCTACATTAGAAAGCAATACTACTAATTAACACAATTCTGGTGGTTTCGATCATCTGAACTTAATATAATTACTATATTCATTCCAATTTCAATTCTTTTAATATTAAAATAACCACCCTTTTGTAATTTTTCCACATTTATTCAATACGATCAGACACGGCATCGCTCATGGTGACTATGTTCAATTGATCATGAGCAAACCGGTCCCGATCATAAGAAATAGTGTTTTATTTATTGAATACAATGCCTTTCCACTGTATTTACAGTGAACACCTTAAAACTTTATTTTTCCTCTAAAGCCACTTTCTATCAAGGTTGTGAGTTGTGACATTGTTATATATAATAATATATCATTCGAAAAAAATACTTTGAAAGCTTTTTCGATTTCGTTCACTTGAGTATAAGCTGTCAATATTGTTTCTATTTTTCTTCTTGGACCATTTTTGCAAAGCATAATATATCATCATCACCAAATTATTATATCATTATACTGTTATAAGCTTTGAGTCGGAAAGCTTGTATATTCCAAAATACAGAAATTTTAGATTCAAAAATCATTTCAAAAGTTATTCTTTCATGTGTATACACATACAGTACACAAAGAACTCAACAAAAGAGAGTCGTTTTCATGATGCTAAGTTCGTTCTTAAATAGTTTATTAATTTTAGACGAACCATAAAATCTACGGTGGGTCGTCGAGCAGAACTGCTGTCGGTCTAAAACTATTCTCAGGCATTGTCTCGTCATAGTTGTAAAGATAAGAGATCGTTGTGTTGTAATGTTTTCCTACCTCGCTGTGAAACTTTTGAGATATTCCACGAACAAAATCGCGGGTGGTAGGTATTTTCAAGTCTCTGTGAAGCAGCGAGTTTCATATCTGTCTCAGTGATTGTATTCAATACGATATTCTTGTGAGAATACAACTCAGAAATATTGTTTTGTTGAGAATACTTCTAGAACTACTAAATATTTCAATCAAACCAATTTTGGCTCGCCTATAGGCTAAAAACCGCTGTTCTAGATCCCTATTCACGCGAAAATAGCCCAGCAGGTGTCTCTGCGAACTGAAATTTTGTCATGGTCTGATTGATTTAAAATTAATTACAAATTCCGTTGTTCATCATGTATGTAATATAGAATAATTGTATCATGCCTTGCTGCCAATCAAGTAATATATTATGTTTATAGTTTACGTCAAATTATGATTATCTTATAATAATTCTATTAAATACCACGCATCTATAATATATATATCTATAATCTTTGGGTATTTTTAATACAAGCGTAATTAATATATGTAGACTTTTATTCAAGATATTTTTAATACTTTGTGATTTCGATTAAAGCAATTGTTTTAGTTTACCTTTCGGTAAAATAATAATACTTTCTTTTAATTTTATTATCCTTTTTCAATCAATATAAAAAGATGAAAGACATAGAGATAAAATAGGTACAATTTTTTG
The DNA here is from genome assembly GCA_030503985.1 of Himalopsyche tibetana. Lineage (NCBI taxonomy): Eukaryota > Metazoa > Arthropoda > Insecta > Trichoptera > Rhyacophilidae > Himalopsyche > Himalopsyche tibetana. The sequence goes on along the minus strand of JAPJYX010000052.1, from coordinate 5,407,150 downwards.
AATGAAATCAAACTTAAACGAAATGTAAGATTTACTGTTAAAAACATAACCTGCAATTTGCAATGGTGCAGTAAAATAAAAAAAAAATGTCGAATTCAATTAAAAAATATATTCTACAAATTAAAGAAGTATATATACCTCAAGTGACTTCTAGAGGGAATATTATAGTTCTTTTATAAAATCAAATGCAAGATTAACGGTGTTAAAAGTTATACAAAGACTAGATATGGATCCAGCTAAAGTTCATATGTATTTAAGAATGTTGGAAAACCTTTTATATTTTTACCTCTTTAAAGTTACGCGCAAAATACGTAATAGACTTATGAGACAACCTTATATATTTTACCAACCGTAAAAACTATATATCATGTTTTTTTGAATTAAAAAAACGAAGCTTCGTGAAAGCTTTAAGCTTATCGGTTGTTATAATCTTAATATACCCATATTTCTCTTATACATTTCCAAAAAAAAAACTTTTTGGCTACTGAGTTTTTGTTAATAAACATTTATGTCAAAAAAACTATGTTCATCAAAAAATAAATATTGTCTTATATAATATATATCCACAGAAATTGTAGGAATATAAAGAATGGGCTATGGTAAGACTAGATATTTATTATTTGCTCTCGTTACACCGGTTTTTTTTAATAGCAATAGAGAGAGGGAATTTCAAGACATCACAAACACGATTGAAAAACCTCGAACCTGTAAGATCCGCTAAGGAACCCAATGACGTTGACCACTGCACCATGGACCTGACGAGTAATTATAGCTCTGCAACTAAACTAAGATTATTTCAAAAACAATATATATTTACAACACTGTCAGAGTTGATAACTTATCTCCGAAAGGGGGAAATTATTATTTCACCGTTGGCAAAGGGAGACAGTAAGTTTTAATTAAATTCCCGCGACAAAGAAAGTGACAAAGTATTTTAAAATGATTATTAAGTGGGCGCTTCGGGCGAAATATGTTCTAGCGCCGCGCCTGGCAAACATTATAATTTATAAAATTAATTATAAATCCTTAGCAAGGATTCGACTTTTTGATCTATGTTAAACAGGTACCCTGTTATTTTAATTTGTATTACTTCAAAATAATCAGGTACACACGGAAGGATTACAACTTTTATAAACCGTATTCGCTTCTGATATTATTCATATCGATGACTTAGTTCCATAGGGCTGCAACTAGAAATTGGTAGTTTTAAAATATGACTAGCCAAAGATTTGAAGCATCTAAACCAGTGATGCACAAACCGCGGCCCGCGGGCCGCATGCGGCCCTTTTTAATTTTGTGGCGGCCCATCAATCTTTTTCTCTTCATATTTTTTTACGTAATACATTTATTTAATAAATTTAAGCAAACTTTTGTTCAATGAAGGAGAATAAATCGGTTCATAGAAACAGGCCCTCAAATATTATGTCAGATTAAAAGAAAATAGTTTTAAAATTAACAAAGACCAAGATTGCATTAACTTTTTAATTAAATATAAATGAAACATAAATATTTCACAATGCAACGATTTTTAATGAGCATGTACTCATAATACTTTTTTTGCATGGCGTATTTATTTTCACGTTCTCTAAATAACACGGCCATAATAATGTAATGAAACCTATCAATCATTTATATATATTCACTTAATCTTTTTTACACGGTTTTTTTGTAAAGCTGTTTAACATGGAACGTACATATGCTCCGTATAAAAAGGACTGAGCGTACATTTTTTTTTCTTTGCGGCCCGAACCCACGAAAATTTGTTTTATGCGGCCCGCTAGAAGGTAAAGGTTGTGCATCACTGATCTTAACTGAGTTGTAGAAAAGTGATAATTTTTATTTGTTTCATCTTGTTAGTCAATTATTAGGCCACTTATCTCATTTAAATTCAAATGTTTTGCATCCTTGACAGAACCATAACACGATATTTTGAGTTGTATCTATACGGAACAGATTTTTTTTATTATTCTTTATATCCATACTACAAAAATCTGCCTATTGGGAGAAAACTAGAATTTTTTATAGTTGTACTGTTGTGGAACTGCAGAAGAGAGGTATGCGAATATAACTCAAAACATAAAAAAAAACTTGACAAAAAGCAGCATCTCAACATATGTATGTTTTTTTAACGAGAATTATTTTTTTGTTTACCTTTTTGATGGCTAGAGTATGATAAGATGATATTTTATTCAACAACATTTAGTCTCTATGTGGAGCATTTTAACATTTTTTTTTCTTAAATAATTACCTGATAACTAGAATATTTGAAAAGGTTTCCCTTCAATGTAAAATAGTATTGCAAGACTATTAGCCATGGTGTTTATGATTCAATAACATAAACTATACTTGCCCTCCTCCACCAACCACTGCTTTCCCATACACTTTAAGCGTATTTTTTTTTTCTTTAACTATGGTTTTGTGTTTTAGGAGCAATTTCCAAAGCGATTTCAGAAATAAACCAATTCCTTAATATAATTTAAAAGCTTCCATTGGTTGGGTTCTACTCGCTCTTCGTATAACACCGCAAATTTATTAAAAACCTGGAAACTTGTCTTTCAAGGATTGGTTTAATGTTAAAATTGATTCACTAACAGGTGAAATAGAACAAATGACAGAATAAACATTTTTTACATTTGCGGCTTAATCGGCTACTTAGAAAATGTTAAAATAATATGTTTTTAACGCCAACCGACGGTACATGTATTTTTCTTATCTTTTGCCAGTATGGGAAAATGCCATACATATGCGAATTTACTTCAAGGGTGAATAAAATTTATTATATGAACAACATACTGTTTAGCTTAGATAATTTATTCTTACTCATCAAAACGGGCGATTTGAAGTGCCTAAAATTTGTGTTTTCTAAGGGTGATGAGGTTGGTATGCAAATTATAGTGTGTCAATTGTACGCCCTGGTGGCTTTATAAGTGAATGATGATGGGAAAATAAATATAAGCACATGTGCACAAAAACTTGGTGTTGGGCTATTGCTTGCCTCATCAAATTTATAAATCTTTGTCACAAATAATTTACATATCGATACTCTATTTAGAATCAAATGCAGCATAATAAAGTCTTGGTTGCTATTCGGAAGTGGTAGATGTATGTATTCTGAAATACTTATTATACGTAACTCAATACTGCCAAACTTAGACTTGTTGCACTCTGGAACTAGGGAATCAATTTATACCTACAATGTAATATAATCATTGAATATTTAAATATCGCTTCTCCGATTATCTCAAAACAGTTTATTTGAATATGACGACAGACAGCTAAGGATACACTATTTACGTTTATACAATAACATTAACTTTTTAGTTTTTCTTTTAATAATATATAACACTATCTACAATTGGCAAATCTTTCATGTTTAAAAAATTCACTAGTGAATCTGCCGTTGTATATTATATCCAAGAATATATCGCAGCAGTATTTTCTCAACGAAATTGACTGAACTTGGACCAAAATAACTAGACATAAATTGAAGAGGGTACTTGGATCGATTCCTGCCTGACGTCCTTAACAGAAAAACCCTTGTCTACTCCTTACCTTTAAGATGTTTAAAAGTAGCGAACATCAATACGAGTCACGTGTCCAATTATATTAGTAGAAAAAATAGAACCAATATAGTGGTTCTAGGCAAAAAATGCTAACTGACAAATTTTGATATTTTAGCTGTCAGCAATGTTATCACTATAATAATTGTTTGTAATCAGTGACGTTCCTAGGCTATGTGCTGCCCCTACACAGAGTTTTAAATAGCGCCCTAATATTTTACATTTCATATCGACTGTGAAAAGGAAAAATGACGTTGACCACATATGAGGGTATTAAATACTTCCAAACACGGCTTATTCCAAAATGGTTAAAAAATGAAACTTGAATTTCATTTTGAAAACCAATGTACATTTTAAAAGTATTTTTAGTCTTACATTACTTTGGAATGGTATATTGGATGTTGCGAAGCCATGTTTGACACTGATTTCTAAAATTACTTTTAAAATTTATTTTTATCTACTAAATTACATTAATGGTTCATGTTTCAACAACTTTGGAATAAGCTGAGCTTGCAAGTAATACCTTTATATAACAAATTTTACAGGAGACACAAAAACGTTTTTTGATGATTTTGTACCAAAGGAAAATTATGAGATATTTACAACATTGAAGAACAATGGTTTTTAATTAACTGGTTTTCAATTTTCTTTATCTAATATTTATTTCAGTAATTGTTTACTGTTTTTCTGGTAGCAACTTTCACAGACCTTTTTTTTTAAACTTTAAAGCTAATTTTAGATACTAATTCAGCAATTTTATCTGACATTTTTTAATAGAACGTGTATCAAGTTGTGTACATTGTGATTATCAAAAAAAAACTCTTATATCTGTGGTCATTTGCCGCTCCCTAGAACTTGCCGTCCTAGGCAACTGCCCAATGACACTATCGCAGTTGATAAATTCTTCATTGTTGATTATACTATTCCACTAGACGATTATTTTATTTAATTGACTGTGGAATAGTATAGTAAATGCTAAGCTGAGATGTTTTTAAAATCCAATTAAGCTTGATTTTATCATGTAAATAAGTCACTTTTTGTTTTAATAATTGATGTATCTGTAGACTGTTTCATTAACCAATTCGTGGGCTTACCGGTTTTTCAACTACACCTTATATTAATTTATACTATCGCAACAAACCAAGTTTTGAGATTATGATAAAAAATGTTCTCAGCTTAATTTAATACCGCTCCATGTAATATTATTTTCATTTTTTTTTTTGTTTCATTATTTTGCGATAATGAAAAAACTTACATAATACAAACTGCTGAGAACCTAGAGCCATCAAAAGAAAATTTTAAATTTAATCACCTTAAATAATTAATATATCCCATCATGATAATCTCCCTCCCGCCCACGCAAAAGTTTGAAGCAAGGCTCAGTCTAAACTACTACGGCAAATACTTTAAGTTTTTTTTTTTCGATTTTGTTTGCTCTTTTTGAACATGGTGTATTTTTTTTAGCCTATAGCTGTGTGACCATTCGCTGTGTACCATTGTGATACTTAATATTCTTAAATGCATTCTTAAAGTCTTTCTTAGAAATGAATCTGTGATCTTAAATAATATCTTATACGATAAATTGCCTGAAAACATGAAGTCAAAAATTATTTGTTTGATCATTTAAAAAGTAATACAAACTAAGTTAATGTAGATTAAATATCTGTCCATAAAATAAACGTTTGGTTGAGAAGAGTAAAATGCATCGATACCTCAGTTCCAAAGTTTTACAATTCAAAAAAAATTTACTGTGAATATAATCTGAGGATTTTTTTAAAATAGTGTTAATCTGTAGTTATTTAAGAATGGCAGTGGATATTAATTATTTAGATTCAAAACGTAACAACAACAAACATCCTGAGAAACTTTTTTTTATTTTTATTAGAAAACAAAATTTTCTACGATATTATAAGTAGAAATATATATGTTAGATATTCCTATAATTTCGTTTAAATCTACAAATTAATAAAACACAATATTCTTTTGTACTTTATTCAACTTTATTTGATAGGTCAAGACCGGTTTCGCTCATTGCGAGCATTGTCAACTGATAAGAGTCTAATTTCCACCAAGTATTGACAGTCAACCTCCTAAAAGTGATAAATCTACAAAAAAAAGATTTCCAGTAGAAAATCAAGACTACCCAAAAACTTGTTTCCTAATTATCTACAAGCTATAATTTTTAGCTGTCACACTTTGGAAGCGAGAAATTGATACATATTTACATATTAACAATATGCATATATACAATCAGGTCGTCTTATCGGACCAATACGACCTTTAATATGAAAAAAAAACTACATCATGATGTAGACAATATGTGGTCAACCGGTTCGTCAAAACATCTACTGTTAAATAATAATAATTAACTCGCCGAGCGAATACGTCAAATTCCCCGTGAAGCCCATCACTATTAATCATGCTGACTGGTCATTTAATAAATTACGAAATTTCAAACATTGCCGGTGACATTAATACATCCCGCCATTTATACGAAGGGCCATTTATACATTCGGCCATTTCCTGGCAATTTTATTGCTCTCGATCGTTATTGACAGCGGGCCAACGGCGCACATTATAAATGCTTTTGTTTTATTTCAATGGTCCGTAACTCCACTACATTTTTTTTTTAATCTATCCACAGAGATGTGCATAATTATCTGTCATTATTCTTGCACATCTACAGTATATTGAATAACTAGAGAAAACGAATCTTACACTTACACAAGTGATGTATTAAAAATATTAAAGAAACTCAAATTATCTTTTATTGTCTTTTGACATAACTAGGGCTTCCAAAACCGATCCCGAGATTTCGATATACACAGATTTTAAATCCAGGGGTTGATCATTTATCACAATTTCAAATTTATAATTTATTAATCTTTGTTATTCAATAAAAAATAAATTAAGTGCTTAACGCACATTCAACTTGTTTTACATGATTATTAAATAAAATAGTTTATTAAAAATACTATATTATTACACTTTTCTCAGATACAAAAAAAAACACAGAAGCATGTAACGGGTTTCCTAAAGACAATAAATTCCAAAACACTAGACAATAACAACAAACGAAAGGCTTCAATAGACCCTTGAACATTAAACGAGTCAGGCATTTCCAAAGATGTAAAGGATTTATTTCTAGTCTCTCATACAAATGCATACTCTCATAATCTAGTGGCGATGAAAAGTATTTTTTTCTTAATTAAAATACGTACTATAAGAAATATTTTTATAAAGTGAAAAAATAGTAGTATTTTAATTCTTCAATTATTATTTTTATTATAATTGATGGGTATTTTTGCGTATGGCTTCATCAGAACTAATTTGTTCTTGTTTAGATCTAGAACTAGTTCTGATGAAAGCTTACGCCGAAACAGCTATCTACTATATAACAAAATAACAATTGTAGAGCTAAAATATTTGTTTACATTATTTCAATGGAGTTCTACCAAGTAAAAACCAATTCAATCAATTATAATAATTTGTTTACTTTACTTATTGGGTCTTCGTTATTACTTTTTTACAAGGTTTTCTATACGACAGTGTTGTAAGCAACACGGTTTTTAAATTCATGTTTTTTCGGAACGTGTAAAAAAGAGTACTCGCTATGAATAAAAAAAATAGTTTGAATCTATCCCTAACCTATAACTAACTTCTTCTTCTTTGGCCATGTCCGCTCCCTATGTGGAGCACCTTCATGTTTCCCTGTCTCCCGCCAATTGCTTTGCTTCCTCCTATGATATGCCAGCATCCCTCAGTTCCGCCGAGCCAAAGCCCCCTATAGAAGACTGTTATGGCCGAGTACATCCTATGGATAGTACCCGACGGACGGAATTCGGACACCGGAATTCCACCATTCGAAAGAAGAGGCAGGCAGGATTGAGACTTTCCGGAGGCATCCGCAGCACGTGACCCAGCCAGTTCCAACGTCTCTTCATAACCACTGAAGTGACGAGACGCTGTCTTGTACGCTCCCTTATCTCTTAATTTCTCACAATATCGAACCACTTCACCCCTATTATGCGACGCAAGCATCTGTTCTCGAAGCTCAGTATACGGTTTTTCTGAGTCTTCATCAGGTGCCATGATTCGCAACCGTAAATCAGTATTGGCAGAATGCAAGCGTTGAATAAGTGGCATTTAGTTTTAATCGAGTACAGCTGTAACTAATAATTTACTAGTGATATTTTATTTTCAAATTAAGCTTCAATATCGTAATTCAACTACTTTTTACTCCAACAAATTATCTTGCCAATTTTATGTGACTATTACAATGCTGTCGTTTTTGTTTTATCAAAGAATTTAACATTGTCAAACGATTCTTCCGCGTTATTTACGCTTTATATTTATTAATTGAAACAAACAATCTTAAGCAGTACACAATTAAGCTTATTTATTCCAAACATTAGATTTGGCACAAATAACCTTTCACTTCTGACAAGACAATATTATCTACATACTTGGTATTAAAGATTAATTCTGAAATTCGGATATATTATTTGAGTCACTATTTCCGTGGCAAACTGGAAGACTTATCTATGTTTGAATAATCATGTTATGCTAAGCTGTGGTTAGGTAAAAGCTCCCTTACGATACATCTATCATAAGACTTACCGCAGTCCATTTTAAACACAAACCCACCGTTATAAGACTCATAGTCTTAACATAAGATACTAAACTATGATCTTTAAAATCAGATTGACGTTGAATTAAATTGGAAGATTGTTATTTTGTTCCAAGAAGTATCGTCACAAATAGATGTTGTGATTTGTGACAGGCAGCCTTCCGAGAATATTATCACTTTATGGATAATGTAACAAGCAGGAGAAATTCATAAATATATGAATATTAAACACAACAATAGTTTTGATTATAACACGAATAGATTGGAGTATGTGAAGTTCTTAAGAGTTCTTAAAAGTATTTTTCGAGCATTGTATTTGTAATCAAAAAGTTACCGGGTAAATCGGCATTTTAGTGTAAATTATTTTGTTTATCTTAAAACTATAATGCAAAACACGTAATAGCAACTTGATAGATGTAACAATTAAATTAATAACTCTAGTTAAAGTCTGAAAAAAACAATAAATAAACATCTTTGAAAGATTTGACGATATCCTTGTGTAAGTTCATTTTTTAATATAAAATTAAATTTGATATCATTGGTATTCCACTTGTTGTCCTAAAACTTGTGACACGTGTTTTGCCTCTTTGAAAAACATTATCATACTACGGCAACGTTTACGAATAAATTCATTAAATTAAACTATTAAAATAAATAAAAGCCAGACCAAATACAGCAAGTTTTTATACAATTAGCAGCTTAGGGAAACATATTAAATAGTAAATATAAGTTAGAATCATTTTTCGGTATTCAATTATATTACCTAATCTGTCAAGACTGTTGAGCTACTTTTGTTGGGTAGGCAGGTAAAATTTTTAATGTAAGATTTAAAGAACACGTAAGATGTCTAAGAAAACAATATTTTTTCAGAGTTTGCGTATCATTTGATAAAAATAAAAATGTTCCATGAGGTAAATAATAAAAGGTTCAGAATGAATGGCTTGGAGTTTTTTTAAAATTAATTGTCATTAATAGAAAGGAAGCATTAGTGAATAACATTTTAAATAAGAAAGGTGGATCACCATTATTGAATTTATTTTTATTGATTTTACCACACATAATGAAAGTAATTATTTTTCAATTAGTACAATCAAATTTTATATTTTAAATAATAAATTATATTTCTGATGAAACTTTATACTGTAGGGCGATGGCGGGTCTTGATTTTGGCCATCTCTAATGACCAGTATCTAGCAATAGTAATAATAATAATTGAGAACATCAATTAAGCATCGGGAGCGAGAGGGCGCAGGCGCACATTAAAACAAACAAAAGCGTCGAAATCGCGAGCCACCGTTTTACATTCATTCTTTTTTTTTTGACATTTTTGGCGCTCGATTTGGCTACAGAGCCAAATCAACTGGTGCTCAAAGTAAGGTGACTTAAATTATAATAAACCACATCAAAATAGATTTTTTTTAATGATCACTGCTGATTAAATTTGACGACTTTATTATTCGATCTGTTGTCAACAAAATGTGACACATGTTTCTCGGCACGGCTGTCTATCGCCTAGCCCAGAATTCAGTTTACTTTCAAACATTCAAATACTTTTGATTACAAATCCATAAATACATGCAAATACAAGCTTTAGTTAATAGGCATAATTATCAACATTAAGACTGAAAGATAACGTCAAAAAAAGGATTCGGCATTAACTAAATGTCGGTGATGGTGAACGAGAACCTGTACTTTCAACGTGGTTAAGTTGTTGGCGAAAGTATAGTTTGAGTATGTATAATAAATAATTTAGAGACTTAGTCAATTTTATTCGTTCTGATTTATTTAATAAATAAGTATGCATTTGATTGTTCATGTTGGTAAATTTCTGATTTTTTTATATTGCGAAAAAATCTCAAAAAAAGTAATAATAATTAGAAACTATTTGCGTTTTTTTGTCTCCGTAAAACACAGTTTGACTATCATCCGTCCCGCGAAACTAAGTGCAATGGGTAATGTGCCAATTCTTTTTTTTTTTTTTTAATAGCAACAATTTGTACTTTTTGGAATCAGCACTCATACTGTTCATTACGTTTGATCTATGTTGGGTTTATTTTATATTTACAAGACATTTAAGTGGTAGAGTTTAATGGTTCAATAAACTTTTAAGGTAATCGATGTTTTACAAGAACCTGAATCTTTGAAGGATCTTTAGCTTGTATATTTTAACCGTGTTATATTTTTTAATACTACAACAGAAGCTAAAAAAATGCATTTTTTCAGTTGATGCATGGATTTATATCTTAGGAAATAGATGTCTATAATAAACTACTTTTCACCTTTCTTAAACATTATTTGATCCCAAGAATATCCGACTTATTGAAAAAGTGATTGGCTATTTAATTGTCTAGATTAGCTTACTTTCAGTTATCATTGAATAAATGTGTTAAGAAAAATCTCCATAAAAGTCTATTTATCATACTTTTGGTTTTGACCGGACATGGGTTATATATATAATTAACCTTATCTTAAACATCAACCATAGAAATCTATTAGAAATCTACCAGCGAGCAAAAATTTTTCAAATCCTATTTCGAGGAAAGAAAAAAGCTCTCAAATTTTCAAAGTTTCGCGGTGTTCATCTTGGGAAATCTGCTAATTCCTGGGTTTATAAATTCGAAATAATGAGAAGACCTTTTCGTTTTGGTCACAAAAATCCTTATAACACATACTTCAATAGTACAAAAAAAAACATAGGGGGTCACAGAAAAATAAAGACACTCAAAAGGGGCCACGGGCCCACTTACTAACAGTTTATTTTTTTCTATAGAAGTTCATCAGGATCAGAACTTTTTACCCAATAGAGCGTTTTTTTAAATATTTAAATGTATAATATTAAACTTCAATTGATTTGTCTGACTAACGAACAGGACAATCGAAGTGTTTGTATTTTTAGTTCTAATTATAATTTTTAAGTTATTATTTTCCTTACAAAAATGGTTCTGTTTTTTTATTAATAAAAAATACCAAAGATTTACAGATTTCAAAATAACATCCTAAAATAATAATGTACTTTCTTACACATATCAACAAAATTAATATGTCTTTTAATTATTTATTTTTTGAGTTACCCACATTTGATAAGCGCGGTTGCAAATGTCGGTTTGTAATGTAAAAAGTATTATTTTTCATTCAATATCCGGTATTTCGCGGAATTGAACGAGTGGATGAAAAAAAGGAAATGATACAAAGATGGGATTGTGAATTGAAGTGTGTAATTAACTATTGGCGATATAAAAAAAAAACACGCTTGTGGGGATGATGCTTCACAAAGGGGAATTCAACATTTGATTTTCAATTAAAATACAAATGTATTTTTTTTATAAAAATATAATATAAATTTCTGTTTGAAGGTATGGGTGTTTGTGATATTAAAAAATTCTTTCCCACCCTTCCGATCTAATAATAACTGGACGTAGCGATATCGATAATTTAACCACTAGTCTTGTCCTAACCTTACTTTTCTATCCCTTGTACTCTTTATGGAAAATAGAGGATGAGCACCTGAGTTTTCGTAGAAAAAATTCTGTTGACTAAGTAGAATGAAGTCCCTTTCACGTTACTTTTTGAGCACGGCGTTTGGGGAGGGGGGGGGGGGGCTGATAAAAATTGATTTCACTAAGAAAATCAAAACGTCATTAAATTTAATCGAACCTGATTATTTTGAATTAGTAATCATTGTTACAAAGACATTGACGTTGTATGTTGTCTAAAATCACTCCAGATATTTGGATTGAAAATAAACTTAATACATAACATATTTCTCTCCGAAATAGATTAAAACACTGATGATTAAATACAATCAGTTAAACAAGACAATTCAGACAAATCCACATTCTTGCTTTATATGCAAATTTGTCGCGTATATGGATTATTAATCTCTAATAATTCCACGTTGTCTCAAAACATATATTAAGTTGAAGTGTATTTTAAAAAATGAGGACTGTAAATAAAACCGCTGGTTTTGTACACCTGACTTAAATACTTAAAGCTGAATACTCGCAGAGCTTGGTAAAATAATCTTTTTTCCAATGAAAAAAATACTAGGGGCTATGAAATTTTAATGAACGAGTGCATTATATAATATATATCATCGAAGCAATGGTATTTTATTTGTCGTCTCTGCATTACTAATACTTTCTTATTGGATATTTCCTGAATCCTATTCCACAAATTTAGATTGATGTAACAACATAAAACTCCTAGATGACTTTCTTGTGTTTGATCGCTATTTCTGGCCAAGCTTTTTAGATCTTGGTCGAAATCCAGATTCAAAAACATCTTCTAATCTCTCTTATATATTTTACTCCAACAAGGTGAAAAAATATCAAAGTATTTAAGCTCTACAAATACTATTGATAGCTAACTATTGTTATCAGAAATATGCTAAACTTTAATAGAAAATTTAAATTAACTTTGATTATTCCACGTATTGTGTTACTAACTGTGACACGTGTTTCGCCTCTTTCAGAGGCGAAACACGTGTAAACACAGACAGGTAGAAACTTTAATATTAGAATTAAAGAACATATAAGATGTCTAAAAAGTAACAATTTTTCTGAGTTTGCCAATCATTTAATAGAAAATAATCACAATTTTAATCAGATTTGTAATTTAGAAATACTCCACCGAGTAAATAAAAAGGGTTTAAAGATGAATAGTTTAGAATTTTTAGAAATTAATAAAACTCTTAACAAGAAAGAAATATTGTTAAATAATATTCTTAATAGCACAGGTGGTTCCCCGTTACTCAAATTATTTCCAATTAATAGAGTAATCACAAACCTAGCTGATTGATTGCAGCTCATTAGTTTAATAGTTTGTAATGTTTAACGTCATTAGTAGTATGATTAAATTTGTTTGCACTGTTTCGATTTTATAATCCCCTCTTTGCTTCCCTTAAAAAGGAAAAATCCCAATCTGATTGATTACAACTCATTAGTATCATTAGTATCATTATCTGTTTGTTTTATTTCGATTCTACACCCCCCTCCTTGCTCCTCTTAAAAGGAAAAAAACCCAAACCTCCATTTTAGAATTTTATAATTTTAAAATGTTAGAATCAATCTTGCTTCATTAGTTAAGCAAACTTTGCGATAGTAAGTCTGAAGATGCCTCTGAAAGAGGCGAAACACGTGTCACAGTTAGTAACACAATACGTGGAATAATCAAAGTAATTTTTTTTTTTTATTAAAATGAACTTCCACAAAGTTTCCGCCGAAACCATCGAAAGTATGTTAAACTTTGTTTAACTATACATAGTATTAAATGCTTTGTTTATTGTTTTTGTAAAATTTAAACTAATTTTCTTTGAATAATTCCATAAATGCTATCGTTCCGGGAAACACTAAAGTCAATCTAATATATTAAATACATTATTTTTTAATTCAACTAAAGATCGTCATTCTTTTCTAATCCAGTATATATATGTATCTAATTTAATGTACGATTAAACATAGTTCTGATGAGGGAGCAAGTCAAGTTACTACAAAGTTGATTGAAAGGGTTGTTATGAAATTTTCTGACGATTTTCGTTTACTTTATTAAGGGTGGCAGTGGTGTCTTAAAGTCTGCTGTGGCTTTTCTTAGCTGATATTTTCCTGTGGCCCTTTTGGAACATTCTGTGGACTCCAAAGAGGTCAATCGGGATTAGAAAATAAATTCTGTATCTCTTTTAAGTCAGTTTATATAGTATATATATTAAGTGAATAAAAGTTTGAGCATAATTCTGTTCAAAATTGCTATTAACCATATATAAAATAATATTTGTAGAACTTTAATACTTTGATTTTTTTTCTACCTTCTTGGAAAGCTCTTATTAAAACAGTAAATAAATTCAGTTAACCAAGTCGGTGCGCAAAAACCTTGTTTGTCATTTCTTGAGTTTATTCATAGAAAAATATTGCATGCATGGGTAGGTGAGTACATTAAAGTGCATCTGCATCAAAGGGTGTCTGCATAATATATTGATATCAAAGGATCTGCAGTAATTATTCGTAAATGTATGCACAAACGCATCACCGAGATACCCACCATCAGTACTGTGCAGATGCCTTGAAGACAGAGCAGGCATTCTCAACATTTAGTTATACTATAGGCGTAGTTAAGTTTTATATATAAACTTGCTTTTAGGTCCACTCTTGATGTCCATTCCAAATGAAAATCATATCGTTGCTTGAACAGAAAATTGGTTTCCTAACAAAACTGACAAAAACGAGTTGAGTCTTTGTATTAAATATTTCTCTGGAATAACTCTGTAGATGCATTGATTACAACGGTTTATCAAAATAAGTATTTTTTTAATATATTTTTTACCGTGTCCGCTCCCAATGTAGAGCATAAGGACTCTTAATGCAGTTTATCTCAACAGAAGTGTTTCTAACAGAACTGCATGTTACTCAGTTGCTCAACCTCTCTTTTTCCAAAGAGAGTAGGCATAGAAGGATAGAGCTAGGACAGGACCACTTGTGGTTAGCTAATCGCTCTCGATACGCTTAGTTCATGGGATAGAATGGGTATGAGAGGGGAATTCAAGAAATCAAATACATCCATGTCTTCGAACGGAAATTCATAAATCGATCGAAAAATCAATTTATAAAACTGTCCGTACTGGGTTTCGAAACCGTGACCTCATAAAATATCGGTGCTAAAAGCTTTATTCTAAAAACTGTAATTTTTCATTAGCTGCTTACTCAGAACTATTATCATTATCCATTCGATTTTAGGGCCTTAGATTGGTTAGCTAACAAATATTCTTTATCGCAACTGAAAAGAAAAGTATGCGCAACTTGTAAACAACCAGTTTGAGCAAAAACTCATTTTATCAAGGCATTAGCTTTAGTTAAATCACGCTCTTTTACATTCAAAACCATCGTCTTTAGCAGATTATTAGCGAAAAATTTTATTAAAATACCCTCAATTTTCACTACCAAAATACCAATATTTTGGTTTTTAAAAACACACCATAAATACTTCAAATTCCAGTATCAGCAATACGATTATTAAATTCCTAAATAATTATGTTTTTACATACATATAAGACTTTATATTCAATTGTAGTTAAATACAGTCAAAACTCGCAGAGCTTTTACCGATATCATTTTCACGCCACTGCCTACCATCTGACAGTACATTCCAGTCAGCATAATACTCCAACAGTATATAATGTAATGTATGTCTTGCGGTGGTAAGATTGCTAACGCAGGTTGTATTATATTGATTAATAATTTCATCTGTCGTAAATGCTGTCAAGAAGATTTTTATGATCAAGGTTTGTCAGTTTTGAAAAACAGAGTTTTTATAAATGTTTAGGACATTTGATAGTCAGTTTTTTCAACATCGTATACCGGTTATTAATATTAGAATAAACATATCGACTGTCGAAAGGGAAAACGACGTAACCCAAGGTTTTTTCAAAACAGCTTTTATTCGATAATCATAACGCATCAACTTGATAAACGTTCTATGAAAAGGATGTTAGCTGCAAATGCCGAATTACTATCTAAATTTAGCTTTTAAGTTCGAAAAAAGATGAGTTTGTAAAAATTGAAATCAAGAAAAA
Source organism: Himalopsyche tibetana (assembly GCA_030503985.1). Lineage (NCBI taxonomy): Eukaryota > Metazoa > Arthropoda > Insecta > Trichoptera > Rhyacophilidae > Himalopsyche > Himalopsyche tibetana. The sequence goes on along the minus strand of JAPJYX010000052.1, from coordinate 5,391,399 downwards.
AGACTGTAAGAAAGGTTTTTCCTAAAAAAATATTTGATTAATTTTAGATTATGTCAATTAAACACCAGCTTAGAAGTCTCCGTGCACTCCAAGATTGTGTATATTTCATAATTTGCATATGGCCCAAAATCATCAAAACGTTTTGTGTGCATCCTGTAAAATTTGCTATGTGTGGATTACGTCCCTTTTCTTTTCCACAGTCGATATTATATAAAATTTAAATCGTTTAAATTATGTACATTCATACAAGTTTTATCACTAACGACCCGGGTTTCGATTTTCGGCATCTTCAGGCGCTCAGGTGCAAATCAATTCAAGTTTATGACATAATTGACAAAACTTGTGTGAATGTACATAATTTAAACGATTCAGCAGAACTTCAGTTGAAATCTTAAATTACATATATCGGCTGTGGAAAGGCAAAATATGAAATATATATTGAAGTGCACAATAACCAATAAACTGGTGTTTTATTGTCTCAATCTAATATTATTTCAATAAATTGTTAAAGAAAAACCTTACCGTAAGTTTGGTCACAATTTTTACATTCCTTTCAAACCTAAAAGCTAAATTTAAAAAGTATTTCGTCGTTTTCAGCTTACATACATCCTTTTGATATAACGTGTATTAAATTTTATAAATTTTGATCAGGGCCGCACACTCCGCACACGCCACGAGCCGGCCCTGGTTGTGATTATCGAAAAAAATGGTGATTTAAAAAAACTTTTTCGATATTTTCACATGAACCCGTGACTTCTGTGACTGATTCCAACGACGTTGACCACGTAGTCACCATTTTTTCAAAATAATATATCAAAAAAGGATGGCCCGTGCAGGATTTGAACCTACAACCTCGAGAATTGAACAAGTATGGCGCTCTTACCTATTGAGCTAACGGGCCGATAAGACAGGTGATTTTTTTGATATTTTTAAGCAAAAATTATGAATCATAATTACAGTGAAGTATTGTCAGTCGAACGATGCAAGTACTTGCGATGAATGTATGCTACTTCCGACCGGAAAATTATTGCTGTATATAGAGAGACGTCGTTCTAATATAAAATGTCACAAAAGGATGTTTGTTCAAATATAGTGTTGGGCAACAAATAATGTCAACAAAACATCGTTTTAAGATTTTAATTTAAAATGTTTGTTCTATGCTTTTGCTAAAAATTATAATTTGAAAATTGAAGATTTTTGTACACATAAATCGAGATATAACATTAATTTACTTAACTTGGACGATGCTTTAAGACATAGTTTCTCAACCTTTCTGGACCCGTGGGTTCTTTTGAGTCTCATATTTTTTCGTGCCCCCATACCTGTTTTTTCATTGCGCAAATTCCAATACCCAGGAATTTTGGGATTTCCCAAAATGAACAGATGCGAGACCTTTTTTTTAGCTCTTCTCAGAAATTCTAATTTCTTAAACCCAAGAATTTACTAAAATAGCAAAATTTCTTAATATGTTGCCGCTGCCTCATTGTTAGTATTTTGGTCGGGGAAGTTGTGGATATTTTCCCCAAAAGCCGTGCTGTGGCTCCCTTAAAATGGCCACTTGTACCCCCGGTGAGAAACACTGCTTTAAGATCAGAGTTAATTAAAAATAAGAAGGTAATCAGGGGTATGTTTTTTTCTTATTCTTTGACCTTATTCGCTCCTTATGTAGACAATATGGCCAACGCGACGCCTCCATGATTCCCAGTCTCCCGCAAATTCCTTTGCTTCTTCCCATGACATACCAGGATCCTTTAGTCCCTCCGAGTATATCCTATGGATAGTACACGACTGTCGCCTAGAACGCATCCACACCACGTGACCCAGCCAGTTTCATCTTCTATCAATGACCACTGACATATAGTGATATGGTGCTGACCTGTAAGTTCTTTCTCCGAGATTCTCACAAAAACAAACCACCTCACCGCCGTTATCCGACGCTAGCATATATTGTCGAAGCTCACTACGGTTTTTTTCAGGTGTACTGATTCACTACCGTAAAACAGCACTGTTAGAATGCTAGTTCTAAAAAGTAACATTTGTTAAAATAAATGACATAGAATTATTTTTCGTATATGCTTAGAGAGGTTGAGCAACTGAGTAACAAGCAGTTCTCGTAGAAACACTTCTGTTGAGATAAACTCCATTAGGAGTCCATATGCTCCACATTGGGAGCGGACATGGTTTAAAAAAAATATGCTTAGAAATTTCAAAACTAGACAAATTAATCGCTACAGGTGGTGTTTTCTATCTTTAAATAATGAATGTTTGTTTTTTTTGTTTGTCCCGTATGCGTTCTTATACCGTTCATCCGATTGCGATAAAACTTTGGTGAGTTGTTTTGCGGACGTCTGCAAAGTTTCTAAATTAAAACAGCTAGCGGTGATCTGCCAAAACGTTGACAATGGGGCTCGCTTTATATCAAAGCAATTCTCGTTGTTCTGGGGAAGCAGTGAGTTTTTTTTATCAATCCTTTGCAATTATATGCAATACTATATTGTGTATTTAAAAACACTTAATAAACGCAAATAAAACACGATTTTTTTTAGTGGCATTTCAACGCATGCCGGGTACTCGTTAGCATTTCATAAAATGTTACTAAAACTTGGCTTAAAACTCATTAATTTTGGTAGCTCCATATTACATATTGAAAAATATTAATATTTTACCAGTGAAATATACGTGAACGCATTCTGACACTGACACAAAAACTCTCCGCTTAATTATTTAAACTTACGCAAATACAATGGTTTTATTTTACTCCCAGTAGTAACGAAAATGGAGTATAAAAGAAAGACTCCGAAAAAATCCTGCTGTTTTCATTTTTATTTTTATTTAAAATTTAAAAAAACGTTATCATCCGTGTAGGGAGCGGACAGTGATGGTGAAAATTCAGCAAGACGTGCTAAAAAAATCTGGCCGTTATATAAAAATATCCAACCCAACCGTTTTCTACTTAGTATGAGACATTTTTACAAGGGAAGCAGACGAAAAAAGGATAGGAAACGACGTCTTGAATATTTTATGAGATGAGTAGTTGAAAGTAGTGCAGCGGTTCCATCTAACAAAGGTTTTCCTAGAGTATCAGGCTAACATAAAGGCAACTTTGTATTCAACTTGCATACTCTATGGATATAAACTCTTTAAGCGTTCCTATGTAAATTAAACTCATAAAATCGGATCTCAGCGTCGTTTTTTCGTCTTGGTTTTAAATAAATTTAAGCCCTGAGATGTAATACTGCCTTTGAAGGGAAATTACGTTTGTTTTTCTCCGCACTGAGCTCACTTTTTGGGCGTATCAGACGTGCAAAGAAACGTGGGTGTACTTTTTTTTAACCTTTGATAAATCCAATTTGAAATACTCGTGTGCGTTGGAATATAATCGCTTTAGATTTGTTTATTTATTTTGTATAACCCAGTTACCTTCGTTGCATTCACTCTGTAAAAGGATCTATCAACATTTTGTTTTAAGATGTAGCATTTGAAACGAAATGTCAACAATAATATTATCCACTTTTCAAACTTGTTTTTTTGCAAAAAAAATATTATATATACTAGAAGCACACGCTGTTACAGAAAGAACATGTATTTAACGAGATTTTGATGCAAACTTTTAAATTGTTTTTTGATTTTCCGGATAATTTTATGAGAGCAGTTGCGCAAATTTAGTGCGAGATGCGAAATGTTATAACCGATATTCTTTTATCGAAAGACCCTTTCCCTCTTTTGCGTAATGTCTACTGACGGACTCGTGTTGACCAGAGCTTCCACTACTGCAGTGGTTTCCAATTTTTATGTTACTGCGCCTCCGTTTAAAGAATAAAATATATTTCCGCCTTCCCATTCTTTATTTTATATAGCAATAAAGACACGTATAAGAAGGTAAATAAATATTTTGGACTGTTCGCGCCTCCCAGGTTGGAAATCCCTGCACTAAAGGATTGTTAGAAATTAGTCAATCCCAATTTTCCGGGACTGTCTTAATGCCAATACCGGCATTTAATGACTTATTTGAAATGTGAATTATTACTCAATACACCAAAAAAATAAAAAATAAACGTGCAACTCTTTTTGATTTACATGTGTATTTTTTTTTTTACTGTAAATAATTTTTTTTTTTTTGTTATTTTTTCAATCATATTTAGTAACGGTCATAGACAGAAACAAACAATCTTAACTTGTTTATTTTAGACTCACTAACTAGGGCAGTGTCTGCCAAACTTTTTTCCTTTACGGCACAGTGATGAATGGAACTAGTACCGCGGCACACCAAGATGGCGCAGATTATCTCCGAAACTCTCGAAACTCACCGAGGAATTTGAAATCCTCGATTTGGTATACTTTTTCCGCAGATTGTCTCCAAAACTCCTTTTTTTAGAATTTAAAATCCTCGATTTTTTACCGAATAGGCATTATTTAAAATTGACATTTTTAAGGCTTCTTCCACCGCAGCACACCTGGGACTTTTTGCGGCACACAGTTTGGCACACACTGAACTTGTTTACCCGATACCGGATCCTTTTTGTGATTCTAAATCCATAATCCTATAAATATACGGGATTTGCAAAAAAAATCTCAATCCCAACCAATGTTCCCTCTAAGGCAAGAAGTTAGCTGCACGAAAATTTCAAAGGCTTCGCGGACCGATCAAATATTAATTGAACAACTTTCTTGTAGTGCACCCCAACCCAGAATGAGTGCGCGGGGGCATCCCAACTACTGCGCGGCCGCGCACGCGCGCAGCCTAGAGGGAACTTTGATCCCGACCATACCAGTCTCAGTATTTCGGGATCACAAAATTGGACGGGATCCCGGCACTACGGGATTCGGGATCTTTAACTTAGGTACTCAATAACACAAATGTTTAAAATAAATTCTTTATTTTTCCTAAAAATGTACGTACGTACAATAACAAAATGTATCGATTTCTAGCAGAAAAACAAGCTATACATATATTTTTTCAATTTGTCGATGGCTTTTGCAGTATTTTACTTTGTGATACTATTTTCATGATTATTGACATAATTTTAAATCTATATTTACGTTTATATATACAATGGAAACTGTTAAAATGATGTTCTGGTTCCCACAAAATGCAATGTTATTTTAAATTCTTTTGGGAGAACTACACGCTGTACCCACTACCGCTACGGATGAGCACTCTTCTTACAATGCCCATGTCGAAATCATCAAAAAATGTTTATAAGAGGAGAATGGCTTGGAGTTCTTAGGCATTAATAAAGTCATTGAAAGAAAGGAAACAAGGAAGAGATCATCTTTGTTGAATTTATTTTCATTGGTATTTACCATTTTTAATATAAGTAATCGTAATTAGTACTATTAATGTTTGTGTCTTACCTTTTCTCTGCGTCCAGTAGAAAAGGACAAAGCCCTGACTTTTATTTTGTACTTTATATCTTGATACTTTTGAGAGAATCAATGTTTGGTGTATTTATAAACCTTGAGTTTTTCTGCCTGATGATGCTTCCCAAAGAGGCAAAACACGTGTCACATTTTGTAACACAACAAGTGGAATAACAAAATACTTATCAAGTCTTATTTCATATTTAAATATTTGTATGAATTCACTGTTGTGCTTAGAAATTTAAAATATAGATAAAAATATTCTTTCACACACTTAAATAATCAAATCGTTCGTAATGTAAAGTCCTGATTTATATTATTTTATTACAATTCAAGAAAGCATTACATAAATCATAGTATATGAGTTTTATAATTATTTATTTTATTTGTATCTGAATTTTTTTATATTATGTGATCCAAATTTTGAAAAATTGCTATTTATTTTTGACACAAAAAGTATTTTAATGTTTCACGTCAAACAATTTCCACTGTTTATATATTAATTACATATATGTTATTTCTACTGAGCATTATTTTACAGTATATATATAAAATATTAATGCCTTTGCATTGTCTTATAACAAACACGTTCGAAAATGCTTTTAAGCCTACTAAAACATTTTCATTAAAACTTTAACTTGACGGCCTGTTATAAGTTAAATTAAACACTGTATTTGATAAGGCTAATAATTACTGTAATTCATATATTATATTATATCGACTGTGGAAAGGAAAAAGGACGTAACCCTCAATTTTTCAAAACAGCTTTTTTTCGATAATCACAATGTATACAACTTGACACACATTCTATCAAAAGGATGGAAACTGAAAATGCCTAATTAGTATCTAAATTTAGCTTTTAAGTTTGAAAAAGATGACCTTGTAAAAAATTAAAACCAAGAAAAATCACTGAAATAACGGTTTTTCCGAGACAATTTTCTAAATTAATATTAGATTATGTCAATTAAACACCAGTTTAGAAGTATCCGTGCACTTCAAGGTTGTGTATAATTCATAATTTGCATATGTCACAAAATCATCAAAACACGTTTTTAGCGCCTCCTGTAAAATTTGTGGGTTGCGTCCTTTTTCCTTTCCACAGTCGATATTTAAAACAAAAGCCAAGTATTATTTTGATCTAGGAATTGTGTTGCATATTAATTAAATAGTCATCCATCACAATTACGTTTCCTGGTACAGTTCATCAATTCCCTACTGAATATGTTACATGTATTAAATTCTGTTGAACTAAATCATTTCCAAAATTACTTACTTCTTATAACTAATTGTATTAGTGGATTTTTGTGTAGCTGCGAAAAAACAGACAGTATGTCGTCGTATATTATTAATTTTAATAATACACTGATCATACCTTAAGACATAAATTTAATGCAGTTATTTTAGTATAAATTAATTTATAATATGATTAAAAAAGTTGTATTCTTTTCAGTAAAAACAAAAGCCATAATTTGATTGTAGCGAAATTTTTCGGAAATAGCGCTGACTTTTCCAAAACAATCTATTTTTAATAAACTAATTGAAATATTTTATCGCTGAAAAGATATTCTCGTTTGACTTTTTTTTTGTTGAAAAGAAAATCTGATGCCCGGGGGAAATTGTCATTAGTCGATCGAAAAATATTAAATTCTTTTTCGCATAGCTTCTACATCTTTACAGAAAGAAAGGGATAAATATTAATAAAAATAATAAAACATTTTTAGTACTTTTTCCACATAAAATTTATTAGATCAGGACCGGTTTCGCTCATCGCGAGCATTATCAACTGATAAGAAAAATACAAAAACAGTGATATTTATACAAATTTAAATTGAAATAAAAAGGTGTAAGCAACTATTAAAAATTTAAAGGATTAGCAAATTACATTATAATTACACAAAATTAAAATGCTTAACACCCATAACAATTAAAAACTCATCATCAAAGAATAATAAATCTAAGTGGCAAACGATATCAATTATAAACACGATTAAAATTTGGGAAATTTTTACACAAAGTGAAACACTACATTACTAAAGTAAATATCCTAATGATGATTTGGTGCTTTTCCCGTTTCCAAGCAATGATGTACTTCAACAAAATCGGCAGTAATGAAGATTCTGAAAAAGACATTTTTAAAAACCATATCAATTCTTACAAAAGGAATAAATTTTGAAAAACATATAAATAATATAGAAGAGCAGTTAACATAGGTTAGAATTAGATTAATGAAACGGATATAACAAAGGTGATGATGCAAATACAACCTGTTCGTTTAATAAATTAGAGTTAGGTAAAAATTTTTGTCTATTTATTTCTAAGATCTCTTGTTTATCAAGTTTTAACGATTTATTGTTGACATGCAGGATTCTAAAGTTTTTAGAGATATCAAAAGTATGCTTATTTAGGAACAAATGGTTCCCAAATGAAGATAATTCATTCCCTTTACGGGAGCAGGCTAGATGTTCTTTAAATCTGATATTAAAAGCTCTTCACGTTTGACCAATATACCTGGCTCCACAAGAGTAGTGTTTCACTTTGTGTAAAAATTTCCCAAATTTTAATTGTGTTTATAATTGATATCGTTTGCCACTTAGATTTATTATTCTTTGATGATGAGTTTTTAATTGTTATGGGTGTTAAGCATTTTAATTTTGTGTAATTATAATGTAATTTGCTAATCCTTTAAATTGTTAATAGTTGCTTACACCTTTTTATTTCAATTTAAATTTGTATAAATATCACTGTTTTTGTATTTTTCTTATCAGTTGATAATGCTCGCGATGAGGGAAACCGGTCCTGATCTAATAAATTTTATGTGGAAAAAGTACTAAAAATGTTTTATTATTTTTATTATAATGCCATTCCACCAAGTATTGACAGTGAACACCTTAAAAGGGATAAATATTATATTTGTTCAGTATTTAAGCAATATAATATTTAGTATTTTACTGAACGAATAGAAAAATTATTGCAAACGACTTCATTGTTTTTAGGCTTAGTAGCACACAGTAGCGCCACTTTTGAACCTTGCGATTTGAATACACTTTTTTTCAAATCAACTTTGAAGTTATTAGACATTTTTCGAATCCAACTCCAGTAAACAACTTTAGAAGTGGCTTAATGCTTAATCTCTCGGTCTCTCGTTCTCTCTCTCCCTGTCTTTAATTTCAAAAAAATCTTATTTCTCATTTAAACCGACTGAATGCGCGGTCGAAAGATTGAACTCGGCCAAATACAAAACAATCTAATCGACACGCAAGACTGGGCCAAACGATCTGACGAGTGATTCTAGCAAGCGAGTGAATAGGAACCGCTTATATTTCCTCTGCCATGAGTATCCCTCCCGACGTCAGCTCTAACACGCTGTCGTTCACTTTTTCGGAGTGTCTGAACATACATATGATGAGTATTGTTGAATTGAACAAAACCTTTGAAAATTAAACTAATTTGCTAAAAATACTTATATGTATGAAAACCCTTAGTCGGTCAATATTATTTCTTAACTAAATAAGCATACTCGGTTGGCGTGAATGAGGCTCTTATATATAACTATCAAACTATTGACTGCATATAAACAGTTATTTACATTTCATACAATTTCTTCTTTTTCGTTATATTACAATAATACTCAATTCAAGCACTAGCTTTTGTTATTAACCACTTGGATTCCAAGCGGACACAGGTGTCCGGAACATATGCAAGCGAACACGAATGTCCAATACATTTAAAAAATCAAAAACATAGTATTGTAATAGAATTTAAGCAATACTTTGATGAATATGTGTAGTGCCATCTATACTGAGTCAATATAGATTTTTAAAATACAGAACTCGAGTGTATATTAGGCAAAAATATTTTTCTCAAAAACACGCAGTATCTCTGGGACATATTAATGATTTTTTTGCGCGGTATTCAAACGGTTAATTTCAATGAATCATTCAATCAATCATTTTAATTTAAAGACTTTAGTTATAAATATTTTATTTTAAATGCGAAATCAAAACTGGGTGGCACCATATGATGAGGTGAAGGCAGAATGAATTTTAATCCTATATTTTTTTATATACCTTACCAACTAATTTTCTAAATATCATTTATTTTTAATTTCCATTACAATATATTAATAACGTTTGAGAGTAATAAATTTAAGAAGTTTACAGCGCAACTAAATTATTTAGGTGGTTTTTTAAATAAACAAATCTCATTTCGTTTTCAATCCCCACAGTTTGAGGATGTTTCGCGTTCCGAGGCATTTAATTAACTGTTGTTTCTCCAACATAGGGCGTTTGGCCTGTCCAAGTTATCTTAGCTTCCTGCCATCTGCAATAAAAGGGAAAAAATACAATGAAGATTTGTATTAAATTATTGAACCTCAAATCTCTATTACACAATAAAAATTAAAACACAATAAAATTTTATTTAAGGAATATTTTCAATAAAGATATTAACGTTAAAAAAATTATGGTAAGTGTACAACAGGAAGCAAAAAAATAATCAAATTTATTGTAAATGTGAATACCTAAAATTGTATTATTAAGTTTTTTGAAACAGTGTTCTTCAAGCTTTGGTCCGCGGACCGGCACCGGTCCGCAAGATTTTATTGCGGGTCCGCGAATAGTCGTATGTCGGTTACTTGGATATTTGGTTAACACCGGTCCGCGAAATATTTTTCCCATTTTTTACCGGTCCGCGGTTGTGAAAAAGTTGAGGATCACTGGATTGAAAGATTGTTTTAATTGTTTAAAATACTGTTTCATTAGGTTAAAACATAAAAAACATTATTTTGTACTTATTTCACAAGTATTTATTTGGATCGGGCCCAGCTCCGCCCATCACAAGCATTTTCAATTAAAATATATATATACAGAAAAACCCCCATTTACACTAAAGACAGGACAGTGCAATTCGGGGTAGTGTAATTGGGGGAGTGAATATCATACAAAATTAAGGATTTGGTTTTTTCCGTAAAAAAATGCAAAACTAAGAACTTTCTTCTTACTTCTTTTAGTTTTGCAAGAAAAAACTGTACGAAATATTCAATTTCTAAGTGATAAAATGCAAAGCGCGGCAAAATCCAACTCATAGACAGTCGCCCGGCTATGCGTCTATAGCCTGGCACGTGTTGAATATACAGACGCTAGCCAACATTTGACTGTCTGCGCCGCACAGACGACCGTCACGTAGCAACGACAGTGAAATGCGACAGTGCAATTGGTAGATTTGCGACAAAAATTTCAAGCCAGCGCGTAATTCGGGGTAGTGTTATTGGGGGTTTCACTGTATATACAAAGCATACATTTATCATACTTACAACAGGAAGTCACAGCAGTTTTAATAGAAAGAAGAGTAAGACAAAAAATGACCCGCGGATAATCCAGTTGGAATAGAACCACTAGTCAATTGTTTAATTGTTTTTGTTACACAGTAATTATCGAATTGCTCAAAGTATCCGATAAAAAAATATATCTAGTGATTACATACCATAGATCAGACACGCACAGCTTTCATCTTCTAGCGGGCCGCGAATAAAAAAAATTAAGGTACGCTCAATCCTCTTTTACACTTTTGTATAAACATCACTGTTAAAGTATATTTCTATCAGTTGACAATGCTCACCATAAGTGAAACCGGTCGTCATCTTGATAAATTAAAGTGGAAATAAGTACAAATGAATATTGCGTTTTTTAAAACAACGCCTTTCCACCCAAGTATTGACAGTGAACACCCTAAAAGTGAAACGATTGACTGTTGAGTCGATGCCAGATCGTTCAACGAAATCCTTACTTTGAGTGTATCAGCTTCTCCAATGGGGTAGCATTGATGTCGTCCCGTGGATTGCCCCCGCCCTCGTTCAGGCCACGTGTGTCAACCGTGAGTGTCACGTGGCAGCCACCGCACGTGTAGTACTGAAGCTCGAATCTGAAAATTCAATTCAAATCATTTCCCCAGGCGCGTCAAACCCGTCGCACGGTTCTCTGATTCCATTAATTTGATAATAATTTTGTTACGCTAACTCCAATTTGTAGTTGATTTCGCATGAAACGCATTACGATGCCTCTGCTGTAAGCATTTCGTGGTTGCACACGCTATACAACCAATGTTGTATGATGTATTGAAACAAAAACGTCAACTATTTGGTGGGAAGTAGGGCTTTTGAAAAACCGGTTTCCAAATTCAAAAATCAACTTAAACCAGTTTTTGAAGTTTCACAAAAAGGGTAATTTGATAAATATAGCATTTTTTTTAAATCTTTACTTTTTTTACCATGTCCGCTCCCAATGTAGAGCATATAGACTCCTAATGGAGTTTATCTCAACAGAAGTGTTTTTATGCGAACTGCATGTTCCTCAGTTGCACAAACTCTTTTTTTCCAAAAAACGTAGGAGCTAGGACAGGACTAGTGGTTAACTAGTTGCTTTCTTAACGCCTTGTTCAAAAAGTAGGATGGGTGGGAGGGGGAATTCAAGACATCACATACATACATGCCTTCGAACAGAAATTCTTCAATCTATTGAAAGATCAATTTATAAAACTGTCCGTACTGGGATTCGAACCCGTGACATCCGTAACATAAGCCAATGACGTTGATCACTTGACCACACAGGCGGCAAACTTTATTTAAAAAAAATATTTGGCATTACATCTAATGCTAATGCGACAAGTATTTTGAAGTTGAAATATCATGAGATTTACTCGATGAGAATTGAGATCACAAACAACTAACGTTTTAGGTCTCAAATTAATATTTAAAAAAAAAACTTAATTTGACATTGACCTTACCGGGAATCGATCTCAGAACCACCTGATCGGTAGAGCAAGATATAAGCAACTAGACCACAGCTTGCGAAGCTGTATTAAAAACAATTCTAATATAAGGTATGATCAAAAATCTAGGTGTTCTTATTCGATGATATACTCCATTATACCCACCCTTCATTGAAAACTGAATACAACTGGAAAACAAGACCTTTAGCACTATGAAAATGACTCTCGTCAGTTAACTTCTTTAAGTAACGTATGTATGGTCATAATATATGTGGAGGTATATACTATTCAATTTGCATATAAAAACATATGGTGTTGACGTGAATTGACTTCACCATGGATCGTTAACCTCTGAAGTGATCACGCTCTTCTGATGGCAAAGATTAACAACGAGAAAAGCAATGCAAACTTGCAATAACATCAGCGATAAAGGAGCATATACTCCAATAATTTTATATTTTAAAAAATGTTAAAAAGGTGGTCCCGTGTATCTCTGTATCGGGTCAAGATCGTAATGAATAAATTCACTTATTTTCTTGGTCATCATTGCATGGAAATGTGAAACAGCGGCAGTATACACATAAATGCTTATTTTGCCACTTACGTATTATTTAATATGCAAAACAACACACACCTTCTCTCTGCGTGGTAGTTTCTAAGAAGTTCTCGATTCGTGTTGAACAGCATGCCGTAATGTCCTGCGCAATCAGTTACCTGAAATAAATCATGAATAAAAAGATTATTTTTTGGGAGCCAAGGATTGAATTCTAGCTGACATCAATACCTTTGATTATAAATCCATAATTCAAAATAAAAGAACAATCTATCTATACTTTTCTTCTACAACGTGGCTGTTTTAATGCAATTAACGAGTACACAAGGCCTTTGACTACTCGGTAATAGAGCCTACCGGAAAATTAAACAAGTGCTGAACATTGCCAACTGAGCCAAGACGGTTTGAAAGTATTTCGTTAATGGAAATAAGCTCAGCAAAATTATTCAATCAACCAAAAGCTTCCGATTTTACTTGGGAATTAGTGAATAAAATTAAATGAATAGGTATATTAAAATATTTGCTTTATCACGATGTCATAAACAAAGGATTTCTAATTATTAAATTTCGCCAAGGGTTGTTTTGAAGATTTCAATATTCCGCAAAAGTTTTTAGTCTGGAAATTTTAACTCGTAATTGAATCGATCCTTTCGTATTGTGGAATTTTCTTGGAATTTTCTGTTTAGACAAACTCTTTCGTGCGTCATAGATTTTAAATCTTTCAATATTTCTATCTATTTCTTCTTTAAAATAAATAAAGGAAAATCAAATTTCAAAACTAGTTTTACAAAGTATGATTTTTTTACTGAAATATTATTTTGTTTAGAAAAACAGACAAAATTTTCTGTGTTTTGTGAAAATTGATAAATGTAACCTACCAAGGTTATAACATTTGCAAATTCAAAATTCTACTGTTTTTAACATTTTTTTATAAAACTATTATGACAAGACGATATTTTTAATAGTTTACGCGTGCCAACTAATAATTTAACGTGCGCTAATTTATTTTCGCATTTAAATAAGTGTTAATGTATACACAACATTATAGCATATAGTGCTATGTTAAGTTATCTATGACAACTTGTAACAATAAACCTATATCGATTTCCAATTCCTTCTCTCCAAATCTAGCCAGTTCAAATCGAAAGTTCCATAGCCAAGAAGAGACGCCTTAATACTCATATCGTATCATTAGATTAATAAGATTAAGTGATTTATTTTAAAGTGTAAATTATATATGGAATAAAGTTGAACCAACATTGAATAGTGTTTTAATAAAAATATATCCATGACATTTGAGAGAAAAAATACATAACGGACATTTTACTTTATTAGACATCTGTTAGACTTATATATAACTTGTGACAAATGTGAAGCATATGCACTCAAAATGGAGCATCTCAGCGTATAATGAAATAGTAAAGGTAAAATTATATAGGTAAAACAGGACATATGTTATTTCATACCTCTCATTATTTTCCGTTTTTTTTAATAACAGTAATCAGCAAATGCAGACATCAAAATATAGTCATACTCTGTGTTCAAAGCACAAAAGGACCACGCTCAGCACGTTCAGGCCCTTGCGTTTATCTGGTATTAAAATACATTTCAAATATTACCCAAATCGGAAGACCTGGTGTCTTCAGCCGGGAACCCGGAGGCTGACGGTCAGATTCTTTTGATTCTTCAACTCCTTTCCACACCATAAGTCCAATCGTACTGCGAGACAGAACGCCATACTGTGGCAGAGCCTGAAATAGACGAATAATGAAATTATAAAATGTTTAAAAAAGTGTTACTTTTCAAAACAAACATGGTCATATCCATCATAGAAAAAACTGATTAAATCAGTTACTCCGTATGGTTTTATTTAATAATCATGGTTTACATTTAAATAAAAAGATTTATGAACAAGAAGTTTACACTTCTTTTTTGGAATTAGCCACGTTTGATTATACCATCTGGATTTGACCAGTTTTGAAATAAATTTTGTTAGACATAACCTTCATATTTTTGTTTGCATTATTTATATATAAGTAAAAACAAGCAGGGTTAAGCTAAGGGTTCGGATTAGGCTCTCAAAACATTCCAATATCGTTCACACCATAACATGTGTCGCTGTAAAGTGCAAATGGAAGAAGCAATCCGTATTGATAAGTTTATGGTTCTGTTACGTACATAATGGTCTTCGTCTCCAACATAGATGATTCCGTTGTGAAGATACGGAGTAGCTCTGCCAGTCAAGAACAGCATCACCAGATTTATGGAACCTTCCACATGAGTTGACACCAAATAACTCATACCGTCCAGATCGTTTTTAATACTGAAAAAAAATCAATAATTATTAGCTCGGTCAATTATTCGTCGTTACTGCATGAAAATTCTGTCGAAACTTACAGCGACATCTTTGATTAAGAAAAATCGGTTTGTAACGTATATTTTGTAAATATTCGTTACAAACCGATCAATTGATAAAATCTATGTAAATAGGATTTCAAAAACATTATAGCCAGGGGTGAGCTGGAGGGGGCTCGGGGAGGCTCGCCCGAGCCCCTTGTTAAAATTCGGCGCAGCCGGCGAGCCCCTTGTTAAGTTAAGAAAATCATTCGCCTCAGATCAAATCAGCGCCTAACTGCAATTTCTGTTAAATTGTAATACGAAGATGTATCATCTATAGTGTAAAGGCATTATGGCTAAGATTTACCGATCCCCTTGTTAAGGTATTAGCAGCCCACCGCTGATTATAGCTGATTTAGGAATTCCATAATATTATATTTCACTAACAGTGTACTATATTAAATAAACAGGGAGCCAGTGGCGTGTTTTAGCGGAAACCTCATTTTTTTCAATAAATTTATTCATTTCAACCAATATGCGAGTGAATTGTTATAAGTCGTTAAACTATACATGTATTTGCCATTTCAAAAACAAAATTATATAAAATTCAATATTTAAAACGCAAACATTCAAACATTACTTTGTCACAAAAATACAGAGTTTGGGAAATAATTATTTAAGTGTTAGAAAAAACACCGTTTATATGTCAACTTTTTTAACATTAATTCTGGTTTTCATTCATAGATTTTATTATGGACTATCAGAACTGATATAAAACGGCATTTTTCAAAATTTGGGACAAATCACTTTTTGAATGTTTGCTTTTTATTTAGTACAAAAATATCTTAAAATATAACAAAGCACAATTAGTGTGATCTTTGACATTGCAATTTACTTGCTAATTTCTTCAATTTTAAGGTATAAGATGATAATTTGAACCGTAAATACTTTATTAGGACATACTTTGTCAGGACGCATGTGCGCCCGCGGGCACAGGGTTAAGAAACCCTGCTTAACGAATCATACTTATTAAAATTGAAAACGTTTTAATTCCACAGACTGTGTTAAAATTTGACACGTGTTTTGCTTCTTTGAGAAGAGCTTTGAGACAAATTATCGTAAAGATGTTTACAAATTAACTTAATATCGATTATAATTATTAACTTAAAAAATTAAAAATGAAAGTTGGGATATTTTCATTTTCAACTGAACACAGGGAGAGTATTTTACACAAAAAATAATAAAGGATGATTCATTAAGAGGTACTTTTTTCAAAAGACAATAAAACGTTAATAAAAAAAAAATATTGCATAGTCTTTAATATAATAAATATTTATTTTTTAAATATTATTTCTTTTAAATGTTGGCCGTAACTACGCCTAACATGGTCCATTCGAAAGTTCCAATTTTGGATGACGCGTTCGAGCATTTCGACTGGTATTTGGGTAATGATGCGAGTAATGTTGGCCTCCAATTCCTCAATCGTAGTCGGTTTAATTATATAGACTTTCGACTTTACGTAGCCCCAAAGAAAAAAGTCTAGAGGTGTTATATCGCATGGGCTTGAATTTTAGGCACCAAATAGTCCGTTATCATGGAACGATAACGGGCGCCATTCACGGTTACGTTCTGGCCAGCCTCATTTTTTTTAAAAATATTGAGCGATTATTCCACCATCCCATAAACCACACCAAACCGTTGTTTTTTGTTGATGTTGTGGCAGCTCTTGAATCTCTTCGGGTTGATCTTCAACCCAAATACGGCAATTTTGTTAATTGACATATCCATTAAGCCAGAAACGAAAAAAATTCCTCGCAGAACGCTGATTTGCGTAATACAGCTGAATAATTTGTAGCCGCTGTGCTGGCGTAAGTCTTTCCATTATGGATTGTAAAACAATACTGAACAAAAATAAAATAACACTTGGGTACAACTCACGTGTTATCTATTATCAAATCCCAATAAGAAAAAGTACCTCTCAATAAATCACCCTTTAGTAGTTATCAGAAAAATAATTAATATGGGTAAATTCCACTGAAAATAAGTTTAAAAATGGAGAACCGCTCGCAGGTCTAAACAAAATATTTACTTATGATTCATTTATAAAGACGATTTTACTGTTCCCCTGGAGCTTAAGTTGTTCATTTTTAACCCTTTATTATTTTCTGAAAGAAGTATTAGTCATAAGTTTATTTATATTAAAAATGAATTTTCACGTAGGTATCTCCAAATCCTTCAAAAATCTTGACAAATAGTTTATTTTTCACGTTTTCACGTATATATTTAAATAATAAATTATATTACACTGTCAAGAAAAAATGCGAGACGCCAGGGGACACCGTATGTATTGTAACAAAATCTTACTTTTGCGGTCCTCGTGACAGAACGGCAGCGTACACTAAAAGCAACGCACCGGCCCCAGGCTCCTCTTCGAACTGAAAACAAACTTTTCCTTATAATAATAAAAATAAGTAAGTATGTACGTGACAAAATAGTTTCAGATGAAAACAACCCCGGGGGCATCAAGTGTAAACTCAATCTTGCAAAAAGTATAATGGTTCGACAGTAAAAAGGGGCCCTCGAACTGAGAGTCGCGACATATTCATTAATTTAAAAGTCACCAGCATTGTATCCATTTTTAAATGATATGTATAGTGAAAAAGAATCCCATGTTATCTCTTAGGCTTTTTCAATAACAAAATATTTGCGATGACCAAAACTATTTCTGATAATTTCTTGAAATTATTATGGTAATTCTGATAGGTGATTTATTTTATTTATTTTCTACAAAGCATTGAATTTGTATAATCATGTCATAGTTAACGTTTGAAATCTCGCTAACGTGTACATTAACTAGAAGTTTTGGTTGAAACGTACATCACTACAACTAGTGGCGGCCGGTCAATGTGGCATTGGATCAATGCACCCCTTTTTTATGCAGGGGCGGTTATATTTCATGAAAAATATTCAAACATTACATTTATACCATTCACTCGTTTTAAATTATTCATGTATTTATTTTCTAAGATAAAATTAAATTAAATTTCCTAAAATATTTATTATAGATAATAAATAAATGAATAATTTAAAATGAGTGAATGGTATAAATGTTATATTTGAAATATAACCGCCCCTGCATATACAAGGGGTGCATTAATCCAATGCCACATTGACCGGCTGCCACTGATTACAACTTCCATTCACTTTGACCAGTCAATGTATGAATAAACTGACACGCTATACTGAAATAAGTAAAAATGACATTTAGATTTAGATTTATTCAAGAGAATGAGGTCAATAATGATAACAATACGTTGAAGTTGTTGACGTTATGTGAAATCGAAGATGAAAGTCAAACACAAAAACTGCGTGATTGCGCACGCACAGCAGCAGTAGAGATAGGCTGGCAACATTATGAAAGCACATTTTTTTAAAAATTTTGAACAATTAGCATTAGTAGTTAATGTGCACATTGACTAGGAAAGAGCTGAGCTTGTCGATCCAACCTTCCATTGAACCGATCGGCCTCGCCGATTTGGTGGCTAATAAGGCTCATTACTAGGATTTTAATAAATTTACTGCGTCATACGGAGAGCGAGTAGACGTCAATTCGTAAAAGTTTTTCGTTTATCTTGAGGGATTGATTTTGACACAGTCTTGGGTAGTCGCTTCTAAGACACTCCCAGTCAATAAGTGTTGATTCACCTTCTTAGTATAATTTAAGATTTCGACTGAAGAAGCTTGGTGCAATTTCAATGTTAAATTTGAATCGTTCAAACTATGTAAATTCACACAGATTTTGTCACTAACGACCCGAGTTTCGCCTTTCGGCATCTTCAGGCGTTCAAGTGCACGGATGAACTTGAACTGACGCTTAGTAAATGAATGTTTCGTATTTTTACTGCAAGCGTCAGTTCGAGTTTACCCGTGCACTTGAACACCTTAAGATGCCGAAAGGCGAAACCCGGGTCGTTGGTGACAAAATCTGTATGGATGTACATAATTTGAACGATTCAAATTTAAGTAAATAGTAATAATAAAATATATGCCACTGTCTCGTAATATAGAGAGCCCGTATCCCCCTTATTACGCGCGACACATTGGCAAGCTCTGGTGAGCTTCCTTGTTAAAACCAGTAATAGGATTTCCTCGGGAAACTTTTTTGAAAATTATGTATCACATACTAACGTAAGTTGTGCCGATAAATTCCAAAGAATCCTAATCAAAACTTTTTCGTTTCATTTCGCGCGTTTGATACTTGATCGATGAGTAGAACTTTCGTGTCACCTATTTTTTTGTATCTCATCACCATAGTATAAAATTATAAAAACGGACAGATAGCCCGAGGAAAAGATCGAAACATTGAAAATTTTAATGTTCTTAATCCTGGAAATTGACAATAACACTGTAAACAAAATTCACATACCTTCGCGTGGAAAATGCTTTTATAACATATGAGCCATCAATAGGTGAAGTGAGCCAACTAGTAAAACGGTAAAACTTTTGTCTTGGACTATTAAGTACAATCACGACTTAACTTGGTGTTTTGGCGGATTGCATATTTTTATTTTACGAAGACAAAACTATTGTAATGTGTATTAACCAGGGCTGTGGAGTCGGAGTCGGAGTCACGGAGTCGCGGTATTTTGGCCGGAGTCGGAGTCGTGAAAAATGAGCGGCTCGATTTTTTTTTAAATATGTTTAATAATGTGTAGTTAAACAAAATAGTCAAAAGTGTTGACATTACATGCTTGGCTGACTAAAGATGATCTAATGGTATACATATGTATAAGTTAAAATGAAATTATTGAAAAATTTCCTCGGAGTCGGAGTCGTTAATTATTGTATAGCTGGAGTCGGAGTCGGAGTCGTCTTTTCTTTACACGACTCCACAGCAGTTACTTCACTTTTAAAATACTTTAAGACGTGTAGAATATTGAAACGTATCTAACTTTTTTTTCTAAAATACCACTTGGCTTACTTCACCTCTATTAGCCTCATATGTTATCAAATGAGAATTGATTAGCTTTTAATTTCTGATCGTTATTTAAGTTATACTATAAAATAGCAATAACTGCTCAAGAATCATTTTAAGAAATCTAGTGCATGGGTGGGGAACTTTCGGGTGGGGACATGTTACCTTTGTTACAGGCTTTTCGTATGAGGTCAAAGACTATTGTCAAATATTTGATATACATACATTGTGATTATCGAAAAGAAAATATTTTGAATAAACTGATGTTTTCTTTATTTTACCTGACTATAATCGGTGTGTAAGTTAAATGGAAATGACTGAAAAATTATTTTGTAGTTGGAGTCAGTTTTTAATTTAAATCCGGAGTTGTATTTTTTCGACTCTACAAATCTCTGCCCTGATAAATACAGCAGACATCCACACCCAAAAAATCTTTATTATCTCTTTATTTTAAATTATCGTTGATCTTAAATCTTTTTATTTATTTAAATCTTCAAAATAAATTCATATCATTCGATAATTCCTTATTTAATTTACAATATTCGAACAAAAATCGTATTGTGACACTTAGCACTAGAACAACATAGACATAACGATTTAAAAACACACCATTTTCTTTTACATACAGTAATATTTTTCCGGATAGAAGTTGCATACATTCAACGTAAGTACTTGCATTCATCGGTAGGTAATACGTTGGCGTTGTACAATATTATAGCGATGATTCATAATTTGCGCTTAAAAATATAAAAACATTCCATCATCTCATCGGCCCGTTAGCTCAATAGGTAAGAGCGCCAAGCTTGTTCAAATCTGGAGGTTGCAGGTTCAAATCCTGCACGGGCCAACCCTTTTTTTCGTTATATTATATTACATAATGATTTTGACATAATTAAATTAAAATTATATTATTATTCTAAGTAGTTATGTATAAATATAATTTCACCATTTTTGGTTATTTAAAAATAATCGGGTCCGTAGCTCATCGGTCAACGCCGTTCTCATCCGTCGTAAATCTTGTGGATTCGAGTCCCAATACAAACAGAATTTTCAGAAGTTGAGGGTGTTTGTGATTCTTTTCCACCCTTCATATTCTCAAAAACGGGCTTAGTGAGAGTGATAAGCCAACAAAGAGAGCTATGAAAGGCACGGTCCTGTCTAAGCTCTACGTTATATCCCCAATTTCTTAAAAATATAGAGATTGAGAAACTGAGTAACAAACAGTTCTCGTAGAAACTCTTTTTTTGACATACCTCTATGAGGAAGCCGTATGCTACACATTAAAAACGAATGGATCTCATAAAAACAAAATATGATGGATAAATAAGTGAAAGATTGGTTTCATTGTATTCTATTGTACTATTTAGAAAACGTGCAAAAAGAGGATTTGGTGAACATATTTACGAAAATTGAAATTATGATAAATATATGATCTTGAATGATCGTGAATGTGATCTTTGCATTTGTAAATTTTAAACTAACTAAGGAGTTAGTTTAAAATTGGATAATAAATTTGATTTTATATTTGAAATATTAAACTGCAAAATTGAATTCAAAGTAACAGATTTATTCTGCTTCATCAACGAATAAGCTTCCACACATTTGATAAATTCAACCATTTACTTTAAAAAATATGTACTTTATTTTAATTTGAAGATGAAACATTCCAACGGACCGTGGGTTGTGTATCTCTGGCCTAAGGTAAGTCCAACACCACTTGATATCTGCGTTGTGCATGCGTATGCACTATGCAATCAACAAAAAAATGACTGATAGCTAATCGCCTTAATTTCGCTCCGTTTTGAGTATCCGATAAGAGGAAAAAATAACACGAGAGACATCTTTTTATTATATAAAAAAATCTAGACTCTTTTAACATTAAAACTAATCTTTCATTTTGGCGAATAATAATATATTTTACAAAATTTTCTTACTGATCCATCAATAATGTAACAATAATGCTTGATTTTTTATCAGTACTCAGAATAGTGAGTAAATTTACATTGTTAAATATGACTAAGACAAATGAATCGGTCGAAAAAAAGTTGTTAAAAAATATATCTATACATAGATTCTTCTTAAATAACTTAAAAAGGTCGCCTTTTGTCGCCTGCTGTGGCCCAGTTGGTGAGAGCTTGCTCTACCGATCACGTTGGTCTGGGCTCGATTGCCGGTCAGATCACAGTGAATTCAAAGTTGTGATCGAAGAATGGGTGATTGCGATGTCAATTCACATCATTTCCTCTCCTCCCATCCGTCTGATCCTTTAATAACTTGGTGTAGCAATAACGATTAGCCAACCTCTAGTCCTGTTCTAGCCTTATCCTTCTTTCCCTACTACACAAAAAAGTGAGGTTGAGCGACTGAGTAACAAACAGCTCTCGTAGAAAAAACTTATGTTGAGATACCTCCATTAGGAGGATATGCTCCACATTGGGAGCGAACATGGATTAAAAAAACTTAAACATATTTTTTTACTATTTATTCATTTAAAAAGTATTTTTTAGAAAGTAGTGTATTTGCATGATATATGTGAACATACAAAACACACATATGGTAATTACATAAATAAATAATTCCATAAAAAAAATATTATCATAGTAAGTATCATATCAACTGTCGAAGTGGATAATTCAATTACCCGCGGGCAGTAGGTTGCCGACCACTGACTTGGATAATAATTATCCGCTGCACGCGATAAAAACTAGCGGTGATTCGTAAATTTTATTTATAAATACTAAAAACGTGCCATGGTTTCGTCGGGCCCGTTAGCTCAATAGGTAAGAGCGCCAAACTAATTCTGAACCTGGTGGATGGAGGTTCGAATCCTCCACGGGCCAATATTTTTTTTTTAAATTTCACTTACATAAACTCTTTTTTTTTAATATATACAACGAAACATTGTTTATTTTGTAATATTCTTCGCATTAAATGTCAATTGTATTGTATTTATTTACCATGCAACGTTTTCTATTGTGTAGTAAGTAGCATAGATCATATTTTTTATTTTTTCTCGTCCAGCAATCAAGACGCCCACAGAGATTATTTTCCTCTTTTTGTGGTCATATGTATTTTTAGTTTACCGCTCACGTTTTTAGATGACATCGCAATTTTGGTATGTATTTTAATTAGTTTTTTTTCAAATTATTACTAGTCTGTGTGTTCCTAACCAAAATTTTTTTTTCCTTACGTAAGATTAATTTTCTCTTTTACAAACATTTTTTTAGATACTGTTCTACCTCAAACTCCTATCTACTTGTAAGTACGTGTTTTCGTGTCTTATATAACACTAGCTGTTTATTACCCGACTCCGTTCGAGATATACTCAAACTCTATATCAATCCCGACTAAGTTTGAAAAAACTCAAAGTTTTATTCAAATATAATAATTATGTTGGTTTTAGAACAATTATTTTATTTTATTAAATATATACTCTCTTATTGTTGGTGACTTAAAATATTACGGTAAAAAAAATAGTAAATGTATTTCATATCATTATTTTTATATTATGTTTATGTATATAGCTATTTCGGCATTAAGCTCTCGTCAGAACTATGTTGAATTTTTATCTAGCCACATAGCAAATTTAATTGAAGATCAAACATAGTTTTGAGCTGACATAGCTATCAATTCAATTAAATCAATAGATTAAAAATATTTTAATTATAATACTTTATAAAAAGCTTACCATATACATATATCGCTTGATAAATATTTGCAGATCTTCCAATTTGGTAAACTCGTAAAGATGTAACTAGAACAGATCAAATCGGAAAATTAATTCATTGAATACAATACATACAGCGGTGGGCTGCCAATACGTTAACAAGGGGCTCGCTTTACATCAAAGCAATTCTCGGTGTTCTGGGAAAGCAGTGAGTTTATTTATCACTCCGATTGAATTATATGCAATACTTAAATAATCGATCGATTGTTACGATTGTAACGTATAACAATTTGCAATTTGCCATAAACTTATCAATGTAAATGGCCAAAAATGTACTACTGTGTATACTGAAGCTTTTCCAGATCAAATACAAGTCAGAAATTGCAGTTGTGTACTCATTTGATTTGATAATATTGTTTTCTCTAAAATCAACAAGGAGCTCGCCGGCCTAAGTAAAATTCAACAAGTGGCTCGCACGAGCCCCTCCGAGCCCTTCCCTTATTATAAATGTATGTACTGAAAGTAAGATAGTGTATCCGGCTGCAATAAGAAAATGTTCCTCTGAAAGGAAAAGTTATGGATCGAAAATATTGAAACTTACGGCGCTTCAAACTGAATTGAAATAAGTTTTAATTTTATTTTTCAATTAGCAAAGCTACCGATGTTAAAACCCTCCAGAGACGAGAGCTTTTTTCCGATAAAAAAAATATTTTCTAAGCCATATTGAAGTCACGGATAACTTTTATTCCTATCCAAAATTTAAAAAAAAAAAACGCCAAGTCGTTGTATAGAAACCCCGCATGACTATATGGTCATGGTCATCCTTTTATTACCGTGTAATATTGAGTACGGACAGTAGTAAGGACAAAAGTGACCGTGTAGGCTCGCAAACATTCGGGGTTGAAATATAGCTAAACGTGATTTTTTTTAAAATATTTACAATTTGACCTCTTTGGATCAACATAATTTCAATACAAATATATTAGCAGAATAATTGTAAATAATTTGATGTTTTTATAAAAAAATAACTAACAGTTTCAATAAGTAAATTTAAAAAAAACGAAAATTCAAAAAATCACATGTGCTTTTGGAGGCCGTTTCTGTCCCCACGGCTGATGACAAACTGTAGTCTGTACCCTTCTTAAAGAAATATGAGCAAAAGCAACAATATTCAGGTAGAAAAAGGATGAATAGTGGGATCAATAGACAACGGTGTTTACTGTGACCATATGGTGGCGCTCGTCCTTGGAGGGTTAATTAACCTTAAGCGATATATTTAATAAACTAATGTTATAGCTATGGTACCATTTTTAATTGTCAGAGGCTACCAGAGTTTCGATATGTATAAAAAGGTTCAACGATCATTGTTTTATTAACCTTTTCAGTTATGGTATCCTGGTAGTAAGTATGAGAATGCTGTATATAGGCAATTTCCTGGGGGAGGGCCACCACGCTCTTCGTCTGTTCACCTGATCTCCAAATAACCTCGCTGACTGCTGAGCATAGCGCCTCTCTTTGGCGAGTTTCATCAGGGCGGAGTAGTCTTCGAATCAAACAATGATTTTATCTTTATTATTTTCAGCTTATTTAAAGTAATGAGTTTGTATTAATTTTTTTTAGAATAGAAGCTCACATTGAAATAAAACGTAATAAGTTTCTAAGTGAGTAAGACATCTTATTGGATTACTATGTCTATAATTAAAATGTTAAAAACCTACTACAAGAGTGTTCTTTTTTAATAGAATGCCTTTCCACCAAATATCGATCATGAATAGCTTAAAAGTGATTGGGAGAAAAATTTAAAGACTTCTGCGGAATCAAATATATATATGAGATAAATTGTGAAAATGTAAAAATATAAAATATTCATGAAATTCAAATCTTGAATCGTATGTTGTTGTGTTTTTGTGTTTGAAATGTTCTAACGTAAAATTGTGTCAAAAACACTTTTGTTTGTTACATCATATTTAAAAAAAACGGCGAAGTCAATGTGTAATTGTGAAAATATCTCTGCTTTACTTATTTAAAATAAAATTTAAATTACATTTGTAAATAAAAATGAAAATTATTGCGTTAGTACGCAGGATTTTTTTGGAAACTTCAAATGGCTCTTCTGGAAAACCTACAAATACTGAACAAAACGCTGTATTTAATTTTAAAATAAAAATAAGGCACAATATTCCTTTGTACTTAATTCTACTTTATTTAATAAGTCAGGACCGGTTTCGCTCATTGCGAGCATTGTCAACTGATAAGAAATATAATTTGAGATTTTCAATGTCAATTGTTGTATAAATAGCATTGTTAAATGCTCATATTTAAAAACTCATATTTAAAAAAATAAATAATATGGGATCAAAAAAATAAAATAAAAAAAAATAAAAAAAAAGAGACAGCAACCAACACTAAAAAGAGGGGAAACCCCAACATCAGACGAAAGGGCAATTGGAGTAATCCATAAGGCCCTACAACCAAGTGTAAGACACCAACCTATTTCTAATCAGTTGACAATGCTCGCCATGAATGAAACCGGTCCTGACCTATTAAATTAAGTGGAATAAAGTACAAAGGAATTGTGTTTTTATTAATATAATGCTTTTCCACCAAGTATTGACAGTGAACACCCTAAAAGTAAAAAATAAGGCTTTTTATAAATGTATCCATGCCGTTGGTCTCAGTAAAATTACTACTTCTCTCAAATCAGACATGTTATCATATTTTTGTTAAACGGAAAATATTCTTACATTTCACTCGGCAAGAAATTTCCCTGGTCATCTTTGGGCCTGTCTTCGAAGAGAAGATACTTCAAGGCGTGCGCTCCGACTGCAGCAAGGGTTCCTCGCGTAGCATTTCGAGGGGCGTTCAGTCCGAAGGATAGCGGAAGCGATGGTGGACGAAGGCTTAGAGGAGTGCGTAGCCATTCACCTCTCGGTGGACATGCTGCTGATCCAAAAACGACCTGGCGTAACTCCTATACAAATGTTATTTGATGTTTTATTTATCTTATTTATAAGTTCAGTTGAGAAAGACATTTCATAGCATTACAGTTGATGTCGATTTTCAATGAACGTGAATCAAAAAATATATAACACCACTTCAATACTAAAACTGGGTAACTCTTAATTGATAATTTTTGTGAACTTCATTTGAATAACATACATTTTAACTATAATTAATGCTTAAAATAAATATGTAAAATGCTAAATTTGAATCGTTCAAACTATGTACGTTCTCACAGATTTTGTCGAAACCCGGGTCGTTAGTGACAAAATCTGTGAGAACGTACATAGTTTGAACGATTCAAATTTAATATTGAAATTCCACCAAGCACCTTCAGTCGAAATCTTAAATGTAAAATGCTGCTTTATATATTTTGGAACAAATAGCTTTCTTCATAACAAACAGGCAGATATATAAATGATATGACATTTTTTTTCTAAAATGTACATCTTTGGGGATAAAATAACAATCTTTATTCCAAAGTTGAAAATTTCAGGAAAAACTGTGAAATCTTACCGTATTTTATTAAGCACGAAAATTATTAAATAATATTAAATTGAATTTTATGGAGGGAAATGTGAGATAGCACTTTTAAGCCATGTCCGATAGCGATGTGGAGCATATGGACTCCTGATGGAGGTTTTTCTCAACAGTTTAGTTTCTCTAACAACAGTTACTCAGCCTATTTTATTTCGAAGAAAGTTAGAACAGAATAAAATGAAAAGCTCTCGTTTCAGCCGTTTTTAAGGATAAATTAGTAGTTCAAAATCAATGTATTACATTTCGTTGATAATGTTCAATAGTTATATCAAAAACAATTGAAATCAAGTATTCCAGTTATGATATTGAGATGACGATATATGTAAATATGATAAAAACAAAAAAAAAAAAAATATTGCTTATATAATTATTTTAAATTTTAAATCCATTCTGATAAAAATATAAAATCCATATAACTATCAATTTTAACATCAATATGATAAATATTATATTAAAAGGTTTTTGGTGCATACGTAACTCACTGCTGCAGACATTTTTGAAAATACTCATATGTTCGTAAAAATTTCTTGAAACTTTATAGCGAGGTAAGCAAACACGAAAAACGTTCATATGTATGACGAGACGATACTTGCAACTTGTCTACGAGCGAGAAAAATTCTTATCGTCAAAACTTTACCATATTTTATTCAATCAATAAGAAAAAGGACCGTTGGGAATAACGTTACTGCAGATAACATTGATTTTGATTTGAAAATATGTCTTATTTCACAAAAATATAATTCTGAAAAAAAAATGCCCTTAAGATCGTATCATTATCATATGAGCCTTTGAGAAGTGAAGTGAGCCAAGTGGTATTTTAGAAAGAAGTAAATTAGATGCGTTAGAATATTTAACATGTCTTTAATTAAAAGTATCGTAAAACTGAAGTGAGCTTTCTCCATAAAATAAAAATACGCAATCCAAAAAAGTATTAAGTTGTAAGACTTGGTTGTACTTAAAAGTCCAATAGAAAAGTTTTACTAAATATTTATCTATTTGGCTCACTTCACTTCTCATCAGGTCATATTATCTTTATTATGATAGTTTATTATATTTTTCAGAATATATTTTTAACTTGGTCTATGGTACGAAATTTTTCCCATTCTTATAATAGGGTGTAGCGAGGACGATTACCTGAATTCTAGTCCTGTCCTATCTCTACTGTCTTCAATAAAAAAAGACTTTGATCAACTGAGTAAGAAGCAGTTCTCGTTTAAAAACATTGTTGAGATATCTTCATTAAAAGACCATAAGGTACACATTGGGAACAGACAAAGACAAATATTTGTAGACATCAATAATAACGAAAGCTAACGAAATAAAATAAGGATTGGGGGTATACTCCTTAGTATTGGACTACAGCTTCATGATTAGCGTAAAGCCTTAAATATCAAGCATACTAACGATAGCTTGGTCCTCAGTTATCGCCGTTCCACCGACGACAGGTGCTTGTGATCCTGGAGGGCCTCGACTGCCTCTCGCATACAGAATTTTTTCTGAAATAATTAAAAAAGCAATATATATTATATCGCATTAAATTTCAAAAAATACCCATCGAGACAATCACAATTGCAATAATTAGAGAAACAAAGCATGCCCTAAGTTCCGTGCGGTCGGTCGGGAAAAGACATGTCGATTTTAACAATTCCTGATAAGAATTAATCGCTTTCGTAAAGTGATCATTCAAAATCAGTATTCGGAAGCAGGTTAACTTATTTCCTCCCAACAAAAGCCTTTGGTTTGCAAGATTTTTATTGATACAGTACTTAGTTCAAACAGCTTACAGTACTTGGCGGGTCTTATGGCGCAGCGGTAAGCGTTGTTGGCTTCCGTGCCGGATCTCACGGGATTGAGTCCCAGTACGAACAGCATTTTTTCGATCGATTTTTGTTCGAAGGCATGGGTGTTTTAATTTTCCTCCCACCCTTTCCATCCCTTAATGGGCGTAGCGAGAAAGATTGCATAACCACTAGTCCTATCATAGGCTTATCCTTTTATCCCTACTTGTCTTTGAAAAAGAGAGGTTGAGCGACTGACTAACAAACAGTTCTCGTAGAAAAAATCTGTTTAGATACCTTCATTAAGAGGTCATATGCTCGACATTGTTAGCGGACATGGATAAAAAAACTTTACTCAAATTGAAGTAAGAAAGGAATATAGTAATTAACTGCAAATATAAATTTTAAAAATACATAGAATTGGGAGGCTGATCGTAAGTTCTAAATGGTTTATGTAAGAAAATATAACTAGACTAAAGTATAACTATATACTAAAATTTTCTCAATCCCGAATTCCAATTTATACACGAGTGTTCAATCCCGAAATATCGGGATCACAAAATTGGTCTAGGATTGGATACCCTAGTGTTTACCAAGGTGCGAGCCGGATGATAAAATTTTAGCAGCACATCACTGCGTATAACATTCAAACGTTATTATACAAATAATTCAAAAGAAAACAAAACGTTTTCCATTTAAAAATCACTTGAAAAATAAAATAAGTTTTATACTGACATTTTTGTCTTGGTATCATATAAATTACTATAGAAATAATAGTATCATTTGGTTATACCATGTTCTTAATGGTTGACTCAAATCTCCCACTTATGTATATTCACCTAATTTTTTGTGTTATTTTAATAAATTAATAATTATAATATACCCTGGTCGTATTATTAAGGATGAAATTCAATCTTCGGTATGATAAGTATTTTTAATATAAAAGTCTTTAATAAAAAAGAAAGCTGATATTTACAAGTCTTAAAAGTTTTCCCTGAACATCTTTCAAAGTATGAAACCTCAAAACATTGTAAAAACTGCACGGGTCCAACTTTCCGTGGGTAACGGTGCATTTAACTGACTCAAATATCCGTTTAAAAACACGTATCCCCTTTATATGCCCAGCAGTTTCGAAAGCGCCCCCCCTTTGCTTTTGCAAAGTGAAACTTTCCAGACTCGTAAAAAACAGATTAGATGAATTCTCCGCCCCCCGGGTTTCCTCCATTTTACGCGGGGACATGATGGAGCATCCCATAGGGTGGAACGGTAATGTATACATCTTTAGAAAAAGACAGGTAAATTAAATTAGCTTTGTTTATAATGTATCTTTTTTTATATGTATTCTTGTTTTATGTAAAACATTAAATACCTATAGTGAATTTTTGAGACGAGAATTTTTGCTGTATGGAAAGATAGTTGAATGAAAATGCGATTTCTTATTATAACTTATAGAAAATATACTTTAATGGTATCGGAACCTGGATCAAATAATCTCTATTTATATTGCAAGATTATTTCTACCAGTGCTATTTTTCGGTAACAAATAATGTTACCTGATGAATATTCAGAAAAACTGTATACAGAGCTTCAAGAACAGGTTCCTTCTTCATATAATGGGTGAGGTGATTTGATTTCATTAGAAACTTAGGGATTATGTAACGTACAAGACAGTCATGGAGAGATGTTGGAACAGATCCCTCCGGAAAGACTTAATTCTGTCTCTTCTTTCTACCGCTGTGGTTCCGGCGCCCTGAATGACCGTTGTGTACTATCCATAGAATTACTCGGTGAAACAAAGGGATGCTGGCATGTCATGGGAAAGAACACATGAATTGGCACAAGACAGAGAAATATAGAGGTGCCCCAAGGCGGCCATATGTTTCACATAGGGTAAAATTTATATTGTTTATGGATACAAGCTCTAATACTTTTGAACACTTAGAAATTTTCTTTATATTGATTGTTTTTATAACTTTAAGTGAGACTTTAGGGAGAAGTCTATTCGTCTCTTTATCCTATTCACATAAGTCGTTTTAAGGTGTCACTCTAAAGCTCTGTTGTGAAGCTTTTTCTTTTCCTGCGGGATCTGTTTGATTTTAATTGAGGGCGGTGAACCAACATTGACTCTTTTCCTTTTTCTTTTAAGGTAACTTATTTCTTTCTTTTTAAAATCTAATATCTTTTCATTTTTTTCTATGTTTTTGTAGTTTTCTGAAACTTGTGATTAAAATATTCTTCTTCCACTAATCAGCTCAGATCCTTAGTCAGTGGTTTCCAACCTTTACGTTACTGCGCATCTCTTTTAAGAAAAAAATATCCTCGCGCCTCCTTTTCCTTTATTTCATATAGTAAAAATTACACGTTTTAATGGAAAAATAAATATTTTAAATGATTCGCGCCTCCCGTTGAAATAGCCCGCACCTCCCAGGTTGGAAATCGCTGTCCTTAGTTGCTGTCTAATATTATTCACTACTATCAGGCTCCATTTGATGAACTTGAGTTTTAAGTATCTTATATTTTGCTTTAGGAAACTGTGTAACCATTAAAAAACTACTTTCCTTGACATTTCAATATCGAATTTTAAATATTCAAAATATTTGATCAGATCAAAATATTTGATCAGATCAAAATATTTGATCAGATCAAAATATTTGATCAGATCAAAATCATTTTGACGCGTTTATTTTTTTCTTAAGTTACTATCCGGCCAAGGACCTTAATATTGACAACAAATTGATCATTGCAAGTAATAAATTGGCTAGTTCAGAAACCAGTAGTCTAAATATTGCATAATATGTGTATTCTTTAAAAAAATCTTGCCTTTGACAGAAGTATGCCATTGACTATTCGTGCAGCAGTTTTTTTAGGCTTTTGAGGTGTGGTCAAGAAGAAGGCATTGAAGTCACGCCCTTTTCACAAAGTTATTATAGATCAACTCTTTTTTGATCAGTACTTTAATTCAAACAACTATTTTTTTACACGATAGAGAAGTTCGACAAAAAGCCGTATAAAAATAAAGTTATTCTTTTTTTAGGGGACCGTACTATTGAAAAATACTAAAAATAAACCGTGTAAAAAAGAGTTGAGCTTACGTACAAAACTGTGAACCGTACGAAAGCTAGAACTAATTGCAATGAGCGTCCAATATTGCTTATCCTTCGTCAAATACTTAACTATGCGTGCCCCAAAAAATGTCTTTTACAAAGACTGAAGCTACAATTTGCTTTGACTTCACCCTTGTCGGCCGGTAACAGCATCTGGCCTCCAGCAAAGTTCCACCTACGTACGAAGTTTCTCGAGTGGCAGTGGGCATACCACACGATAATGCATTTCGCCTCTCAGCGTGCGCATACTTGGAATTGCATCGCGTAGCGGAGTGCACTAAAAATATAGCATTTTACCTGTAAATGTGTTTTTGTTTTGTTTTGTTTTGTCAGCGTTCCAAATTAATTCAACGACCTATATTGTTTTTTAATGGATTTGACGGCAACTTTAAGAATATTTTTTATTTATATAAAATTAAATTTTGGACAAACCGTCTGCAGATCCTTCTCAATGAGACACAAAAACACAGCAGCGGAAAACGGGTTCCCTAATACCAAGAAACTCAACAATTTAAGACTTCGGCTGAAGGTGCTTGATTTCTATTTCAATATTAAGTTTGAATCGTTCAAATTATGAACATTCACAAAAATTTTGTCAACAACGACCTGGGTTTTGCCTTTCGGCATCGTCAGGCGTTCAAGTGCACTGATGAACTTGAACTGACGCTTAGTAGTCAATAAATGTATCGTGTTTATACAAGAAAGAAATCCATCACTAAGTTTTAACTTACCATCATCTGATGAAATGGATTAACCCATGGGAATGCCTACAGATTTTAATGGTGAGTAATTCCAAGAGTTTTATTTTTGTTTGTTGAAAAAGGTTTTTTGATTATATTTACTTACATATAGAGTATAAAAGTGGGGAACCCGGCATATTTACCTGTTCATTTAAAATCGGAAGACTGTTCAATTGTGCGCTATTTATTTCTGAAATTTCCTGGAAAAACAGTTTATGAGCGTCCGTATTTGGGTGCAACATGTAGATTGAAATGCTTTTGTTGTACATAATTTGAACGATTCAAATTTAAATCATTTTAATTAAGTGGTTTTGCATTGTAAGGTAAAAAATGGGTCGGATTTCTAAGATTTTTCTGATTCCGGAAAAACATACAACTACACGTCGCCCGACTTCGACTCCACACACAAACCCTACTTACTTTGACGTAAATAAATAGTTTAACAACAGAGATATTAATTTAGCTTCACTAATAATCCTATGTGAACGCCGTTTTAAGCCAGCCAAAACGTTGCCGCAAAAAATAGCTAGTCGTGAGGATTAGCAAGTAGGTGCAGTTTGTGAATTGAAGTAATTCCCTTTAATTTAAAAGTCGTGATGGAACAGGCTACCACTTTTTTAACGCTTTCCGAATTGGTTTAGCATTCGTTCGTTTGATTCTATGCAAGGTGCAGTTAATACAAGCATTTTTTAAATAACTGTGAGATGCCAAAATGAAAAAAACATATATGTTCGAAATATAAAAACACGAGATAATAGGTGCTATGTTTTTCATTCAAAAAATAAAATATAAATTTGTTTGTAAAAGGGATAACAATGTTACACCCAAATACGGCCGCTCATAGGCTCTTTTTCCATCAAATTTTGGAAATAAACAGAGTACAATTGAACAGCCTTCCGATTTTAAATGAAATACTAAACATGCCGGGGTCTCCACTTCTATACCCTATATAAATATAATCATAAAACCCTTTCCGACAAACAAATAAATATAATTCTGAAAACCACTCACTGCCCAAATCTGTGGACATTCCCATGGGCTTATCCTTTTTGGGTTTAAACTCGTTAATACATTGATTTATTATATAAACACGAAACATTTATTTACTAAGCGTCAGTTCAATTTCATCCGTGCACTTGATCGCCTGAAGATACCGAAAGGCAAAGCCGGGGTCGTTAGTGGAAAAATCTGTGTGAATGTACATAATTTGAACGATTCAAATTTAATATTGGAATTCTACCAAGCACTTTCAGTCGAAATCTTAAATTAAAATAAATTTGTACTAATTCGCACTTTTATTTATTAAGATCAAGACCGGGTTCGCACGAGTATTATCAGCTGATAAGATAATAAAATGTTAGTGTTATTTGTACAAATCAAAATGAAATAAGTAAGATATAATAAACAATTGGTATTAATAAGAATACTTTGACTTATTCGGAAAACCCAGAAAAGGCGCATTCGTAAATAAACTTTTTGCTTTCTTTAAGCACTGCATTACCGTCATGACATAACAATGACACAGTTGGGCAGAATTAAATATTGTACATGGTCATAATATGTGTTACATGGAAAACAACGCATGTCTACACTGCGTCATCCAATTTCGGGATAACGTTGAATTTCGGAATTTGAAAGAAAATTTGAGAAAGTTGCGCGAGGGCTAAAAAAGTCATGATTTTTTCATCTTGGAAATTCTGAAAATTCTTGATTTTTTGGATTCGGAAATTATGTTGAGAACTAAAAAAAAAAAAAGGTCTTGCGTCTTTTCACTTTAGTAATTCCGTAAAATCAAAATCACAAAATTTCTCAATACCGAATGTATACACAATTTTATGTTGAAAATTCAATCACGAATGAAAAATTGTCAGCTCCAAAATACGGGAACACAAAAAGGGTCTGGTATTGGATGTTTTAGTCTTCACTAGGTATTTGACAGACAGTGAATCTCTCAACTGCCCACGCTAGAGATGGATAGACAATGTTGGAAACGATGGGAGATTAGTTGAAAGAAATATCTATATGTATGCAGAGCGATTGTGAAGTCGGCCATCTAATGCACAGTTTGAGTCGCTAAGCACAGCTTACAAATTACAGATGATTTTTTTTAAATAGTTTCATAGCATGAATACGAATGTTGAAATAATAGTATTTAAAAATAAAAACTGCACCTATGAGATTACAACAGAGTTTTAGAGGAAAAGCACTTTTATCTGCAGAAATGCAATCAAACTGCATAGTAATTTACCCATCCAATTCTCACAGTATCCCTTTACAAGAAGATTTTTCGCTTCATTTGGTTTTATAAACTAAATTCGTGTAAATTTATTCCACAAAGTATTGGGTATTCTGCTAACAATCTCGCTTCAAATTTTTATCTCACTTTTCTCATTTTCTTTATAGGCTGCAATTATCTACGACACCTAAGGATTGTCAAATATTATCTCAAATTGTTGAAGAGTTCTGATTAAATTTATTTAACCTGTCGCCATTACATGTATGAAATTAGATTGGCTGTCAAACTGTCATCAACTTGTTAATGTCAAACAAAATTAAAATCGGTGACGCGTCGATCGCATAGAATATAATTACTTGAATCACGTTATATATTTATGGCCTAGTCCCACAGAACTAGGGCTTCTAACTTTGGTTTAAACCGAAACCAGTTAACCGTGTTATGTCATGTTTTAATAAAAACCGGTTTATTTGTACGATTAACCGGGGCTTATTGAAAACTTCTTCCCTTAAGTACAATTGACTTTTATTTAACTAGTCATAACATGTTGGGTCCGTGGAGCAGTGGTCAACGTCGTTGGCTTCTGTAACGGGTTTTACAGATTCTAGTGCCAGTACAAACAGCATTTTTATTCAAAAGCATGGGTGTTTGCAATTTAAAAATTCTCTTTCTTCATTTCAATCTTAAAATAACGGAGGGTAACGGGAGCGAAATTTTTACATTGGTTCTTTCCTAACTTAATTTGTATGCCCATACTCACTTCGGAAATATAAGTTAAGCAACTGAGTAAAAAGTAGTTCTAGTAAAAAAAACTTTGTTTTATAAACTTCATAGTCATCAAGTCCATATGTTCCACATTAGTGGCGAATATGGTTAAAAAAATGTTAGTCTACTCTTTTATGCACTTTATTAGTTCATATTTAAGTTATTAAAATGCCCTATACTGTTTTTATTTTTTGAATATTGGATAGTGTGGTACAACTGTACAATTGGTTTTTGGAAAATAATTCCGGTTTAAGCCGGTTAACCGGTTTACTTATTTGAAATAAACCGAAAACCGGTTAGTTGTTTTGGACGGGTAATTGAGTATCTGAGAAGTTTACGAATACGGTTCTGAATGTTAATATTTCCAGAAATAACGATAAATATTAACTAGCATATTTTTTTGGATATGAATTCATTGACAATTAATTTTAAAAAAGCTATATAGAAGAGTTGAATATACTACAGTAAATCAAAAATATCAAAGAACTTTATAAGTTTATCAAATTTATCCCGACACCCTCTCAAAAAGTTCGTAAGATCAGGTGTAATAACCTTTGTTCAGCAAACGCCCATATTATAATATTATTATAATTTCACGCAAAAGTTGTCACTAACGTAAGTTATATTGTTTTTGACTCCTTTATCCTCCGGAGCCTTGGAGTAAACGTGCCCAAGTCATGTAGAGTTTACTCGAGTCCTGAACTTTTTGAGGCCTTCAAAGTTTGGCTTTCGTATTAATTTGTCTCAATTCGTAAGACGTTCCAAGAGAAATATATTTATTACACCATTTACACTTCCTGTGTTAAGAATATGGACTGCTTATACAGCATATGAACAAACGTGTTTTTAAGAAATTTGATTTTAAATAACAATTCAACCTCTCACTTTGTAAAGAATATGCATAGACTTTTTATTATGCAATCGTTTTTATTTTTAGCTTTAAAGATTTAATAAACACAAATTTCTACCCCGCGACCGATTAAAAGAAAAGCATAATAATTTTTGTTTTGAACCTTCCCCAACCCTTAAAATCGAATCCTAGTTACGTGTCTGGTAAGATTAATCAGCCAGGCGAAACCTTTGTAAATATTTAGGTGAAGAAAGAATTTCAGTTCTAAAAATGTTAGTTTATATGGGTCCTCGAGAGATGAAACTGTAATAATAAAATGATAAATCTTTTTCTTGGACAATCACGTCTTTATTTGGTGTTTTGGTGGATTGTGTATTTTTATTTTACGGAGATAAGACTATTATAATGTGTATTAACTGAGGTTTCTTCACTTTTACGATACTTTAAGACGTGTATAATATTACAACGTTTCTATATATTTTTTTTGAAATACCGCTTGGTTCACTTCACCCCTCGAGTTGAAAGCTATTTTGGGGTACGTCCTTATTAGAGGTACACTTACTTATAATTATTATTATTTTTTAACCCATGTCCGCTCCCAATGTGGAGAATATGGACTCCTAATGGAGTTAATCTCAACAGAAGTGTTTCTAGGGGCTTAGAAAGGATACACAATAAATTTTCTCATATATTCTATCAGCCTCACTTATATACCAGCTGCGTGGGTGAATGATCATTATTGTCGGCTTTGGTTAAGAAGGTCATGGGTTCGAATCCCAGCACGAACAGTTTTATAAATTTATTGTTCTATCGGTTTATGAATTTATATTCGAAGGCATAAATATATGTGTTGTTTTGATTTCTCTATTCCACCCATTCTGTTCTAAAAACAGGGTGTAGAGAAAGAGCGATTAGTTAACCACTAGTCCTGTCCTAACCCATTCCTTCAATTCTTACTCTCTTTGGAAAAAGAGAGGTTGATTAACTGAGTAAGAAGCAGTTCTCGTAGAAACATTTCTTCTGAGATAAACTTAATTAGCAAAACAGTGTCACTCCTTGTCAAGATTTTTAATAATCCATATCAGTTCCCAATATAGAGCATATCACAACAGAAGCTTTTTTACGTGAACTGCTTGTTACTCAGTTGCTCAACCTCTCTTATTTCCACAGAGAGTTAGGATAGAATGATAGGATCAAGACTGAACCAGTTGTCAACTAATTGCTTTCGCTTTCTCCGTTAATTTGAAGATTGAAGGGAAGGATTTTTTAGATATCACAAACAACGTTGCCTTCGGGCTGAAATCGATAACCCTTGAGATCCGTCACGGAAATTGACGATGTTGACCACTGCGCTACAGACCCGACTGCTAAAATTAGTTGTTGTAAATAAGAGAATCTCGCAAAAAACAAAACAATATATCAAACATTAGATACCTGATTCCGGTTACAGAGTAAGTCAATGAACCTAGTATTGTTTTTTACGGTATTCGGTTCAAAAGAGACCAAAGATAAGGAACACATAACCAATGGTTTCCTAAAAAATTAAAAGCTTTCAAAGAAAAATAAAAATATTGATTTGAAACATTAAAAATGTAAAGATGCCGGAACGCCATTCCACCGTATTACTGGGGAAAAAATCCTCTGAATTTATTAAATGCTCCACATTGAGAGTTGACATGGTAAAAAATTGTATAATGAATAATACAATTTAAATGTAATGAATTGATTATTAGTAAAGTGTGTTTGTTGTTCACATCTTGTTACTCATTCGTATTCAATTCGAAATACGTCTAATGGTAATATTTCATTTGAGCAGACGATCGGTGGGGGTTAACGTTGTGTCAAGAGACGATACTAAGAGGTTCGACGATGCCACTATTATATTAGGTTCTATGTAAATATAATATTAAGAGATAAGTAACCATAGGTTTTGATAGGCTAGCTTTTATCTCTTAGTATAGCGGCAGCAAGCAGTTATGCCTCAGGGAATAACTCATTATTCCAAGATTGGTATGGTGCAAATACATTTTGTAAAAAAGTAATCTTAAGATAATAATTATAAAAATTGTATTTCATTCCAATTCTTACATGGAAATCTGAGCACTAACTAGTTCTTTTTTGATGGATTTAATGAATGAACGGTCGGTGAATTATAGTCAGTGCCAGCGTTACGTGCAAGCCAAATGCCTAAACGCCTGGGAGAATGGGGCGGCCAAATATCTGGCGCTGCTTATAGTATACCAATAATGACTTTGGTTTTGGTTCTAATAAATACATTTATTTAATGTCTTTCAACCAAGAATTGATAAGAAGGACAGTGGACACTTTAAAAGTATTTTTCCTGAAGTTTAATAACTTTGTTATTCTACTGATTGTGTTATAACAAAGTTATTAAACCAATAGCAAATCAATAGCGATTAGTTAAGCACAAGTCTTATCTTTCAATCCTTATTATTATTAAAAAAGGGAGGTTGAGCAACTGACTAGGAAACAGTTCTCGCAAAAAACTATATTCCATTAGAAATATTTTCCACATTTAGAACGGACATGAAATATAAAGAAGAAAGAGGTTGACAAGAATTAAGTTCGGGCACCTTTTTTAAAAAAAAAGAATTGGATCAAAGAAAATTGAGTTTCTTAAGTTGTGTTAAGTTGGTAGAAATATATTTTAGCATCTCACTTTTTTATTAAATGGCTTGAAGCACAATACAATACTGGACTGACATACTGTCTACGCTGTACGACATAATGTCACTGCCCATACAAAACTATTAGGTATAATGCTGCCAAGTTTGACGGCAAAGTTCCTTCAAGTCGTTATGGCAGGTAGATAGGCAAGTGGGCTAAGTGACTTTGTTCAAGGTGATTTAGGCCAAAACTGGCATCAGACGAAGACATGCTTGAAAATGACTATATTTTCTTTAAAACTCTCTACTCCTAATTTTAAAAATAGTTTCGTAATAAATTCATCCAGTTCATTAGTTAGAAAACTCCGAAGAGGTAAATATGCAATTGTGGAAAATTTTGCCCTCTATCGACTCCAGAAATCCAGGATTTAAAAATAATGCCAATACCAAAAAACTTTCTATTTTTTTTCTACTGAAGCCAACCATGGTTCTTGAATTGTAAACACTTGTTGGTAAAATCTGTAATCTTGGGAATAGACACATTCTTGAGAATGTGAAAGATAATGCTCGTGATCACTTTTTGAGGAATCGTGCACATGAATGAAATTGTTTGTTCTCCCAATGTCGGTTCGAAAATTGTTCTTTCAACCATCCTGCCAATGGGGTTGCCATTGGGTAGAGTTTTAACAGTATTGAAAAATATTCCACGTGGACGTGAATGAGTTCTGACTGATACTATTTTTGATGCAGTGGACTTTGTCGGAGCTTACTCAGTTGATTTCTATTTTTTTTTGATATCTGATTTTTAAATATTGTATAGAAAAGTAGTAAATTAATGATTTTTCATTCAATTTTTATGCACATGCAAATAAAATAACCTAGC
This sequence comes from Himalopsyche tibetana, assembly GCA_030503985.1. NCBI lineage: Eukaryota > Metazoa > Arthropoda > Insecta > Trichoptera > Rhyacophilidae > Himalopsyche > Himalopsyche tibetana. The sequence goes on along the minus strand of JAPJYX010000052.1, from coordinate 5,351,218 downwards.
CTTATCCTTCTATCCCTTCTACTCTCTTTGAAAAGTGAGGTTGAGCAATTGAGTAACAAATGGTTTTGAGCTGTTGAGACACCTTCATTATGAGGCCATATGCTGCTCATTGGTAAAGGATATGGATAAAAATATAATAATACTAAAGTTTTTTGTGTGATCATTTCAATATTGCGTGTCTTTTTATTCAAAAACAGGTAATCTGGAACTGTTTGACTAATAAACTAGACGACTGAAATCGGCTGCGTAGTTACTTCAGCAGCCGGTTGATACCGTTGGGCAAAAAAAATGGGGCACTAATTTGTGTTGCTCCTTCAATGTAATCTGGTTAGCGGCCAAGCAATGAGAGGCTGTACATAACTAAAGGGAACTATAGAAGTCACCAATTAGAACTTTAAAATCAAAGATCGAATAAGATATCAGTGGGGGTTTTGGGTATAAAGTCATTAAGCAAATCAAACTCAAAAACTCACCATGAATGAAAAAATAACGAAAATTACTGGCGTGATATTTTGAAGGCATGTTGAAACCAACGCAATAATAATAACTAGTTTTCTTCAATAAGGTAGTCAAACCTACCTTATTAGAAATCTTGCAGCACATTGCAGTAAATGGCTATTCTATGAAATCCAAATTTTCACCTTCCCTAAGTTGTTATAAAGAGCCTCGTTGTTTTAGGCCAGTGCTCAAAGTGGGCGCCTGGCTTCCGGAGCAACCTGCGCCAAATTACTCCGCAACGTTTCCGGTTGGCGCACTCTGGACAATCGTGGGCGGGGTAACAACCCGGTTGCAAACCACGCGAAATTATTCAACCGAGTGTGTTGGGGCAAACATTTCAAAGCATTGTTTCTAAACTGCCTAGCACGGTGATGCATTTCAAATGAAGTGGTATGTAATTGAATCCGTATTTTTATTTATTATTGATTACCCCAGAGAATAATACATTTTAAAAAAGTTTTTTTTGTCAAAAATATTCATATTAATGACCAAGACGAGATATATCAGTTTTATTTTGCACAGTTACTTCGACACAAAAAATGGGACTTTTTAAATACGGACCCACTTGCGAAAGAATCGTTTGATTACAGTGAGAAAAAATATAATGTTAAATTTGTTGTTATAGGTTTTTTTTTATTTATTTTAACTTTTCCGGTTCTAAGCTTAAGAAATTCGACCCCAATACCCACATTTTCTTAATTATCTATTTTAATATGGGTGATACAATGTTTATAAATAAGGTATTCTTATATCATAGTTTTTTGGACCTTTTGTAGTTTATATAAATACGCGATAACGCGATAAGGCGATAAGAGCCAGCGATAAGCGATCGTTCGTAAGATAGCTGGGCTAAGCTCGTAAGTTGAAATTTCATATGTCTGATGGGATGACGTCTTTTTTAAGCGCAACTTAAAATATGATTATTTATTAAAAAACCACGGATTTTTATTTAAAAAAAAATGTTCGAGAAATGATGCAGAGAGATATTTTAAAGCCCTTAGACTATTTTCATAAGAATAAGGCCAATAATGAGGAAACCACTGGAGTCACTAAACGACCCCCATCGGCAGAGAAGAATTTTTTTAGTCTCCGAGCCACGAGAGTTAATTATTATTATTTTATACCTGTATGTATGTATATAATTAAGTTTCTATACTTGAAATAAATAATAAAAATAAATAAAAATGTATTTTAATTTTTTCATACACAAAAAGTTTTCTCAAACATAGCTAGATAATACCTGACCGATAATGATGATGAAGATGTTCAGTTTTGAGTTAGGAGTCTTTACAGAAAAAGTTGGCAACCCTAGACAAGAGAAATAATTTTGTAATGTCCTTTTGTAGTAATTATAATTGAAAAAATATTTTGTTTTCGAAATTATCTTGAATATTATCCTTGACAACTATTTATAAACGTTCGAGATATTCTGGAACAATTAAGTTACAGTGAATTTGTATTAAAAACATTTTATCTTAATTTACAATAATTGGACAAGATTTCGATAGTGTATTATTATTATTGATATTAATAAATTTACTAACAGGAACAAAATATTATATTATATGTGACGCTAATTTTTTCATGGTAATTAATTAAAGCATTTTATTATTTCAAACATTTTATAAGCGAGTGCTGATTCAGAGTTAATCTAATTCAAATTAACAAATTATAAATACGATAGAGATACTGAAATACTCTGTCCGGTTTGACCTATGTACAATGCATCACCAATATGTACAATGTATTTCAATATAGCGTTTTTCAATTATATAATAATTTTAATGAGCCAGAATTAATTAACTATTGTATTAATGTATTTTTTACTTACTAGCGTGTTCTTACAATTATTTTATATTCAAATATTACCCGTTGCGATGTAGTACCTAATTTAAAAGCAATGTGTCTCAGGTATTCAACTTGTCCTACTGTTTTATTTCACTTACATTAACATTTCAAGATTCTCCTCTGGGATTGGGTGAATATGTATGCAAGAACAGAAATGCTGTGTAGAAATGCACTGTGACACTGCTCTAGAAAGATTTACCGTCAGAGGAATAAGATACGAAACAATATTTATGATACATCTAACAGAATCATATGGAATTTCAATAGTAGAATTTTTCACTGTAAATACTTGGTAGAAAAACATTATATAAAAAAAAAAAACACTTTTTCATACTTATTCGACATTTATTTTATACGATCAGAACCGGCATAACTTATCACGAGCATTTTCAACTAATAAGAATATAGTATAAAATTTAAATAAAAATAATAAAACATTTTTAGTACTTTTTCCACATAAAATTTATTAGATCAGGACCGGTTTCGCTCATCGCGAGCATTATCAACTGATAAGAAAAATACAAAAACAGTGATATTTATACAAATTTAAATTGAAATAAAAAGGTGTAAGCAACTATTAACAATTTAAAGGATTAGCAAATTACATTATAATTACACAAAATTAAAATGCTTAACACCCATAACAATTAAAAACTCATCATCAAAGAATAATAAATCTAAGTGGCAAACGATATCAATTATAAACACAATTAAAATTTGGGAAATTTTTACACAAAGTGAAATTTCCCAAATTTTAATTGTGTTTATAATTGATATCGTTTGCCACTTAGATTTATTATTCTTTGATGATGAGTTTTTAATTGTTATGGGTGTTAAGCATTTTAATTTTGTGTAATTATAATGTAATTTGCTAATCCTTTAAATTGTTAATAGTTGCTTACACCTTTTTATTTCAATTTAAATTTGTATAAATATCACTGTTTTTGTATTTTTCTTATCAGTTGATAATGCTCGCGATGAGCGAAACCGGTCCTGATCTAATAAATTTTATGTGGAAAAAGTACTAAAAATGTTTTATTATTTTTATTATAATGCCATTCCACCAAGTATTGACAGTGAACACCTTAAAAGTGATAAAATTTAAACTTGAGTCACACGTTTCGCCTTTTGCCCTCTCTTTGCGTCCAGTAAAAAAAGGACAAGCCCGGACTTTATTGGGTGACTTATAACACAAGATTTAAATTTATTTTTAGTTTATTCGTAAACGTTGCGATAGTTTGTTTGATGATGCTTTTCAAATAGGCAAAACACGTGTCACAAGTTGTAGCACAGCAAGTGGAATAACAAAGTTATCAAATTTAATTGTATATTAAAAATGAATTTCCACAAAGTTACCGCCGAATCTATTAAAGATAATAATATACATTCAAACATGGAATGCTTTTCCACCGAGTGTTGACAGAGAATATTCTAAAAGTGATGGCTATTGACACTAAGCCTAGTAAAACTACTTTGTATTTCAAAAACAATTGGAAATATAGATTTTAAATAAATTAAAATGAAAAATATACTAAATATGAATTGCATATAATTCTTCATACAAACAAATGATACTAATTTGCAATAAATAAATAAGTTAAAGTGGTTACTAACAGCAAATTAAAAGGTTTTTCTTAATCTGCGAAAGCGACAATTCATAAATTTTAATGGAAAAGGTTTTTTTTTTAATTCCTCTCGTAATAAGTTCGCAAAAAAATAACCAAGTGTCATGGAATAAACGATCTTTTTGATTTCTGACGTTATTTTAGTTTACAATACTATCCCAACAATTTCTACACTGTATGTAAATGTTGAACACCAAAACTATTAAATCGCAAATATATAAGCTCAATAAAATTGTCTAAAAACTCTAAATTATTAGATATTGAAAAAATAAATTTACATTTGTACTAATTTCCACATTTATTTATTAAGATCAGGACTGGTTTTTCTCATGACGAGCATTATCAATTAATAATACAATAAAATTTTACAGTGTTTTTATACAAATCAAAATGAAATAAAATAGGTGTAATAAAGAATTTACAAATAAAAGTACAAAATATGAATAACTGACGATAAATAACGCTTGTCGTAAATGAAACCGGTTTTGATATTAATAAATAAAAGTGGGAATAAGTAAAAATGCATATTTTTTTTATTTAATGCCTTTCCACCTAATGTTGACAGTGAATACTCTAAAAGTGATTGCCCGATATGCTTCTAAATCATATTTCAATAACGTAACATTTTTAAGTAAATCTTCTTCAAATACTGCTGAAGTTGATGCAATTACATCGGCCTACAAATAAATAACTGGCAGAGATTCATTTGTAGCAATTTGAACGCTACGGCGTAGACGTAGTTTGTCGTAGCGATGCACAAACGATGTGCAGGCTCCACGAAGCGTAGCGTAAAGAGGCAAAAGTGGAGTAGAATAAAGTAGATACGAGTCTACACATTGAACACTACGCGAAAGTGTAAACATCCTGAGAAAACCAGGTACAGGGCAGCTCAACTCCTGTTCCAATTTTCAATACCTTAGTGACTGCCTACATTTTATTAATTTAAGATTTCGACTGAAGGTACTTGGTGGAATTTAAATACTTAATTATGTACATTCACAAAAGTTTTGCCACTAAGGACCTGGATTTCGCATTTCGGCATCTTCAGATGTTCAAGTGCACGGATGAAATTGAACTGACACTCAGTAAATAAATGTATCACTAAGTTTAAAGCCATTGCTGACGAAATAAATGAACCCATGGGAATGCCTTAAGATTTAAATAGTGAGTAATTTCAAGAATTGTATTATTTTTGTTTGCTGGAAGATTTATAATTGTATTAACTTAGCAATAGGGCCTTATTCAATTGTACAATGACTTTAACAAACATCATCAGAAAGAATATCACAAGATTTAATACAATTTATAATGTAAGAATTAGAACCAATTTAATCTTTTCGTATACCTTGTGATATTCTGTCTGGCAATACTTCTTAAAGAGGAGAAACAATTTTTCACACAACAAGCTGAGTAAAAAACTTATCAAATTTATCACTAGACAGGTTGTATTAACTAAGCACACCATCATCAAAAGATGATACCACAAGGGGAACTGAAGCCTCGTCCGTATCCTTATATTATTAATTTATCTAAGTTTTCCGTTATTTCGTTTATTAATTGAATTACCCTGAAATTGTAGCACTCTTTTGCTACAAAATATTATTATGTTGACACGACGATGCAATTTCTTTACTAGCAGAAAGCAGTCACAAAGCTTCGTCGTTCTTTGCTCTCTGATGCAGTATCAAATTTTAACTGCATTTCTCTTATGATAATTTAATATGGCATATTTTGTTCATTATTTTATTAACTCTAATGCATTAATCAAATTTTTAAATGATCATATGTAATTTCAGGATTTGATTGTTTTTTAAGATTTCGACGGAAGGTGCTTGGTGGAATTTCAATATTAAATTTGAATTGTTCAAACTATGTACATTCTCACAGATTTTGTCACTAATGACCCAGGTTTCGCCTTTCGGCATCTTCAGGCGTTCAAGTGCACGGATGAACTTGAACTGACGTTTAGTAAATGAATGTTTCGTGTTTATATAAGAAATAAATGTATCATTGAGTTCAAAGTCATTGCTGTCGAAAAGGATAAGCTCATGGGAATGCCCACAGATTTGAGAAGTAAGTAGTTTCAAGAACTATATTTTATTTGTTTGTCGGCAAAGGTTTTATGATTATATTTATATAGGGTACAAAAAATGGAGACCCAGGTAGGTTGAGTATTTCATTTAAAATGATGAAGACTATGCAATTGTGCTCTATTAATTTCCAAAATTTCCTGGAAAAAGAGTTTATGACTGTCCGTATTTGGGTGTAACATTTTTATCCCTTGTTCCTGATTGAACACGTGTCCTTCCGAAATTAAGCGATTAGTAAAAGTGGACGTGTCCTTTTTTCAAATGAGCTTATCCTTTTCGCCAGCAATGGCTTTGAACTCAATGATACATTTATTTCTTATATAAACACGAAACATTCATTTACTAAACGTCAGTTCAAGTTCATTCGGGCACTTGAACGCCTGAAGATGCCAAAAGGTGAAACCCGGGTCGTTAGTGACAAAATCTGTGAAAATGTACATAATTTGAGCGATTCAAATTTAATTGTTTTTTGTTTAATTAGAATTTTATAATTTTGAAACACAAAACTGCATATGCGACATTTATTTTAATTCCATTTGATGTTTCTAGGTTTTTTTTTTCACAAAACATTTAGTATTAGTTTTCTTAAAGTTATTGTAGACAGTTTGTAGCAATAATTACGAAAAAAAACAACTTTTTCTCTCATTAACACAATTTATTTTTCATCTCCAGCACGTTCTTGTACGTCAAATGAAAATATATGAGCTCTTGAGAAGTGAAGTAAGCTAAGTAGAAAATTGGGAAAACGTTTCTATTCGACTTATTAAGTACAATCATTTGTTTACTAAGTGTATTTGTGTCTTGCGATTTTTTTAAAAGGAGAAATCACTATAACAATATAATATACTAGCTGTAAGCCCGTTGACCTCAACGAGGGGATTTTGTTGCATTTTTAAGTAGTCAGAAAATTTACTGGTGTGAAAAATAAACTATAAACCTATTTATTGAATAAGCCAGAAATTCTGATAGCAAAAGAAATATATCTCGGGGCATATATCGACAGCCCTGCCCTGCAGTATTTAAATTGTAAATTATTTAATTTTTGGAATAATGTTTAAGTTTGCTAACAATCATTTTTCATAGTAGCAGAAATAAACCTCGTAAATTACTTAATATTTGTAATAATGTTTAACGGGCTCCATCGGAAAAAAAACTTCATATTAATTCATTCTACAATGTTAAAATCTGTCATATTTTTTTTCTATATTGAACAAAAGACTTGCTTGCCATATTTAACAAGAGGCTCGCCAGCTTTCATCAAATGAACAATGGGCTCCATAAAAAAAATCCTTATTGATGTTTTCTACAACGTCAAGATCTGAGTTTTTTTCTTTCATCATTGAACAAGAGGCTCGTTTGCCTTTTGCTACAAGGGGCTCGCCAGCTTTAATCAAATTCAGCAACGGGCTCCATAGAAAAAAAAACTATACCGTCGACAAAATTCAAATTTATTCATATTTATAGTTCTTCTTCTTCTTCTTTGGCCATGTTCGCTCCCTATGTGGAGCATATGGCCGCCACGCGGCACCTCCATGTTTTCCTGTCTCCCGCCAATAGCTTTGCTTCCTCCCATGACATGCCAGCATCCCTCAGTTCCGCCGAGTACATCCTATGGATAGTACCCGACGGACGTCCAGGACGCCGGAATCCCACTGGTCGAAAGAAGAGGCAGGCAGGATTGAGGCTTTCCGGAGGCATCCGCAGCACGTGACCCAGCCAGTTCCAACGTCTCTCCATAACCACTGACGTGACGGGACGCTGTCTTGCACGCTCCCTTATCTCTGAATTCCTCACAAAATCAAACCACCTCACCCCCATTATCCGACGCAAGCATCTGTTCTCGAAGCTCAGTATACGGTTTTTCTGAGTCTTCGTCAGGTGCCATGATTCGCAACCGTAAAGCATTACCGGCAGAATGCAAGCGTTGAACAAGTGGCATTTGGTTTTAATCGAGTACAGCTGTGTGTCCCAGAGAGTCCGCATTGAGTTGAATGTGGCTCCAGCCATTCCTAAGCGAATGGCGAGCTCGTTTTTTGTACTACCGTCTTCGGGGATATGTACGCCGAGGTATCTGAAGCTGTCAACCCTCTCGATGATCTGTCCCGCGCTGGTAAGGGTCCTATCAGAGTCATGACAGGTTTGGTTACACATCACATTGGTCTTACTAGTATTAATTTTTAGACCAATGCGACCTGAGTTAGTTCCTAACCCATCAATAGTCTCCTGGATGCCCTCAATGAATTTATCGAATATTACAGCATTATCGGCATATTCAAGGTCACACAGCTTCAGACCGGGACCAACAGCTACACCTCGATCAGGCGGAATTGACCTGCGAAGTATGAAGTCAAGGATAATAATAAACAGGAACGGTGCAAGAACGCACCCCTGTCTCACTCCGATAGTGACCCCGAACCATTCGGTATTTGAGTCACCGATTCTCACACAACATGCACTGTTCTCATGTAAGGATTTGATAATGGCCACAATCTTTGGCGGAATCCCGTAGGCATCCAGTATCCTCCACAAAGAGGGTCTGTGCGGACTATCAAATGCCTTCTCATAGTCGACGAAACAACAAGCAAGAGCACTGTTAAATTCATTGCTCTGCTGGAGGAGACATCGAAGATTGTGTATTTGGTCCGCACACGACCTTCCAGGGAGGAAGCCCGCTTGATTTTTCCTAAGTATTTTCATAATGGGACCTCTTATTCTCGCCAAGAGAATGTGTGCCATTACCTTCCCAGGAATACTGAGAAGAGTTATGCCTCGGTAATTGTTACAGCTGAGGGGATCACCTTTTTTGTGGAGTGCTAACACCTCACCGTCCACCCAGTCCCTAGGAAAACGCTCACCGTCCCACACCCTGGCCATCAGGTGATAGAGAGGATGTAGGACGGCGTTAAGACTCTCTTATTTATAGTTATCATACTGAAATAACTGAACGGAATTATTTTGGCCAGCTGCGTAACCACCTTATAGTAGAGTCATCTAGTAAATCTCTACTAAACGCATCACGCAAACTTTACTCTGTTTACCATGTAAAAGAAGTCCAAAAGTTACGCATGGCGTGATGTTTGCATGAGGGCCCTAAATTTCTTGATTCGCCACAGGACTTCCTTTGAATGTTCAAAATATATCAAAATACACAGAATCCTACTTAATTGTTTTTTAGGAGATACAGCGAGTTAAAATCAATTTATGCAAAACTCAAAACCAGTCTTTGTTTTACTTTACGTCTTCTGCCAGTATAATGACGTTATTATGATTGTTTCGTTTCGTTTTACAATATAGTTCTATGTCTTGTCACATGAAGATTTTTAGTTTGTTTCTACCAATTTTATGACGAGATAAAAATTAAACGGAAAAACATACCAGGGGCGCATAAAGAGTTCGTTGGAAATAGTGTGTGCGAGAAAGTGTTTGATGATTCAACACTACTTTGTAAAATATAAATACAGACGTACCACATTAACAAACATAATATCAAAAGGAATAGAATATGTCGGTCTATTTAGCAAGCACTGCGACGAATCAAAAATCTAGGATTCATATTTTTTTATTAGTTTTAATTTCTTATGCTATAGTTGAGTACGTACACAAGCTCCTAAAGTCCTTTGCTTCCGTTATAGATCTCACAACAACGCAAAAATAACACACTTAACTGTTTGAATACCGTGCAAATAAATAATGTATATATGTCGTAGATACCGCGAGTTGTTGAAGGAAATATTTTTTCCTAATATACACTCGAATTCGATATTTTAAAATACTACATTGACTCAGTATAGATGACACTACACAAATTCATCATAATATTGCTTATACAGATGAACCCAAATTAGACTTCCCCAAATTACGCGCTGGATTGGAATATTCGCCGCAAATCCCCCAATTGCACTGTCGCATTCCATTGTCGTTGCTACGAGACGGTCGTCTGTGCGGCACATACAGTCAATCAAATGTTAGCTAACGTCTGTGTATTCAACACGTGCCCGGCTATACACGTATAGCTGGGCGACTGTCTATGTGTTGGATTTTGGCGCGCTTTGCATATTATCACTTAGTAACTGAATATTTCGTCCATATTTTTTTGCAAAACTAAGGGAACTAAGGGAAAACAAAAAAAAAAATTAAAAACACTTTGAACTTAAGCATTATTATTATAGATGTAAATATTGAATAATTGATTACTTCGTTATTCCGTAGGTTGTGTTTAGAGCATCCAATCCCGCGATCCAGGATTCCGTCCAATTTTCTGATACCTGGATTGATATGGTCACGATCCCGGGACTTTGGGATTGAGAAATTTCCAGCAAATACCGTAAATTGATAGGATTTTGGAATTGGAAGAGCTAAAAAAAAAACGAGTGTCGGAGATAATCTGGGGAAAACCTATAGCGAATTGAGAATTTCAAATTCCTCGGTGAGCTAAAAAAAAAACGACTCACCAAAACCTTTTAAATTATACAAGATTTCACGTTCACAGATCCCGGGATTGAAAATTGATCAATCCCGAAATTCCAGGGTTACAAAAAGGCTCCAGGATTGGATACCCTAGTTGTGACACGTGTTTCGCCTATTTAAGTATTATCTTCAGACATTTTTTAAATATCCGATTCAAATTACGTCACAGCACAATATTAATCATACCACGCCACTGTTCTTATTATAAATAACAAATTTTTCAAATTATGCATTTGCTATGAATTTTGAAAAATTTACAGACTTTAATCTTATTACTTAAATAAGGTTACAAAAAACAAAATTAAAATAAGCACTTTAAATCAGCTTAATATCAACTCAAAAGCGATATTAAATTGGTTTAAAATTCGCTAAATTTAATAAAACTGCCATCGCGTATCGTTATTTCACAAAAAGTTTTTTGCAACCTTCTGGGTAAAAGTAACAATCTTACATATATTTGCAATGGAAAATTTTTAATTAAAATAAAATAAAAATTGACCGGGGGTAATAAACAAATAAATAATACTCATATAATGTTCGATGGAATTTTTAATATCCAATTAATTTCGTAAAGTAACAACAGCCCCGTCGCAGGACGCCCCACCCCCCCACATTCATTATTCTCAAACGACCGCCGTGCAGCCATTTACTTTGGAAACAGACAAAGGAGCGAGGCTGCGACGTCGGAGGTAGACCTCCCTAGCAAAACCTCAGGTGAGGTATGCCGGGTACATTCAGGCTGTATCTGATTTTCAAAAGCCTCTGGAAATTTTCTTTTAACCTTGGCTAAAGCCTTCGTGAGCCTTCAGGAGTTACAATCTTTCATTTTCAAAGGACTGTGTTTAATTATTACGTAAATACTAATAGCGTTTCATAATTGATGCGTGAAGAATTTGTATCATTGTATGAATAAGGTAGAAATTATATCATATAAATTAGGGGTGTTTAACTGAAATCATTTGATGGGTAAAAATAAAATATTGCATGTATTTTGTAGGCCACTCACATAAATATTTTATAACACAACTCTTTATATTAAAAAATAAGCAAACAACTTACAATTGATATATATATATATATTTATATATATACCTTTTAAATAGTTTTTTTTTTTAAATATTTTAACATTTACATCACAGATGATTGATTAAGTTTTCATCAGTCAAGCTGTTTTGACATTTTGATTTTATGATTTTTAAAATTGTCAAAAATGATTGGTAGAGACATGTGGTGCTAAATTCAACTATAATTTACATCGCCAGTTGCTTTTGGTTTGGGTATGTACCTCCAAGGATATATTTTTGATAAAATTCTAATGTTCTATTCTTTTTTTAAGTGGCTTTTATTGTTATACTTAACTGTCACTCAATTTGTAAAAATGGGGACGCGAATTCGATCTTTACATCAAACAGGATTAGGGGTTAGGTAAACATTTCTTCATGCTTTTGCATGTATTAAAGTCTATCGTCGAATGCTTTGATTAACGTATCACTCTTAATCTGCCGATTAGAGTGAGATAGCAACCAGCATGTGCTATGTTCATGCAAAACGACTACACTACATTCGCTCTGTCTTGCTCAGTCAGCTAGCGCTGACCCGCATTACACTTACATCACTACAAATGAATGTCTGGCTCCGACATGTAACACTCAGGTAATCAAATCACTCATCACTGACAAATTTAAAAGATTTTTTTTGTCAATAACAAAATGCAAATTATATAGAAAGTAGGAAGTTTCGAAAGAGCAACATAAAATTTCAATTGGGCTACATGTGACCCGCGGGCTAAAAATTGGACATGCCTGGTATAAATAGTTGCTGGATATTTTCCTTTTATATACGAAATATTATTTAATAAATATAACAATGAAATTATATTGAAAACACAAATTCATTTATTATTTTCAATCTATTCGACGATACCTTTACGTATTGAAGTATTGAAAAAAAACGTTTTTTTATTCTGACAGTAACCTAATAATATCACACCAAGAAAATACTTCACTTGGTCAATCAATCTTAATAATACAAAATCGATGATTTCGTGCAAAAGACGTATTATTTTTGATTTTTAAAATATTTATTTGAGTGTAAAACTACTTTTTATATGAATATATATATATACTTGATAAATACTTATTGACAATATGAAGTGAAATATTAAATATTTTAATAGCTTAACTGACTCTGTATGCTGCGTGGATATGTTAGTGTTAAAAAAACATATTTAAATAGACATCAAAATAATAATACTATAAAATATAAAATTATGCATTACCAGGATCCCAGAAAGTGATGGAGCTAGATCTGCCGAACATTGTATCGAATGCATTAACAGCCGCAACACTCCGTACACTATCACTTCCTACAATAGTCTGACCTCCTGATACAATCGCTTCCCTCGATTGAGACGACGATGGTATTTCCCGATTGATTGTAATTATCTTGTCATCGTTTGGGAACATACTGAGTGACATCTTAATCGCTTATGATTGCCTGGTATCTCCTATCGAAACAGGTTGTATGTGTTTGATTTCAAAGCATTATAAATATTTATCGGTTTTTATTGATAAAAAGATTTTTTAAATAAATATTATGTATACTTATTTTAGCTTATCTGAGCAGATTTTGTATAACAAGAACTGTTTGTTATTCAGTTGTTTTAAGGACATAAGACTAGTTCGCAAATACGGCTAAAAGTCTTGTTAACGAGTAGTAACACTCTTGATCAGGCGTGGGGAACCTGCGGCATTTTGGCTACTCTAGTGCGGCCTTCTGGCCAATTCTGTAATTCTTTACATTTATGTAAAAACGTTAATTCTTGACATATTCTGACCGTAAATTTCTTTTTCCGACCAAAGATTCTGTAGTCAATGTTTACTGCGGCCTTATGTCAAATCAGAAAAATTAATGCGGCCTTTATAGAAGAAAAGATTCCCCATTCCTCCTCTCGATCAAATATGGATATTTTTTTATTTTACAGGTTTTTACCAAATGCATATTTTTCATTTCAATGTTTTTATTTGGAAAATAAAACATTATTTTATGATCAAGAATACATAATAAAAACCAAAAATATTTTTTTCAAACCAAATCATATGAAAAACAATACAAAAAACATAACTTTTTTACTTTACTTGTTTTACAAAATGTGACACGTGTATCGCCTCTACGAACAGAATCATCAGACTTAAAATTGCAAAGCTTACGAGTAAACTAAATGTTGTTTCTTATTCATAAGCTATCAATTACAAAATTTAGTAGTATGTTTTCCCGTTTTAGTGAACGCAGGAAGGGGGCAGTATACAAACATTGATAGTATCAATTAAACATTAATTACCCTGATTAGGGATGGTAAATTTTTAAGAAAAAAAAATAACAATGGCCACCTTTACATGTAGGTGCTATCGTTTGACTAAAATAACATTGACAGTATATATAACTGAGTGTATGTTTGTTTATTTATAGTTCTGACAATGGCGCACGCCGAAATAGCTATCAACCCATTATATAAAAAAATGTATAACTAAATACATTGATATTTTTTAATTAATTGAGAAATCTTTTGTAAAACGAGAAAAAGCTCTGTCGTACATCTTTTAGAAACCTTTTTTTGTTTAAAAGCATACGCAACCAGTTAATCATATGTGAAATCGCATGTTTGTACATCCCGCTAATGACCTCGAGCCACCTCTCCTATTTAAAAATGTTATTTACTATTTTTCCATTTCTTATAATGTTTCAGAGATGTAGTCACCTAGTTATCAAATTTAATTTCATATAAAAAATGAACTTACACAAAATTATCTCCGAATCCATAAAAAAACCATAGACAAAGTTCGTTGCTGGAGAAATCCACGTCTCTTAGCAATGCATTGATCATCAGAACAGCAAAAAATGACTCAAGCTTTACAAAAATATTCGGTTATGACCTCACAGCTTAAAAAAATATCGTATGAATTCAATAATTATCGTTGTTCAAATACGAGATTCAATTCAATCTAAAAGTTAATGTTAATTAAACATACACACATATTAAAATTAATGTTTGATGGTTTGAAAACAGGCTATAAAAAAAATCGTTATTTAGTTAAAATAGTAAATTTCTCAAAGTGTATTTAACTAAATTTAAAGCCAAAAATACTACGAATTTCACAATCCTTATCTCAATTGAAAATTTAATTATTTAATCAGAATTTAGATAGACTTAATCTAAACTAAGTATTTAACATACCGCTAATGAATAGAGGAGCTATTTGATTAGAGTGTTTCTGGAAGCTTAGAAAATACCAGGAAGACATAGGAATATAGTAGGAGGTCAGTCAAGAATTCGAACGTTATACAGATTTACCCTTCCACACAAACAAAACACAGTGATAGGATATTAGTCTGATGATAACACAGCACTATTCACTTCACTTCAGGCAGATTCTGCTTGCCTGGTACGTAGCGATTCAAATGTGGTAGAATGGCGGAGGGTTATTGCAATTATTTCACTTGACATATAAGGTGTTTCTTTAATTATTATTTCAATTAATTTTAAACACAAAACGCCGTATAATCAATCAGGAAAACTAAAGCAAATTATCTCTTTCTATTTAGCTCAATTTTTCTTTGGTAAGTTTTGAAATTATGTTATAAGTGTTTCAATTTTACTCAATTTGTTGTCACTTATTAATATGTTGTACATTTTTTTGCACATTTCTTTCAATACTGTAATATTGTTTCTTTCTTACCACTTGATAACGCTTGTCATAATCAGTTCTGATCATATTATATAAAATCGGAATAAATATAAATATAAATTATAATTTTATTTTTTGAAAGCAAATTTATTTTACTTTCAAACTTTTGACATTTTTACGAAAAATAAAAAACTAAGAATTTATTTTTAACAGATTCTCGTGAGTAATGAAACCTTTCCTGATTCTTACATTTTGTTTTATATTCTCGTTTGTTCTCAATGTAAGGCATATGTCTTTCTAATCTAGGTATCTTAACAGCTTTTTCTACAAGAACTACCTGTTACTTGATAGTCAACTTTTTTTTATGTAAGAGCACTTAAAGAAATGATATGGCAAAGACAAGACTAGTGGTTTATGATTGGAAAGGTGAACTAGATGTTGCTGAGCCCCTGTAGGTATATAAGAATTGGGCTATGAGAGAACTTGTGGTTGCTCTCGCTACACCATGATTTAAAAAAAAAACAAATACCTATGCCTATGAGCAGTAATTAATGAATCTTGAGAAAACAATCTTGTGTGTTCTGGCACTTGAATCAGTAAAAATCGTCACTAAAGTCAACGACATAATTCGTAACCTAAATCGATTGATTTTGATACAGCTATAATAAATGTTACGTGGAAATATTGTGTTTTTATTACTGTAAAGTTCTACTTGCAGGGCATAATCTAATTTCGTTTTTATAACATTGCTACATCAATACAACAGTTGGACAATATGAAAATCTTTGTTTCGAAATAATGACAGCTTAGTGTTACATTGTCGGGTTCTATGGCGCAGCGGTTAGCGTTGTTGGCTTCCGTACCGTATCTTACGGGCTCGAGCCCCAATACGAACAGCATTTTTTTCGATAGATTTATCGATTTCTGTTCGAAAACATGGATTTTGTAATGTCTAAAAATTGCCTCCCATCCGTCTGATCCTTTGATAATTGGGCGTAGCGAGAACGATTAATTAACGACCTGTCCAGTGCTAGCCTTATCCTTCTATCCTTACTACTTTACTTCTATACCTCTATCTCTACTCTTTGGAAAAGAGAGGTTGAGCGAACAGTGAAGTTATTTTTTTCTCGACAAATTAACGAGTGTGCCTGTGACAGAACTGATTGTTAAAACACAATGTGCATGTTGATTTCATTAAAAATTAGATAGAAAACGGTTACCAAAAATCCTCTTTAAAACATGTTTATAGCCATTCTTTTTTCCACAGTTTGCATCACAGGTATTGTGCTTAAATAATACAAAATTAAATTTCGACATGCTATCTTCGTTGTTACGAGACTTCAAAGAAAGCAGAATAATATTAATTCAAAAACAACGTGTTGAAATAAACGTTTGAAATAAAAATATTCCATCTCATTTAACGTTGAGAGTCCGCGTTTTTTCCTAATCATATTTTCTCACGCTAGCTTTGTATAAAAGGTTTAACATTACATTTACGCAGTGGAGTCCTTCGGAAAAATGACACTGAAAAAAGTTGTGTAAAATTACAATATAATCTTATCTAAAAATATATTCAATTACAAAGCGCGCTTCATTCAAAAAACACGTCACAGTATTCAAAATTCACGTGGGAAGTATTATACTTTATACACCTCACGCTTTTTCAATATTTTCGATCAATTCGACGATTACTCGAAGAAAATTTGTTTTTAAAAGAAAATTTAAATTGGCAACGTTGTTTTTTCACTTGTTGCTTAAATAAGAGTAGTGGCGTCGATGTAAATCTCTCCACCACCCAACACGGCCATCAATTTATGTCCAACAAACCTTTCAACAGCTTTGTGCTAGGATTGTCTCGGGAACAATTGACCAAAACTTGGTGGCGTATACTTTAGTGTGCGAAAAATTGACCTGTGAAATATCTGGAAGTACTTTGAGTGTAAGTCTACTCTTTTTCTGTACAATGCTTAGTAGTTTGCTTTCGTAGCTACTGAGTTGAAAAGCCGGTGGGTCCGAAAACTGGTCGGACCGACTTGATTAATTTTCCTCGTTCATTATTCATGAGATGGCAATCTCAGAGGATGTGATCTGCATCCTACATCACGCCACTTGCGCATTTCTCTATGTCTCTCAGAATAAGCTTGAAGAGCTGTGGCATCTATAGATTACATGTATCATATGTTTTTTCATCATTTTTTTCTAGTATTTATTATATGATTTTTTACATTTTTTTTTTAATCCATCTCCGCTCTCAATGTGTCACCTATTGAAGGTATCCCAACTCAAATAATTCTACTTGAATTTTTTGTTACTCAGTCGCTCACTTCTCCACAGAAAATAGTAGGGATACATGGATAAAGCTCGGACAGGGCTAGTAATTAACTTATCGCTCGCGTTGCCCACAGTTATTGGAAATACGGAAGCGTGGGAGAAAATTTTTAGACATCACAAAAGCACTTTTACATTACAATAGCAATGAATTAAAATGTTAAGGTATTTTTTAATGTATCGATTAAAAAAAAACAATTCATGAATCCGACCAATGCGGACTTGTAAACAAAATGTCCTATCGCCATTTACCACTCGTCTAAAAACACCTTCAACCTTTTTTCTAGCCAGTTTATATACCATAAGCACGTTACTGCTCATACCCTGTTCTATGCCTATCCTTTATAAAGATATAATAACATTAAACTTTTGAAATAACAACGTGAATTCTGTTGAGCGAAAGCATGTTACGTGTCATGGCGCCTACAGTGTCTACTCGACACGTGTTTGAGTAGTTTTTTTTAACGGCTGCAAGAGAGAGTGTTATTTTGTGATATAACCGAAATAATATACCACAAAATATTATGTTATTATTTAGCAGGCAAAAAAATAACAAAAGTATTTAGTTGAACAATAATTATTTTATCAGGTTCAATGGCGCAGCGGTTAACGGTTAGCGCTTTGGAGGGGAACTTGCGGCCTTTTTTCTACTCTGATGCGGTCTTTGACTTGATCAAAATAATCATTTTGATCAAAATATTATACGCAAGCGTTTGGAAAATGAGCGTAATCAATCCATTATATGTTCGACAGTCGAAAAAAAGGGGGGGGTGTCAACGTTTTTTTCACTGCGGCCTTATGTTGCATCAGATAAATGAATAGGACATTTTGAAATGAAAAGTTCCTCACACATGGGTAGCGATTAGCACGGATTTGAGTCCCAGTACGAACAGCATTTTTTCGATCGATTTGTGTTCGAAGGCATTTGTGTTTGTCTAAAAACTCCCTCCCGCTCTTTCCGATCCTTAAATAAATGGGTGTAGCGAAAGCGATAAGTCAACCGCTAGTCCTGTATTATTTACCTTATTCTTCTATCGATACTACTCTCTTTGGAAAAGATAAATTGAGCGACTAAGTACCAAACAGATCTCGTAGAAAAATTTTTGTTGAGATACCACCATTAGAAGGCTACATGCTCCACACTGAGAGTGGAAATAAAAAAAAGAGTTAAAATATGTCTTACTATTTGCAACACAACATGACGAAGTTTTCAAATTTTATGTATTCATTTTTACAAGAACTATCTGAATTGGTTTATAGTTGAAATAAATTTAAGTTCATAACTGTACGACACCACTTATTGTGTTACAAATTGCGACACGTGTTTCGACTCTTTAAAAAACATCAACAGACAAATCGCAAGGTCTACAAATAAACTGTCACGTGTCATAAATTGTTACACAATGTAGTAACAAAGATATCAAATTTAATGTTACAAAAAATACCAATGCTTCAAAATAATTCTACGTTTTTTGACGGATCATTTTAACTGTAACGTAACCTATCATTTTATTTTGTTTGAATTGTTATACTTTTATTTACGCCATTTCCTTTGGACCCAATCCAGAGCATACATATGTACATCAAGGCTTGAATGATTTATATCTGCAAACGCCGACAGAAAGCACTATCACTTGATAATATTTTCATATAATAACCATCAAAATATTGAAAAGTGATTATTTATTAATAACAAACTTTGATATTATTGAACATTTATTTTACACGATATTTTAGTTCAGCCTATTATTATTTTTAAACTGTATTTCGTATTAATAAAATGCTTCATTGCATTTTTCAATTAAAATATAATGTTTAATTTGCGAGAATTGTTATGTATACACAACATCAACCTCTGTGCTATGTTGATTCTCTATGATATAACTTGTAACAATAAACCTTTCAACGGACTAAACCAATATTCATTTTTTTTATCGTCAGTTACAATCGAGAGTTCAAATCGAAACGTCTTACTGCTTAGTAGAAACTCCTCAATACTCTCTTCTGATATTATTTTGATTTAATAAGATTTAAGTGATTTATAATAAAGTGTATAAACTATGTTATAGAATAATGTTGAAACAACATTAAATTAAAAATAAGTGTTTTAGTAAAAATAATCCATAATAGAACACGCTGTGTTAGTTTGAATTGCATTTATGCATGCCTGGTACTAGAATTTCAGATTCAATGCAAGTGTTATTTTATTAAACGATGCTGCAATTCAATTCCGGTTTGAATGATATAAATAGTCCGGGTAAACCAATTGCAAACCGGAATCAATTCTAAGAAACTATTATATTATACAAGCAAATTTTAGATTCTAACTAGTGTCCTAAACAAGCACTGTTTGATTTTGATTTAGTTCGATATTATTTAAGAATTATTTCAGAGCAAAAGTCCACAGTTGTTTTTTCATTGATTTATGGATTTCTGTTCGAAACCAGGAATGTACATATCGACTGTGGAAAGGAAAAAGGACGTGACCCACAAACAACAACTTTTACAGGACACAAGAAACATTTTTCGATAATTTTGGGTCATATGTAAATTATGAAATATACACATCCTTGAAGTGTATGGAGACTGATAAACTGGTTTTTTATTGACTTTGTTCCAAAAAAGATTTTTTTCCTGGTTGCAATTTTCACGGGCCCTTCTTTTTTCAATCTTAAAAACTAAATTTTGATACTAATTCGGCATTTTTAGCTTACATCCTTTTGATATTTTGATAAAACGTATATCAAGTTGCATACATTATGATCAACGTTCCCTCTAAGCCGAAGGTTTAGATGCGCGGAAATTTCAAAGGCTGCGCGGAGGCTGCGTGGAGGCTGCGCGGACCGATCAAATATCAATTGAGCAACTGTCTTGTAGTGCGCGCCAACCCGGAATGAGTGCGCGGGGACTTCGCAACTGCTGCGCGGCCGCGCACCCGCGCAGCTTAGAGGGAACGTTGATTATGATCATCGAAAAAAAGCTGTTTTGGAAAAACTGTGGGTTACGTCTTTTTTCCTTTCCATGTTTGATATGTACGTAATGCTTAAAATGACCCTCTACTCATAAAAAACCTATATTTTTTAAAATAATATAAAAATATGCAGGACAGGACTAGTAGTTAGCTAATCGCTCTCACTACATACCGTTTTTAAGATAGGACGGGTGGAAATGGTTATACAAGACATATCATTGATACGGTAGGGTTTATTGTCACCCATTCCCACTACCACTTTGGTGGTGAAAACTGGTAGAATTTTTAAAATGTGTAGCTAAATTAATTGTGTTTAAATTTTGTTATCATGTCACCCGTAATATCAATTATTTTAGTGTTTATGGCCTTAAATGGCAACATTGTTTTTCGATAACGATGTGATTTTTGTTTCTTTCTTCCTTGCTCTTTGGGAGACGAACCGAACACAACGCGTGCTGGGGACACTTCCAGAGACCTTTAGTTGTAAATTCACTTGCAGTTTTTTTTTTTCTTTTGTGGTTTTTCGTCCGCGGTGAAAGAACTGATATTTTTCCATTTCGACGAAAATTAAAATTCATTTTGTTTTGCGCGCAGAGTTTAACATCAATTTTCTTTTCATCAACTTTTATAAAATCGTGTGAACAAGCTAGGTATTAAAAATAGTTATCATGCATTGCAAAATTTTGTCTGTTAAATATTGTATGTTATTAATTCGGTGATTGCAATTTCTTAAATAAACGTTTTCGTGATACTAGAGCAATTGGTTTTATTTCATTTCTACCTTCCTGTTTAACGTCGAGTTTATACCAACGGTATTGGTCTTAATGACTTTTATTAGTGGGGATTTATTTTTGGGGTGTAACGTCGTGAACAATAGTAGAAATTTCTCACAACAAATGAAACTCGCTCTAAAATAAATTACGAGAAATATCAACATACATCCATGCCTTCGAACAGAATTTCGAAAATCCATTTATAAAACTAACCATAATTCTATTAAAAAATCTTGGTAATTTGGTCAGAGCGACCGAATTTGTGTTTTGTTTTAATTATTATATTTTATTCCTGTTTACTGGGGTGAGCATAATTTCGATGGGTAATTTGACACTACTGAAGCGAAAGCTGTCTCAAAGCACACTTACATTATAAAACAGTTCCATGCGAAACCTCCCATTGTGATTGCTTCAAGGCATATCCTGCACGCTTCAAAGACAAGTGGCAACACGCGATATCAAATTGCCATAGTAGAAAATGTATGCATTATCTGGTATAAGATACACTGGTTATATTGCAACACTGAGACAAATCGATTGAACCATTTTTTGGATTAGTGTCAACGTTTCCGGAATCCCGATTTATTTTTCTTGTCGGGACTAAAATCGTGTTAAACATTTTCAGAATCAAAAATTCAAATGTGTTAAAATAATAAATAAAATATATTACTATATAACTCATAGTTTCTCAGCCTTTTTGGATCCGTACAAATAAGTTTTCCAAGATTCGGGGAATGTACTGGTCTCCCAAAATGAAAATAATCTGGGAGTTTAAGGATATTTGCCTGTGCCCCCTTAAAACTGTGCTGTGGCCCCCCTAAAATTATTTTTTTTACCATTTCCGCTCCCTATGTGGAGCTTATGGACTCTTAATGGAGTTTATCTCAACAGAAGTGTTTCTAGTTGAACTGCTTGTTACTCAGTTGCTCAACCTCTCTTTTTCCAAAGAGAGTAGGAATAAAAGGGTAAGGCTAAATCGATTGAATAATCAATTTATATAGCTGTCCGTACTGGGACTTGAACCCGTGACCTCCGTAACCAAAGCCAACGACGTTGACCACTCGACCACACATTTTATTTTACTTTAATGTTTTTTATAACAAAATAATTATATCTGTTTTGTGATATATACGTTAGTGTCTCCAATCCCAGGATTCCGACCAACATTAGAGGGAGCGAGGTAATCAAAAAAAGGTCTTATTATTATTATTTTCGCGTCTCTCAATTTCTCACTTTTTTTCAGTGACCAAAAGCCCTAATGCCTAAATCCCGGAATTAAAATGAGGGTCCGTGATTAGATGCACTAATATACTAAGCATTCACTCTCTCTGTACCTATATCTGCGCATCATTCGTATCAAATGTATCGAGCGAACGCTGGCATATAAAACAGCTATCCTATTATGATTTTTAGTAATTACTATCAATGTGTAATGATAATGGATTTTCATAATAATAAAATAAAATAAAATACATTACTGTACGAATTCCATATCTTATACTAAAGATCAGATACAGTTTTATCGTGCTGATCTTCACTTAATATTATTTAATTATTACAAATTGTAATGTCATTAGCTAACCACTAATTTTGTCTTACCTTTATTATTCTATCCTTTCTAGCTTTGAAAAATAAAGGTTGATAACCTGAGTAACAAGCAGTTCACTTCTTTCGAGATAATCTCTATAAGAAGTCCATATGCTCAACATTAGAGGTGGGGAGCGTAAATAAGAGCAATGAATGCCTGTCTTATAGCCAAGTGGTTGACACTTTAAGCGTCCTAAAATTCATTTTTCTGTCGGTGGCAAACTACAGGAGATAAATACGTTCAAATTTATATCAAATATTTTCTAATAAAACTTAACTATGATACATAATCTTAAACTAATCGCGGAAAAATAAAGAAAATCAGGATAGAATATGCTAAATTTTAAAGAGCTTAAATCAGACATGCTAAAACCTTGGCTCGCTGGCCACAAGTAACGCAATTGAAGGTTTTGTGAGGCCCTTTCAAGGTTTTCAATTTTCTATGCACTTTCTTATTGGTATAATACATTTTAAAAATACAATATGTACTAAATTTCTGACGAATTTTTGAAATTTTCGCCTGGGTGTCGCATTCCACCGCTAGACATTAATTGGTAGTAATTACAATTTCTAAAGATCTCCCATAAATTTACAGACTCAAAACTTTTTTTAATTACTAATACTAAGTAAGTGTTGAGTAACAGCGGTAGCCGACTGAGCAAGACAGTTTGGCACGCGCCGGTTGCTATCTCGCTTTAATTGTCAGAGTTAGAGTGAGACTCATATTATTGTTAAAATATTTATGTGTGGCTCATTAGAGACATGCATTATTTTACTAGGCCCACCAACTGATTTCAGTTGGGCAATCCTGGATTAAGAAAATAAATGATCTTTGAAGTATTTTCAACATTGAAACTTTTATAAAATGAAAGCTTCTCACCATTTTTGTTTCTATTAAAAGACTTATGTCGTAAAAATAAAGTTGAATGGAACATATGACGTCACTGTCAGTCAACTTTTACTTAGTTTTACAGTAGATATATTCTTGTGGAAGAAAATATCACTCAAAACTTTCACCGCTCGAAGTGAATAAGTCATTTTGAAGGGGGTATTTTGCACTCCCAAAAAAGGTTTTCTTTTTCAAACACGTTTTGTAATTGAATGAATGATTATTTATATTGACTTCAAGTTTTTCTGTAGGATTTAAGCTAGGGCTTTTATTTGGACCAAAATAAATTTAATTGTTTAGATTCTTTTATGACTCTGTCAGCGAATTCAGTTTTTTTCTTTTTATAATTATTATTTAACAGTTTCCTGAAAATTCTTTTTGAACACACTTTATGTTCATTACAATTCCTGTATCGAAATAATATATCGCAAAGCCTTGCTATAATCACTTAAATAGAATGAACTTTTGTACGTGGCAACATCTGTAAGGAACATATTCTATTTAACATTTCCAAGAATTAAAATTACGAGAGTTAATTAACTAAATACCCACACTTTTCTGGGAACACATGATTACCACAACATCAAAGCCTTATACGCCCATAAGCATTGTTACTCATTAATTTGCACTTCTACAAGAGCTTTGGATACACTAATAGTAAATAGTTTATTAATACTGACAAATACATATCCGATAGTACATAATCAAGTAGAAGTGTATTTTTAACAACATGTTTTGCGTTACATGAAAAATTCATTGAATTTATGAAATAAGAAATACGGTTTTCTTTGTATTTTCGTATATGAGCCTTTGAGAGATTATGAAGACAAAAACCCAAGTATTTGCGTAAGTTCACAATCAGATATTTTTTTAAATTATAACGAAAACAAAACGTTGATTTAGGAATTTTGTTTGGTGAAAACAGTATGACATATGAGCTTTATAGAAGCAAAGTGAATCAAGTAATTAAATGGTCAAACTTTTCTATTAGACTTTTAATTTAAATCACATATTTAATCGGTGTTTTGGTGGATTGCATATTTTTATTTTACGGATATAACACTACATATTGCAATGTGTATTAACTGAGGTTACATCACTTTTACGATACTTTAAGATGAGTTGAATATTACAATGCACCTCATTTTCATTTTTCTACTCTGATGGGCCTATATTATGTAATGTTTATCAAGCTTTGATTTTAAATAAGCCTTTTTGTTGTTGAATAGTCAAAAATTAAACTATTATTTCTTTCGCGTTGTTATATTCAAAGGATCGTATCCCTGAATTGAAATTTTCAGTTGATTTATCAAAGATCTTTTTACAGAGTGCATTATATCTGGAATAACTCTTATATGGAGACAACTTACACAACATCTAGTATTCTGTAAGCCTTTCATTCTATCTTCACTTAGTAAAAACTTTCCGAGTAAAAAAGCAAACAAACAATTATTTTTAATTCGTTTAAAAAGTGGTTCATTTTCCATTTCCATAATTCACTGGCTATTTTTCCAAATTATTTAATGCTAGAAAAATCCAACAATTTCCCAAAAAGCTTTTCATGAAATTTTTTTACAAGACAGTCACTTCTTCCCTGAAAGAAACCCGGGTCATTAATGACAAACTTGTATGAATTTAAAAAAATTTAACGATTCAAATTTAATATTGAAATACCACCAAACACCTCTGGTCGAATTCTAAATTATAGAAAAGAGTGTTTTGTTGTTCTAAAATATTAATTCCATTGATATTTCAAACCTGTTACCTTGAATCTAATGAAGGTATCAAATATAAATCAAACCCACTAATTCAGGCGATAAGGTAAATTTACAATATGCTATTTTTTCTTACGAATTCAATAACCGTAAATATGAAAGCGGAGTATCTGAAGAGGTTATAATTAAAGCAATATAGAATGTTAAAAATATATAGAATTCAGAAACCCCGTTTTCAAATCTGTGGAAAGTTGATAACATATAAATCACAATGAATAGTCCATGGGGTGGAAAAAAAATATTATATATCCCACAGAAGCGTTGAGTTCTGGAGGGGTGGTATAATTGGGAAAGTTGCAGAGATGAAGGCTGGTGGAAAAACAGGGAAATAATATAGTATTCAATTGACGTTTTAATTTTCCAAGAAAGGTCTTTTTTTTCTTAATTTGGATTGCGTATACCAATAATATTATTATGCCAATGAAAAGAAATTTTATGCTACCATATTTAAATGTTTTTCGAATCACGTCGAAAACTTCAATATTAATTAAAACGTTGTTTTGTTAAAATTTCGGATTTATTTATGAAGATCGAGAACGGTTTCATATTTAGGAGTTTTACTTAATTTTGTAAAAATAACCATCATCAATTTATACGTGTATCAGTTGAGAGTGCTCTTGGAGAGTAAAACTAGTGTTGATCTTAATAAATAAATGTATATATCTTATTTTACTATTTTATGAATAAATGTTTTTTTGAAATCACATGAGATAAACTCAATGATAAGCTACTAGTGTTTATTTCCTGTAGCCTATTGATCGATATGATAAACTGACACGATTGTTTATTATGTAAGGCTGCAATGGCTACGGATTTGATTCTTCATCAATTGATTTTCAGATCGGTTTTTATTCACAGTCATGGATATTTGTGATACTTGTAGACACTTACCACTTGTCCAATTATAATTCTTATATCATATGCTGTGGCCTAGTTGGTTATAGCTTATTTTACTGAACGAGCGGATATTGATTCAATTTTGGGTAAGGTCAATTTCATCATTTGATTTTTTACATTTAAATTTGACGATTTGAATTTGATTAAAGACGACGATGTTTGTGATTTCTCTCGAGTTTATCT
Organism: Himalopsyche tibetana; assembly: GCA_030503985.1. NCBI lineage: Eukaryota > Metazoa > Arthropoda > Insecta > Trichoptera > Rhyacophilidae > Himalopsyche > Himalopsyche tibetana. The sequence goes on along the minus strand of JAPJYX010000052.1, from coordinate 5,324,602 downwards.
TGAAAGATGCTTCAACTTCAAAATATTTGGCGGATTGGTATTAGCTGCCTTGATAAATACGATTTTAAAATAATGTTATAAGAAATAAAATATTCATTTTATAGCCATATTGTTATCCTCACCCAATCCACAAAAGAGAAGAAGGAATATAAACCTTACTTCAAATATGAGTTATATAAAAACAACAAATGTTAAAATGTTTCAATATAATTTCATTTGCTTGGTATTAGTAGTGATCGTTGTTGAATGAAAATCTTTCCACTCAAGAAAAAAATAAAACAATATTTTTTCTTTATATATATAAAACATTTTGCTAAAAGTAACCAAATTATACAAATAAACCACGCATTTCAAAATACTTCAAGTAAGTTGAGTTTTTTCTCCTGAGTAAAAAAGTGTGACGCAGACTCGTATGAGGAAATTAATGTCATAGTTTTACATCTCGGATTTCCGTCTCACGAGAAAGCAATATAGTAAAACCTTTCAAGTATTCTATAAAGTATATTCACCATACCATAAGTTGTACTTGTTGGAATATTTATGATAACTGTCAAATATATGTTAGTTAAAAAATGGTTAATTAATAATTTCAATGACACTATAAATTGATGAACGAATTCTTCAGTCTAAGATTCTTCCAAACAAAAGTATTTAGATTTAACATTAACCTCGCGGGACACACTTTGTGAACCCCTGATCTAGTGCATTAGACTTTAAGATTAGAGTTTAATATAAGTTAAAACCAGTGCCGGCGCGAGGCTATTTGCCGCCCTAGGCAGCAATCACCATAAAATCTTGTGAAATTTCGAGATTCGGGATTGAGAAATGTTTCCTCGGCGTTTTTAAAATTTTGGTAATTTACGTATTTCCTTTATTGAAAAAATGAGAGACCTTTTTTAACTCTCGTGGGGATTTTTCATTTTTCATTTTACTCGCTGTCCGATTTCGAAAACCCAGGAATTAACGATATTGACAAAATGAAAAGAAACCATCTTGCTCAATGTTTTGTTGTACTACAAAGGGTATTACTTTTTGTAATGGCAAAGATTTTTTTAAGTTTTCGAGCTACTGCTTGAAGCTCATTGCATAGATAATTAATGTTATTGATGTTATTAAAAAAAAACTTCTCCATTAATGAGCCCTCTTGTAGTTTGCGCCCTTATTTCGCCTGACTGGTGGCGCCAGCTCTGGTAAAAACATACTTTTGGTGAGAGCTTAACCAAAATACTTATCAATCAAATATCAAATAATGTTTAATATTTGATATTTTTCATTTTATTAAAATTTAATTCTGTCATATAAATGCAAATTCTATTAATATTTTATCATAAGCTCCAAATTATGAGCCAAAATGGAAATGAGAATTCACCTAAAAATATTTTTTATATTCATTTCAAAGATTTTACACTTCAGTTTCTCGGTGAAAATATTTCTCTTACGCGTAGTGTATTTCCTCTTTAAGGTTGACAGTCAGGTATTGTATACGTACCTTATCCGAATGCTGTGATCAATTCACGGAAAAACGTATTACTGCATTATAGTTGAAAGGCTTTCGCCAGCTTGGCGTGTTAGCGATACATACTTTACACATGTAGGTACAGTTAAATTAATGTGAGTGCTAAATCTCTCACCTTTTGTATCACCGGCATTTGTAAATGTATTGGAATACATTTCAGTAGAGAAAAATATAGGGAAATGAACGCTACGCTGTATGTACTGTGACGTAGCTGAATTATATCAAATGAATGTCAATTAATTCAAATTCATTTATCTATTAAATCATTCAATAAATATATCTGATAGATTCGGCGGTAACTTTGTATTATTTAATTTTAAATATTTAATGAATTAAGATAACTTTGTTATTCCACTTGTTGTGTTACAATTTGTGACACGTGTTTCTCCTCTTCGAGAAGCGTCGTCAATCCATCGCAACGTTTACAATCAAACTAAAAATTGATTTTTATTCTTATGTATAATAATTAATAACAAAATAAAAGACTATGTCTTCTTTTTCTACTGGACGAAGAAATGTGGTAAGATGCAATCTTTGGTAAAACCAACACTCCATTTTTTAGTTTATTCGTAAACGTTGCGATGGATTGATGATGCTTCTCAAATAGGCGAAACACGTGTCACAAATTGTAATATAATAAGTGAAATAACAAAGTTAGTAACAAATGAGATGAAAAAAGGATTTATATTCTGATATAAAATATTATATTGGAATGTGAGATTTACGTTTAGTATATCACTTTGTGCTGTTCAGGGAATTGACTGATGGAAAAGCAGTAAAGGGTGAAGGAAAGGGACAAGTCAGTATCATTTTGCTAATTAAGCTGTATATTTTTTATGACCTAGGGTAGCTTAGGTCATAGATATATCACGCATGAATTAGAAGCCATCAAAATTTCTCATATTTTCAACACATCAAGTAAAATTAATATTAAAAGACCGTGAGTTTGTTTTCTGGATAGGATGTCACACGATTTACAAATGCATTTGTCAGTGATTGGCATTTTAATTCAAATGACGTATTGGAGTAGAGAGGACATTACTAAAAAGAAGAAAAACGATTTTAAATTATTATTATTATATTAAGGTGCAGATAGACTCATTAAAGTAGTACTACGATTTCAGTTATAGCGGTTTACTTATTCGCGTGTGTCGTTTAATATGAATATTTTACGTTACTCTTTAATGTAACTGGATTCAAAGAGAAAAAAATGTACCACAAAAAAATAGATTAGAATTTCTTCAAATAAATGAAACTCTGATGAAATTGTATTTTGTTCAATACAAGATGGCGGAACAGTTTAAGTGACGGCGCTTAGATCTAATATTAAGTTAATTTCATTAGTCTTTAGTCAAAGATCTTTAGTTTTTAACCATTCGATTTACCAGCAACATTGTATAATAGTTGTCAATCTATTGTTTTTATATTGTTTATATATATATATCTATCCATTTTATCTAGTTTTCTGCAATTGGTATCGAAAACAACAAAATATAAATAAAATAAAAAAATTAAAGCAGTTCAAAATATGAATAAGTGAAATTAAATTTATTTAAATTAAAATGTTTAATACCTCTAAAATGTAATAAAAAAATTATCAAAGTGTAATTAAGCTAAAATGGTGACTAATGGTAATTATTCATTACACTTTTTTAATTTAATTTTGTTTTGTATACATAACATTTTAAAATTGTATTCTTTTATCAATTGATAATGCTCGTCGTGAGCGAAACCACTCCTGATCTTTTTAAATAAAAGTGGAAGTAGTATAAATGAATAATGATTTTTTTTAAACAGAATTCATCAATGTATGATGTATACATTGTAATAATAATTGCACATGTAGGGCTATACTTTTACTTATTTTAAAAAGGTCTGAAATACTCAATACGATCACGTTTAGAGTTTACATTCGTGTTCACGCTTTGAGTATTTTTCAAAAAAGAAATGGTGCCGTCCAAAAAAGAGGACCGGGTGTATATTTAAAATATCTTATTAATACACGACGATTAGTAGTAGTTAATATAAAATTAATTTTCACGCTATTTATCTTCGCGATAATGTTTAATGGTACTGAAAGCTCTGCCGGAAGTAGGCCGAAACCTTTGGCTTTTAAGTTGACTGCATAGAGCCGTACCCGTGTCACTCAAGGGGGATAAAAACGGCTTTTCATTAAATAAGCTCATATCTGTTGAGCTTTTTAAGGCCTCTTTTTGAGCTGAATTATCTCCTTAGCTTCTCGTAATCTTATTTGAGGTCGCGGAACGGCAGTGTATAATGTTAGATGAAAATCGAATAAAAAAAACGTTTTTATTTCATTAAATCTTTGCAGCTTTGGTTTTTTTATACTGAAGTTTCTGAAGTCACATAGAAACAGATTTCTCCCTTTCTTAGAATCATTATAAATGCAGTGTCGCCGTTCTTGCGAAGAAGTTTTACTTCAAGTTGTTTAAACATAAAACTCTATTTTTCAAGCTTTTTAAATAAATTTTAAAAAAGCACCCTGTCAAACAACGTGAATAAATCGAGAAAAAAAAGAATTAATTAAAAAAACATAGTTTTTTATGGCGTGCGGTTAATTGGTTAATTGCTAGAACTACGTTTAGACCCACAAGATTTTAACTGTGATGTCAAAGTGAACTTTTATGTTACAAATCACAGTAATTCAAATTTTTGAGAAGAGGAAACATAATTTGGACCCTTTTACAAATGTTCTGCAGCTGCTGTAGGCGATTTGCGTTTTAGTGGAGTTATATTTCAGGAGACAAAAATAATTTTCGAGCAATTGGTTAACAATCAGCCCACGTCAAAAAAATCACTGTTGAATACTTCCATTAGGAAGCCATGTGCTCTATATAAAAATCAGACATGGATAAGAAAAAAAGCACTGCTTTGTCTATGTTTAAAATAGTGTCGGTATTTCTGAGTGAGGTTGTTATCAGTTATTAGTTTTAAGCCAATAATATTGACAGTTAACACCATTAAAGTGATAATTTAAAACGTTATTGATTAAGGACTATGACAACGTAAAGACATTACAGTAAGCCATTAATTTATAACTTGCGTCCGTCTTTTGTTTTGGCCGAGCTATGGCCCTCGGTTTTTAGTCTGTCTATGTGTCAGCCAATGCAAAAACTATTATATATTTCCAGATGCATTGTTTAGCATTCAGCCTTGAACTTTTGGACATACACGCAAATAATTTTAAGCTGTTAAATTGCTATTCTCAGTCATTTTGAAGATACTTTCCTATCTGAAATCTTCTTACAGTATAAGGAATATTTTTTAAGATAAAAGACTTAATATGAATGAACTCTTCGCTTAATGTTTTTTTCTCATTTTTTCATCCCTTTTTTAAAGAGAGAAGAGAACCAAGATTAAACTTTATTTATCCATGTCAGCTCCTAATGTGGGTTATATGACCTCCTAATGGAGGTATCTTTATTGATTTTTTTTCTACGAAAACTGTTTGTTACTCAGTTGCTCAACCTTTCTTATTCAAATACAGTGGTGTAGATAGAAGGATAAAGCTAAGAAAGGAATAGTGGTAAGCTAATTGCTTTCGCTACACCCAATTATTAAAGGATTATAAAGGGTGGGGGAGGGAATTTTTAGACATCACAAACACCCATGTCTTCGAACATAAATCGATCGAAAAAATGCTGTTTGTACAGGGAATGTAATTAAAAAGTTACCATCATAAGTTAGAGGTGTTGAACATTTTAATTTGTGTTATTTTAGAGTCACTTATTCATAATATCTACTTTAATTTGTAAATTCTTTTCAATGCCAATTGCTTATTACACCTTTTCATTTCAATTTGTCTTTTAGAAGTAGCGCTCCTTAATTATATTTCTTATCTATTGCATTGCTCACCATGAGCGAAACCAGCCCTGACCTTTATAAATAAAGTGAAAATAAGTACAAATGAATATTGTGTTTTTCTTAATATAATGCCTTTCAACCAAGTATTGACAGTGAACACCCTAAAAGTGTAATACCGTTAATAATATTTTAACTAACGGCATTTTGAATTAAATGCTGGTATTGACGTATCGTTGAACAGTAGAACAATCGACAAAACACATGCTTTGAGCTACGAATGCTATTATAAACAATTAACAATATCGAAGCGAATGCAGCGGTAGGTTACAATGTAATTTATTTATACGACTAACACATTATTATCTAACAGTGACACTCAGGAAAATATCAAACACTTTCGCCCCCGGACCAAATCAAGTAAAACAATCCCATATGCCCGGCTTATTTTTTGAGAATTGCATTTTTTCTCATGGACTTACTAAAAGTGCTATAACTGTGAAACTACAAAGTCAAATTAAATGAAACTTTTTGTGGTTGTTGAAAGACTATACTTATTCAATTGTTTATGATATTATTGCCAAAACTTTCTGCTATGGGAAGCCATATAGCAATGTATACACATGTACCGAGTCTTAGTCGTTTTTTTGCTTGACGCACACCTTGCAGATTTAATTGGACTTATTTATTGTTTGCTGCTGGTATCAGTAACAAAATATTTTTAGAAACACTTTTTGATATATTTTTTACGGAATATTTAAATTTACAACTGAAAATTAACTCGGGTGACTGCATCATCATGTGATCTTCATAAAGACAAATTCGTTATGATATCCGTAAATTTTGAGTGATAAAAACAGTTACTATATTGAATAAAAGTAATAATTAAAAGACTGATTTAGAATGATTTGAGTATCTGCTAAAACGTAGTTTTTTTTATAAATTATGTTGTTAAATACCACAATTATGGTCTTATTTGAAAGTATATCGTATGACGTGAAAAAAAAAATTCGAGATTTAACGTATTAATGAAAGAGTTTTATAAAACACTAGACTGACATAAAAATAATATTTTGTTTTAAATTTGATTGATACAATACGTTCAATACCGATGGTCTGGTTTTCAATTTAAATGAGGCATTTTATATATTTCAGTGTTTCATAATAAAAATTTACCTTTCACCAATCGATTGGATTCTTATCTTAAAATTGATTTTTTCACTTTATCTCACTGTTGCTTTATGGTAGCGATACACGAAAATACGAGTCAGAAATTAACATTATCCTTGTAGAACTAGATATAATATAAAATGTTTTAGATTTCGAGAAACACTAAACCAAAAAATAGCAGATTATTTTTTAATTTCTAGTTGGAGCTTAAGCTGTTGAAATCTTTCTGTTTCACTGGTTATAAAGTAGAGACAAATCGCTTGTATATTACATATTTCGCCACTATTACAATATGCAAAAAAAACTGTAGTATACAAATGCTTTTTTTGAAAATATGCTTTTGGCCATGTAAAACAAGACCTTTGCAATGTTCCCTTGTATGGTCCGACTATATTAAGGACGTTGATAAATAGATTTATGTAATAACTACTGGGTGTGTAGTGTTCTCTCCGCACCGTCGACTTGATTAATCGACTCGCATCCTTCGGCCTGCCGCACTCTTCGGGTGCCCTACTACGCAGCGGAATGTAACTGTGGGGTTCGCGAGCGGGGGTTTGGGGGTTGAAATAATGCTACAAATACGTGTTCGGACTAACTCGCATTGTACATTAACTAGAAAGCTTGTTGATACATGTAATTTTATTTCAGACGTGGTGCACAATACGTCTTGGAGAAAACTCCAAGTATAATATACCCCTACACGTTTTCTTTTTCAGAATCAGCGACCACTATTCGGATTTTTTCTTACTATGTTCGCTTCAAATATTAATCATAATCCCCGTAATGTAGATTATCCCAACAGAGGTTTTTTTATGAGAACTATTTGCTGGCTGCGTGGTCGCGTGTTAACGTTGTTGACTTAACCCTCCAAGGACGAGCGTGACCATATGGTCACACTAAGCACCGTTGTCTATTGATTCCACAATTCATCCTTTTTCTACCTGAATATCGTTGCTTTCACTCATAATTGGTTAAGGTGGGTACAGACTTCAGTCAGTCATCAGCCGCGTAATTTTTACATGTAATTTTTGGAATTTTCGTTTTTTTTAATGGACTTTTTGAAACTGTTAGCTATTTTTTTATCAAAACATCTAATTATTTACAGTTCTTTTGCTAATATATTTGTATTGAAATTATGTTGATATTAAGAGGTCAAATTGTAAATATTTTTAAAAAAGGACACGCTCGTCCTTACTACTGTTTGTACACAATATTACACGGTAATAAAAGGATGAGCATGAACATCTAGTCATGCGGGGTTTCTATACAAAGATTTAACTTTTAACCGTTAAAACATTGAGGTCATTGTTTCGAATCCCAGTACGGACAGTTTTTATCGACTGATTTTCCAATCGATTTCTTTCCGAAGACATGGATGAACTTGATGTCTTAAATTACCTCCCACCCATCTCATCAGGATAATGATAGAAGGACAGGGCTAGGACACAACTAGTGGTTAATTAATCACTCTCGCTTTACCCAGTAAGGACAGTTTTGATTGTCAGATTTTCCAATCGATTTATGAATTTCTGACCGAAGGTATGAATGTACTTAATGTATTGAATTTCCTGCCACCATTCAGAGCAATCAGCCAACCACTAGTCATCTCCCAGTTCTATCCTTTTACATTTAATCTTTTTGAAAGAGAGAGGTTGAGCAACTGACTAACAAACAGTTCTCGTAGAAAAACTTTTGTTGAGATACTAAAATACCTTAAAAGCTTAACCTCTTTTTTTCGAAGAGCTTAGGAATAAGGAGATATGTCTAAGCTTTTCAATCTTAAAACAGTCGACATATTTATATATTTTTTGGCTTTTTGTAAAATTTAAAAGAAATACTGACTTTCCTATGCTAACACTCACCAAACAAAGTATTAAATAAAACTATTTTCGCTCTCAATGTGAGCGTATGAATTCCTAATGGATTTTATAATAATAAAAGTAATTAAACGATTTGTTCAACCTTTTTTCCAAAATTTAAGCAACTGAGGTAGAACTAGAACTACCAGTTAGCTAATTTCTATCGCTAAGCGCTCTGCTGATGGGATCGAATAAGTGAGAGGGAATTTAAGACATTGCAAATATCAATGATCAGGATCTGTCCTTACCGAGATTTAAGGCATGGATTTGATTATAAACGGGTGTTTTATTATATTTTTTTAGTAATGACTGATATAGGACACCATTAATTATGACTCAGTTTGAATCGCTGACTTAAAAGGTTGTCGACTTCTCAATGTGCCAAGAAATAAATGGACCATGGCCATTTGTCGTTGACAGTGACATCTGCGATTTTCGATGTATGTCACAAATGACCTAAATAATTACTCACCAATTTTTTGTGGAACCATTTCAAACAATGGCTTCCGTTTGTGGTCATTTATTAACTAATCGACACACATTACAATCCTTCCTAAACCAATTAAACTATTATTTTGGAGGGTTGATCTAAAATTGTACATTTCCTTAGATATTATTATGTAATAGACAACTAAAGGAAAAATAATACAACCAATAGACTACAGAGAATGAAAAAAAAATACTTAAGAGTTTTTTTCATTAAAAGATGTCACTGTCGTATAGTTTGAAAAAAAAGTTCAATAAACTAAAAAAAAACATAGCTGAAGAGTGAGAAAAACGGTTTGCAGCGGCACCTTTTTAAAATAAAAATTGTTTAGTGATTTATTTGCAAACATTCGTGTGATTTGTGAATTTCAAAAACATCTTATTATAATATTCCATCTATGTCTATATAAAATAAACAGCGGCTTTTCCTACAATAATTTGAAAATTTTATTTAACATTAACAAAATAAAATACAAGAATAGTGACATGTATTTTATTTTCAGCATTTATTATACACTTATAGCTGATTAAATGTTAAAATACCAAACGGAGAATGTTAAATTTAAAAAAAGGAATGATGATTTGTATCCTTTACTTATCGTTATTGCTAACTATATTTCAAAAAAATAAATAGTTTGTTTTAGTCGAGATAAATTTATTTAATGAAAAAAATAAGAACTCACTGCTTAAGCACGTCACTGAATACCTGTTCATTTTTTGTTAGTGAAATATAATAAATAAGGATTTTTTTTACTCAACTGGTATGTTTTGAAAATCTTATTAAGCTATATTTTATCGTATAAACGAATGTTTTTAAATAAGTCTGTTAACACTTTGTCTTAATTATAGATGTTACTGTCGACCGCTACCCTCAACCTAAATATACAGATAGATTCTTTGAAATTTATTATTTGTTTTGGAATAACTCAGTTAGTCTATTGTGTATACCAATTTGTCATAAAAATCATGTACACGCAATTATTATTAATGCTGGTTCAATGGCAGGCAATTTTCTCTGTTTATCAATTTTTAACTCTTATTTGTGTCACATTAGCGTTAATGTATCTTTATTTTGATATTATAATTATCTATGAAACATAAAATATCAATGCTTAACCATCTCACAACGTATGACCGCTATGCATGTCCTAGCGAAGATGCCCTCAGCGCGCGTGACACGTATAGATGTCATGGAAATTTCAAACTCTATATAAGAGCTATATATTGTGTTAAAAATGTATAACTTGGTTAAAAATATTACTAAATGTATATTTTACAAAATTCAATAGATGGCATTCGTCAAAAAAAATTCAATATAGGCTAAAATAATTTATTTCTGGAACAGCCCATCAACAATGCAAGATTTTGGATAGTGTAAATAAGCGATCGAGTGCGGGTGAAATTGATATTGTTACGAGAATTTAATATTATAAGCATATGGCATGGTGGTGGCGCAGTGTTCTCGGTCACGCGTGGCGGTATTTTGCAATATGGCGACGTCACGCCGCAATTGTATGAAGAATGATTATTGTTGAATTAAACCGAAAATACATGAAATATATTGTATTTTATTATTGAAAAAGTTACTTTGGGTGGCAATTGACATATTTGATTAGTTGAAAAAATATTGCAGCCTATATTTATAGTCGAAAACGCGATAACAAAATCCGCAAAAAAGCAGCCGCGTACAGGGCATGCTCGCTAAATTTGGTGACGCGGGCAAAGGGTTAAGACCTTATTCTAACAACATATTTTTTTCATTTGCTGGTTACTCAGAACTATCTATCTGTCACTTACCAATTTCTGTCAGGAAGGTGACAAAATGATAAATAAAATGATACACGCCTAAACATTGAAACGCAAAATAAAAAAATATTCTATACAAAATATTCTTTAGTTGTATACAACTTATAAGTAAAAACATTTGAAAACACAGCTTTGTATCGTTCTATTTGAAAACTTTATGACTTTGCCATATTTTTTTCCACATGCGAGTTGACAAACTTTTCCAGTGACAAAAAGAGCCAAGTTGTAGTGAAGACTGAAAAAGTCTTTAAGAAAATTGTTTCTCAAACTGTTTCTATTGGAACGATGCCAGATATCGCGTAAAAATGAGAATTTATTGCGAGCGAACCATAACAAATATCATAAAAAATTAATCACTTGTGAAAATACATTTGCGTTTTCTTCTGTATCAATGTTTTTCTCGCAGTTATAAAAGAGTGTTTAATGGATTTGGCTCGGATAGAAAACAACATAATAGTAAGAATGGATCAATATCCACATAATATGTGACGTATAGAAGTTACACGATATATGTAGATTCTTTGAGAGAGAGATAAGTATTTTGACGAAGGGTTGCAATACCCAACGAATATATCAATGCTGCAGCAATTTGGAAATCCCCTCGCACGCATTCTAGGTTAGGGCGCACTCCAATACAACTATTGAAATAATATATGTTTTAAATTGGAATAACCTTTTAACATTTAGATAATATAATCAAAATAAAACTCTTACCTATTATCAGAAAAATAAATTAATCTAAATTGAGTATTTATATTATTATAAGGATAAGTTGTAAGAAACGACGTGAATAACTAGAACTTTTTTAATTTTTGGATTGTTCGGAAAGTCAAGACGATTTTCTTATAGTGAATATAAATATTTTATTGAATTACATATTGTTCATTCTGGTCGGAAATCTTTTGCCATCTTTCTGGCAGTAGCATAATTTCATTTTTTTTTTAATGTTGTTCTTTGCTGGTTTGAAACTGATCCAGGTGATTTTTTAACTCCTCATTTGAAGTAAAGGTTTTATTTTCTAAATTATTTTTTATTAAAAACTTATTTATATATTATCAAACTATAATATTTTTGATACACAATTCAACAAAAACACTTTTTTTTATAAAATATGACAAATTATGCCACGCATTTTTTGCATTGGCCCGCGCATCTAGCCTCTGATCATAGAATGAACACTGGTTGTGGATTTAAGTACCAGGTGAGTATTTCGATGTTAAAACCGTCATTAAAAAATATTCTCAATTACAAACGGGTGATTTTCATTTTAACAGCTTAACAACTCTTAATAAACATAACTCCTTGACTTCGATTCCTACACCACATCACTGTTAAAAAAAAACGCCTTCCAGTCGCAAAAGTTTAAGGCTCACTATTCGAAAGGATTGAGACTTAAGTAACTTATCGTGTTAAAGTCGATATTCGATGTTTGCAAAGTGAACTTCACAACTATCAAAAGTGTGTTTTGATCGACATTTTGAACATTCAGTAAGGTTCATACGCGAACAACCAATTGGTCACGTACTTCTGCGAGGCAGACCGACTTTGTTCTTTCATACTTCCACAGGCCAACTTTTCAAATCTTGTATTACGTACTGAAATCTATTTTTTTTTTCTATATGAATCTGTAACTTTAATATACTGAAACATACTGTGCATTTAATGCAGTATTTCTTTTCTTCAATTTATTGTTTTGACCAGAGCTGTAGATTTGGAATCGGAGTCGTGTAGTTGGCTTATTTTAACCGGAGTTGGACTCGAAAAAATCCAATAACTTTGAGTCCTTTTAAAAAAATGTGTTGCCACTGCATGCTACTAGGTCTATTTTTTGAAAATAATTAGTCGTGTTTTGAGTTTAAGTCGGAGTCGTCTTATTTCTTCACAACTCCACAGCTCTGGTTTTTACCCAAAAAAACTACAATGCAACATATTTTTATGATTTGAAGTTACAATAGTAAAATTGATGCATTTTTTCGCACGATGTCAACTCGTTGAGTAAAGACATGTTCAAGATACAAAAAAATATGTGAATCTTGTTTTTGAGTTGAATTCGAAATATTCCGTTTGCAAGGATAAAGTTTCACCAGTAGACCATTGAGACCGAATATTTTTGTCACCCCTATTTTATTCGATAAACATTTATTAGACTGATGTTGTCGGCTCCATAGTGCAGTAGTCAACGTTGACTTCAGTGATGGATCTCACGGGCTTGATCTATTTTTATTCAAAGGCGTGTATTTTTGAAATATCTTAAGGTTTTCTCTCACTTTTCAATCCTAAAATAACGGTACGATTTTCTTACCACTAGTCTAGTCTTACTTTTATTCTTTCTGTCTCTACTATCTTTAAAAAAAATAGATGTGTAACAACTGAGTAACAAACAGCTCTCGTGGAAAAAAACCTTTTGAGATACCTCCATTAGGAGGCCATATATACCGATCTATTATATAACGACATTTTATCGGTTTATAATATTTTGTTCATACCGTTTTGCTTGATTAATTTCAATAGTTTAATTTAAATCAAAATGAATCCGGTGATATTTTATAAGGTCCTTAAAATAAATTACAAAATTAATATTTTTAATCAGTGGCAAAAAAGGTTTGTAGCGACAATAAAACGTCCCCGATATGACCTTTTGTGACTGCAGACCAAAGCTTCATCGGTGCGCTTCGACAAAAAAGCTCGCGGTCCTACGTAAGCTCTCCGTAGACACTTGGCCGAAGTTTCCCAAGGCGACTGTACAAAGTTCTCCAAACAATTAATAGGCTTTTTGGTCGCAGACGTCCAATTAAATAACGTGATGAAAGTTTTTGACGCGACAAGGAAATCAATAAAGTTCTTAATAACTTTTCAGTATTTTTTCCTGCCTTTTTTAAAAGACTTTTAATGGATATTTCGTCAATCGAAAGGAGATTTATTTAAGGCTATTTATCTTAGATAATAATTTCCTTATACCATTTTGCTTAATTCAATATTGTTCTATCAAACTCAAAATGAATTTTCAAAAATATTTTCCGTGTTAAAGATTTTATTTTGTATTCAAAATTTTATTTTTTCGGTGGATTCGTCAGTAACTTTATGGATAAAAATTTAATTTGATAACTTTGTTACTCCACTTGTTGTGTCACTTGTTTTCTCTATTCAAGAAGCATTATTAAGAAAGACTATCGCAAGGATTACGAAAAAACTATAAATGTATTCCAATTTTTATGTTACTAACTAGACAGAAAGTTAAGGGCTTTTTCTATTTCTACTAGACGCGTGGGGGTAAAATACAAATATTGATAGTATTTATAAAAAAATAGTTTCTTATATAAAGCATAGTAAATAAGTTTAAAAATGGTGAGCGTTCTGTTTTATTTAAAATAATATTTACTTCTTTTTTATTTTACATAATATTTCGGATAGATATTTTAATATTATTATTTTTATGAAAATTGGCATAATTTTCTATCAAATTATTTGCAAACACTGAAAAAATATTTTTATTAAATGATTTTTTTTAAATGATAACAATCAATTGATAAATTTGCATCACACGTTTGAAATTTCTATAATTTTTCCTTCATTTTACGTTGGTTTTAATTCTTTTTTAATTTACATACATCATATTAAACACACATTAATTACACATCGGAAAAATTTTCAAGTCACAGAAAAAATATATAAATAAGATTCACGCGAAATTTAGCAGATTCAACAACATACTTCATTTTTTACTGGCAGAAACGATGTGTATTTTTTTTTAAATTTTTCCGTTGACAGTTATATCACTTAGTTATTTCTTTGTCCAGAAAAAATGCACAAGTAAATTTTAAGGGAACAATTGACTAGTAAAAATCTCCCTTCGTCATCACAAAAATTATAATTATTTAGCTTAATTCAATCATTCGATCATAAAGTCGAATTACTACAATATAAATGCAGTATTTTCTTGATTTTCAGACGCATCTTTTATCTTATTTTGGTGTTTTTTAATTTGATTTGTGTCTTATAATCAAATAAATACGGTATATCTGTGTTTTAATTTGTTTATGGACCTCGCCACCTGATTTGGACGAACATATCGAGACCGAATAGCTAGCTCCGAAACCTTTCGTCACCTCATCCCATCGGATAGACTTAAAATCAGTTATATTGAGGTTCTCCAATAAGAGTCTCAATATTTACTCTGCATTTGGTAGTTGACATAATTTAAAAGAAACCTAGGTGGCTAACACTTTACTGTACAAATTATTAAATATTAAATTCAACGGTAGCTTGGTTAAATATGCAGCGATACTAGCACCCTTGGTGAAAAGTTTTACCCTAACTTTGGAAAGTTATAATAGTTTCCCAGCCGCAAATACAAAACGTACAATTTCATTTGAGATATGTTTATTTGTTTTCTGGTACTGTTTTTGGTGCTAAGTGCATTTCTACGTGCATTTCCGCACGCTGCACAAAGCGTTTTTGCTGCAGTTTTACCGATGCAAACAAAAGCCGAACGGAAAAAACGATCCAAGTCAATTCAAATTTATTATTATATATATTTTTACGTAAATTGATGAAGTAGTGTCACTCAAAAAACTCGAATCGCTTCCATTTCATATAGATTTCAAATAAAATATAATATAAACTTTGCTAAGCATAAAGCATACTATTTGTAATTCACTTTTCATAGTGTCGATTACAAATAACGTATTTAACTTTCGGGTTCTTATGGGATACGTTCACATCACAAAATTCTTCTTATTTCAGCCATTCATTAAATACCAATAAAATCTATCTGTTATTAATTGTAATCTACATTGATACCTCGATCAAGGCAATGCAATGCAAATATTATGCAAATTCGCCTGAGGTAACTGTCGCTTTCCGATGTTTCGGTACTCGAGTGTGTATGAAAATTTTACTTTGACAAGACTTGTTATACCAAAACACTTTTTGCAGCGAGGAAGTGATGAAAATTCGAGTTGTAAATGTTTAAATTGGAAAGTTAAAAGGACGTAACCCGCATAAAAAATACACATGAGATACAAAAAACGTGTTTTGATGATTTTGGGCTAAAGGCAAAATTTTAAATATATACAATGAAGTACACGAAGACTAATGAACTGGTGACACAATCTAGTTTTGATTTAATAAACTGTTTAAGAAGAACCTTTTTTTGGCCTTTCGATGTTTTTATCGATTTTATATAGATGGTAAGGATGATAATAAATAGTTATTGTACAATAGAGATACTTAAATTTGACAATCTTCTATAATGACGATTTTCTCAAAATATTTATTTTTTACTTTACGCCTTTTGCTTATGTTCTGACGATATTTGAATATACACCCACATCGATTGGAAAAAACAGTGGATTAAAAAAATTTGGAATTTAAACATTTGCTTGTACAACAAAGTATTGTAGAATGAACGTGAATACAAAAAATACAGCTACATGACATAATTTTAAAATAGCAAGGTCCACTAAAAAACAAATAATATAGAAAATTTAAATTAACTTTGATTATTCCACGTATTGTGTAACTAACTGTGACACGTGTTTCGCCTCTTTCAGAGGCATCTTCAGACTTACTATCGCAAAGTTTGCTTAAGTAATGAAGCAAGATTGATTCTAACATTTTAAAATTATAAAATTACAAAATGGATTGGGTTTTTTTTCCTTTTAAGAGGAGCAAGGAGGGGGGTGTAGAATCGAAATAAAGCAAACAGATAATGATACTAATTTTACTAATGAGTTGTAAACAATCAGAATGGGATTTTTCCTTTTTAATGGAAGCAAAGAGGGGATTATAAAATGCAAACAAATTTAATCATACTACTAATGACGTTAAACATTACAAACTATTAAAACTAATGAGCTACAGTCAATCATCTAGGTTTGTGATTACTCTATTAATTTAAAATGAACTTCCACAAAGTTACCGCCGAAACCATCGAAAGTATTAACAAATAATATATTTATATTTTTTTTTAATTATTTAAGTACATATTATAAATAGTATGTCGTGTATTTTACTTATTTGGGTCATCATCATTTCACTTTTTACACGATTTCATATACCACAATGTTGGTCATTTTTTTAAATTTATGGAATCAATTTTTAATTTCGCACCTTTTTTACGTGGTTTTTTGTAGAACGTTTTTACCGTGTGCAAAAAAGTTGAGTGTATTTAATTTGAAAAATATTTTACATTAGTATATCGTTACTGATTCTAGCCATAAACAACCATAGCGCTTTCTACGAATAACTGCTAAAATAAACCCAACCACCGTCTATGAAAATTCATAACTCCAACACTTTCCGTACCACGTTCTTCTGAGAGCGCCGGCGTAAAGAAATTGTAGGAAATCGCTCATATTTTAAGAATGCTACCGGAAAAACTTCTACTACTTTAAGCCCGCTAGTGTTTATTTGAAGGATGAAAGAAAATTAATGCAAAGTTGTTTTGTATAAAATAAAAATATGTGAACAGCGCTTTCTTCTAGACTGCTTTTTATACGAATTTTAAAAATAACATAACTAACAATTACATGTTTCAGAATAAAAATGGATCCCTTGAAAAAATTCTTGAAACATATTTTAAAAGCTATACAGAAATTCCTTGAGCGTCGAACATTCCTGACTATTTACCAACACATGCTGAGATCGCCTCAGCTGTGAAGCGCTTAAAGAACGGGAAGGCGCCGGCCATGAATGATATTCATTCAGAGTTCCTAAAATATGGTCTGGGGGCGCTTTTGCACCCACTACACCAACTTCTTAGTATGGTGTGGGCGCAAGAGCGTTGTTCGAGGGATTGGGTTAGCGGCGAGTCAGTCACAATCCACAAAAAATGTGACCCTCTGTGCTGTGACAACTACCGTGGCATAACGCTGCTCAGCGTGCCTGGCAAGGTTTTGGCACAGATAGTCTTGGCGAGAATAAGGATTCCAATTATGAGTATTCTCAGGGAAAATCAGGCCGGGTTCTTACCTGGTCGATCCTGCGCGGACCAAATACTCAATCTTAGGTGCCTTCTTCAGCAAACAGCTCGCTGGCGTGTTGCTTTGTAGACAACGAGAAAGCCTTTGATAGTCCGCACCGGTATTCCTTATGGGACATATTACAATTGTACGGAATCCCAACTAAGATTGTTGCCATTATTAAATGCTTGCACGAAGAGAGTGAATGCTGCATAAGAATCGGTGATATAACCACTAAATGGTTTGGGGTCTCAACCGGGGTCAAACAGTGCTGCGTCTTAGCTCCATTCCTTTTCATTGTAATCTTCGACTTCATTCTGAGGAAGTCAATTCCGCCTGACTGAGGTGTGACTGTTGCTCCCAATCTAAAACTATGCGACCTCGAGTATGCAGACTACTCTTTTATGTTTGACAAATCTGTCAAGGGTATTCAAGAGACAATGGATAGGCTCCAGAGCAACTCGTATTGCATCTGTCTTAAAATGAATGCAAGTCAAACCAATGTACTTTGCAACAGTGCCTGTCCGAACCCACAATACTCTTAGACGAGCGCAGTTCAAGACATCGAAAGAGTCGACGGAGGTACAAATCACGGGAGGTGGTAATCCGTGTAAAGAGCTCGCGATCCGATTAGGGATAGCTGGAGCAACCTTTATTAGTTTAAAAATATTCGAGTCAGCCAAAGTATTTATAATAAAATAAGAATTTTTAACTGTATATTTTATAAGACTAGGGTTCCTAACTGACGGAAATTCCGCCAAGGAGAGAATAAATGCTACATATTACAGATTTTTAATATAACATAATAATATTTGAAATTCACCATTGAGTTAGAGTGAAACGGTTTTTTATTGTACTCTTACCAATAAATTGTGAATGAGGTAAATGCAGAAAAAAGGTTGGTAACCTCTGGCTTAAGATATATATTATATTTACTATCAAACGTAAAGCACTCATCGGCCATGTCTCGCCTGACTATGAAGAAACTAGCCGTATCTCAAGGAATAAAGAGATACAGCGGGCTTAGTGGCTTGTGTTTTTCTTTTTCTATTGCAAGGATCCTAGATACTTCGTTACAAAGAACGGATTAATGGATTATTTCAGTGGTGCGTATGTTCACAAGAAACAGTTGTTATCCTTTTTCCAAGGTAAGTACGAAAGAAGATTACAACTAAATATATTATTATTTATATTCAATTATTAAATATACAAATAATATAAAATATATAAATTAACTTAGATCATTCCACGTATTCTGCTACAAACTGTGACACGTGTTTCGCCTCATTATCATTTCGACAAATCATTCGTAAGCAAGCATTTGTGAAAGTAAGTCTGTCTGAGGATGCCTCTGAAAGAGGCAAAACATGTATTACACTTTGTAGCACAATACGTGGAATAATTTAAATGAATTTCACTAAAATGAACTTCCACAAAGTTACCGCCGAATCCATCGAAAGTATTTAATTTACAAATAATTAGATTAGGAAAAGTTATAGTAACTTTGATAAATTCATACAAAATATAGGATTAAATAAATACTTATAAACTTTTCATGAAATTTTAAATGATTTTTTTTACGTTAATAATTTAATTATTTTCTCTTAAAAAATAGTAAATATTACGTATTTTCCGATGGATTCGGGGGTAATTTTGTGAAAGTTAATTTATTATATTAAATTTAATTTGATCTATGGCATGGCATGAGGAATTATCATTTCTTCTTCCACTTATATCGTTAAATAATAATTTTATTTTTCTATCTTAAACTTGCTTCTTTTATTTCGTAATATTTATTTAGAAGTTGGTCAGTTTTATCGTAAGCCACCCACTGCAAAGTTGTTTTCAAGAGACTAAAATTGTAAACTACTTTTCGGATGCTTCTGTTTTGAGTGCAAGTGGCCCGTTTTGCAGTTAACGGACATATATTTTACGAGTAACTGCATTTTTAAAGGAAAAAAACTTCATAAGTACAACATATACAACCCAACTGCAGTGCTGTTAAAGTTTTCAACAACTACTTAAGACAACTGAATAAATGGCAGAGCAAAACACTTAAGTCCACTTAATAGAAAACTATGTTCACTGTAGGATTATTTCGTTTTTTTTTATAAACGAATATATAAAACAAATTTAAGGCTGTACTAAATGTTGTTCTTCCGGTCCCGTGGCCGAGTGGTTACGGCTGTTAGGCTTCCGTTTTATTTAGTTGGGGAATCGCGAAAAGGAAAGCACGAATGTCGGTGTAATTTTCAACCCTCTCTATCTACCCTTTATCTAATCGTGAAAACGAGACGTAGTGAGAGTGATTATCTAGCTTGTAGTATTTCTGTTCTTCTTTCCTTTACCCTTACAGAAAAGAGAGAACATTCAACGCGTAAAAAAATACAAATACAAATGTTTACCTAAATGTTATTCAATTTAAATATTTTAATTTCAATTTAATCCCCAGAGACGAGAGCTTTTTTAGATAAAAAAAATATTTTTTAAGCCATATTGAAAGTCACGGATAACTATTATTCGTAACGAAAATTCAAAAAAAAACGCAAAGTCGTATAGAAACCCCGCATAACTATATGGACATGCTCATCCTTTCATTAACGTGTAATATTGTATACGGACAGTAGTAAGGACGAGCGTGACCGTATGGGCTCGCAAACATTCGGGGTTGAAATATAGCTATACGTAAAAATTTTTCAAAATATTTATAATTTGACCTCTTAAGATCAACATAATTTCAATATTATATAATAAAATATATATTAGTAAAATAATTGTAAATAATTTGATAAAAAAATAACTAACAGTTTCAAAAAGTCTATTAGAAAAAACGGAAATTCAAAAAATCGGATGTGCTTTTGGTGGCCGTTTCTGTCCCCGTGGCTGATGACTTACTAAAGTCTGTACCCTTTTTAACCAAATATAAGTAAAAGCAACAATATTCAGGTAGAAAAAGGATGAATAGTTTGATCAATATACAACGGTGTTTATTGTGACCATGTGGTCACGCTCGTCCTTGGAGGGTTAAGCGTTTTATATCTCTTAGCCGGGTCTATGGGACAGTGGCCAACATCGTTGGCTCCCATACCGGACATCACGATTTCGGATCTCAGTCCGAACAGCATTTTTTTCATTTGATGTCTAAAAATTCCCTCCTTACCTATACTAAAATAAGGGGTGAAGCGAGAGCGATTAGTTTAGCGACAGTCTTAATCTAACTCTGTTTTTTCTATTGTAATTTTGAATTTTGAGATATCACAAATATTTATGTCCTCGAACAGAAATCGATAAATTTATTTTAAAATGCTGTTTGTAATGGGATTACAGCTCTTGTGATATATTACGGAAACCAACGACGTTGATCACTGCACAACGAATCCGAAAGTGCCAATACCGATTGAATCAATTAATTAAAAATTGTTTTCTAATTCTTCTAATGATTATTGTAATAACAGTATTGTGTGACCAAGCATTGGAAAAAAGGGTGCGGCGGTCAATCAGCGTGTTCTTATTGATCTTTTGCGTTTCAAAAACGGCCGTAAAGACATCAATGCAAAGTGTCTGATGATGATAAAAATTAGGTCAAATACTCTCAATATTGCCAACCTGATGATGAAATATAATAAAACCCCCGCACTGACAGAAAGCGCGAAATTTGGTGAAAATAAAAATCACTTGAAAAAAATATATTTCATTTTTTCCCGGAAGTGAAAAAATCCAATAAATCAACTCTGGCTAAAAGCAATCTTTCTTGGAAAATATCATCCCCCTTCCGGTGGAAAACAGTTTCAGTAATCGCAACACCTGTTATAGGAACATCTCAATAAGGGTATCGAAAAAATCTTTTATTTTTATTACAGTTTTCCAGCCTGTTTTTTAGGACAATATAACATAAAGAGTGGTAAGCCAAAAGGACAAAAGTGACATTTAAAGTTACATGATAGCAATTTACAATAAATATACAAAACCCTTTTTTACACGACTTTGAAATAACGCGGTCTATTTCAAAGAACAAATACTATATTTTTACACGCTTTACCGAAACAAAAAAAATACAGAAACATATAATGGATTTCCTAACAACAGTGTATTTAAGAAAACAAGACATGCAGAGTAAACAAAAGGATTTATTAGGTTCAAACGAATTAGATGTTCTTACACGATTCCCAGACACAAAAACAGAGAATCTGATAACGGATTTTTTAATAACGAGAAATTCAACAACACAAGACAGTAGTAAAAAACAAAAGACTTCATTAGATCCTAACATATTATACAACATACATCGGCTTTAAAACACTCTATTTAGTAAATTAAATATGTATGAAATTTATTCTATATATTTTGTTTTATTTGTATTAATTATTTTTACTGGAGTACCTTACCAATCCGAAATTTTTGGAAAAGCTTAAAAAATGGTGCCACGGCGCTCATTTTGGGAAATCCGCAAATTCTTTTATAACACTCATACTTCAATAGTACAAAACAGGTATGGGGGGCACAAAAAAAAAGACACTCAAAAGGGGACACGGGCCCAAAGAGGTTAAAAAACACTGCTTTACCAGACAGAAAAATGTGATTTTTTTTATCTATGTCCGTTCTCAATGTAGAATATATGTACACCCATACCTCGCTTTACGGCCTAGATACGTTCGACGAAACTTGGCCGCAAAGCGAAAAGCCGTATAAGGAATCAATTATTCTAATACAAATTCATACAAATTCAATGAGATCGGTTCCAATTTTTTTAAATAGAGGGCCGTTATAGCGAAATGCCGTATAAAGAGCGGCCGTATAGCGAGGTATGGGCGTATAGCTTCATAATGAAGATTTATTAACATGAACTGCTTGTTATTCAGTTGCAAACCCTTTTTTTTTAATTGAGTAGTTGTATATTGGTTGTAGTATTTTATTGTATTGGGCTAGGGCGTAGGTGGTAAGATAATCTCTCTCGTTAAGCTACGTTACTTTAGGATTGGGAGCGGACATGGCGCAAAGCGAAAAGCCGTATAAGGAATCAATTATTCTAATACAAATTCATACAAATTCAATGGGATCGGTTCCAAATTTTTTAAATATGTAACATTGTTTATCATTCAAAATGCATTTTATCTTTTGGCGTGTTAATCTCGAGACATTTAAAGGTGCAGCAGATTGAAAATATGTTTTAATGTCTTCTTTTTTATCGCGAACAGTTTGAATGGTAGATTTCGCAAGTCCGCCTTGCAAATTTCAACAATTTTCTCTCCATCTTCTATACGGCGTAATACTTCTAGTTTAGTTGTTTATTAGTCCCATTAACTATCATTCTTGCTTATTATTATTTAATTGTTTTTACTTGTAATCATACCAATTCTTTGTTATTTAATTAACCTGTATTAATATATATATAGTTGTAATTATTATTTATTGTTGCCTTTAAATTGTACCTAATGTATCTTAACTCTGTAATGTATCTTAACTGCATCATTGAGGAGATATCATCTTCGGTGTGATGCAGAAAAGAATAGAAAAAGTTTATCGAATAAAAAAAAAAAAGTTTAGTTGCTAGCGTGACTGATTTTCGGCATCTCTTTTTATCAGTCTCCGAAGTCGATAATTTTTTCGATGAATGAAATAATAAGATATGTAAAAAAAAATACATATTAAAAAAAAATGTACATACGTCCATATGTACGTACGTACCAAAAATGTCCCTAATTGTTTCCAATTTTTCCAGTTAATGTGTAACAATCAGTAATAAATATGTATGTACATAAAACACTCACATCGACATCGAAAAAAAGTTTTTTTTTGCCGTTATAGCGAAACATTTTAGGCCGAAAATCGAAAACATGCCTTAATTGCAGAGAGCCGCTATAGCGAAATGCCGTATAAAGAGCGGCCGTATAGCGAGGTATGGGTGTATAGCCTCATATTTTAGGATTGGGAGCGGACATGGAGTAATAAAATAAAAAACAATTATTTCGCGAAAATCTCATTGACGCTCTTTTGAATTGTAAACGTTAAAGTAGATAGATAGATATCCAAGCCTTACGGATTTATTGCTTGGTGAAGCAGAAATAAAATATTAATATTATCTTTTGCTTACAATAGCTGTTTTTTTAATGAGACTGTATTGTTTTCATTTAAAACTTATCCCTTTTTTTAATTGTTATGACTGGGGATTGCAATGTCAGTAAGATTGAAATCGAAATCCCGGAAATCATAGTGTTTTTTTCAATATCAAACGTGCGATTGGCTTAATTAATATTTGTTGCATATAATTGTATAAGAATGATTTAAAATCCCCTTGTGAACGTATTGGTAGTCTGCATCTAAGACTGAATCTATTAAATTGCTTAAATTTAACTCAGGACAACGATCTCTTTATTTTTTTTTTTAAAAATAGCTCTACGGCAGATAGTTTAAACGTATTACGAAACAAAAAAAAATCTCTCTGGTAAAACACATTTTTTTAACTTAAAAAAAATGGCACTACAGCTAATGCTAACGCGCAAAATATTTTAAAATTAAAAGATCATACGAGAAAATCTCGATGAGAATTTATTGTATGTTACTCGAGATAAATTCGAGGTAAATTAACATCACAAACATCCATGTATTAGGTTTCAAATTTAATTTGACATTCACCTTACCGGGAATTAAACCCAGATCCACCTAGTCGGTAGAGCTAGCTCTAACCAACTAGACCACAGCAGGTGATTAATTTTGTGAGCACAATAAAAGAAAATTAGCTGTTTTTTTTAATATTACTTATTGTAAATATATTACGTAAAATTCCATTGCTATAATAAAGATTGCTTATTTATCTATAAAATACATCAAAATGATCTGTAACTTCGCGAATAGCTCTGCAATTGAGCGAACCCTTTATTAACATGTTGGCAGCCCACCGCTGACTTTATGAATAAACCTATTTATTTAATGAATTGATTTATTATAGTTTGTTAGTTTATTTATTTGTACGTAAAATAAAATTGCTATTCGTTAATACTTTCGTCGTTGTCATGCGTAAAATGAAGCTCTTAATGTTAGTATATTTAATTATTATTTATTTAATTAATTTAGCATTATTCACTTATATGATATATTTGTCTAAATTTTACATATTAATAATTATTTGGATGATTAAAAATAAATGAAATAAAGATGTCTGTTCAAACCCCTTTTCGAATATAATTTTGTTTAAAGAGGTTAAGTCATGATAAAATGAAGGAAAGAGAGGTACATATATATCTGAAAAAGGCAAAATGAAAAAATGTATTCCAGTCCCCTACTTGAAATAATCTTCAGCAAATAAAAAATACAAAATCCATTCCGCGAGCACAATCGGAAAAAAGCAATATAATATAATATAGCGGGGACGCAAACCTCTGTCGTCTTTTTTCCGCCTGACCGCGTCCGGTGACATCTGGTGGCGCATTTTGTCCGCTTCAATTTCGTCTTCGAAAGAATCCATCTTAACGGCGTAATCTCGCATCTGGCCGACCGCCATTCCGAATATCGAAGTCTCCCTCCTTCTCCGCGGGAACACAAAGGACACAAGATGTTTTTTTATTATTATTTTCGCCACCTCTTCACTTCTCTGCGCGCCCGTTAGTATTAAATTCTCTTTTCGGATTTGTAAAGTCTCTTTCAACGAATGTTATGGTTGATTTTTTCTCATTTATGTCCCCCTGATAACGTTCCGCACCAGTTTTTTACGATATTAAAAAAAACGTTTATTATTTCTCTGCCTCAATGACAACAAGGAGTGTAATATTTCACGAAATATTTGCTTGGAAAGCGGTACAATATTACGATAAAAGGCAACCAATCACAGACCCTTTTAGTGATCCTTGGATTCAACATAAAATCTTCAAAAAAAAAAAACAGAATTTTTATACGAGAACTCTTTGTTACTCAGTCGCTCAATCTTATTTTTTTCAAAGTGAGTAGTAGGGGGAGAAGGATAAGGCTAGAACAGGACTAGTGTATGACTAATCGCTATTGCTACACCCAGTTATTAAAGGATCAGAAGGATGAGAGGAGAGGAAATAATATGAATTGACATCACAAACACCCAGTCTTCGATCACTAAATTGAATTGAATAATTCACTGTGATCTGACTGGGAATCGAACCCAAACTTGCGAGATCGGTAAAGCAACCTATTATCAATTGGGCCACAGCAGGCTTAAGTTAAAAAAACGCATGAAATATATATTGTTTGGAATAAGAGTTAGTGTCATTTAAATTCTGAATTCAATATTCACACGTATTGATTAAAAAATATATGCTGTTGACTTTAAAATCAGAGTTATCATCAAAATACTGATTCAATATTTTGTGGAAAAAATGGTAATCAACCGTTATCAATCCAAAAATGCTTACATGCCAACCTTAATCAGATTGTCGTTCAATTAAGTCTTACTACAGAAAAGTTGTCTCAAATTCAACGCTTGATTTCCATCAAACGGTATTTTGATATTGAACAAACAGCCCTAATACCGGGATCTCTGTTTCAGTATTACCGGTAGTGCAGTCCCTAAATATAAACCAGCGTGAGTTATAATGGGTTATTGATTGAATTGACCTTTTTTTCTCTAGAAATAAGTTACATTATCAACGTTGTTTCTAAATGAATTGCCTAATCTCGAATGGTATCTTTTATTCCATTAACTTTCGTAATTTTGATAACCGGATGACATCACAATCAAATTACACTTTACAGTTCAATTAATAGTTACAACTAAATGCCATTGATGCATGACATTTAGTGCGTTGATTCTACACGTTATTGTGATAAACAATAAAACGGATCATGCGAGAAGCTTTATTTAATGACAATTGTTTTTAAATCAGCATGGCACGACATAACATAAATTTAACTGTTACTGTATTTTAACTTGAATTATTTTTTATTACACGATTCCCAGATACAAAAAAAACACAAAAACAGATAGCGGATTTTCTAATAATAACAAGAAATCCAACAACACAAGAAAGATATATCAAACAGTGGCGGATTACCCTATAAACGCAAGAGGCGCGAGCTTGGGGCCTCCAAATCTGGAGGGCCTCAAAGATTGCATATAAACCCTTACATTTAAATTTCAGTTTTCAATATTCATTATTATTATACGAAGAGGTTTGCAACACTTTTATGTTATTCGAAAAGCAGGACCTACAAAATTTATTGCGCCTGTGGCCTAGTGCTTAATCTGCCACTGATATCAAACAAAAGGTTCCATTAGGTAATAACACTAACTAACTGAGTTGCAAAGAGTTTATAGTTGAGATACTAATTGGAAAAATTTATTCGTAAATCTCCATAGTTTGTGATATCTAGACGATTCCTTTTTTTCAATAACAAATCACTTTCAGCGCTAAAGTCGCATTCAACTAAATATGATAGGAATAACAACAGTTAGTTACGAGTTAAATTTGTCAAAATTGGTAATTTTGTTTGTAAAAAATATTTAATGATAGACGTATGGCTCACGTCGATAAACACCGATGTAGTAGATATTTTTTAAATTATAAATCTACCGGATATGGAAAATATTATAAAATAAACAATGTTTTGAATGTTAAAATTAGGGCTTATACAAAAACCGACTTTTCTGTAAAATAATGCACAACAAGAAATTATTTGCTGTTACTCTTCAGAAAATATGATTTAAGAAAACGCAAAGCTTGTAAAAAAATCCTGTTATCGAAAATACCCTTTCGCTGGGTAATGATGTGGTGTATATGATCTTTAAGCCATCAAATAAAAGGTCCAAATTTTCTGTGCTTTTGTTTATAGACTCGTTTATGAAAAATTCGGCACAACCGGTTACGATGTTGAAACCCCAGTTTTCAAATGTCACAAATTTTGCCAAAAAACCTGTTTTGAAAACCGACAAGCCCTAGTTACAATAAACAAGTTGATATTAAACTTTCTTAGTGATGGTAAAGTTACAATGTATATAGAAAAAATAAACGAGTTTAATCAATCTTATGATGTTACAGCACAAAGATTAATAATTTTACTTAAACAGAACATTGTTGAATTCCCTTTTATATTTTCTCTATTTTCTTTTCATCTCGCTTTCTTTTCTTGAAATGTAATATAATCTTTACACGTTCAAGTAATCAACTCGACCGAGTCACTGGAGGCTTGTTCCGTTCGCACAAAAGCTCGCCAGGCATTACTATTCTGTGACAAAGTTTTTGCTCCCTTGACATTTTTCCTATAACGGCTTTTTGTGTTCATGCTAAAGAGTGTCAACTCTAGCACCGAACGAACTCCACGTTACTCATATAGCTGTAACGAATACTTGACTACTCGATATTGCTTTATAGTAACTTTCCATTAACGGTAAGAGTCACGGTCTACAAAGACACCTATATACACCAAATTGCCCATATACAAAAATTCGTTTAATTGATAGAATCAAGCGGCTAGATTCTAGCCTAATTGGATTACATCATCCAAGTTGAGTTAAGCTTTCTTTATTATCATATTTTTATAAAGTGTACTTGTAAAAAAATATCAGAGAGCCAGTGGCGTGCTTGAGCAGGGACCGTCAATTTTTTCAATAAATAACGCACAGCTTATTTTTGAAAAAAATATTAAACGATAGCAAAATCAAATACATCAATAGTTAAATTAAGTCAGTGATTTCCATCTTTTATATTACTGCGCCTCCCTTTGAAGAAAAAAATATCTTCACGCCTCTCCATTCTTTATTTCATATAGTAATAAAGACACTTTTAAAGGGTAAATAAATATTTTGGACTGTTTGCACCTCCCTTCGCAATAGTTCACGCCTCCCATGTTGGAAATCGCTGCATTAATTATTTTTCAAATTTTATTGGACATTCATACCTAATTAAATTATAAATTGTATTTGTTAAATTGAGAATTAACTAAGTGAAACTGACTTGGGCGTATTTAATACTGGATGCCTTATTTTTTTTCTATTTTGCTTGTTTAAACGTATAGTGACATCTACCTTTCACACACACAGTTAAAATAAAAAAAATAGCAACGTCATTTTTAAATAAATATATCAACTATGGAAAAGAAAAAGGACGAAACCCACAGTTTTTTCAAAACAGGTTTTTTTCGATAATCACAATTTATCAAACTTGATACACGTTTTATCAATAGGATGCAAGCAACAAATGTCGAATTAGTATCTAAATTAAGCTTTTATGTTTGAAAAAAAGACCTTGTTAAAAATTAAAACCAAGAAAAATGACTGAAATAAAGGTTTTTCTTAGAGAATTTCTTTAATTGATATTAGATTATGTCAATTGAACACCGGTTTAGAAGTCTCCGTGCACTTCAATGTTGTGTATAATTCATAATTTGCATATGGCCTAAAATCATCAAAACACGTTTTTTGCGCCTCCTGTGAAATTTGAAAATGTTTGGGTTACGTCCTTTTTCCTTTCCAAAGTTGATATATATATATACGGTATCTAAGTTCCCATCTCTATTAATTTTAAATCACTCTTCACATATTCTTCAGCTATTAAGTGAAACGTAGCATCAATATGTAAATTTAAATATTTACTTTCCTAATTTCTAAGTTACTCGTTGAATAAAAGTTCGACTACCGGGTGTGAAATTTTCCACAAACTTTACCACCCTAGTTCACACAACATTCGCGGAATGTTTGTGGGAAGGTGCCATATTGCATTTGGTGTCAATTTCCACCAAAACGAGAGACACCCTTACAATGTAATATATTATATGCGTAACTATATTTTTTATTCAAATATTTTACAAGAAAATCATACAGTATTGATCAAATTCCATTCACTAGCTATCACAATGTGTTTAATTCTACTAGAATTATTTTACATGCGTACTGGAAAGTTCAATCATAAAAAAGACTTTACTTTTTCATCAACATTTTTACTAGGGCAGTCATACTCAACCTGCGGCCCAGTAAGCTTTTACCAAATCGAGAATTTCAAATTCCTCGATAAGCTAAAAAAAAAAAAGGAGTTTCGGAGATATCTGGGGAAAAATTATATCAAATCGAGGATTCCAAATTCCTCGGTGAGTTAAAAAAAAAAAGGAGTATTACCATAAATATGTTACGGCCCACGTAGAGAAGCAAATATCGGAATGCAGCTCGGAGGAAAAAAAGGTTGAGTATGGCTGTACTAGGGTATTCAATTCTGTGACCCCGAAATCCCTTGATCGTGACAGTAATAATCCCAGAGTGTCGGGATTGAGAAAATTAAAAATAAAAGTGGTTAAAAAAAGATGTCGCGCTGTTATTTTTGGTAATTTCGTAAATTCCTGGGAATATGGATTCGAAACTTCTTGGAAGAGCTAAAAAAAACTCCCACGATGGTAGTGTTGGTAAATCCGCAAATTTCTGGCTTTTTGAAATTGACATGAAATTGTTTAAAAGATCCCATTAAATCTAAAAAAAACTAAATCCCAATTTATACAAGATTGTATGTTGAGTGTTCAATCCCGGAAACCTGGGATTGAAAAATTGTCAATCCCGAAATCACAAAAAGGGTCCAGGATTGGATACCCTTATTTCTACCATCGAATTTATTGTTAATCAGTGGCGGACTACCGTATAAGCATTTGAGGCGCACGTTTGGACCCTACGAATCTTACGGGCCTCAAAAATAGCTTATACAAAATATCCCATATACTTTAAGTTTAGATTTTTATTAATTTTAAATTTCGACTGAAGGTGCTTGGTGAAATTTCAATATTAAATTTGAATCGTTCAAATTATGTTTATTCGCACAAGTGCTGTCACCAACTACCCGGGTTTCGCCCTTGGGCATCGTCAGGCGTTCAAATGCACGGACGAACTTGAACTGACGTTTTGTAAATAAACGTATCGTGTTAATATAAGAAATTAATGTATCACTAAGTTTAAAGTTATTGATGGTGAAATGGATTAACTTTACTAATTTATGACTTGATTTTAATGATGTTATTCAAAAAAGGTTATTATACAATTAAATTTGATATCTTCGTTATTGGACATATTGTGTTACAAAATATGACACGCGTTTCGATTCTTTGAAAAGCATCATCAGACAAAAATTTGTAACACAACAATGAAATAGCACAGTTATCAAATTTAATACTTGCAATATTAAAAATAAACTTCCACAAAGTTACCTCCGAATTTATCGAAAATATTATCGTCAAGTTATTTACAAATGACGAGTTTATATTTTAAATGAACGTCTACAAAGTTCTCACCGAATCTATTAAATAAATAAATGCTATTTTCATTTCTTATATAATGTAATATCAACACCGTGTAAAACGAAAAAAAAGTTTATATACTCAATCTGATTATACGATCCAATAGTAAGTTTTGCTTCATAATCTTAATAATTATTTTTATTTATTTATCAGAAATATTATTATCACTTTATGTTTAAATACTTATAATGTCAAAGTTTCGAATGGAAAGGATCGGCTGCAACTAGCACGTTTCCATCCTAAAACCAAACTGCGAAGCCAAAAGCTTTCACCGCAGGCTTAAATAACATTGGACTTTATAAATACGTCATTACGTAGCTCTTTCACGTATGCTAATTGCAACAAGGATTAACAAAAAGTGTAAAGTTGTATTTTTGTATTGTATATTTTTACAATTTTTAATAAGTATTAAACTTATTAAAGAATGTCCAATGTTACCACCCTCAAGAACACAACTCTTCGTCACTATAAGGCAGCGGTCGGGGAACCGGGGTAAATTACCCCAGATGGGGTAAAAATGAAACTTTTGGGGGTAATAAGGAAATTTTCAAAAACCTGAAGGGGGAAAGTTTTCAATTTTTTTTTTTCCAATATGAGAATTTTATTTTGTAAAAATGTTTAATTTAAATTTACATTGATTGTCTCCTTTTCAAACTGAGGGGGTAATATCGACTTACAAAAAAATATTTTGGGGTAATGGTTAAAAAAGTTCCCCGACCGCTGCTACCAACAACAACACCAGACCAAGCACTACCTTAAAGAAGAAGATAGGGTTTGGCATTTGTATATTTTACAACAGAAAGACACTAAGTCAAAAATATTCAAAAGTACCGTAGAAATTTAAATGTATGTTTAAAAAAAAAACAATTAACAATAATTCACGCAAAATAGAAGGGACCCACTTTTAATTATTTTTCATATATTAAGAATAAAATTGGGTTTAAAAAAGACTTTTATTTCTTAAGGATTTTGCGAAATCGTTGTGGATATTCGCTATTTTTATTAAAATAAAATTCATCAAATTAAAGAATTCTAGTTGGAAAATCTATCTCAACTAGGCGCTTTTTAAGCCCAACTTTTTTTTTCAAATCCATGTCCGCTCCCAATTTGGAGCATATGGCTTCCTAGTGGAGGTATCTCAACATAAGTTTTTTCTACGAAAACTGTTAGTTACTCAATCGCTCAACCTTACTTTTTTTCAAAGTGAGTAATAAGGGAAGGAAGGATAAGACTAGAAAAGTACTAGTGGTTAACTAATCGCTATTGCTACACCCAGTTATTAAAGGATCATAAGGATGGGAGGAGAGGAAATAATGTGAATTGACATCACAAACACCCAGTCAACTTTGAATTGAATAATTTTCAAATTCACTGTGATCTTACCGGGAATCGAACCCAGACCTGCGTGATCGGTAGAGCAAGCTCTAACCAACTGGCCCGCAGCAGGCGGCTTTTAAATCCAACTTTACTAGTGCATTATTTCGTTCAGTTCTGACAGTATTAAAAAAACACAAACAAGCATCCTGCAGTGCATATTTTCTTTACCAACCTTGTCAAAGCATATTTTTTTAACATCATTTTAATGTTTGTTTTAGGCTCGATTTTGCGTAGTATTCAAAAAAATGTCAAAAACTTGACTTATAATTAATAAATTAAATACATATAC
This sequence comes from Himalopsyche tibetana, assembly GCA_030503985.1. Taxonomy (NCBI): domain Eukaryota; kingdom Metazoa; phylum Arthropoda; class Insecta; order Trichoptera; family Rhyacophilidae; genus Himalopsyche; species Himalopsyche tibetana. The sequence goes on along the minus strand of JAPJYX010000052.1, from coordinate 5,292,085 downwards.
AATATTATTTTTGAAGACTTTCGAGTAATCTTTGTGTTTGATTTGTAATCCCAAACGGTGAGCTATACGGTGGAGGCTCCGATGCATCAATCGATGGCATTCTAAATATTTCGCAGTCTTATCAAAGCTTTATGGCAACAATCGCAGAACTCTCTGATAATAGATAACTGTATGAGTTAACACTTGCACTGCGGCTTAAAAACTGCACCTTTTAGAGATAAATTTCTGAGAAGTGAACGATGTTATATTTATTATATAATTAAACTTAATTACTTCGTTATTCCCTAGATTGTGTATCGTCTATTTTAAAACAGCTTCAGTTAACTAGAATACTGAAGTAATCTCATTTAACTTTATATTAATCATGAATTGCCTCCAAGTCATTGCCGAATCCATTAAAAATATTCCAGTCAACAAATGTAGAGCACATGGACTCTAATGAACTTTGTATATCTCAACATAAATGTTTCTACGAGAACTTCTCGTAAGTCATTTGCTTAACATTTTTTTAAGAATAGGGGATAGGACTAGGACAGGACTAGTGTTTAGCTAATCACTCTCGCTGCCCCCTGCTTTTAAGATAAAATGGATGGGAGGGTGAAATTCAAGACATTACAAACATTCTGACATCAAATTAATTTTGATTACTCCACGTATTGTGTTACTACCTGTGACACGTGTTTCGCCTCTTTCAGAGGCATCTTCAGACTTACTATCGCAAAGTTTGCTTCACAGTTCTTGTGTCACAGTTACTTCACAAGTATTGTATCACAGTTAGTAACACAATACGTGGAATAATCAAAGTTAATTTAAATTTTCTATTAAAATGAACTTCCACAAAGTTACCGCCGAAACTATCGAAAGTATTCTGACATCAATTCACAAATCGACTGAAAAAGTAGTTTATAAAAAATGTCCATACTGGGATTCAAACCCGTGACCTCCATACCCGAAGCAAACGGCTGTGACTACTCGACCACGCAGGCGACTGGAAGCGAACTGGATTCATAATATTATAATTAGTAAACATCAAGACTTTAACATCACATCCGGCTGAATTTTTCAGTTTAAAATAGTTCATGGCTTAAAACAATACCCTCAATCGACGATCAAAAAAATGGGGGGTGGCAATACCGTGGACCGCCCCGGGCGAAAAAACCTCTTGCTACGTTTATGAAAGACTAATATATTGTAAAAAGTTTTTATTTTATTTATTATTACTAATTGTATGGCTTATCATTGTAGAATTGAAATTTCAAATAACTTCGTCTGTTTTAATGTAATTTGTGGTCTTGTTTTGAGCATAACTCACTTGCAGTTTTCAATACTACAGCTCTCCAAATGCATTAGAGGTTTTTGAGGCATTCTAAACTAAGTTCAAAGCGATTCAGGCGTTAGTTAATCTCTTGTAAACTTTTGAAATACTTAAGGCAATAGTTTTGTTGATGAGTTTAACAATGACTATTTTACACCCACTTATATGTATAAACATAAATATACTCAAAATATTAAATTTTAATTAAAATAATTAATAACAATAAATGATACTTTTAAGAGATGCTTGATAAAATCTGTGTATACATATCAATCTCACAAATATTTTTATTTTTATTTATTTATGTGTTAAGAAAATTCAAATTTGGCTCTTGTACTCACGGGTTCAAATCCCAGTACGGACAGTTTTATAAACTATCTTTTCAATCGATTTATGGTTTTCTGTTAGATGGCATGTTTAAAATTCCTTGCACCAATTCGATCTTTAAAAAAAGGGCGTAAAAAGAGCAATCAAAAGTTCTGTCTTAGTTTTATGTTTTCATCTCTAACTCTTTATCTCCAATAATGTTTATTATATATTAAAAAGTTATTAGTTAATAAAAATAACATGATTTAAAAATAAATTAACAATGTAATAAACAAGGGATAAGGCTAAATGTAAAATTTATAATAAAAAGACAAGTCCATTTCCCAAGTTTTCCCGTGGCGCAACGTAACAGGAAGAGGAAATATTGTATCTTCGCTTCTTGGAAATAAGTCAGTAAGTCAAAATAGATACACACTATATCAAACGTCTCGACTACGGAAATATGATAAGAAACTTTATTTCGCTGCGGGGGTCTTAGTTTTGTAACTGATAATTATTGATCGAACATCTCACAGCATAATACTGAATCTTTCTTTGCATTGTTGTCATTCATAAACGTACCTGGTTTAATGCCTATAAATCGGATATATAATACAGTAAAATTAACGATTTCCTGCTTTATTAGTTTATTTGATAGCTTTTATGTTTTATTTACCTCAATTTGCGTTTAAAATATTTCAATTTACACACATATAAATTGAGTTTTTTTACTAGATTTGATGATGTGTACAACTAAACCAATGTAGGTGAACCTGCGGCCTTTTGACTTGATCGAAATATTCACTTTGATCAAAAAATTATTCGGAATCGTTTGGAAAAAGGGGCGGGGGTGTCAACGTTTTCTTTACTACGGCCTTATGTTGAATCAGATAAATGAATGTGGCCTTTATAAATGAAAAGGTTCCCCACCCCTTGACTAAAATCTCAAATAATTTTATATTTTCAACACATAAATATAAACTAAGCCAAATTTCTTTAAAACCTCTTGTCCGCTCCCAATATGGAGCATATGGCCTCCTGAAGTTATCTTAACAGAAGTTTTCAAGTTGCTCAACCACCGTTTTTCGACGAGAGAAGAGATAGGTGGATAGATAGACGCAATAAAATTTGGAGGCCTACATTTTCGGATAACATAAAAATGACAGATAATTCCATTTTACAATTAAGATCAGGACACCCCAAGCCTTATTTGCTTATCGTGTAATCCGCCACTGGGGCAAGACATGACTTATTGTTATTTTTAGGATTGGAAGGGTGAGAGGGATTTTACATAAGAACCTACAGTAACAACGTACATAAAAAAAATGTATGCAATTACAAATGTCCGCAATCTAGAATTTAAATTTATTTATTAATTCGAGCACTGCACTCACTACTCATTTTTACGAAGATTAAATATTAATGTTTGTAAAAAAAGATCTTATTTTTCTAACAATAGCTTAATATATTTTCCACAAAGTCTTATCAACGAATAGTTGATGAATTAAGACACGCATAAGGGTGATTACCCTAATTAGCTATTATACGAAAATCTTTACAGACATTTAAGCTGTTTTCCTTTTTATATGAACCACTATCGATACAATAGTATATGTATAATATATCACCAAGCAATATTATCTTTTTATTATCATTATTTAAAAAGGGAAATTGTTTCTTCATTCGTTACTAGTCGTGAGACAACCAGAGAAAAAATACCCAGAATAAATAAATGGCAGCCAAAAAGACGTGAAAAATACCTTGTGGCAGACTTGTAGAACAGGCAGACAATCCGTAAATTGTTGCGTTACAAAAATTAAAATTCTTGAATGATCTAAAGAAAAAACGCCTCACGGTGTTCATTTCGAAATATTCGAAAATTCCTGGGATTTTGGATTTGAAGTTCTTGGGTTTCGAAATTATGGTAAGACCTACAAAAAAAAGTCTCGCATCTTTTCGTTTCGGTCCGGAAATTCCTTAAAACACTTATACTTCAATAGTACAAAACAGGTATGGGGATCACAATACTAATACTATAATAGACGAACAAAAGGGGCCACGGGCCCAAAAAGGTTGAGAAACACTATTGTTGACCATAAATACTAATAATTGATATATTTTTTTAAGTAATATCGATTATACGGTTTTCATCGTTTGAATAAGAAGACATATTGCGTTTTTGGATGAGACAATGTTTACCTATACGCCTATAGTAAACAGCACTTCATTTCCTCTAGTTAACTTTACATACATTGTCCTATTGAACGTGTTATGTGTACACTAATTAATTATTCCTAGTGTTATTTAAAGCTCGTGTTTTTTGCGAAGCACTTTATACGGTATCAGGCTGCTGCGGACCCGTATCATTTCGCGAAAGCTTATTTTCCATCATCACTCGAAAGCTCCACCTGGGAAATAAAAGCTTCGCTAACAAGTATTTGCAGAACGGCCCGCCTGAGTATTACGCGAGGCCACGGTGCATTGTTTTGAGAGGTGCTAAGAATGAATTTTATTGCTCGCTATATTAAATTGAATATTTGACCACATATCGGAGGATTTTTATATATATTTTCCATAAATTACACTTCATTTTAATGCACACAATATTTATACTTACTTAATTTGCTTAATTTGCTTCAAATTGAAATTTGCGAAAAAGAGAGGTTGAGCAACTGAGTAACAAGCAGTTCTCGTAGAAACACTTCTGTTGAGATAAACTCCATTAGGAGTCCATATGCTCCACATTGGGAGCGGACATGGTTTAAAAAAAAAAAAAAAAATTTGCTTCAAATGTTGAGTTTATTGATTAGACTGTTTTTACCAGAGACTTTCGTTATTTAGAAAGATACAGATAAGGACTATTCCGGAATTTCAAATTCACTATAACATGTAGAAAAAAAATCTTTATGATTGACGTTCTATTACCATATTTTATAATAAAATGTACCAAATAACTAAAGATCAGATGGTGTTGGATTTCACGAATCTCAGCATCAAATAAAAAAATCCTAATATTATTTTTAAATTTCGGACATTAATTTACGTGATTCTTTCAAGATTTAAAGCAACTGTGGATTAAAAAAATATAAAATAATAAGTCACCTTGGTCATTAGTTTTTGCTGAAGATTCTTTTTCTATTAAAATGTAGCAATATTAATATAACATATTAAAAAAAGATTCAATTAAAGTTTTAAAAATTGTTAATCCTGAAATCCTGGATCACAAAAAGTTTCCGGGATTTATAAATATAGCATGCTTAAATAATTTATTTTGTAGATCAGTATTTTAAATTACATTTTCAAACCGACCATATTTTTTATACGGCAGCTAAAGGAAATATGCTGTGCTTGCTTGCTCTGCATCGAAAACGATTTTCTCTCTGCAACAATGATAGGGAAATCTACCAAAACTGTTAAATCATATATTAATAAGACTGGAAGCTTTGTGACGTTTCTAATTAAAAGATAATATTTTCTGATTGGTGTTTAATTAACATAATGATACAATCAACAAGTCCAGATGTTACAGAAAGTTTTCAAATGTATGTCATTTTCTTAGAAATTAACTACAAGAAAGATCATTACAAACTATGTTGGCGAAAACAAAACGGAATACGTTGAATTATTCTGAAAGCTTACCTTCATACCAACTTTATATTACTGCAAACTTTTACAGAGAAATTCTGAGAACTTAGACAACTTCCGTGTTTTCGTTGGCAAATAGTGTTAATTCAATTACGGTAAAGGTATTTTTACTAATGATATCATCTTTTCCGTCTTGGTAGTCTTGGCCTCCAGCATAAACTTACTAATTCTTGTTTATTCTTTTTAAACAATATCTACTGCTACGTCAATTATATTCGCAATGGGGTCATTGTTAGCTACCCCACGAACAGGACAAGAATTTAAATTTTTTAGGGAGAGATTAAATCATCATTCGGATAAAAATCCAAAAGTTTAAACTTTTACAGGTAGACATGATTTTAAAATAATTTTAATTGTAAAATGAACGCGGCTTCTCCAATAAGGTTTCGCTACCGCGTCAAATTGTTAAGTTTCAACAAAGTTTCCTTTGGGTGTCAAACGTCACTTTGACGTGTGGGGAGGCCTTGGAGTGTTTCCTGGATTCGACGATGATGTACAAAGCGCTCAGAGCCGGAAGCTAAACTTCGAAGCCGCACTTCCGGCTCGCGAGCCGCAGTTTCAATTGCCAGTCAAAAACATGGCGTACTACGGATTTGAATATTCAGGGGTAAAAAGACGGGTTAATATTCATATAATCGCCCACTGTGGCCTAGTTGGTTAGAGCTTGCTCTATCGACCAGGTGGGTCTGGGTTCGATCCCCGGTGACGTCAATGTCAACATAAGATTTTTCAATTTAAAAAATTGAGACATGGATCTTTGGGTGATGTCAATTTACCTCGAGTACTCTCACGTGACTTACAATACTTAGGTTATCATCGAGTTTTTCTCGTATGATCTTTCAACTTGAAATATTTGGCCCATTGGCGTTCGCTGTTATTTAAAAACTTTAAATTTCGGAAAAAAAACTTTTACTATTTATGTAGTTTATGTAATGTATCAGTTGTCAAATGTTGGTAGAAAGATAATATTATTTGATATTTGTGTTAACACAACTAAAATATTTGTTTTGTTGTAGAACTTTTTCATTAGGGTTTATAAAAAAAATTGTTTTCAAATTACAATATTTCCTACGACTCTATTGAACCAGGTTTTTGAAGCGGGTCCTTTCTAATTTTAGAAGAATAATCAACTCAAAAGTGTATTTCATTTATTAAAATTATAAGTTACAAAATTATATAAATCATTTAATTAATATAACATAGTACGTACCACTTCATCAGATCGTCACCACGATAATTCCATTAAAGATATTAATATTTACATTTTTTTTTTTAATATTTAATTATTGGGAAGTATTACAAAATATTACTGCACGCCAATGCCTATAGCAAGAGTGCGGTTACTTTGCGACCTTAAGGAACTAAAAATATAATTTACAGCCTTTATTTCATAAGCGCCGAGGCTTACAACCAAGCATGTTTTATTCCCATTAAGGATTTCCAAACATTCCGCCTTATCGCTAATAGATAAAATTTAATATTTACCAACCAACATAACAATCGCTCATTGCAATGCAGTAAAAAGTAGAAGTGCTTCTTGAAAATATATGTGTTAAGAAAATTGTAATGTAATGCAAGTTTCAAGAAAGGAAATGTGTGGTAACACTTTTGGGAAAGATAAAGTATTCTTTTCAGATCGAAAGTTTTTTTTTTATTTATTATCATATAAGGTTTTTTCAAAAAACAAACATTTAAACTATGTAATAGTCAATTATTTACATTATATTTAAATAAATAAAACATTATACATTCAGTCAAATGACCACATTTGTAAACTACGAAGTCTTCAGTTTCTTATCTCTACTGTAAGGCTGTCGACTTTCTCCGATATACTGTCACAAACTCAAATCCCGAAAGGACTTTTATTTTTTTTTAATCTATTTATGATTATTTAAATCTTACGACAGTCATGGATATCTAGGATGCTTTCATCCATTTCAAATCTTTCCAGGAAATATGTCCTGCCCTCAAAAAAATACTATCGCAGTTAAGTTAAAAATACTAAAAATTCACTAGTATTTCCGGAAAGGTATGCGTTTTATATATATATATGTATATATTTATGTCCACTCCCTACGTATAGCATATGAGGGTACCTCAGCAGAAGCTTACTACGACAAATGCTTGTTTTACCACTGTGCCATATCCCGCTTTAGAAAAGTGAATATCGAGTGTGAAAAGAAAAAAGGACACAATCCACAGTTTTTTCAAAACCCTTTTTTTCTATTATCACAATGTATACAATTGATACACGTTATATTCTAATATTAAATAAACACCACCTTGATATAAAAGAAGACTAATAAGTATGTACTCAATTAAATATTAATAAAATAAGTTGTTTCATCGTGTAAGCTATTTTTCTTGATCACAACATGCACTTGCCCACTTTTTTTCAAACGTTAAAGCTAAATGTATGTAGATACTTATTCAGCAATTTTTACTTACACCCTTTTGGTAGAACGTGTATTAAACTATTAACATTGTGAATACCACAAAAAAAAACTATTTTTAAATAACTGTAGATAATGTCCCTTTGCCTTTTTAATGTTGAGTTATCTCGCATGTTTTCGTGGCAATATTGTTGTTAGAGCTGCCATCAATATTTGAAAACTGACGCAATAGCGCGGATGTGTTAACTTTCCAGTTTCGTGTTTGTGATGCATCATTCAAAGTGCACTCAATGCCTGCATATTTGCAAAGTTAATGCATTTTACCGATAATGTTAGCTACAATCGACATGTGGTGATTTTACCTTGTTAATTTAAATCGAAAACGTGAATACGATTAACTCGAAACTTTAAATAACTCACAATTGTGCACGATATCAAACTAGTTAGATAATCTCTCACGTGATAAAACAATGAGATTATTTAGAACGAGGTTACCGTGAATCAGGAAAGAGTTTTGCAATCATAAACTACTATTCTTGAATGAGGAATTATTAATTATTAAATTAGTATTTTTTTATGAATTCGATAGTTATTTAACGGCACGGTTTTGTCTTTACTTGGGGTTGTGATAATTAACAAAAATTCTATGAATGTCAGTATTTAAAATTTAGTACCAGTCTTGCAAGTTTCAAGAAAAGCTTAAAAAGTAGACAAAAAAATAACCAAAAATCATTATTGTTATAACACCTAATTGAGATGGCAATTAATATACAGTCCACGCAAGAATGTTTCGCGCATCTTTTGAAAATTCAGTTTTGTATTGTAAAATATCCTTTAAGAGTACAGATAAACTATTGTTAAACATTTGTTTAAGCATGTACCCACATCTAAAATATAAGTATTTTTACCGTTGATAACATTTAGAACAGCTAATAATGAACTGATGAAAACTTAGGTAGTGGAACTAACAAATCGTTGTATTCATTAAATAATTATTTTAAATTTTCGATTATTTTTTTTATCAATTCAATTATTGATAATTTTTAACATCCAGGGAATATTAAAATTCATCGGAAAAAACCTTTATTTTCTTTAAAGATTTTATTCCAATTAATATCTAATTACGCCACTATTTGCTTTTTTGAGCAGAAAAATATGTATAAAATATCAGTAAAAACAAACCAAAAAACAAAAAACGAACTGTCAATGTTGGCCGTAGACAATCATGGAATTGAATGCACAACAATTGACCACATGGTTTACAAGTCAAAAACGTTTAGTCGCTTAATTGACTTTGTATAGCTGTAGAAATAAGGAATCTGTACAGCAGAAAAACTTAAAATTATTTATAGATTTCTTTGGTTGGAGAATTGATTGAATTCATATTACTGAGTTAAATGTCGAAAAAAAAATTACATGCTTGAGCTAGTTTTTTTAGACGATTAGTGCGTGTTATATATTGATCTATTTATCTTCATTTATAACTTAAAACACCGAATTTTTTACTTAACGTTTTTTGCTATTATACCGTCATTATAATTTAATATATTATGCTGTCATAATTTAATATGTTAATGCGAATGACTGTATTTCCATCATTATTTCCGAAAGCTTTTGTTCGCTGCTTAAAATAAATTACAATAAACAAACCATTTATAAATGCGACCTGAATGATAAGCAAATCTGTAACTAGCAGTGTATGCTTTTATAATATATGTGTGTCACAGAAATGTTCTCGTGAAAGGGTTGAAAACAGACATAAAAGCTACAAATCATCTGTGCTGGTTCGCCTGCATTCTGCGCTATGCAGTTTGCACAAAAGTGCATCGCAATTCATAATATCCCACGGCCCCGTGTATTTATATCGGGTGATGAATGAAAATGGCTCTGGGCAGTGAAGTACTAGTGCCATATTACGCCGTGAAAGGAGCTTATTAAAGCTGTATCAAGCTTTTAAAAATTTATATCATCTCCTATTATATCTGCCTTATTCAGAGAAATTCATTTTCTCAAGTTATTCAGCATTACATAGAAAAAAATATTAATAAGGCAGAATATGATTGAAATTAACAGTTACTAGTTATTATGCATGAATTATTTAATGGTCTGCAGACATCAAGCCGTCAAGTCTTCGTCAGCTGTTCCCGGGACAATGCTGACTCAAAACTGAATAACGCATAACGTTCATTACACCACGGGAAACGTCTATTCACAGATTATATCCGTGGCGGGTAGTGGAGGAAATTATGCAAGCCCATATTTTTTGATCGAGTTCCTACATATACATTGTGTTTCTTCATACAACTAACTTTGTAGTTGCTAATCTCACCAAGATAAAGTATCACACACCGTCGTTTTCTTTTTGTTTGTTATCGCTCAAGAAGTAAAATAATTCACGTTTCTTTTGTGATTTCAAATGAACACTTTACTGTTGTATATTTGTCTTTTGGTGTAACCACGTTTTTGAATTACTTCTCACTTCAATTGTATACATATTTCACTAAGTCTACTTCTTTTATTAAACGATGAATTGATATAATATATTAAATGAGGTATCGAGGTAAATGAGGTATTTTTTTTTAAAAAAAGGTGTCGGAACGCACTTTTTTCGAGCATTTTCTATGAAGGTATATTATTTATTTTATATTCAAATATCATTTTGATATAATTAAAGGCGGCTTTTCATATAATGCATAGAAAATAAAACAAAATATACATATTTTTATATTTATTTTAGAAATTTCAAATGAAAATTAATCAAAGAACATTACATACATTATGTAACATAACATTATAAAATATGAAATTTATTAAAAATGCTATCCAAAATAACATTCCAATTACAATGATTTCCACAGTTTTTTCCCAATTTTTGTCAGGTAAATGGTCCCTAATAATCTTTTACATGACATTTATTTATGGGTCTTATGATACCCTATATATTCAAAAGGGATTAACAGTCAATGGCTTCCAAGAAAAAAAACGAAAGTTTTAAAATAGAAATAATAAAATTTTACGAACATTTATTAAAATTTCGAGAAAAAAAGGTGCCGGAACGCCGTTCCGCCGCGTTACAGGGTAAAAAAAGCCCTGCTCTTAAGTACATAAGAAATTGAAGGTAGAAAATTTAAAAAAACGGCTTAAGACATATGTGAAAATTACGATACGTTTGTTCTGTATATAGCGTTGTAGAGCAGGGTTTCCCAAACTATGTTCCCCGGAACACTGGTGTTCCCTGGGACCTAAATAAGTGTTTCGCAAAAATTTGCAATGGTAACATGAATACGCTGCAACACATTTAAGCATCTTCTATTTCATATTAAAAATCGAGTGATGAAAGATCTCCACTGATTTTTATAACGTCAAATATCTAAGTACAGGCAGAGATTCACTAAAAGCTTTGTTCGCTTATATTTATATGTAACATTTTTTTTTAAATAATTAATCAACAAATAATAAGTATTTTAATAACATATATTTTTGCTCCGTTGACATTTCCAGATTCGCGAAGTGTTCCATTACACAATAAGTTTGGGAAACCGTGTTGTAAAGAATGGCCGAATCTGATGATAGAAAACCAAAGCGCACAATATATCCTGAAAACGCATTTATTGGTACTACGCCAATGTGCGCAAAAGCTCCATCGTAAAAGCATAGTAAAAAAGCTTCATGAAAATATTTTCATATTTGGGCTTTCGTGTTGAGCTAGCAAGAGCTATTATGTATACACATACATGTCGACACGTAAAGTGTTATTTTAATTATGAAAGGATTAGAATGGCCGGCCTTTTTTCACGTTTTTAATTTTTTTTTTGTAACTAAAACCTAAACTATTTTTATTTTACCCGTGTAAGCTTAATCAACATAACTTTTCAGGGTTGTGCACTTAATTAAAAATAAGTCAAACTCATATAAATAATTCTGCAAAGATACACGTGATTAACGAGGTGAAAAAACAAGGTATTTAATTCAAAAATAATTATATTATATTAATCAGTTGTCGCCTGCTGTGGCCTAGTTGGTTAGAGCTTGTTTTACCGATCACGCAGACCTGGGTTCGATTCCCGGTAAGATCACAGTGAATTTGAGAATTATTCAATTCAAAGTTGTGATCGAAAACTGGGTGTTTGTTATGTCAATTTATATAATTTTCTCTCCTCCCATCCCTCTGATCCTTTAATAATTGTGTGTAGCAATAGCAATTAGCCAACCACTAGTCTTGTTCTAGCCTTATCCTTATTTCCCTACTACTCACTGAAAAAAGTATGGTTGAGCGACCGAGTAAAAAACAGTTCTCGTAGAAACAACTTCTGTTGAGATACCTCCATTAGGAGGCGATATGCTCCACATTAGGAGCGGACATGGATTTTAAAAAATCTTAAAATCACAATTTCTGACGCAGTTTATTCCATCGAATGTCACTCTTCAATTATTTTAATTAACCAAACAATTGCCACTACGGAAATTTCAAACACCCAGACAAAACAAATAACTATAATGGGAATGGGGTGCTACTAGAATGGGTTGGGAAAGAAATAAAATGAGGTAAGAAGGCGATGTCTAAGACATTGTTGTTTTACAATTTACTGTAGTACAGATTTCTCGCAACATACTTTAGCCGATGGGAGTTTGCCTTTACCGTGTTTACGTAGGATCTTCCGCAAGGTAATTTCAGTTTTCAATTGAAACGCTTGTTGAAAAGATTGGATTACACGGTATGCTTCTTTCTCTTTAGAAATATTATTTTTATATCGTCAACGTTCTAGCGAATAAGTAGCATATGCATTTTTTACAGAGAATCTTAGCAACTGCACTTTTTTTAAAAACGTAGTTGTTATCTATTCGCTTTACCTCATTTTTGTAGAAAAGATAATATAAAACGTATAGGGCTGGTAAATCAGCAAATCGTTTTTGTAACGCCCTTTTTTGGTATCAAATGGGTGTGATTAAATTTTCAATTACCATCACGAATACTTAAATTAATTTCTGAAATTGTCATTACTGAGAATTGAGTCGGCTTTTTTTAAAAAATGTATGAATCATCGAGTTTCAAAAAATACTCTGGGAGCTTTTTCAAGTTTTGAGTAAATGACAAAAAATGTACCTAACATTGAATGTATTATTGTCATTTTATGTATATGCGTAAGCAAAGGTAGTATTACCATTTATTTTTTATGCAGATAACGTGCATCAAAAGTTTGAAAATTACATTTTTATTACGTAATTCCACTTTTATTTTAAATGATCAGGACTGGTTTCGCTCATAGCGAGCATTATCAACCGATCAGAGTCAATTCAGTGTCACTAATTTATATTTTGTGCCTTTATTCGTAAATTCCTTTCCATACCAATTGTTTGTTACATCTTAAAAAAATATTTTATTTTGTATAAATACCACTGAAATATTGTATATTTCATCAGTTGATAACGTTCGTCATGATCTAAGCTGGTCTTGATCATATTAAATAAAAAAATAATTGCATAGTACAAATGTGTATTTTATTTTTTGAATATCATGCCTCTCCACCAAGTATTTACAGTGAAAACCCTTAAAGTGTTTGTATGTCTTAAATTTGCCTCCCATCAATCTAATTTTAAAAATAACGATGTAGTGATTTACTAATCACTAGTCATGTCCTAGCCCAATCATTATATATTAACTCGATATATAAAAAAAAATAGTTCAACAGCTCAGTAATAAGTACATCTTGTAGAAAAACATCTATTGAGATACGTCCATTAGGAGGCCATATGCTCTACAATGGGAGAGGACAGGGATTTTTTTAAATACACTGTTAAAATTTTAGGATTTTCTATCTTTATTTTTTCTATGTAATCATTTGCCTATCTTTTATATTGTCCTCAAAATGTTAATTTAATCTAAAGCGTAGGCTTGTATTTCTTATTTCGCATTCTTTTTCATAATAGCAACTAGTTGAAATTAGTTTATTTGTTTATTATATTTAAATTAAGACAGTTAAAATATATTTATTATTTATGTATTTTATGCAGTTGGAAATTATATCAACGTTCAAATTCATTAATATTGTTTATTGGGTGTTTCGAAACACGTATTAGATGACAGAAAGTAAGGCCTCGAATTCCATCCTTGGAAAAAAAATCATTCACTTTATTGTATTTTTTTTATTTCTCATCGATATCAATTAGAATGATTGTATATACAATACAACACAGTTGGGGATCACGCAAACTCACCACTTTATCAAAGAGTACACCGTTACAAAGAGGAAGCTCTCGCTGTCAGCTTTAAGGAAACGATTCTCTCAAAGTAATTAATTGGTATAAGTGAACTTGCTAACAAGAAACTATTTTTTCGAGTTTTCTCCAGCGCTAGTTTACGGCAATTTTCATTATAATTAGTAACAAAGATACGATAATTGCATTTTTTAATTGGATAAGTAAATATTTTCCTACTAATTGTTCGCCCTTTCTTCAATGTTATACAATGTTGTATATATTTTCTCCATTCGCTTCTTGTCCTAAAATCAAAAGCTACAATACGCAAACGGATAAAATGATTTTGAAATCATTTAAATGATGTTGTTTTTATTTTAACCATTGTCCACCTGATATGCCTTTTTTTCAAATAAAGCGTCCTCTCCAATAATGATCTACGTACGGTAAATTTAAATAGTTTCCAATAATCTACATCACATTGCCTCTGATTTGGTGTACTTAGTTGCTTGTTTTCATCCTTTATGTTGGTCTCCATGCAAATAGAACTTATGCACTCTTAAAATGAATAATGACACAAAAGTTTCTATCAGTCATGTGGATGCAAAAATGCTTAATAAAGACCGAAAACAAAAGACATCCACGCTGGAGTGGGCTGAAGGGAGTTTGGGGAGGACCTCGCGCGAGCCCCTTGTTAAATTTCGGCACGGTTAGCGAGCCCCTTGTTAAGATATGAAAATTATTTGTCTTAGATCAAATCAGCACATAACTGTATTTCTGCAGATGGTTAAATTGTATTATAAAAGAAGTATTATTTGCTCTTCATTTTTTCACTCAGCGTTGTGTCAGGCTCGAGTCCCGGTGCGAAACATCATGTTTTCGATTGATTTATCGATTTTCTGTTCGAAGGCATGGGTGTCTGTGATGTCTAAAAATTCTCTCCCTCTCTTCCGATCCTTCAATTCAACTGGGCGTTGCTTAATCACTAGTCTTGTCTTAACCTTATCATTCTATCCCTACTTCTCACTTTGGAAAGGAGAGGCTGAGTGATTAAGTAACAAACAGTTCTCGTAGAATTTTTTTTTTGTTGAGGTAGCTTCATTAGGAGGTCATATGCTTGACATTGGGAGCGGACATAGATGAGATTTAAGGAACCTTTTTTTAAAATGTTGGCAGCCCACCGCTGCATCCATACGTGTTTGTATAATACACAATGATATATCTCTATATGATGATTTCATTAAAGAATATCAATCCAGCGCCAGTCGGCTTACATCTTTGTAGTTAAAGCATGAAGCTGAATCCACTTGAGAAATTTAAAAAAGGCATAATAAAAACAATATCATCTTTAATGATCAAACAAATATTTATCAACCACCATTATTAGAACTCCTACAAGACGTTTATGTTACTAATAATAAAAAATCACTTTAATTTAAACTAATTTTATTTGAATAATACCATATTTGACAGAATATCAATCAGTATGTAAGAAGTAAAGTATTATACCACCCATTAAAAGACAGATACTATAAAAATACATAAAAACAGGCTATATATTGTAATTACAGAGCCCACAATTCATTTGTATTTATCAGCGATGTGTTGGAAATAAGCCTTTTTGAAAATTCCTCCAATTTTAATTATCGGCGGTTAAAATTAAATTATTTGACGTCACACCGCAATCGTTAACGCCAACTGGCGACGCGCGAGCCCGCAGCTTTGTGGCGTGGGAAACAACCATTATTGCCCACCGCTGGTTTGACACATCTACACCACGAGTACACGAGTTCACTAGAGCCGAACTAGGAATGTATATTCACTAATCGAAAAATGAATAACTTTATTATTCCACTGGTTGGGACACGTGTTTCGCCTTTTTGAGCAGCATCTTCAGATTAAATCTACTTACTACTCGTCGGCCTATGTAAGAGTTTTTTCATTGCAATTACACCAACAACCATTTTTATCTAGCGGGCCGCATATAAAAATATATGATGATTTCGGGCCGCAGGAAAAAAAATAAGTACTCGTTTACAAAAATGCTTTTAGTGTGAAACAATTTTCCCTCTAATTCTCGGAAGGTTATGTGCGCAAAAATTATTGGCTGTGCAACTTTGACAAGAAATAAAAAGATTTGTGCGCCACATAACGGTATTTAGATCTACTAAACGAAAAGGTTGATTTTTAATAATGATAATAATTAACAACACTATTTAATGTCAATTAATTTATTCTGGTGATGATATAGCTGATGTATTTTTTTTGCGCTCTGTTGTAATGTATGTGCGCGCACTCGACGAGCTGTGTGCGCGCGCACACGCGCACAGCTTAGAGGGAAC
The DNA here is from genome assembly GCA_030503985.1 of Himalopsyche tibetana. Taxonomy (NCBI): domain Eukaryota; kingdom Metazoa; phylum Arthropoda; class Insecta; order Trichoptera; family Rhyacophilidae; genus Himalopsyche; species Himalopsyche tibetana. Next base: position 5,275,889 of record JAPJYX010000052.1, on the reverse strand, counting down.
ACTGGTGTGAAATATGTATACATTTTGTATATAAATTCAAATGGTAATTCGATCTTCTTCTTTGTAAATTTTAAGTTTATTCTATAGAATTAACTTTTGAGAATTGATAACGGTTATGTAATGTAATTATTTACTCCATGGAGGCCATATTCTTCACCAATGGCATATGGCTTCCTAATGGAGGTATCTCAACAGAAATTTTCTACGAGAACTGTTTGTTACTCAGTCGCTCAACTTCCCTTTTTCAAAGATATTAGAAGGGATAGAACGATAGGGCTAAGACAGAACAAGTGGTTAACTAATCACTCTCGCTAAGGCAAGTTGTTTAAGGATCGGAAGTGGTGGATGGGAGATTTAGACATCACAAACACCAATTCTTTCATACAGAAATCGATCAAAAAATGCTGTACGTTCTGAGACTGGTGAGATCTGGCACGGAAGCCAACAAATCCAACCGCTGCAAAAAATTGTATACTAAGAAAAAACTTTCGTCGCAGGTTGTGTATGTCTAGTTATGATAAGGTCAATATGAAATTAAGATTAATTCAATTTAATTAACATTAATTTGAGTTTTGAGTTGCACGGTGGAGGTGGGCACACAGAATCTGTGCTGACGTAGAACGAACGTGCAGATCGCATTTGACATATAGGGCGGCTAAATGACAGCATTCGCCAACGACCATACCACGTTGAAAGCACCGGTTCTCGTCCGATCACCGAAGTTAAGCAACATTGGGCGCGGATAGTACTTGGATGGGTGACCGCTTGGGAACACCGCGTGCCGTCGGCCATTTTTTGCCATTTTGATGACTGCAATGAAGCACTCCCATGACATCGTCAGTCGTTCGAACGGCAGGCCCGCGGAACTTGTGATTGCTTCATCATACTAAGCAGGCGTCGAAAAAGACTTAAAAACCAACAGGCAGATAAAATATGTACATTACTAGGTATATATTTTTTCCAAACAGTATGTTTAAAAAAAACAATATAATCTAACTTCGGTGATAAGTTTCCTCCTCGAGCTGAATTTAATCGAGATAATCAAGTGTAATATAAGATTTTTAAAATATCTACCCCTTTCGTGTAAAAAGTTTTGAATTTTCTTCCCTTTAAAAAAACGATGTTTTACTGTACTTTGAAACAGCCCTGCGAAGGTCCTGGCTTAATTTTTGATTTAATGCTGTGTCGAAAAGTTTTCGGCCATCGCTTGCAGATACTTACCCTCAGCGGGGCTCGTTTGCATGAGGGGCCCATTTGCAGCTTGCCATATTGGCCACTTGTGTCGTCACATCTGCCACTAACCTGCCATGCGCAGGGCGTCATTCGTCTTCCATCGCTTTTATGTTTCAAATCATGATTTCCCTATAGATTCTTGATTTTTCAATTTATTTAATAACCAAAAACAGAATTCGTTTTCAAATAACATGCCAAAATCGCTTACGGTCGGAAAATGTTGAAATTTTTTTGACAGTGACATCTATTGACTATTTTTGAGAAAGTTTGACCATGTTATTAATTATTTTGTGAAAAACATTTACGTAATTCACACCTGGTCAACACAAGTAGGAACAGTAATTTTTATATTTTTTTAATAATCTGATTACTACACCTGATTGTACACATAACTGCATACTTTACTCCGACGTTAATTATCCGTAGTTTTCTGAGTACTAAACTGGAAAATTGACACAATTTTATGGTGTCTAATGTAAATTCTTGATGGATAGGCAGTGCGTATATTTGAAGAAAAAAACTTTTTTCGTACTTTTATTTTATCCATTTCCGATCCCAATGCGTAGCACAGTGGAGATTTTTTTCTACAAGAACTGTTTGTTACTCAACCTCTTTTTTGCCGAAGAAATTTGGGATAGAAAAGATAGGGACAAGGACAGAACTAGTGGTTGCCTCATCACTTTCGCTACACCCCGTTATTTTTAGAACTGGAAAGATGGGAGGGGGGGGGAGATTTTTCGAGATCACAAACACTCAAGCCTTCAAGAATCAGTACTGGGATTCGATCCCGTGAGGTCCGGCATGGAGGCCAACCACTGTGCCATGGAGCCGGCTAATTTCGCATTCTTTTTCATTAGGATCAGTTGATTATTCTCGCAACGAGAGGACCCGTTCCTGATATTTAATAAATAATATAAAATAAGTATAAAAAATCGTTTTATTTTTTAATTTAATATATGAACCATGAGGAGTTAAGCGAGCCAAGAGATGTTTTAGAAAAAAAAATGGTTAGTTACGTTATAATATTCTGCTTACATATATTTTAAAGTATCGTAAAAGTGTAGTGAGTTCAATAAATACTCACTGCAATAATGTTATCTTCCTAAAATAAAAATATGCAATCCTCCAAAACACCAAGTAAATATGTGATTAAAATTAAAAATCCAATCGAAAATTTGACCATCTTACTACTTGACTCACTTCACTTTTTGAGAGCTCATACATCATACTGTTTTCACCAAACCAAATTACTAAATAAACGTTTTGTTTCTGCTGTTATTTAAAAATATCCAATTGCGACCTTGCGCAAATACTTGGGTTTTTGTCTTCGTAATATTTTTTATTATGAATAGAATTTTGCCTGAGTTCAACATTGTTGAAAGAAAACTATCAGACTGGCAACACCACACAGTTTTTCATTGTTGAATATTTCCTAATAACCAATTGGAGTGGGCGGTAAATACCCGAGTCACTTAATTTTTGTACCAAGGTGCTCACAAACTATTGGAATAAAAATTTCATACAATGAAATAGATTGGATTTTTTCAAACAATCACAATTCATATCATAAATTACAAACTGCAAAATTTAAGCCGTTTTTTTCTGAGAATTTAGGGATCAATGTATAAAATTTGGTCTTGTTGATATAAGCCACTCTTTCTGAGTATTGTAAAGTTATTGTTTCTGGAAGGTATTGTAAGAAGCTTTAATAATATCACATATACTCGAATGGTAATCAGTTATAAAGTTGTGTATATATAAGCCCCTGAAAAGTGAAATAATCTAGGTGATATTTAATGAAAAAATGAGTTGGATACGTTTTTATTTTTTTACAAATCTTAAAGTATCATAAAAGAGAAGTGATCTTAGTAAATACATATTGCAATAGTGTTACCTCCTTAAAATAAAAATAAACAATCCACCAAAACATCAAGTAAAGGCTACTTAAAAGTCCAATAGAATAGTTCTACTATGTCACTACATGACTCACTTTACCTCTTGAGGGCTCATGGTTAGATTTTATTTTATCATAGAAGTTCTGAGTGAAAAGCATTTGGACTAAAATTATCATTGTTTAGCCACCAAACTAATCTAGGAAAAGGCTCGTACATTCAACTCTGCTAAAGAGCTCGTACATTCAAATCACGCATTACCAATAAACCAAAAAAACTCACGCCAAAAAAATATTAAACGAGAAACTTATGTTCACTGTCTTTAAAAACAAATTGTGAACATAGGTTGGTCGTCGGTTAAAACCATACGTATTTCAATAAAATTGCTTGCGATGAATTGTAATATTTTTAATCTGCTAAGAGTTGTATCAATATTGACATGCTCCAAAATTGACAAGCCTTTCAATGGTGTATTATTATTCTAAGAAATCGTAAGTTATTTATGAAAATCACCATTAATATTTATAGTAAACTGGCATTTTAAAAATAGAAAACCTATATGATGCAGAAACAAATCGACTTATGTTTCTATGGGGTTATGTTGAGAGATGTCCAAGAATATTGCATCCCGTCTATTTGTGTCGACCATTACTTCTCGCTAAATTCATCTAAGCAGATTCTGAAGCAAAGTTGTACACCTATGTATAATTATGAAATATGTTTAAATGACGGTATTTTAAAAGAAATATCTCTCCCAATATTGTGATCTCAGCTGGCCGTATTTTTTGGTTTGCTTTAAGATTGTTTGCAATACCGGTATTTAATATAAAATTCCAAAAAAACGGTATTCGTCCGGTATTGCAAACCCTGATTGTGGACTCGAGTATTTTTCAATACGCGTGAGTAATTTCCCTACTATTTTTTTTTGTAATATGACTTTGTATACATAAGAGGGTATTGTTATTTCTGATTCTTGGAAGTTAAATAACGTTTCTTTCAGTCAATCCAAATTGATAGAATACTTCTTGTTCTATACACAAGTATAGCAAACATTTCATGTAGTTTTCCTTGATGTCATGGCATCGTTTTCAATGCCGTGATTTTTCATTATTTTATTTTAAAGCTTGTCCACTTAAAGTGAAGAAAATTTTAACGCGCGCTATTAATTTAATAAATAGCAAGTCATTTTCGGTAATTTTGCAATTCTTTGAAACTAATAATATCCTTGAAATAAAGCAATTAATTATGTACAGTATTTCAGAGGCTTAAAATAAATGAATAGATGAAACTACAACAAAATAATATTCAATGTGTATTTATTTTATCATCTACTATTTGTTTTAATGTGTATTATATGTGGCTACTGTATATTTTTCAAAATACCATTATTATTCAACTGTATTTTTTGCCGTTAAATATAATGTCAGGTCAGTAAGTTATTAGTCATTTCCTAGCCCCGTTCGTCTATTCTTTTCTATTCCTCTACGGAAGAGGAATGTTTGATAACTAGTTAAATTTCAATATATGAAACTGTCCATATTGGGATTCAAGCCGTTCAACATCGCAATCAAAGCCAACGACGTTGGCTATTTGACAAAAGACTCAGAAAATGGATACTTTTTATTTTAATATAATTGAGTTCTACCAAATAAATAATGATTAAATCAATACAAATGTTAAGTATTAATTATATGTGTATTAATTGTATTTTTACAGGACAGCAAATGTTTTAGATATTTTTTCAAGTGTTTGACTCAGCAAATGCCAATGCGCCAAATACTTTAAATTTGAAAAATTCTCACGAGATAAACTCGAACACGATGCCTGCGGCAAATGCTAGGAGTGAAATGGTCTGACTTTGTCAGGAACGCGGAGATTAGAGACCGGACTAACCAGCCTCTTGTTACGTCCAAAATAAAGAAGCGGCGGTGGACACGTGCTAAGGATGTCTCAAGATAGCCTGAACCCTACCTGTCTCTTCTTCCAACCGGATGGATCCCGGCATCGTGGAAGGCCACTGATGACCATCCACAGGATGTACTCAGCGGAGTTACAGGACGCTGGGATGACCTGGGAGGAAGCAAAGAGACTGGCTGGGGATAGAGAATCATGGAGGAACTTCGTGGTGACCATATACTCCGTATAGGGAGCGGATTTGGACAAAAAAAAAACAAAAAGTCACCCGAGGTCAATTCGATGAGAATCGACATCACAAACACACACGACTTTGATATCAAATTTAGTTTGAAAAATTTAACATTGACTTTACCAGGAATTGAACTGAGACCCGTCTGATCGGTAGAGCCAAGTTTAATACTACTAGGGATTCCAAGTCGGATATCCGGATATCCGATATCCGGATATATCCGGCCCTTTTTAACTATTCGATATCCGGATATTTAAGGAAAAATCCGGATAGTATTCGATATAATTTTTAATGAAATATTTGACAAAATCGACGAAAGATGATATTAATACTGGGGTATTTACTATCTGGGAGAAACCATTACTTAAGACTCAGGATCAGTTGATCGTGAAACATAGTCATTTGCGTGCGGGTTCTACAATTCATCACTGAAAACCAAGCAATCGAGACCACTGTCTACATATTAAAATTTTAATAATTTTGTATAAAATTTTAGCCATGTCAAGACGCTCGGAAGTATGGACTCATTTTATGAGAAAAGATAATAAATGCAACTTGCAACATGAAATGTGTAATTCTATTTTATCTCTCGCGGAAACTGTCGACATTACAAATAATTTGATAAAAGAAATACTAAAATTTAAATACTTAGATCAATTTAAAAAAGGACGGAAAAGTTGGACGTGTTGTTTAAAACACTTCCTACAATAAAACCAACATCAACAGCAACGGAACGAGTATTTTCAACGGACAAACTTAAACTAAATTAAGATCAAATTTAAAATATGATACATTTAATGCTCCCTTATTTTTAAAATATGAATTGTTAAAATTTGAATAAATACTTATATTACAAATGAACTCGTATTTTTTAATGTATTATTTTAGAACATAAATGTATTTATGTAGTAAGGTTTTGTTATTTCCATACTTACTGAAATTATCCGGATATATCCGGATAGTTTCAGTTTTACTATTCGATATCCGGATAGTTAAAAATGACGAATATTTGGAATCTCTAAATACTTTTTCAATACTACAACTAACATACAAAGGTAACTTCGATTCGGTCGTTATTGGGAAAATGAAGCTCAATTATTGATTATCGTATATTTAAGCTATAAATTTCTTTAAATATAAATGAAAAAAAATGTTTTGCATAATTGGGAACAATTAAATAAAAATACTCAATTAAATATTATAGACGAAATATGAAATAAAATTTATTAGCTACCTCAAAAACACTTAAAATCACTATAATAAATTAGTTGTTGTATTGAGTGTCGATATAACATATAAATATTATATATATACATTACACAGGGTATATTGTCGTTTTGTTACAAAAATGAATCAACAATTTTAAATCGCTTTATCATGGAAAATAATTAAACCTTCATATTAGTGTACTTCAAGATGTTTGAAGGGAGCGATGTCGTGTACTTATTTTCATTTCGATGATCCTAGCCTTTGCTTAAATATATGTTGTTGGTACAAGGGAAAATTTTAAATGTGAAAACACTGCAATTTTGAAAACACATGATGTTCTTAAAAACCAATTTTTATCCTTGTATTCTCGATAGTTAAATAAAATACAAAAACATTGAAACAATAAGTTAAATGTTTTCAGATTTGACTATTGTGCATTTGTCAACAATCTGCATGGCATAATAGTTATAAAATGTAACACATTTTGTCTTAATTTAAGTACATATCAGTAATGCTATTCATTTATACTTGATTATATACGGGGGCTTTTATGAATGTCTGTTAGGATCTAATTGAAGTAGCGTACACCATGATTGGTTCTACTTCAATATGGACTGACTATTACGCTGATCACAAACATACAAAGACTCCCCAGATTGTCCAAAATAAGTCACTGAGACAGATATGTAACGCCCCGTGGTACGTGTGTAACTCGCTGCTTCACAGAGATTTGAAAATATTTACCATTCGCGAGTTCGTTCGTAAAATATCTCAAAAGTTCCACAGCGAGTTAGGAAAAAATTATAACCTAACGATATCTTCACAACTATGACGAGACAGTTCTGCTCGACGACCCACCATAAATTTTATGTTTCGTCTAAAATTTATAAACCATTTAAGAACGAACATTATGATAATGACTCTCTTTGATTGACTTCCTCGTATGTATGCGCATGTGTGTGTACATGTATGGATATAGTATGAGGGGAAGCATATAGAATGTCATTTTCAAATGATTGCGTATGGAGTCTCCATAAACTGGCTTCACTAAAGATTTTTTACCTTTGTAGCGATCACGCCTTTCCATCAGCATTAACGGTAAGGGAATAAAATTTTGCAAAACATTAGCGATGAAGGAGACTCGAAGAACTTTGACGCTAACGCGCTCTGGTACTTAAAGCTCCATAAATTTAATATCCAAAAATAAAAATAGGATATAATTAAACTTTAGTTTGTTATTACTATCTTGTATTGTTCAATTTCAAGATTTTAGCAAATCTTTTATCCATTTGATTTTTTTGTGTCTGTAAATCGTGTAAAATGGAGTATTTGTTATTTTAAGTGTACTTATAACGATTTCAAAATCTTCGGAAAAAAGAGTGTCATACAATACACAAACAATGTATGAATTCATCGATTTCAATTTAATTTTAATCAAGATGTGAATCACCGCTCATTTATGGTCGAGTCAACTTAGCATCACGTAGAACATTAATTTGGCCAGGTACTAAAAAAGTCCTTGATATAAAAACCTTTTAAGCCTTTTTCATTTACCAGTTATAAAAAGTAATACGTACTAATCTCCTTATCGTATTTTAATAAAATAAAAACCCTTTGTATGTGGACAACTTTCAAAATTTAGAATGCATCATCAACAATTTTCATTGAGTCCTCATTAACTGATATCTATGCGTTTACCCACATATTTATCTAATTTTCAAATACAATTTTTCGGTTACGAATAGCATTTTTTCTGAATATTTATCGATTTCTGTTCAAAGCCATGGCGGATTAAGCACACGAGAAGCCCCAGGGGCAATAAACTTTCGAGGCCGTGTTTTTCGCACAACATAAAAATGACAAAAAATTCCATGTAAAATAGTAAAAATATATAGAAATCTGAACAACAATTATAAGGGTTTTATAATATAAGCTATTTTTGAGGCCTCTGAAATTCAGAGGCCCCAAGCAGGATAATCCGCCACTGGTTCAAGGGCATCAATGTCTGTGATGTCTTAAAATTCCCTAATCCTAAGATTAATTGGGCGTGGCAAAATCGATTGGCTAACCACCAGTTTTAGCCCTATCCTACAATCCCTACTCTTTTCAGAAAAGAGAGATTAAGCAACTTAGTAACAAGCAGTTCGTGTAGGAAAACTTCTGTTGGTTTACCTGTATTGAGGCCAATTTGCTGCACATTGAAAACAGACGTGAATAAAAAAAGTTAATTAAGTTTTGAACTCAATGCGGACTGTTTGGGACACACAGCCGTACTCGATTTAAACCAAATGCCACTTGTTCAACGCTTGCATTCTGCTGGTAATGCTTTACGGTTGCGAATCATGGCACCTGACGAAGACTCAGAAAAACCGTATACTGAGCTTCGAGAACAGATGCTTGCGTCGGATAATGGGGGTGAGGTGGTTTGATTTTGTGAGGAATTCAGAGATAGGGGAGCGTACCAGACAGCGTCCCGTCACGTCAGTGGTTATGGAGAGACGTTGGAACTGGCTGGGTCACGTGCTGCGGATGCCTCCGAAAGCCTCAATCCTGCCTGCCTCTTCTTTCAACCGGTGGGATTCCGGCGTCCTGGACGTCCGTCGGGTACTATCCATAGGATGTACTCGGCGGAACTGAGGGATGCTGGCATGTCATGGGAGGAAGCAAAGCTATTGGCGGGAGACAGGGAAACATGGAGGTGCTGCGTGGCGGCCATATGCTCTACATAGGGAGCGAACATGGCCAAAGAAGAAGAAGAAAGAATTAAGTTTTGAACAAATTAGTTGATAATTAATGACGGCCTCTAAATCAATTATATGTCTCAATTTTAAAAATTGATTGTTACTGAATTTCCGTTTGATTTATGTGTGTAAGACAGCTTGAAAAAATAATGATAAATTCTTTAATTTAGTTTAATGATTCCAGTTTTGTTAACGTTCCACACTAAACAGGACGTTCACGTTTTTTTCATTCTAAAGCACAGTTTATATTACTTCTTTTTAATCAATCGTCAAGTTTTGAACGAACCCCTGTGGACTATTAAACAAACTAATTTGACTGAATTAAACATCCCTGACTTCCGCTTACGAGGCGTTAAACAAAATCGATTGGACAGCCCTGGAATATCAATGGGACATGAATGATTCGTCCCCAGACAGTTTGAGCCGGAATATTTTTTTATATTACAGCAAAAATGCGACTTTTTTATGAATAATACCTGAATACCAAAGTTCGTGAATAATTTATTTGACAATTTTTTATCGGAGACAAAACTTATTTCCCAGGTGTAGCGTAAATATATTTTTTTTGATTGATTCGTACATGATTGCTTTAACCTTGTTATGATTTGTTTAAAAAACTGGTTTCCGTATTCCAATATTACTTTAAACATGGTTTAATCCGGTATATGATGACATCACAGATTTCGCATAAAGTATCTTAAAAGCATATTATGCTTAAAAGTAAACGCCTTAAATTACCTGATAAACCAAATATGTTGTTGCAATTATAATTGTCGCCCGCTGTGATCTAGAGCTTGCTCTACTGATCAGGTGGGTCTAGGTTCGATTCCCGGTAAGATCAATGTCAAATTGGATTTTTTTCAATTTTTATTTGAGATCTAAGACAAGAATGTTTGCGAAATCAATTCTCTTTGAGCTAATCTCATGTGACTTTCAAAAATTCTCATCGAGTATATCTCGTATGATCTTTCAACTTAAAAATATTTGACGCATTGGCGTAAGCTGTAATGTCAAATATTTTTTTAAAAATTAAAGAAAAATATATATATATGTTTACGTATAGTATATATATATTGACAAATCGACATATCACATGTTTCTAAAAAGTATGCAAAAATAACTGTTCTCTAGCATTTTATGTCGACTGTAGAAAGCAAAAAGGACGTAAACCACATATAACAAATTTTACAGGAGACACAAAAACGTTTTTTGATGAGTTTGGGCAAAAGACAAATTATGAAATACACACAACATTAAAGTGCACGGAAACTGGTTTATAATTGATTTTATCTGCCTTAAAGTTAAAACCTGTTTTTTAGCCTTTTTTCTTGATTGAAATTTTCTCAGGTCCTTCTTTTTTTTCAAACTTAAAAGCTAAGTTTAGATACTGATTCGCCATTTTCAGCTGACATCCTTTTGATAGAACGTGTATCAAGTTGTATACACTGTGATTATCGAAAAAATGCTGTTTTGAAAAAGCTGTGGGTTAAGTTCTTTTTCTTTTCCACAGTTGATATGTAAATAATGGAAAAACACTAGATGAATGTATTTTTGTATCTCGATTTATACATGCGGCCAGTATTAGCAAACACGGCTCGTTCCCAAAAATGGTTAAAAATGAACCATGAATGTAATTTCTAAATAAAAATACATTTTCAAAGTATTTTCAGACAACAGTCCCACGTCTGACTTATAACATAAAAAATATGATTCCAAAGTAATGTTAAGCTAAAAATACGTTTTACAAAACGAAATTCAAGATTAATTTTATAACCATTTTGGAACATGCTTGGTTTGGAAATAGTAGGCTCATATTTACGTCATGCGCGGATTTAATACTCTGGTGACAAATTGTTGGCTAATTTTAAATCCAGAGGAGACTTGTCCACGAGCCAATTCCAATTTCGTTTTACGTATCTTATAGTTTCAATCACCCCCTCTGGCCTGACTCAATTATTTTTAATGCATCGAGAGAAACCAGTAATAGCATCATTTATTTTATTTTTCAAGAATTTAATGTGCATTAAGGTGTTAGATCGCAATCACATAAAACATTTGAAACTAGACCGCGTGCAGAGTTTAACAGCCCTGCTTAAATGTATTGCTTGCAATCTTCGATCTGATACTGGTGTGGTTTGCTAATTTAGATTGTTGATTGTTTAGACAGTATGAGATCGCTTTCAATGTATTTCACGATCAAAAAGGATGAATTCTTTATCACCAAAAAGGACGCTTTCAATTCATTTTAGTGTTAAAGATAATTATCTAAACAAAAACATCAATTTCGAATAGGGGCTCAAAATAACATTCGTTGAAAACAAATATTCGAGCATCGAATATTGAAACGTTTTTTAACATTGTCCACTTCCAATGTGGAGTATAATTATAATGGAGTCTTGATGGAGGTTATTACAACAAAATAATATGATCAGTTGTCCTAAAACAGCAGTAATGGAGAGCTCATCGTCTACGTCACGTCCGTTTTCAGGGGTCGGATATTACAAATAAACACTATTTATATAATATTATCACAAATCAAGCATATTTAAAAATCAATAAGGTTATAATGTAATTCTTAAATATTCATTATCAATTTTTTTTATCACTTACTGTGTTTTGGTCAATGTTCATTCGAAAGTTGAGAATATGGCTTCTTTATGGAGATATATCAACAAGAGTTGTTTTTGTACGATAACTGTTTATTACTCAGTCGCTCAACCTTTCTTTTTTAATAGAGTAGTAGGTATAGAAAGGATAGGGTAGAACAGGACTTACCATATAGTTGACGAATCGCTCTCGATACACCCTATTATTTTAGGATTGGAATGGATGATGGGGGGGGGGAGTTTTTAGGCATTACAAACATCCATGCCCTCGAAAATAAATCGTAAGATCGATTGAAAAAATGCTGTTCAAACTAGGATTCGAACCCGTGAGGTCCGGCATGGAAGCCATAGACTCGGCAATTACTGTTTTACACACATTTTTATTATTTGTACTTTATTTTGTGTAAATAAACCTGTATCGATTAATATTTCCATCAGTAGATAGTAGATAATGTCCTTAATAAGCGAAACCGATCATAATATTTAATAAAAAATGTGAAAGTAGAAAAAAAAGTTTGTACCCATTCTATCCTAAAAACAGGAGTAGCGAGAGCGATTAGTTAATCACGGGCCCTGTCCTAGATCTATCCACCCATCTCTACTCTTTTTGAAAAAGAGAGGTTGACTAACTGACTAACAAACAGTTCTCCTAGGATACATTCTGTGAAGATACCTCCATCACGAAGGCCATATGCTTCACATTGGGAGCGGACATGGTTAAAAAAAGTAAAAATAAATATATATTGTATTAATCGAATAACAAAATGGTTACGTTACCGGTAAATAACAAGTTTTTCTTGAAGTTGTGAGTGATAAGGTCTTTCAAAGACAGCACTTTGAAATATTTAATTAATTGATTGTTTGATGAACATATTATAATATCTTGGACTTACCTGGCAATTTGGTAACTTGCTTGGCAATCACTCCAAATCTCTTTATTGTAGGAATCTTCTTCGCCGTTTCAGGAGTTGAGATTGAGCTCAAAGGTGATGGCAGTGAATCAGATGCTTTTTCTTCCATCTTTTGGCTGATTGTCGATAAACTCTTTGCCGTTTTTATAAGTGGATCTGAAAAAAATGAGATCACAGAATATTTCATTACCAATCAAACATTTAGTTTAATTTAATAAGTTTTAAGAGGGTTTTTTTTTAGTCTGACGAAAATATCAAACGGTTAAATTAAATCAATAGAAAAAAATAAAAGGGTGAGAATGTTTTTATTGGCCAAGTACAGATAATGTCTTTGAAGTAGGAATAAATAAATCGTTATCATTTCACATTGGAATTAATAGAAATTGTATATTTGATTATAGCACCAGCTTATTACTATATGAAATATAATTTTAAAAGATTCATATTAAAGGGGGCTACAGAAATTCGAAACCAAATAAAATCGAGCCACTTTTATTTATCTACCTTAATATAATTGCATTTTTGTAACTATGTTCTTTCTTAAGTTGGAGGATACAAACTTCTAATTGAAAATATACCCGCTGTGGAGATTGCTCAACTGACCAGGCGGGTTTGGGTTTGATTTTCGGTAATGTCAATGTCAAATTTAGATTTTTCAGTTCAAATTTGAGTCCATGGACATGGGTGTTTGTGATATCAATTTAACTTCTTTCAAAATTTTTCTTTCAAAATTTAAATATTTGGTCTATTGACATTAGATGTAATGCTAAATTTATTTTTTATTTCTTAGAAATTATTACATATATAAGAAAATTGTATCAAAAATGTTCAGTACAAGAATACTAACAGATTGCTCTCGCTACACCCATTTTTTAGGATCAGATGTGCAGGAAGCAATAAAGAAATGACAGATATCCTAGCTTTCCAAAATTCACAGACAAATAACTTTATGAAACTCGACGTACTATACCGTCAAGCCCGTGAACACTTCAACCGAAGAATACGTAAGAATACGAATAATACACAAAGTTACCACCGAATCTATCAAAGATTTAAAAAATACGTCATTGAATGCTGGGTAACATGCCTGAATATTTAAATTGCAAGCAACAACGAGCCTGGTTATAATGCCCATTTTATTTTGAGTTATTGAAAAAAAACACTCTTTTGTACTAATTTCACATTTATTTTGTATGGTCTTGATTGATTGCTCTAATTAGAAACATTGTCAACTGATAAGATACAAGGTCCACAAACTCTTTTAATATTTCCATTAAAAATTGTTTGTTACACCCTATTTTATTTTAATTAAATAAATTAAGAAAAAAACACAATATTCTTTTGTACTTAATGTCCACTTTAATTTTTTAAGATCAGAACCGGTTTCACACATGGTGAGCATTGTCAACTGATGTCAACCGATTGTTATTAGAGAAACCGATCCTGATATTGATAAATAAAATTCATATAATACTTTTCTACCAATAATTGACAGTGAACACCCTAAAAGTTGCTTGTTTAAGTATAAGTAGCCTTATATTTATGCATGTTCATTCTAATCAGTTGAAAAATCTTGTAATGAGCGAAACTGGTGCTAATAATATTATATAAATATGGAATTAGTACAAATGATTGTTTGATTTTTAATACAAGCCTATCCAACAAGTATTGACAGTGAACAGCTTAAGAGTGATTGATAATTAATTCTTGGTCGATTGTAATTATTGCAAGTGGCCGAAATTGTTTGCGTTACTCTTTATATATTTTATAAAACTTCATAGCGCCTATTAAAAATAAAAAAGCCTTTGAAATTCATCAAGGGGAATGAAATTATTTAAATATTGTTTTTTTTCGTTCGCTTTCGAAAAAAAAAATATTTAAAAGTGAACTTCTTGATTGGCCGGGAATTTTTAATTGACTTTTAAATGAGAGATTATTGGAAATTAAAATGATTTAACGAATTTTTTCGTTTTCTTTGACTGAAATTATAATTGAAAATAACCAAGCCGCTATTAAAAATGTTTTATGTTACAAAGCAGCTTTTACTTTGGACAGTAAATATTAACTCAAAATATTTTTTTGTTGACTTAAGATTTTCATTGAACTTCTTCTGTAAATTTTCCAATATCAGAAAGCAAACTTTGGTACACCAATAAGTAAACCATTCGGTAAACCATTACATATATTTTTTTAAAAAATAGTACTTTGATTTAATAAACGACCGCTGTGGTCTAGTGATTTATCCTTAATGATTTACTCTAGCGATCAGGTAGATCTGTGCTCAAGTCCCAACGAAAAAATTAAATTAATGTTTTTTCAATTAAAATTAGAGATTTTGGACACAATCGTTTTGTGATACCTCTTATCCTCGAGTTGATTTAGATTTTAGAGTGACTGATATTTAGCACCTTGGCTGTTAGCTGTAATTTTGAACATTTTTTTCTATATTTTTCTCAATTATTTCTATAAATACTTCAATAATTATCACGTTAAGACATTTTTATGAAAAGAATTGAAATTTTTGTTAATACAATCTTTAATGTCAGTATTCGTAAGGGGTGTATATCGTTTATTTTTATATTTATAATTATATACGTGTAAAAAATGGGCGTAGCGAGATCATTTAGCTAACCACTAGTCCTGTCCTAGTCGTATCCTTATATCCTTACTTTCTTTGTAAAAATAGAGGTTGAAAAACTGAGTAACAAACAGTTCTTGTTGAACAAAATCTCTTGAGGTGTCTTCATTAGGAAGCCATATGCTTCACATTGGTAGAGGACATGGATTAATACATATACATGTTTTATAGGGTTCAGAAAAATGAGTGGATCATTCGTTAGCTACCTAGTATTTGAGAATGTGTTTACTTTAATGCTCAAAAACTCAAACTGGTCTACAAATTACTTTTTTTCTTGTTTTATCGGTTTTTATTAACTCAATTTTCAACAATTTAAAAGTCTGAATTCAATTAAAACCTTCTTCAGTTGGTTTGAAGTAAAAATTAAATTAATAAACGAATTATCTGCTTCCTTGTTGTTTTTTGTAACTAATTACACTAATCAAAATAATCGTGTTAGTGAAATGTAACTTTGAATATAAAATATATAAATAAAACGAGAATTGAGTGAAAAAATATTTAAACATTTTTTACAAATAATAATTTTGAGGAATATCAATATGGATTACTTATATTTAGCGTACAATGATTTTATTCATGATTTTAGGAGTCCAGATTATCTGACACTTATGCAGGTCTCATCGACTTGCTGTGAAGCATCCAAAATTGCTTAGATGAGGATCTTTCTTCTTCGCAGCAAGCAAAAAATATTGAGCAAACAAAAACTAGTAGACTTACAAGTACATCAGCGCCATTTTTATGTAAATGAGTGCGGACGTACTTTTAACTCAACACAGTAGTGTCTGTCAGTGAGCACATATATGCTTCAATGATTAATAACATATATTCATAGATAAAATTCACTCAACTGCCATGTGAAAAAAGCTAGACTATCCAAAATTCCTTAGACTAGGATCTTTTTTCTTCAGAGAAAGTAGATAAGATTGAGCAACAAAAACAAGTAGTTAACCTTTAGAGAAGTATGGATGTATATGTATATCAGCGCCATTTTTCTGTAACTGAGTACGGACGTACTTTTAACTCAACACCGTAGTGTATGTCTGTAAGCAGATATACATGTATATGCTTTAAGGAAGAATTACGTAAAATATTCATTGGAAAAGTTGCCATTTGGAAAAAACTTGTAATGTTAAGTAAAGTCAGTATAGATCTATCCACTCCTTTTTAAGTTAACTAATAGCTCTCGCTGCGTTTCGATGTAAGAATTAGATCGGTGGAAGGCGACGTCAACATCGTTGATGTCTATGTCCTTTAAACATAAATCTATAAATCGATTGAAAAATCTATTTTTACGTTGTTTCCTATTCAATTACTTCGGTTGGATAATAAATAGTCCAACATGTAAATGCGGCAATATAATACAGGCTACTGATCACATAGTTTGGGAATGTCCAGATAAGATCGTCAAAGTGGAAAAATGCGTACAAATCAGTCATATATGTAGGCGCCGTCGGTCATGCTAACTTGATTACATCTAGGGAAATTACAGGGTTTTTAAATAATTCACGGCGTTTTATGAAAAACGAATTGAGTCGATACATAAACGTTTTGTAATAAACTCATTTTAATTTTATTTTACTAAACATTCAGGTCACTGTGGTTTGGGAAAAAATAAAGATGAATAGCGTTGTTACTCTTTAAGAAGAGTTTGAAGCATTGCGGGTGGTGGTCTGTTCAATGTTAAGAGCCCTTGGTAGTGTAAAAAAAACTTTGCTAACTGACGTGTATCTAGTAATTTATCGTATTATGTTTTATTTCCATATAAAGTTGTATTGCAGTGAATAGATTTTAGTATTCTTTGATAAATAAAAATAACTTTTTGGTGTCAATAGTATTAATTATTAGATGTTATCCGAAAATGATTGCAAACCTATAAATTGATTATACACTCAACTCTTTTTTTTTCACAGTAGATGCGTTCCACTAAACACATTGTAAAAAAATGATAGAATAAATAGAAAAATTGAGGATTGGTTTTCTATGTTTAAAATACCGTGTTATTTATAGTAAAAAAATATTACTGAAGTATAAAAAATCGTGTACAAAAAAAAAGGGTATTAATGAAAATACAACAAAAAATTATCTGAACTATTTTGAATTCATAGTTATTTTATACAGTAAACCCCTCATATACACTAAAGTCAGAACTGTGTAATAGGGGGCAGTGTAATTGGGGGAGTGAATCTCATACAAAATTAGGGATTTGGTTTTTTCGGCGAAAAATGCAAAACTAAGATATCCCTTATTTGGTGGTCAATGGCTGGGGGTCCCACGTGGGCATGTCAATGCCAGTTGACGTGCCTACGCTAAAATGGTGGGAAATGCCGCACACCAGCAAGTCCCATCTGCTGGCCTCCCCGTGGCGTCCATCGGGCAATGCAACAATGTTGTAGCTAACAGCAGGGGTCGCAAGGCGAACGTCCGGCGCCTTAAAACTGGGCTACTGGCTAAGGGAAGGAAATCCCCGACAGAAAAACCAGGGTTGAGCCGACCCCTAGAGCCCTTGTGACCCAGGCCTCGGGAGCGCAGGGTTAATCACCCTGCATCCTTAAACCCAAAACCGATTAAAACACCGCCACAAGCGCCTCGGACTCCCGGAAGCCAAAATAGACAACCCAGCACAACCATGGACCGAGAAGAAAAAATCCTCTCCAACAAATACATTATGCGCATTGGTGCGTACAACGTCCGTACCATGCGCACTTCTGGAAAGGACCTGCATGCTACCCGTATCTTGCGAAAGTATGGCCTTGACGTCTTAGGACTGAGCGAGATACGCTGGAAAGGCGCAGGAAAGAAGCTGTTGGAGGGGTGCACGTTGATATTTTCTGGCCAGAGTCAATATCATCGCCAGGGGGTGGCAATACTGATGTCTGGGAGAGCGGCCCGTTGCCTTGTGAAATGGGAACCGATCTCTGAGAGATTGATACGTGACACCTTCAGGACTAGTGACAGCTCTGTGACTGTCTTTCAGTGCTATGCCCCCACTGAGGACGCCAACGAGCAAGCAAAGGACGCCTTCTACGACTCCCTTCACGCGGCAGTTGCAGCAATCCCCCGTAGGGATCGCGTGATAGTAATGGGGGATTATAATTCGCGAGTAGGGGCTGATCCGGCTCTCGGGCCCTCAGTGATGGGACGGCATGGTCTGGGCACCGCAAACGACAATGGTGGGAGACTGATTGAGTTCGCTATCATGAATGAGCTCACCATTGGCGGAACTATCTTCCCGCATAAAGACATCCATAAATACACATGGACCTCTCCTGATGGTCGCACGAAGACGCAGATTGACCATCTTCTTTACAGCACGAAACATAGATTTGAACTTCTCGATGTTCGCACATATCGAGGTGCCGACATTTATAGCGACCACGAACTACTTGTCGGCAAAATCCGCCTGAAACTAAGTCGCATAGCTCAAAATCCAGCGCGGAAAAAGATCGACATCGAGAAGCTAGAAAACGTAAATACGAAACTAAGATTCGAGATTGCTGTAAGGAAGGAAATAGATCGTGTCTCCGTGCGACCTATATCCGGGTCCGATCGCATTGAGGCGGACTGGTGCTGTATCAAACGTGCTATTGCATCATCGGCCGAAGATGTTCTCGGATTCCGGAGGGAGGGGCAACCAAAATGGATGTCCGAAAATACGTGGAGGAGAATTGAAGAGCGGGCCAGGCTTAAAGCACTGAAGGACAGTGAAGCTGACCCTGAAAGATTTGAAGAACGTCGCGCTGATTATCGCAATCAGGACAAAGTTGTCAAGAAGTCTGCGCGACTTGACAAGCGCCGATTCTTGGATCGGCAAATTGAGACAGCTGAGGTGGCGGCCCGCAGAAATGATACCAAGAAGTTATTTAAAATCACGCGCGAGGTCTGCGGAAAGCGACCACCGACTCCCGGGCCAATTCGCGGCCCTGATGGAGCAATAGAGTCAAACGCAGAAAGCGTTAAAAAGATTTGGAAGGATCATTTCTGCGAGGTGCTGAACCGACCGCCCCCCCAGGACCCTTTTGACGTAACCGAAGAGGCTACATCTATGGACCTCCCCCGAGTGTCCGGTATTTCAGACCGTACGCCCACACATGCCGAAATCATCTTGGCAGTGAAGAGGCTTAAAAACGGCAAAGCACCGGGTGGAGACGGAATACATTCTGAATTTCTGAAATGTGGTCTTAACGCCGTCCTACATCCTCTCTATCACCTGATGGCCAGGGTGTGGGACGGTGAGCGTTGTCCTAGGGACTGGGTGGACGGTGAGGTGTTAGCACTCCACAAAAAAGGTGATCCCCTCAGCTGTAACAATTACCGAGGCATAACTCTTCTCAGCATTCCTGGGAAGGTAATGGCACACATTCTCTTGGCGAGAATAAGAGGTCCCATTATGAAAATACTTAGGAAAAATCAAGCGGGCTTCCTCCCTGGAAGGTCATGTGCGGACCAAATACACAATCTTCGATGTCTCCTCCAGCAGAGCAATGAATTTAACAGTGCTCTTGCTTGTTGTTTCGTCGACTATGAGAAGGCATTTGATAGTCCGCACAGACCCTCTTTGTGGAGGATACTGGATGCCTACGGGATTCCGCCAAAGATTGTGGCCATTATCAAATCCTTACATGAGAATAGTGCATGTTGTGTGAGA
Source organism: Himalopsyche tibetana (assembly GCA_030503985.1). Taxonomy (NCBI): domain Eukaryota; kingdom Metazoa; phylum Arthropoda; class Insecta; order Trichoptera; family Rhyacophilidae; genus Himalopsyche; species Himalopsyche tibetana. The sequence continues at coordinate 5,255,868 of JAPJYX010000052.1, read as the reverse complement.
ATCGGTGACTCAAATACCGAATGGTTCGGGGTCACAACCGGAGTGAGACAGGGGTGCGTTCTTGCACCGTTCCTGTTTATTATTATCTTTGACTTCATACTTCGCAGGTCAATTCCGCCTGATCGAGGTGTAGCTGTTGGTCCCAGTCTGAAGCTGTGTGACCTTGAATATGCCGATGATGCTGTAATATTCGATAAATCCATTGAGGGCATCCAGGAGACTATTGATGGGTTAGGAACTAACTCAGGTCGCATTGGTCTAAAAATTAATACTAGTAAAACCAATGTGATGTGTAACCAAACCTGTCATGACTCTGATAGGACCCTTACCAGCGCGGGACAGATCATCGAGAGGGTTGACAGCTTCAGATACCTCGGCGTACATATCCCCGAAGACGGTAGTACAAAAAACGAGCTCGCCATTCGTTTAGGAATGGCTGGAGCCACATTCAACTCAATGCGGACTGTCTGGGACACACAGCTGTACTCGATTAAAACCAAATGCCACTTGTTCAACGCTTGCATTCTGCCGGTAATGCTTTACGGTTGCGAATCATGGCACCTGACGAAGACTCAGAAAAACCGTATACTGAGCTTCGAGAACAGATGCTTGCGTCGGATAATGGGGGTGAGGTGGTTTGATTTTGTGAGGAATTCAGAGATAAGGGAGCGTACAAGACAGCGTCCCGTCACGTCAGTGGTTATGGAGAGACGTTGGAACTGGCTGGGTCACGTGCTGCGGATGCCTCCGGAAAGCCTCAATCCTGCCTGCCTTTTCTTTCGACCGGTGGGATTCCGGCGTCCTGGACGTCCGTCGGGTACTATCCATAGGATGTACTCGGCGGAACTGAGGGATGCTGGCATGTCATGGGAGGAAGCAAAGCTATTGGCGGGAGACAGGGAAACATGGAGGTGCCGCGTGGCGGCCATATGCTCCACATAGGGAGCGAACATGGTCAAAGAAGAAGAATTGATAAAATGCAAAGCGCGCCAAAATCCAACACATAGATAGTCGCCCGGCTATACGTGTATAGCCTGACACGTGTTGGATACACAGACGCTAGCCAACACTTGACTGTATGCGCTGCTCAGACGACCGTTTCGTAGCAACGACAATGGAATGCGACAGTGAAATTGAGAGATTTGCGACAAATATTTCAAGCCAGCACGTAATTCGGGGTAGTGTTATTGGGGGTTCCACTGTATATGTATAATAATAATATTCATCGCCACTTTTTATGAGGGACTGGACGTAAATCGCTTGCATCACTCGAAATATCTTGACACGTCTAATGCGTTAGAATCTAATGAAGACTTTTTTACGTTATTTTTGTCCTGTGTTATTAAATTTCTTGTTATTAAAAAATCTATTGATTGCTATTTTTTTGTTTCGGGGTATCGAGCTATAACTAATATTTTGAGTGGAATTTTAGTGAACCGTGTATAAAATATACGTGTAAAAAAGAGTTGAGTTTGAGTACTGAATAATCGTTCAAATAACTTTCAGTCAGATTCTTGCCATATAATATAATACACACATATAATTATTAGTTTCCATACGCAATAAACATATAACATTAATTAACGCAACGAAACAATAACTAATAAAGACATGGCAAAGATTTTAAGCTAATTGTGCGAGAAATTGTTTTATTAAACAGTATTTCCGATTATACTAATAGAACGCACCCTAAAACGCGTGGGTGACATATACGAAGGACTTCACAACAAAAGAGCTTTGGGGGAGCTAGTCATTTTCTTACATCGAATTAAGGTTATTTGTTTACTTTGAATCTAATTTTACAGAGGGGAAATCCCATGTGTTTGTTATTTATGCAAAGCAATTCCAACTCAAACTCAATGGTAATTTCATGTCAGTCATTTAAAAATTAATGTACACGATATGCATATTATAGGGTTAAAAAGTTAAGGTATTTAGTTACAAGTGAATAATTCAATTTTGTTGTGTTAGCTATAAAACTGAGTTACCCGCGGTGAAATTGGTTCATGATATATATTATAACATGCAATACGTTAAGTTATTTTGAATGGATTCTGCGGTAATCTTATGGATGTTTTGTTGTTTATATAAAATAAAATTTTATTACTTTATTATTCTACGTGTAACAAAAATTTTACACGTGTTTTGCCTGCTTAAAAAGCATCATCAGACACAATAACACAAGGGTTTCTAAGGTATTAATTATAAAGTAAAAGTCAGAGTTTATTAATTTTATAATGAACGCAGGGAGGGGGTTACATACAAGCATTTATAGTATTGATTTCAAATGTATTACTTAAATTAGGTACATTAAATCCTAATGGAAATTAATTTAACAATGGTTTTTAAAATGCTATTTACTAATATTTCGTTTCTATCATTGACTTGTAATAAATTATAGCTACATTTATATAAACAGTGCTTTTTTCTGTTGTTAAACGGTGAGACAGCGTTCCGGCACTTATTTCTCGGCATTTTTAATGTTTCAAAAAAATATTCGCAAAAATTATTTTGCTTTGAAAAGTTTTTTTTGTCCTTTTCTATGATTCTTTTCCAATATAATTAACCAGTTACCTCATAAATAAATGGCATAATTCATAGACTTAATCTGTAATCAGATCCATGGGATGCTTGATAAATTGTGTTTTAAAAAAAAAGCAAAACTGAATAACAGGCAGTTTTCGTAAAAAACTTCTGTAGAAATAAGTCCATAAGGAAGCCATATGCTCCACATTGGTAACGGAAATGGATCAGAAAAAAAAATGAAATATTACCAACCTGAATCCTATATCATGATCCGCTTCGGAAATAGTTTTCTATCGAAATATTAGATTTGATTAGTCTTGCAATACTATGGACGCACTTTTATTACATCGAATTACTGTATACAATAGTATTTTATTAAGAAATCAAAAATATTAGCAGGTTTTTTGTTTAAAATATAAGGTTTACTCTATATTTTAACTGTAGTATTTTTTTCACAAATAAATTAGTTAGTTGCGTTCTTTAATCATTGAAAAGTGCGTTTTACAATTATTATAATAATTCATCAACAGTGAAGAAAGGTGAGCTTAATTCATGCAAATTTATTACAAAATATATAACAATTTGTTCAGTACAATTTGATGCATATTTTTTTTATATAATATAATTTTCTTCGCAAGTACTGTAAGGTAAGTAAAGCCATTCAAATGACTGCAAGAAATATGAGCCCTCCGAAAGTGAAGTGAGCCAAATATTAAAATGGTAAAATTTTTCTATTGGAGCTTTAAGTATTTTCACTTCTGTACTAGGTATTTTGGTGGATTGAATATTTTTATTTTAGAGAGATGACACTATTAAAGTGTGTATTTACTGTCACTTCAGTTTTACGATACTTTAAGACATGTAGAATATTATAACGCACCTAACTCATTTTTTCATAAAATACCACTTGGCTCACTTTATCTTTCAGAAACTCATATTATGATCTGCTTTAGGTTAAGTAATTAACTCTTTTTCTTGTCAAAAAAGTTTTAACAAACTTAATCTTCGATTTGAATCAAATCTATTTATTGTTTTACAAGTATGGATTAATATATTTTTAAAATTAGGTTTGGTTAACGAATTTGAAAACAAACTTTTACGACAAATAAGGCTATGTAGAATTTGATTAGAATTTAAATAGTCACATGTGTCATATGTTATTGATAATATTTATTAAGTATGCCAAATTGGGTTAGGTTAGTTAAGTCCTTGAATTTCAATGTCACCTTTGCAGTGTTAAAATACGATGCCTCGATGTTGTTTTTCGTACAATGCAAAACGTTTTCACTGGCTAGTGTCTGGAAGAATACTGTTTACAAAAACCGACCGAACAGTTGTTCGATCAAAAACACTTTGATAAAACTTTCGGAAGCTCAATCGAAACTTACGAAAGCTCTTCGATCAAAAACGGAAGACTATTAATGTAACACCTTTGCGCGGCAGAGCCGGCTGAGACTAAAGTTTTAGACAAAATATTTCAGCAAATAATATCTTGAAAGAAAATACGTACAGAACGTTTTTTTTCTATATATGTTTATCTTAAAGCCAGTTTAACGTAGGCAACAAAACCTAACCTAACCCAACCACATTTTAACATGCACAGCTATTAAACAAATTGAAAAGTTAGGTGTTTTGAATATATATTGATTAATTTTTCCATTGATACACACAAGTCTGGAAATAATATTTCAGGTGGTAAATATTTTTTTATAATTTTACAACGCATAATTATAAATGTAAATATACGAACTTATTTTTATTTTTCAATAATTTTCAAGAAACTACTACTTCACTTTAGAGCTAAATCGTTTTTTACTTTCATCTGTAGTCATATCCAGCTCTACTGACGTTGATTCCATGAAGATAATGTTATTTTACGCTCAATATTGTACAGCTACCGATTTGTGTACAAATATTAACCTTTTAACGAAATTGTTTTGTCCATTTGCAATAAATATTAAAAATAAAACGACTCTCAAAAATCATAGATATGTATGTTTTTTATCCATGTGTGAAGAAAAAAGGAATATTCAATTAAAAGCATGAGAATGACAATAAATATTAGACAGCATAACATTTGGCTGCACTCCTTAAAGCAGTGGTTTCCACCTTTATGCTACTGCGCCTCCCTTTGAAGAAAAAAAATATTTTCGCGCCTCCCTTTGCAATAGTCTACGCCTCCCAGGTTGGAAATCGCTGCCTTAAAGGAAAGTTATCAACCGAAATATATTAACAATTTTGTTTAATATGTTTTACTTTAATAACAAGTTTAAAGAATTTCAGCCGTAACCGGTCCTGCTCGCGTATCAGACAGTGTGAACCACCAGGTGATATGATGGTGTCTGCTAATATGTTTTGTATGCTTTGCCTCGTGCTGCCATGCAATGCGAGCTTGAGTTTTGGGTTTGCACATTACCTAATCGCCGCTATAGGATTGGTGCCACGAATATCCAATTTGACGAAGTTAATACATCGATACTGTTTGTTTTTTTTTATTATTATAAATAAACAGAAATCATAATGAGTTTAATACCAAAATGTGTAATCCAATCTTGCGTCTAATAGTTGAGGACACTACACCCAATCTTTTTTTACACGATATATTGGTTGCAGAAATTGGCGCGAATAAAAATTGTACTTATGTAATTTGATGAATTGGTTCCAAAAATCAAAATATCGCGTAAAAAGATTAAAAACTATATGAAAAACTAAAATTTGGTCTTTTTTCACATATTAAGCTTTTTTATCATTTAACACTTCTACGGTGCTAAAAAAATACTTGCGATATTTCGCTGACCCTCAAAGACCTTTAATATTTTTTTAGGCTCAGCAGCATGTATTATATAATGCGATTTGTAGACATAGAAAATAAAAAAAAGAATTGGAGTCGTTAATTCTTTTTCAACTCCAACTCCAGTAAAAACAGTCTGACTCCGGTTGCATAACCCTTGTATGTATATTATAGTATTATATATTCACCATGAATTTCGCCATGCAAAATAAGACGTCATATTCGTGCAATAATGTAGAAAATACTTAAATGCTAAAAAACGTATACATGCAAAATCCTTTACTTCTTTTTTTGTCTGGAAAAGTTTGGCATGTCTTCCAGCGGTATGGAATAAATATAACATTGTAAATCGGATGTGAAATATATCTCAAAAAGTCAAAACATTTTTTATATTATTCCAGATATGGATATTTTACACTAAAGTATAAATTTACTATTCAATAAATACGTTGTCTATTTAAGCCAATACAGTATACTGAATTTAAAGTCCCATTTTCAGGCTGCGTGTTCAGGTGTCCTCGAACTCAGCTTCAATGTCCCGTTTTCGAAAAGAGGAAAACTCGCAGTGACAATTAAAAAAACGAACAAGATCAAAATCCAAGCTATAGAATCTACAATAGACTAGTAGATGAAGGAGTGGGTGTGGGCGTGCGCGCGTAGTAAATAATACATTTCAATGTAAATATTGTATAATTTCATATAATATATCTAATATGACATGAAAAATCATAACTATCTAGTTTATTTATTGTATTGCATGAAAATTTGAGACGCTTAAAACGGCGCCTAAAAGTATCAATTGTTGTAGGTGTTCCGCAGTGTCGTAGGAAGGGGTCCTACCGCCCGGGGCGGTCCTTTAATTTTCCGCCCCCAATATTTTCTCTTACTTTGTTTTTAAATCACTTCTTCTATTTTTAACTACGAACTAGGAGTTTTTACGACGGATGGCTTAATTTGTTTTATGTCTAAAAATCTTGAATTTATTATTGAAAATGCCGCCCTCAAAAATGTGCCGCCTGGGGTGGTCCGCCCTTGCCGTCACCCTATTGCTACGCCACTGGTGTCCCAGTTTGGGGGAAAAAATCAACGTCTTGTTGTCAGTTCCCCCTCTTTCTTTTAAAAATATAAAATAACTTAAGCCGTAATGTCTTTTTACTTTGATTAGCGCTTTTCACAGTGGCGTAGCAAGGGGGGGCGGACAGAAAATTTTGAATGTAATATGAAAATAAAGATTGATATGTATACAGAACCAATGTAAGCAATATCACTATATTTTCTTCGGCCCACTGACAATATATACTTTTTTGGAGGCGATATTTTTTAAATTTTCAATGGTAAAAAATCAACTACAAATTGTTTTGGATATAGAATCAATGCGAGCTCTATATCAATATTATGCTTTCTTTCGTCTAATTTGTGCTTTGTGACTTACTGATTAAACACAACTTTTTGGGGGTCGCGTTTTAAAAAATAGAAAAAAACTTGAGAGGCAATAAACAAAAAAAAAACAGTTAATTAATTCGCTATTTTTTTTTGTTTGTATTTGCTATGTCAACCATTTTTTTAATAAAACTTTAACTATTAGATAAAACAGATGTTGATAACGTAACTAACGATTTTGTGAAGAGAAAGGCCAGAAAATAAAATTTTAAATATGTTTTTTTCCCAAATGCTATGTTTACAAAATAAAATCTTTTGTTATGAATTAACTAACAACTATAAATTCGTTTACTTATTTGTAAAATGAATACTTATAATAATAGCAATAATTTGCCAATTTTCCTCCAAACATAATAAATAAGACAATCGACTTAAATTTTTTTTGACACATTAAAAAAGTTCTTGCTCTGAAAGAAACCTAAAATCCAAAAGAAAAAAAAATGACAAAATACAATATTTTTAGAGAAATTATATTTATGAATAAAAAAATTGAAGCCACCTGTAGTATAATCTCAATGGAGGAATTTTTGGGGGAGGGGTGGCAAATTCAAGAAACGCCCTGGGCGGTGGGACCCCTACCTACGCTGCTGGCTTGTTAATTTACAAACATGACCTTCCAGGTAAGGTCCAAGGTAACAAAAATGTGACTGAATTACGAACAGTCGTAGTAGACTGCATTTCATATAAAACAATCGGAAATGACTAAAAAAACATCTTGAAAATATAAATTATCGTAATGTATTTTGTTTATTTATATAATTAGCATTGCATATTTAAAAAAAAACTTTTGTTATTGGATTTAAATATAAATTAGGATTATATTATATACATATTGATGTTGTTATTATTAACGTTTCCCTAATTGTGGGGCTAAAATGCAAAACGTACTATTTCCAAAATTAACGATATTGAGTTAGGTATGCAGATAGGGTAATTTTTTCAAGCTTAATGAATCGACTGGTATTATTAGTTTTACGATAAAATGTTTAGAACACCGTCATTTTTCAACTTTAAAATCGTATTTTTCTGCAAAACGAACTATTTCCAACGAGAAATCATCTACCTTTTCTTGCAAAACGCACCATTTCCGTGTTACGGCAAAGTGCACTATTTCCAATAGAAATTTGAGCGGAGCAACATTTTTTTTTGCAAAACGCACTACTTGTATTGAGCTGTCAAATGTTGGCAAATTTGACAGTATATTTTAAACATTGTGATCTGCACTGAACACAGTAAAGGAATGGATAGTATTTTTTTTTATTCCTGACAGGAAACCAAATCAGGAAGAGGACCAAACTAAGGAACGAATCAAAATCGATTAGACGTGCGCGGAAATAAGATTTGTTTTCGGCTTACTTGAGAAATTTGCCGAATTATACATACATATTTCTGCGAACGTTTAGAGATGACATGTAATTGAATGTTCAGGGATAAATTGCAATTGATTTTTGAATTCTTCAATGAAACTTGATGTTTACCCAATTATAACCCACGCAACTAGGCTGAGTCGAAAAAAATACTTACACAGACGCATTGGTTGCAAATCGTCTCTTAGCTTAGCATAAAATAATATTATTTTTCTTATTTTGTTGAAAAATAGTTATTTTTTCCAGTTTTTACTAACTTGTTTCCCTAAATATATTTTCTTATATGGTTTGAAAATAAAGAAAAGGAAAATAAGTTTATTTTCTGTACATATAGTTCCAGGAAATAGTGCGTTTTGAAAAAAAAATACATTAAAATGACGAATTTAAAATACTTTTTACCATATGCCAAGTTTACGAAGGAGGTCAATGATTTCAAAATAATTTATTGTGTAATTTGTAATTAATTCAATCATAATATTATGCTTGTGTTGTCCGCTATAGTTTTTTGCCTGTACTAAAAAGTTTGATTTTCGGAAATGGTACGTTTTGCATTATAACCCCACAATTATGATAGCAATCACACACCAAAACATTGTGCAACTTAACCGTATGTTTAAAATGACTGGTGGATGATTTTCAGTTCATTATCTCGAAAATGTTGAAAGCATCAACAGTTTTTACGTCCCTGGCGACCATTGTAACTATCTTGAATTGTTTCGAATTTTCGTTATGTAGCAAAGTTGAAGGAGTAAGTTTGAAAAAAATACACCAAATACTATTTTTTTTACAAATCACTAATTTTATTATTTGCACGATCCACGTTACACTAAAAATAACTTTTTCTATATTTTTACTTGATTACCAGACACAAAAAACACAGTAAACACAAATAACGAACAGATTAAAAATAACAAAGTATTTTAGTTCTACAGTTTTTAATAATTTTATGTGTTGATAGCTATTTCGGCTTGCGCCATCGTCAGAACTATAATAGTTCATATAGTTCATAGTTCATAGTATAATAGTTCTGACGATGGCGCAAGCCGAAATAGCTATCAACACATAAAATTATTAAAAATTGTAGAACTAAAATACTTTGTTATTTTTAATCTGTTATAAATGGAGTTCTACCAAGTAAATGCCAAATCAATTAACAAAAAACGAATTTCATAATAACAATAAATTGAACAATACATGACAATAATAACAAACCACAAACAAAATTTATTATATCCTAGCCCATTAGACGTGTCAGACATATCTAGCTACTAAAGCAATTAATATCCCTAATAATAGAAAATTTAAATTTACTTTGATTATTCCACGTATTGTGTTACTAACTGTGACACGTGTTTCGCCTCTTTCAGAGGCATCTTCAGACTTACTACTTCCACAAAGTTACCGCCGAAACCATCGAAAGTATATGCAATTAATATCCATTTCTTCATTAAAAAAATCAGAAATTTCTAGAAATGAAAGCGAATTATGCCTAATTCCTCATAAAAGTTGTCGTATATAATCAAGTGCCGGCTGCGTGGTCGAGTGTCAACGTCGTTAACTAAGAACACAGAGGTTACGGTTACGGGCTCAAACGGTACAGACAGTTTTTATAAATTGATTTTTCAATCGATTTATATATATTTCTGTTTGAAGGCATGGATGTATGTGATATCTTGAATTTGTAAACAAGCGTAGCGAGAGTGATAAGCTAGCCACTTGTCCTGTCCTTGTCTTATCCTAATATCCGTTCTTTCTTACAAAAAGAGAGATTAAGCAACTAAATAGTAACAAACGGTTCTTGTAGGAAAAGCTGTTGAGATACCTGCATTATGAGGCCATATATTATACTAAAGAAAAAAAATGAGCACATCAAAATGATTTAAATCTAATAAAATTAAGGCTGTGGAGTCGTTAATAAAAAACACGACTCCTACTGCGACTAAAAAAAGGTTTAATTTTGTCAGGTTTTTTTTCTTACCTTTCCTATTTACGTGGAAAAAATAAAGATCAGCCAACCAATTCGGAAAATAGCCATTTTTTTTCATATTATACATGTTATAGGCATAAATAAAAATAAAACAAGTCCAATCATCAATTATTTGAATTTATTCTTAAACATAGCACTGCTTCTATTAAATCTGCATTTGTAGAATTTCTCAAATCAGCGTAAATAATGTAAATTAAAAAAATGCGTACATATTGACGAGCAAATAAAAGTATGCATTTTGCGTAACAGATAAAATAAATATCTAATCTTCCTTTTTAATATGAGAAAGAAAGAAGACAACATTTTTGCGTAGGCTTTTATGCATTTTATCTGTGTGATTCAGTGTATCGGCGCGACTCCATGACTCCGACTCCACAGCCTTGAATAAAATACTTCGGAAGTTCATAAATGTTATTATTTAAATTTCCATAATGATTGGTTTTTGTTGGAAGACTTATCATCGTTCTGGGTAAACATTGTTCCTTTTTTAGACTTTTGTTAAGATATGATCCCATTTTTTACACATTTTTACGCGATTAAAATAAAATACATCTTTGGGCTATTTCAGGTTAGGGTGACCAACAGGTGAACTTGTTCTCTTTTTTTAATACAATTCTTTTGTTCTCTCTTTTTTTCTATTATAGCCAGAATGTCCTCTTTTTTAATTTTGGCAATAATTTCACACAAAATAAAAAAAAAACTCTTGCACCAAATTAGCTATGTAGATAAATATAGCGACAATGAAGATGATTAAATTCAACAATTCATTTTAAAGCGCACTTTTCATGCTCCTAACTATTATTATATACATATTATATGTATTTACCAGTTATTATGACAGGGAATAAATCGTTTAATATTTCATTTAAGAATGTTGAACTTTGCGTAAATTTGTTATTATATAAGAAATATTTTGATATTACACATTAATACATGGGTGTCCAACCGGTAGATCGCGATCGACCGGTCGATCCCAAAGCAAAATTTAGTCGATCCCGAAAGCTTCTGTGAATTTCGAAAAAATACATAATTTTATTATAAAATATACGAAAATCAGATTATTTTGTAAGCACATACCTATCTAATGATATATATTTCGCATTTAAAATAAACATTTCTAAGTTTGAAGAAGGAAAAAGCCATACTAAATAAAATTCTTATAAGAATCATGTTAGAAGTTGATCGCGAGAAAAATTAAGATTGAAAAGACGATCTCAGGGCAAAAAAGGTTGGACACCTTTGCATTTATATATGTATGTAAGTTTTGATTCCAGGTATAATCTTTCTTGTACTAAGTAAAATCATGGTAACCGGCACAATTTTAAAGAAAAAATGTAAAAAGTAAACCTTTTTTTTAATGTTCTCTTATTTTTGTCTCCGACACATGATATGACTTTACTCTATTTCAGGGTCTATTTATGATGAAAATGAAAAACGCCTTGAAGTGTGATATGTCGAAGTCACCTATCCAAGAACAATTGTGTGAAAATAATTTTCGTGTCACCAAAATCTCCAGAACAAAAGAAGCGCTCGTTGGTTACGTGAATCATCCAAAAAATGTGACAATCGAGAATGTAAGAAGCATATTCAATTTTATTTCAAAGGACACGGGTTAACATAGCTTATTATTTTATGGTGCTGACTGTAAAAGCTAAACGTATGCTGAGACGCACTCAACGCAGCGTAGGGCAGCACAGAATTGGCAGGTGCAAGCAAGCATACGCGACGCATTTATGCTGTGACAGCTGCGTCTTGCAATGACATATATCTTTTATACAAAAAGATCCATAATAACTTTTAATAGTAGTCTACGTAAGCAGTATAATGTAAACACCAAGTCTCCCCGTGAACTGGCTTCTGAATCTCTGTAACGATCACGCATTTCCGCTGGCAACGATGGTAAGGGAATACAAATTACCAAAGCAATGAAGGAGACTCGAAGAACTTTGAAGCTAACTAGCACTTCAATCTTCATTAATTTGACATCCAAAAAAAAACGTTTAAATAAAATTCATTCCGCACTAGTTCAATATTTTTCTCGCTCACTTTGGCGGCAAAATCAAAATTACACTTTCAAACCTGCATACGTCAAGCAGGAATCCGGGAGTATCCGGGAGGGAATATCCGAGAGTTCATATATTTTATAATAGCCCCTCGGGTTTACACCTTATATACCGCATACATAGTATTAGCGTCTTGCAATACTCAAGCGTTACTTGTCGATGACGTAGCATTGGCGTATTTTTACACGTACGACTTTCCGACCAATAATAAATTCGACGTTCAATATTAGCCTCAAAAATTTGTCAAGAGATTTTTTAACAAGGACACATGAAGTAATGATAAAAAATACATTCGTTTTATATTACGAAACAAATGCCAGTCTTTTGAAAAAATCGCCCTTTTATAGTCGGCGTAAATATTTTGTAGTAGGATTTTGACCAATGGTTGACTAGTTAATAACAAAAAAATATGCATTGTTTTTATCAATAAGGCATAAAAATTTCATTAAAATAGATTGACGCATTCAAAAATTTGTTGATATTTATCGTATATTGCCGGTATTTGGGGTACAATACTGCGAAATTTGTGCAGTAAGTAAAGTGTTAAAACTCTCTCAATTCAATGAGCTACTTCGTGGCCACTTCTAAAACGGAGAATATTGCAAAAAAATCATCACATCATTATTTGTTTTCTAATTAAAGCTCTAATTAAAAAAATACATTATAGGTAAACATATAGAGCGGATACGGTTTCAGTAAATATTTATTAATGATTTTTTTTTCATTTTTAACTGTTCTAGCATTTATTCAATAATAATTATTTTTCACTCCCAATTTATCAAAGCATGTTAATATTTCAGGGCACTATGACAGCGGAAGTATTGAAGGATGGTGGATTTAAACCTTTTTTTCACACGGAATTCATAAAACCATGCGAACATCCTGTCTTAGGAAAACTAATGCAGCTAATTACAAAACCCGACAAGAAGTGCAACATTAAAGAAGTAAAGTATTCATATAGATCAATAAATCACAAGAAATATTTCGGGGTATTGCATTATCGTTATTATATTGATTAAGTACAAAAATACCGGTATTTCAGTACTGAAAATTAGCTAGAATCGAGTTTCGAATGTAAAGAAATCATCTCATATCACAATTTAATTGTTCGCGATGAATTGAAATATTTTACAATCTACTCAGAGTTGTATAAATATTGACAGGTTTCAGAATTAAGTTGTGTATTATCTTTTTAATTCGTAGTATTGGTAACTTTAAAGCAACAGCGGATTAAATCGAAAGTACTCGTTTCGAGATACTTGATTGATAACGAGATTGAACTTTTAAGGTTTGTGCTGTATTTTTAAATAGTTAATTATGGTTTTATTTAGTTTCTTTTAAGGTTTATATTAAAAGATAGTAGTTAGTTTTTATATTCTATTATTTATATCTAGTTATTCTACTTACTTCGCTGACAGTGTGAAGTTACAAAGAAATATCATTAGTTGTAAAGTTAAGATTTTTCTAAAATTAAATTTGATTACTTTGTTATTATATTCCACTTGTTGTACTAGAACTTGAGATACGTGTTTCGTCTCTTTGAGAAGCATCATTACAATGTTTACAAATAGGCTTTCACGTTTCGGTTTATTTGTAAACGTTGCGATAGCCTGATGATGCTTCTCAGAGAGTCAAAACACGTGTCACAAGTTGTAGCACAGCACGTGGAATAACAAAGTTAACAAATTTAATTTTAATAATAAAAATAATAAAACATTTTTAGTACTTTTTCCACATAAAATTTATTAGATCAGGACCGGTTTCGCTCATCGCGAGCATTATCAACTGATAAGAAAAATACATAAACAGTGATATTTATACAAATTTAAATTGAAATAAAAGGTGTAAGCAACTATTAACAATTTAAAGGATTAACAAATTACATTATAATTACACAAGATTAAAATGCTTAACACCCATAACAATTAAAAAATCATCATCAAAGAATAATAAATCTAAGTGGCAAACGATGTCAATTATGAACACAATTAAAATTTGGGAAATATTTAAGCAAAGCCGCTTTTGCACTTGACTCTTGTCATATTGTTAAAAATAAATTATATATATGTTTTTATTATCCAGGGTAACTATACAATCTCAGCGGTAGACATCGATGGAATAGCCCACGCAATGATTGGACCAAATTTTTTTTACGTCACACTATCAGTGATAATCGAATGGTATACCAAACAAGGGTTGGTGTGTTGTGCTCACTGTGTTTTTGAATTCGTACCCTTAAACAAAAAGATTACACCGAAAAACTGAAGCGATTAAGCTGAGCTGAAATGATTTTAGTGATTAAACACCAATTACATTTCGACTCCTCAATTCTTAAGCACTTGACAACTCAAAAAAAAAATAGTTTCAAATTAAGTATGAAGAAATGATAAGCATATCAATATATATTAGTTCCGAATTGTAACAAGTGGTAATCTGCAGTAATTTTTAAATGGCAGTGTTTAATATTCTTCAGATCCAAACTGTAACAACTACGAAAATCTTATGAAAGCCTTCGAATAGTACTGTTATGAGATATTAGAAAAACTACGTTACCTTTATAATTAATTATAAATACATTGCAACCTACAAAATTAAAATGTATAGTAAAGTTTAAAACCTGCCCAAACTTGCTTTCTAATTATCTCAAAACTGCGCTTTTCCAGTTGTTACACTTTGAAACCGAGGTATCGACATGTATATGTTATAAATAAGTCACTGAAAAGCAAACACCGACAATTTTTTCAAAATCTTCTAAAAACATACGCACATATTATAAATTAAACTAGGTATGTGTCTTTTCACATAATTTGTAACTAAAACTGAATTGCAATACCTTAAAATTATTATTAATGGACCCAATAAAAGCTACAAATTTAAAATTATCTTTGTTTTATTTTTAAATAAATTCAACAGAATTTGCAAGGGCTACTTACCGATTGTTGTATACGGCATATAGAGGTACTTTTCACAGTGCCTTGTGAAATTACACATTATTAAAATTCAAATTCATTCTGAATAGTCAATATTTGAATTGACTATTAATTAAGTAATTCACTGTCCTGTCGCCTGGGGCGGTCCTTAAATTTGCCGCCCCCAATATTTCTTCTAACTTTTTTTTTAAATCACTTCTTCTATTTTTAACTACGAACTAGGAGTTTTTACTACAGGTGGCTTAATTTGCTTTAATTATAAATATAATGAAAATTCCGCCACCAAAAATGTGCCGCCTGGGGTGGTCTGCCCTTGCCGTAACCCCTTTTGTCAGTTCTTGTTGTCAGTTCTCTTTCTTTTCAAAATATCTAACATTACCGAAGCCGTAATGTCATTTTACTTTGATTGGCGCTTGTCAGTTTTCTAATATAACCTTACCCGTAATGTCATTTTTACTCTTACTAGCTCTCGTCAGTGAATTACTTAACTACTTGTCAATTCAAATATTGACTATTCAGAATGAATTTGAATTTTAATAAAGTGAGCTTTTAATTTAAGCTGATGTGTATAATATTTAGTGAATTTATACATTGTTCAAATTTTACATTTTTCCCGTAACATATTCAAAAAAATGTGACTGAATTACGAACAGTTGAGTACAGACTGCGTTCAATATAAAAAATCTAAAATGGCTACAAAAATATAAATTATCATAATGTAAGTATTTTGTTTATTTATATAATTAGCTTTGTAAATTTTTAAAAAAATACTTTTTTAATTGGATGTAAATATAAATTAGGATTATATTATGCGTAATGATGTTGTTATTACTAACTTTACCCTAATTATGATAACAATCACACACCAAAACATTGCGCAACACAGCTGTTTATCTAAAATGACTGGTTGATAATTTTTAGTTCATTACCTCGAAAATGTTGAAAGCATCAACGGTTTCTACGTCCCTGGTGACCATTTTAACTATCTTCAATTGTTTCGAATTTTCGTTATGTGGCAAATTTCAAAGAGTAAGTTTTAAAAAAATATACCAAATACTATTTTTTTTATAATGCATTAAATTCTCTTTTACTCGAATTTGAAATAACACGGTACACTAAAAATAACTTTTACTTGATTCCCAGTCACACAAAAAACACAGTAAACCCAAATGATGGATTTCATAACAACAAAAAATTGATCAATATAAGAAAGAAATAATAAACCACAAACAAAAAAAAGAATTAATAATTATTAATTAATTATTTTTAGTTTAAATTTTAAAAATTTAATTGACTTTTTTTCATTAGACGTGTCAGACATATCTAGCTATGAAAGTGATTTATATCCATTTCTTCATAAAAAAAAACTTCGTATATGATCAACAGCCGGCTGCGTGGTCTATTTAGAACACAGAGGTCACATGTTCGAATCCCAGTAAAGACAGTTTTTATAAATTGATTTTTCAATCGATTTATAGATTTCTTTTCAAAGGCATGGATGTACGTGATGTCTTGAATTCTCTCCAACTCATTTCATCCTTAAACAAGCGTAGCGAGAGTGATTTGCTAACCACTATTCCTGTCCTAGTTTAATCCTTATATCCGTTCTTTCATACAAAAAGAGACGTTGAAATAGTAACAAACAGTTCTCGTAGAGAAAGCTTTTGAGATACCTCCATTAACGTCAAAATGATTAAAATCTAATAAAATCAGAGCTGTGGAGTCGTTAAAAAACATGACTCCGACTCCGACTAAAAAAGGTATAATTTTGTCTGGTTTTTTTTTCTATTTTTCCTATTCACCTGGAAAAAATAAAGATCAACAAACCAATTCGAAAATAGCCATGTTCTTCATATTATACATGTTACAGGCATAAATAAAAATAAAACAAGTCCAATCATCAATTATTTGAATTTATTCTTAAAAATAACACTGCTCCTATTAAATCTGTATTCGTAGAAGCTCTCAAATCAGCGTGAATAATGCAAATTAAAAAATTGCGTACATATTACCGAGCAAATAAAAGTATGCATTTTGCGTAACAAATAAAACAAATATCTGATCTTCCTTTTTAATATGAGAAAGAAAGTAACAAAAACTTTTGTGTAGCCATGTATGCATTTGATCTGTGTGATTCAGTGTATTGGAGCGACTCATGACACCTAAACGTTTATTATAATATAAAAAATAATAGTACGAGTCCTTCGTTTTTCACGACCCCACAGCCCTGAATGGATGTTCATAATTGTTATTAGTTAAAATTCAATATTGAGTAGTTTTTGTTGGAAGACTTTTGTTGAGATATGTTCCCATTTTCTACACAGTGAGGGTAGACACGATTGAAATAGTAGTTTTTTTAAAAAGAACGTGTTCTTTTTTTAATAAAATTCTTTTGTTCTATTTTTTTTTATATTATAGCCAGAATCCTCTTTTTCAAATTTGGCAATAGTTTCACACAAAATACAAAACTCTTGCACCAAATTAGCTCTGTAGATAAATATAGCAACAGAGATGATTAAATCCAAAAATTCATTTTAAAGAGCACTTTTCATGTACAGTACATATGTAAATTTGTTATTATATAAGAAATATTTTGATATTACACATTAATATATACATATGTATGTTAGTTATGATTCCAGATATAATCTTTCTTGTACCTTATAAAATCATTTTTTTTGTCACTTTACCCTATTTCAGGGTCAATTTATAATGAAAACGAAAAACGCCTTGAAGTGTGATACGTCGAAGTCACCTATCCAAGATCAATTGTGTGAAAATAATTTTCATGTCACCAAAATCTCCAGAACAAAAGAAGCGCTCGTTGGCTACGTGAATCATCCAAAAAATGTGACAATCGAGAATGTAAGAAGCATATTCAATTTTATTATAAAAGACACGGGTTAACAAAGTTTTTTCTTTTATGATGGTGACTGTAAAAGCTAAACGTCTGCTGAGACGCACTCAACGCAGCGCAGCGTAGGGCAGCGTAGGGCAGCACAGAGTTGGCAGGTGCAAGCAAGCAAAGCAGGCATATTTATTCAATAATAATTATGTTTCACTCCCAATTTATCAATGCATGTTAATGTTGCAGGGCACTCTGACAGCGGACATATTGAAGGATGGTGGATTTAAACCTTTTTTCCGCAAGGACTTCAAAAAACCATGCGAACATCCTGTCTTAGGAAAACTAATGCAGCTTATTACAAAACCCGACAAGAAGTGCAACGTTAAAGAAGTAAAGTATTCATATAGATCAATAAATCACAAGAAATATTTCGGGGTATTGCATTATCGTTATTATATTGATTAAGTACAAAAATACCGGTATTTCAGTACTGAAAATTAGCTAGAATCGAGTTTCGAATGTAAAGAAATCATCTCATATCACAATTTAATTGTTCGCGATGAATTGAAATATTTTACAATCTACTCAGAGTTGTATAAATATTGACAGGTTTCAGAATTAAGTTGTGTATTATCATTTTAATTCGTAGTATTGATAACTTTAAAGCAACAGCGGATTAAATCGAAAGTACTCGTTTCGAGATAATTAAACTTTTAAGGTTTGTGATGTATTTTTAAATAGTTAATTATGGTTTTATTTAGTTTCTTTTAAGGTTTATATTAAAAGATAGTAGTAAATTTTTATATACTATTATTTATATCTAGTTATTCTACTTACTTCGCTGACAGTGTGAAGTTACAAAGAAATATCATTAGTTGTAAAGTTAAGATTTTTCTAAAATTAAATTTGATTACTTTTCATTATATTTCACTTGTTGTGCTAGAACTTGAGATACGTGTTTCGTTTCTTTGGGAAGCATCATCACAATGTTTACAAATAAACTGTTTCAGTTTATTTGTAAACGTTGCAATAGCCTTATGATGCTTCTCGAAGAGGCCACAGCAAGTAGAATAACAAAATTATGAAATTTTATTTTATTTTAAAAATAAACTTCCACAAAGTTACCACCGAATCTATCAAAGATATAAAAAATTTTCTTATTTCAATAAAAATATTTCACTGTCTTATTGCAGATCATGTCAGGTTTAGAAATCAATTGTCATACTTATTTTAAAATCGACTTTTTTCATTTTATGTCACTGTTGCTTTATGGTACTAATATACTCTTCCAGTATTGCAATCCTTAGTCATGACTAGGGAATCCAATCCCGAGCCAAAATGTTGATCGGGACCGAGCCAAAATGTTGAAATGTTGACCGGGACTGGTCCCGGGATCAGTACATTTTTTTTAAGAAATATATATTTTTTTCTATTGTGAAAAATAAATTAAACAATTTATTCTATATTATATCACCAGCTGTGGGCTGCCGATACGTTACCAAAAAGCTATCTTAATCTCAGTTATTCGCGATGTACAGGTGAATGAGTGGATTTTTAAATTACTCTTTAAAAATTATGCGCCATAATTATTAAACGAACTTAATATGCATACATTATGTAAAAATACGCAATATAACTTAAAATAATTAATGTCGACAGCTGATAAAATTATCTACCTACTTCAAAAGCAAAGATTTCTGAAATTGTCGTGTATTTTTAATGATCCAGTGTCAATTTTATGAACAATAGAAAAATCAATTTAGTTATCGTCACACTGGATTTGACAGATAATATTAATGATAACGAACAACATAAAATGTCTTCATAGAGGAAAGCCGAAGTGGCATTAAAATAAATAAAAATTCAATTAACATTGCAATATGCACAATGCAGATAAGGAAACAAGAAACATTTCATACTAAAAAATAATGTCTTATCGCCAAACGTGTCCTTTTACAGTAATCTATAATATGCTGTAGAATTTAATATTTTTAGGATTCATTCAAACATAATTTATTACCATAAATGACTTCTAGTATATCATTTTATTGATTTCGTCGGCAGAATTTATTTTCGAATATGATATCTTGATTGTGCATTGTGAAATAATGAACAATGGAACATTGTTTATTAAGACAGTCTGTCTATCGGTTGCGTTTTATTTTACGACGCCAAGACAATTCTGTTCTATACGAAAATCAATCTCGAAAATTTCGGGATCATGCCTTTTAATCCCGGGATTGAAATGTATCGAAAATTGTACGGGATCCCGAATCCCGGGATTGGATTCCCTAGTCATGACGTCTCATGAACAATTCCCAAGCAGTTTTTATAGAATACACGATGGATCAGGGAATGGTGAATGCGAGAACCATCACATCTATCTCATTTAATTTGTCTGTGACAGAACAGTATCGTACACTTAGTTTGAGGGTCACACATCGAATATTATTAATAGTTTTATAATTTTTCTTTGCGGATTTTATCGTTTATGAAAAAAATACTACACAGCTGAAAACAAATATATTATCTTTGATTTTACACAATTTAATTATTTGAAGTAATGAAAAATAATGAAGCACGAGTTGTATTGTAAAAAAAAACAATTAATTGTCTTTCCACCTTTGCACTTGACTCTTGTCATATTGTTAAAAATAAATTATATATATATTTTTTATTATCCAGGGTAACTATACAATCTCAGCGCTAGACATCGACGGAATAGCCCACGCAATGATTGGACCAAATTTTTTTTACGTCACACTATCAGTGCTAATCGAATGGTATACCAAACAAGGGTTGGTGTGTTGTGCTCACATTGTTTTTGAATTCATACCCTTAAACAAAAAGGTTACACCGAAAAACTGAAGCAATTAAGCTGAGCTGAAGTGGTTAAAGTGATTAAACACCAATTTCATTTCGATTCTTTAATTTTAAAGCATAAAAAATCAAAAAAAAACAGGTTCAAACTAAGTATTAAGAAATGATTAGAATATCGATATTTATTAGTTCCGAATCATAACAAATGATAATCTGCAGTAATTTTTAAATGGCAGTGGTTATTATTCTTCAGATCCAAACTGTAACTACGCGAATCCTATGAAAGCCTTTGAATAGTATTGTTATCAGATATTGGAAAAAATAATTTATCTTTATAATATTATAAATACATTGCAATCTACAAAATTAAAATTTATAGTAAAGTATTAAGCCTGCCCAAAACCTTGCTTCCTAATTATCACAAATATAGAGATATCAACATGTATATGTTATAAATAAGTCACTGAAAAGCAAACACCGAAAAAATTTTCAAAATATTCTAAAAGCATACGCACATATTATAAATGAAACTAGGTGTATGTCTTTTCACATAATTTGTAACTAACACTGAATTGCAAAATTAAAGTTAAAACTTTTTTCACATGTCACGGAAGTCTCACGCAGAAACCGATTGGAAATTTTATTATACGTATATTACACTATATTAAAAAAATACATTTTGTTATTTTTTGAAAACACAGTAAAATGGAAAAAAAATAAACTATGCATGACAACTACTGTCCATATTGTATTTCCATGTTTTAATATGCAATAGGAAATGTGTTAATAAAGTTGGTTTGTCAAAAATTTCGTGTTTTATTTAAATGATATGTTTTGAAACTTCCAGCTAAAATATCAACGGAAGAGAAAATAACGGTTAAAAATGGTTTGTGTTTTTTGACTACACGCCATAAATATTCGTTAAGATTTACCTTTTATTGTTGTTGCCATTCAAACCCTAAGCAAACAGAATCATTAACGTGGCTAAATCGTTAGATTCTGCAGCGCTCGGACTGCAATATGAACAGTTTTAGAATACATTCATTTTTCAATCGATTTATAAGTTTTCGTTCCAATACATGGATTTTTCCCACCATCCGATCCTAAAAACAGGACGTTTCATGAGCCATAAGCTAACCACTTATCTTGTTCTCGTCATGTATCCCTGTATATGCTATCCCTACTATCTTAAAAAAAGCAATAGGGGTAGTAAGCTGCAGACCAGTGGTTCTTAACCGGTGCACCGCGGTGCACCAGAGCACCGCGAAAAGATTGGTAAAAATGAAAAAATCCGCAAAATAGTGAAAACCAAAAATGTCCACATATTTTTTTCGATCTCTTAATTCTGGTGCACCGCCACTTTTTCCCATGATCAAAAGTGCACCGTGACTTCGAAAAGGTTAAGAACCACTGCTGTAGACACAGGCGCTTTCACACGCGATTACGTGATGCTTTTAAACCAAAAAATAGATGTGCAACGACTTTAAAGCGATAACAAAAAACTTTAAATGTAAAAACCCTTTTTCTTATTTTAAAGCATATCACAAAAAAGCGTCGAGCCGTGGCACAGTGGTCATTGTCGTTGGCTACCGTGACGGATCTCATGGGTTCGCGTCGCAGTACGAACCGCATTTCTTCAATCAAATGAGCGATTAGTAAACCACTAGATTTGTTTTAACCTTACCATTATCTTATTACTATCATCGTTAAAAAGAAAGGTTGGACAACTGAGTAATCAACAGTTCTCGTTGAAATACCTTCATTAGTAGACCAATTCTCTCTCTGCTTAACCACTCACACGCCAACGACTCGCCGGTGCGTCAAACGATTACTGACTCCATAAACCAACGACGCGCCGGTGTGTCACTATGTTTTCTCGTAAGAAATAAATGTTTTTTCAATACCTTAAAATTATTGTGCTAGTGAAATCTATTAATGAACCCAATAATAGCTATAAATTTTAAATTATCTTTGTTTATCCATATTATTTTTTAATAAATTCAACAGAATTTGCAAGGGCTACTTACTGTTTTTGTATACGGCGAAAGCGATTCGTATATGGAGGTGTTTTCTCAACGCCTTATGAAAAACTGAAACTATAATTTATTGCTAAATTTTATACACAGCTTCGAGGTTATCAGGTGGATCAATATATCATATTTGTGAAATCATATCAACACTGTGACAACCCTGAACAAACAATCGATTGTTAATGACAAGTTTTCATTCGGTCCACCATAATAGTGACTAAATTATGTTTGTTATGTGTTGAGACAACTCAAATCATTTTTTATACACCTTCCAATATCTTATGGTTCTTTAGCCCCTGGCGTGGAGGACTAAATCAAATATTTTGCACTGGCAGGTAAGTGGTTAATGGCAGGTCTACAGTAGTGATTAGTTTGTAATTTATGTCGCATTTCAAATTATAATAATTATCTAAAATACATAATCGACGAATATTATTTGGATAGAGATGATTTTTTGTCATTTTCGTCGTGTGTTGGTGAATTTTTCGTAAATAGAAAATCTGTTCATTGTTTTTTTTTCTCGGAATCTTGCTAGAACAAATAATTTGAGTGGAATTTTAGTGGACCGTGTTATTTAAAAACCGTGTAATAAAACTTGTACAAAAGAGCTGGCTGTAACTAACGCAACGAAACAATAACTAATAAAGACATGGCACCGATTTTAAGCTAATTGCGCAAGAAATTGTTTCATTAAACAGTATTTCTGATTATACTTAGAACGCACCCTAAAATGCGTGGGTGACATACACGAAGGACTTCACAACAAAAGAGCTTCGGAGGGGTGAGTCATTTTCTTACATCGAATTAAGGTTATTTGTTTACTTTGAATCTAATTTTATAGCGGCAGGAGAGCTGGAGGAGGTTTGGAGGGGGCTCGCGCGAAGTCTTTGTTAAATTTGGCTGCGGCCGGCGAGCCCTTTGTCAAATTAATAAAAAAAACCTTCAATCAAATCACTAGTAATTTTTTTATGAAATATTGAACTTTTTTGCCTTTGAAATATAAGCGGTTGTTACGTTATTATATTACGAGTGAAAAAAAAGCTTTCAATTCAACATTTGTCAAGTTTATTGATGATTATACATTATAATTTCACATTACTTATTAAAATATCAAGACCGGTGTAGTTCATCGTCAAAACCAGTAGTTCCCAAAGTGGTTCATACGGACCTCCAGGGGTCCGTGAAACCACTAAAGGGGACCGTGACAAATTAAAAGTTATTTGGGGGTGCGTAGACAACGTCAGGGGGTCCTCGGAAGAATACATATAATAAATATTCTTCACACCTTGTTTATTATAACGAAAGTTTAAATAAATAAAATGGTAAAAAATTTTACGTCCTGCAAAATAATAAAAATATATATTTGCAAAAAAGTTATCATATAAGCGTGAGGGCAATAGGTCGCCATAAGAGTTAATATTTGTTAACCACCAGTCATGTCCTAGAATTATTCTTCTATCCTAACTCTCTTTGACAAAAAGGGGTTGAGCAACTGAGTGAGAAACAGTTCTCGAGGAAAAACTTTTGTTGACATACCCCAATTACGGGCCATATGCTCCACATTGGAAACGGACAAAAATAAAAAAATCACCCGTCAAGGCAATAAAACTAAATTTCTTATTTCACTTGGGGGTCCATGGTCCGGTTTTTGCATTGAAAGGGGTCCATGAGCATAACAAGTTTGGGAACCACTGCTCTACAGCCTACCCATTTTTTTGAAAAAGAACCATAGAACTGCTCGAGTAAAATCCGAACGAAAAAATAATTGTCGGGCACATGAAATCATATGCACAAAAAAAATGAAAAATGCCAAAAATCGGAGAATGGAAAAAATGGAAATTTTAAATAACTCAAAACTGAATTTGCAAAACATTGTAGCACTTTCAATTTTCATTCATGCGAAAATAAAATGAACGAGAATAAATCAGGGGCTGGGGGAAGGGTTAAGACCAATAAAAATAAGGAGCACCCCGGGACTTTTAAATTTAACTCTACACCACTGGCGCTAACGTTACGGTGCCCATTTAATTATATGATGGTGGTAAAAAAAAACGAAAACCGCGAAAAGCTGTAGATTAAGCGAGCCTCTTGTTAAAATATTGGCAGCCCACCGCTCCATAGCGGGGAAGTCCACGTGTTTGTTATTCATACAAAGCCATTCCAACTCAAACTCAATGTTAATTGCATGTCAGTCATTTAAAATGTATTAGTATATGTGATATGCATAGAATAGGAATAAAAAATAAGGTATTTACCTACAAAAGAATTATTCATTTTTTTGTGTTAGCTATAAAACTGAGTTTTGTCATATATACGTATTTTATTTTACCTATAATACATTTAATCGATTCTTGCTAACCCATAACATGCATTTTTTTTTCACTGGATGCACAATTATAAAATCTAGATAAATAAATTATAGAAAAAATACTCATTATGACACAGTATCTATATATTTGGAAAAAATAAATTTAAGAATATCTTTATTGTTAATTTGTTACAATAAATATGAACCGCCACTGAATAGTATTACCTACCGAAAATATTTTTCTACCTGCCAAAACCCGCTCTGTTGAAAAATACGAGTGCCTAAACTCTCTCTGGTGACCAGTTAGTACTAAAAAAAACTCTCGGGATAAATCAAATACGTTTATTGCTAATTGTATGGTATATTAGTTGAATAAGAGGTTTTATTTTGCTTTTATTTGTATGCCGGAAGATATAAAGTAACTTTTAAAACACTCAAAATCACAATATGTATATACCCAATACAGTGTTTCGTGATTTACTCAAAACTCAAAAAAACCTCCAGAGCAGGCTTACCAACTTGGCGACTAAATTTACTATTCAATGTATACGTTGTCCATTTCAGCTAAATACAGTATACACGAGAAAACTTTATATACATACCCTCCTCCACCCACCACTGCTTTCCCGTCAGGTAATTTTTAGTATTTAGTGGCGTAACAAGTTAATAATGCCTATTCTTGACTGGGTGCGTCTTAGGAGCAACTGCCCAAAACTAAGTAGCGTGCGAACAAAGTATGCAGAAAATCAATCCTTAAAAATAAACGAAATACCCGTAATGTAATTTCTAAAATTACTAGCGCTCGTCAGAGAGTTACTGGCCAATTCATACATTGACTTTTCAAAATGAATTTGAAAATTTATAATGTTAGCTTCAATTAAAGCTGATAGTTAATGTATTATATATAACCCAGGGCAGTCGTGTAAAAAAGTATGACTCCGACTCCAAGGATTTTTTTCAGTTACTTCATTTTAACTTACATATATGTATACCATCCGATCATCTTTAGTCAGCCAAGTAAGCAATGTCAATACTTGGACTATTTTTTTTGAATACACATCATTAAATATAATTTTCAAAAAAAATCGAGCCGTTCATTTTTCACAACTCCGACTCGACAGCCCTGATATACTCATTAGCGAATGTATGCACTGACAAAATTTTACATTGTACTCGTGACCTATACAAAAAAAATGTGATTGAATAACAAACAGACTGCATTTTATATTAAAAATCGGAAATGACTAAAAAAACATATTGAAAATATAAATTATCCTCATGCATTTTGTTTATGTAAATAATTAACGTTTTGAATTAATAAAAAAAGTGTAATTGTATGTAAATATAAAATAGAGTAACATTTAAACGGAATGATTTTTCTACACTTACATTCCGTATGATAACAATCACTCACCAAAAAAATTTGCAACTCAACCGTTTATCTAAAATGGCTGGTTGATAATTTTTAGTTCATTATCTCAAAATGTTGAAAGCATCAACAGTTTTTACGTCCTTGGTGACCATTGCAACTATCTTCAATTGTTTCGAATTTTCGTTATGTGAAAAATTAGAAAGAGTAAGTTTAATTTACTTAAAAAATTACACCAAACACTATTTTAAGACTATAACAGCAAACATTCAAAAAGTGATTTGTCACACAAAGCTTGGAAAATGATGATTTAAGTGTTGCAAAAGTGAAGTTTCGTATGAATGTGTCAACTTTATGATTTAATTTTAATATGAAAAAAACCTTTTTGAACACCAGTTTTTATTTTTATTCATAGGTTTTATTGTGGGCTATCAGAATTGATATAAAACGCCATTTTTCAAAAATAATAATTATTAGGATAAATTATACTGATATTTATTATTAATTACATTAGGGAGCTTAACAACGGTGATGGATTAATAATGGCTTGTTCATTTAAGATGTTTTGTTTGTGCCTGTTAATTTCAAGTTGTTCTAATAAATTTAGTTTTTAACCCTTATGACAAAGATGCAAAATGGTTAGCGTTAAACTGTTTACTGTTTAAATGCTTAAATGCTACGTTAACCGATTGTTTAATTTCATTGTGGATTTTTTTAGGTAGTTAATTGATCTAAAAAAGCGGTTCTCTTGTATAACGTTTGGGTAAATAAGTTGCCTTGATAGTTTTAATTGTTTTTTTATGTAGTATTTTTTAAAATATATTTGAGATATTTTTACCCTATTATAATGGAGTTCTTACCGAGTAAATGCCAAATCAATAAATAAATTTAAATGTTTATATGCATGGTGTTTCCTTTCAATATAATCAAAAATATCAGCCCAATTATAATACAACTCAATTTTCAAAATTAATAAGACAAAATACGAATAAAATTATAAACTGCTTTTATACATGAAAATTAAATACGTTTCTTGTTTTCATTATGAAAAATATTTGGCATAATTGCCATAAAACATTCCATATTACAATAAATCAATGATTTTTCTATTAAAAATATTTAAATGTTCGGAGTATTCGGTGTGCAAAGTATTCTTTATCCGGAAGGTTCTTTGTGCGGAAGATTCCGTGTCCGAAAGATTCGGTGTTCGGAGTATTCTTGTTCGGAGAGTTCGTGTTCGGAAAAGTAATGTTCGGTAGAATCACCGAACCTTTAAGAACATTTGAAGAGCACAAAGTTCTACCTGCAGTTTCGTATATTCTTAATATGCTAATATAATTAAGACATTGAAATAAAATTAAAATGTAAGGTATACATTTAATTCTGATTATATTTATACGTCTAAATAATCTACTTTTAATTTATAATATTGTTGCCACAAAAAGTTACATGTTCTGAAATCTTAAATTGCATTTCCTGCACAGTTTTAGTTTTTTCAGATGGAACCTTGTTTACCCAAAGCGACGTTTTGTTGGGATATGTTTCCATTTTCTAGACATTAAGTGTATATAGGTTTGAAATTTCATACATCTTTGGGTTATTTTAGGGTCCATATATAATGAAAGCGAAAATGGCCTTGAAGTGTAATGCATCTAAGTCAACTGATGAAGAATTGTGTGACAATAATTTTCGTATCACCAAAATCTCCAGAACACAAGAAGTGCTCATTGGCTACGTATATCATCCAAACAATGCGACAATCGTGAGTGTAAGAAACATATCAAATTCTATTTTAAAATACACAGCTTAACATAGTTTAATCTTTTACGGTGCTGACTGTAAAAGCTAAACGTATCCTGAGACGCACTCAACGCAGCGAAGGGCAGCACAGATTTGACAGGTGCGGGCGACCGAAGCAGGCACACGCGACGCATTTATGCTGTGACAGTTGAGTCGTGCCATAACATATATCAATGATTTAAAACCATCCACAATAACTTTTTAAATGTCTTTTAAGAGTAGACTACTACATGAGCAGTATAATGTAGACACCAGGTGCTCCCGTGAACTGGCTTCGCTAAAGATTTCTCATCTCTGTAACGATCACGCCCTTCTGTTAGCAACGATGGTATGGGAATACAAATAACTAAAGTATTAGCGATGAAGGAGACTCGCATAAATTTGACGCCAACGCGCCCTACTAAAAAAATCGTGTAGACAATGTTCATTTCACACTAATTCAATTAGCTTGTCGGTCACTTTCACGGCAACACCAAAAAAACACATTGAAACCTGCATGCCTCGAGCAGGAATCAGTGTCGGCTCCACAACGGAGCGCAGCGTGAGGCAAATGCATGTTTCTTAAAGTCATTGCATTCTCCGTGTGAGTGTTGAGCATTAGAGGTAATCCGGAAGCTTATACATTTGAGGAAAGCTTCTCGGGTTTACACGTTATATACCGCATACGTAGTAGCATTTAGGGCATCAAATCCCGGAAACCCGGGATTGAGAAGTTTTTAGCGAATCCCGAAAATTGACACGCAAATTGAAGATTTCAAATTCTTCGGTGAGTTAAAAAAAAAAACGAATTTCTGTGACAATCTGAGGAAAAAGTATACCAAATTAAAAAATTCAAATTCCTCGGTGAGCTAATCCCAATACCGGGATTGAAAATTAACCAATCCCGAGATTGGATACCCTAGTAGCATTGGCGTCCTACATTACCCGAGCGTTACTTACCGCCGTGATAGCATTGGCGTCTTTTTACATGTACGACTTTATGGCCAAAAATAAATTCGATGTTCAATATTAGCTTCAAATATTTTTCAAGATATTTATAAGCAAAGACTTAGACATGAAATAATGGTAAAAAATATATTCGTATAATATTATTTAGCAGATTGTTTTATTTTTAATATGGCATGAAAATTTCATTGAAATAGATTGACGCATTCAAAAGTTACGGAAGTTTTAATTGAACCATCGAAATTCGATGATATTTATCAAATATTACCGGTATTTGGGGTACAATACTGCGAAACTTGTGCGGGAAGTAAACTGTTAAAACTTTTTCAATTCAATGCTCTAAGACCGTGCTTCCCATATTGGGGGCTGCCGTAGAACATGTTTTGTATCGAGGAGGGCCGCGGATTATTTTTTTCAGATTTAGGGGGCCGTGTTATGCAAAAGGTTGGGAAGCACTGCTCTAAGAGAGAGAAGGTTGCAAAAAAATCACATCATGATTTGTTTTCTTGTTAAATCTAGTGTTCTTATTAAATCTAATTAAAAAATGTATAAAAGGTACACATTATATGCGGATACGGTTTCAGTAAATATGTTTTAATGCATTGTTTAAATTTTAACTGGTCGAGGATTTATTTAATAATTCAATAATAATTATGCTTCACTCCCACTTGATCAAAACATTTGAATATTTTAGGGCGCTATCAAAGCGGACATATGGAAGGACGGTGGGTTTAAACCTTTTTTCCGCAAGGACTTCAACAAACCATGCGAACATCCGATTTTAGGAAAATTAATGCAGCTTATTACAAAACCTGACAAGAAGTGCAACGTTAAAAAAGTAAAGTATTTACATAGATTAACATATCACAAGAAATCTTTCGGGGTGTTGCCACTATCATTATTGTATTGATACCAAAATCGATTTTATCGTTTATGAAAAAAATATTGCACAGCTGAAAACAAATGTATTAAACTTGTATCGCTCAAATTATGTACATTCACACAGATTTTGTCACTAACGACCCGGGTTTCGCCTTTGGGCATCTTCAGGCGTTCAAGTGCACGCTCTCCGCTTTTATATCCTATATAAATATAATCATAAAACCTAAAAACAAACAAAAATAAATATAATTCTCAAAACTACTCACCATTCAAATCTGTGGGCATTTCCATGGGCTAATCTTTTTCGCCTGCAATGGCTTTAAACTCAATGATACATTTATTTCTTATATAAACACAAAACATTCGTTTACTAAGCGTCAATTCATCCGTGCACTTGAACGCCTGAAGATGCCGAAAGGCGAAACCCGGGTCGTTAGTTACAAAATCTGTGTGAATGTACATAATTTGAGCGATTCAAATTTAATATTGAAATTCCACCAAGCACCTTCAGTCGAAATCTTAAATTATGTAAATGTATTATCTTTTATTTTATACAATTTAATCAGTTGAAGTCATGAAAAATAATGATGCATGTGATGTATTGTAAAAACACGAATAATCGTCCTTCCACCTCTTGTCACATTGTTAAAAATAAATTACAGCTATTTTTTCATCATCCAGGATAATTATACAATCGCAGCAGTAGACATCAATGGAATAGCCCACTCAATGATTGGACCGAGATTTTTTTACATCACACTATCAGTGCTAATGGAATGGTATACTAAGCATGGGTTGGTGTGTTGTGGTCACGTTGTTTTTGAATTCGCACCCTTAAACAAAAAGGGTACGCCAAAACACTGAAGCGATGAAACTGAGCTGAAGTGATTAAACACCAATTACACTTCGATTCCTCAATTCTAAAGTGTGTTTTGGTGGATTGTATTTTTTTATTTTACGTAGATAACTGAGGTTACTTCACTTTTACGATATGTACTTTAAAACGTGTAGTATATTACAACGCTTCTAACTTTTTTCTTTAAAATACCACTTGGCTCACTTCACCTCCAATGGGCCCAATTATACTATAAGTCATTTCGCATATTTTTTTAACTTAAACTAAAATCCACATGTCACAAAAATATCACACAGAAATGAATAGTCAATTTTATTCCACGCATAATTCATTTACTGGAATTAGCGATTGAAGTTCTTTCAAAATTAACATATTTATTTTTTTGGAAACACATTAAAATGGGAAAAAAATAAGCTATCGATAATACCAGGGCTGTGGAGTCGTGTAAAAAGAAAGACGAATCCGACTCCAGCTTTAAAATAATAAACGACTCTGACTCCCAAGAATTTTATCAATAATTTAATTTTAACTTATATATATCGACTGTGGAAAGGAAAAAGGACGTAACCCACTATTTTTTTTAGTAATCACAATGTTTATAACTTGATACACATTCTATCAAAAGGATGTAAGCTGAAAATGTCGAATTAGTATCTAAAATTAGCTGTCAAGTTTGAAAAAATATGAGCTTGTGAAAATTAAAACAAAGAAAAGAGTCTGAAAAAAAGGTTTTTCCTAGACAATTTTTTAAATAAATATTAGATTATGTCAATTTAACACCAGTTTAGAAGTCGCCGTGCACTTCCAGGTTGTGTATATTTCATAATTTGCATATAGCCCAAAATCATCAAAACACGGTTTTGTGCCTCCTGTTAAATTTACTATGTTACGTCATTTTTCCTTTCCACAGTCGATATTTAAAGAAGAAAACAAATTAAGTAATTTTCGTTGGTATTTAGTTACCACTGGTAGAAACCTATAACAATACCAATGGAAATGGGTATCTGTGTAATCAATACATTATCTACATATCTTGACATATTCAGCTTTGAGCTTTAGTATATATTTTGTATCCTTTTTGAATATCTGTCAATGTATTTTATTATTATTACTTGTTTTTTGTTTGCCCATTTTTGTTGCTTTATTACAGTTTTCAAATGCATAATTCATTAGCGTCAGCTAGTATATTATTAATTAATGTCATTCATTTACAATAGATAATATGTATGTTTATAAATATTAGTAGAATGTGATATATCATTGCATGACAACTACTGTCCAGATTGTATTATCATGTTTTTAATATGCAATACGAAATGTGATATTAAAGCTATTTTGTCAAAAAATTCGTGTTTTAATTAATTAATATTTATTCAAAGATCCTCCTGAACATTCAGCGAAAGAAACAATAAATGGTTTTTCTTTTTTGACTACGCAGCATCAGTATTATAAGATTTGTTTTGTATTGTTTTTCTCATTCAAGCCCTTCAGCAAACATAATCATTAACGTGGTTAATTCGTTGGCTTCTGCAGCGCTCACGGACTCGAACTACAATGCGAACAGTTTTATAATATATTGATTCTTCAATCGATTTATAAGTTTTCGTTTTAATTCATGGATTTTTCCCACCATTCGATCCTAAAAACAGGATGATCTCAAGAGCGATGAGCTAACCATTTATCTTGTCTTTGGCATGTACTTACTATCTCTACTGTCTTCAAAAAAGAGAGATTAGCACGCTGTAGAGACAGGCGCGTTTACACGCGATTAAATGATTGAGTATGCTTTAAAACCAAAAAATAGTTGTGCAAACGACTATAAAACGATTTTAAAAAAGTCTTAACACGCTTCATTTAAAAACGTTTATTACTCTTTTCGTTAATAAGAAAGGTTGAGCAACTGAGTCACCAACAGCTCTCGTAGAAATACATTATTTTTAAATACCTTTATTAGGAGGCCATATGCGCCATGGAGCGGACATGGATAAAAACATATATTTTAGACAAACGCAAATAACAGCACCTGCGTGCTAAATCGGCTATCGGGCGATTGTTTTCGTAAAAAAACATTTATTGTAATTATTCAACATATTCCACATTATGAGGAGACTTGGTGATCAGGAGTTTATCTCTCTCTGCATAACCACTCGCACGCCAACGGCTCGCCGGTGCGTCAAACAATTACTGACTCTATACGCCGACGGCGCGCCGGTGTGTCAAGATGTTTTCTCGTGGGAAATAAATATGTTTTCAATACCTTAAAATTATTGGGTAACATTAAATGAAAAATATATTCTTAAGGCATCTATTATAATATTTAATAAGACTTTTACGAATCATTTTAAGAATAACTTTAATAATTATGTTTAGAAATATGATACAAAAATAGGTGTAAATAAACATTTAATGACTTTGATGATTATGAGTTCTTCAATCATAAATATTCTTGATATCAGCCACAATATTAGTGAGTTTAATTCTTATATCTGGCGTAGTGTCAAGGCTGTTTCTGAACTTTGACGTTGTTGCAGTATAATAAGAAAATACTGCTTCTCAAAATTATATTATATAAAACTGAAGTAAAGCAATATGTAATATCTTGTTTGACACATTGGGGAACTCTTTTGGAAACGTCACTCAGAAATCGTTTAATTAAAATCAGAATCACTGATTAAATCAAGTAAATTTTTATAATCGCTTGCGCTTAAGACTGGGTGTGCTGTCACGGAAAATGGATTCTGAACCTAGGAATCATTTTTAATAGTTTCCAGAAAATATTGCGAAATAGTAGTTTTTAAGTTATGTACGCGGAACATAGTCAAATCATTTTTTATAAAATTTCAAATGGTTCTAAAGCCGCTGGCGTGTAGGACTAAACCGAATATTTCGCGCTGGCATGCAAGTGGTTATTGGCAGGTCTACTGTTGTGATTAGTTTGTAATTTATGTCGCATTTCAAATTATAATAATTATCTTAAATGCATAAATCATTGACGATTATTATTTGAATAGAGATTATCGCGACTCGCTATTCAAAATAATTGACATCAAATAACTGCATTAATGAGGCCCCATTCCTTCATAGATTAATATTTAATAGTTCTGTAGCGATCTCAATTTATGACATAATTATATTTATCATTGCCGTTCCACCATACATGGTTCTGCATAGACACGTCACATCCTGATAAATTTCCGGTTGGAATTTTGTAAAATATTTCACAAATTATTTTTCCAATCGATTTATGAATTTCTGTTCGAAGGCATGGATGTTTTTGATGTTTTCGACTACCCTCCTCCCACCCATCCTATCCTAAAAACTGAGTTCACCTTTAAGGTGTCAACTGTCAATACTTGGTGGAAAGGCATTATATTAAGAAAAACACAATATACCTTTGTACTTATTTTCACTTTTATTTAACAAGATCAGGACCGGTTTCGCTCATGGCGAACATTATCAACTGATAAGAAATATAATTTAACAGTTTTATTTATTCGTTTTTGTATCACAATTATTATTTTTTTACCATGTTCGCTCCCAATGTGGAGCATATGGACTCCTAACGGAGTTTATCTCAACAGAAGTATTTCTGCGAGAACTGCTTGTTACTCAGTTGCTCAACCTCTCTTTTTCCAAAGAGAGTAGGAATAGAAGGATAGGGCTAGGACAGGACTAGTGGTTAGCTAATCGCTGTCGATACGCCCCGTTCATAGGATAGGATGGGTGGAAGGGGGAATTCAAGACATCACATACATCCATGCCTTCGGACAGAAATTCATAAATCAATTGAAAAATTAATTTATAAAACTGTCCGTACTGGGATTCGAACCCGTGACCTCCGTAGCCGAAGCCAACGACGCTGACCACTCGACCACACAGGCGACAAAATTTACCTAACATAAAATGTGACCACTGTTCGTACTAGTGACAGATGCTAGTTTGCAATAAAAACCATATAATTACTGACCAAATGTACTCTAAGGAAATGTTTATATCGACAAAATCAAACAAACCTCTCGAATGGTGTGTAATAAAAAGCATTATATTACGGTCTCGGGAGGCGAGAATTTTTCGGGACATGACAATTTTATGTCTCGTGTCCCGGGATATGAAAAAAGCCGACATCGAATCTCTAATACGGTGGCAAAGTTCAAGTTCATCCGTGCACTTGAATGCCGGAAAGCAAAACCCGAGTCGTTAGTGAGCTTGCTCTACCGACCAGGCGTGTCTGGGCTTGATTCCTGGTAAGGCCAATGTCAAAATTAGATTTTTCAATTTAAATTTGAGACTTAAGACATGGTTGTTTGTGATGTCAATTTACCTCGAATTGATTTCGAGTGACTTACAACAAATTCTCATCAAGCTTTTCACGTATGATCTTTCACCTTTAAAATATTTGGCGCATTGCCATTACAGCTAATTCCAATGCCAATGCCAATATTTTTTTTTTCTTTAACTCGATGGCTGCCACAGACGAGATATCTCATCAAATTGTACGTGCTCAACACGTTAGAGACGAGTTATCTCGTCAATAATCAATTAAATTAATAATTGCAAATTATTGCCGGCGTGCTAGGTAAAGACATACTTGTTCTATGGCAACCAAAAGGTTAAAAATTAAAAAAAAAAAACGTTACAAACAACAAAAAAAATTAATATTATGTAAGTAAGTTTGTTTTGTTGTTATATAGGTTTTCGCACAATAAATTTACTTACTTATGTGAAAAAATAGCAATAAATTTATCTGTTTTCAAAAGTGTACCCTTACTTTGAAACATTAAAGGGTGTGTAAAGATGTTATAAACCAGAGATGATCCATTATTTCAACAAGGTCCACTATACTTGAATAAAGTCTTAAGTTGATGCAAATTTAAACTTTTTCAATGGATATAACCATAACGATAGAAATGTCGCATTGAGGTTAAATTTTGTACAATTTTATAAAATGATGTTTAATCTCTATTTAGAATGATAGAATAATTCCTGTTTCATTATGTATTTGAAAAATAAATAATTGTTTTAAGCACAATGGACATCCACAGTTACAGGGCCGAAATGGGCTTGATAAAAAAATGATAAACATGTTAACTATTAAACACGACTTTTGGAGATAATTTGCAAATTGTCCTGTATTTTAATAACTTTTAGGAAAAAAATAAAGATTTGTGGAGGGAATTGTGGTTAAAAATGTGAAAAACTAATACAAAAGCTACTTTTTATTTTATGAGCTTAAATATGCATTTTTTTACAACTTCAACCTCATTTAATTTCATGGATTGACTCGTGTGCAGGTCAAAATAAGAACTGCTACATTATATTGTTTTGGTAAAGATATCTTGGATAAGAGTTGAAAAATTTACAATATATAAATACCGCAAATCCCTTTCGCAGGAATGGAAAGAGGTAAACGTTTTAAAAGTGAGAAGTAGGCCATTTATTTCAACACCAATGCTTGTGACAAAAGGACGTAGCAACAATCTCTCAAGCTGCCGAG
This sequence comes from Himalopsyche tibetana, assembly GCA_030503985.1. Classification (NCBI taxonomy): domain Eukaryota; kingdom Metazoa; phylum Arthropoda; class Insecta; order Trichoptera; family Rhyacophilidae; genus Himalopsyche; species Himalopsyche tibetana. The sequence goes on along the minus strand of JAPJYX010000052.1, from coordinate 5,219,412 downwards.
TGGAATGACACCCAAAAGATGTTACTTTAATATGTAAATGTCAGTTACGTATATACATAAGGCAAATACATGTTAACTCCGCGTTTAAGATATTCATGTCGTTATATATAGCTTTTGTATTCATAGAAATATGTTCAACACTTAAAATATATATATGTTGTCTCCATTTAAGAGCAATAAGAGTTAGTTTACTGGGAAGAGCATACATAATTAAACCCTGTGCATGAAAAAGTGTCAGTTAACATATTTTTGCCTTGATCGACAAAGCAATCACATCATTTGCTCTCCGCACATGTCTGCTTTGCCAGCCTGCACCTGTCAAGACTGTGATGCCCTGCCCTATGTTACCTGTGTCTCAGCATACGCCTAACCTAACGATCAGCAATAGAGCAATGGTTAGCTAAACAATTCATTTAATTCAAAATTCATGCTGGGATTTATTATTTTGCCTTACTTTTCTAAAGCCGTCACTTAAAAATCAAAATTAAATTGTTTCCTGAAGAATTATTTAGTCATTTGTCATTATGTTTAAAAAACATTTTCATTTAATAATTTTAATATGCGCAGTAGTTCAGGAAACAATAAAATGCTCGCACTGACGGTGTTTTATTTTATTACAAGTCTTTTCAATTTGTCTTTTGGGGCTAATGAAAAGATTTCGAACGCGAGAGGGTTGACAGCCCTTCTCAAAGCTGGTTATGTAAGTGTCAATTTAAGTATTAATAGTCTGATTGCCGTGGCGGGGCTTAAGTCCCCCAACACGATATATTAATTTCTCAGTGAATAAATTGTACTTATGTTTTCAACCTTCTATACCAAACCATTTGATAATTCAAAGAAGTGAATAGTGTTTACTTTAACATCAGTAATTCCAATTTGATCTACATATTCTTACCAATGTGAAATGTGTATTGATCAATTTGCTGATAAATCACTGTTGAAATGCGATATAAGTTATCAATTTGCTGCAGACCTCTTAGAAATATTATTTAACCCATATGTAGCTTAGCTAAGAGTATTTTGGGTTTAATTCCAACTAGGTCTCTAGTCTCTAGAATCAATATTTTTAATGACATTGGTTGATGACCAGTGTAGCTAAATCGAGACCCTTTTTTAAAGTATGTGAATGTCCAGACCCTGACTAGTCGTGGAGTCAATTATAACCAAAAAAAGATAATTTAAAATTATTATTGAATGATAGGGCAATGGTTGGCTATACACTCCATTTTTAGACTGAGGTCTTTGAAAACAACCATAAATCAATTGAAAAAACAACTTACAAAACTGTTCATATTTTGATTCGAGTCCGTGAGCACTGCTAATGAAGCCGTTGATCACTCAGCTAAAGTCTCATCTCCTCTTATACCAAGTGTTAATAATCAAAATGTTTTTTTTTCACAGGGACCGTATCTTCTCAAAACTATAGCTATTGAAACTTGTACGCCGACAATTCTTTATGACGAAGAGAATAAAATAAATTCTAAAATATATGTATTCAGGGCATCTAGAACGGTGGAAGAATTCAAGGGCAATATTACAATAGTTCAAGATTTAAAGATTACAGGGGTAAGTTAACACACCTTCGTACTATGTGAATATTGCGATTTAAGGGGCAACTTATGATATAGGATGAGTTTGATTTACGAATCTGAGAGATTCAGTTAATTTTTAATAGCCCAACTGAGAATAAGCTATATTGATGTTAAGTATGTAGTTTTAAAGTGTTCACAGTCAATAGTTGGTGAAAAGGCATATATAAAAAAATTAAATAGTTTTTTGTACTCAGTATACATTTAGTTTTTTATAATCAGGGTTGATTTCGGTCATCGTAGGCATTTTCAACTGATGTTGAATGAGGAATTGAAAATGTTCACAATGACATTTGTCGGTGACATTAGATAATCTTTTTTTCCAGGCAATAGTCAAAAGTGAAGTATGGGAAGCAGGCGGTTTTATCACACTGTTGACAAGAAAGCTCAAACAACCGTGCGAACACATCACACTAGGCTATCTTCTGGGAATGCTGATGAAGCCAGATAAGGAATGTAATGTTTTGAAGGTATGACACCATTCAGATCATTTTATTTTGAGATTCTTATTGCTCAGTTCAAGGCCACATCAAGACTATAACAACAATGAACATAGCTGCAATTATTACATTTAAGTAATGCCAACCGTACAAAAATGATGTGGATTATGGTGACCCACCATTATTATAACCTAGATTCTAATAAATTTTAGAATAGCTCCGCCGGTTCCCCTAAAGAAAATTCTTCTTATTATAATTATTTTATGTAAATATTAAAAACATATACTTGAAGAAATACATGGTGTCTAGTAAAAGAGCAATATATAGTATCATAATTATGATATTTGTACAAAATTTAGTTAACAGTAAAAAAACACAAGCTAACTCATTACAAATGCATATTGTTTGTGACAATCTGTACATCTGCAGCAAGAAATAATTGGCCTCAACCCAAGCTTAGTTCAGTCTTAGCTCAGCTTCTCTTTTTATCGTGGACAAGGATAGAAGTAAATGGAATAGTATTAACCTCTTCGCCTTGCACTGGAACGGGGATAAGCGGAAAAGAATAAATCATCACAAACATACATGTCTTTGGATAGAAATACAAAAGTCAATGTACAAATGAAAAACAAAACAGAAAAGCAATGATAACTAGTCCAGGTCTCTAATTGAGACATTTTTAAAATATTAGTCTATTTTTTTATTTTGACACTATAAACAGTCTTACTTATTATTTTCTTTAATGAAATTTGTTACAGGGTGACTATGAACTAAAAGCGTTTAACCCAAACGATATAATGCACACAGTGATAGCCAAATTTAACTACGCTAGATATGCATTCAATTTTGAGCTACAGTCTTCCAAAGGAGCTATATTATGCCTAAGGATCATCGCTGAGGCAAAGATTATTAAGGAGAAAAAAATACCACCATCAAAGCCTACAAAGGCACCCTAAAACCAGGATGCTGCCAATAATACTTTCCTACTATCATAGATTATTATCAGCACTTGTTTTTCAAACGTTACTTTCTCAATCAATGCAACAGAATCACCGCAAATAACATGGATCCCAGCAACACTACAGGGTACAGCTCCAATAATGTATGCTCTTCACTGCAAATATCTTCCTCAGGCAGGGTCAATGGCAGATTAAGAACAAGAGAAGCCCTTAAAAGTAGATGGGATACATAATATAAGTTATTTTTGAGGCCCCTATGCTTCGGAGCTTTTAGAATAAGCCTCTAGCATTGATATTTTGTGTTATATTGATAATTATAATATTCAAATATTGATGGATTTATGCTGATCTGAAACAAATAAAATTAGGAACTAATATGAAGAGACAGTTGCCTCGCTTAAATCTGCATTAAAAATAATTATCGATAAAAAATGGGACCGTCCCAGTGAAGACGGTACATCTGGTCACATTAGATATACCAGACATAAAATTGATATCCAAGAATCTCATTGTGTACTTAACTTATTTTTATTGATCATGTTACTTACTAACTTGTGCAAGTACGGGGATGATAATATGCATAAATGTGTTCATTGATTTATTGTCATCAAGTAAAACACATTATCAATAAATCCAAATAATAAAATAATTAGAGTGGGCCAAGTTTTGATGCCTCCGAAGGTACAGTCCTGTTTTAGACTGAATATTGTGTATTCGAATAGTTCAAAACAAATTTACAGTACCGTCGTCAACTGCATATTGAAATATTACTGTCTGCTAAGATTTTTTTATACAACTTTTAAAATATACATTTATATAACAAAAATAATTGTGTAGTCATTAAAATATCACCAATACTATAATTATAAATAATGTTGTACACAATAATAACATTAATGAGTCATTGCTGATGCTCAACCCTATTACATCATAACCCCCTGGAGGTGAGATTTTCAATTGAATATTTAATAATTATTGTAAAGCAAAATACTACAAAACTTTCTATTCAAATAGCTTAATGGCATATCAAATAATTTTCTCAGTATTTTGACAACGATATCAAACCGTAAAATACTGAATGAAGGTTCACGTACATAATAAGCTCATTAAAATACAATCATATTCAAATTAATGACTTTTTAAACTATGCAGATTGTTCAATAATGATTGTGACAAATTCAATTAAAAATGGAGAAGAATATGTGATATGTTTTATGGAGGTTTAATATTTAACTCCTTACCTAACCGTTTTGATTTTGGGAGCAGCATTTTATCTAAATGTTTACACGGGCCCCATTAAAAACCGCAAAATTAAGTTAGGAAGGGAAGCGACATCCAGCGGGGTTGGTATTACCCAGTGCGGTTAAGCCTGTAATTGTAAAACACAAGAATGTTGATCTGCCTGCTGCACAAGTCGAGCCGAATGGACATTGGAATAAATCAATCAAAACAATTTTCATTTATTTATTTATAAAAAATGGTTAGTTGCGTCATTTACATTTTTTATGTCTACATAATTGTTTTTTAATCATTGTTAACAAGTTGTGTGATCACACTAACTAAAATATATATTACAAGTATTTACAAATTCATAGTGTTTGCCTTAAAATTAACTTACAACAAAAATGACTTAGTAACAATGTACCAAAGTCTCTTTAACTAAAAACCATAAAGTGGTATATTTCTTTTTAATCTAAAAGTTTTATATTTACATTATAATATATTATAATTTTTTAGGTATGCTCGCTTTAGGCTCCCTTTCATCAACGGGTTCTCGAACCAAATCATACACTGCCATCTATGATTTCACAATTTACGTTATACGATTAATATCACAGAAATAATGTGGACCGTGCTTTTACTAGTCATTTGAACCCGAGAATACATTTATCATTGATAAAATCGAATAAAAAAATATTTAAAAGACAGTTTTTTATGACAGAATATCAAAAAGTAAAAAAGACTTGTCTGTATTGAGTTTCAACTTTAACATTCCCAAGTCTTCAATAATCAACCCTTTCCCTACATAAGCAAATCTGAACTTAATTAATTCATCTCAGAAACTAACCGAAATTCTCAATTTTAGTGTACTCATTTCTCAGCAGATGGCAATGAATTTTATTTCACATGTGGATGAATAATATTTATATAATAAAAGACAATTGGGAATTTTTTTATGAATGGCTGATAATAAGGGAAAGGATTCTTTCGTGGGCACTTAAATTTAACTAAATAAAATATGTACAGTACATAATAATACTTATGATTAAGTTTATAAAGTGGTCAATGCTTGTGTTTCAAAGATTTTATTTTCAACTAATTTTTATCGATCAGTTTATGAAATAAAATAATAAAATCAAGTTATATACTATGTCATGATCACATTTTTGCAGATACCTGAAACTCCTTAAGCAATTGTGTTTACTTCCGGCCAGCTTGAATATTTGGTAATTATGTAATAATTTATTTCTATTGTTTGACTATTTGTTAAAATGTCTTTTTTCTGACAAATTTAATCTACTCATATGCTTCCCTTAGATGAAGCATCCCTTCCTTCAATACCAGACTGAATATATGAGAAGTGAAGTGATCCAAGTGGTTTGTATCTTAGGAAAAAAATTGTTGGATGCGTAAAAGTGACATCAGTAAATACACACTGCAATAAGTGTTATCTCCCTAAAATTAAAATATGCAATCCACCAAAACGCCAAGAAAAGACGTGATTGTACTTAAAAGTCCAATAGAAAAGTTTTACCATTTTACTACTTAGCTTATTACTTCACTACTCGAGAGCTCATACCAATCTTTGAGTAACCGTGAATTCAAATAATTAAATAATAACTAAGATTTTTTTTCTTTTCATGATAAATAAAATTAAAACATTACAAGTGTCTCCCATTGTTAGGTTACAAGTGGATTGTGGATGATGGTAACAAGGCTATTTAAAAAAGGTTCAGGCATGTGAAGAAACATCATCAAGACAATTAAAATTGTAGGTACTTGTCAATTACAATGAATGCATAGCTTTGGTTTCAAATAGAAGACTGTGATTTATCCCAGCAGTGGAACGGTAGTAAATCAAATCGCTTAACTTCTCTTCCGAGAGAAAGAGTAACAAAAGAAGTACGAGATTATGAGGTGACTAGTTATCAACCAAATTACACCAAGCGGTTGAATATATTAGACAACACCCCTCACGCGGTTTCTGGGTTATTTTATATAGGATAAATGAATCGTATATAGCAAAAATACTAATATTCAGGAAACCAATGAGCTAGTGCTAATTCAGTTGACTTCATACAATATGAATGGATATTATTAATTTGTATGTGAAGACATTACATAAATGAATCACCAAATAACTATATAATAGAGTTACCTCCTGGTGAAAGTTGTTGAAAGCTTTAAATTAAGATGGCCGACAGAAATATAGAATTTCATTGAAAATTCATTAGAAATAAGCTAAATCTAAAATGAAATGCATACAGTTTAAATGACAAGTACCTAGATAACAAAATACTTAATAATAAATGTATAAAATCGTAAGTTTGTGGAGTTTGACTAAATAGTGTACTATTTTTAAACATAAAAACAAAAATAAACATAAAATAAAATTTGTTGAAATCAAAAAGTTTTAAAACATACTAATTTAGCTACCCTTATTCATTTGTAATGAAAAAAAAACGTAGCAGGTAATAAATAAAAAGAAAGAAGTGTAATAAAACCTAAATTGCACATTTTTCATAGTACAAACAAAAAAAACAACAAATGAGGCAAAGAAATTGGGGGGTTATGTAAATTACTGCTGTTAATATAAATTGACCTAAAAATTCAAATCTTGTATTTTGAATACCATCGATAAATATATTTTAAATCGTGAAATAAGCAATGCCAAATTTTACAAATCTGAATCATCGTCGACAATAAAATTAAAAACTACATATCTGATGTAAATCTGGGTTTCAAATATACTAAAATGTAATGTGACTGTGGAAATTCCATGTATTATAGATAGCATAAAATTGTAATTTTAGGGTTAATAAAATGTAATATAAAATAATAAAAAAATTGTAACAATAAAAGTCAATCGGACAAAAGGACACACCACATCTTTTAGCTTATCTATCAAGTTGTCTGGATGGAGTTTTGTAAACAATCAGAATGTTGAACAAAAATTTGACATCCCCACGAGAATGTGAATTAACCAGTTCAGACTAATGCACAAAATTCGTCTGATGAAATCATTGGTGTTCCCTATTATGCGAGTTTATGGCAGAAAGATATGATGGAGATGAATAATGTTATAAACCAATTCACTGCCAAACTCTCATGTATTAGATATCACTCGTATATCTACACATCACCCGATATTCAGCATAAAAATGAATATTACAATAATATTGTATACTTTTTATTGTTATCACTGTCAAATTAATTCTTGAAATTTTGGGTGTCCAGTAACGTAAGTAAGATAAAGAAAGCTCGGATGCTGGGCAGTGAAAAGGCTTTTAATTTCGTCGATGATAATGAATTAGACAGAATTGGACATAACGGAAAAGCCGATCTTTACTAGAAGTCGAGAGTGTTCACCCAAAAGTCCATCTTTCCAAGTGGCACAAACCATAGCCCGCTTTTTACAGTTATTACTGCTTTATAGACACATTTCAGGAGAAATTACTCAAGACTTTGTTGCTATGCACGAGTGTTTTTCAAACAAAGCATTAAAAATGATTAACGGCATTCTGAAAAATATATTTTGTTAACTTCTGACATTCTTGGACCATATTATGACCGCCACGCGGGGCTTCTATAATTCCCTGTCACTCGTCAATCGCTTTACTTCCTCACATGACATGCTAGGATTCTTCAGTTCCGCCGAATACATCCTCTTAAGAGAATTCTACGGTCATCCAGGACACTGGAATCCCACCAGTCGACGAAGAAGGAAGAAGACGCAAGCAGCGTTGGGCTATCTAGAAGCACCAGCCACTTCCAATGTCTCTCCACGGTCACTGACAGAACAGGGCGCCGTTTGCTACATTCTCAACATTCATTTCCAGCATTCAATCAACTCCGTGCAGACAACTATATCATCGCCTGAGAACTGTACTAAGACATCTAAAATAAATAGTTGTTTTTGTTTCTTAGAGATACTTTTTCTTTCAATAATGTTAGTGCTGTGGTGGGATATCCGTCTTAAAGAGAAAAATCTCATTTCATTTTAGATAAGTCATCTTAAAATATAGCACAACATTGTACATGTAGTATCACTAGATTTTTGAGATGTCCCAGTACAGCTCTCAGGTGACGATATATTAGAACATCAAATTTTGCGTACATTGGTTGAAACATCTATCGTGGAGTGCAGTGGCGGCCGGTCAATGTGGCATTGGATCAATGCATTCCTTGTATATTCAGGGGCGGTTATATTTCATGAAATAATATTCAAACATAGCATTTATACCATTCACTCATTTTTAATTCTCTATATATTAAATGTCTAAAATAAATATTTTAGAACATTTTATTTTATTTTAGACAATTAATACATGAAGAATTTAAAATGAGTGAACGGTATAAATGTTATGTTTGAATATTATTTCATAAAATATAACCGCCCCAGCATATACAAGAGGTGCATTGATCCAATGCCACATTAGTCGGCCGCCACTGGTGGAGTGCATACTCTAGTTAAGGATTGACGTTTCATATTGCCGAAACTATACGCAACTTTAGCCAAGATGTTTAGACTAAGATTTTGTCATTCAGAAGTGATCATGCTTATAAAATTGATTGTTGCACTATAATTCACGCAAACCTTTCCTATAACCTAATTATATAATTTCGGTATCACACAATCACATCATCATTGACCAGGGCTGAATGAGTTAAGACTTTTTAAATTTTCTATCTCGCTCTACTGTCACAAGATGCCAAGATATTGCTCTGTCCGTTGGGGTAGTCAATATGCCATTCAAATATGAGCATGTGGTATAACTTAAAAAGAAATTCAACGCTGCATCATTTATATTGAAATACAGACCGACGGCTGACTTTGTCGTATACATATTCAGAATCGACAGGAAATGTAAAGCCATGTTCTATTGTTTTATTGGTTAGTAATTACTTAGGACCACTCAAATTAGAGACAAAAAGCTCTCGTACACATTCCATCCTAAAATGCGCACAAGTACGGTGTTGAGTCACTCTCTAAATATAACTATCACCTGTTCCTCACATAAATTCAGTACACTTCAAGCATATATGACTGCGTACCATATAAAACTGAAGCATACAATTCAACATGTCACATATAACACAATATTTTATACTTGGAATAGTTTAAACAATAAAATCGTTTCCGGAAGATCTGTCAGGATTATTACTGGGTAAATTTTCAACATTCGGCAGAGCGGCGACGCCAATTTGTCCATGATTGCGATCCTGCGGCAATTCTTCGCTTATACCGATGGAAACGTCGCGGTGGCCTGTCGAGTCGGCGTCCGCGTTGCTGATATTAGACTGATTTCCTTGAAAACTCTGATCAGCCGCGCTCGCGACGCTTCCGATTGTAGAGTTGTCGGACCTGTCCGAGCCTTGCGTGCTGCTGGATCGCTGTTGGAGGCTGGGGTTTCGACGAGGTCTACGCCGCCTCGACGGTTCTTTCTCGGCGCAGGTCTGCAGAGAGGGACTTCTCGATGAGCTCACCTGATTTCCACCGGTTAAGGATTGACGGTCTTCGTTGAGGGATGCATTGTCTAATCTAAGCAAACACGTGAAATAAAGCAATCAAATTAATAATGAATAATAATAACAATGTGACAATATATACTATAGAATTTGACACCGGGGCCTGTGGGGTCGTGAAAAAAACCACGACTAGGATTTTTTATTTATTTAAAGTGATCGATTGAGCAAGATAGCAAATACATTAACGTTCATAATCTCTCAACAATTGCATGGCGATTTTTTAATCACTTCATCAAAACAATAACTCACGGAACAAAGAACGGCACAAACTGATGCAAAATTTACATGCATATGCAAAATAATAATTTGACAGTTGATATTATTTAACAGGCTTGAAAGCGTTAAAGGTAGTGAAAAAAAATGGCTAACTATGATTCTAAATTATTACTTTTCAGCACCATTCAAATTTTCACCAAAACTGTAGTATTTTGACTAGATAGGCAGGGCTTTTTTATTTAAAGTAAGGAATCATAATAATTAGCCAAATTGATTCATTATATTCTAATAAATGTAAAAACAGTGGAACCCTGATTATACGTTTTAGATGTCTCAAAACCATAAGTGTAAAAATAGACCAAAATTCTACTGAGCATATTAGGGAAAATTCTTTTCTACCGATCCAGCCCATAAAAACGGGTGTAGAAAGAGAGATAAGTTAACTACTATACCTGTCCTAGCCTCATCGTACATCCTCAATCTCTCCCAAAACGGAGAGGTTGAGCAACTGAATAGTGTGCAGTATTTTTAGAAAAAATCTCTGTTATTATAAATCAACGTCCCCCAGATTGGGAGCGTACGGTAAAAAAAAATAATTAAGCATGTACTAACAGAAGTTGGCAAATAACAAAAATTAGATAAGTATCAATTATTCTTTGCTTAGAATAACTCAGTTGCTGTATTTGTTGTGCCAAAAAGCACTTTCTTTTATTAGTAATTATTATAATGCAAATTAAAAGACATTATTAGTGTAAAATCAAAATAAATGCATCTAAATTTTGATGTAGTAATTATCTATACAATGTAAAATATAGAGGCTAGAGGATATATCCTAAATTTTTCATTTGCTGTTTATAGATTTGTAACTTACCAAAATCATCGATTGAAATTTGAAATTGACAAAAAAGACTCCTTATGTAACATCTCTATAGAACTTGTCAACAGAGAACTGGTTGTAATTCATTCACACAACTTCTCTCTCTGCAGGGTGTAAGAAATGAGTCTGTGAGACAGGTATACAGTAGTAGTAAGCTAATCGCACTTTGTATGCCCTGTTTTCAGACATCCATGCATATTGTTTTGAATGGATAATGTGAAAAACTTTCCATTATGAGATTTCAACCTTAACCATTCGTTTACAAAAGCTTCCCCCCAAACATGTTAGAACAAGTCAGTTTTTAGGAAAAAAATCAGATTATATCTTTTCAGGGGTAGAGAATAGTTGATTTCCCGTTTTAAAAATGTATCAAAATAAACAGTATTTATGGGAAAAAATAAAAAGGATTGTTTGGTAGCTTTTAAAAAGCCTTAGGCCGGAAACTTTTGGACCTTACTAGGGTAACAATCATAATATAAATAATAAATAAGCACAGTCGAACTTTGGATTGCGAATGTTTTGCGAGACGGAAAGAGGTTCTAATAAATTTTAACGAGCGAGGTATTGCAATACAGTGCGAGGTCACTGTTTAAGCACGCCACTGGCTCCCTGTTTATTTTACACAGTAAACTATTAGTGGAATAGTATAATAAGGAAAGCCCTTATCAAATGGGATGTCTTTAAAATTCTATTCAACTAGATTTCATCAGTTACAGCAAATTATGAATTATGCTCGCAATCCAAAGTTTGGCTGTATTCTAAAAAATAAAATAAAAACTACAATTTTACTTGCACCCCTATGATTTTCACCTCCAAGCAGAATTTTTTAAAATAAATCTTGTGTAGGGTTTTTTTTAGAGGTTTGTATTTCGAATTCGCAACACTTTTTCCAGCGACGGCCAATTTGACAGCTGATTTGTGCTCAGTTTGGTTTGCCATTTCACCATAAGTAGGCTAACGCAAGAATAACACTTGCAAATTGTGCAATTTGATTTAATTAAAAATGATGCCAGCCAGAACGTCAGTCAATGGAGAACGTTATGTAGACATTTTCATTACCCAATTGAATGGCATTAACATGCGAAAGCTGTGGTTTCAACAAGACGGCGCATCATGCCACACAGCGCGCGCCACAAATTGGCTATCGCTGAAAAAGTGTTGTTAATTCGAAACAGAAACCTATAAAATAAATGCTATAGAAAAGAAAGGTCTACAATGTTTATAAATTTTTGAAGAAATAAGAAATAGAATATTAGCTAATAGACATAACAATTGATAAAACCTGTTGGGATGGGTGAAGTTTTCTCCTTTGAGGTTAAGCACTCCCGTGAGGAAGGGACCGCCTCGGTTTGACCCGGACGACTCGGGCATGCTCCCGCCTCCTCCCTGCCCACTCCTGCACACCAATCAATTGTCAAGACAGTCACAACATGCAAGCGCTGGTGCCGGTTGATTATTTTTTTCAAAATGCAAAGAGATTCACACGAACACTTCATTTCGTTTTACATTAGCAAGAACTTGTTGCCATCGATAGTATAATTAGTCTGGTTAGATATAATATAATGATTCTGTGTTATTTATAATGGCCATGCGCTGACAGTCTACATATCATCCAATCGATCGACACGCCTTGTATTCCACACAGCACCAATTCTACAGGAGGCGAAAAAACTACTATTGTTGCATAAACATCATTTTAGTACAACACTCACATTTGCTCGATTTAGTGTTTTTTTCATTGTAATGTAACTCATTTTTGTCGATGTGTTGTGTAACAAGGTATTGTTTTATCATGAGCGATATATATGGACAGTAAGAAAGGCAAAAGAATGTAACCAACAAAGACTGAATTTTACAGGAGGCACAAAATACTTTTTTTTAATGATTCCCGGCCAAAGTCAAAATATTAAATAGACCCAACCTTGAAAAGCATAAAGACTAAAAAGGTAGTGTTTTATTTACTCAATCTAATATTAATACAATAAATTGTTAAGGAAAAACATTTGTTTAAGTTCTGTTTCTTGGTCGATATTATCACAGGCTAAGTTTAAACACTAATTTGACCTTAGCAGCTTACATAAAAAAAAGCCTTTCTGAAAAAACTGATTGTCACTTACTATTGCCTTTTTACAGTCGATGTATGTCTGTGATGCTAATATTGACACCCCCAACGAATGAGGCATGAACTCACTTTTGGTAATTTTGCAGGAGAAATAATCATTTACAAATAACAGCTGACGATCACAAAATAATGATGCCAATTGAAAGACATTGACAATAAACAAATTGGAGAAGTTCTTGGAATCGACCAGTCAACAGTGTCGCAACGATTTAAGTCGGCTTGGAATAGGACAAGGTCAATGAATGAGTTCCTCATGAATTAGCAGAGAAAATTTTGATAGACCGAGTTATTGTTTTTGATTGTCTATTGAAGCGCAGTGAATTTGATCCATTTTTAATGCGGATGATTACAGGTGATGAAAAATGTTAAGTATATAAGATCGTGGTAAAAGCGCAGAGATGCCCCTTCGACAAGCGCAAAAGCCAGTTTACATCTGAAGCAAATTAGGCTATGCATTTGGCGAGATTGGAAAGGTATCGTTTATTATGAGCAGTTGTCTGAAAACCAGACCATTAACTTGAAGAAATACTGTTCACAACCAACCGAAAAGAAGCAAGCTATCAACGGTAAGCGCCCTGAATAAGCCAACAGAAACGGTGATAATGTCAGACCTCACGTGTCTTTAGCCACCTGACAGAAACTTTTGCAGCTTGACTGGGTTGTTTAGGTGCATCAACCGTACTTGAAAATCACCTGAATCATTTCTTTGGCCAGAAACTTCAGAGCTTCTACGAGAACGGGATTATTCAGCTACCGGAAATATAGAAAAAGGTCGTCGAAGAGAATGGTACAATATAAATTTTAAAAACCTAACTCTTCATGAGAGACATTTTAGTAAACTAATTAACAACGTCATTGATACAACCTGTCAGAAGTGTACTCAGTGGATGAGTAAGCAGTGGAAACGTGCAGGTGTCAAACCAACAACAGTTTTTGCAAAATTGCAGTCTTTATAGCATATATGGGCAACCACCGGCCCGCCGAGCTATTTTTTCCGGCCCTGATTCATCTCAGCGAAGTATTAGAGAAAGAAATTATTAGTTCCAGGGAGGGATTAAATAATGGAGATGAGACGGGCGCTTGCAATAGCTCCACTCTACTAGTTCATGATCACCACCATATAATAAATAGAAACGTGTTTTATTTAATTTAACAGCTTAACGACCGCACGTTTTTTTTATAAAATTTCACCTGGCGAAATAAAATTTTGCGATAAATTCGCAAAAGTTATAATTTTACTAAATTCACTATAATTTGTAAGCAAATTGAGATATCTTTACAAAATTTAATTTTCTTAACTTCCAGATACTTCACCTATACGCATATATGTGTCCGCCGGCCAGCAACCTTTGTTTTTCAAAGACTCAAATACGCGTCCACGGTCGTTAAGCTGTTAATATTACTTTATTATGTTTAATAATTTGGTGAGGCCCTTGACTCGGAGACAGAATGATAATTTGGCCCCAGACCTAGGAAAGGTTGCCCATGCCTGCTCTATAGGCTAGATAGAACCACTCATGCTTCTGAACTGAATAACACATATTTGACAATGATCAATCAACGTCAAATTTGTGATAGGAACTTAAAATTTTAACCGTAGATAGAGGAATGATTAATGTTCTTATGCGAGTAGAAAAAAATGCAAGAAAACAGTGACTGCGGTAACTGGGTTCCACTCTGTTCATTTTCAATCTTCAGAATACTCGTAGAGTAACTGCTTCATTCGTTTGAAGTGTCAATCTAATTCTAGATGAAAATTTTACTATAATTTTCTCTTCGAAATACAGATATAACTAAAGTTTTCAAAGTTTTCGACATCTTTTGAATCGCTTCCAAAGATCCTTTTTGAAAACCGATTTGCGTCCAGCATACTTTGTAAAGTCGAAATTCTAGGTGTATGTATCCAATTGAAATCAATTAAATAATTTATATCTACTTACATATATATCTGATATGCATACATGTTACAGTGAAAGTGTATTTTAAGTGAGACTATATTTTCAGTGGTGTTTTAGTGAAATCATATCGACTGTGGAAAGGAAAAAGGACGTAACCCGCAGTTTTTTCAAAACAGGTTTTTTTTCGATAATCACAATGTATGAACACGTTTTATCAAAAGAATTCAAGCTGCGAATGCCGAATTAGTATCTAAATTTAGCTTTTAGGTTTGAAAAAGATGACCTTGTAAAAAGTTAAAACCAAGAAAAAATACTGAAATAAGGTTTTTCCTCGACAATTTCATTAATTAATATTAGATTATGTCAATTAAACACCAGTTTAGAAGTCTCCGTGCACTTCAAGGTTGTGTATAATTCATAATTTGCATATGGCCCAAAATCATCAAAACACGTTTTTTGAGCGTCCTGTAAAATTTGATGTGTGGGTTACATCCTTTTTCCTTTCCATCATCGATATCCAAAAAAATTTTACCAATACATATCGGTGTTGTTTTGGAAAAAAACTGATAAATTATTTTTGAAACGTTGTTGCATGCATACTTTCAAATATTAATTGTGTATTAAAAGTTTGCGCAGATTTTTAAAACTGATCCCACCTGAGCCATCGACATATTTTTACTAACAGTCACTAGTGAAATTATATTATTCTTAAAATTATCATCAAAGGTAAATTTGACAGTTTTACTAATACTGAGCAGTGGAATTGTAAATATATTGTAAGATACATTTTCACTGCCTGAATTAGTGAAAATATATGTATGAATATGTTGTTTTGGTTAAAATACACTTTCACCATAATATCTATATTCAGTATGTAATATACATTACACCCAATCCTCTTTTTACCCGGGGGATATGTTCCATGCCAAACAGCCATGCAAAAAAAACTGTGTAAAAAAGGGAGAAATGAACATGGATAAATTAAAGATGTGTTCCATAACATTGGACTGTGCAATTTCGAAACCGTGAAAAAAGAGGATTAAGCATGTCGTCGCCAATACTGCAAGAACAGTCATCAAAACAGGAGACGAAAAACGATATTATTACAAAACAATTTTTTTTTTAACTTTACCTTTACCAAAAAAATTAATGACGTGTTCATACAATATTGGCGACGATATATTTAACATGGAAAATTAATCAATCACCCAGGCGAAAATCAAACATTTTATGCTCAATTGCCCTCTCCAATTCAATCCATATCAAACTATAATGAAATCAAATGACTCGTGGATCAATTCTATTGTTAACCTAGTATGTTATCGAAAAAACAGTGTTACGAGTAGTAAACCTAATGATTTGCGATGATTCCAATATTTGTATCTAGGAGGTGAACAACTGACTCATTCACTACACAGATTTGGTCAGACGATTGGATTTGTTTGTTTAACGCATATGTTATAATATAAATTTACAAGTACAATAAAGATCAGTATCAATTGAGAATTATGAGATTGAATTGTAATTGCTATAATTAATTTATCTCGGATTCTCCACATTCATATTTGACCTTGAATTGCTTAAGACTAGGTACATATCGTCACCACTCTGCTATAAATTGATAAGAAACAAATCTATAGTTCTGAGTAAGCACTGAGTGTTAAGACTTACGACTCTAGTATCAATATGTTATGTTACATAGATAATTGTAACAAAGTATGACACGAATAACGTTAGAAAGCAGTAAGCAGGGTCAATAACCTGCCTTATTAATAATTACGGATACGGCGGTAAATTTGTGGAAGTTCATTTTGAATATAAAATTAAACTTGATAACTTTGTCACTCCACTGGTTGTGTTACAAATTGTGACACGTGTTTTGCTTCATTAACACTCGAGTACCAAAACATTGAAAATAGGATCGAGGACCGGTGGGGTAAAAAGTGACCCCAGGCAAATTTGCGTAATATTTGCATTGAGGTATCATTGTAGATTACAATAAATATCAACTAGATCAGTGGAGGGGAACCTGTGGCCTTTTGACTAGATCAAAATATTTACTTTGATCAAAAAAATTATACACACGCGTTTAGATAATCAACCCATTATATGTTCGACAGTCGAAAAAAAGGGCAAGGGGGGGGTGTCAAAGTTTTCTTTACAGCGGCCTTATGTTGAATCAGATAAATGAATGTGGCCTTTAGAAATGAAACGGTTCCCCGCCCCTGAACTAAGTTACCCGAAGGTTAAGAAGCATTATCAGTTTACGTCACTCTGTTTACGAATAAACTAAGTTTATAACTTGGGAATAAGAATCAATTTTTAGATTAGTAGCGTCTGATGTGTATCTCAAAGAAGCGAAACACGTGTCACAATTTGTAACACAACACGTGGAGAAACAAAGTTATCAAGTTTAATTTTATATAAAGATATGCTGTTTTTGCCTTACTAGTACAATAAATACACGAAATGAGTTATTCCAGACAAAGAGCTGATATCTAAGAATCGTATTGTGTAGTTACCTCACTTTTATCAATTTTATTACTTACCAACTTCTGGCAGTACGGTGTCGAGTTTCTGTCCTTCTCAAAATAACACGTTTATACAAAAAAATGAGGTAAACGAAAGTAATCAATGCGATCAAGGGGTAATTATATTAGTCACCAAAATTCTTGTACATCGAGATTGAAAGACAAGCTTACAACGGATTATTGATAAAAATCCTATCGTTGAAATACTGCCCAGAGATGTAGGACACTGTATTGGAGGCACATATGGTTTAAACTGAGTCTAAAAAGAAATACAGTTTAATCTTTGGACCTATCTTTGATGAAACCCATTTTGAGCTTAAATACTCTAAATGTGATGGAAACTAAACTCAGGCAACTTGTCGATTTAGAGACCAAATTAGTGACAATCAATTCATATACACATATCGAGCAACACAGATGAACTATACATTTAGAGTCATACCTCGCTGCAAATTACATACATAGTTACCTTGTGTATCAAAAACTAGTCAACTCACTCAGTCGCACCAGGACAAGTTGCGTGATTCTACCTCTACCTGCAATTTTTTATCGAACAGAACATTAAACATGTGTAAAATTATTTTTTTTCATTTTTCAAAGAGAATATAATGCAAGTGACATCGTGCTGAGGCTACATAAGGAGGGGTCAGTAAGCGCAAATTTGTACAATCACCTCCAGAACATCCAGTACTGACCTAATATTTGTAGTGGACGAGTCGTCCGCTCACTTGAAATCAATTGCTTTCCCACTCTAACACCGCTTCATCAACAGCAGGTAGAGTGGGAAAGAAAATGAATCGTAGTGAAATCAATTTATATTTAATAGCAAATCATTTTTTTTTCCTACTTAATCAATGATTTGTGAGAAAACAAATAGCTCATCGGAAATCTCTCCAGAATTTAAACGAGTCAATTGTTTTACCACTCCAACATTGCTTTGTCAACAAACAAACGACTAATCCAGAATCCAACTAGAATTGGGCCCCGAATCATTCATTTTTCCCACTCTAACATTGCTTTATCGATACCAGATTATATGAGAAAATAATGACTCACGAAGAATCTAACTATTGTAGAATTAGTTGTTCACTTTGTCGATAGTAGATGGAGTGGAAAAATAAATGACATGCAGAGAATCTAGTTAGAATTGAACAGCGAGTCATTTTTTTCATTACAGCAGCGATACATTTCTAAAATATGTAACATATTTACCATGGCTTACCAGTGCACGATTTGTACATTTCAATATATCTACATATACTATATACCTGTCCTGCAGGTTTCCTCTGGACCTGCCCGAGTCAGGACTCACTCTGTCTTGTAATATTTCAGCTCGAGCAATGTTGCGTGAACTCGCCATCGCCAAGATAAAAGGATTTACATTCTGTTGTTGGAACGTGCCACCCTGAAAATTTCAACAATTGATACTGTATAAATATTTTGAAAAGAGTATCACTTACAGTCAAAAATCTAGTGCTGTTTTGAAACAGTTTTTTTACTTATTGAAGTCATATGAACTAAGTCAATTTCATTGGCAGTTATTACTAGCAGAAACCAATAAATAGCATAACGCTCTTTAACCGTACAGATTTCTCATTTCTACAGCTACCGGATATAGGACATTATTATAATCAGTTAGATGACTAAACGTTTGTTGCTGTGGACATTTTGGTTAATTGTTGTTTATTCATTTGTCTTATGAAGTTGTCAAGGCAAAAACATGGCAACCTCTTGCCAGTCCCGCCCGAGTAAACTCGGATATTGAAAGTAACAAACTTCAATCATTGAAACTTCAATCATAAAAAACAATGAATTCTTTTATTAAATATGAATGTTTCATAAATATACCACGTGAGTTTGTTTGGTGTTTGAGCATAATATTCCTCTCTCATAACCAGTAGCGGCTCGTGAATAATATGTCACATACGCTGTAAATAAAAATGATCAGCTTATTCGATGCAAGTCTCGTGTGTTTTATATGAAATCGCTCTTATTTTTTTTGGTTGTTGGTGATATTGTGTGTTCGCAGTTCCTATGGATGAGCCACCACTGCTTATAATCAACACACGGTCATAAATAACCATAAAAATGTCAGTCATCAATACCTGCGTGGTGGGCGCGCTTCTCGGCCTGACTAGAGGTGCCTGGTCGTCGTCGGTGTCGCTGTCAGAGTGGCTCTCTCTAGCGCTGGCGGCCCCTCTGGTCTGAGGAGTGCCGCGAGATGTCCGCTCCCCTGAAGCAAAAACCTTCCGTTTGCAGACGGGGCACACCCGACGGTTCTTCGTCAACCACGGGTCAATGCATTTGCAGTGGTAGGCTGTAATTTTTTTGAAATATTAATGAAACAATTAAATCTATCTTCCGTTGTCTATATCTGAACATTGCCAAAGAATGTGATCAGTATCTTACTGACTTATTCTTTTTGAACATAATGGCGAATTGAGATAACTTAAGTCTTGACATAAAATCCCTGGATGAGCTAATTCATTACTGAACACGGTGGTTTTGCAGCCAAGCTCTATGAGCTTGGCCGTTTAGTGGATAGACCAGCATACAAATGCGACTCTATAAAGCAGGATGCTGAACACATTCTATGGGAGTGCTGTTTAATGGAAGAGAAAGAAAAGCTGCGTAGGTCGTTCCAAAATTCCATTGGACCGATCGAGCGCGCCGACACGGTGCCAAACTGGTCAGTAAATAATGCACCGACTGAATTATTGCACACAAAAAATTAATACCCAAGAATCTAATTGTGTTTTGTTAGTTACAAAATTCTGCCAGTGCGATGATGATATGTCCGACAAGAGGGAGATATATTTTTTTTTGCTGACATTTAAAATTTTTCAAAGTTAAATAACAAAGCATTTACCGTGAGCGCAAGGCAGCACTCTCAGCTTGTCTCCTTCAACGTAATCGTCAAGGCATATGGCGCAAGTGTCGTAGGGGTCGCCCTTCGCAAACTTGCAAGTCGGAATTTTCTTGAGGGAACTGTTGGGCAGACGGTGTCGC
This sequence comes from Himalopsyche tibetana, assembly GCA_030503985.1. Classification (NCBI taxonomy): domain Eukaryota; kingdom Metazoa; phylum Arthropoda; class Insecta; order Trichoptera; family Rhyacophilidae; genus Himalopsyche; species Himalopsyche tibetana. The sequence goes on along the minus strand of JAPJYX010000052.1, from coordinate 5,199,021 downwards.
CTCGCCCTGCGTCGATCTCTGGTACACTTGACCACCTTCAAAAGTAACATCCATTAAGTAAAAACCATATCGTTTTTTTTTTATTATGGGTATCTGGGAAGAATCATTATATTAATACTCTATAACAGTGCTTCCCAACCTGGAGGTCCGCAGGTTTTTCGCGATTTTTTGCGAAATTTTCACTTTTTCAACATTCTTTCTAATAAAATATGAACATGTGAATTTTTTTTTTTCGGGGGTTTGCAGATTATTGTTTTCAAATTTAGGGATCCGTGGCATGAAAAGGGTTGTCAAGCACTGCTCTATAACACGGTTTCTCAACCGAGTGCCACAGAGAAGAAGTAATTTTAGGGGAGCCTTAGCACAGTTTTGGGGGGCCACAGGCAAATCTAAAATCGGCCAGCGTCCCAAGCATTGGTTGAACTCCGCTCGAGGTAAAAAAAAAAGGTCCCACTCCTGGAAAAGCTAAAAAAAAGGTCTCGCGTCTCGTTTATTTTCATATCCTGGGTAAAATTTTGAAATCTGCCAGCGAGCAAAATTTTCAAAGAATCGAAAATCATTTTGGAAACAATTGTGTCTCTGAATCTAGAAAAACTTATATATAAAAAACAGATATGGGAGCCACGGATAAATACGAGTTGGTTGAGAAACTGTGCTCTATAATGTCGGTTTATTAGTTTCATATGACGCTTAAATGAATTAATTTATTATTACTTCCACGGTGCTATACTTCAATTCGTGCCTAAATCTTATATGCACACTGATGTTGATTTGTCTACTGGAGAAAATGATATACAAGTACAGTTTTTGATGAGATTGTTTCAATGTTATCATCAATGTCTGTTTGTAATAAAATAAGGAAGATCATTGTCATACAGCTTCCGAGAACGAAAAAAAAACTATTTATATTCAACTCACCATAAAGACAATCATAATGATGAGGCAGAGCCCCACTACGATGGCGAACGGCAGCAAGAGATGTGTGTTAATATTAAATGGAAGGTCCCCATTTATTACAACATAGTACCTGTAACAGAAAACAAATGATAGCTAGAGAAATGGACGCAGCGATAATCGCCTGACAAAAACGGTGGAAAGCATCGCTGAGAGGCAGCCATACTAAAATTCTTTCCCTCTATCAAATGGTGAACGGAGGTAACACAGTGACTCAGTGATTCGCTGCCAAGTTCTTCAAACTTGGACGGATAGACACAGACATGCATATGTACGTGGCACAATGCAAGATGCTGATCACATCCTCCGGGATAGTCCCATCATGAATAATGACCGGGAGGAATTAATCAAATCAGTCGAGCCTACATGCCACGCTGACTTGATAGCTACTAGAGCAAACTACTTAGCATATACTAAATTTGTGGCGTCCAAATACACTCGTAGGAACTTCGGATATTTTTCAGACACTTAAGTGCAAGCTGCCGAGTCTTGGTCAATTGTCTCCAAGACAATCCTAGCACACAACCTTCGTTACACCACGGGAAACTTCTGTTGGACACAGATGTACAACCGTGGCGGGTGGTGGAGGGAATTGCATATATCTAGAGCAATGACCTTTAACCGATGTGCATTTTCACAAAAAAAAAAAAAAGGAGATGTAAGAAATATGATACGATTCAAATAAATATTTAATTTTTACACAGTTTGACAACAGCAGTTTTACACTTAATAAAGATTGATCTATTATGTACTTCTTACAATTTTTTCAATTGTTACCGGGGGAGCTGAGGCTTTATAAATCAATTTACATTTCTCATCGTAATCAAGTCACCCTAAATTGTGAATCATAAATTCAATTTCCTTTTATATATTGATGGTATATAAACGATAAATAATGTGGAAAAAAAAATATTAAAACAACTTTGTTTATATCGTCGGTATACTAACAAAAGGCATTAAGTAAAAATCAGCTGTTTTGAACAGTGAATAGTATTTCAATACGCTGTATTCTAAAAAAAAAAACAAGTTCAGTCATATTCCACGTATTTTTACGTAATTTGAAGAAATAAGTCAATTTCATTTGAATTATTTATGGAAAAAAACTATTACGCGCTGGTCTACAATTAATGTCGTCGGCCGCGTGTAACTAGGTGCAACTGCCGTCGTAATGCTTCGTGATTTTTATTGTCCTTCTTGGAAGTGGCTCGTCAGTATTTGTGACAAGACGGATTGATGATTGTTTTATTAAATAATTCAAAAATATTTATATGGTTGCAATGTGAAGTTCAAAGAGTATTGAAGAGTCAGTGGACCAGTTTTTGACTGTTTTGAAAATGCTCAAAGACGATCTGACGATCTAGTAAAACTGCCATTAGAAAAAAATCTTTTTGTTTGAATAATATAAAACATTGTATGTTTTTTTTTTTTGTTAAATTTGTCCATTTTCGACAAGACGTCGCGGCGTTTGGAAGATGCAATGCTCCGTCACTCAGCCGGCGGCATTACTTGTAAAATAGCGCCTAAATAAGTAAATGCACTTTGATATTTGGGCCACTTTTGTAAATCATTGTGAAATGTCATGAATTGGTTAGAATAGATTTAGTGTGCAAATACAGATGTTTAAATTTCATAACTATCTCAGAAGAAAGATTTTGACTTATCACTTTCTGTCAGTATGCTGACGACAATAATATATTAGATAAATGTGACATGGTTTTTAGAGTCAGGAGTAAATGTTTGTTGTAAGCTTTTGATAGTGTGCAATAACTTGTGCATTAAGATATTTCTAAAAAATTCCCTACGTATTAACAAAAAAATCATAAAACGCACAGTCAAATAATGAAATTGAGCATTGTCAACAATTTCATCAAATATAATTATGATTCAAAATACACTCACTCTTCAGGATAAATGTAGTTATTTTTTATAATAAATCCAGTGTCCTCACTAACAAAGACTGAAGGTATACTTATTCCGAGTGGATTGCTGGCAGACATAATTTCTGAAATAAATAAAACATATTTAAATAATACGAAAGTGAACTATACAGTAGCCAAATTCAACGTGACTCCGATAGGATCATAGGAAAGGCCGAAAGCTTCAGATACCTCGGAGTCCACATGCCAGAAGACAGGAGCACAATGAATGTGCTCATTATCGGTATGGGAACAATTGGAGTCACATTTAAATCAATGCGGAGTGTCTGAGAAGGGCAGCTGTAAATGTTTAAAACTTGCATTCTATCAGTGACGCTGCACAATAGCGAATCATTCTACCAGACAAAGATTTTGAGAAGTATCAAGAATTGATGTTCGCATCGGATATCGGAGGTGAGATGGTTCGACTTAATGAGCTTAATGATGAGAAATTATACCAAGCAGGGCGCTGGTACATCGACGATCATGAAGACGTTTTGACTGGCTGTGTCACGTTCTACGAATACCTCAGGAGAATCTCATCTCTGCTCGTCACTTATTCAAACTGGCGAGATTCCAACACCCTGGATGACCATCTTTCATACAAAAAATCGCATTACGGCTAATGTTCCCTTTAAGACGAGAGGTTACCTGCGCGGAAAATTCAAAGGCTGCGCGGGTCAATCCAACAAATGTGCGGCCAAATTTTTCATATTGGATATATTTTGATTTACAAAATAAAAAATATTACCATTTGATAATTTGTAAATAAGTTTTTACTAATAAGTGTATTAAATAATACTCAACAAATAACAAAACTCATCATATTTTTTTACATAAAATTAAATCAACCATAGAGAAAAACCAATAAATTTATTTAAAAAATTTTAATTAATAAATTATTATTTAATAAAAAAAAAAAATTTAAAAAGTTTTTTAAAAATCCTTATATTATATACTCCATTTATATCAATTTCTTGTTCTGATAAAATATAAGAATTTTAATTCTAGTCTTGTTGTATTGGGGTGCGCGCCAAATCAGAATGAGTGCACAGGGGTTTTCAAACACCTAGAGGGAACAATGATTGTAAATTCACCAAATATTTTAAATTGTAAGTCACTGAAGATAGCCCCGAGGGAAAATGCTATCACACCAGTGTCTAAAACCTCATTTTTAAAAATGTTTATTCAATATTGACCTCGTTGAGCTTGAACTCAGTCGCATCGAATTACTATGGTAAACTCTTGACAAACGAACCACAGAGGCAGTTACTATCCATGGAGTGCAATAAAGGAATTAAAGGACACTGGCATGTTTCAGGGAGAAACAAAGTGATCGGCAGGTAAAGGGGAATCTCGAAAATGTCATGTGAATATGTGGGCACAAAGAGAAATAAGACGGTAGACTCACCCAAGTCACTCGAGTTAACATTATGTACAATAACCCCATCAAATCCAGCATTTTCTGCGTTTCTCACTTTAATCTCGAAGGAGCAGTTGTATCTGAAAAAATAAATAAAACAATATTAGCCTATGTTATTCAAGTGTATAAAAACATTAAATTTTCGTATTTTTTTACAAAAATATATTATTACTCCAGTGAGATGTAATTTTTGTTGTTATGATCAGATTTGCAATAATAATTCACAAGTTGTAAAAAATACAATAAAAAGTATTTATAACTAAAGTTTCAATCATAAGAAATCAAGTTATTTGAACGAAATCGGTGAACTTTTGCTATTATAAATGGATATCAAAACAGAGCATTTTTGGCTCAAACAGGCTTGAAGGGATAAGCCAATCGATCATGCTAAACCTTGTTTTTGAATAAAATATAGGCGAGCCATCAAACATAAATACACGAATAGATTTTAAAATACACTATTATACAATATTACACAAAAATATACATATTTTAAATGTTCCTCTTGCCATCTAGTGGTGAAACGTTGATACAAACATTGAATATTCACTTTTAATGTGTTAACTGTCAATTCTCGGTGTAAAGGCGTCGTACTTATAAAATACCGAGCATTTTCAACAGACTAAAAAAAATATATTTAAATGAACTGATTTCAATGGCATTAATAATTTATTCAGTAAAAAAAAGTTTACTAATGCCGTTGGGAGAAATTTAAATTTATTTAGTAAAATACAATTTGGTTGTTGATTGTTTCATGATGTGTATGCAGACGCTGATTTCACCGCCGCCTTCTATAACACAATACCATTTAAGAAAAGAAAGGTGTGGCAGTAGAGTTTAGAGTTTTAGAGGTATCAAGAATATTCCGTTCTCCATATGATGTTGCCAATTTATCGAATGCCTCAAAGTTTGCCATGGTTTAGATCAGGTCGGCGTGCCCTATTAGGCCTGTATGAGAACGGACCGCAACAATTCATCTCAGGGCAGTCTCACGGTATGTGATTAGCGTCCTGATGGCTGTCCCCACAAGTGCAATCCAGCCTTTCAACCAACTTGCCCAGCCCAAATAATTAACCAATGAATGTGCCATGGCCAGTTACAAATTGGCAATCCTAATGTCCAGGTTTATATAACAGCTGTATCATATTAATTAGCAATAAACGCACCTGGCGATCAGCACAACCCATTTTCCGGTAAAATTTGGCAAAATCGGCGGAGGTTTGATGGCCGAACATCCATCGTTTGGGAAACTCAGCACCAACATCGCTCGGAGACCTTCTGGAGGGAGTGAGTTTCCGAATTGTGCGGGCATATCGCGGAACTCCTCCTCAATCTGGAAATGAAAATAAATAAATATTAATAAACGTTAATATTCAAAATACCCAATGGAAACGACAATAATATTCGAGCAAAGTTGTCATTTTTGTTATTGTATATGATTTGATTCGAAAAAGTTATTAATTGATAAATTGAAATTTTTTTGAGCGCTTATAAGTCGTCCGCCGGAGCTATTAAGAGTTACCGGTTTAAGCGGTCCGAGTGATTTTTAAATAGAAAAATATTTGACAACCACTCATGTCATACAGTGACATTATATATATATATATGTGACAGATATGGGTAATTTCAAAACAAAACAATCCATTTATCTTTTGATTGATGTTATTCATCAGAACAGAAAAAACGAAATTCCAGTAAACGAAAACATAATAACATATATAAGATTACTATCAACTTTACCGCTGTCTCCGTAAAATAATACATTACATTCCCTGAGACTGAAAATCGATATCAGGTTGCCGACTCTGAAGGGTTAAATTGATCATGGATTTGTGTTAAAATTAAATCCCTATAAAACCTAGTGAGATTGAATAGCTAACTACTAGTCCTGTCATAGTCCAATATCCTTCTATAATCACTCTCAAAAAGAGAGTTTGAGTAACTGACTAAGAAGTAGTTTACGTTGATAGTGGAAATAGTAATACAGTAAACCCCCCAATAATGAGCTCCCCGCTAATGAATCCCCCAATAACATTTGCGGCAGGTTTTCCAATAATGAGTTAAATCCCCCGAATAATGAAAAATCTTTGCATCAGACGTATTTACGCGGTGATTCATCCGCATGTGGCAGTTAGATAAAACCAGGGATATTCAACTGATATACAGTAAGATAATTTTAAAAGCTAGTTTAAACGTAATATGTATTTGAAATAGAATAATAATACATTATAGCGAATTATTATATCGACTGTGGAAAGGAAAAAGGACGTAACCCTCAATTTTCCAAAACAGCTTTTTTCACAATGTATACAACTTGACACAGATTATCAAAAGGATGGAAGCTGAAAATGCCAAATAAGTATCTAAATTTAGCTTTTAAGTTTGAAAAAGATGACCTTGTAACAAATTAAAACCAAGAAAAAACATTGAAATAAAGGTTTTTCCGAGACAATTTCTTTAATTAATATTAGGTTATGTCAATTAAACACCAGTTTAGAAGTATCCATGCACTTCAAGGTTGTGTTTCATAATTTGCATATGTCACAAAATCATCAAAACACGTTTTTAGCGCCTCCTGTAAAATTTGATATGTGTGGGTTACGTCCTTTTTCCTTTCCACAGTCGATATGTATCTAAATTCACATGTCTTGATAATGTGCACGACTTAAAATAATTTTGAATACGTATATGCTTGAGTAATATACATATTTTTGATCAATTAATTAATTAAAAAATAACATGTAATTCCGCATTTCAAATAAAAAAAAATCAATTGAAAATCTTAACCCCCCAATAATGAGCCCCCCAGTAATGATCCCCCTATCTCTTCATTATTGGGGGGTTTACTGTACATATAAATCTGAAAACAAACAATATCTGATTTGTCATTTTTTTATAGTATTTCCACAATATCTTCATAAAGTAACATTTCTATATTCCAACCATTATAAATTGGATTTTTAGTGAGGGCGCTAATATCATTTATGGAGTGTTATTGTACTACATTACCCGTCATGGCTGTCAAGCAATTAACAGCATTATTGATTGGAATTATCAATTCATTCTAAGACAATTTGTCTTCACAGAACTCACAAATTATAAACATATTCTTCTGCACATTCCCATGAATTATTAAATTTAGTTACGAATTCGACCAACAGCCACAATATAATAATCAACCAATAGCAGTTCATGGAGTTACAAGCATTTCTCATTACGCTGATGATAGGGTGGACAAGTAGACACTGATGATGAATAATTCATGTAAATAACCAAAACCCTTTGACAGATGTCAATCATTTTGCCTCGTAAGCTGCGTATTCTCATCACGAGACCAATTAATTAGGAATACAATGCAATGACCTGCGACCCTTATAAATTAATATCTATTAATTGTAGCGATTTTATGATGCAATCTCTAGGAAAATTGCATGACACATTGCCCCTCTTTGTTGCAATAAATTATTTATTCATTTATGGACTTTTGTCATAATAAACTATGGTAAATTATGTTCATTGCACTAGTGCGACAACTGCTAAAATTTAGGGCATACCCTAAATTATTACTTTGTTGAATAAGTCATTTTGAGCCGTTTGATTTTTTTGAAGCGTTGAAAAAATGATGGACAGGCTCCTGCTAGAGTGGCACAGCAGAGTAAATAACACCAGATACATAGCCATCTGTGGGCAGACCTTATTAACGATCATTGGATAATTGGAACCAATTTCTTCAAAATGTGGAAAATCTTGTATAAATTTTTTTCAATCCTTGTCACCTCTTTTTTTTCAAGAGAGTAGAAATAGAAAAATATTGCTAGGACAGGTCTAGTGATTAACTAATTTCTCTATTTACGCAGTTATTTTAGGATTGAAACGGTGGGAGGAAATGTTTGAACATACCTTTGAACAGAAATCAATAAATCTACTGAAAAAATGCATGAGATTTGTCACAGAAGACAATGAAGACCCAGAGCCCAAAACTATAAGTCGATTTTTAAATAGTTATTAAAGATGTTTGATTTAACCGAGGGGTCAGCTAACTTTCAAGTGAGAAGAGCCAAGTTGTTATGGAAACACGATAGGTATCAGAGAGTCTTGAATATGTAATGTATATATTGATTTTTAATGTAAAAAAACATGATAAGTTCTAGAGTTGACGTTTGAAGAGCGGCCAACAGTTATGCAGAGTCGCGTTTTGCCGACCTCTAGTATATTATTTAAAACATTTGTATAATTTCACACCAAGAGATAAAAGCAAAGGGTGGTGCAATTAAATGTAAATCAGAATAATTTAAAAAACGTCCTGGAATTTCATTTTATGCATTATAATATTCCCCAGTTGCTAACAATTGGCAATAATTAACAATTGATAAAAAAAATAATTGCAAATTAAAGAGTATTTAATGAATACAATGATTTGTTTATTTATACGTTATTATCAGTTCATTATCAGCTTTTTAACAACATTTTAACAACAGTAAAACCAAGTGATAATTTTATAAATAAAAATTAAAAACATATTTATGTATATAGGTAGTCCCCTACTTTCGACATACAACGATCCGCACATACAACCGAAAAAAAATAGGAATTTTTAAAAATTTTAATTGTATCACGGAGCACCATTGCACACAGCTGACATAGTAAAAAAGATATATGTCGAGTCCTTGATTCTTCTTCAAAATTGCCGTGGTTTCCCGGAGATGATGTTTTATGGCAGAATCGCTACAAAGCCCAGGAAATATGGTGTTTTCTCCGACCAAGTTTTCGCCTTCCAAAAACTGTGAAATATGTGCAGGAGATTCTCTTTTGTTATTTTCTGACTACATAAAGAATTTGTATGCATCACTGTGCGAAAATCTTATTCCGGTAGACTTTGCTTGACGTGGGTGTCTGTGATGTCAATTTACCTCGAATTTATCTCGAATGACTTACAATAAAATTCACATCGAGTTTTTCTGGTATGATCATTCAACTTTAAAATATTTGGCGCATTGGTATAAGCTGGTATGCCAAATATCAAAAATAAAAAAAATATGTGTACAAGGCGGGAGCAATTTTGACTACTTTAAATGAAATCATAGCTGTAAAATATGAACCATATACCCGGTACATGTGCAGTAAGATCACATTGTTAACCTTTAACGCTCAAATTGTTTTTCGTATGTGCAAAAATCACATTTACACTGTGAAACATTTATATAGTAAAAAAAAAAACATTAATTCTGGAAAAAAGATTTATAATGAATAAAACGTACTTATTTTTATTTTATTTGTATTTCTTCATCGTGTGGTATTTCACATAGCAGTCGGCAATATGCAATCCTGCTTTATTCAAGTAGATCTCACAGAATAGTCGTGTTTTCGATCTCCTGATTTTTTTCTATTTGAGCATACTGCACAGTCCTTCTTAGCCCCAGAACCCAATATATGTAGCTTATCCTTATAAATAATTATCGCTTAGCATTTTACCATCAACCTAGCTGGCGTCGCAAGATTCAGATAACAACTGTTGTTGAAATTATGCACTCTCAATTTTTTTGGCGACTTGTTTAGATTAATCAGATTAATGTTATAAACTATTATTATTCATTGTAATTTAATTGAAATCCCAATATTATAATAGCTAAAATTGCTTAAAAAATGACCTTATGGGTATGCCGCCGTAGTGGCGGCACTCGAGTAATACGACAAACTTCCAATGCCGCCGATATGGCGGCACTCGAGTGGTAAGGGTTAATATTTAAATGAAGGCATATATTTTGTTTTCAATCTCATTTATTATGTTGTATTGTTACACGGTTCATACTTTAGAAGGCTGAGAAAAAAAATAGAAAAACTGTATATTTAGCTCATTATCGTAAAATCGTCGCATAGCAATTTTGGTGTGCAGCGACGGCATATTTTGTATGAAATTCGACATACGACCAAAGCTCAAGAATGTATCTCGGCCGTAAGTCGAGGACTACCTGTATTGACAGTGTCCATATTAAAGAAAGACATTATAATTCACAACAAAAAATAATGTTATGAATAATTAGCAAAGCTCTTTCATACAATACCTATCAAATGCTGCAGCAGTAAATGTTGGTGATAAAATGAAGCCAATTAATACAGTTTACAATTAAACATGACTGTTATTAATAGCCATTATCAAAAGCTATTACTGGTTACTGGACAGACGGCATTATCATCCACATATACTAAAGACAATATATAAACAGATATCATAGAAAAAAGTTTTACCACAGAATTGCATGTGACCGTAACATTATTAAATTAAAATACACAGAGAAAGCTTAGTCATGTGATTGATATTATGTTACAATGTCATATTGTCTATGCCAGTGGTTCTTAACCGGGGCGCCAGCGCCCCCTTGTGGGCGTTTTAAAGGTCTGGCGGGGCGTTTTTAAATTTTTAGCATTTATGGGGCGCTGCGGCAGTTGAAGTGGGCGTTGTGTCGCTTCTGCATATTGCACGAGTCTGCACCGGCTGGGCGCTCGCAGCGCGCGTGGCGGCGAGCGGGCCAACTGCACGGAGCGCGGCGGGGAGGCCGGGGTTGGGGGGAAGCGCAGGCCGCTAGCTCCGTCGCTATATCGGCGGGTCTCACCAACGCACCAACACACGCACAGCTATTCGTACGATAGACAGAGTCTTTGAGTGTGTGTGAGCGTAGTTCTCATAATCTGGTAGCACTGATGCACTTAGTCATCTCTGTCAATCCGTTGGAGACGGTCGCGTTCACTTATAAGCTAACGCTAAAACTAACGTTTATCTGAGGGGTTCTGCGTTAAAAATTTTTTCTTCGCAAATCGGCCTTTATTTCAAGATGACAACCAAACAGAAAAGATGTCGACAATATTCTATTGACTATTTAAAATTCGGTTTTATTCCATCTCCTACAAATCAACAATTGCCAATGTGTTTACTCTGTCAACACGTATTTTCTAATGAGGCAATGAAGCCATCGCGGTTAAATGGACATTTTCTAAAGAAACATCCCGACAAGAATAATAAAGATATATTGTACTTTCAAGAACTTAAGAAAACATTTGAAAGCCGTAATACTCTCAGTAATGTTTTTAAGAAGATTTCAAGTCGGAACGATAAAGGACTAATAGTATCTTATGAAATAGCACAAATTATTGCAAAATGTGGTGCACCACATATATATGGAGAAAAATTAATACTACCAGCTATACGTGTATTCATTAATAATATGATCGGACAAAATCAGCAAGAGATTCTTTCTTCAGTCCCATTGAGCAATGACACGGTTTCAAAAAGAATTGATGAGATGGCAAATGATATCGAAATTCAGTTATGTGATGAACTACAGTCCAACGATTTTTCATTACAATTGGATGAGAGTACTCTGCGTGATAATGAATCTCTACTACTTGCTTATGTACGATTTGTGTAGAAAGAAAAAATTATCGAAGAAATGTTATTTTCAAAATTACTTACTACTGACACGAAAGGTTCGTCAGTATTTGAAACCCTTGAAAACTTTTTCACTGAAAAAAAGATTCCCTTTACTAATGTTATTGCCTGTGCTACTGACGGAGCACCAGCTATGGTTGGTCGGCATCGTGGTTTTATATCAAGGTTGAAGAACGTTGCACCAAATGTTCTAGCAATTCACTGCATCATTCACCGTCAACATTTAGTCGCAAAGAAGATTAATGGAAGACTTCATAAATCGCTGAGTATTGTTATAAATGTCATCAATAAAATAAAGTCTCATCCCTTGAATGATAGATTATTTCGTCAACTGTGTAAAGAAAATAATGAAGAATTCGAACGACTTATCTTACATACAGAAGTAAGATGGCTATCAAAAGGAAATTGTTTAAAAAGATTTTATGCATTATTTGATACAATTGTGGAATTTTTGGAAGTAAACAATGAAAACATATGCTTTGAATTAAAATTACTGCGAAATGATGTAGCCTATCTTTCGGATATATTCGAAAAGATGAATGAAAATCTCCTGAAGCTTCAAGGAAACAATATCAGCCTTATTAAAGCCAAAGGTGTTGTACTGAGCTTTATTAACAAACTCAAATTATTTAAAGATAATCTTTGTCGGCGAGAACTCCATCAGTTTCCTTCTTTACAACAATTAAAAAAAGATATACTTAAGGATTCTGATTTGGAAACATACTGTAGCCACATTGACGCCCTTATCGAAGATATGATAATACGATTCAAAGACTTGTATGAACTTTTAATACCAGATTGGATAATTAATCCATTTTTATCAAATGTAGAAAATGTCAGTGAAAATTTAAAAGAGCAGTTTATTGAGCTACAAAATGACTGTGAAGCTAAAATTGTGTTCAATCAATGTAATTATGATGTTTTTTGGGTCCATTTTCGCCATCAATACCCTCTTCTGTGGAAAGAGGTAAAATTACCCATCGTAGCATTTCCTTCATCATATTTAGTGGAAAAGGGTTTTAGCGCAGTAACGCATATATTAAAAAAATCCCGAAATCGATTACAGATAAGCCAAAGAGGAGATTTAAGACTATATTTAACTAAACTTGAACCTAATATTACGAAAATAGCCCAATCACATGAGGCTCAAGGATCTCATTAATTTTTTTAATAAAAATTCTCATTTCCATTGAATTATTTACTTTTTAGTTAAAATAATAATATAATTTTGTATGTAATGTTAATATGACATAAATGTTTTTTATTTGTTTTTCTTATAATTTTTTATTTGTAAAGAAAATCATTGCATGAAATACATAAAAAAGAGAGTAACTTTTTTTGTGGGGAGGGGGGGCGCTGGATAATTTTACTGTGGTAAAGGGGGCGATTCTTTCAATATGGTTAAGAAACACTGGTCTATGCTAACCAAGCAGTTCTAAACCTTTATTAGATGGATATAACATTTTTACTGAATATCGAGAGCTAGAACAGTGTTTCTCAACCTTTTTGGGCCCGTGGCCCCTTTTGAGTGTATTTATTTTTCTGTGGCCCCTATACCTGTATTGTACTCTTGAAGTATAAGTGTTATAAGGAATTTTGGGACCGAAACGAAAGGACGCTTTCCATAATTTTGAATTTCTTTAGCCCAGGAACTTCGAATCAAAATACCAATTTGCGGATTTCCCAAAATGAACGCGCTGCGACCATCCAATCCCAATATTGAATTTATTTCAACAGAAATTACTTTTGATGTGTTCACTTTCAATTCATAGCGGAAAGGAATTATGTAAGAATATGTACTAATTCCACATTTATTTATTGAGATCAGAACTGGTTTCGCTCATCGCGAAAATGTTGTTAATAATGCTCGTGGTGAGCGAAACCACCTGATAACCTTATTAAATAAATTCGTTATGTCACTTTGAATCCAAGCGAACAGATTTAGCCAATCGAATGCTCTTGTATTGAACTGATATCATTTCAGTGTTGCCTGAGCATTACTCGATCAAATATGGTTAAATATTCCATGTTAAATGTTAATTCAAGATTAATTATTAAAATTTAGATATATATTTTATCAGTTGTCTCCGTTACATGGGCTCGAGGCACTTTGGCCACTTTGCAAAACAGGAGTGTAACATGATATTGAGAATCGGTGCTGAGATGAACACCAATTATTAGCTTAAAAAATAATTAATTCATATCAGAAGATAGTATGGTATGAATAGCATAAAGCGATAATAATTATCATCCTGCAGATGAAATAAAATATTTATGACAATTGATATTGTAAATAGTGAGCTATCAATTGCTTGCTGATAAGGATGTATAGCTTTAAAGTGTTCTCGTAATGTGTTCAAGGGACCATCGGGAGAGAAATTCATTTGATTTGCATTTTAGTATCTATTGAATGTTTGTTTTCGTTAGGTTAATTACAAACTAAATTCTAATAAATTTTAATACAATTTAACGTTAACCATTTCCGTTCCCGGTGTGCAATACATGGACTCGCAACGATGCATCTCGACAGTCTTTGTTTATGCAGTGGGGTTGTGGAAGGACAACTAGTAATGTTATCGCTCGCCCGATTTAGTATCGGGTGGGTAGGAGTAGAACCGGATTGAGATGAACAGAGGCTATCGGCCGGCCACACTTTTTTTTCTAGGTGCGATCAATTAATAAAATTATTGATAACAATCGACTGATATCGTTTGTAATTGTGTATGTATGAAAAATGAAATAGATATTTTATGGTTTTAGGATTATGTCGGCCATAAAAAAACCAAACATAAAAAAAGAAATATTCACATTTAGCATACTTTCTTTATCTTTGGGCTATTTCCTTATTCTGATATCATTGTCTTGCCATATACCAAGATTAGAGAAACACTAACAAATATTTCAAATAGATAAATACAGTCATCTAAAGCGATTCAAAATCAAAGAAAACGAGACAGGCAGGGTTCAGACTCTCTTGGGGCATTTGCTGCACATGTTCAAGCCGGGTACATCGTCGCTTTTATATTTTGGAAGTAATAACAGGCTGGTTAATCCGCTCTTTTATCTCCGTGTCCCTGACAAAGTCAGACGACCGTACTCCTAGTATTCGCCGCAGGCATCTGTTTTCAAAGCACACTATACGGTTACTTTGTGCAACCGTTATGTGCCATAACTCGCAACCATAAAGCAGCACTGTCAGGATGTATGTGTTGAACAGGAGGCACTTGGTTCGTACCGAGCACAACCGTGAGCCCCAGACCTTCCGCATTGAGTTTTCAACGGCAGATTTAGAAAATAAAAATTCTTTAACACTGTCACGCCAACGTTTTGTTGGAATTGTCAAATAAAATTTTTTCATACTGAATGTCTGTTCCTCTCAATTATGATTTTTGTCAATTAGTCCGGATGATTGAGATTCTACTTTGGATTGAAAAATCAATTCATGAAAGCACACATATTGGGATTGAAGCTAGTAAACATCGCAACCGAGTAGGACAAATACTTTCTTCTCATTCTCCTAATATAAAACTCGCCACAACATCTTAAATGAAAAAGTCTATACTTTCGCTGTCGAAAATTAATTACAATGATTTTATAGAAAGCAGCAGAAACAAACAATAACAATTCAAATGTTTCAGTACAAGTACTTCGCAATGCTTAAATGCGTGCATACATACATATGCCTGGACATTCACCATTCTGAAGACCTGAAGAATGTTCACCAACATGGCGGGAGGCATTTTTAAATACTTCACGAGTACGAATCAATAATCTGACAAAACAAACGACCACAAGATACTGAACTATTGACGCAGGAACCACACAATGATCACTAAACAATGAAAAGAAAATAATGATAGGTAATCTAGTACTTGTCAATTGATTATTTATAAATATATATCAACAATGCAAAATTCTTAGGAAGATAAGTAAAATTTCTGATCGCAGACTGATAACAATAAGGATTCGTTCACAGAGAAACTTTTACGCGCGTACATCTGCCTTCCTATAGGCTTTCAATACTATTCACCTGTGTCCAATATCTCAAATTGAAATAATCTATCTTTATATACTGAGATTATCGGACATGAACCCACACCTTTCCGATCGCTCGGGTAAAGCTCTTAGCACTAGATCACAGATGCTGACAATTAAGTCATATAAGAAACCGATTGAATGAAATATCGATTAGGTTCTAGTGAAAAAGAGGTTTGTTTGCAGGGAAAATTGGGTGGGAATAAACTACTTGGGAAAATTGTAAAGTATTATTTTATTATTATACTGATAATTGGATATAATTTTTAGCATTCAGTAACACATATTTAAAAAGCGAGACATGTATTACTTTTTCGATTCATAAATTAGAGGTTTATATGAATATTATGAGCTGTTTTTGGATGTGTAAAACGTGTTTCTAGTCGATGAGTTTATGACCAGTGAGTATACTCGAATACGAAACAAAATATTTGAAAACGGTTTAGTTCTTATGTCACTCGGCGAAATACACATATTTATGTGTGAATATGTACTTCAAATTTATGTGTGAATATGTATCCTTCTATCCTTACTCTCTTTGGAAAAAGAGAGGTTGAGCAACTGAGTAACAAGCAGTTCTCGTAGAAACACTTCTGTTGAGATAAACTCCATTAGGAGTCCATATGCTCCACATTGGGAGCGGACATGGTTTAAAAAAAAAAAAAATGTACTTCAAATGAAAAACCACTGACAAATATCATTTAACCCAGTGGTTTCCAACCTTCATGCCTCCCTTTGAAGAAAAAATATCTTCACACCTCCCCACTTTTTTATTTTATATAGTAAAAAGACACGTTTTAAAAAGTAAATAAATATTTTTGACTGTCCGCGCCTCCCTTTGCAATATAGCCCACGCCTTTCAGGTTGGAAATCGCTGATTTATGAAAATTATTCTTAAAATTCTGCGTTTTTTCCCAATTTTCCAGATTTATTTCAGGTTGCTTCCGCCATTTCAAAATTCCGAGTTTTTTGCATCTCTATTGGGTTCATTGTGAAAAATGTTTTGCATGGAATGACACAATGGGAACCTATGTAATTATGTATATGAATTGTTTCAAAGAGTAGAGCCAGCCTACCAAACGGGAAACGCTTTAAAAAGGTTTAACAGTGTGTTATGAGGGTTGGTTTGACTTATTAAAACAAAAAAAATGTATCTAATGATGGTCCATGTGGTCAAAAACTGTGTTGAATTTTTTGAAATAACACAAAATTGTCTAAGTAAATAAAATTGAAGATTTTCATAAATATTGAATTTTACAGTTTGACAAACAGTGCACCACATGGAAAATTATGTAGCTGTATTTTACAACATTGATTTTGTCCTTTTTTGAATGAAACTTTTGTGCATATTTTTATGAATGCACATAAATATCTGTCACTTCTGGGATTATATTTAACCCTATAACTGCCAAGAGTTTTTTCATCAGTTGTCACTCCAATGCCAGGTTTTTAAAAAAACTTTTCATTCAATCAATACTTTTTTATATGTATGCTTTCCATTACATATGGAAATTTTGAGGATGAATATGCATAATGATGCTTACACTAATATAATTTGATTTTCATTACGTGTCAAGATCATTTCATTTGTGTGTCAAATTGCAAAAATGTTCAGAATACAACTATAAACAAGTACTTTTTTGTGCTGTATTAGCTGCTGCCTAAATGCCTTAACACATAGACATAAAATGTTCATCGAATTTATCAATGAAACACATAGAAAGTAATGTTTGCACAGTGGTGTGCTCTTAGGAATGGTCGCCACATAGCAGACCGCACGCTAGTGTGCACTTGGCATAGAAGCAGTTAACTTCCACACTATGATATAATGTATTTGAAACATGCACAGGCAATAAGCATTTTTCTCTTCTTCTTCGGGGCCGAGTTAATAATCCTGAAATTCTCATGGCTATTAATTTACATGCTCCCAATTTATTCTTACGTGGGCGAACCTATGAGCAAAAACTTTTATTTCTAAACTCGCTCTCCTCGCTTAGGAGGTATGATTCACCAGTTCCAAGGACCGTTCGATTGATCAACGCATTGCCTAGAGAAGTGGACATTTTTAGTGATGGTATTTGTGAACTGTTTGATAAATTTTACTATTATATTTCTTGATTTTTTATATTGAATTTGATGTTCTGTGTAGTTTTATTTTATATTCTGTTTTATTGTATTTTTCAAGTGCATGGCGAATTGGCGTCAGCTGTTATGTCATGTACTGTAATTTTAATTTTTAACAATAAATAAATAATAACAACAACTTGAATATTTTCATGTGTTTTTCAAGCGTATCTGAAAATATTGCTCGTTTTATGCTGATAATGGTACACGCAATTACCCGTATTTGATGTGTCCATAAGCAATAATTGATCAAAAAACAAACGGAGGCCATTCATATTTCCTGTAGTAGAAGGCAAATGACAGAGATATCATTCAACCACTATCTAGAACTAATACGATAAGCACTAATCAACGTTCCTCGCATAGTAAGTTTGTTATGGGTATTCCTCAAATATTACAATGAGCCAAAAGGTTAAGATCGACTGACCTATGGTCTAGTATAAATAGCACATTAGCACAAATCACCGTTATCTAGAATTCATTTATCATATGGACAGCGATGACCTTGCAAATATATCATAAATATTATTGTAAAAATAAACACTGATAAAGTAAATAAAATTTGTTATATTGTTAGCAGTGTTAAGAATCTTACCGGCCATGATTTAAATTTCAGCTAAATACGTGCCAAGACAGAGGCCGAGAAACAATGTATGACAAGCTACCGGTAGCTTGTGACAGATGTATTTTCATAAACTGATATATTGCACTTTGAATTGTTTCGACAATACTGAAGGTTGTATTAAAAACAAACGTAATACTACTGTACTATACTTACATGTAAAATTAGCCATTAAAGCCATATTAGATTTAATAACTTTGTCATTCCACTTGTGTTACAAACTGTGACGCGTGTTTCGCCTCTTTAAAAAAGCATCGTCTATACGGTATACGAATGAACTACAATCCTTAACTTATAAATTACAAAATAAAATTTGGGGTTTTCGTTTTTTTTCTACTGGAGGCAGGGAGGGGATAAGATACACACACTGATAGTACTAATAAGAAAGTAATTACTTGTATTAGGGATGGTAAATCCTGGAGGAAATAAGTTCAACAATTCTGGGTCGCCTGTCCTATTTAAAATGATATTTATTCATTTTTCATTTTTATTAACGATTTTAATAATTTCCAAAAACATAAAGCTATTCATTTTTAACCTTTTTTATTTATGAAGTATTTCAATTGCGATCATTTGCCGTCAAATGATTAGCAAACTCTGAAAAAATATTGTTTTTCAATATCTTACGTGTTCTTTAATTCTTACATTTAAGTTTCTTCTGTCTGCCCTACATAAGAAGCTTGACAAGTCATGCGATAGATAACGCTTTGAGAAAATAGTTCTACCGTATCTTGTATCTAAAAATTTGTGCTTTTGAGTTACAGTGTCCATGGGCGTGAATTCCAGAATAGACACTTCTAAAATTGATTTTCCGATTGATTAACAGATGACAGCATAGTAGCTGTGATATCTAAAAATTCCTACACACCCTTCTGATCCTAAGAATCGACACCTATTACCACTAGTCCTGCCCTAGCCTCATCCTTCCATTCTTATTCTCGTCAGGGGATAAATACAGGGTTAAGTAACTCAATAACAAGAAGTTCTTAAAGAAAAAGATATGTTCAGATGATTCCATTAAGAGTTTAAATATTTGCACGCACATTGGGAGCAGACATGGTAAAATAAAAAAAAAACTATCAATCATGACTCCGACTACATATAATCAAAAACCCCATTTGACTGTTATAGAGTTCATTCAGTGAAGCCCCTTAACCTTCTTCTTTGACCATATTCGCTCCCTATGTCGAGCATATGGCCGGCATGCGGCTCCTCTGCCAATTGCTTTGCTTCCTGTAATGACATGCCAGCTTCCCTCGGTTCCGCCGAGTACACCCTATGGATAGTGCGGACATCAGGGGCGCTGGAATCCCACGGGTCGAAAGAAGAGGCAGGCAGGATTGAGGCTCTCCCCTTAACCAGGGCTAGTTTATTTTATCAGATAAGTGGTTTTAAAACTTTAAAAAATTCCAACAGAAACTTGCTCTTAGAATAACTTTATTTTTAGTTGAGGCTTTGTTAAGAGTTAAAGTGAGTACTGAAATATTCCTATTAAACAAATTCTATTGATGATAATTAAGGCAAACAAAAATGGCAATCTTATCTCTCCTATTATCTATGTCAAATATTTGTTGTCGAAATTGATGCTTAACAATAACTTATAACCAGCAATATCACACAGAGATAAGTGCACAGCTTTTTGGTGAATAATATTTCCACAACAACACAAGTAGAGGATATTGTTTCGATTCAGATTGTAATTGAATATTATGTATTTAATCCTCTTCTCTGGCGCAAAGTCATAAAGACCTGTAATGGAGACTCAACAAAATTTGTTCTACAAGCACCATCTATTATTCAATCAACCTCTCTTTGTTGGAGAGAGAAAGGATAGAAGGATAGAACTAGGATAAGAATTTAGGAATGCTTCTGTTTCATTATCTTGAAGCTCGAAGATCGTTTTCGATTTTAACCGCTTCAGTACCGTACGTAAGGCCACTGGTGGCCGCTACATACGAACAGCGTGAATACCATAAGGCCACTGAAGACCACGAATGTAACTTGAAAATATTAAACTATATATATCATTTTATAAGTGAACATTAAATATTCATAAATTCAGTCCTATTTTTTAAAACTATTCAAAAATTATTAAAAACATGCGGTAGGTATGCGAGTGAATGTTTTTTAGCTTAAAACATCGCGGTACTGAAAAGGTTAAAGCATTTTGCTCTTTTTTCGTCTTGAATAAAAGAAGTCTTTTAAGAGCATTTTTGGATTTCTTTTGAAATTTTGCACCCTAAGCACAAGAATTTGTCTATTTAAAATCTAAGAAATAGAAAAAAATCTCACTTCTAAATTTTTATTTATAATATAACTAAAGAATTAAAATCAATTGCTACATTATATTAATAAATCTTTCGAAAAAATTGGTCTGATGTTGTTTAAAAACAAGGCAAAAAACATATCACAACACGTAGAAAAAGAATAGTCACACCAGTGTAATAAAAAAATTATCAAATTTGTATTAACAATCATCATCTTCAATACAAGGGCTTTCAGTCAAACAACACTATCTACAAAAGTGGAACTTACAGGAGAGTCAAATTCTTCCCTTTTTGTACAATTTTAAATTGTTCTAACACCGCTAGTGCCGAGCGGTAGATAGAATATTTCACGCTGGCAGTTAAAGGGTTAAAATGAAAATTAAACTTACAAATCGGGGCGGTTCTTTGGGATAAATCAAGATATTTCCCTCGGCCATGGCGCTCAGCAAAGACAACACCGCCGCGATCAGCATGATGCAGATCCTCACAGCCGTCATGATGGCACTCTGTCTTCAATCGAAACACCATAAAATCCACAGGCGGTAGTCAAACACAAATCTTCTCATCTGTCACTGCACAGTGAGTCGCTCTATTCCACTGTTTTGTCACACTTCACTCAATTATTATTCGTTATAAACACTAAAATTAGGAAAAGTATTTTATATATTATCAAAAGCAGGCAAATTTTCAATTTGGTTTAGTATGTAACACAATTCCTTTAGAATATTCACTTCCAATATTCATTAACTAACGATTTCTATATCACTTTCTTTACGACTCAATTTACAAAGAATTTAACCATTACTAAACCTTATTATTTCAATTAGATTCTAAAGGGCTCAATACACGATCGTCATAAATTTTCACATTGTCACAAAGGTTGAGGCACACTGCCTGAAGAGTATTTTTTCATAAATACTGTGAAAATTAGCATATTTTTATGTTTGATATGATACCATTCATCAAAGAAAAGACCATCAAGAACATGTAACATGTTCACTGCTCTTTAGGGATATATGCTATCATGTGCACAGTGGCAAATACATAACGCACACCTGACAATCAGCATCTGAACTTGAAGTGCGCTTTTTGTGTCACGCAAATTTTTATCCACAATCCACTTGCGTGTCGTCGAAATGGCGGAGTTGGCAGACGATACCATTTTAAGGGTGAAGCCGATCGTTCGCAAGTAATCAGTTTTATGATAGTTGACGTTGCTATAGAAAAAGTAATTATCGCTAACATATCGTACACCCAATCATTAGGGTCATACTTACTATGGGTGCACTTGCATTACGTTTCGGAAAGATTTCTTCCCCATTCAATTCATCAGTTCTCTAAATATTTCTAGCCAACGCCGCTAGACATGCGTCTCTATTTTTGTATAAATTGCATTTCTTATCAAATAACGCGAGTTGCGAATGAACTTCGTTAATAACCCTTTCTGTGTCTACGTTTGTTTTAACTAGCTGTACGTCCGTACGTGCTATCCGCAGTAAAAGAGTAACTGAATTATTAAATTACTATTCGTACTGGGACTCGAACCTGTGAGATACGGCACGGAAGCCAACAACGCTAACCGCTGCGCCATAGGACCTGACAATGAGTGACAATAGTGAGTATTACAGTAAGGTTTATTTGAATTATTATTTTATTCGGTTTTGTGTTTTCTAAAAACATATATCCTGAAGAGGAATAAAATAACGAATAAAATTGTAGTAAATCAAAGAATTTTTTGTAACAGTGTTATGGTACTTTTTGCCTTCTCTAAGCTGAACGAAACGTCAGAGCTCTGTGTGACATCACAGATCCTTCCTTTACACTGCTAGCACACAGGACACGGAAACGGAACGAAAGCATACCATACAGTTGTGCCTCATACCGGTCCGCTTCCGTTCCACTTTCGCAGCAGTGTGCTAACGCCGTTAGGGCCAGTGATGGTTCCATATCAGTTTCAGAAACTGCCAACCAGCTTAAAAATTCATTTTTTTGGCTTTGTACAAGCCCTAATTACCACAGACACACCCATAAAGGTTAAGATGCGCTTGTTTTAGTAAAAAGTGTGTGTAACGTTATCAGAAAAAAGCTACGTCTAGCGGTTATGTGTAAACTTTATTTGAGTCAATAAATACAATAGATAAAAATTATCACGTCAAAAAAATTTATGACTTAGTTTTGTAAAGATATAAATAAATGTATGCCATAATATTTCATTGATAAGGACAGTCAACAATTTATAAGTAGCATATTGTATATTTTTTGGTAAAACAGCTGGTCGGCGTCGTCTTCTTCAATATACGCTCCACATTGGGAGCGGACATGGATAAAAAAAATATTTGCAAACACGGTTCATTCCAAAATGGTTAAATAATTAAACTTGAATTTAATTTTGAAAAATGACATGATATTCTGTAAGATTGAGATTGCTTTCTACCAGGGCAATTTTTTTTTTATTTACTTACTAAATTACATTCATGGTATGTGTTTCACTAATTTTGGAACAAACCGAGTTTGCAAATAATAGTCTCAAATGATAGCTGTAACGTACCACTTTTTTAAACTGTCAATACATGATATATTAGTTTGCAATGGATATTAATAGTAGGGATTGTAGAATTGTGAAAAATTCAACTTGACATTTTCAGAATCGGAGATGGATGGATCACAGGAAAAGGTTAGAGTTGCGTTAGTTACGGAAACTAGAGGATGCCAATATGGTTTCGGTAAAAGAAAAAATGCTTAATAGAGAATCATGCAGACCCACATTTAACCAGGAAGGGACCAGATAAGTAAAACATTTGAAACTATCTAGATATTCAGAAAATCACTTATCTGACCCAGTTTTCAATTTATTTGTTGATAAAAAAGAGTCCGTCATAAATTGATATATAAAATATTATAAGGATATGCACTTCAAAGAGGTCAGAGCCCCCTTAATATGATATCATTTATTTATAATTAATTATGATTAAACTGCCTGCCAGCCAGCCGAGAAAAGAATAATAAAATAAATAGTAATTCATTTTATCGGTGGCGTTTTGTACTGAATTGAATTTAAAAAAAAAACATGAATATCGGAAACTATATTGAGCAAAAATACTGATTCAGAACAAAAGCATATTTCTTTTTGACTTGTACAGTGTATTTTTTAGAGGTTCGTTCTTTTTCCAGCGACAGCCGATTTGACAGCTGACTGATCTCACGGGTTCAAGTCTCAGTAGGAACAGCATTTTTTCGATTGATTTATCGATTTCTGTTCGAAGGCATGGGTGTTTGTGATGTCTAAAAATTCCCTCCCACCCTTTTCGGTCCTTTAATAACTGGGCGTAGGGAAAGCAAATAGTTAACTACTAGCCTTATCCTTCTATCTTTACAACTCTCCTTAGAAAAAGAGAGGTTGATCGACTGAGTAACAAACAATTCTCATAGAAAAACTTCTATTCAGATACCTTCATAAGGAGGCCATATGCTCCACATTGGGAGCAGGCATGGATTAAAAAAAATGAATTGGTTTTCATTACACTATTTGTTTTAAAATTAAAAAAAACTAGCTGTAAGCCCGTTGCCCAGCAACGTGAGATTTTTGTTGCATAGTATTTAATTTAATTTAATTTTATGTTATTTTATTTTATGGTATTTTATTTTATTTTATTTCATTTCATTTTATTTTATTTTATTTTATTTTATTTTATTTTATTTTATTTTATTTTATTTTATTTTATTTTATTTTATTTTATTTTATTTTATTTTATTTTATTTTATTTTATTGAATTTAATTTAATTTAATTATATTTTATTTTAATATATTTTATTTTTATAGTTAGCAGATATTTCGTAAATTATTTAATATTTGGAATAATGTTTAAGTTTGCTAACAACAATTTTTCGTATTAGCAGAAACTTCGTAAATTACTTAATTTTTAGAATAATGTTCAAGTTTGCTGACAACTATTTTTCGTAGTAGCAGAAATTTCGTGAATTATTGAATTTTTGGAAAAAAAAAGTTTGATAACAACCATTTTTCGTAGTAGCCGAAATTTCGTAAATGATTTAATATTTGGAATAATGTTCAAGTTTGCTAACAACCATTTTTCGTAGTAGCATAAATTTCGTAAAATATTGATTTTTTGGAATAAAGTTTAAGTTTGCTAACAACCATTTTTCGTAGTAGCAGAAATTTCGTAAATTATTTAATATTTGGAATAATGTTCAAGTTTGCTAACAACCATTTTTCGCAGTAGCATAAATTTCGTGAAATATTTAATTTTTGGAATAAAGTTAAAGTTTGCTAACAACCAATTTTCGTAGTAGCCGAAATTTCGTAAATTATTGAATTTTTGGAATAAAGTTTAAGTTTGCTAACAACCATTTTTCGTAGTAGCAGAAATTTCGTAAAATATTTAATTTTTAGAATAATGTTTAAGTTTGCTAACAACCATTTTTCGTAGGAGAAGAAATTTCGTAAATTATTTAATATTTGGAATAATGTCCAAGTTTGCTAACAACCATTTTTCGTAGGAGCAGAAATTTCGTAAATTATTTAATTTTTGGAATAATGTTGAAGTTTGCTAACAACCATTTTTCGTAGTAACAGAAATTTAGTAAATTATTCAATTTTTGGAATAAAGTTTAAGTTTGCTAACAACCATTTTTCGTAGTAGCAGAAATTTCGTAAATTATTGAATTTTTGGAATAATGTTCAAGTTTGCTAACAACCATTTTTCGTTGGAGCAGAAATTTCGTAAATTATTTAATATTTGGAATAATGTCCAAGTTTGCTAACAACCATTTTTCGTAGTAGCAGAAATTTCGTAAATTATTGAATTTTTGGAATAATGTTTAAATTTGCTAACAACCATTTTTCGTAGTAGCAGAAATTTCCTAAATTACTTAATTTTTGGAATAATGTTTAAGTTTGCTAACAACCATTTTTCGTAGAAGCAGAAATTTCGTAAATTATTGAATTTTTGGAATAATGTTTAAATTTGCTAACAACCATTTTTCGTAGTAGCAGAAATTTCCTAAATTACTTAATTTTTGGAATAATGTTTAAGTTTGCTAACAACCATTTTTCGTAGATGCAGAAATTTCGTAAATTATTGATTTTTTAGAATAATGTTTAAGTTTGCTAACAACCATTTTTCGTAGTAGCAGAAATTTCGTAAATTATTGAATTTTTGGAATAATGTTTAAGTTTGCTAACAACCATTTTTCGTAGAAGCAGAAATTTCGTAAATTATTGATTTTTTAGAATAATGTTTAAGTTTGCTAACAACCATTTTTCGTAGTAGCAGAAATTTCGTAAATTATTGATTTTTTGGAATAATGTTTAAGTTTGCTAACAACCATTTTTCGGATTTTAAATTATTTAACAATTATTTCCAATAAAAATCAAAAGATCAAATCCAATTTTTCAATAAAAAATCAGTTGCACATTTTGTCCAAGTGTATGAAAAAAGCAAAATATTATTCTATCATATATCCATATCATAATTTGAATATTCTTAATGTATTAAAGAATTCTAACAGATTTTCAAGGTCAGACGTGAAAAGATTCATCATTATGATTCAATTGATCAAATCCGCTCCAAAAAATATTAGTCTCACATCGACTCACACGATCAGACGATTCATTTCGATAGCCCTATAATCATAGTTTGCAATAGTCGAATTAAAGTCTTTGATTATTCGAATATTATGATGTATGGTGATACAATACTTTAGCTCTACACCAAGAAATATCAAATTTTCAAACGTGGCGATATCAGAACATTCACGCCCGGTTTAAAATAAGCCGCTCCCATTGGATAGAACAACATTTCAAAAATGTGCTGTTCAGAATAAATCGAAATCATTGGTCTGTACCTTACTGCGGACGTCCTTACAGACAGACCTTATCGGCTATTAATGTTAAGATATTTACTTCTTTAAATAATATGTAATATTCTTTCCAGATGTTTTTATATTTTTGTATTTAGCAATAGTACAAATAATTAAGATATACGAAAAAGCCTAATTTAGTAAAAACAAATAACTCACTGAGTTTAATACACACCCCATTTATTTACTGTATTTAATATCTTATATTCATACTTTAAAGGAAATCTCGAGCGAGAAAAACAAATGTATTACCATTTCGAACTTTTTAAGTCATGCTTGAGTTTTTTTTAAATTTAAAAAAAAATATTTGCCATTACAGCTTACGCCAATGCGTCAAATATTTTGAAAGTTGAAAGATATACTCGATGAGAATTTTTGAAAGTCACATGAGGTTAACTCAAGGATAATTGACTTCACAAACCCCCATGTCTTAGATCTCAAATTGAAATTGAAAAAAATCCAATTTGACATTGATCTTACCGGGAATCAAACCCAGACCCACCTGATCGGTAGAGCAAGCTCTAACCAACTAGACCACAGCGAGCGACAGTATCGACTTGCCAACTGCGTTTTTGTGGCCACAGTTCTAGATTACTTACAATATTTGTGTAATTAATTTAAATTTTCCAATCACTACCTGAAAAATTAGAGAGGACATTAATTGCCGGTCAACAAAAGGTCACTGCAAGATACATAATGCAGGGCAATTTGAATTTATTAGTCTACGTAATTTAGTGCAATTTGGACTTAGTATGAATAAGATAAAACACTGCATGCAAATCCTACATAATATAACTAGGGGATAATATAAATTAAATATGATAACTTTGTTATTCGACTAACTATTGTAATATAATTCACAGATAAACTAAAACTTTATTCTAATTTAACATACATATGAGGCTATTATTTGCAAACCCCGCTCGTTCCAAAACTGTTTAAACATGAACCATGAATGTAATTCAAGTCAGTCTCAATCAACATGGTTTGATAACATACAAAATATCATTCCAAAGTAATGTAAAACGAAAAATACTTTCAAATGTATATTGTTTTACAAAATGATATTCAAGTTTCATTTTTTAACCATTTTGGAATGAGCCGTGTTTGCAAATAATACTCTAAAATTATTAAATGGAATTTTTTGTTTTCTACTGGATGCAGGGAAGGGATGGGAATAGCACTGATTAATTAGTTATACGAGGAAGTAAAACTCAAAGGAAATAAATTTAATAATGGAGGAGAGCGGCCTGTCTATTGTAAAATATAGTACTTTATTTTTGTTAATGATTTTATCAATTTCCAAATACTATTCGAATAGTTACCCTGATATTCGAATACCAAATAGTAAAAAAAGGAGTGAATATATTCGAATATTCGATTGGGATCCCTAAGTAAGCAAGAAACCAAGTGAAATTATTTTCGATGTACACGTAAATGTACTCGTTAAATCGGTCAAGCCCTGCACACAAAATTTGTATGCACTTAACTGTTCATATTTACATTTGTAATAAGTGCACACAGGAAGTTGGAGTAATAACCCAAACAAATTAAATAATCAAAGCATGCATTGGCTGATAAACACGCTGCATGTTAACGAATGTGAATCATAATTACATAGAATTTAAATGTCGAATTACATTGAGTTGCAATCACCTTAAAAATGATTAAAATATGTTTAAGATAGAGTACAACACTATAAGCGCTTGGAGCCTCAAATCTTAGGTGCCTCAAAATAGCGTATATTTTGAAAAACCCAAATATTTTAAATTATGTTTTAGTAATTCGAAAAACACCAGGGTCAACAGGGCGCTTGGGGCCTCCCAAGTGGTTACAATTTAAATCTGTTTATAAACTACGGTAGAACTACAACTTATTCCAGGCTTTTGGTCGAGTTTTCAATGTCGTTAGCTTCGGTTGCGATTCTCAAAGATTTGATTTTCACTTGCGCTTAAAAAAATATATTTTTCATTTGATGGTTGTATAATATGTTTATATTCCGTTACATTTATTTGATTCTTAACTTTTAGAGGAGTATGGACGTACATGTATGTTGGCGCCATTATTCTGTAAAGGAGTACGGACGTACTTTTAATACAACACAGTAGTGTATATATGCATATATATGTTTCAAGTATGAATTACATAAATTCATTGGAAAAAGTCACACAATTGTCAAAAGTCAGTAATGTAAAGTAAGGTCAGTATAGATCTATTCATTGCTCGAAAAGTTAAAACAGGGGGTGGTGAGAGTGGCTCACTAACCACTAGTCTTGTCCTGACCCAATCCATCGTACCTTACTCATTCCGAAAGCGAGAGGTTGAGCAACTAAGTGACCAACTAAGAACCATGGTTACAAAACAAAGCTCGACCTAGAGAGTCACCGATAGCAGCCACTGGCTGAGTTTATTCGTAAGAGAAATTAAAGGGCGGAAGTGCAAGACGATGGATTCTTGAACATCAGCGATTAAAATTCTCCATAGCGTAAAGTTATATGCATGCAAGAAGGCTGATAGATGCCGGTGTTTCAGCATAGTGAGCGTAACGACTACAGGCGAGCGCTAGCGTTGCCGTGGCTTCTATGCCAACGCATCCATCGACCGCTAGTGTGCAGTGTTCGTTGAAACCTTTTCAAAATTTGTATTGTAGCAGAGCGCGGCCAAAAGTGGCTGTGTGTGCACTGTTGCTTAAGCGCACTATGGCAACGATGATTTGTTAACTATTTTGCTATGATCACATTGCTTTTTTCTTTCTGTTCTTCAGAGACAAACCACTTGAAACTAGCTCATTATAACCCCTCAATCTAATAATTATGTATTAATAGCAGAATGAACCGCACATGAACAAACAAATAAAAATTGTGACACATTGCTGACATTCTGGGCAAATAATTTTGGCACCAGTGTTTTGTCAAGTTTTTTATTCAAATCAATTGATATGCTCATCAGGAAACTGTTGAATTTCGTGTAAAAAAAAGAAGTCCTATAAATAACTTATTTCAAAACATTACATTAAACATTTAAAAATACTTCATTTATTATTTGATTTTGGGTCCCAGTACAAACAGCATTTTTTCGATCGATTTCTGTTTGAAGGCATGGGTGTTTGTGTGGTCTAAAAATTCCCTCCAACCCTTTCCGATCCTTTAATAACTGGGCGTAGGGGAAGCAATTAGTTAACTACTAGCCCTGTCCTAGCCTTATCCTCCTATCTTTACTACTCTCCTTAGATAAAGAGAGGTTGATCGACTGAGTAACAAAAAATTCTCGTAGAACCAAAACTTCTATTCAGATACCTTCATTAGGAGGCCATATGCTCCACATTGGGAGCGGACATGGATTAAAAAAATAGTTTGAAATACACTATGTTTTAAAATGTGGTCAATACTCTTCAATGTGTATAGCCAGTAATCTAAACACAAGTAAAAGATTAAGAATGTGGATGTTATATTTTTCGCTAATTTAAATCATTCAAATTTCGAACTGCGAGAAATAACCATGAACAAACATTTTGAATCATAATTTAAGATTTCGACTGAAGGTGCTTGGTGGAATTTCAATATTAAATTTGAATCGTTCAAATTATGTACATTCTCACAAATTTTGTCACTAACGACCCGGGTTTTGCCTTTCGGCATCTTCAGGCATTCAAGTGCACGGCATTCCGGCATTCCGTGCACTTGAATGCCTGAAGATGCCGAAAGGCGAAACCCGGGTCGTTAGAGACAAAATTTGTGAGAATGTACATAATTTGAACGATTCAAATTTAATTTTGAATCATGTTTGCCTTTCTTGATTTTAAAGAAAAAGTTTACAAGTTTTTATTTTCAGTGCGTAAAATGGTTTCAATCGCGGCGCGAGTAGCATAAGCGAGTTAATTATTTCGAATTTGCGTTTAAAATAGGTGTGTTTGTGCGTAAGAAATAACAAAGAGCATACCGTGGATGATATCATTTAATTTAGCTACGGTTTATTAACACGTTCATCGCCGATTTAAAAATAAACTGTCCAAGCGCGACACATAAACGAACGTTGATCTTTCAATATAAAACTCAAAGAACCAGCGATATTTGTTTGTGGTTTATATTAATAACATTGAATGTCAAAATATCAGCAGTACGATCAACTGGCAAGTCATTATTAGTAAATTTAGCTAAAGGCACGCGATAATCAATTACTTAGAGTCGAGTAATTTGTTAATAGCTTTGTCGAGAACTTCAAACGGATACAGACAAATAAATTGTAATCATAAACGTCACTTGAACTAGGATTGATGAAATGAAACGAGTCGCACTCGGACATGTCTACAGAGAGTATTGACAGTAATCGTCTCCAATACTTCTGATTAACTAGCACACTCAAAGCA
Source organism: Himalopsyche tibetana (assembly GCA_030503985.1). Taxonomy (NCBI): domain Eukaryota; kingdom Metazoa; phylum Arthropoda; class Insecta; order Trichoptera; family Rhyacophilidae; genus Himalopsyche; species Himalopsyche tibetana. Next base: position 5,167,990 of record JAPJYX010000052.1, on the reverse strand, counting down.
CTCACTGATCATATTTAAAACAGATTAACGATATAAATGTGTTTTGTCGTATTATTACTTGTCACTGAACACGAACACTGCGAATTATGATAAATAAAAAAATAAACAAACTTCGGAAACACTACACAGCGACGTCCAGTAAAATATGCGCCATAATAATTCTGCGGGCAACCTGTGACTAACTTCAGCTCAAATGTTAAGCAATGCAAACTTTGTGAAGTAAAATTATTTTGTGACAGTTGCAGAGATAACAGTTGTTATACGGTTATCATATATCATTTGATAATGCTCTTCATGAGTGAAACCGGTCCTGAATTTATAAAATAATAAAGGAATTAATACAAAACAGTGTTTTATTTTTCATTATGGAATACTTGTAAAAGAAAAATAAACCTTTCCTAATGGCTATTAATACACAGGCTCTAAAAGTTTTCAAACATATTAACAGTTTGATTGTATTTAAATATATCTTTTTATGAGGATTTTTATGACTTAACTTAACCTGTCTTGATATTTAAGTTTTTAAATTGGCTTTTTAAGAGGATGTTTAAGCAAATTACCCTTTCGAACGAGTTCATGCTTTTCAAAGAGATAATTTTGTATCTCATAGTAAGACTAGATCAGCAATATGTATATCAATTCATATTTACTATATATATAACATAAGCTCTGTTATTCTGCGTACTTCTGACGGTTTGCAAACCGTTTTCGAATTAGAATCCAAAAGCATCGAACTAGATTATAATTCGAAAACAGTTTGCAAACCATCAGAAGTATGCAGAAGAACAGAGCTAATTACACATTGCATAATTTACTAGCCATTTTGTAACAAATTATCACAACGCAGAATAAGCTCTACAACTTATATGTGACTTTACCGCTTACATAGATTGTTACTAGGGATCCCAATCGATTATATTCAACTCTTTTAACTTTTCAAATAGTATTCTTAATATTTTTTAAGGATGATTTGACTAAAATTCAGTTCTGCCCTGCGTCTCAGCATACGCTTAGCCTCATCTATGGTTTTCTTATTAGCGTTGGGTTAGAATTATGTTTTTATTGCGACTGGGAATGTCATTTGTTATAAATAAAACACATATTTTAAAAACAATAAACTTTATTTCATCAAAATTATTTACATTACAGACATACAAAATTCACATTCTTTCACTATAAATTAATACAATTATTATAATTAAACTCTTTCGCTTATTTATATAATAAAAATAATTATACAAAAAGACTCAAATATTCAATATCCAATGTAGTATGTTAAATGTTGGAGGATCTCAACCTCAATATTATACTACTGCATAAAAAATCCAGAGGATTTCTGGAAAGTTGTAAAATTACTGCGAGGCTATCCTTCGACAAAAATTGAATCAAATAGCAAAAAAATATTAATAAGTGATATTAGGAAAACATATTTTTTTAACAATAGACATGAGATTACTTTTTTATAACTGAAACAACCAGTTCCGCAGTTTCGAGTAAAGGTGGAAAGATTTCATGGTCTGGATTATGGAATACTAAAATGGACAAACGGGGTGGGGCTATTCTTATGTACAATACCTCTAATTTATGTATACACTTAACCAAATCGAGCAGATATTTCATTTTTATTGAATGCGTTAATTCTTCAATGCTTTTGAATTATAAATAAAATATTTCTATGTATGTTACGATTGGTTCAATTTTGAAAAGTTATCAGTACCTACCTACCTCTCGCTTAACAATTCAAATTATTTATTTTTTATATCCTTTGATATATTATATGATAATATAATTTCAAAATCATAAATTGTCACCATTACAGAATTAACCGACCAGCAAAAAAATTGTACATCAACCTAATAAACATTTTTAGAGCGAACACAATAATTATTATCTGTGGTATGACGGTGTTGAATATAATTATCTTACAGTTTTTAGAAGTGTAACATGTTTGTATAAGCCTCAAAAGTTATCTAATAAAATATTCATTCTCCAGAAAATTTTAATCTAATACATAATAATATTGAAAGAAAAAATTCTTTTTGTTTAAGCCTGCAAAAAAACAAAGTATAATCTTTACCAGAGACAATTAAGTGATATCATTGCCTGGAGAAGATGTTTCTCCATATGGATATTGGAGTGACATTGTTTAGAAATTTTCCATAGTATTATATCTATTTATTCATATGGGAAATTCTGTTTCATCCAAAATGTCTGTAATTTCTCAAAGAGTTACAAATTAATTAACCGGTAATTACGAATGAAAGATATCATCAAAAAAATAGACAGAAAATTATTGTTTTATTCTGGCAAGTTGGGTAAACTGAGAGAACAGTTTCTTGAATTCTGTTGCAATTTTTAACGTCTCATTCACAATATTCTTTCCTCGAAACTAAGAAACTTTAAATAATTGTATTATCTCATGTCTATGCAAGCTATGGTTATTTTTGACAGGCAAGCAGCAATTTAAGCGGGTATATTCTTCTGCGGAAAATGTCAAACCCTAAATTCAACCGTCAAATGCATTTTATAGTAAAAAGTTCAGATAATATTATAAATATAATATTCTGTAATATGAAACGCTTACTTTCAAAACTGACTAAAACAACATTTGGTTGTTACGAGAAAAACATTTGCCAACTGAATGATCTGTAATTTGTAATTTTTTATTTATTTAAAAAGCATATATGGAATTACGGCTAAAAGCACCAAATATTTCGAAATAGAAAGATCATACGAGACAAACACAGTGAGATGTTTTTGTAAGTCACTCGAGATGAACTCGAGGAGAATTGACATCGAAACATCCGTCTTAGGTCTCAAATTTAAATTGAAAAAATCTAAATTCGACATTGACCTTGCCGAGAATTGAGCCCAGACCCGCTTGATCGGTAGAGTAAGCTCTAACCAACTATATATAGACCAAATATGTATATAGATCATACTCAAAACTATGTAAAAACCAATTTAAACGGTTTTGAAAGTAAGCACTTTGTATGTGACATTGCTGGGAAAACACTGATTTGATGTGAAACGGTTTGACATTTATAATCATGTCAGTTCAAACACTTCAAGTGGTTTGACACCCATTTGTGGCAGAAGGATTGAATGAAAGTCGAACAGTTCACAAGAGAATGATATTATCGTCGAGTTTAATAAACTGATTTTTTAAATAAAATTACTATATGGCAATACTGTAACAAATTAAAATAATAAATATATTTTTTTATTGCACAATATTGCTGTTTCTTCATATGAAAGAAAGCAACATATTCTTTAAATTCTTTTGTTACAGAAATAGAATATGCAATATTTGGTATTATAAGAATAATAATATTGGTTTATAGATATTATAGCCGTAATTATTATTGTATAATAAACTAACTGTAGGGGGAAAATCTAGCAGATACTAATGTAATTCTTACTTGATGTACAAATAATGAAATAACCTTGAATAATTCCAATATAAATATTTCATTTCAATGTTATTTTAAGTTATGGTACAAATACACCGATACAGTAAAAATAAATAAAGACCATTGTCGTGTATGTAACTGAATTGATGGAAACATTAAATTTGACAGGAATCCAATGTTAAATACAAAATATCATGACACCAAAAATCAGACATACAACTTTGGCTGCTTCATGTTCCTTAATTCTTTCGTAAATTTAGAAACAATAATATAACTGAGGAAAGCACCAGTTGTGTACCATCCACTTTTTTAAGTGAATCATTTACAATACATTTTTGTAAATTCAGTAAACCTCAGAGCAATTTCGAAAAATAAATTCTCAGCCATTTATTAGATTGCATCAAACGTAGAAAATACAAAGCCACACAGTGCAGTTTGATCAATCATCAATAGAGATAAGGCTAAACGTATGTCGAGACGCAGAGCAGTGCAACTCAGGGCAGTACAGATTTTGTATAACATGAAAAACCGCAAACCTGTGCAGACGTGTGCGTCGCATATATGCGTCTACATTGTGAAGCCGGAAAATTGCTGCTTGAGACCTTAAGTATACTAGTCTATGCCACAGGTTTGGAGGTGCTATTTTAATTACGCCGCGAAGCTGACGGAGAAACTGATCGAATAAGTGCAAACTGAACTTTGTTTATACGATACTACTCATGTAGACTACTCTCAAGATGTCTACTAAGATACTCTTAAATGTGTTACTCATGTGTCAGATGCTTGAACAGTGATTTACAAAGCTCAAATAGTGTTTGTGTAGTGGTAGGTTTCGTAATGTAGAAGTTTAGTTTACATTTACTGAATACCGAAATGTCGAAAATAAGATCGAGTAGCGACAGGATACAAAGTGAACCCAGACAAATTTGCTTGCATTACATTTATCATTGAAGATTACAATAAATATCAACTAGATATTATAGCGAATGGTTATAAAATAAGAAAAATTTTGCCATGTAAGTGCACACTGTTAGGAACTAAAAGATTAAGAGTTCTATTTGAATAACTCGTCAAAAAATTAACCTTGAATGTCATGTTATAAAGAAAAATACATTTTCTAATCGTGCCATTCTGTGTCATTTATAAATGACACACGCAGGTGTCACTAGGATACGCTGATCGCACATTTCTGCTTCGCCTGCCAATTCTGTGTCGCCCTGCCCTACATCTTAGTATATACACACTTAGCCTAAGTTACGTCAGACGAGTAATGTGGATTTTCGTGTAGGTATTGTTTTTATTCAATTTTGAAACCGTCAAAAATTTTAATGTTTCAATAAAATCGAACATAAGTAGGTTATTCAGACAGCTCTCGAAGTGATATTTTTCTAAAGGAAAGTATTTTATCACAGAATTTATTGTACGATTACAGTTCTGTTAAATTTATATAAGGCTAGATGGTTTAAATACCCGATCAAACAGCAAAATCACTGGTTTTGTGAAAAATAGCACATCTTATTGCAAAACTGTCGAGGTGGATTTCATTTGACTATACTTAAAACAAGATTGCCGAAAGAGTAGGTATGACCCTAATCCTGAACAACCTTATTTACATCGGATGTCAGCTACATTCTACAACTATTCAATGTAAAAATGTATTATGTACAAAGTGCGTTCATTTGCGATAGAAAAGATTGCATTATCAAAGCAACATAATTGATTGAATGAAACATCAGCAAAATGTTGCCATTTAGCACAGTAATAAACAAATCAAGCCTGTGCATCAAATTTTCAATTAGATTTATTCTCGATACATTTTACTAAACGCTCTACTGCAATAATGTGACCATAGACTATAATAAAATATATCAACGGTTTAAAGCACGACATGTCTATTTTGGTCAATATAGAATCAATAATGTAGCTTGGTTTACCGTTACCAATTTTTTTTTTGCACGGATATCTTCAGTAATTTCTTTTTCAACAGTTAGTAATATTTTCGACAGTTTCTGAAATATCCAACATAACCACGTTTAGAGTATACAGATCATTCAAAACAAATCACACGTTGAGTATTTTAAACCGTCCAAAATAAGTGCTCTGCGCGAGGCAATAGCATGACATGTCCGCTAATAACTGAGATTTTTATCAGACAGTATCAAGAGCAAAAAAAAACAATTCATAATGAAATTCATATTTTTACAGTTTGCAATATAAGAGAATGCAACATTTTAAACGTTGGTTTTCAGCAGGACTTGCGAATACATGTTGGTTAATATTTTTTCTGCGATTCTATTAGGAATTACATAAATTGAAAGAATCTCTAAAACTATTCAGATAAATGTAACAAACTTTGTATAAAAGATGCTATTAGTATATTATGTATACAATTTATTTTTGTGCAAGAGGCTTTATCTTTTTAAAAAATGGACTCTTTTTACACACTTATTAAATTAAGTGTTATCCAATTCAAAAAACTAAGTGTCTTCAAAGTTATGAAATTAAATATACATTATTAAGCTATCTTGAATAATCGTTATTGCTCTATATATAAGCAAAGGTACTGGATGTATTCCTATATACAAATTTTGAAATAAACAATACCAATATTCATACTTTAAAAAAACCAGAATTATTCAATTAATTGATTATACGTGTTATATAACATATAGATAGTTAAAAGAGAAATATATCATCGGTATACTGGCAGATGGCGATAAGTCAAAATACCTTGTTTTGAGATAGTTATCATTTTCGATAATCATGAAATTTTAATATTGCTGTTTATTTATGCTTAACTGTTACTTATAGTTGTAAAAACTTCATGAAATTCAGGAAAAACGAATTTGATTCAAATATTCAAAAGTTTTAAGTTATTTAGAGTTTTTTTGTAAAAATACACAAAATATGGCTCAACTTGTATTTTTAGAAGATACAGCTTGTTATTATCTATCCATAACTGAAAAAGGCAGTTTTCGACTTAAAACATTCTCCCAATACGCCAACGATATGTAGCCAAGAAAATTCAATAAATCATTGATTGTGATTGGTAAAGGGTATTGTCCATAAATGGAGACCCACAATTCCAGAATCTACGCCTTATATATACACCGGTAGTAAACAATGTATTATTCACAGTGGCGGCAAGTCCATAGGGGCCCCTCAAGTATGAAATGATTCTTCGGTTCATGCAAATCTAACACGGATGTAAAAATGAAATACTCTTTCGTTTTGTATTTTTTCAATACTTGCTGATTATTTTTACTTTAATTACTGCAGCCCCGTCACTGTATATATTAAAATTCTGAATGAATTGATTACTGACGCAATTTAATTAACAACTCATAAATGTATAAGAACAAAGTTGAGATATTAAGTACCCCAGTGTACCATTCATATTTGATGAGTTGGCAAACTGTTTGATCGTGTATCAAACCGTTTATAAATATTTCAGTACAATCAAAACAAATAATAAAAGCTATCATAAAGAATCATTGGATATAAGACGGAACTAAATATTGCATAATATGGTTACTTGATTGTTTTTCTCACGCCTCGTTTATCTTTTCTTTATATGAGAATCTGCCAGTTTTAGAACTATGTACATAATATTAATCATTTTTACCGTGCCGATAACTGAAAAGACTAGCTATGCATGTTGAAACACCCGCGCGTCGGTATAAGAATTGGTCTAGTTTGTCGGTGGCATTAATTAAAGTGGAACTTGAACTGGAAGGGACTTCCGTGATGGAACTGATGGAATGGATTTCCATGCGGGCTTCCTCTGCCTGATTCAGGGTCCAGAGGATCGTCTCCGGCATCGAACTGCGCTCTCTTTTCAGGATCGGTCAATACCTGAATAAAAAAAAAAACATTATTCACTCAAATAGTTTTCACTGTCAATGTACGTAACTGCATTGGCAAAGCCTGGTGGAATATTGAGATTGGCAATGGCTACGTGGTACTCATGTGGCATATCCTCAAATTTATTAGAATCAAGACACTAATTAAATAGATGGCTGTCACAGATGAGATATCTCGTCAAAATTTCCGTGCTCAACACGTCAGAGACGAATTATCTCGTCAATAACTAATTAACTAAATTAATAATTGCAAATTATAGCCGGCGTTTTAGGTAGAAAAGTCCTCTTTTTCTACGGCAGCCAAAAGGTTAAAGGGGGTCTCAATATAACTTACTTCTTTCGCAGCGGCAATATCAATGAATTTTCTTTCCGCTACTTTCTTCTCATCTCCTCTGTAATTGTCAGGATGCCATTTTTGCGCTGCTTTTCTGTAAGCTTTCACAATCTCTTGTTTATTAGCCGATCTGAAACAAATAATTGAAATGAAAATCGTGTATGAAATAATAATTACTCTCCTATTCATGGTATTGTTACGAGATTTCTTTTTCCTTTCAGCCTTCCAAGATCTGAACACTGAGATATACGAAGCTGTCCTCCTTCTCCTACGAAGAGATCGTCATTCGCATAGTGAATTGCTAAAGTCACATTAACCACAATCAGCACAGTCTGGGCTTAATTTAACATGAAAGCGTCATTACCTCTTAACGTTTAGAATTTTGTAATAGTCTCTTTTCTCAGCTTGCTTCTGCATTTTCTGCGCTCTTTGTACTCCTTCTTTTGCTCGAGGATTTTGGCCGTCGATGGACAAAGCATCTTGGTATGTACGAGTTGCTACAATGAACAAATAATTAGATTTTAAGTCAGTAAGAAGGTAAAATAATTCCTATTGATGAAATAGTTGCCAATTCTGATCATTATGAGTAAATATGATTAATTTTATAAAAACATAGGTCACTTTTAACTATCAGAAATGTTTAAATTGATGAATATAATTAAATTTCTTCACGAAGCTTAATTATATCAAGCTATAGCTCTAGTCCTCGTTAGAAAAAAAGGCCTCGGTCTCAATGATTAACTAAATAATCAAATAACGAGCGGATTTAAAATGAATGAATATTTCAAAGTAACACTCACCGTCATCGTACATTTCTAATCCTATAAGTGCTTCTGCCATTTCGCAATATATATTTACATCTTTAAGAATTTCTAACGCTGCCTTGCAAAACCCAATGGCCGGAGTATATTGCTCATCCTGAAATAGAAAATAAAATTCGATTATCGTAAGCCAAATCCACACTAACTATGAACACCCGAATGATGGCTAAAGCAGATCGATTATATTTTAACAAGCTTTAAGCGGGTCACATAGTGCTTTCGTTGACTTACCGAGAAAATAAAGATAAGTAGTACTGTACCAACATAAAAAAAAAATATTGGCAAGGTGCAGAATTTGAGAAACATACTTGTTATCACTTTTTTTCAATTAGATTTGATCTTGCACGCATATTATGGCACCAATTTGAAATTTGATACACATATCGGCCCACACAGCGTAAGCGACAATTCATAAATTTTACTGGAATGTAGAATTTTAATCGAAACGGAATAATTACTATTTGAAGATTTTTGAAACTATTTAATTTGAGACAATTTAATGTCACTTATTACAACTTTTTCTTTCATTTGGTTCTGTATAAATAAAACTGTTCAATTTCAATCAGTCGATAATGCTCGTCACAAGGGAAACCGGTTCTGATCTTGCAAAATAAAAGTGAAAGTAGTACAAAGGAATATTGTGTTTTTTTGAAGTCCTTTCGTAATAAGTTTGCAAAAAGAAATGCGAGAAAAGAGAATATTTATGAATAGTAAGTAACACTTTTCTGCCGATTTTGGGTCGATATGTTTCAACTGGAATTTCAATTTACATTAGGTTTTTTTCGAAACCTTATAATAAAATCGCTTAAATATTTTTTTTAGCTCAAGCGTTTAGTTTAATTCAAAAAATATGTAAAATAATTCAATACATAAATAACTGGAATTTCATTCACTTCTAAAAAGGACGAAGATAAAAATAAAAAAAGTAAAAACCTTATTAGAGCATGTACAGAGGAGCTTGTTGGCTTCGAAGATAACCATCCCGGCTTCTTCTTCGAATTTGAGCACTCGCTGCGCCTCATTGATGCACTCCTTGAAGTCTCTGGCTTCCAAATTGTTTTGCGCCTCCGTCATAAATTTGTCTACCTTCTTGATTTTCTTGTAAAACGGGAAGCAGTCTTTGTGCTCTGGATCCAATTTTAGGCACTCGCGAATTTCCTATTCAAAATTAATAAAGCAATTTGAATATCAAAAACTAAAAAAATACATTTTTTGAAGATATCGGCTATGAGCCCGGCAAGAAGAATTGACTAAAATAATATTTGTAATAAAAGCAAGTTAAGTTACATTTAAAATTAGTTGAAGATTGTGTAAGTACGATGAAGTGCGATTTATTTTACCTTCAGTGCATCGGCAACGTGTCCTAGATGCGTATAGAGTAGGGTTGCCAACCTAAAATAGCCACTGGTGGAATCTTGCTGCAGCCTATTCACGGAACGGATGTCTGACACAGCAGAAAGTATGTCTCCCTGTAAATAAATGAAGATTATTTTTATGTGTAAGGGAGAATTACCAAGCCAACAAATGTCGGCTACGTGGTTTTCATCATTGGCTTCGAATCCCTCTACGGCAGCGATTTCCAACCTGGGAGGCGCGAACAGTCCAAAATATGTATTTACTTTTTAAAACGTGTCTTTATTACTATATGAAATAAAGAATGGGGAGGCGCGAAGACATTTGTTTCCAAGGTTGGAAACCACTGTTCTACAGGCATTTTGTTTAAATTGATTTATGGATATCTGTCCAAAGGCATGGATATATGTGATGTATTGAATTCCCTCCCATCCATCATATCCTAAAATCTAGGGCAGTGGATTTAGAATGTTGTCATGCTGTTAGAACTGGAGTCATGCTCAAAAAAAACTAATAACTCTGAATCCTTCTTAAAAAACTTGTGTATTCAAATTGCTTGGGTCAAAAGTGGTGCCACTGCATGCTACTAAGTCTAAAAAAATAATTGTAGTCGGGTTGTAAGCTATGGTCGGAGTCTTATTTCTTCACGATTCCACAGCCCTGTTAAGAATGAGTGTAGCAAGAGCGATAAGTTAATCACCAGTCTTGTCCTAGCTAGATTATTGAGTAACATTACAAATTAAGCCGAAGATGAGAATGATTTCATAAGTCAATACATTATGTTACTACCTTTTATTAGACATAAATAATTTAAAAAAATAATACAATAATTATTATTGCTGAAAATGCAACAATTATAATTATTTAAATTAATGCTGTGATAAAAACAAGAGATTATAATTTTATTACAGTTATTTTGAAGCGAAAATGATAACAATTTTGCTGCCGGCAACATATTAAATTCTGACTTACTTTGAAGACACAATATTCTTGCTTATCAAAACACATGATTGCCGACTCTGACTCCACAGCCCTGCTAAATTCTTAATGTCTAACAAAGGGCAAACCAAACATGAAGGGCTATCAAATTTATTAGAACCTGACACTAGAGGTCTGCACGGGCCCGGGCTTGGCTCTCGGGCCTTAACGGGTTCGGGCGTGTAAGCGCAATTGACTCGGGCTCGGGCGGGACCCGAAAAGGAATTTATTCTTCAGAAAAATATTTCAAACTATGTTCGTGTCATAAGTCAGCCATGATGATTTTAATTAATACCAGTGCTATAGAGAATCGTAAATTGTAAAATTGTAAAAAACGGGTTTTTTTCGGGCTGTGGAGTATAAATCCAGGCTTCGGGCTGGGTTCGGGTAACAAGTGCGGTATAAGATTCGGGCCCGGGCCGGGTCGGGCCTAAGTCTTTCGGGCTCGGACGGGTAATTTTGTAAAATTTCATCCCGTGCAGACCTCTACTAGACACCAATTAAGGGGGTGGTATCTAATACTCGGCAAGATTTATGAATTTAGTTTTCACAGTTGGTATAACTCGCAATAATTGTGGCTATAGTCAGTCTGTTAAACACCAACGATTAACTGAATCTTGTTTAATTCATTAAGATTTTTTATGTCTGATTGATAACGTTCTTTCGCTATACATAATAGAGTGACCGTAATGAGTATTTTGCAAGCCCTAAGCACAGAAATTGCCTTAATCTTGATCAGTTTCACCCCTAGTTTAATCAGTGGTGAGCATTTTTAGCCCCATCTAACCAAATAGTACAATTTGACTTATTGCAAACTAGAATATATTTAAATTTGAATTGTTTGTCGGGCATTCCAAGTGGAATTCCTTGGAATGCCTGAAGATGCCGAAAGGCGAAACCCGGGTCATTAGCGACAAAACTCATGGAAAAGTGCAAAATTCAAACAATTCAAATTTGATATTGAAATTCCATCAAGCACCCTCAGTCGAAATACTTAATTAGAAAATATTTCCCGAAAATTCAAGAAACTTACATGAAATCAAATAACCAGCAAACATTGTCATTTCCCTTTGAGTTTATGCCGTCTATCCCACAGACACTAGTTTCATTCTAAATATTTACTCTATTTAAAGTTTCATAAATCAGCATTGTGATATTGCATATTCAAAACATGCAGTTGTGACCAAAAACTTAATTTTATAAATTCAATGTCGTAACTAATAGATATTTTTTATTTGATACTCTTTGATATAAAAAAAACTATGTAACCTCCAAATGATACAATATCTCGTAATCTTTTTATGTGTATTTTTTCTACCAAGGATATATCTCTAGCGGAGAGAAATGCAATGTCAAATATTATATTTTCAAATTGTTGTGTCAACAAGTTTTTTAGAGGTTTGTTTTTTAAATTAGCAACACTTTTTCCAGCGAAAGCCAAGTCGACAGCTGTTTTGTGCTTAGTTTGGTTTGCCATTTCACCATGAATAGATTTACACCAGAAGAATGCTTGCAAATTGTATTTATTGTATAATTTTATTATTTTTATATTATAACGAGTGTTTTTTTTAAAATTAGAAACACTATTTCTAGCGACAGCCAATTTGTCAGTTTAGTTTGCCATTTAAACATTAATAGACGCCAGAACAACGCTTGCAAATTTTGCAAATTTATTTCTTCAAAAATGTCAGCCAGAACCTTAGTCAATGGAGAGCGCTATAGAGCCATGGTTACTGATATTTTTAGTGAAAGAATATTAACCGTATTGCATTACAATACTAACCTGCGCTATGTAGCACTCCGCTCGAAGCTGCCGGAGGTGCGACGCCCAAGGGCAGACCTCCAAGATCCGTTGTACCATTTCTGTAGCCGCCGCGTAGTCATGGCCTCGGTAGTACGCTTCCGCTAGTTGCATGTCCTCCGAAAGCTCAGATATTCGTTGATAATTCATATTGGCCTCCTCATTGTTCGGTTCCACTACTAACTGTGAATGAAATGTAGATGTATTAAATTAAAAATTTAAGATCTCTGGAAATGGTATTCTTAATAATCTTGAGACGTAAAAAAAATCTTACCGAGTTTGTTTCGTGTGATTTATGAATTTTAAAAATACCTGGAGCATTTGCAATTATAAGCCATTATACCAAATATTTTTGCCATCTCAAATTGCATTTAAGAACACTTAAAAATATAACCTCAAAAAAATATTAAAATAGAATTAAAATGTGTCAAATTCAAAAATTCTTCATTCCATATATGGAAGATGTTAAGAAAGTACTAGTAGTTGACATATTTTCCTGATTCCCTCTCCACTATCTGTTTTCAAGATATAAGATGGGTTGGCAAGGGATGACAAATCATCAGATACCTTTGAGATGTAAAATTGTTGGACTAAAAATACTAATTCTCCGCTCTTAGTAACAATATTGGTCTTACCACATCGTAATAATCTTGCGCTGCATCAGTGAGCGAAGCGAGCTTCATATGCACGTTTGCGCGCTGTAACCGAGCAGCGGTGAAGTCTGGCTTGATGTCCAAGACTTTACTGAAGTCGGACAGGGCAAACTTGGCTTTTCCCAAAGCAAAATACACTGTGCCCCTTTTGTAGTATGTAAGATAATTCCGAGGATCTCCTTCTACATATTATAAAAAAAAACACAAAAATTGATTATCTTGAAGCAATTGAGTGCGTCAAACTTAGCAAGATTAAGGCATGTAAAATTGCTTGCTTTTACATAGCTTTGTAACATAACACACAGAGTGAGACTACAGATCAGGGGCGTATTTTCAGGGTGTGCTAGGTGTGCACCGCACACCCTAGAACCCAAGACCATTAAACTATATATTAAAACTACACAAATTTGTAGATAGTAGAATATTATCGTCTGTTTGACGCAAGATGTTTATGTTTATTTTGGTGTACATATTTTTGGATTATTTATATGAGATATTTATATTTTTATTTGACCTTTTTTATATAAAAGTTCTAAGATAAAATTGATATAAGATATAATTATAATTGGTAAACAACACCCGCACAAATAGGCTTAGGCTTCATTTCAATGGGGAAAAAAAATAATGACTATCGAGCAAATGCAGAAGGGCATATTTTACGACATCATAATTGACAATTCCATGTCTCAAAAGTAAAGAATCAAAATGATGTATGAATAATAATAAAAATCGTATATTTTTTAATTTTTGATATAAAGCACACCTAAAACACCCACCGTACGCCACTGTTACAAATGACTCGAGGAGAATTCATCTAGAATTGAACAGCTCGTCATTTATTTTATTTATATAATAAAAGTATTTGAATAGTCACAAATCACTTGCAATCCTGCTTTAACACCGCTTTGTAACAATAGCAGACAGAATCAGAAAACAAATGACTCAAAGATAATCCAATTGGAATTGAATTTGTTTTTTTTGAAACATAATGATCAGTGTTCTGTTCACATATAAGTGATTATAATTGCCATTTCTATTGCAAGGAGAGTACATTTGGATAACTAAAACACACTTGAAATGATGCCGAATTCATCCCTTATCAATTAACCATCATTTAGACTAAAATGTACCAAGGTTTCGAAGGGTGTAATAATTGCCATATTATTATTTTTGCATACTTGGCAACTGAAACTATCGTAAAAATTCAATAATTCACACTATTCGTAAACATATAATTTATGTCCGATTATTTACAGAGGTGGCAGTATGAAATATTGTTAAACTTCAACACAATTCTATTACTTACACACATATGTACAAATATAAGTATAATTGAATGTATTTAGATGTTCATGCTATGTTTTAAGTAAGTAAAGTTTAGAAAACTTCTGAAGTCAACTATGTGTTTAATAATTTTATTACACATTCATTTTATACAGACAATGAACAGTGGTTGGCGAACTTTTTACTAATATGGACACCCTGGATGATTTGATTATCTCAAAAGGCAATAGGAAAAACATGCACACTCATTAAATCGACACGCACGCGAAACTGGTCCAGATAATATTTTTCTTATCTCTGTAAAAATTATGAAACGAAAAATTAATATTCTTCTGCTAATTTTCCTGCACCTGCCAAGGACCTGTTCCGGAGATGAGGGTAAAGGAACGAACCTCGGAACATTTCATATACGTTGGCGATGTTTTCATACTTGTATTTCAATGTATTTCATATTTCGCAGAATTTATCAGTGATATTCATAATAATGTGTGATTTAATGCGAAAACTAAGTCTGCAATAAAGAATTTCGAATAGTTGTGTTGTTTAGCTACATTGTGAAATTTTTCATCAAGAAATATCGTGGCATGTTTTATCACATAATTACCAAAATATACAGTGAAAATTCAATTACGGTAAAAGTGTATTAAAGCTAGTCATGGATTATTTCAGCGAAAAACTCAAGATTATCAAAGCTTCAATAAAGATTTGTAAATCGTGGCGTTGTTTTTAGCTTAGTTTATGAAGTTTTTGCCGAAATAATCCATGACTAGCTTTAATACACTTTTACCCCAATTACTTATGGTTGTTAAAGAAGGTTGAGTTTTTTTTTCGGAAAAATTTACAGCGCTACAAATAAGTTTGGGTAACTTTGGATTTTAATTGTAAATATTGTGATAGCTCTCGCCTGCACTGTTAAGTTTTCATCAAGATCATTAGAACTGATAGCATTACAGTTTAAATCAGGCTGGCTCATTGAGCCACGTTAGTTTGACTGACATTTTGACTGACATAAGAGATGAAACGAAATAACATAGCCCAAAACGCTTGATTTTTTGTAGCTTCATACAGATCACGATCGTACGCGATCAATTGAGAAGCATATTATATGCGGTTACTGGCGCTTTTTTCTATTTCTTAAATGAAGAGTAACTCAACGCTAAAGCGTTAAAACGACTTACCGACTGCGGCATGATAATGTGTCAGGGCATCTGACAACTGGCCGCGGGAAAGAAAGTCTCTTCCAAGTTCTAAATGTTTATTTACTTCGGCGGAACTGGCCGAAACAGGCTCTGTAACTTAACACAAAACAACGATTTAACACGTCATAGCTGGAACATAAATTGTATTGATCAATTATAGTGAGAAAATAAACACTTGGTCTCATAGATATCACGAATGAATCGTCTTATCGTGCAAAACAATAATTATTGTATTGAAATAGGTTAGAAAATAACACTCACTTCCAAATAATAATTCTAATGCTAAAATTAGTAGACATGTTGCTAATCTCTGCCAATTTAATTTTTGAATACAGTCCATGTTTGCCGACTATCTAGATAAATTTATTATGTTACTGATATTTTATCTATTACTAGTAGAATAAAAATATGACACACGCACGACACTCCATCATTTCTTTTCGTGGTTTAATGTGATTGGTCCAAATAATCTTACAATACGACAGCTGCTATCATGTTAAGTAACATGAGCATAAAAGAAGCATGAGAATTTTTTCCTAAACTAAATTGATAGAATAAAAAAAATGATTTCTTACATTTTTAGTAAATAGTCAAATCATATAAAAAAACTCGTCAACAATAATATTTTTTACTTTGTCAAATGTACAAGTTGGAGAGCCGATACCGGCAAACTAAGACATATAACTTTGATCATTATTGACGGCAAAATATCGCAATATAGAATTATCCAAAAATATTGCAAATAGATGCTCCCAATGTCAAGCATAATGGATTTTTAAAAAAACATCTCAACAAATGGTTTCTACAATAACTTTTTTTTTCAAGTATCGTAACATTCTTCATGCCAAAAAAATATTTGTTGTAAATGGTTTTCTCTCTAAGCAATTTTTTTATGAAATTTGAATAAAGAAAGATCTTTTATGTTGAAACATGTATTTCATTGTTTTTTCTCGTCGTGTCCACTCACAATGAGCTAATGGACTCCTAATAGAGCATCTAAATAGAAGTTGTTCAATGTGTACGGATCTTAACTAAATTGCTCAACCTCTTTTTTTTACGACTGAGATAGATACTTAGAGATAGGATGGTGAGGTTACAACTGGACCAGCGGTTAGTTTATCAATATTGTGTTTTTTATGATCAGATGGGTGAAAGAGAATTTAGACATCACAGATATCCTGCAGGCCCTGCAATAGGATACAGGGTATATTTCTTCTACGTAAATATATAAAGGATATACTAAAATACGTTTAAACATAATACTGACAATGTCTTAATGCCAAAGTAGTTATCAACCACATCTTAAAATTCTTACGGAAATGAATATTTATTACTTTGCTATTCTTACCCATTAAAAACAAGATGATCAACTTCATCTGTCTGCAAGATTTTATTTAAACCACCAACAGCGAAGCGCCAACCCTTTACAAAAATAACCCTTCACCATAAGAGTATCGAGCATATTACCATTCAGGAAATATTACCCGTGTCGGCATATTCTAATTCCAGTTCACTCCTCGACAATTGGTGGATAACTAAACATAATGTTCCGAAAGGGGCATTACTTGTATGGTAAGTTTCTAATGAACAGGAGGGAAAACGAGGACACTAAGATGCAGTTCAATAAAAACAGGAAAGTATATTAAATTCAATCGTGTATAATTCACAGCTGTACAAAACTCTTTTTATTTCAGAAGTCATTTATAAGGAACATTCTTAGTAACAAATACATTAATCATGATGCAACGAATAGTTTAAAAAGCCAATAAGTTCATAGTATATCAGAAAATTGGGTTATTGCAATCTTTAATTCTGGGTGTCATCATTTTAAATCTTTTTGCCACATGAAATTCGTAACATGATAATGAAAAAACCATTTGTACAGAATGCATAAATGTTACGAGGTTTCTAATCTAAGGTAACGATAAAATCTGTTATTGTTTTATGAGTTGTGTCATGCATTTTTCAAACATGTACTCCAATATAAATTATTATTATGTTCGATAATACTGTAGACTTATCAGCTTTTGAAACTTAAGAAGCGTATTTAAGATTTTCATAAGATGGAACAAGACATTGCTCCAATGCAGTCTTTCACAGGGTATACTTATACTGCAATACTAAACGGAAAGAAGGCATCGGCATTTTAACAAGCGTAATATTAAAACATCTATATCGACTGTGGAAAGGAAAAAGGACGTAACCCTCAATTTTCCAAAACAGCTTTTTTTCGATAATCACAATGTATACAACTTGACACACATTCTATCAAAAGGATGGAAGCTAAAAATGCCGAATAAGTATCTAAATTTAGCTTTAATGTTTGAAAAAGATGACCTTGTAAAAATTTAAAACCAAGAAAAAACACTGAAATAAAGGTTTTTCCTAGACAATTTCTGTAATCAATATTAGGTTATGTCAATTAAACACCAGTTTAGAAGTATCCGTGCACTTCAAGGTTGTGTATAATTCATAATTTGCATATGCCACAAAATCATCAAAACACGTTTTTAGCGCCTCCTGTAAAATTTGATATGTGTGGGTTACGTCCTTTTTCCTTTCCACAGTCGATATACATACATATTGTCATGTAAATGAGTTGTTTTTAATAGTGAATATCTAGAATTACACTTGAAAATCATTTTTTGCGTATGTATATCGTATTTTGACAATGGAGTTACTTCAACTTCCATTCTTTACAGTGCTCCTTCATGGTAACAAATAAAGGCACCCGGTGAAGACTTAGGTAAACACTATAAACTAAGCTTCAAAAATAGATACTTGCGTCAGATATTGGAGGATAGATTTAGCAATGAACTCGGAGATCAGGGAACGGACCGGACGGTGTGCTGTCAAGTTAGAGGGCATGGAAAGACATTGGAACAGGGTGCATCACCAGCAAACTGTGCCTCTGGTAAGGTTAAATCCAGCTGGTCTCGTTTTGTATATATTTATTTTTATACCTGTGATGTGCAAAAAAATGCACCACGACATAAAATAAAATTTAATAAATTTCATAACATCAAATAATCAATTAGACGTAAATTGATCGATTGCCCTCTTTCCGCTTAGCATAGAAGTATAATAATCCTTTATATTATTATGTGTACTGAAGTGGTATAAATAATCAGGGTATTAGTGTTATACGTCCATCACCATCTCACATGGAGCTCCGTGAATATTCTCATATGAGAGAACAATTTTTTGCTTCCTACACTTCTTCTCGTACTCCGCTGTGAAGTGATTTTTGTACTCAACAATTTCTAGGGTGCCTTCACTATTGGTGATGGTCGTGGCATTGTGATGCTTACGGCAGTGATTCGTGAGGTGGTATTTCAGTCTGAATGTCTTTTTGCAGATCTCGCACCTAAAAAAGATTGACCGATAAATGAGTAAAGAATTTAACAATAATGATACATTTCATGTCCATGTCCGCTCCCAATGTGAAACATTTTTTATATAAGAAGAGCTTGTTTCTTTCATTCTCAACTTCTCTTATTTTAAGAGAGTGGGGATAGAAGAATAGTTCGCTCTCACTACAGCTCGGATAAATATTTTCATCAGCTACCGTGTTTCTCCGAAAATACGACGTCTTCCCATACAAATTAAGCCCTTGCGTGATTTTCAAGATTGTTGAAATATATGCTAAGCCCTCCCCCGAAAATAAGCCCTAGTTGAAATAATGTGATTTTACAGGTGAACAATGGCTTTGGTTGTGTGCAGGGCTGATATTCAAAAAAATTGCACTTACTGTGGCACTAAAATTTGATATATATCCAAACTGAACTAGCGACATGAACTAAGACTAACGACTAAGAATATCAACAGCAATGCTCTCGCATGAAAGTTGTTGATAGCATCGACTTTTTAAAAACGGAAACTGTCTAACATTATTGCAATGGATGAAACTGCAGTATTATTTCTGGGCCAAGGATCTCAAACAACGATTGATTATGTTGGTTTCTCGTCAATCTAATTCCATCCACTGGTTATAAAAGTCTTACCTTTATGTTGACGATTCTTCCGGATCTGAAAAAAATTCCACCTCTTATCATCGGGAAGGTAAAGCAAGATAACACTGAACCTGCTTCAGGAATTTATATCCTTGAAAGTAAAAAAGCCGGATTCACACGAGCGTAAGAAAGTGGGTTAATTTTATGCTGCCGCGTCTTTTGCGAGGTCGTCACAGAGGTTTGCTCAGCCAGTAATCACAGCCCTGAGGGCATGAAAAACTCTCTTACAGAGGAGGATTGATCAAATAATGATTTCGG
The DNA here is from genome assembly GCA_030503985.1 of Himalopsyche tibetana. Taxonomy (NCBI): domain Eukaryota; kingdom Metazoa; phylum Arthropoda; class Insecta; order Trichoptera; family Rhyacophilidae; genus Himalopsyche; species Himalopsyche tibetana. The sequence goes on along the minus strand of JAPJYX010000052.1, from coordinate 5,148,020 downwards.
CATGAATGACTGCTTATCTCGAGACAAGATATTACAATAAACATGTCATTCCAAGATCATATGCGCATACAAATCTACGAACACTTTGTGAGGCAGGAAAAATATTAACAAATACTTACAAAAATGGCTTCGACCCGGTGTGCGTGAGCTTGTGTTTAGCTAATACGTAGGAATATGAGAAAGTCTTCAGGCATTGATCACATTTGTATGGACGTTCTCCTAGATGGCATCTTGAATCAGAAATAATCACATTTAAAACACGCATAAAATATTAATCAAGAACTCTGTCAAAAACAACTTGCGAGTTAATTGTAGAAAATCGTAACGACCATTTATAAATTTTACAGAAGGATATTTGAAAACTAAGTTGGAAAAAGAAATTCTTTAAATAGTAATATTTGATCAATGCGTATCCTGATATTATAGTAAAATTGTCTGACTACTTTTAGTTCTCTAGATCAGTGTTTCTCAACCGGGGTCCATGTGGAACAAACAATAACAAGTCAAAGCACAGGAAAAAGATCAGGAGAATGAAATAACGCTCTAAACGTATTGTCACTGACGCCTTAGGCGATATTGAACAATTATTGACTCAAAACGCAATTTACCGATTATGAGTCGATGATGTAATTTGATATTTAAGATGGTCAACAACATCTATCAATTTAACTTTGCGTGCTATAATTGTTTATTTGTTTTCAAATAGAATTGGGCGATCGATTCTTCTACCTCTCATGTTTTAATCTGCTCCCCCAGTCGGTGAAGGTTCTCTCGCAGAATGTGCATTTGTAAGGTTTGAGTCCGCTGTGAATGAGCATGTGTTTTCTTAGTTCGTTGGGTACGTGAAAAGTTTTGCCGCAGGTGCTGCAACAGACGGATGGGTAAAATTTGTTATTTTTTAGTTATCGAAGAAAAGCTGTTTTGACACAACTGCGGATTACGTCCTTTTTACTTTCCACAGTCGATATTATAATTATCTATGTCGGTGTTCTTCAACCTATCGTCCGCAAGAGTTTATTGGCGGTCCGCGAATAGTCGCAAGTCAAGAACTGGCTGTACGTAAATATGTATACCCGGTTGACACCGGTCCGCGGATGTAAAAAGTTTGAAGAACACTGATCTATGTAACATATTTTTTTATAACCATTTCTGATCTTTAAAAACTAGGCGTAGCGAGAGCGATTATTTAACCACTAGTCCTGTCCTAGCCTTATCATTTTATCCCTACTACTCTCTTTGTTAAAATAAAGAGGTTGACCGACTGAGTAACAAACAGTTTTCGTAGAAAAACTTCTGTTGAGTTACCTCCATTAGGAGGACATATGGTCCACGTTGGGAGCGGACATGGATATAAAAAAATGTTATCATTATTCTGAGCTCAAATTTTTTACTTTCTGTTTACTCAGAACTGTTATTTTATTACTTATCAACTTCAGAACGGTGACAATATTTAAATTTTTTGAAACAAAAATGTGACGGCAAATTCCAAAAGAGCTAACATATTTAAAAAAAACATCTATGGCAATACTGCGTATGTTGCTGCTATAATAACATTATTTTGTATAATCTTACTAATCATGATGTTCGGTGCAATTGAAATAAGAATATAATAGTTTGAGTGAAAAAAATATTACCTGCACATGAATGGTTTTTCCCCGGTATGCCTTCGCTCGTGCCCTCGTAAACTGATCAAATGTTTGAATGATTTACCACATCTCTCGCACACGAATCTAGACAACGACAACAAATTTGAATTTCTCCGTCAATTATTTCTGCATTGTTGGTTTTCCCAAGTCAAAATCAGCAATACCAGAACAAAAGAAAAAACTTATAAAAAACCCTTTTTTCCAGATTATAATATGAGCAGAATAGCTTTTGAATATTCAGAATCTCTTTCTACTCGTAGACTACTGGAATTACACTGCTTTTTTTCCGAGGTATTTATTCAATATCATTAACTAACCAGCCCTTGTGATAAATGTGATACACACGTCCGAATGCCTCTTCACATATTATGAATATTCCTTGACCGTTTCAGAAATTATGGATGGAAAATATGAAAAGGAACAGGCGTCTGTCACTTACGATCGCGGTGTGATCAAGACTTGTCCATTTTCATCATTGTAAATTTTCTTGGGTCGTCCGGGGCCTCTCTTTTTCTTCGACGGCACACTCACAGCTGACAAACTTTTGAGTGGGATATCTTCGTAGTCATCGTAGACATTCTCCAATTTCACTTTGACCTCCTCCTCTTCTTCAATTAGCTTCTTTTTTACCTTGGATGTTGCTGTCTTTGGTTTTTTCTTTCTGGCTGAAGACATTTTCATAGAACTCAACATTGTTTAGTTGTAATTGGGAAAGTGTAAACAAATTGGCGTTGAATTCAAATTTATGTCATTCAATAAAGGTCCAAAATTAAATGCACTCGAGCAATTAGAAATGAATAGGCATAATCATGCTGACATCTTAAATGAACAAAGAATCATCAATCCATCACCGTTAAAACCCCTAATGTAAATAATAATAAATATCCGTTTAATTAAAAATAATTTACCATGAATAACCCCATACTTGTTATCGTTTATAGAAACACTAAAGTCAATTTTAATAAATGTAATAAAAATTAGGAAGTTAGAGTTAATAGCAAGATGTATTGTGCATCTCTTCTAAGGTAGTATATATAACTGAGTATATGCAAGTTTAAACATAGTTCTGACGATGATCGATTCTCACACAACATGCAGTGATCTGAAGAGAAAAATAGTTCCAACAAGCAGTGATGGCTTTTAATTACCTGAGTGTATCACATTTTTTTTTGGTTTCGATTTCTTCTCTTCGTTTTTAATTTCTCTTTTGGGGCGTTTACATTTTTTGGGAGACGGTATCACTTCATGTTCGCTTCCTGACACATCTTTGTCAAATTTGACATCCGGCTCTAGTTTAACTTCATCAAAATTGTCTACTAGAAAACAAAAAAAATTCATCAACAACATACTCGTACTCAATAAACATATTTTTACGCTACCCAACAACCAAGTGTTAAGATAAGAGGCAACATCTGTGGACAACCTTCATAGAAAAAAAGCATGGGTAAGTTAAATATAATAAGAGAATAAAAAGATTTTTCTTGAGCTTATTCAGCGATTTCATATTCAATTTTGAAGTTTTAATTTTATATTTGGTGTAAATTTGAGGAAATAAATACACTGGCAGTCTGGTATTCTCCGAGTTCTCTTGACTGCACTACCTAACTCAGTGCCCAAGACATAGGCCCGAAACCTTAAATAGAGAACACCGAGAGAAGAAAATATTTGATAAACATAAATAAATGTGGATGAAATATTGAATGGAAATATGGAGATTTGTAAGTTAGTGGATCAAGAAGATATAGAAATGATTATTTCATTGTTAAATCGATTAAGTCGATCTCGATGATCAATAAACAGACAGTTCAGGCAGTGAAAATCGTCTTTGAATGGATTATGTTCATTAACTGATCACCAACGGTATTTGATATATTTTACATAACTTATTTCATAGTAAAATAACTCGATATTACAAGTAGAGTTGGGTACATTAATCTTTTTACTTACCAAAATCAAGAGAATCTTCGTTGAATTCAGTATTATGCTTAATTGGATAGTGTTTTTTTAGTATTTTGTCACTTTGTTCACACAGGTTGATAAATTTGTAGGAAATATCTAAAATGTTCGTACAACTGATGCAGATTTGTGCTGGAAAATTATCGCCGTGTTGAATCTGAATAACAAAATAAATATAAATTAACCACTCGCACGTCAATAACTTTTCGGTGCATCAAACGCTTACTGACTGCAAACGCCAACGACGCGCTGGTGCGTCAAGATGTTTTCTCGAAGAAAATAAATATTTTTTCAATATCTAAAAATTATTGTGCTAGTGACATCTATTAATGAATCATTTAAAAATTTGCTATTGCTAAACATGTAAAATTATCTTAGATCAGCGCTCTCCAACTGGTGGCGCTGAAACTTTTTTTGTGGCCCGCGAGCTGTTCATTTTACAGAAAATTTTTAACTGACTTTTCTTTTACCCATACTCTTTGGCACACGAAATGTTTGCTAAAGAAAAAATGGCCCGCAGCGTAAAAGAAGTTGGACAGCGCTGTCTTAGATTATTCAATATATTTTTTGATTCAACATTCAACAAGCTTCCTACCGATCATTGTACACGGCATGCGAAAATTGTAAATGGAGACAATGCCTTGTAAAAAATTTTACCCAAGAATTTACAGATTTCCTAAAATGAAAAGATGAGACCATTTTTAGAGCTCTTCCAGGATTTACCCGTGGCCCCCCAAAATTGTGCTGTGGCTACGCTAAAATTATTTTTTCTCTGTGGCCCCCTTAGAACATGCTGTGGCCCCCGGTTGAGAAACCGGGGTGTATTTTTCATAAATAAGACCTCTTCACACAATGCTGATCGAACTATGTTTTCTAGGCAGGCGTCATTGCATCACTAATGCAATCATTTTTCTTCAGTGTGAATTTATCTTTGCACTTACTTGGAAGTGTATACAACATTCTCACTACTATAGGAAATTGTTTGTACAATAAACCATAGGTTTGTGTTACAAGACTCCACTGTCGAGTGTTTGGACTAGGGATTCCAACTCGGATATCCAGATATATCCGACCCTTTTGAACTATTCGATATCCGGATATTTGGGGAAATATCCCGATAGTATTCGTTATAATTTGGGGTATTTACTACCTGGGAGAAACCATTACTTAGGAGTAGTGTTTTTTATTACCTTCCCCAAGCTCGGGTATTATTAATATCTTATCTTGTTATCTTAATACTTAAAAGTTCGACGAATCGGCTGGGAGTCTAGGCAAAAAAAACCTTTAATGCCGAAATTTCATTCATTGAAGAAATGCCGTTGCAGTAATCTAATGCAGCTGCAAATTTTCAATATTTTAATATGATGGAATAGTATTGAAATGTGTATTGTCTCTATCTAAGGCATTACAGAAGTGGGAAAGGGTTTAGTCAGGATCAGTTGATCGTGAAACTTTGATCGTGAAACATCGTCATTTGCGTGCAAGTTCTACAATTCATCACTGAAAACCAAGCAATCGAGACAACTGTCTACAAATAAAAATTTAATAATTTTGTACAAAATTTTAGCCATGTCAAGACGCTCGGAAGTATGGACTCATTTTATGAGAAAAGATAATAAATGCAACTTGCAACATGAAATTCGTAATTATATTTTATCTCTCGCGGAAACTGACGACAATACAAATAATCTGAAAAAAGATTTTAAATACTTAGATCAATTTAAAAAAAGGACAGAAAAGTTTAACATGTTGTTTAAAACATTTTTAACAATAAAACCAACATCATCAGCAACGGAACGAGTATTTTCAACAGCAGGACAAATTAAAACTAAATTAAGATCAAATTTAAGATATGATACATTTAATGCTCTCTTATTTTTAAAATATGAATTTTTAAAATCTGAATAAATGAATTAGTACATACATTTATATGTGTAGTAATGTTTTGTTATTTTCACACTTACTGAAACTATCCGGATATATCCGGATAGTTTCAGTTTTACTATTCGATATCCGGATAGTTGAAAATGACTAATAGTTGGAATCTCTAGTTTTGACTAATCTAAATCTAATGTGGCTTATTTCATCAGAAGTTTTTCAACAAGAATAGCTTGTTACTCAATTGCTCAAACTCTTTTTTTTTCGATTATATTAGGAATAGAAGGATACGGCTAGAGTAGGACTAGTGGTTGGCTAATCACTCTCGATTTGTCATTATTTATATCGGAAGTGTGTCAGAGAAAATAAACATTAATCTGTAAATATATTCAAAATCAATTGGTTAGTATGCTTAACATGCTATTCTTTGATTCCCCGAAAGTTTTCTAAATCCCGTAAAAAACAATGCAATTCTCTGGAAAGATTGATTGCAGATACGAACATATCAAAAAACACAATGTCGCAATCAAGGAAACATTGTGTATTCATGCAAATTATAAAATATTTTTACGAAAATTCGCTCTATGGTTTGTTTTAAGAAGTTCCATTTGACATGTAATGTCAACTTTTTCATACTGATACTATGTTCGTATTTCGTGTAAATTATCGGTTTTCCTGATACCCATGTATAATAATCTAGCATTTTCCTATTCGTAATTGAATTTCCTACACTTTCTTGATTTCCATGTATAAAAAGAGTGGCATGATGTAAGCGTATTTAACAAAAGTTTATGAAAAAATCATGTACTGGCAGACAGAAATAAACGCGGCCTACGTAATGACAAGTTTACTCTGATGCTTTGCAAATGTATTATTCGTGTTCATATTGTTGACACTAACCATTGTCTGAAGAAAATGCATGACAGTAATAATCTAATGATTACCTTAAAAGACAACATTAACCACGTATATATTATTCATTTTTATTGCATTGTGATTGCAATATAAAAATATAAGTAAGTCTAGCTATTTATAACCATTGTTCGAGTGTATAGTCTACGGTATAATACATTTTAACCGAATGAAACATTCAAATTAATCTATTTGCGAGATTGAATATTTACAAAATAATAAGATTAATATATCGTATATTATTACTCGATGAGTACCTTAATCTTGTTAGAACACTTCATAATCTTTTCTGATAAATTAACATTCTCGGAGTCGACGTCAAAAATTGAATTCAGTTCCGGGTATTTTTCGTCAGCCAAACAAACGCGACAAACTGCCTCCATGATTTTTATTCGAACCTTAGCACGCTGATATGTGGCGACCAAGAGTATGCTGTTTTAAAATTGCTTCATCAGACGGCAGGGTTCGGCGATTTAATTCGTTACTCTCATCATTTTACGAATAACAAATGTCTATCCTCTCTTAATAAGCAGTTGCACACCTTGTTCCCATCAATTTTTGACGTTTCGTTGTGATCCTGCCAGGCTAGAAAAATACTTTTTCAAATTCGAAAAAATCAATTCATTTTTTGTTAAAAAGATTCTTCTACATTTTTTATTGTAATTTTTCTGCATTGGGAAAAAACTCGGGTTTCAAATAGAAGAATTAAGTGGAAATAAACTTCTCGGGAAAATTGAAAAATATTATTTTAATATCAAACTGATAACTGTACATAGTTTTTAGCATTCGGTTAGACTTATTCAAAAAGCGAGACAAATATTGTTTATTTTCTCCACAAATTATGGGTATAATAAAAATGTTATTATTTTACGAAGAGCTGTTAGCTTATGACATAGAGTTTAACCAGTGACATCTAGGTATACTTAAATTTGAAACAAAATATTTGAAAATGGTTTTATTTTATAACATTCAGCAAAATGCACGCGTTTATGTGTGCACCAATAAACTTCACAACATTGTAAAAACGACAAAAGATATCTTCCAAGCAAATTGTTCCTAATATTCAAGGTTTTTCTTCTCAATTTTCCGGGTTGATACCCAGTTTTTCCACCATTTTAAAATTCTTTGATTTTTTGCATCTCTAGTTTTGTGACGCTTTTTCTATTTAACTTATCTAACCTTAGCCTACCTAAGCTGTAATGTCATTTCTACTCTGTCTAGCGCTTGTCAGTGATCTTACACTTATAGTTAATTCATACATTGAATAGTCAATGTGAATTATAACGATGTAAGCTTGGACTAAGACTGCTAGCCCTCCAAGGACGAGCGTCACCATCAGTCACCATATGGTCACACAAAACACCGTTGTTTATTGATCCCACTATTCATACTTTTTCTACCTAAATATCGTTGCTTTCGCTCATATTTGGTTAAGAAGGGTACGGACTACAGTAAGTCATCAGCCGTGGGAACAGGAACGGTCTCCCAAAGCACATGTGATTTTTTGAATTTCCGTTTTTTTTAATTTACTATTTGAAACTGTTAGATATTTTTTTATAAAAACATAAAATTATTTACAGTTATTTTGCTAATATATTTGTTTTGAAATTATGTTGATCTAAAGAGGTCAAATTGTAAATATTTTAAAAAAAATCACGTTTAGCTATATTTCAACCCCGAATGTTTGCAAGCCCATACGGTCACTTTTGTCCTTACTACTGTCCGCACTCAATATTACACGGTAATAAAAGGATGAGCATGACCATATAGTCATGCGGGGTTTCTATACAACGACTTTGGGTTTTTTTTTTTTTTAATTTTAATTTTGGATAGGAATAAAAGTTATCCGTGACTTCAATATGGCTTAGAAAATATTTTTTTTATCGGAAAAAAGCTCTCGTCTTTGGAGGGTTAATGTATAAATTGATAACTCTTGAATAACTAACTCGATCAACAAACTTGAAGTATTTTCAAATAATTATTATACAGTATTGAACTTAATGTGGAGCTATAAGAGATTAAAAATAAAAATCACAATAGAAGTTAGAGAATAACAATTGTTATCATAGGCTAGATAGAGCATCTATATATTAATAGCCGATAAGGTCCGTATGTCTGAGTGTTTGGACGTCCATTTCACACCTTCCAGTCTCCACTTTTTTATTCATACTAAATTTATATATTAAAAGTCGATAAAATAATCACTCGCTTTTCACTTTTCACAAATGTGTGCGTACTGATGATGTCCTCGAGACATCTTCTTCTTCTACGAAATGTATTTTGTTTGCGTACATTTTCAAATTAATAGATAATGAAATGAAATAAAATAAAATAAAATAAAATAAAATAAAATAAAATAAATTAAAATAAAATAAAATAAAATAAATTGAAATAAAATAAAATAAAATAAATTGAAATAAAATAAAATAAAATAAAATAAAATAAATTGAAATAAAATAAAATAAAATAAAATAAAATAAAATAAAATAAAATAAAATAAATTGAAATAAAATAAAATAAAATAAAATAAAATATAAAATAAAATAAAATAAAATAAAATAAAATAAAATAAATTGAAATAAAATAAAATAAATTAAAATAAAATAAAATAAAATAAAATAAATTGAAATAAATTAAAATAAAATAAAATAAAATAAATTGAAATAAAATAAAATAAAATAAAATAAAATAAAATAAAATAAATTGAAATAAAATAAAATAAAATAAAATAAAATAAAATAAATTGAAATAAATTAAAATGAAATAAAATAAAATAAACTAAAATAAAATAAAATAAAATAAAATAAATTGAAATAAATTAAAATAAAATAAATTGAAATAAAATAAAATAAAATAAAATAAAATAAATTGAAATAAATTAAAATAAAATAAAATAAAATAAAATAAAATAAATTGAAATAAAATAAAATAAAATAAAATAAAATAAAATAAATTGAAATAAATTAAAATTAAATTAAATTAAATTAAATTAAATAAAATAAATTAAAATAAATTAAAATTAAATTAAATTAAATAAAATGAATTAAAATAAAATAAATTAAACTAAATAAAATCAAACACAATGCAGCAAAAATCTCCCGTTGCTGGGCAACGGGCTTACAGCTAGTACTATTTAAAATCATAGGTGTCACAATTTTTGTTATCAAGGGAGGGTAATTAATTTAAAACCTATTTTTCAAATGACATATGCTGTGGCGGATTCCTCATAAGTGCACACTTGGGGCCTCATAATAGCATATATTTTATAAGACCTTCATATTTTTAATTCAGTTTTAGTAATTTGAAAAACAGGACATCCAAATTTAATTGCGGCAACTGCTTAACAAGTCACTGGATATGATACAAATTATGAGAAAAAATATTTATTAATTGTTCTGTAGTTCTGACGATGGCGAAAGCCGAAATAGCTATCAACGCATAAAAAATATTAAAAACTGTAGAACTTAAATACTTTGATATTTTTACCCTGTTAGAAAAAATATTGTTTTAGTAATAAATAAATCATCTTTTGAAGATAGTCTATTCCAGGGATGGCGAACCTTTTTGGGTCCGTGTGCCAACAATCTTCAAAAAAAATTCTCGATTGTGTGACGTGCCCAAGCAGTTAAAAATATAACAAAATAGAAAAAATAAAAAGTGTATTTTTTAAACAATTGTCGTTTATCTTGGGAACATTCGAAAATTAATAATTCACAGATTATCTATATACTTGAAAATAAAAATAAATGAACTTCGAAATCGTTCGCTTGCCATCCAAATTCTCAAACGTGCCACCTCGGGCACGCGTGCCATAGGTTCGCCATCCCTGGTCTATTCTGACTGAGTTTGTGTAAAATTTGTCTCTTTCAAATTAGTTTTTGGAAAGCACCTCATCTCAGTTCTGTTATTTTAATAAGAGGATATATAAAGATGTGTAATGACTCGTTAAATGTTTTTAAAATAGTATTTTTATTTCTTTGTAACAAAATATGAATAAACTCACTCAAAATGGATATTCGAAGAACCACACTAAAGTATATCTATTTTCTAAGTAATTTATTTTAAAAATAAATTACTGTCAATCAAAACCAATTAAATATTTTATGACAATAAAATAAAAACCAAAATTAATCAAGATTTTTTTAATGTCAATACAAAATATACAAAAATGACACTTAAATTAGAATACATATTTAGAATATGTTATTTAGTAAAATTTACAAAACACAACTATTTTAATTTTCACTTTGTTCTATTATTGTAATGATGAATCAATTTATTTATGTTTATGATAAGATGCAAGCAGTGGCGTAGGAAGGGGCACTGCCGCCCGGGGCGATCCTTGAATTTGCCGCCCCTAATATTTCCTTTAATTTTGTTTTTCAATCACTATCTATCAACTATGAGTTTTTACTACAGCTAGTCTATTTTTTTGATGTATATAATATATAATTTCTCGAAAAATATTTTATTTATTTTTGAAAATGACGCTCCCAAAAATGTGCCGCCCGTGGCGGTCCGCCCCTACCGCACCGCCTTACTACGCCACTGGATGCAAGCATTAATTCCAAGTATTCATTAAATTGTACAGTCAAATACGTTGCTCAAGTAACTTTTTAGGGAAAGAAGAATTAAGGTGCCTTTTTAGACATTTAAATCATTTCAAACGTTTATCATGTTATTTGTGCAACATATACAATGACACAGTATTTTCTTGAAAATAAGACTAAGCAATCGTAAAAAAAGGAATGCTGTAGAGCGGGACATGTCTACAGATGAAAGCAAAAAAAAATCTAGGTCCAAATGAAAAATAATAGCTTTTTGAAAATTATTAAAAATTAGTTTGTATATCAAGATTTTTTATTATGCATTTTAAAATTAAAAAAATATATTTAATACATGAAATATTATTCTATATTCTTCCTTGACTGAACATTAAACAAAAAAGAATGTTTATATATTTGTGTGTATTAACACATTAAATGCGGGAAAGGTATTAATACCCGTTATCTCAACTGATGGTTAAATGCGGGAAGGGTATTTTTACCTTTTATGTTATCTGATGTTTAACGTCGGGTAGGGTATTTATACTCATTCTTTTCTACAAGCATTTGACTTTGTCTTGCTTTTGAGGTTCGATTGAACAATTTTACAAAAGTAAACACATATTTAAGAAACAGAGTTACCACAAACTACCTTCATTTTTTAGAATAAATAATGTTTATTTATTTTGCAAAATCCACATAAATTTGCAATTATATTGCATATTCGCTAGCATATAAGGTTTGATATGACCTAGATTTATAAAAATGAACACATTCAAGAAACAGGAAATTTTTTAATTTAAATAACGTATGTGTAATTGTTTTAATGTGTATTTTTAAGTGTTAGACATAATTAAAAATTAGTGTAAGAAGTTCTAAAACTTTTCGATGATTTTACTGGTGGTGCTATACTTGGTGAGTACCATATCGAAAAAAAAATATATATATGTTGGATATTTTAAAAGTTATGCCATTTTATGTAAATACGTGTTTTTTTACGCGCGACCTCGATTTTTTGCCCGCATTAGGGTATCAGCGGTGCGCGAATCTCGCCCGAAATTAATGTGTTAAGTGGAAAATAAACAAAATATACAAAAAAATCATAATTTCGCAAAAATTAACATATTACTCAAGAGGATAATAGTAAGCATCATAATTTGATTGAAAAAAAAATATGTTTGATTCAAAGAAAGGTTCGAAAACAGCAAGTCATACGTTATCCATAATTTTCCATAGTCATCAATCACTCAAATGGATCATTTCAAGCTTTTGCTTTGGGACTATGAAGCAGGATTGACTAGGTAAAAACTGGACGTATGGTCACATTTCACATTATGCGACGTCATATGGAAAGGTTTCACCGCCTGGTATAAAACAATGTACCGTAAAACCTAAATATATCGAACAAACTCAAGCGCCGGAAATCTTTTTCTATAATAAAAAAGACATTCCAAATTGTGCATGCCTTCTTATTTTCATTGCGTTCAAATTATTCGTTTCCATTCGTCTTATTACGGACAAAATAATGAGGAGTATTTTTTGTCTACAGTCAGATATAAGCATATTATTATGTTATGAATTCTGGATGAAGTGTTAAGCCTTCGAATCCCTATGGGGAGCATTCACATTTCAACCATTCGCTAAATACCAATAATATCCAGCTGATATGTATTGTAATCTACAATGTTACTTCAATAAATGTCATGTAAATATTATGAAAATTTGTCTGGGGTCATTTTGTACCCCGCATTCTTCGGTCCTATTTTTGACGTTTTGGTACTCAAGAGATAAAAAATAAATAAAAGTAGTGCAGGTTGGAATACAAATGAATCTCTAACATTTTTAGTTACGGAATGAATTGATAGATGAGGTTACGAGTAGACTAGATCGTTTCCAGGATTGCGTGATAAATACGATTTCATATTTCGAATTGTCACATTATTACTAGAGGTATGTCAATAAAAACATTGCCATTGTCTAAAAAAAATCTTATAACTCTACTTTCGCGGCAGTTTCCCCTTTTAACTTTTCGTCCAAGCAAGCGGCGTTTCCATCCAAAAGAACACGCTCTTTACACAGATAGTCTTTCAATGTTATATCTTTTTGATGATTCCAATACCAATTTTCGATATCATCTTCGTGCTCTTCGAGGAGTGTCTCACACTGAGTTTTCATAGCTGTAATTTCAACTGAAGGTTTATCCCAGAGCTCGTAAGGCATACCCAGTTCCACTTTGACGCCTTTGTCAACAAGCCCGTGTAAAGTTCTAAACGTTTCACTCATTCCTTTCGCAAATCTTGTACTGTCTTGTCTTTCTTTATGTATATTATACTCTAAGATGCGTTCGCATACGCCTTCGAGAGATTCAATCAGTCGCAACTCGGATTGCTCGTATTTAGTGCGCTTTTTTGGTTTCACATCGTCCACCGAATACCCGATCTCGATAACATCGCGAGATTTGCCGGTCTCCTTCAATCTTGTCTCTAATTCTATGGCTAAAATTTTACAGGATTCACATTTATCTGCGTATTTAACTCCGTGGTCTACTTCGGTTACGCTGGTTACATTTGCGATTAATACTGTGAGTAAAAAGCTCACATATAAACAAACGCGTCCCATCCTGACAGATATTTTTTTATAATATAATAATAAGGTTAGAAAATTGAAAGACGATATCTGAACTTCTTCTTTTTTTAACTAAAGACACGTAATATTATTGTCTGTGATAAAGAAAGTCAATAAAACATTTAGGTTGATTTTTTCATTGATTATTGCTTAAAATTTCCAATAATAAGAAGAAAAATCGTTTCGCATGGCGTAGTTCATTGATCAAAAATATTTACGGTGATATCACAAAAAAATATTGGTTTTATTTTAAAATTATCAACTTCATATAAGTTGGGTAATTTTGTTAAAAAAAATCTAATTGTTATTAATATTATAATAAAATTCATTTTTGTTTAAAATTATCGTAATCTTATATCTTATGTATATATAAAAATAATAAAATTTTATTATTTTTATTATAATGCCATTCCACCAAGTATTGACAGTGAACACCTTAAAAGTGATTATGTATATATAAAAATGATTTTTTGTATGTTTGCAAAATCTTTGGTGTCTACGGGTTCGAACGCCACAGGTCCGATTGCGATAAAACTTTGACGACCCTTAATAAGCTGGCACTTTCGGGGAGGTTATAGACATATTAAAATTAACTTACAGTGTCGAAAAATTAAAATATTCGTAGATTTCAATGTTTTTTACACTGCAGTATAACAAAACAAAGATGGCCGGCGTTCGATTGTCTTTTTGGACGGCGGCCATTTTGTTTTGTTGTTTTGACAATTCAAATTTGTCGCTCTATTGTTTGGAACATTTTAAATCTGTCAAATCGTATGGTCAACATTTTGACATTACATTTAAATGTATTAAAATTGAAAATGCGAAATTGTTAACAAAGAGAGTTTTGATTGATTATTTTCATGAAGTTCAACGAATATTGTACAATTTCTTTTTATATTATGCTTATGCGTGCATTGATTATACGTTTTAGGTTTGAAAGTCTTTTTGAACGTGGTAATAATCTATTAGCTGTGTCATATAAGAGTAGATGAAGAAATATGTATTTTATATTCCGGAATTCATATTTTTAAAGGTTCCCATATACTACAGATTATTAATAGTAAGAATACAATAACATTAATTTATGTGTTTTACTATTTATATTTATTTAATAATTTGTTTTAAGTAGCTTTGTAGTGAGTTTCATCTTTTTAGAAACGGTAATCATAGAACAACATAGCACAATCGAATACGAAAAAAGACTGAACGCATGAAAGTCACACAATCGTGATCAGAAAATGGAACAAATCGTGGAAAGTTATGGAAATTAATGTTTGTTTGTTCGTACTTTACGCGTTGCCACACCGCTCATTTGATTGCAATAAAACTTTTTGCTTGCACTTCCGGGAAGTTCACAGGTCTTGTATATAAAAATCAATGTTTGTATGTCTGCCATACAGTTCATTTTGACAACGTATGCTTACACTTGCGCAAAAGTTATAGTACAATTAAATTACAGTAGGTGGCGCGTGTGTTGTACCATAGACAATCGGCAGCAAACGTCAAACAGACAGAAAAAGAAAGCATGCACTTCAATAAATGCAATTCAATAATATTTGACATTACAGCTTACGCCAATGCGTCAAATATTTTGAAGTTGAAAGATCATACGAGATATACTCGATGAGAATTTTTGAAAGTCACATGAGATTAACTCAAGGAGAATTGACTTCACAAACACCTATGTCTTAGATCTCAAATTAAAATTGAAAAAAATCCAATTTGCCCCTGACCTTATCGGGAACCGAACCCAGACCCATCTGATCGGTAGAGCAAGCTCTAACTAACTAGACCACAGCGGGCGACAATTAAAACACTAACATTTCTTCGAGTGGCATTGCAACGCTTGCCGGGTACCGGCTAGTTGGTAATAAAATTGAAAATGTTCTCATACGCAATAATATATTCAATCTTTTTTTTTTAAATAAGAATGCCAAAACAGAACAGTGGAAGAAAACACATTTGGTTGATTGATGAAAAAATGCATTACGCATTACGCTTGAACAGGAAAAAAGGAAATTCTGCAGAAGAAAAATAAAAGATAAGATTATTCTATTTGCGATCGCTCAGCTATATGACCCTTTTAAAAGGATCTACGTATTCATTTTACTTTGTTCTTGTTGCACAAAAAAAAATCATCTAGCTGTGCAAGAAATAAAAGGGCAAGCTCAATACTAGAAAGGAGAAGATATTATTTAGAGCTCATAGTCAGAGTAAATATTATGTGAGAGCTTAATTTTCAATATTGAAATGAATAATTTTGCCCTGTTTATACAAAGTGACTTTCTTGATTATTCCTACCAGACTATAGAAATACGACTTTTATGGCAAAGCATTTTTTGACCGAATGGTAAGGATATATAATAAAAACAAAACAAAAGTTACTACTTTAGACTTTCCTATTCAATTCCCTATTTACCTTTCTCGCATAGATCATTTATTTTCCAAAGTCCCATTTCACACCCATAATAACAATGTTATGTTGCAACAATTTACAACAAAAATTAGCCTTACATAAAAATTACAATAAAATTTAGATAAAATTATCTTGGTGATAAACTGAAAATACATTAAGACATTGAAAAAATCAAGAAGAAAAACGGGTTGGCTTAGAAAAATACGCTAGTTTGAGGGGTCTTTGTTAAAATTGAAGTAACTGCAAACAGGTAACTTAAAAACAAATAAAAATTCTATAATAAATATGTTTTTTTAAAAAAACTTTCCTGTATTTTTTTGTTTTATTAGTGTTTCTTGAAAAACTTAGAATCAGGGTTCCACTGTACCTGGCATTATTACCAGGTTATAGTTTTGTATTAACCAAAATTGAAATCTTTAATATTTTGTTTTGCTAACTTGTTTTATAATATTTTTTCATATTAATGCAGCTGTACAATTACACTTTTCTGTAAGACAATCTGCATTTGCACAACCACACTTTTAGCCAGGGATGGGCTGGAGGGGGCTCGCGCGAACCCCTTGTTAAGTTTCGGCACGGCCGGCGAGCCCCTTGTTAAGATAAGAAAATCATTCGTCTTAGATCAAATCTACATCTAACTGCAATTTCTGTGGATGGTTAAATTTTATTACGAAACAAGATTTTGTTGCCCCTTCAGTTTGTTCATAAAAAACATTGAATTTGAATCGTTCAAACTATGTACATTCTCACAGATTTTGTCACTAATGACCCGGGTTTCGCCTTTCGGCATCTTCAGGCATTCAAGTGCACGGATGAACTTGAACTGACGTTTAGTAAATGAAAGTTTCGTGTTTATATAAGATATAAATGCATCACTGAGTTCAAAGCCATTGCTGGCAAAAAGGATGAGCTCATGGGAATGCCAACAGATTTGAGTAGTGAGTAGTTTCAAGAATTATATAATTTGTTTGTCGGCAAAGGTTTTATGATTATATGATTTTATGATTATATAGGGTATAGAAGTGGAGATGTGGGAAAGTTTGATATTTCATTTAAAATCGGAAGACTTTGCAGCTGTGCTTTGTTGATTTCTAAAATTTCTTGGAAAAAGAGCTTATGACTGTCCGTTTTTGGGTGTAACATTTATATCCCTTGTTCCTGATTGAACACGTGTCCTTCCGAAATTAAGTGATTAGCAAAAGTAGACGTGTCTTTTTTCAATCTAAAGGCTGCCATATGTTCTAAAACTCTGATGTTCAGTGTCATTTCTGTTTTGCTGATATAAAACTTTATTAATTCTATTTGCAGTGTAGAAGCTAAACGAGGTTTTAAGATTGTGAATAATATAATCATGTTTGTATCAGTATTTTATTGTGAAATATTATTGTGGAATACATGTAGTAACAAAAAGTAAATTAAATGTAAGCTGCCCAGAGCGACCAGAAACGCAGATGTGATCTGGTAAAGTTTTAGCATTCGTATTTGAGATAAAAAAATATGTTTTATGTTTTAATTTTAAATGAAAAATTCAATGGTCAAAAAAAAACAAACGTGCCGAATGTGGCTCGCGGACCATGGCATTATCTACAAATATTTAATGGTTTGAAATCATTATGGCTAAGATTCCTATCCTGTCTGGTCCTATGGCGCAGCGGTAAGCGTTGTGGGCTTCCATGCTGGACCTCACGGGTTGGAGTCGCAGCACGAAACAGCATTTTTTCGATTGATTTTTGGTTCGAAGGCATGGGTGTTTGTGATGTCTAAAAATTCTCTCCCAACTTTCAATTCAACTGTGCGTGACGAGAGCGATTAGTTAATCACTAGTTCTGTCTTAGCCATATCTTTCTATCCCTACTACTTTCTTTGGAAAAGAGAGGTTGACCGACTGAATAACAAACGATTCTCGTAAAAAAAACTTCTGTTGAGATACCTCAGTCAGGAAGCTTTATACTCCACATTGGGAGCGGACATATATAAAAAAATGTATGAGATTTAACGAGGCCCTTGTTAAGATATTGGCAGCCCACCGCTGCTTTTAGCCTGTTTGCTGCTCACCTGTATATATTGTCATTTATCTGGCAGAAGTTGGTAAGTAACAGATTGATAGTTTCAGGTAAATAGCAAATGAAAGATTTCAGATTTTAGGATAAATCCTGCCTTTAAATTGGCATTAATAATAAGTGCCTATAAAAATAAATACTTCTTTTGGCAAACTGGTATAATCAATGCACTAACCGAGATCATTTCAGACCAAGAATTTATATCAAAGAATGTCATTGTTTACTCAACTCATTTTTGTCAGTTTGGTTACTTACCAACTTCTGGCAGAAAGGTGACGATATTTAGGATCAAGAATTATACGCCACACGCCCACTCTGCACATATCACATGATAGTCGAGATATGATTATTTGAATAATATTGTATTATATTCCATGTTTTTACTGTAAAATTTTTGTTTATTGGAATGAATGCCGAATCATTTCTTTAAATTTTTAATGTGATAAATGGTGTTTGGCAGCTGGGCGGGGAAAGTGTAATGGACAAATTTGTACTTTTGTGTTATGCAACTTCAACATGGTTTGTGTTTTTCTCATATGAATCTGTCTCCAGTCATCTGACGGTGATGTCCAGGTCCAGTTTCAAAGGCAACATTTTACAGTTTTACTGTGATTAGTGATAGTATATTATTAGCAGCTGTACGAGGTGATGTCTTGTGATGCAGTGAGGAGCTGTGAATGACGGCTGAAATTTGTTAATTCAAAAAAACAATACGTTACAGGAAACTGTAACCCTGCTTCCTGGGAACTACAGTACAGCGATTTGAGATTTTTTCATTTAAATTATAAAACAATTTTGTAAAAATAATCTATATAGTTTTTTTATTGCAAATAGAAATGGTAAGAAACAAAAGCGGGTTATTTTAAAACATCGCAAAATGTTTATTAATGTCAACAGATTATTAGGAACCGATACAAGTTAGCATTTTACATAGTTTTATTCTAAGATTTACAAGTCCTCAATACAAAAAAAAATGCTCTCAAACAATTATAAAACAATTTTTAATATTTTATTGTGCACCTTTTCTTATATTTGGTTGGTTATTCACTCGTAATATTTTAACATTAAAAATAATTTACTCGCTTCACTTCATTTTTAATTTAAGGAAAATGATAATAGTGGATCTTTTATTTATTTACTTTCGACACAATATCAAAAATATTATCTATTTGTCGGAATATTGTTTTGCATATTAGTCAATCATATTCTTGGATTGATCTCATCAGCATTTATACACTACTATATATTATTAGCTTATCAACATACCCTGTTGGACCACTGCACCAATTGTATAACCATTAAGACTTAAATATTACAATTATTTGTTTAAAATTTAAATTTAAATTAAAACTTATCCACAAAAATTCAGTTTCTAAATATCGAACATGCAATATCAATACAAACTAGACATGTACTTGCTCGCGAAAAAAAGCAAATGTCTTTTTAGTGAACGAGGCTTATATTAGAATCATTGTGAGTCGCACGATTTCCAAAACGAGTAATTTGTTTCTGCACTCTAACACTGGTTTGTCATGAGCAGACGGAGCGTGAAAACAAATTTCTTTTGGAGTGTCCAATTATAAATAAAATGGAATTTATTTCGGTACGCAGTGATACAATTGGCGGGCAGTTGACGAGAAGTGTTGGATTTGAGCCTAAGTGACACATTTCTTATGTTTAACACTTTTGAGAGGTATTTCGATGGAATGATGAAAACGACTGCAACAGTCATAGTAAGAAATATTTCAAAGAGCTATTTTTGAGGTGATACAACTTTATTTATGATCCAAAATATTTTGACTAAACACAAAACAACATTTGACTTTCAGCTAATTGAAAAAATTACTAAATACATCTTTAGATTTGCTACAAAATACTATAAAATGAGTTTTAACAAGTAACTGAATATTTATTTAAACATTAAAAAGTAGCACCCACAGAACTTATTCTAAAATAAATTAATAAAGGGTAATCACTTATCATAATTGTTGCGAATTAAAGGCTGCCCGCCGACCAAAGGCGGTCTAATATCAGGAGGAAGATATTATAGCAGTAAAAGGCGACAACGGGGCGTCGGCCAGTTGATGATATGAGCGGGCGACGCTCTCCGCATCACCTCACTTGTCCCTAATTCAAATGGAATACTCTTGATCGATGAATGTGCCTGTTCGCGAGAACGGTGGCAGATTTGATCAAAAATTTATGAAATTAATTCTGACACGTCTATACATACAGAAATCTTTTCATAATGGAGAATAATTCTGTAATAGAAATCATATAAGATTTTATTTGAAATTCTAATTGTTTAAAGAACAACGTTCGTGCAATGATTATAAAATTGTAAGGCTGATTGAATAGTGGGCTTCACCAAAACGCAGGGCAAAGTAAATAATTAATGAATTCACAAATACACTTCAAGCTTCTCGCCAAGACGATGTAGACAAGGTAAGCGTTTCTTAACAGGACTGTTGCAAAACGTTTCAATCGTTCTGTGATGGACACATTCATTTTTTTTGTGTCAGTGTATCCGAATTCTTCCACATTAAAATCAGTTGAAAATAGATGAAATCTAATTTGTGATATAAATTTCGTTTTTATTTGACTAAGAATTGTCAAGTAATTTTATTGTGTTAAATGGGACAATCACTTCAATGTGGTTTAAACAATGCTGCAGATTAAATGTATTACAATAGTTACATTTTACTAAAGATGGCCTTCTTTAAGTAGAACCTTACTGTTCTTGATTGAGAATTTGATAAATCCCCTTGGTAATGGGTACCAAGCAACATTGTTAATATTGGTTTGAGATAAATAAAAAATGACAAGCCGAGTTGGGTCAGCAAAAATATTTCAGTGACAGAAAGGAAGAGAGAACTAAAGGCAATAATATTCCCTTATGAACCAATTAGGACGCCTACCTTCAAAATGGGACGATCATGAGTAGAAGTAATGTATAAAATATCATAGAAGGCAAAAAGACATGTATAGTTGACACAATTCTTGGATCTGTCTCCGTGAAATATTCACGATAGAAGTGTCAGATGTAAAATAAAACTCTTATTAGATGCGACACAATGCTTTTAATAGAATAATTATTAATTTAGGTGTCTGAATTCATTTGCTATAGCCGTGATATTGCTATTGTTAATTGAAATTTTAAATGCTAAAATAGACATTGTCACTATTTTTTGGCATCGATTTATCATTTCACACACAATTTATATATACTATCTACGATTCAAAGAATGATAATTGTCAATATATAAACAGGACTTTTTTTAATTTTATTAAAAAATAGGCGGGTGACAACAAAAAGCCACCTAGCTAGAAAGAAAGCGTCAATCGATACTACGATATAAGAGGTAGATTCCATTGCGATTCGTTTCTGTTGATCCCTAACAAAATAAAACACAGTATTTGGACTTTTTTAGCGTTATAATTAGTACATATTTAAGATGCGATCTCGCATTCCATTATAACAAGCCTCCAATTTCAAAAATAGTATCAAATCTTTCATAATTAATTACCCAGACGACGACCTCGGTATACGCACGCGCGAGGATTAATCTATCGCACATAGTTATAACAAATTTATAAAACATAAAGCTTTCGGCATGTCTTAGCAGATTCAGCGCTATTCCACCCACTCTTAGAAATATTAACACCACAAATTTCAATCACTGTAAAGGAAAATCATTGAACTGTGTCACGTATCCAAAAAAATTGATAGTGGAAGCAATCTTCAGGCAAAACTTGTCACGCAAATAAGTAGGTGATGCCAAGTGAACTATATACTTGCTCCCCTTTATCTATTGATGCACGAGACTAGACTGCAATATCGACAAGCAAAACTTCAGGAAAGTCCGAAAGAAAGAGTAAAAACATTAAGTGTGCAGAAGGTCCATGTCCTCGAGTCAAAAAGCGAGTTAAAATAAACTCTTCAAATTTAAAATTACATTACGACCAATTTCTCAAAAGGATTAAACACTTGTTTACTGGTGACACCCACAAATAGTATTCGAAAGGGGCTTAAGCTATTCAAAGCCTTCAACTGATAGTAATTCAGTAAAACGCAATGAATATAGATAGATACATGTAGATAAGGGAATGGTTAATGAAATTGCAGATGATGAGGCCTAAAATACAGATTTTTGTGAAATCAAGTATAACAATTTTAAGTATCTTCAAACGCGTTATTACAAATGTGGAATAAAAAGATTATCGATTTCAACATGTTTTTTGGCTTAACCTCGTCCTTTACAGCAATTGAATTTTAAACTTATCGTGGATGAATAGTTTTGTGAGATTGTCAGGTGCAGCGCTGATATACTTCATTATGCAATTATATAATATGTAGCGGTACATAAATATGTATATAATGTAGACATACAGCGTCTATATAAAACCGTCATAATCACTTATGTACACAGTTTACCCTGACGGGCGTAGACCGTCCATATACGGATTCATTCCATTGTTCATTTATACAAAAGTCTCTGTCTTCCGATCACCTTCCACTGCACTTAAGAAACTTCAGTCTTCTCTCGAGGGTCTGCACACTGCACGGCGGAAAAGGGTGAGCGCCAGAGTTCGGGCTACTTGCTCTTTTCGGAGTGATGGGGTTCTTCGTCGCTGTTGTCGTCTGAGAATTCATCGGTGAGGCATCGCTGGCGAGAAAACCGGGAGTCTGAACCTCTTCTCCACCGTCTCGGCCGTGACTCGCTGCCGCCGGCTGGACTCGTGTCAGCTGGAAGATTAAAATTTGAATATTATTAATCTACAAAAATACATCGACATGACATTTATAATTAGAATAAGAAGTTTTTGGGCTTTTCTTTTGAAATGAGACACTCTTTTTTTTTACATTACTATAATGTAACTTATAATCTTATATAAGGCTGCACCCGTGATGATCTCCGGAAGGGTTTCTGCTTTTCAGAAGACAATAGTGAAATATTCTTTTGAAAAATCACTTGTGATACATGATATTTTATAAGACGAAAACAACAATAGTTCCGAGTCGATGTATGATAATCAAACGCAGAATCTTAAGAAGTCTAAGCACTGGCGGTTAGCCACTTTGTGCTAGTACTAAACCATAAATTTGCAGTGCACGTGGTGTTGCAAAGCGTGAAGCCACCAGTGCATACAGACGATGGTGATTCTACAAAAGAATATTGAACTGTTACAATAAATGTTTCAATTATTCCTATTTAATAAAGAGGAGGTGTCTGATTTCAGCGACACTTTGTATAATCAAAGAAATGTAGTAATAAATTTATCTTAACACTTGTTTAAATTATTTAATTCGTACAAATTTGATGGAATTAAAATCATTAAGTCGAGTCATAATAGTGTGATTTAAAAACAAAGTATTGCTAAAATCTCTAATACATCTATAAAAAACAAAATTTATCCTATTTTTAATGTCTGACTTTTTTATGTATTAGCGTGATGGCTTTCTGATGAACAATTTGAAACAGGCAAGCGGTAATTTGATCAATTATCCTGCTTATATGAATGATCAGTAATATATGCAATACCTGATCGTGTGCTGGCTCTATCCATACGACGTGACTTCCTCGGTGGAGGAGAACCTCCCCGGTCACCGTCTTCGCTGCCTCCGGGACTTCCGGGAGGGCTCAACGCCTGCATCAGTCGGTCTCGAGATTCCGTGAAGATATTCGACTGGAAAAAAAAGCACATTCAAAATCAGTGTTTTATTCATGCGATGCATATATCAAAAATATTGATAATGGGAATTTTAAAAGCTCCTCAATTGAAACAAAAATCAAAATTGTTCCCTTTTTAAGCCTGATATCCCAAACCAAATCAAATAGACCAATGGGGTATTTTACCATTTTCTTTTGAACAACTACTCGTTCCGAGTCAATTCCTGAAACTGCCCTGATCTGTGGGAATAAGAATAAAAGGATGAGGTTTGGAAGAATTGTCAGTTAATTGTTCGACGAATCGTTTTCGAGGAGCGGGTGGGGAAAAAATAATTGAAAACAATTATAAAATAACAAAAAAAATGTTATGACACATTTAAAGAAATTTGCAGGGAGTAAGAACTAAATTTAATTGGACACGAAATTAAAATATTCAATCAAAAATAGATCAGATGGCGAATACACCCATACCTCGATATACGGTCGCTCTTTATACGGCATTTCGCTATAACGGCCCTCTTCAATTAAGGCACGTTTTCGATTTTTGGTCTAAAATGTTTCGCTATAACGGCAAAAAAAACTTTTTTTCGATGTCGATGTGAGTGTTTATGTACATACATATTTATTACTGATTGTTACACATTAACTGGAAAAATTGGAAACAATTGGTGTCATTTTTGGTACGTAAGTACATATGTATGTATGTACATTTTTTTTTTTAATATGTATTTTTTTTTACTTATTTTATAATTTCATTCATCGAAAAAATTATCGACTTCGGAGACTGATAAAAAGAGATGCCGAAAATCAGTCACGCTAGAAAATAAACTAGAAGTATTACGTCGTATAGAAGCTGGAGAGAAAATTGTTGAAATTTGCAAGGCAATTGGACTTGCGAAATCTACCATTCAAACTATTCGCGATAAAAAAGAAGACAGTAAAACATATTTGCAATCTGCTGCACCTTTAAGTCTCGAGATTAACACGCCAAAAGATAAAATGCATTTTGAATGATAAACAATGTTACATATTTAAAAAATTTGGAACCGATGCCATTGAATTTGTATTAGAATAATTGATTCCTTATACGGCTTTTCGCTTTGCGGCCAAGTTTCGTGGAACGTATCTAGGCTGTAAAGCGGGGTATGGGTGTAATTCATAGTTTCAGGTAACTCGGTATCGCAGTTTCATCTCAACATATATACCGCAAGGCATTGGATAGGATGCCATTCTACTCCCGATGTTTGCTTTTCTCACACGTCGCCATTTTTTCTCGAAATATGTGTTTGTTTATGAAGTTTGAACTGACTTTGTCTTTGAATTTAACTCTGGAGTTATCAACATATTTTTACAGATTGAGTGTCCAGCGGCTTTCAAATAAACATTAACAACTGTATGTTTATTTTTGACATAACTCGTAACTTTAAGCGTTTCTCATCTCAAGTTAATTTTTAAACATAATTCAGCCCCCGATAGGTGAAGTAAGCCGAGTGGTATTTTAGAAAAGAAAATAGTTAGGTGCGTAATAATATTCTACATGTCTTATAGTATCATAGAAGTGAAGTGAGATTTTTTAAAAGAGAAATATTTTGTTTTTCAAAAGTATGGAATTTGCGGTGGTGTGACTATTGAAAAAAGTGAGGGTTATCCCCTCTGACCTCTCCGCAGTCGATATGAAAGTGTCTGGCTGATTATCACGTTGATAAATAAATAAAATATCTCACCAATCTTCCTTCCCGGCCGAACATGAGCAGAAACGCCTCTATGAAGTCCCTGGACTTGTCCTCCCACTTGGAGATGATGTCTCCCTTCTTCTCTCCGATGTTGGTCATCACCTTCTTGCCCTTGTCTTTGAGCTCGTCCATTTTGTTTTGCAGACGGAACTTCTTCTCGGACAAAAATGAAACGTTGAGCTCTTTGGCCGAGTATCCTCTTGCCAGGTTGCGCCGCACGTAGATGTCGTAGTCTCGCACTATTCTGGCGACGATGTCTGACGTCGACACACCTGTTGAGGGAAAAATGAATTAAAAATATCGTAAAAATATCAATCATGTTTCATTATATCGTCAGGTCCGTGGCAAAATGGTCAGCGTCGTTGGTTTCCATGCCGGACCTCACCGGTTCGAATCCCAGTACAAACATAATTTTTTCAATTGATTTTTCCAAAGACATGCATGTTTGTAATGTCTCAAAAATTCCCCCCACCATTCCAATCTTTAAAAATAACAATCTTTAAAACCAACAACTAGTCCTGTCCTGCCCTATCCTTTCTATCCCTACTACTCTCTTTGAGTAACAAACAGTTCTCGTAGAAAAATTCCTGTCGAGTTACTTTCATTAGGAGGCCACATGATTAACATTGGGAGCGGACATGAAATTTGTTTTTTCTTCTCGAAAGTCGATTATCACAAAACAAGGTTTTCTGACTAAGCGTTACAGTAGCAAGTTTTGGATGTAACACGTGTCGACATCATGGGGAAGAAACACAAAAATTAAGACCCAACATTTATCAAAGTATACTTATCTATACAGATCCATTCGAAAATAACAATCATTCGACATAAATATCAGTGTCATTCCAATTAACGTTTGCGATGATGTAACTGTTAATATTTTGTAACCAATTATCAAATAATAAAGAGTATTGTATCAGTCATAAAAAATATCAAAGCAAATATGAAATCAGTCAACGGCGACCCCGAAGGTCAGATGAAATGGCTTTCAACAATTTTTTGTTAGTTACTCATTTGTTACATAATAACTCCTGAACTCTTGCCATGACTGCCTGCACACTTCACCTCTTTCAATATTCACAATTATTTGTTTTGTTACTGCTAACAGGGCTGTGTTGAGTATTTCAGACAGTCCAAAATAAGTGCTATGCAGACGGGAATAGCCATAATGTTTTACATATAAAACACAGTTTTTTCTTTTAACTCTACGATTAAATATAATCATCAGGACAAGATTCATTTATCGTGACCGTTTCCGACTAATGAAAAACAAATTTAAACATGGTAACTAATATATTATATAATTAGCAGTCTAAAGCCTGTACTCGGCATGAACATTGTGTTCCTCAAGTGTCTTACAACATTGAGTAACCTAGGAAATTTAACCTTTTGGCTGCCGTAGATAATTGATAGTAATTACCTAGCAAGCCGGCTATAATTTTCAATTATTAATTTAATTAGTTATTGATGAGGTAACTCATCTCTGGTGTGTTGAGCACGAACAATTTTACGAGATATCTTGTCTGGCAGCCATCGAATTAAAAAAGAAAAGGCATTGGTCTCTGTAGAGCCTAAATCTTTTGACATCCATCATATCCTAAAAAACATAGGATAGCGAGAGCGATTAGCTTACTGCCAATGTTGCCGCTTCCACTTCCAAAAAAGTGGCCGCACACATTTTTTATCTCCCGCACAGACTGCCCACAGAAATATTGCAAATATAAGTTTGATTTATCAAAGTTTTACCAAATTTTAAGTTCTCTTTTTGTTGCCAAGACAAATAAATATTAGGTTGACTGGACTCTAATGGGACAAAGCACCAAGCTATCAGGTTAGAATATTGTATAATTTTCATAAACTTCATTGATTCCTAGACTTTTTTTAGCAGTCTGATATGACAAATTGATTTACCAAGCGTCGATGAGTATCAGTGACTACCAGCTTTCATACTTGCGCACATTTTTATTGTTGTTGATTGACTGCACAAAGAAGTTGATGGCTCGCACACACAATAGAACAATTAGAGTGAACGCTGTTACCACTAGCCCTATCTTTAAATCCCCTAATCTTCGAAAAAGAGAGGTCGAGCGACTGAGTTACGAGCAGTTCTTGCAGCAAACTTATGTTGAGATGAACACCATTAAGAATCACCACAATAGAAGCAGACATGAGTGTATAACCAGTTCTGCACGATTTTTCTAAGCATACGTGGACAAATGGCGAGGTAGCCAAATTTAGTAAGAATAGTTGTAACTCTGGTACCTTCCGTTCTCTGTGTAGCAACAAACATGCCCTTCGCCTTCAGACTGCCGTAAGCGTCTCGTCCATCCTCGGTAATGTAAGGATCATCATCGTGAGCCACAAAGTCAATTTTGTGCGAGTCTATGAATTCATCGTTCAGCTCCCAAGGCGCGTCTCTGACAACCTGAAACAAAACCACATTTCATGTTACATTTGTTGAAAAAATTCATCTGGGTTGAAATGCACTATTTACTTATCGGTAATTGCTAAACCACTTCAAAAGTGAGCCCCTGAGAGGTGAAGTGAGCTAACATTTAGAAAAAAAATGAGCAATAAAGTGATCTTGGTAAATACACACTGCAATAGTGTTATACCTCTAAAATAAAAATATACAAGCTACTAAAACACTAACTAAAGACGTGATTGTACTTAAAATACCAATAGAAAAGTTTTACCATTTTACTATATGGCTTACTTCACTTCTCGAGGGTTCAATTATTTAGTAAATAGCAAAAAATGATGGATGGATGAAGTGTGGGTGTGCGAAATTTTAAGTGACAACCGATGACTGTGCGGCAGGCACTCGAATAACAAATACTTGGATTGAGGGGACCTTTGTGCTAGTTATACATGATTTAGATTACTTTGTATTGTAATTGGATTCTCGGATAATATTTTCTATGGGCGGAGTTATCTTGACAGAAAATTTTCAATATATAAAATTTGTTATTCAATTACTCGACCTTTCGTTTTTGAAAACACTAAGAATACAAGAGTAGGTAGTTAGGATGGAACTAGTGGTTAGTTAAACGCTTTCGCTACGTCCTGTTTTTTAGCATACAGAGGGAAATTTAAAACATCGCAGACATCCATGCCTTTGAATTAGTTTATGAAACTTTCTGTATCGGGATTCAAAGAAATGAGCTTGTAATTATAGCTAACAACGTTTACCACTTGACCATGGACCACTGGTGATAAACAATAAATTATAAAGTGAACAGTTAATTGGTCTGTCGTAAAGTATTAAGTAATCAAAGTTTTTTTTCTCACTGATACAACGTTGACTCACTTTTTTGTTTTTAAATATTCGTTTGTTGACAGAGCAATTATCATAAATTTGTCAATTGACAATAATTATTTAGGTTTTTCTATGAAATCAGATGATGTAATACTTGCTAAGTGTCTGCGAGACAGTATTACAAAAAGAACTTGTCCAAACTTGCACGCGTCAAGCAGGAATCTGTGCCGGAGAGCTTAGCACATGCCAGACACATGTCTTCGTCGCACGTGCCTGCATTGTATGAAAATATTTCTCCCGCAACACTAACACCCTCTCTAGGCTGACAACTTATAGTAGTCCATCAAAACCATATTTTGTAAGTTGGCGACCACTGTAATAATTTGATATGGTTCGGTTGTGCATAAATTAAAACTTATTTCTGTAGCAATACCATTAGTGTATTTAACGATGCATTTTAAAATGGCTTTTTAATTTGGCAAATCTGACAAAGGCACTTAAAACGTAATCATTTATTTTTACCAAAACCACTGATGGCTATCAAAAATTACAACTAACGACACAGCCAACAAGCTTTTGGTATTTCATATCTTACCTCATCTACGTATCTACAATGTCGGACAGCGTCATATCGCTCCTCGTCAGTCATCACAGTTCTTCCTTTCTTGCTGTGTGTTAAGGCATCACTGCATACTGAAAGAAAGAATATAATATTTATTATTTAATACAACGTCTTAACTAACCAGATTTGGCAGTTGAGCCAATCAATTGAATAAGTTTCAAAAACGATATATTCAACAGTGGCGGTTCTAGGTACTGGGCTAGGTGGGCTAAGCCCGACCTGCATTTTTCACCCAAAACTTTAGATGGCTGAATAAAAATGAACGGCAATTCGGCCGCTGAACAAAATAAATACATTTATAAGTGTAACTAACCTTTCCCAAATGAATATAATATCTTTGTTTAAATTTTCCTCTGTCAATATAAGACAATGCCATGTCTACCTACAATAATATTCTCGATTGTTTTGTATTACAATTTTAAGCTGAGCTGGCATAAAAAAAAACAATAACCCTATAAATAATTCATAGAGAACATTCAACGTGACGTCAGTCTGGCAACACCTATGTACATGTTATTGGTCAGGGGCTAATGCTTTCCAGCCCGCAACCATAGACAATATTTCTTTACACTGGAACGCAATCTAGCATGATTCGATTTTGTTTGTATTTGTATGTACGGAAACGTCATCAAACGCACAGGACTGTGTTTCAAATTTACTGGCTTCTGTCATTTATTGGGGGCTAAAAACGATTTAGTCCATGGCCCATACACAAATACCAAATCAATGTATTGTATAAAAGTGACAGCTTTCTGTGACAGCTCTGTATTGCTTTTTATACTTGTTATTTCACTTTGAAAGACAAATTTAAGGTTATTATTTTATTATTTCTTACTTACATTAGCATAGATTTTATTATATAGTAATTTATGCTTTGCATTAGTGTCGTAGTATTTGTTAATTTGCTTGTAGATTAATGTATAAGATGAAGTGGAAGCATGCAAAATTTCGTAAATACATAGTATACAATGCTATGCTTTTCTCTAGCCCGTCCAAGATTTCAGGTCAGGAACCGCCACTGATATTCAACACAGTTGTGAGGTAAAAAAATATCAAAGCATATTAGTTCTACTAACATTATGTTATATATGGTTGATATCTATATTGGCTTATGCCTCCATCAGAACCAGGTTTAAGCTTGTATTAACTTAGCTATATTAATTTACTCATAAAAGAATCGCATAGCATATTTTTTTATCCAGCAACTGTCAGTTTACATCTTTGCAGTTAAGGCCCTATACTAAATGTACTAGAGCAAATAGAAAAACTAGAACAACTATCAAATCAATCACCGTTGCTAAAACCCTTACTAGACGCTAATGTAACTAATTAAAAACAATTACTTAAATTTAAACTAATATTCATTTTGAATAATCCCATATTTGTTATCGTTCCGAGAGACACTAAAGTCAATTTATTAAATATAATACTATATTTTGCAATATAAATCAGGATGAAAAAATCTATTGTGTGTTCTTCTAAACCAGAATATATAACTAAGTTAATACGAGTTTAAATATGGTTCTGAATAAATAGCTTTCAACAATATATTATAAAATAATATTTATAGAACAAACACACTTTGATATTTCTTCACCTTATTACAATGGAGTTCTGTCAATTCAATAAATCTAACACAGTTATTTCCTATGATTATTTTTACTCCGCACGCAAATAAAAGTGGCAAGAATGAATCAGAGCTGAAAGTCATATTAATAATACGAGATATGATGTCATTTTTCTAACAGGATTTGGTGCAGTCATGTGTCAGACGTAAGGTGAATTGAATATGATATTTACTTTAATAACACTGTGAGTAAAAACATCTGTGTGGAAGAAATATCTGTGGTAATATTATTTCTAATTTTACTGATTGTGCTATTTTCATCATACAAACTTTACATATTGTCTTATCTCTTTTCAACTATGTCCACTCCAATGTCCACGAAACAAATGAAATTCTAACAGTGTATCTAAAAAAGAAGTTGCTCTCCGAGAACTGGTAGTTATTCAGCTGTTCAACCCCTTTCTTTTCTGACCCCCACCCGCCTATCATTATTCTCCATAAAGATAAGACGAGTCAATGAATAACAGCGAGATCTCGCAGAACAACTTCTGTTAGACTTCCTGATGCGACACATTGGGAGCAGATATGTTAGTTAATTAATTAAATATATAAAATGCTTCATCAACTAGGGCTTGTCAGTTTTCTAAAACATGGCTTGAAGCCCTGGTTTTTATTGAAATTTGCGATATTCGAAAGCCGGGTTTTCCAACTTGTAAACCTGGTTTCAATTATCAAAATAATTATTCAATATATTTAAATTTAAAAAGTTTTTACGGTGACATGAATCCGCTTTGGTAACAAATAAAATGAGGTGAAATGTATACTTTAATTTTTAATTTACATCAATGAATGCACTTAAAATATTATATTTAGGTTTACATATTTTGTTTTTTGTCGTGCATTTTGACTTGGATACACTTCTCGAGTGCAGGGTAAGTATGTTCACCATAGAATAGGAACACCGAAAGAAATTGTAGTAAATATTTGATTGTAAAAGTATTTGCAATAACCTACGAATAAACGAATCTAAAAAAATTAAAATATTTATTTCGCTAATTAAATTAATCATTTTGTGATGCTTCAAAAATCGGTTTTTTCCAAAGTTGGTTTTTGTATAAGCCCTACTATCAGCAGGTTGCCGGTCATTGCACCAATATAAGCATACAAATATAGACTAAAAAAACAGCAATGAGTGTTGCCAACCTCCAACGATAAGGTAGACATTGGGGAAGAGGTTCTTGGCCTGCTTCAGCTGACGGGCATGGCCCTGGTGGAAGAGGTCATAGATTCCGTCGGCGTAGACTCGCACTCTCCGCGGAGAAGTTCCTGTCATGGCGATCTGTCTGCTGACCCGCACGCTGTAGTCGCAGCGGGACAGCTCCTCTTGGGCCGCGGGCTCGTCTGAGAACGGGGCCTCGGCGCATATTGACTGAAAAAAATAAACAACATAAGTTAGGATTATATTATCAATCATAACAAAATATTTGACACTTCAGAAGTAAATTGCCAATGCGACATATATATTATTAAATTTTAACAATTTTAGCCCCAACGATATTCGATGATTTTATAATATAATCTCATAAAGCAAATATTTTTTTGTTTGTCATTCTGTCGCTTATAAGCTATCAATAAAATTTGCCTCGTGCTATTATCAGGGCTGTGGAGTCGCAAAGATCTTATGACTCCGACCCATTATTCAATGATGTGTATTCAAACCACAAGAGTCCATAGAGTACCCAGCTAGTACAACTCTATTGGTTGTTCATATTATTCACTTGTGGTGTTGACTGGTTCGAGTCCCAGCAAGGACAAATAATTAATTGAACACTTATTCCTTTTCAAGCTCCATTTTTATATCTTTATCGAATCTGAAAGAAGTTAAGCTACAAAATAACAACTAGTCCTCGTCAAGCAACGTCTGTTCAGATACTCCATTAGGAGTCTATATGTTCTACAGTGGAAGCGGATATGATTACAGTGGAAGCGGATATGATTCTTTGAAGAAAAAAAACCCAATGAATCTGAGTATTTTCAGTTCGCTACATCCTTCCATAGTTGTATGTTGAAGAATACAAAGACAGAATCTAAATTTCGTCAGGTAATAAAATGTTGGTAATGAAATAAATAACAATGCATACATTTTTAAATCTAGTCAATTATTTTTTTGCATGTTTTATGGCTCAAATTGCGACACCACGGGCAATACAAATTCGTTTCCAATCAATATTGGCGGCAATCGATATCAAATTTAATAATAAAACATTACTGCACGGCCATTACAATAGTTGAAATGAAAAAATCAATATACAATAATTAAACCAGGGCGAGTGTTACAATATCGCCTGATGCTATCAACCCGAACCAGGATAGAACATTTCTAAGCTATTTTGCGGTTGTTATGACGTCATTGATTCACTATAATTATTAAAAAAACGTTTCTGATTTGGTAGAGTGGCGAATAACTCTTTAACTATGTATACATACATATGAAATTCGAAAATAGAAAGAAATTTTTCTCATGTTACTTGGTTTGTGCTATATTTCAATAGTTACTGATATTGGACCCAGGAGATAACATCAAAACAATGACAGAAAATTAATATTTGAAAAAATGATACCAGTAATTGATTTTAAATAAATTCTAAACGCAAACCAATTTTCAATTATTGCAACATGTCTCGATAAGTGCTTTCAGTTAATTTCATAATTGGATAAAAACATCGCCTGCGGCACTATTGTTCAATTATGCCGTATTTCCACTAAATATTCGTATAATATAATCAAATAAGTAATCAATTAATTGATTTATTAGTTATCAATCAGAAAATACCTTATATACCTATATTGTAAATAATTTATTGAAGAATAAGCATGTTTGTACTTAAATAAGGTTGAGAAATGCGGTTACAATCATTTCCTACTGTCATCAATTTTATTCGCCGGTAGGTATAAATATTGCATACAATTTGTTTATGGCATATTTTCTATTCATACCATAGACATAGAATAAAATAATGATTATAAGCCATCTATGTAAAACATAATTGAACACACTAAAGACAAAAGTAAAATAATGAGGCTTTTTTGAAAATCGAACTCGACGGAAATAGTATAATAAAGTTCTTCTGTCTTTAGATCAATCGCTTCAGTGGTTCATTACAGCAATCAAAGCGGAAAGTGAGACCTATTTTAAGAATGAAGTATTACTAAACGCCTTGCATGGCTAAACTTCATCTTTACCGAATTATAATTTATTTTACTACACACCGACCGCAGCGCATTCATAAAAAAATACCCACACTAAAATGGCAAAATTTATTTACGATAAAACCCGATTCGACATTAAATATGGTAGCAGCTTATTTTTGGTTTTTAGCGCCTGCCAATAACGTTTACCATTACTGCCTTAAAAATTAATAGCGCTTTATTCTTCCAGCGCTTGGTCGAATTCAGGGATGAAAATGGGAAAAGTAACAAGACCCGGATTTTAACTTTACTAAATCCCGGGATTTATAGATTTATAAAAATAATAAATAACTTTAATAAGTTTACTTAAATAATCAGACTGATTGTTAATTCGTAAGTTTAAAATGATAATACGTAAATCGCAAGTGACATAAATATTTAAAAAATCGTTGGGTTTGGGCGTATTTTGTGGAATACTTTCATACTAATCTGTAAGTAGGTGTTATCGAGAATGGATCTTTTAAAATAATGAATTAAATTGGTATTTTTAAATCCGTGTCTGCTCCGCTCCCTACGGGATGTGGAGAATATGGCCTCTTAATGGAAGTATCTCAATAGATTTTCTTTCAACGTGAAATGTTTTGTTATCAGTAGCTCAACCTCTCTTTATCGAAGAGAAAAGTAGGGATAGAAAGATAGGACTAGTTGTCAATTAGTTTGTATTAGGTTTGGCGTTATTTAATACTTAACGTGAAAGGGCATTTTAAATAATATGTTTTTAACATGGTGTCTTGGGGGTGATTAGGTTTCAGAAGACTGACTTGTATGATGTCGTTTTATTTGACAAACCTTAATTCAAGACATATCCATATTAAAAATAAATAATCTAGTGACGTTTCTCATATTTATCGAGCATACAATAAAATCGTTTTAATTTTTGGTAAAATATTTAGCGATCGGAAAGAATTACGATTTAAAAATATTTAATTTAAAAAAGACAGTTTTGAAAAAAGTGACGTTTTCCGGGATCCCGAAAAATAGCATGGTAGGCGTGGGTCGCAGCCCTACTTCCGGATATTTTCCACTCGAATATAACGCAGGACGCTCTTCATTATTTGACGGTTCAGTAATTCAATGACTCAATATTAATTGTCATTTTTTAGAAATCAATAATAATGGGACGAAAATTTTGCAGAATAATGTGTCAGATATATATTAATATTACAGAGATCTGGTCCAATTCGTTGATTGTATTTGGTATCAATTAAAAAATATATTATTGATTCTTACTTATTATTATAATTTGATATCGCTTCCATTTCGACATGCTGAGAATTTTATGTTTAGAGATGATATTACAGATATTTACATACAGTAGAACCTCGATTAACCGGATTTTCGATTATCCGGATTGTTTTCGGAACAATTTTTTTACGAATTTGCTAATTTTCTCGTGGCGAATTGATCCCACCGTTGTTTACATATGTGATGGAGTGCATACCATTTTTTCGTTGTTTGAAATCGAAGAAATCTTCCGGTTGAATATTACCATCAGAAAAAAACCAGGATAAATGGTGAGTTTTAAAATCATTCCAAAAGTAAAAAATATCAAAACTGCATAGATAAAAGAGGAAAAACATTACTATAACTAGATAATGCATAATCTCACCTATCAATAGAATGCATAAACCAGATCGATGAAATGTTAACGTTAAAATTTCCGAGAGTTGGAATTTCTTAGATTTGTCGACAGTGAGAAAATCATGGAACAAATTCTTGAAAAGACTATCAGAAAGTTCAAGTAACACACCAGAAATTGTTATAAGAGACAATATAGAAGCAATAGCACAAATTTCAATATGTACTGAATCTGTCGAAGAATATGTTACCGAGTGGTTAAATTTTTATGCGAACGATCTTAGATTTCAAATTTTGAATGTGAAAATAATTAAGGAAATATTTGTCTCAGCAAGATCAAGAAGACAAAGAAGAAATATGCAACGAAAGAGATATTGGTCCTGCTCATTCTAAGGATTTTCAGTGCTTAAATGTCGCCATGAAGTTGTTTGAGAGCCAAGATGAGTGTATCTCAGGATAATTTATATGTCTTAGAAGTATTCGCGATTTGGCAGCTTCAAAAAGAACAGCTAGCTTATTTAAGCAAAAACTAATTTTAAATTAAAACTGAATTTCTTGATAAAAAATAATTTAATACTAAAGCTTTATGTTAATCTAGACAAATACAAATTATTTACACTGATTGTACATGTCTTTCCGTGTAAATTATGATTTTTTTCGATTATCCGGTCTACCTTCATCCCCAATTAGTCCGGATAATCGAGGTTCTACTGTATGTATAACCAACCGTATAATTAAACTAACTAAAAATATTTCAAACAGAAGGCATTTCGTATTGCACCGTTTTCTACTAAAAAAAAATCATAACATTTCTGATACGGCCATTTTATTATTTAAAATACGTATTTTCATAGGCTCACAACATCACACTCGGAAATATAAAACCGTACATGTAAATAAATTTATTACAATAATATGTGACATTATTTAAATTCAAAAGATATTCATATTTCACGGTTTCATACTAAAAATAAACATGTGTCTGATATCTCGAGACAAATATAATATATTAAAAAATCACTCAATTTTAGTACCTACCAATTGTATTTTACTTGTTTTTCAGATCCGGAAGATAAAAACATCTAATATAATATTTTATCGGGCCCGTAAATAAAAATACAGAAATCATTCTCTTTACTTAACTTAAATTATCAATGATAACTCATATCATTGATAATTTAAATTACTCAATCAATGATAACTTTGCAAATAAATAACCTTACTATAGTAAATCTGAAGATACGTTTAAACGATATACGTGTCAAAATTAGTAACACACTCAGTGGAAAAACTACGTTATCAAATTTAATTGTATAATAAAAATACATATTTCATATGAAAAGATAAGGAATTGGTGTAATAAATTGCAAAATACTTTTTTTTAATATAAATATTAACAATAATTCGAATTCAATTAAAATCGAAACACTAGATCAAGTATACAGATAGCATATCAATCAATCAATCGTAAAAAAACAAAATATAATCAACAGATATAATAAATAAAATTGATTGTATGCATTTGCATCAACGGCGAGTGTTATAAATTTTATAAAATACACCAAAACATTAAAATACAGACGGACTCGGACACACAGACGAAAAGTAATGAACAAAAAAAAAATACGGAGCTTCACGGATTTTTTAAAATGTTTTTTAAATTCATAAATATTTTAGAATATCTTAGTGGGACGTAGAATAGTGTGACACGATAAACCGCATGTGCAGACAAGGGGTAAGTCAACTAAAGAATGAATAGATACATTAAAAAGATAGCAAATAATGAACTTTTGAACTTATTCTTTGTACAGCGATCGCTATCTCTATGTTCCCATTTTATCATTTTTGAATAATACATATATTATAGCTCAGCGGTCCAGTGGCAGATTACCCCATAAGCGCAAGAGGCGCGGGCTTGGGGCCTCCAAATCTTAGAGGCTATGCTATGCTAGCGATCATTCGAAGGGTATACATCGTATATTCGATCAATTGATACGGCGATTAGCTGCTCGCGACTCTTTTCCAACGGTAAATTATTGCTGGCGGTGAATTTCGGGCAGTAATTTTTCCGGACCCAAAATTTGTATTTTAGATGAATATATCGATACCAGCATTGAAATGGTAAAATTATGCAGCAACTTGCATAGAATATAATACTCGATTTGTCAATATTCAATATGTCAAACAATGCAACTCGATTTGTTAAATCGTTCCAAGTCCCGACGTAAAGTATGATATGAGTTACATCATTTATTATTATTGCAAGATTTTGTAATAAAATCAAGAGAATTAGTTTTTTTTAAAGATACAACAATTGCTTACACGATTACTGTTTAAAACCTTGGCACCGTTAATTTATGAATACCGCAATAATAATCGGTATAATAATTGAAATGTTTGATTTAACAACTAGGAATACGATATAAAAAACTCTATTATCGGCAAGTAGATATTAAATTACATCTACTACAAATTTAATGACACAATATGATAACTAAGAACAAGGTTATTCAAAGCAGATTATGAAATAAAAAAAAAAATGTTATCCTTCACGGTTTTTCGATGGATACAGCGGTAATTTTGTGAAAATTGGTTTTAAATATAGAATTATGGAAAGTTGTCGAGTGGTTAACGTCGTTTGCTACAAATCACAGCACGGACGAGTTCAAATCGGCTTATCGAGTTTTGTTCAATGGCATAGTTGTAAAAAAAACACAAAATATATACAAGTGTTAACAGCTGTTTGCACATCAAGCGATCGCCAGAACTATAAAGTACATTTGCTATGTTTATATGACGATGGCGCGATGCTGAAATACAAATCCAATACATCATCTAATACAAAGTTAAATTGACATTGATTGTGTTTCGCCTTTTTGCAAACCATCTTCAGTTTATACTTCTCAAAGAGGTGAAACATGTGTCACAGATTGTAACGAAATCATTTTAATACCAATGTTATCAAATTGTATTGCATATGAAAAGTGAATTTCCACAAAGTTGCCGCCGAATTCATCGGAAACAATACAATTATAATTAGTGTGTGACGTGATATTTATATATAAACGTTTATAATATAGTATAGGAATAACAGGTATAGGTCACTGTCACTTCGACAAAAAAATCGATTAAACATCCATAATTATTATTTACTCTTATTTATTAAGTCACCAATATTATTATTTACTAATAATATGTTTAAAACAAGAGTTCCCAATATTATCTCTATTCCCCTTTTCACAATCGTTCAGAATATATTGAGCGATAGTTTCCACTTCTCAAGATAGTCAAACTTCAACTCAAAAGCTGCAATACGTATGTATTTCATAACAATTCTTACTACACCAAATGATTCCTAAATTGGATGCATTCCGCACTGGTTGAGAGCCACTGCTTTACAATAATTATTTAAATATAGAAATGACATGAATCGATTTGGACACTTAAAAAAAATACTCGAATCAATTGGTGGAATAAAATTTAAAATCATTTAAATCTCTCAATTTGGACCTTTGGAGTTGAACGATGTTAAAAAAAAAAAAGTAATTCGATGACGGAAATATGGTTAATTTTTAACATAAACACACGTAGAAAACAAAAAAAATCATCGTTGGACCTTGAACTTATGAATGACTACTCACACGAATATGAATTCATACTGTGCGTTAGAGATGGCAACTGATACAAGTATGCTGTATTCGGTTGTTCATACTCGCTACCGCAAAGGTCTCGCAAGTCAAATCGACAGAATTGGCAATTTTTACCAAAACTTGTAACTTATTTAAGAATGACGGAGCGAAGCTGAAAAATGTTTGTATTTATTTACTAATATGTACTGCGCTAACCTTATCCTAAATTCACCAACAGAAAGTTCACGTAAATGATCTTCTGTCGAGATAAGCTCTATGAGTAGAAGAAAACAGGGTAGGAAGTTTTCGGAATGTTTAATCGATTCTGTCGTCGAATGATGAACGCTATTGGTTGTTAGTCCAATTCAGTTGGAATCATTCTAACTCCAATGACGTCCAATTCGGTTAAAACCTTTTTTAGAAGTCCATAATTCGTCGGTAAACTAGCAAAAGGTGCCAAGTCAAAAACCAGCTATTTTATGTTATGAATGATGATAGATATATTTTAACACGCTGTATCATCTGGAAAAAAAAGTTCAAACATATTTTGTGTATTTTTATATAATATACATCAAAGTCTATTCCGTGCAAAGTTATGTTTGCCAAAAAAAAACTATATATAAGTAGTGTATAGTGTAGTATAGTGTTTGGAACGATAAGTAATAGATATAGTCCATTTTGTATTCATGTCCGCTCCCAATGTAGAGCATATGGCCTCCTAATAGAGGTATTTCAACAGATTTTTTTTCTACGAAAACTGTTTGTTACTCAGTCGCTCAACCTCTCTTATTTAAAGAGAGTAGTAGGGATAGAATGATCGGAAAGGGGGAATGGATTTTTTCCATCAGAAAAAAATACATCCCCACTTTCCGGTCCACACATAGAGATGTTAAAATTTCATGATTATCGAATATTAAGATTATCTCAAAATAAAGTTTCTTTACTTATCACTTTTTGCCAGTATAGAGACGATATTATGCTCCACTATGGGAAAGGACATGTGAAAAAAAGGATGAAATGGTTCTCCCTTTTTCGCTTACTCTACTGACAATTTTGATAAATTATTTTTTCCACTGACTTATGAATTCTGTTAATTTGAGTTGATAGTTTTTAAAATGCCTCTACAAACGAATCAAAACATATTTATAGTATATTTGCCAAAAAAGCAAATATATAAAATCTCGAGTACCGATATCAATCAACTGATCCGACAAGTATCGAATACTTTTGAACGGTTAATTTTGATGTCAGCTACAAAGTACACGATCGAATTCGTGAAAAATATCGCGTGATATGGGTAATTTACCTACGTACGCCGCGTTTTATTTATGCAGGCTAGATGACTACGGCGGGGTAACCTTTTTGCTCGCCGAGTAGGGGATGGGGAGGAAATCACACCCCAGGGTATGATAATAAAACATCCATGTCAAGAAATGATAACATTACGCCGGGTGCGTGTTTTCACTGCGGACAGCTGACGACGAATCGCTTGACCTCCAAAAGAACGATGTACATACATGTAATGTCAAATGATGCAATACGAATTATGACGTAAAGTGATGTCAAATAGGGATTCCAATACCCGGTATTATAAAACTGGGTTTGCGGTATTTTGACATGTTTCTTCCAATAACTATATATATCACTTATGCAGTTGCGTATGACATTGAATTAGAAATAGAAAAATGCAAAATTATCATACATATCGACTGAGGAAAGGAAAAAGGATGTAACCCTCAGTTTTTTTCGATAATCACAATGTATACAACTTGACACATGTTCAATCAAAAGGATGGAAGCTGAACATGCCGAATAAGTATCTAAATTTAGCTTTTAAAGTTGAAAAAAGAAAGGCTCGTGAAAATGCCAACCAGGAAAAAGGACATTAAAAAAGGTTTTTCTTGAACAATTTATTAAATTAACATAATGCTAAGTTAATAAAAAAAACCAGTTTATCAGTCACCTTGCACTTCAGGGTTGTATATATTTCATAATTTGCTTTTAGCCTAAAATTATCAAAAATCGTTTTTTGTGTCTCCTTTAAAACTCTATATGTGTGGGTTACGTCTCTTTTCCTTTCCACAGTCGATTTGTATGTCAAATGTAACATCTTGGAATAAAACAGATCAAATTTTAAACATGGGGATAAATTTTCATAATATTTGATAAAATTGGCTTTCTTTGGATCCAACGTTTAATTTTTCAGCATTTTCAGCTTCGCAATTGAATTTCATTGAGAATAAATTTTATTATTTATGACATTTAAGTATTTTCTTAATTATATGTGTCACTGCAGACCGCTACCAATGTGGAGCATATGACCTCTTAATGGAGGTATCTCAAAATAAGTTTTTCTACGATAACTGTTTGTTACACAGTCGCTCAACCTTTCTTTTTCAAAAAGAGTAGTTAGAATAGAAGGATAAGGCTAGGACAGTGGTTAACTAATCTATTTCGCTACGCCGACTTATTCACAAACACCTCATGCAACAGAAATCGATCGAAAAAATGCTGTTCGTAGTGGGACTCGAACCCGTGAGATCCGGCGCGGAAGCCAACGACCCTAACCACCGCGCCATAGGACCGGAAATATCGGTATTGACATATTCGTCCGGTAATCAAATCTCTATCGTTGTGTAGTCTATAGAAAGTGAGTAATCATATTTGTTTGCATATCGTCCCAGGGTCTGAAATTCCAGACTAAATAAACACGGACGATACGCAATATGAAAAACAAATTAAGTGCAGACGTCTTTAAGATAACATTGCGCTGCAGCGTGACTTAAAATATAAGTAATACAATATCTAGAATAACTAACGAAAAAAAGCTAATCAAATAAAAAATGTGAACAATCAGATGATAATAAT
Source organism: Himalopsyche tibetana (assembly GCA_030503985.1). Lineage (NCBI taxonomy): Eukaryota > Metazoa > Arthropoda > Insecta > Trichoptera > Rhyacophilidae > Himalopsyche > Himalopsyche tibetana. Next base: position 5,105,806 of record JAPJYX010000052.1, on the reverse strand, counting down.
AAACATGATCAGCTGAGAACACAACGTCGTCAGAACTCCGTATGTCGTTAAACTTTGAACTCGTACGCTTCATAGTTCCAATATCTCGCAAGTCCAGCGGCGTAGCCAACTCGTAAAAGAGTCATGAGTAACGCAGGAGGGCCCAGCGAAAATTGGGCCCCAAAATTCTACATACTCAATACAACAAAAACGCTAATGTAATTAATTATTGATAATCACAAATTTTTTATCTTTTTTGAATTGTCCCATATTTGCTTAAGTTCCGAGTACACTAAAGTCAATTTGTTAATTATAATACTATATTTTGCAATATAAATTAGAAAGTTAAGAGTGGAGGAGAGAATGTATTTTATATTTCTTCTAAGACATTATACAGCTGACTTAATATAATTTAAAAAAAACACAATATTCCTTTGTATTTAGTTCCAATTTTATTTTAGCAAGATCAGGACCGGTTTTGTTCGTGACGAGTATTATCAACTGAAGACTGCGGTTTTTTTTAACATAATGCCTTTCCACAAGGAACACCCTAAAAGTGAACCCTATAAGATTAAGCATAAAAACTTTCTATGAATGTTTGCATCGCCCAACGAATTATTTTAGGTTTTTAGCTGATTGTTGTTTTGGAGTATCTATCGACTGACCACAATTGGCTACAAACAAATTAAATAAGAAGTCGTGTATTTGCATAATCTCTTCCGCGTCTATCGGAAGAGTGCAGAATTGAAAAAAAAAAATAGGAAATGAAATTAATATTGCGTGCGACGGCGCAAAAGACGACAACCTCGATTCCAGTGCAAAAAAAAACACTCTCCTTTCCTTCCGGGCCGACATTGAAAACCGCGACGAATTCGCTATTCGATGATTATCAAAAATGACGAAACAAAACCAACAACCGCTTCTGAAACATGTAAGTGCATACTTTCAACACGCCTATCTTTCTAAATGTTAAGTAATTTGACGACTTCCGTGGCATAATAATTTCGGTATTTTAAGAATTAAATTTATGCTTTTCCGTCAAGGTATTTGGATATTTTTATAAAGTATCATCACACTTAAGAATACTTTATTTCGAAATTAAATAATAACTAGTTATCATAATGCATTTTCAAAAGAATTAAATACTTTTGAGATCGTGACGGTACCGAGTCATACACAGGTAAAATAATAACATTTTATCAAAGGTTGATTTAGTTGAGGTTGAGGTGCGCGGCTGCGCAGCATTTTTTAAAAATCCGCGCGCGTACTCTCAATCAACAAACCGGACTAAACAAATTGTTTCTTTTATATATATATATTTTATTCATAAAATAACCGAATAAACATTTCGAAGTTGAAACGATGTTTAATATTATGCCACGCATTTGTTGGTTTGGTCTTTTTGACCATTTCGTATAGTGAACGTTGCGTAACATATCATTTTGTTTATTATACATAAAAATGGGTTTTTGTATGGTTTTTGCGATAAGTTTGAATAAATTCGGCAGATTTTTACATGTTTTTGGCCATTCGACAAGGTAAAGTTTCCCCACCCTGCCTTAAAATTTTACAATATGACCCAAAAAACTTTTAGCGAAACCCGGTTGACAGAATTAGTATACTTGTATTACTATTAGTTGGATATTTTAAAAATCAATGAATTTACACTTAAAAAAAATGAAAATATATAAACGTCACGTCACGTCTCGTCTCAAGTCCAGGTGTATCTTCATTTCAGCGCAACCGTATACTGGGTCTGACAAAATGTCAGCCAAGAACTTTTCCCAAAATAACCGTGGAATCGATCCGAGAGAAAAGTGAATCAGGTGTTTATTTTTTTATGAATTAGTAAGCGATTCAAGGTAAGTGAACGGCTCGTGAAAGAATAATGCTGCACGAATTTGTAATGTTCTCAGTTCCGCCAACGCTATAATATTTATAACGGTGACCGCTTTTTTTAAAAAGAAAAAAAGGAATATCAGAAAATGTCTCATTATTAACACTTTAGACCACAGTGGCAATAGACATATTAAAGCACGGGCGTTTTCCCGTGCGATTGGCCCTTTGTATGCTTACAGAGAAGACAAAAAGTATGATTTAAAAAGGCGTGTATAATCTAAGTTGCTCTATCGGGTCCAGTAATCAGATGAAAAACTTATAATGCCGACAAACTTCTAAAGAATTCAAAAAAAAAAATGAAAATGCCTTGTTAATTACAAGAATATTTCTTAATTACCAACAACTGAATCAGACTTAGTAACTAATCTGTCAATACGTGTTGATACCAGTGGTGTAGTGGGGCCAGGTCGGCGACCTGGCACCTGAAAATGAGGAAGGCGCCCTGCCACCTTTTTGACTTGTAACTTAATTTTCAAGTACATACATATATTAAAAATCGTTTTTTTCATTGATTTAATTGACAAAACTTGTGGTTGTTTTTAACTTCAGACGGATATAAAAAAAAAACAAGAAAAAGAAGAAATCAATGACCGACCTAGTACCTATTTATTTACCACTTCACCACTGGTTGATACAATGTGTAAATCTCGGGCAGAGATATTATTATCTTAAAACAGTTCATTTGGAGATGTCCGACTAATGAACTAAAAATTATTTACTAAGCGATCGATATAACACATAAACCACAACACATATGCCGCACCGTTATCGAGTGTTAATAAAATGCTAGTTATATATATTCCAAAGGATTTGTGGTGCGCGGCAACCAAGGACTAAATTAAAAATTAAGAAAAAAACGTAACGATATAAGCAATTAGCTTCTTAAATAAAGAACGCATAGTCACCGTAGTCATAATACATCAGCCAAGCCTTCTCTAAGTGGGCGGACGTGGATTAGTGATTGTTCTTTCGGAAATGGGCGTACCTACGTCATATTGCAGAGTAATAAGTCATTTTTAAGAAAAGTACACATCTGTAAACTTACCGACGAATATACTAAAAGGGCGTATGTTGGGTAAAGGTACTTGCATGCCAAGAAATGACCCAGAAAGTGGCAAATATTTCCAAGTGGGATGTAAAGAAACGTTCTTGATTCGACGTGAGACTACTACAAATGCATTTCAGAGCTAAGCCAAATAAATGTCTGATATTTTTTTTCGCATATAATATAAAAATATGCATTTAATCTTTGGATATCGGTTCGATGAAGTTTCAAGTCCTCGGGCGTGTTAGAATCAAAGTCCTTCGAGTATCTTTCATCTTGAATTTCGTTGTTTGTGTGTATTGTTGCCGACAGAAGGGCATGATCGCTGCAGGCGTACGTGGCAAAAACTAATATTTGTTTTTTTCTCTTATTACAGAAGAATATTTCATATTTAAAAGTAATACTGTTTTGGTGTTATACGACAGTCTTTATTATCGACATTGTTAGTACAGCATATCCAAAAACCGACCAACTAATATGTATAATGTAGAATGGATGCTAATGGCAATTATGAATGCGGTATACAGCAAAGTCTCGTTGTCGTGAGATAATAAAATAAATGACACCGAGATGTGCAAAGCATTGCATAAATTTCTTAAAAAAATGCAATTGCTAAACTCTCAAACTACCGGTAAAAAAACGATAATTGGAAAAGTACAAAATTCAAACAATTCAAACGATAATTGCAATAAAAAAACGTTTCGTAATCTCAATCGCGTTCCTAGCTGCAGGAAATCGATTCTTCAAACCAATATGAAAAATAATATATTATAAGTATGAGATATACATCCACACCCTTATAAACAGCAAATGAGCACTTCAATCGAAGCAAGCAATGAATAACAACGTTAGATAAAAAGAAAAGTTGTCAAGATTAGAATAAAGAACATCATTTCACTTCAACTTTTATTTTACTATCAGATAACTTTAAAAACAGTAGAACAGCATTGTTTTAACAATATGAAAGGAACAGCTGTGTTGAGTTCGCCGAAGATTAACACTTTCTGCCTGACAATTTCACCAATAGGTTTGGTTAAAACGATAAAAAAAATCTAATTCTGGCATAGGACTATGTATTGTCTATGTAACAAAGGGTTTTTAATTGTTATTGTGGACCGATAACAGATCTTTAAATTGCACGACACTAGGCAAACCATGAATAAGAACGTGGGAAAATATATTTTACGCATTGTCTAAACTTGCATGTTCATAGATAATGTATAGTTTGAATAGAGTCCAATAAAGATACTTTTTTTTTGTTTTTCACTAAAATACCGTAGTAACTATTCGTACCAAAATTCATCACCAAATAATTAATTAAGATTAAATTTAATATTGTTAACTTCAAATCCTTAATAAAATGACGTACAAAGTTTATGTGTCGATCGATTTTATCATTGTGTTAATAATTTTCGAAAACGCTGCCCTCACTGTACCAGAAAATGAATATTTTGCGCTTCAAGAAATCTCAATCAAACATTTTTTATTTTAGTTTAAGAAGTAAAACCTAGAAGCGCCATTCTATAAGAAAAGAGCACTTTGAAATGGAACGCCACTCTAAGGAATCTTGAAATGTCAAATCAGTATAAACAATATATCGTCGATATTTAGAAATATGGCGAACCATAATAAAATCAAACATCGGCATCTAATAATTTACTTTTAATGACACATTTAACCTAAATGGCGACATTTATTTATAATGAGAGCATTACGACTTCTCAGAGCAAGACAAATAAATAAATTGACGCAATAGTGTGAAAAAATCACGCCATTAAATGTTTTGCTTCAAAGATAAATGGCGAAATAAAACTTGAGCCAAATCGACTAGAATAATGAGACGTGTCGTGCAGAAATGTCATTTCAATATTAAGTTTTATATAATTAGATATAAAACAAATAAAGAAATCATAATTCAGTCAAAAAATTGTGGCGAACAGAACGAGTAGGGTTTGCGACACCCGTCTGCATTTTTGATACCGGGATTTCGTATTTTGTCGCTCACTGTGTTCTATTTAGAACGAAGCGTTGCATGGATATCATATTTTTTTTTACAATTAAATTAAGTCACAGAATTTAAAAGGAGCTAGATTTCTAAAAAGTTGCATAACATCTTCGTTATTACTAAAATCGTTATCAATGCTCTTTTTATAATACACAATGCACATTTTTCAAGTACTTTTCTATCGGCTGACATAATACATACATCTGAAATGAAATCTGGATATTAGATATATCTAGATTCTAGGCATATATTGAATCATGTCCGCTCCCGATGTGGAGAATATGAACTCCCAGTGAAGCATTCTAGTGCAACTGTTTTTACTTCCGTTGCTCAAACCGAGTTTATTCATTAAATTGCAATACTTGTTTAACGGTTATATTTTAACGCTTCTGGAAAAATCATAGTTCAATTTAAAGTAATCGTCAAAAAAAATAGTAAAATAAAATACCGGGATTTCAATAATTAAGAAAAAATACGGGATTCCAAAATTGCACCCCTGCCAAAATTTAAATGCAATTTTCGACACAAACATTGCATCAAGTTAGGCAAGTAGATAATGAAATTACATTTGTATTTCGACCATCCCTCACAAAATCCGTTACTAGGCTATTTGCAATTATTGGAATTTTAGAAAGTAAGAAGTGTTGAAAATACTGTAATTGCTGTTATTAAAATGCAATTATTATTAATATTCACTTATTTCGATTATTGTGTAATTGATACACTTCTTAATTTCCCTGGCATGTTATCGCTACGATTTCAATCAGGGACGAAGCGAAAGTTTTAGCAGTGCGCAGCAATCGGGCGACAGGCTTGGGGGGCGGCTGAATATCCGAAAAATATTTTTAACGATGGATTAGTGTCGAGTGTTTCTTAATGCGGATTTCGGAGGCAGTGGTCGAATGATCGATGTCAACGGACCGAGAAAAGCGTGGGGATGCCTTAGTCACGTTGTGGGTGGGTGACATTATAATCGTACAGCATTGATACGACCAAAAAAGAATTAATATACTGATCATAATTGAGCATTATACTAAATTTAACAAAGTCAACATAACATTGTATAATATATTAGACAATTTAGTATCACAATTTTGAAATATAGTTGATATCAATTTTGGCTTCACTTTAGTTTAGAACAGCGGTGGGGCCTTTTGACTTGGTCGGCCAGTTTTGTTATTTTTGTAAATTCTTAACCTAAAAATAGGTCACACGCTGATAATTTTGGGATATCCGCAATTTTCTAGACTAGAAATTGTTTCAAAAACCCATGAATTCAAAATCGCCGGTCAAAGATTTCCTAGTGTCAATGTTTTCTCTACTGCGGCCTCATGGTGAATCAGATAAATGAATGCAACCTTTAGAAAAGAAAAGGTTCCAACCTCTGGTTTAAACAGACTCGGTATGGATCGACCTTAAAAGATCGTTTTGCACGAAATTCTATTTACAATTGACAGTAAACATTCCAAATTTGATGTTAATTTTGTCTTTTTAAACCACTCTCCTGCAATGTTTCGATTTTAAAAATACAATACTTTAAGTTTCGATATATTGAATTAGAAGAGATACACATTACATTTTCTCATCTACTCTGACATCCTAACTTATATTGAAAAATGAGGCATTACATATAACAAAATGACTGTATTGTTCTAGCACATGTGACATAGACAGCGTTATTAAATAATTGTCAAGGCAATTTGTTTAAATTTCAATGATTATGCATAATTGCGTTTACTTCTTGCAATGGTTTATAATTAATGGTGATGGGCTAATATTTGTTTGGTCATTCAGAATGTCAGAAGCTTGATTATGATGTATGTCTAGTTTTTCTAGCCGTGTATTGCAAAGTTGTAAACATATGAATACAAATATTAAGTAAATATATATAGCAGTGTCGAGTGGAGAGTCCTCTAAGATTACGCTGCATAATATGTTAATTAGTATTTAAGAACATATCGACTGTGGAAAGGAAAAAGGACTTAACCCACAGTTTCTTCAAAACAGGTTTTTTTCGATAATCACAATGTATCAAACTTGATACACGTTCTATCAAAAGGATGCAAGCTGCAAATGCCGAATGAGTATCTAAATTTAGCTTTTAAGATTGAAAAAATGACCTTGTAAAAAATTAAAACCAAGAAAAAAGATTGAAATAAAGGTTTTCCCTAGACAATTTCTTTGATTAATATTAGATTATGTCTATTAAACACCAGTTTAGAAGTCTCCGTGCACTTCAGGGTTGTGTATAATTCATAATTTGCATATGTAACAAAATCATCAAAACACGTTTTTAGCGCCTCCTGTAAAATTTGATATGTGTGGGTTACGTCCTTTTTCCTTTCCACAGTCGATATAATAGTCTCTTCTTAAAACTCTTTGTCCAAATTCGCTTCCTTTAGGTCTTAAACTCATCTTCCAGTAGCTCCGCCATCGTAGTCATAATTCGATTGACACGTTCCTTAATATTGGAACGATGTTAAATTTTAACAAAAAGCACGTATATGCTTACTTGATCTGAATGAGGCTTTAGTATTTATGAAGTTTAATCTTTACAATTTTAAAATTTCATTTATAATCGTAAAACCAATCAAGCTGTAACAGTAATCAAAATTTATTAAACACGCCCGCAATTGTTTTCATTTGAAATTGTTCCTTATTAAAGCAGACCGTGCATTGTTCTCATTTTAAAATAACGAATTTACGAACAGACGTTGGGAAAATGCGCGGGAAAATTTAGCTCAGAAGTATCCATAATATATCACACAATAAATACAATACATGTGGAAAAAAAGACGCATTGATTTTATCTTATAACCATGACCTACCCGAAAACAAATGAATAATGCATGAGTCGTTATTCAAATAAATATATTATTGTAAATAAACATACAATAAATTTACACTCGGAATTTATTTGTGTCCAGTTCTTCGTAGTTAATTAATTAATGACAGTAAAATTATGTATCAAAAATTATTGTCTTGCTAACGTTTATATATAATAAAAACAGGTTTTAACCGGTTATAATCATTAAAACTTGATTTCTGGTGCAAATAATAATAGGTATAGCGTAAAACATATAACTTGTGATCAATAATTTATTAATTTATGTGTAAATGTGAAGAATACTTTCGTATGGACCGGTATAGAACATAGTCAAGGTTATTGTTACTTGAACATACCCTGAGAAGAACAATGAATTGTTTTATTTAAAATTGATATTTTTTTTACCATGTCCACTCTCAATGTGAAACATAAAGTTCTCGGAATCAAAATGGTGCTCATCTCAACAGAAGAGATTCTACGAGAACAGTCGCTCAACCTCTCTTAGATTGTAGGGTTTATCGCTCACGCTAGCACCCATTGGTGAGAGGGGGGATTCAAGACATTATATAAATCGATTGAAAAATCAATCTATAAAAACTGTCCGTACTTCGAACTTAACATCCGTGTTATAGACACTCGACCACGCAGCCCGCAAAAATTAATATACTAGAACATGTACAAATTTATCACATAAATGAGTTGATGATGCCGTTAAATTTACAGTGCCTTTCAATTTTATTCGAGTATCATTTATTCTTCCATTTAATAGGCCGCTTAACACACGAGGCGCTTTCACGCGCGATTGGTTTGATGCACGTGACAGTGTTGCCTACGTATAAAATCAACTATTTTTCTGTTCTTTGGAGAAATCTCTTTAATGAGGTTGTTATAACAAGTTTACCTCGGTACCATATATGTATCCGCTTTAGGCCTTTGTTTTCGCCAATTGAAAGAGACAACATTTAGAGCCTTAGTGTCTAAATACTAATTTTGAATTCTTCAAACTATGTACATTCTCACAGATTTTGTCACTAACGACACACTAAATACAAATCAATTTGAGAATAGTTTCGCAGACATGCCATACTATGACGAAGTACAGGGCTTGAAATGATTTTTTTTAATGAGCTCTGATAACCTACCAATTAGGGCTTATACAAAAACCGACTTTTGAAAAAATCGGTTGTCGAATGTCAATATTGTTCAAAAACCGGTTTTCGAAGATTTACAAAAAAAAATGATAATTCAATTTAAATCAGCGTTTCTCAACCGGGAGCCATGTGGCCCCCTGGGGGGGCCACAGCATGTCCCAAGGGGGCCACAGAAGAAAATTTCAGTTTTGGGGAGCCACAGCAGACTTAAGGGGGGCCACGGCCACCCAAAATATAATGAACTAAAATTTATATTAAAATGAAATAGAATACAGTAGGACAATTATACATTGCAGCAGAAATAATGTATGTATTATACATACTTATTTTCCAATGGTATTTAGGGATACCATAATAACTGCATCTAAAAGTAAGTGTCGACAATATTGTATTGACTATCTTGTCCACGGTAACTTTCATCACCCCGTGACAATATGAAACTCATGTCCTTAATATGTTTTGCTTCGCTAATACTAATATCCATTTTATACAAAACACATGGGAATGAAAGAAAAACTATTTGAATAATTTAAAAAGCTTTAAGAAGTTTCCACATCAAAGAAAATAGGACATATAGTATCCAGGCATTTCTTATATAAACACGAAACATTCATTTACTAAGCGTCAGTTCAAGTTCATCCGTGTACATGAACGTCTGAAGATGCCAAAAGGCGAAACCCGGGTTGTTAGTGACAAAATCTGTGAGAATGTACATAATTTGAACGATTCAAGTTTATTGAAATTCCACCAAGCACCTTCAGTCGAAGTCTTAAATTTTTAAATAATAATTTGTGTACAAAATTTTGTGTTAAAAATAAATGTATATTTTTTCATTTTTCCCGAGCCCCGAGAATTTTATTTCTATGGATAGGGGGGCCACGGAAAAATTTGAGACTCAAAAGGGGGCCACGGGCTTAAAAAGGTTGAGAAACTATGATTTAAATAACGAGGAAAAGTTCAATTTTTTTAATGTTGTTTATTTATATACATAATAACGCACAAGGAATTATTCGGTGTTACTCTTCAGAAAATATGATTTAAGAAACCACAAAGCGTCTTCTGATCGTATTGTAACAAAATTTCCTGATATCGAAAATACCATTTCGCTGGGTAATGGGATGTGGGGCATATGGTCTTTAAGCCATCAAATAAAAGATCCAAATTTTCTGTCCTTTTATTAATAGACTAGTTTATGGAAAATTCGGCACAACCAGTTACGAAGTTGAAAAACCGGTTTTAGAATGTCACAAATTTTGCCAAAAAACAGGTTTTTGAATACCGACAAGCCCTACTACCAATATACATTTCAGGCACTGACGAAAAACCATTCATATATAGTTAGTAGGAACGGTGGCCTGAATTCATAGGTCGTATATGGTCGATATCCAAGCGCCGTGATCCTTTGGGAAATCGCAGGATTATGGCGTTCCCGTTTCCCAAAAAGGGTGGAATACAAATAAAAAAAAACTGTCGTGGCATTGACGTATTCGTACATCTTATCGATATTGATACGAGCCGTTGACGTACAATTTATTCTGTGTTTGATACAAGATAAGTTTCAACAACAGCCTTACTTTTAGCGCAATTTCATCTATCTGATAACATAACGCCCTTATCACATATTGTTATCTATTATACATAAATACGAAACAATGTATTTTAAATAACACGGAAAAGATGTATGTTTTAATTTCAGACATGCACAACCATTTTTGGTGCTAAAGACAAATTATCACTCTGTATCCATGTCAAGGGCCGGACCGAATTATTCAATTGAATTCTAGTTAGCTTCCTTTTGTTTCATTAATTCGTTTGGAATGAACGAAGAGCCATTAATTAAAATTTCAATATATATTCTATTCACCGGATACGTAGCGCAGTGGTTGACCTCCGTAGCGGATCTCACGGGTTTGAATTGCATTTTTTTCAATCGATTTCTGTTCGACATGGATCTTTGCGATGTCTGAAATTCCATCCCATATTTACAATCCTAAAATAACGTGGCGTTGCGAGAGTGATTAGTTAACCACTAGCCCTGTCATAGCCCTATCAAAACTACTCTCTTCGAAAAAGAAAGGTTGAGAAACTCGATAACAAACAGTTACAGTAGAAAAAACTTATTTTGAGATACCTCCATTCGGATGTCATATGCTCCATATTTTAAGCGGACATGGATGAAAATATAAATATCATTAAAGTTGTATAAATAATTGTTGCAGTGCTGTGGAGTTGCGAAAGAAAAAAAAGACGACTCCGACTCCGAGGATTTTTTTAATAATTTCATTTTAAATTATACATATGTACACCATCAGATCATCTATAGTCAGCCAAGCATGAAATGTGAACACTTTTGACTATTTTGTTTAAATACAAATAATTCAATATAGTTTAAAAAAAAAAAAAACGAACCGCTCATTTTTCACGACTCCGACTCCGGCCAAAATACCGCGACTCTGATTTGTTGTATACCCATCCGATCTTAAAACAGGCCGTAGCGAGAGCGGTTAAACAATCACTAGTCTTGTCTTAGTTATATCTTTCAATACTTACTTTCTTCACAAAGGAGAGGTGAAAAAATTGAATAACAAAAAGTTTATAAATAAAATGTAGAACCAAGTAATCAAAATCAAAACCAAAACAAAAATTAAGTTCTATAAATAAGAAACGTCCGACGATGATTAGGCAACATTTGTTTTTGTCGGGCGACAGCAGTGTAGACGTGAGAAATTGCAGCGTAGAGGTAGACCGTGCATCGTAGTTCGTAGACCTACTGACATATTTACACGCATACTGGCACGCGGTGTCTACGCCTGCGCTGTTCTATTCGTAGCCCTTGGTATTACTACCGCAGACTTGTAAATTGGGATCGAGTTGCAGGGTCCAAAATACCCAATCATATTCATGCATACGTAATGTGTACCTTAATTCGTCCAAATTAACATAAAGCATAAACTCAATCAGTACAACGCAATAGGGGATGCTGAGTAATGCTGTTATTTTGCTTTTGAAACAGAAAATAGTTCATTAATTAGAGAATGGAAAAGTTACTGTATGACGAACCCTATAGAAAAAATAAAACAACTACGGTAAATCCCCCATGTACGCGAAAGTTGGAACCGCGTAATTGGGGGATTGAATATCATACAAACATTAGGCGTTACGTTGTGTTTCGCGAAAAGTGCAAAACTGCCAAAACTAAGAATAAATGAAATAATATATTTATTGACGAAATATTTAGTTACCTAGTGGTAAATACATATCGCTGTATGCACCACACAGACAGCCGCCCGGCTGTGTGTGTATAACCTGGCAAGTGCCGAATACACAGACGATCGCCAACATTTGACTGTATGCACCACGCAATTGGGGAATTTTCGGGGAATATTTCTGTTCAGCGCGTAATTCGAGGTGGCGTAATTGAGGTTTCTACTGTATAATGATTTTCCAATAAGAATAGACAGTTGAGATCTTAAAACTTATAAATGAAGAAGCTTACGTCTTGTAAAATGACATCGTGTTTCGTTAAGCGATTCATCAATTGTTATTGATTTTCAGGGTGGATTTAGAACGGATTTGAAAACAAGACCTACTCACCACAATAGATTCAGTTTAATATACAATGCAAATTATTGTATACAAAATAATATTCTTCTTATTCATCCTATAGTGCAGGATTTCCCAAACTATGTTCGGCGGAGCCAGAGTAGGTGTTGGAAAATTGTAATAGATTTACACGCTGCAACACAGTTTAAAAAAATCTTAAAAAATCAGCTGAGTGTTCCGTGATATTTTCCGGACTTGCAAAGTGTTCCATTCCAGAAAATGTTTGGAAAACCCTGCTATAGTGAGTGACCTTGAATAAATTTAAATATCGAACCATTTCAAGACATAATCAGTCAATCTATACGTGGTTTTTGCTTTTATCGTGGCCTCTTTCAGATAACAATTATATAGATAAGAAATCAAGAAAGGCGTGGAAACTAAAAAATACGACTCATTAAAAATAATAAATACAATATTTTGACACGAATTATTTATTCTAATACGATTCCCAACACAAGACAGTAATAACAAACAAAAGTTTTCAATAAATCGTAACACATTAGACATAAGCGATTTATTAAATTTGAAACACAAGTTTTATCAATAACGACCCGGGTTTCGCCTTTCGGCATCTTCAGTCGTTCAAGTGCACGAATTAACTTGAGCTGACGTTCAGTAAATAAATGTATCATGCTTTTATAATAAATAAATGTGGCGCTAAGTTAAAGGCCATTGCTGGCGAAATGAATAAAAACGATTTGTAACCACTCCCTCATAAAAGTCCCCATATAAAATCATGAAGCGAAGCGAAGCGAAGCATAGCATTTTTTTTTTTAAATTAAAATATGTATTATAAATTTTGTGTAATTTACTTGTTGGGTATTAATTATTACCCTTCTACGCGATTTGCTATACTTCAATGTTATTCTTTCTTAAAATAGCACGGTTTTTTTGTGAAACATATCAACCGTGTAAAAAAAGAGTCGCGTGTGTCCAATTAATCAAATGGACGTTAAAACATTTTTTTAAATTGAGGCACACCGTTAGAATGCTCGTTTTTATATATAAGTATCTGCATGTTGACCCAGCAGCATTACGAATTGAAAAATCCGATACAAGACAATCAATTTTGCGTGTATGAGGATTGCCAGTACACGAAAGAAACGAAAAAAAAATGATTTAAAATATTTTTACAGAACAATCCTTACCTAACTGTGCATACTGTTTTTATTTATTATTTGTCACGCGGATTTGTCTCATGTGGTCATTTAATTTATTAAGTGACAAAAGAGATTAATATTCAATTGGCAAACTGCACCCACGTATGCCTTTGTTAGGGAGAAGTAGTGAACGTAAGACAATACGGAGGACGTCAGAACAAACTACTGGTTTGAATGCTAATCTAATGTAGTACATTTTACCAGTACAAATGTACTGCCCAGTACCCAGTCTGCCCGACCGCTGGATTAGGGTGTGCGGTCTGTCCAGGCCTCAACATCTTCCTTAACCCTCCACAGACGCGAGCTTTTTTTTGATAAAACAAATATTTTTTAAGCCATATTGAAGTCGCAGATAACTTTAATTCCCAACAAAATTTAAAAAAAACAAAAAAACGCAAAGTCGTTGTATAGAAACCCCGCATGACTATATGGTCATGCTCATCCTTTTTTTTTACCGTGTAATATTGTGTACGGACAGTACACAATAAGTACACAAGTACACAATAAGTAAGTATATAATAAGACAGTACACAATAATGTAAGGACGATCGTGACCGTATAGGAACGCAAACATTAGGGGTTGAAATATAGCTAAATGTGATTTTTTTTTAAATATTTATGATTTGACCTCTTTAGATCAACATAATTTCAATAAAAATATATTAGCAAAAGAACTGTAAATAATTTGATGTTTTGATAAAAAACAGTTTCAAAAAATCTATTAAAAATAACGGAAATCCAAAAAATTGGCCGTTTCTGTCCCCACGGCTGGTGACTAACTGAAGTCTGTACCCTTATTAACCAAATATGAGTGAAATCAACGATATTCAGGAAGAAAAAGGATCAATAGACAACGGTGTTTACTGTGACCATATGGCACGCTCGTCCTTGGAGGGTTAATTCTTCATATATTGTGATATCAAAATACTTAATTCTATTTAAAAAAAAAAAACACATTTGAAGCCAAAAATAGATTTTACGTATGTTTGTTTATACTGTAAAATATTATTTGGATGTGATAACTAGTTTATGAAAAAATCCTTCAATTTTTGTAACGAAATAAATTGTGAGCTTACTTCAGGGTTCACCAAACTTTGCTTTTTCAAAAACGTTGGGGGGGGGGGGGGGAGTGGAGGAAAATGGAATCATACTGACGTATTATAAATTACGTTGTAATGTTTTCTCTTGAAAATAATTGCTTTTTCTGTGATAAAATTTCATCCACGCGAGTTTCGATGTTTGTACTTCCGATCATTAAAATGATTTGCGACTCAATTAACGCATCGATTGACCGGATTTGGGTCGGACCGCAAATAGTCATCGGGCCGTAGTTTGACGACTTGACTGATTTAGATGACTAAGCCGCATCGGATATCAAAAATACATTGAATTAAATACTTCCGAAAATTCACCGAATGAAAAAAAAAAAACAATAAAGTCCACCAACATCATTTGAAATTACAACTTGCAACGACATAGTGTTGCAAGCATGAGAAGGTGAAAAACATAAGTTATTTATACCTATCTATTTCAAAATATAATATCATGTAAAATCAATATGTACTTACATAAATCTAAATTTAGTAATAATTTCAGCGAGTCAAGGTTGCGCCAGCACTATTTCAAGAATAAATTTATTTTTACATGAAGGTGGTAGTAGAGCCTAAGGCAGGGATGGCGAACCTTTTTGGGTCCGCGAGCCAAAGATCCTCAAAGATTATTTCCTGATTGTGTGACTTGGGAAACATTAGAAAATTAATAAAACGGAATAAATTTAACACGGATTATTTAATCAAAATTTTAATTTTTTAAACATACAAATTTAATTTTTTGAACTTGGAAATCGTTCGCGTGCCACCCAAAGTCTCAAACGTGCCACCTCAAGCACGCGTGCCGTAGGTTCGCCATCTCTGGCCTAAGGCATCCCAATCCCGGAAGATTTTTGTGATCCCGGGATTGAACATTCACCATAAAATCGTGAATAAATTCTGGATTGAGAAATTATTGCTCGGCGATTTTGAAATCCTGGCAAATTACCGAATTCTCTAAATGAAAAGACGCGAGAGCTTTTTTTTAAAGCTCTTCCCAGAATTTCCAAATCCAAAAACACAAGAATTTGCGAAATTGTTTAAATTAAAAAAAAATGCGACCTTTTTTTAGTTCGCGCGAATTTTGAAAATTTCGCAGTTTTTTTCCTCAATCCCGGGATTTCGGGATGCGGAATTGGAGGCCCTAGTACATAATCGTATATGTAATGGTTCCGTAATCACTTTATGGTACCACATGTCACTAATAAGTACAAAGAATACAGTACTCAGAAGCAAAAAAGAAAACACCTATAGGGTTGATTCAAAATGTATTTAGACAACAATATGTGTCCGCGCGGCAAATGAATGAAGAAGAATCTTCTACAGAAGCAAGTTTTGTTGGTCTCCATATAATTGTAAAAAAGCAACAAAACTTTAGAGACTTTATTAAAGAACGTGTTCCTGAAGCTTGCAGAATTGATATATGGTTAGACATTGAACACGCATTTCAAAGGCTGAGTTAATGAGAACTGTAAAAAATGAAAATTTAATCGAACAATCGATGACATGGTAGTACTCGATGGCTCCCGAAGAAATTTAACACCAAAAGAATACTTTATAGTCATTAATTTGTATCAGTGAATACCTGAATTAAAATGTTGAAAGCTTTAAATTGTGGTTTTTTGTGGAATTTCTTTTTATTAATAATAAATAGTATTTCACTTCTGGCCCGTCGTTCGTTTTGAATCACTAAATTTAGTTATTATCTTTAATCCAAAAAAAATACTCCTGGTCTAACTGTACGTCTTACGTGGACGAAATCAAAGCGACTCGATGCGGCACCAAAATATCAAATGGTCTCCGTCGCTATAGTTCGCAGTGACCTCACCCAGGTAAGACGTGGCGTAAGCCGTTTGCAATAAGACATACAAAAGTTATCCGTCACGTCACGAGATATATAATTAAATAATACAAATACATTATTTGGTCATCTAAAAAAAGGATATTGTGTATGATTTGCGTGGGATAATATACCTGTAATGTTAGAGCCATGGTATGTGTCCGCCCGCCCATCCAGGTAATAATTACGTAACGAAGCAGTCGGAAGAATGCGGTATGTACATTGATTATTTTTAGTAAACAGTAAACGAAAAAAAAAGTACAGTAGTGTGATGTCAAAATTGTTTGCTTTCCAGCTGTGTGTTTCGTGGAAAATTAAATATAGAAAACGTACATATTCCATGCTCACGCACTATCTACAAAAACCCAACCTTGATGAATAATTTATGACTAATTCGTGTGTTGGAAAAACCACCAAACGCACCGTAACATTCCCTTTCGTATCAAACAATAAAGAAAACGAAAATATCTTAGGAGCCTGCTAAAAATTGTGGATGTTGTAGGTATGTAATAATAAAATTATTCTAAGACATACACTAGGGCGGCGGTGGCGAACCTTTTTGAGCCTGAGTGCCAAATTTATTTATTTTTCAATATAATAATATGTCGCGTGCCACATGCCATGGAAATAATAAGTGCATCAATTTTTTGTGTAACTTCAGATTTTTAATTTAAACAAAGTATTAATACATCGAAAACTTTAAGTAAAATAAATAAAAAAAGAGACTAAATTAAAAAAAAAAATACAACCTTCAAAACTTCATTATTAGTGAGATTTCTGTTGTTGGATGCTGGATACCAAATGTTTGATATCGGCTGCATTGTTGGTAGCTTTTAATAGAATACAAGAAGTGCTACTTTCGTCTGTTAGTCTACTTCATGTGTTTTTAGATTAGATTCATTAGATTTAATAATGATTGAATTGAAGAAAATAATGAAATTTCTGATCTTTATATCACGTTTAAATATTTGTAACTTAGCTTCAAATGCTTTGATAGTGTCAAACATAACAGTAATTGTTTCGACACGGCCTTGTAATTTTATATTTAGCTCATTCAAATGGGAGCAAAAATCAGTAAAGAACATCAATCTCGAAATCTACTCAACATCGGATAATTTTTCATACTGAATTCTTCGCCCATTACCTAAAAACATATAAATTTCATCAAAACACTAGACGAAACGCTAAAATTTAAGTTTTGAATTTTTGTATACTATTTCTATCACTTATATTTTTTTCTCTTCATAATAAAACATTCGCGTGCCATAGGTTAGTCATCCCTGCACTAGGGCTTGTATGTTTTCGAAAACTGGTTTTCATACTTCATTTTTCAAGAACTATTCGCGACATTCAAAGGCCGTTTTTTTCAACTTGATACCACGGTTTTAAGTATTATAATTAATCTGAGTGTAGAGACCAGTAAAATAAAGGCTACAGCAAACGTCGCAGTACAATGTCGAAAGCGTCGCGGCATCACGTAAAGAAAATGTCTATAAAGCCAATATCGAAATGTCGTTCAAATATCAAACAATAAATTATAAAGCCCGACACACTGGGGCGACCCGTGGCAACAATAATGTTGCGGAACGTTGCTATTGTATAATAATTTAATTTTAGATTTTTACTTTTTTATCCCGGATACCGGTTGTTCGAAATAATTCAAGCTTTTCAAGATATGACATCGTTGAAAAACCGCGAGAGGGACTGAAACATCATTAAAACTCTTGCCTTGAATTACAATTGAGACATTACGAGGTGGCAGCACAATCGCCTTAAAACAAATATGTACACTCAACTCTTTTTTTACACTTTTATTTAATATTGAAAATTGACATACAGTGTTATATACTTTTATTATCTTACTGATACTCATATATGATGGTATTACTTGCAAACATGGCTTATTCTAAAATGGTTAAAAAATTTGAAACTTGAATTTCATTTTGAAAAACAATGTTCATTTAAAAGTTTTTTAAGTCTTACATTACTTTGAAATGATATTTTGGATGTTTTCAAACCATTTTTGGGACTGATTTCTAAAAATGCTTTCAAAATTTATTTTTATCTACTAAATTACATTCATGGTTCATGTTTCAGCAACTTTGGATAAGCTGGGTTTGCAAGTAATACCTTCATATACGTTCACTTGATAAATGCAAACAATGTGACTATCAAATATTGAACATAATTTATCAAACTGTAATTGCAACATGATAATTTAATAAATAATTTAAACTATTATTAACAACGAAAGACGTGAAAATATGAAAATATCACCGGCCATCTCTAGCGTGCTCCTATATATAAACCCTTAGTAGTACATTCGTTTATTGAGTGCGCGTCGATATAATTAAATATGTATGATACCGTTTAAAACGAATGTACCAAAAATAATATTATTCCTCGCCTCTTGATTATATGCGGAAACTTTCATGAGGGGCTGGACATAAATCGTTTTCCTCGTTAGAAATGTCTGACACGTCTATGTTAGTATCTAATGAAGTCTTTTGATTGTTACTACAGTTTTGTGTTGTTGATTTTTTTATTATTAGTAAATCCATTATTCGCTTCGAAACGTGTTAGAATAAATAAATCGTGTAAAAATATGGTATTCGTTATTTTTAGTGGACTGTGTTATTAAAAAATCGTGTGAAAAAGAGTTGTGTGTAAAATGAAAGGAAGAGCCTGATTAGGCGGTTCGGTTTGAAAGTTGAATCGTCTCGGCCGATATTATTATTTACGTTGAATGTTGAAACAATGCATTCCAATGCTTAATTGGTTTCGCATCCTCTCCAGACTTCCGTTGCCGTGATGTGACTTAACTACCTGGCGACGTTAATTTCGCCGAGCGCCGCTTATACTTGGGCGACAGAAACATTTTGCCACACAGTGAGACACATCGACCCATTATCGGCAAAAGAACTAAAGCGACACAGTTAACTAAATTTCTAAAAAGACGACACATTCGCAGATAACTCTATTTAACTGAAACACCGTTTAAGCCGAGTTCACTATCAAGTGTCCCGGTAGAAAAATAAATACAATATGTATGATTATTCCACTATATACCGATCCTGCACAGCCTGGTGATCATTTTGTCTTCGTCCACTTAGTTACATAATGGGTTAAAATCCCCGTATGGAAAAATGTGTACATACGTTCAATTGATTATTATTATTAAAAAATGTTTTCTATTTTTAAATGCCTTTCAAAAGAAACAAAACATCAATTATCTCGAAAATAAAAACTAGCTCTATCCGGAATTGAAGATAATTCGTTACACAATTAAATATACACATAATATTATCAATTACATACAAGATAAAATAAATTTAGGAAAATCCACTATCACACCATTTTATAATAATATACCACTATCGTACCATTTACCAGTAACGTGAAGTATTGATGGAAAAAAACAGCATCGTCTTATCTGCGTCATTGCAGATGTAAAATAACTACTTAAATAGCATGCCTAATAATATATATTTTTTAAATAAACCGCCAATACAACACTATCTTTCAGTTTAAAATGAGAAAGCATAACCTTTTTAATGAAAACCAGCGGGAGAAGACTATTCTCAAATGTATAATATTAAGATATACAGACTAATTAAAGTTTCTAATATTCAACATGTCTTAATCAGTGTCTAGGTCGTAATAAATTTAAAAAAAACCCAGCAGCTGTGATTATATTTAAATAAAGTGTAAATTTGTTTGTAGCGTTTGCATAAAAGTGCGTTTTTTAGTTAGAAAATACATTTGATGGCTATTTCGACTGCCAATTATCGCCAGAACTATGATTTTAAGTTTCCCATTATAGTTTTACTACCAGGTATCCGCGTTATTAAATCTTTTTTTTCGGATGCGGATTTTAGCTTCTGGTCGTTGTTCTGCACATATAAGTTGTCAGACGGATTATTCGGTCGCTCTTGAAGATAGTAAGCGATGGAAGGATGGGTTTAGAACTTTTAGTAGTAAGATACTTAACCCCTCTGGCCTAATCCCGTTTTGAGGATTCGATGAATAAGAGGGAATGTGGACGTCACAGATTTACATGCATTTAGATTTAGACAATTACATATAAATCGATTAACAAATAATGAACACGAATACATGGCATCTCCACTCCTATATGAAGCATATTTACTCCTAATTTAGTTTATATTAACAGAAGATTTTCTAAGAGAACTGCTCGTTACCATATTACCCAATCTTTAAAAAAATAGACGACGATATTTATTTTTACATGACTTGCATGATTTTGATTAGAAATAGTCATCCTGCAGCACTTTCAGATTTCTTGTGAAGCCCTAAAACAATCACAGTCACCAGATGCTATTTCAAACACCTGGTATTGTTTACAGTAACGAGTATTTTGATACATTTTTATTTTTGTTTACTAACATTTATCTTATGTATAGTATGTGGTATATTTACGTTTTGATATTAATATGATGCTGCCCACGTAATGTATCAAAAACCGGCCTGCGGCCCAGACGAAAAAAAGGTTAAGTATCGCTGATTTAGACTGTTTATATTTTAACAATCATTATTGTCGAGGTCTGATGATTGCGCGAAACATATTAATTATTAGCGTCAATTTTCTCGTACAGAAAACATCGTTGTTATTAGCATAGTTTAGAATCCGCTGCGCTTTTGCAACGGTACCTAGGCAATCTCTATGCTACATCGTGTTTGAATAATTATAACAATATGTCAGATGTGTGTTTATAAAAGTGACCCACATATGTAGTTGTACGACTATAAGAAGCGGAACACAATAGAAGATTGTACATTGTTCCATAAAACAAAACTGGACCATGGCCAATTACCGTCAATATTAAGACACCGTGCGACGTTTCACAAAGAAGAGATCATAGAGATTACTACAGTAAAACGAAACAAAAATTTCGAACATTCTTTTCTCTACTTTATGGTAATGGATTTCGAATGTGGAACAAATTAATATTCAAATACATTTCGATTATTTGATTTTGAATTGCGAACAAGATTTGTTTCTTTTCGTCGACGAGAGATCTACTTCTTACACCGACAGTCAGCTCAAAAGACACAAATATAACGTTGGTTAAACGTTGATATTGTATTCGAATTTCGCGTAAATTATCGGTTTCCCATGCAATTTTTGCACTTTCCGATTTGTAATTAAATTCCCTACACAACTGCATTGTTATGAGCGGCATTTCATTAGTTTACAGGTATAAAAAGAGTAGCATGTTGTGCATATCGTGTAAGTATCCCAAAACTGTCCCCAATTTGATAAGCTTAGTATAAGAAGAATTATCAGTTAAAACGATTTTTCTTGCGAGATAAGGGGCCAAAAAATATATAAGAATAATTTAATAATACTATATAATAAGTTTTGTCAAAAAAATGTTAATTTCCAACATAAACAAAACAGTGGTACTGGTTCGATACAGAGTACATATAACGTTTGACTGTCACTAATAAACAGGGTTATTATCATCATTATTGCTTGGCATTTGTATACTTTAATGAGTTAGATTAAGTAAATGAGACAGATTCATATCTTTTTAGTGGCTCTGAATGTGTATTTTACCTAAGTGAAATACTCAACGATTGCCATTAACAAATAGTTAGAATAGAAAGATAATAAATAGTTGCTAGCAACCTTGTAACATAAACACAAAATCATAGCTTGGCATGGCCCAACAATTCAAAAGCTTGTGGTCAGTCAAATGGTTTCTTACAACAAACTAATAACAGTTCATTTATATATACATACAAGCATTTTGAACTACTATCGCTATATAGGCATTTCAGTATATCACAAAGAATTTACTTGTGAGTAATAGAACATCGTTGTCTTGCTTATTACTCATCATAGTTTAATTGAAACGTAAATTATTTATATTTCAACTTGAGTTGAACATTTATATTTCACGAAATAATATTCAAACATAACATTTATAACATTCCCTCATTTTAAATTCAATAAAATATTTTAAATATTTATTATACAATAAATACATGAAGAATTTAAAATGAGTGAATAGTATACATGTTATGCTTGAATATTATTTCATGAAATACAACCGCCCCTGCATATACAAGGGGTACATTAATCCAATGCCACATTGACCAGCCGCCACTGGTAGATACAATCAAATAAGATTTAATAATGATTAAACAAAATGACTTAAGTTCGCTTGTTGTAGACTTATTTTGGTAAAACTAGGACTTACAAAACGATGAAATGAAACGATGAAAATGAGTTCGGCGCCCTAAGAATTTATGTGATCATACCTAAATGGCGCGGGGGCGTGATTCTTTGTTGTTTTTTACCATTATATCAACATAACGATCGGTCAGTCTAGTCTGTTTCCATCGTCTTATCATACTCTCCGTATACAAAATTCTCACGACAAATCGTCGTCCAAGATACTGCAGTTATAGAATGAAATAAACCAACAAAATGTGACCTACTAATAGTAATGTCAGTACAAAGCATTGAGTTAAGGCCAATGCACCATGTATGCAAGTTGTTTTCGATGTCTAAATTTCTAAACATTATGAAAGTATACTCATAAAGCGAATTCAGGTATATAGATATTACTTTTAGGGTTTTCACTGGCAATACTTGGTGGAAAGGCATTATATTAATAAAAACACAATATTCCTTTGTACTTCATTCCACTTTATTAATTAGGTCAGGACCGGTTTCGCTGATTGTAAACTGATTCCCAACTGTCAACTGATCAGTTGACAATGCTCGCAATGAGCTAAACCGGTCCTGACCTAATTAATAAAGTGGAATGAAGTACAAAAGAATATTGTGTTTTTATTAAGATAGATATTATGTAGATTAAAAAACACATCGTTAAAATATTCACTATGCTCTACTAGTGGACTGTCAAAAAGAAGAAATGTATTGTAATATTTACATTATGTGGCAGCTGCTGTGTTGTGACAAGCTTGGCAGCATCAAAGCTGTATCTGCTCTTTGCCAGTCCATTTTGAAGAGAAGCAATTTTGCGATTGCCATTCATAAGGACATCTTCAACATGTCCATTGTGACCGTTGGTCGCCGAATGACCATTATGACCGTTGGTGGCAAAAACTGCATTGCTCGTGTACCCGTTGCTAGGGTAGGGACGTCTGACGGCCACGGGACCGTTCCCGTTGCCATGATAACCGTTTCCATCGAAGGGCAGACTGCCGCCTTTCGGCTGGCACACCGCCGAGTTCAATTCACTCTTAATGCAGTTCATCATTTTTCACCGGAAGTTGTTGTCTTTTCAAAATATGTATCACCAAAACAAACACTTCCGATATTCCGAATTCAAATCTTGCCAAACGAACACTTTCGTGTGAACGAAATTAAACTAGAACGATTTCGCGTGATCGAAATTCAAGCGAAAACAATTTCGCGTGATTGACTTCGATTTTTTAAAAAATAACTAAATTCAATCAAAAAATAAAAGAAAAGAAAAGCGACTTGGGCGCGAAATAATAAAGCAACGGTATACGAGTTAAATATTCATTATGTTCTAACTTGTTAAATTTAATGTGAAATTTAAGGCTTCGACGCGTTGCGGAAAGAGCGGCGCGTTCACCCGACAACGACCTAAACACGACTGACGTGGTAAAGTAGTGGATTACAATTCGAAGCGAACAGCCAGCCGCCTGCTGACTTGTAGTTTTTCGTCATCGCCGTCATCATCATCGAAACATCGGCTGATTTGAATGCCGGTCGCCGAGTGCAACAGACAATAAAAAAAAGTGTTGTCAATGGCCGGTCGGCATTCTTTCACCAGAGACAACTTTCGATAAAAATAAAAATGGGCGCATTCTAAACACGAGACTAATTATAATATAACCATACCACTATATTGATATAGCCTATTCTTAACAGAATACTTGCAATATTGTATTAATATAAGAGAGCTAGGTGATAAACATGTCGTTCGAATTCAACAGTTGATATAAATATATCTACCTAAATTGGCTGAATGTTAAAAAAAAAATACCACCTATATATACTAAGAATGAAAGAAAATAGTGAATACTGCTGCCATTTGACATTTTCCATGAGTCAACTAAGCAGAGTAGAATTTAATTGAAAATAAGAAAAAAGTTTAGCATGTACTTAAATCGCATGGGTAGTGAAATGGCAGAAGGGCCTATCAGTCGATTTTAAAAATGTTGAAAGCTAAAATAAGATTTCAATTTAGTCCAGCAAACATAATGTTTGAGTGGTATTATACACAATATGCCAGTAAAAACCCAAATAGCAGTATGGATTTAATAAGTATCAGGTCGATATATCATGTAGATATCGCTACCAATCAGTGTTATCATTATATTTGAAAAAAATGAAATTGTATCACAAGAACAACATTCGCTTTATGTTTAACATTTATTTTAAAACAACAAAAGCAAATTTTAGAGCGACATCAATGCAATAAACATTGAAAATAAATTTATCCCAATTCAAGATAAAAACAATATGCTCTTATAGACTTAAAAGTATTTATGTGCAGTTGGTAATCGAATTGTCCACGCAAAATCATAAAAACAATCGCCGTAGATAATGTGCTGTTTGTTGAAGAATTACACATTTGGAACGAGAACAAGCACGTTACATATTAAAAAATAAAACATTTCCGTTCCAAGTTTAAAATGCCTGGTGTACCGTGAAGAAGAACGCGCCACCGCCGTTGGCCAATAAGAGAACGCGACAGCGCCGGTTATCAGTAGCGCAAGCGCACGGCTGTTGGATCCGCGACCGAATAAATAATTTCTCATACATACACAGACGGATCGAAATGGATATTTACGAGGATCAGATTATAGAATAGTAGAAAAAAAATGAATGCTGTTAAATAAGCAATGCATTCTGAGTTATTAAACAGTGGATCGTTAGTTTGTTTTTGCAATTATGCCCAGTTCTAATGAGGAGCATATAGACTCCAAATAGGGCTTATCTGAATACAAATTGTATTATACTTAATAATTGCAAATATTGCTAGGGAACGACTAATGGTAAGCTAATCGTCAACACCACCGTAACCGAAGCCAACGGCGTTAACTCATTTCGCTTTATTCAAACGAAATATTTTGTAAAATGACATTATTTACTTGTGACCTAAGGGGGGCGTCAATATATGACGTGAATTTGGCTATTTTTAATCCCCCCCCCCACATCGTTAGTATCGTCGTATAACGATTTTCAATGTTGTCACATATCGTCACTTTAAATCAGTCTCCCCCTAGAACGTTACGTTATAAAGATTAATGGCCTACAAGTCCTAGGTAACAATAATTTCTGGTTCTCTGATAATGCACGGAATTCGACCGCAGATTGACCAAATAAACAATAACAATTCCTTCCGCGTATGTATGCAGTGGTGACTAATGAATAAGCGGCCTGAATTCGTTTGATAAGAACTTCTTATTGGTGTGTAATTACTTTTAAGTGATTCGGCTGATCAATTTTGTAGATCTTATGATTGTGTGGGTTGAATTAGTGAAAAAAAGAATGCGATGACAGAACAGAAGATTTCGCCACGTGAGCGCCACTAGACACAATTTCGCGCATGCGCGTTCGCATTGATAACAAACACTGAAATGAACATAGCGGCAATTTTGACAGATGGAATTATGAGATTCTTTTTTCGAATACATCAAAAATATTGACATTTTCAGTAAAACGTTAAATTAAATTTTACCTCAAATAAGCTGAAAAGAGTGTTAATTATTGCTCCAACAACTAAAAAAATGTTGGAGCAATAATAACAATTTGGATTGTTTATACTATGAAAAGCAAATAGAATATTCATACGAACAGAAGAATAGGCCAGTCAAAATAGGATAAAGTGCAATTAAGACGTTCTCAATTATTTTCTATATTAGGAATTTTCTAGTTTTCGAGTTTTCTTTTTACTGAACGTAGGTGTATGAAGCTTGTGAATTGGGCTCTCGGCTTCCTGCTCACTTTGGTACTGATTTCTTTACAAAGTTTTTGTGTACATTCTTTTGCTGCTGTCTAAGTTAATATTCTATCAGCTTTAAGTTTTTGAATGCGGCCGACAATTTAAAAAAAAACCCCAGCGAATACTGATTGTAAATGTTCATAACTGTTCGCGCTGATGTACACAAATAGATGTTGCAATCTATACAAGCACACATTGTTTTGTTTAAACTTGACATTAACGTGGTATTGAAAATATTTAAAAGTTACTGTATCAATAAATGGGACTGAGAACTTTTGAATGCTACAGCAATTCTTGAACAATAAAGACGTTCCTTTACGAATATTGAACTTTAAATGAAAAAAAAATCAATTATTAATAATGAGATTGAGAATTTGAAAAGTTAACTGTGGCTTGTCTGGTCTTTGACTGACTGATTAAAAAAAACTCTAAGGCGAGCAGATAACCTTTCATTCACAAGGTTACACGCACAATCTATTCTTATTGTTTTTGTATTAGGAAAATTCTTGAATTAATGACATACAAAGTATATACCACATCGCTAGTAATATTTATCACCACACTCACGAGGGACGAGAAAGGGAAGCTCTCCCGAGCGTAGAAAACTTCCAACTAAGATATGCGATACGGTAAATAAAATAAAAGTAACCAGGTCTGCTAAGTGTGCAATGTTTACCGTGTAACAGGATAGTACCGTATTTCTAAATTCACAATTTTGGAAAAAAACACCCTCTAGAATAGACTTTTTGAAATTTAATTGTATCCACATCCGCTCCCTATTCGGGGTATACGACAACCACAAAGTGACAGTCTTTTTGCTTCCTTCCAGGTCACCCAGCGTTCCTTAGCTCCGTCGAATGCACCCTATGGATGGTCATCAATGGCCATCCACGGCTTCGGGATCCACCCAATTGGCAGAAGAGACAGACAGGGTCCAAACTATCATGGAGTATCCGCAGCACATGTCCAAACCAGGTCCTTCGTCGCCTTTGTTTATCAAAAAGTCAGACCACTGTACCACGCTAGCTTTTGCCGCATGGAATACATGGTAGGTTAATTTAATATAAAAAAGTCAGATAACATTACAGACGAATCTAATATAAGATATACTAATCCGTTAAATGGGTAGATGCAGTAACTGTGATTAATTCCTGGTTAGTCTACGATGTTTGCTGTCTACAAAATCTACGTGCATAATCTAATAAAACCGTAGAGATGCTAGCGGCTACGAGGGCGTAGACACGAAAGCTAATTTACTTATGACGTCGTGGCGTGTTGATCGCTATGATCGCTGTTTTTCATGATTTTTGAAATATGACAGTCATGTAATATTTGACCATACATGAAGTGAGTGAATGCAGGTGTTCATTGCGGATAGGGGCTGCAATATTGGACTCCTATTGAAGTTTATTTAAACAGAAGTATTTCTACGAGAGCTGTTTATTACTCAAACCTATCGTTTTTTTCCCAATAGGGTAGCAATAAAGGCCTCCAATCCTGGGATCCCGTCCAATTTGATTGATGAAATTAGAGAAAGTTATGCGGGGTAAAAAAAAAGTCTCGCCCCTTTTCATACGGAAAAATCCGCAAATTCTTGGGTTTTTGAAATTCGCAAAAATTTGTAAAAATCCCAGGATTTTAAAATCACCGAGAATTTTTTATGGATTAATTTTCTGCACACTCAAGTAGTGCACGCCACAAAGTCTCGAGCAAGTGCTCCTAAGACACTACCGGTCAAGAAAAAAACCGTTAATACGCTTAATGTTAAGTTTGTTACTGCCGTATAAAATTAACGGATGGAGGATGACAAGCAAGTCAGAAAGCGGCAAGTTGAAAACTAATGTGTTGTAACATTTACATACCTCCGATTGAACGTCACTGATATGCATGACGCAAAATGCATGAAATATTAACAATAGGTAAAAGAAAAACGATTTGTATCTTATTGTGTTTATAATATTTATAGAATATAAACATACGATGCCGATGGCACGAGATAACGTATATTTTATGCGACGTATTTTTCAGTATTGTATTGTTTATTATTAGATAATAATGTATGTATATGTGATATTTATTATAAATATGACACCAATTTATAGGTGTGTTGGGTGCATTACAATAAAAAAGAAATAACCGTAGACAACATAATTTTTAATGTAAAATAAATGGCATACCATAAACGAGTGGCGGCCGTAAGAATTTGTTGCGGCAAGTCTGCAGTAATAAATAAAAATAGTCGACATTTTGTAATTAAAAAATAGATTGATCAAAACAGCGATGGAACTGTATTTATTGTGTAAGTTTCTGCGTATGTCGGTCATTCAATTAATTTTGTCAGACACCTTCAAATAAACAAGATAATGGTGAAAGCAATATTCAAATGGTCACCTTAAATCAAGTATTTTTCATAAAATGTGGTCGAGATTTACGCTTAATGATAAGGTAAGTCGAGTTCAATAGTAGGACTCGGACCACTTGAGGAGGTGCAACTCCTCAGCTCATTGGAACTCTAACCGGGAACCACGGATTTGCTTGGAAAATATAATATTTAATATTTATGTAAAAGAAATATTTTACAAGTGAGAATTTATAAAACAACATACATCCCTTTAATAAGTACATTCTCCATTAAAATTATTTTTAGTGAATGTTAGTTAATGTTATACAGACTATGATAAAAAATACAGCAAAACTATGCTGTTTATTATTATGAAAATCGTGATACACCAGATGTAACAGAATGCTGAGCGATCAACTTTTGTGTTATAATAAATACACAAAACGTAGAAGTAACCAAATTCGAGCAACTTAAAATCGAGCAATTGCATGTTGAGGAACGTGTATTTCGGGATACGTAACATTCGAGGCATAATACTTTCGACCAATTGCATTTATCGGATACCGACTGACTCATAACATGCACTTGATAAGGCACCTAACTTTTATGACGGGCAATTGAATATTGCAAAATAACTAAATCACGTATGATATACTCCACCCAAAATTCGATAAGACACATTAGCCGCAACCAGTTAGCTAATGATAATCGATAGAGATTAAATTTCCAGATTAACATTTTTTTATCTGCGTAATCGTCAAGATCTGCCACGTATTAATTGAAAATTATTTGGACGAAAAGAATGTCGCGTGACATGGATAATAAGCGGAACGGAATAATCAAGCGAGATACGTAAGACGCGACCTTCAAAATCGTCTCATCTTTGATAGCAAACCTGCGGCACGGCTGCCGACGGTTACTCACGAATTGTATTTCGACTATATTATGTATGAACCTGCACGTAACGAGCACGCGTGAAACTAAAAAATACTTTAAATTTTATCGCACTTCCTATCACACGGGTACTTATATCGCACAAAATTTTCGGTCTTGTAACGCAGTGGTCGCCAACCGGTGGGGTTGCTAGAAGTTTTGGTGCTCCGCGGAGTTGCTGGAGTCGAACAACAACTTATTCCAAATTCAGAGTTTTATTACTATTTCGTAACAGTATATGTAGCTTATTTAATAAATATTTTATGGTATGTGTTAGTCAGGGCCGTAGGAAGTCATTGCCAGAGGGGCATTTGCCAAGGGCGCGAAGCTCTGAGGGGCGCCGACGGACGCTCATACATGAATGGGCGGCACATTTGACATTTGCCAATGCCACAAAAACAATGTGTTTCTCTAGGAAAAATCGAATTGCGAATAAGAAAATATCAAAAAACCAAACATTTGCGTCAATGAAATACACTCGTCGACTATTTAAAATTTGCTCTACGAATTGTTATAATTGACAGAAGTACAGAAAAATCCCAACTATCCGGATTTAATCTGTTTTTTTCAATTGATCTGATTTTTCGTTACCCAGACAACCTTCATCCCCAATTAGTCCGGATAATCGAGGTTATGAATGACTGACTGACTGGTGTCTGTAATTTTTTACAATGAGAAGAGCTTTTGCTCCAATTTCTCTTTCTTCTCATGTATTGTTTTCTTTTTTTCCTTTTTTTCGCTTCTTTAGTACCTGTATGATCCTTATTATCAGTTGTGGTCAGTGTCCTTTTTCATCTGTCTGGCGTTTGACGTCGTCAACCGGGTAATTGACTGGTAAAAG
This sequence comes from Himalopsyche tibetana, assembly GCA_030503985.1. Classification (NCBI taxonomy): domain Eukaryota; kingdom Metazoa; phylum Arthropoda; class Insecta; order Trichoptera; family Rhyacophilidae; genus Himalopsyche; species Himalopsyche tibetana. The sequence goes on along the minus strand of JAPJYX010000052.1, from coordinate 5,075,117 downwards.
TGAGGTGGGTTTAGGGAGTTTTGAAGAAAAGGATCCACTGTGGCCTCGCGTTGTACGTATGGGGATAGTTTATGTAATTGTAAATGAATGCTTTTATCGTTGGTTTAGGATGATCAATCACGTCGCTGTAAAAGGCAAGCACCATACGCAGTTTGTTTTAATTCTCCGTTTTCCTGATTCTAATGTATGTTAATTTAGCATATTCCTATTTTTGATACAATTTCCTACAGAAATGAATAACGTTTTAGGCAGCATTTCGTAGCTTTCGGGCAGTAATATGTCTCGTAAAGCAAAGCTCGAGTAATGAGGATTATCATGATAGGGACAGCTTCAAATCTGTCCCACTATTTCTACAGAAATAAAAGCTTGTAATGTGTCCATATGTACACTCAAAATAATATGAAAAGATAAGCGATTGGATGTTGAGTCAGTTGTCATGCAATTCATTATAATTATTAATCAATTGGTCATAATAAGCCATCACGTCATGTCAGAAATATACTCTGGTGATAAAAACATCCTCACAATATGACCAATAAATCATCTGACCGACCTACTGCAATAAGGACATCGCATCACGCCACCCGAATAGAAAAAAAGATCGATTGCGACATATTATTTGTAATCAGGGTGTCCGATCCCGGAAACAACTAAATCTCGAAGTTGGCGAAGAAAACCCGTTTATTCAAGAAGATGCCTTGTGACGTAAGTTTAACATCGTTTAGTATTAATATTCTACTAGCTGTAAGCCCGTTGCCCAGCAACGGGAGATTTTTGCTGCATTGTGTTTGATTTTATTTAGTTTAATTTATTTTATTTTAATTCATTTTATTTAATTTAATTTAATTTAATTTAATTTAATTTAATTTAATTTAATTTTAATTTATTTTAATTTATTTTATTTTCTTTAATTTAATTTAATTTAATTTTAATTTATTTCAATTTATTTTATTTTATTTTATTTTATTTTAATTTATTTTATTTCAATTTATTTATTTTATTTTATTTTATTTTATTTTAATTTATTTCAATTTATTTTATTTTATTTTATTTTATTTTAATTTATTTCAATTTATTTTATTTTATTTTATTTTATTTTATTTCAATTTATTTTATTTTATTTTATTTTATTTCAATTTATTTTATTTTATTTTATTTTATTTTAATTTATTTTATTTTATTTTATTTCAATTTATTTTATTTTATTTTATTTTATTTCAATTTATTTTATTTTATTTTATTTCAATTTATTTTATTTTAATTTATTTTATTTTATTTCAATTTATTTTATTTTATTTTATTTTATTTCAATTTATTTTATTTTATTTTATTTTATTTCAATTTATTTTATTTTATTTTATTTTATTTTATTTCAATTTATTTTATTTTATTTTATTTTATTTCAATTTATTTTATTTTATTTCAATTTATTTTATTTTATTTTATTTCATTTCATTATCTATTAATTTGAAAATGTACGCAAACAAAATACATTTCGTAGAAGAAGAAGATGTCTCGAGGACATCATCAGTACGCACACATTTGTGAAAAGTGAAAAGCGAGTGATTATTTTATCGACTTTTAATATATAAATTTAGTATGAATAAAAAAAGTGGAGACTGGAAGGTGTGAAATGGACGTCTAAACACTCAGACATACGGACCTTATCGGCTATTAATATATAGATGAATGCAAAGCATTTGGACCCAGACAGATCAAATGATATGTATGGCCTTCGATACTGATGTCTCATTTAGACCAACCTAGTACGCGGCCGAGGGAGTGAGCTCGGCCGAATACAAAACAATTTGAGCGCGACGAACGGGATCCGACGAGTGATTCGACTGAGCGAGTGAATAGAGAACTTTATATTTTGTCGGCCGAGAGGATACTTCCACCACCTGTAGCACTCCCTGACTCACGTTTTCGGAGTGTTTGAACAAGGGTTTAACGAGTGGTGTTGAATCGAACGAAACGCGGGTAAAAATGAACTGAATCACTAAAAAGACCCGTAGACGCTTACTCTATCGATATGGTTGTTCGGTCGCTTACTCCGTTGGGCTAAATAAGGCTTAAAAGTTCAACGATGTGATTTAATATTTGTAAATTCAATAATTAAAATGGCGACAGTTGTGATCCGGCAGTAAGAACTTTACACGAACAAAAAGATGGTTGGTTCAACCCCAGCAAAATCTATATTAAATTTAAGTTTCAATTTTCCATTTGAGATCTTGAGTGTTAGTGTTTATGACATAAAATTATTTTTATCGAATTTATCTTATGTGATTAAAAAATATCTAGCTCAGGGGTGGGGAAACTTTTCATTTCTAAAGGCCACATTCATTTATCTGATTCAACATAAGGCAGCAGTAAAGAAAACGTTGACACCCTCTCTTTTTTTCGACTGTCAACATATAGTGGATTACGCTATTTTCCCAAACGCTTGCGTATATTTTTTTGATCAAAGGCAAGGGTGTCCTACCTTTTTTGCCCTGGGATCGACTTTTCAATCTAAAGTTTTCTCACAATCGACTTCTAACATGATTCTTATAAGAATTTTTATCTTCTTCTTTTTCGGAATATCAATATAATTTCTCGTGTAGAAATCGCATCCGGGTATGTGGGGCCCTGGTTACAATCAATGACTGAAGCAATTCGCAGAAAATAATTATCTCAACTAAAAATAAGACATAATATTATGTTATAACAAATCGAATGGGCGCGGAGCATATTCCAATGATAATAACATGCAATATTTATTGAGGTTTTGATAATGTTAATAAAAAAAAAAAAACAGTCGAAGCAGATCACACCATACTATGCCAAAGTGCATAAAACGCGCGACGTCACAGCACAGTATCTTCGTTCGCGGTGCACTAAAAAAACAATTTAATAATATATATAGTTTTTAATTACTTTTGATGTAGCAACCACGTCATCCATATCACACATCGCCCCCTTGGGGTCATCTTACATTTCTTTACTTCTCAGGAGAGTCAAAAAACAGGTTTCCCCAATAATCTGTTACTTATCTTTAAACAGGTGCAAATTATTCAATTTATTTTTACATTACCTTAAATTTAAATGGTGATGGTCAAAAAAATGGCTACCTGATTTATCAGCTAATTTTGTAATGTTTTTTTTTTAAATTTGTTTTCAGAAGATGAGTATTGCATCCAATGCTTCCATTGATGTCTCTCATTTTATATAATATGTTATTTTATATCCAGTGCCATCAAAAACGTCAAAAATAGACTCAAGTTTCTTTGACCCTGAGGGGTCGATATGCTCTCACTCAACCGCGTAAGTTATTACGTGTCTCTTTCAAAGATAAACCATAACAAAGTGGATATATTTATGATATAAATTATTGATAGATTACTCTTGATGAAAATGATGCGCAGACAGAGAGTGCGTACGTTTCTATGCCGTACGTTAAAATATTGCTTTAAAATTACGCTTACACACCATGTCTGCGAATGGGCTGACATAGTGTTAAGTGTGTAAAGAAGAGATTTTTTTACCATATTAGCAACCAAAATGTAAGACTCAAACTAGAGTTAAATCTGGCTCGAAGAAAGCGCAATCTGGAAGTCTAATTTTCAACCATTTTTTTAAAGAGCTGGGCCGTATGTCGGCTATAACGTCAATGTATTGAAAAAATATATATATATCGGGATCCCGATTTCGGTTACACCGGCATTACAATCCTCATCGAGCGTGCAGTAATATTTACATTGGGTTTCATAAAGAGAATCAAATAAGAAATGATTTTTGAACTTAATATCATATATATATATATATATATATATATATCAACTGTGGAAAGGAAAAAGGACGTAACCCACACATAGCAAATTTTAAAGGAGGCACAAAAAACGTGTTTTGACGATTTTGGGCCATATGCAAATTATGAAATATACACAAGCTTGAAGTGCGCGGAGACTTCTAAGCTGGTGTTTCATTGACATAATCTAATATTAATAAAAGAAATTGTCTAGGAAAAACCTTTTTTTCAGTCCATTTTCTTGGTTTCAATCTAAAGCTAAAGTCAGATACTAATTAGGCATTTGCAGCCTACATCCTTTTGATTGAACGTGTATCAAGTTTGATACATTACGATTATCGGAAAAAAGTAGTTTTGAAAAAACTGTGGGTTATGTGCCTTTTCCTTTCCACAGTCGATATGTATGTTTTCCAGGTTTTTCTACATTTTTGGCGGGTAATACAAATTAATTGACAGTCGAAAATGACTGGTAAAAATGACGTGTAGTTTACATATTAAGTCATAATGATAATTTGATAAAAATTAAGAGCACCTATGTTGTAAGCCCCATCGCTCAAAGTGTTAAGTTTCTAGAATGATAAAAAAAATACTATATGTGATAAACAATTATTTACTGCAGCCTCACCCTAGTTTAATTTGTTTATTATTCAATTTAATATATATATGTTATTAGTCAGCAGACGAGTGCAACAAACTTCACGTGTAACCTACGGCTAGGTGGTCTGATTTATTTAAAGAGTAAACAACACGTCGCAACTCCGATAAAAAAGACTTATAAGTCAAAAAACAGGATTTTGAGTTAATTAAGAATATATGAATATTTACAAAAATTCTCCATCTGGCAAAAAATAATTCAGCAATTCTTGGTGGAAAATCATTAAAGTTTAACCGTTTGAATACCGCGCAAATAAATTATTAATATGTCCCAGAGATACTACTGCGTGTTTTCGAGAAGAATAATTTTGCTTAATATACACTCGAATTCGATATTTTAAAAACCTATATTGACTCACTATAGATGAAACTACACATATTCATCAACATATTGCTTATATTCTATCAGAATACCAAGTATTTGATTTTTAAAATTTCTTGGACATTCGTGTTCGCTTGCACATGTTCCGGACACCCGTGTCCGGTTGGTATTCAAGTGGTTAAAAAATAAAACACTTTTTTTTGTAAATCTACATATATTTAATAAAGTTCAATTTAATAACATATTACAAAATAACAGAAATAAATTGTTACATATTGATTCCGCATGAATTAAGTTATTAAGACTTCAGACCACTCGTCTACAAAAATTACCGTGTATTCAAATATACAGCATGGCTTGTCAACTATGTGAGGCTTTGGATGCACCCAAAATTTTCACGATTTTACTGCATGTCAACGTCGTTGGTTTCCGTAACGGGTTTCACTTACTTTCGACTCCCAGTACGAACAGCATTTTTCAATAAATTTAACAATTTCTATTCGAAGGCATGGGTGTCCCAAACACACTCCCACCCTTCCGATCTTTAAATAAAGGTCATATCCTTTTACCCCTTCAACTCTCTTCGAAAAAAGAGAGCTTGAGCGACGGTTTCCGTTGAAAAAATGTAGTGAGATACCTACATTAAGATACCATATGCTCCACATTAATATTAATCTAAATATAGTAAATTTACGAACATGGTTGTTACTCTATGGAGAAACTTTTGTGAGATTTCTTTGCTCTATCCTAAAATGTATTTTTTGAGTTATGACTCCATTTAAACGGAGGCGGGAATTTTTTTATTTTTTTTATTTCATAGTAATAATTATTGACTCATCGTTGTTTTTCAATAGTACAACAAGTACAAGTTCCTACTCAAATGATAGCCATTGCGCACCAACGGCGCTTGGAGCGAAAGAGTTCATGAAAAAATTTGCCAACACTTGCAGTTTTGCAATGCTAATTAAAAAAAAAAAAAACTTTTGCAAAGTAAATCTCGCATCTCACGCATGGCTACAATGAATGGATTTTCAGCTTCAATTGGACATCCATACCTAATGAAATGTTGAGATAGCTTTCAAATAAACAATATATATAATAAAAAAAGTAAATGTTGTTACCAATGTATTTTATTTTGTTAACGTTTATCACTTCCCTTATGATGCTAAAAAATACTTCCGATATGTTGCTGGCCCTTTAAGAACCAAGTGAAAAACATGTTTTTTTTAAATATACGTCCTGGGTTTTTACCGTTCATCAAAGGGTGGTAAGTATTTTTTAACACTGTAGGGGAAGTGTTAATGAATTTTTCAAAAAATTAATAATGCATTTTGTACGAAATGCTATTATTTATTGAAAAAATATAGGAGGTCGATGTTTATGCTCGCCATTGGCTCCCTGTTCATTTATTACAGATACATTTTATTAGAATATAATAATAAGAAATGCTTGAATCAACTGGGATGTTTTGAAAATCCTATTGAGCTAGATTCTATCAATAACACGAAAGTTTGTAATTAAGCCATTTAATATTTTTTCTTAATTATAGGTGTCGCTGTGGACCGCTGCTATCACCCTTGAGGATCGGAAAAATGGGATGCTATTTAGGCCAGCACAGATATCCATGCCTTCAAACAGAAAATCTTGAATCAATTTATGTAATTGTTCTTATCGGGATTGGAGCGTGTGGGCACCGCAACAAAAGCCAACGACGCTTACCACTTGACCACAGACTCATCAATCATACTCCTGCCAAACTAATTTAGATGCCAAGAAAAACTGTCGGCAAAAATTTGAGGGATTTCTGTACATTTCAATGTTGTTTCGTCACTTACAAAACTGATAAAATCAAGGTGTAATTTTTTTCACACGTAACCGTTATCAATAGTAAGCCAAAAGATAATCGCTGCCAATTTGTGTTTTCTTTTGGCTATCAATTAACAATCAATTGCGATTCGGCTGACTGACACGTTGCACATACATTACTCCAATTCTTACACGATGGTAATGTAAATTGGTAAAGTTAGACCTTCGGTATTATCGGTAATTTGGGATCAAATACCAGTAATATCGAAGTTATGTAAGTTGAACAGATTGTACTTCAGTGGTATGTAAATTCAATTGAGTATTGTTCATTATATGCAGAAAAATTGCAGAGAAATAGTAAAAATTGTCACGTTGAATATGATGATGATAACACTTTTGTATTGAAGTTTTAAATAGACTATTAAGCCAAAAATATAAGTGTATTTGTTTTTATAATGTTGATAACTATTTCGGCTTAAGGCCCTCGTTAGAACTATATTTTAACTTAAATTAGCTTAGCTATAAATAAATACTGACTGAGAAGAGATACACAATACATCTTCTCATATATTCTTACGCGTAGCTTACATTGAAAAGTAAAGTTTAAAATTGAATACATTAAAATCCTGTTTTTTGTAAGAAGTGTCACATATATGGGATTAATACCATGGGTGGCCAAACTTTTAACCTCTGTGGACGACCTCATACTGAAATCAGTCATAGCAGTCTACTATCACTGTGTGCGCTAAGTGGTCAAAAAATGAAGTAATTCAAAATTTGTATGAAAGGGAAACAAAATAAATTGATAATAAAGGACACACTCAACTCTTGTTTCAAAGCATCAAACGGTCGACGCCTTGGCTACCGCAGGTCTATATTAACTATGCCACAATAGCCATCAACATTATTATAATGGAATTCTACCAATTCAAAACAAATTTCAAATAGCCCAATATCGCTATCATAGAAGGAAAAACTTTACCTCGCAAAAAAAAAAAATTCTCAACTTTTTACTATTCATCCTTTAATATTTACTCGATGGAGTATTTCTACATTATTATGTTTATAAAAATTTTGACATTTTTCAATTGAATGATTGTTATTACTATTGAGACATCTGGTATGTTCTTTGATTCAACCATTCAACTTTACCACATTTTAATATAATTACCACAAAGTTACAGCCAAATCCATCATAAATATCAATATTGACCAGTTCTCGTTCCTAAGCAAATGCTTCAACTAGCTGTGCATGTGAAAATGAAAAAATATATATCCATTCAATGGCCAATCTCAGAGAATGAAGATTATGCAGCTAAAGGTTTAAACAGTTAAAAAATTGGTAATAAGAATGAAAGATGTTAATGACCACAATTCCAGGTGAATGTAAATATATACTAGCTGTTTTTGTATCATCGTAACTGCTGCGTAGATGGTTGACTTTCTGATAACATTGTTTGTACTGCCTTTGCGTTATCTTTTAGTATTTTTGCAAAAACATCTCAGGCACTGTAATAATAAAAGAGATTTATAATCTCTGCAGCGGACAAAATGCCAGTGCAAATGGATAGGAATGCAATTTTAATTTGTTTACGAAAAGAGGACATATCTCCCAATCCCCAGGATTGAATTGAAATTCAAGAAAGAACAGGAAAACTGTATTAAAAATTGTTAAAACAGTTAGAGCCTGAATGAACACCATGGTTTCATTTTTTAAATGGAGCGTTGTGGAATTTTATTTTAAAAACAAATGTTGACAAAATCAAAGGTTTTGAATTTGAATCATTCAAACTATGTACATTCTCATAGATTTTGTCACTAACGACCCGGGTTTCGCCTTTCAGCATCTTCAGGCGTTCAAGTGCACGGATGAACTTGAACTGACGCTTAGTAAATGAAAGTTTCGTGTTTATATAAGAAATAAATGCATCACAGAGTCCAAAGCCATTGCTGGCGAAAAGGATAAGCTCATGGGAATGCCAACAGATTTGAGTAGTAAGTAGTTTCAAGAATTATATTTATTTGTTTGTCGGCAAAGATTTTATGATTATATAGGGTATAGAAGTGGAATTTAGTGGAACAAAGGTTTTGAATAAATTAAGGTCAATTTTAAGTAAATGACAATTTGACTAATGATTATTTTACTAAGAACAAATGTGATAAACCTTTAGATGTGTTATTCATATAAAAATGAATATCTTTACAACTATATCCATTTTCAAATAAAAAGTTACATAGCCCGATCATTTAATCAATTTAATTTAGTCAATTTTAGTATCGTGTGAATGCTTAATTATATTTTAGAGCATTTTAAAATTTACAAAATGAGGAAAATTGTGTATTTTTATAATAATATTAAGGAAATAAAATACGTAAGTGAGGTAATAAATAAAAATTAACATTTTTGAGTCATAGACATAGTTGTGAATATTTAACTTTGGTTTTAAAAATGTAGATGTCTCTAGCATTTAATCAACTACAAATTAATGATAAAATAAATAAATTAATTTTGGAATTTATGTTATGCTCATGCAAAATGAAAATAATTACTTCGTATTCTTCATCAATTATTTTTTTATTCAAAATGAAGCCGTGTTTTTTTGATACATTCATCCAAAAACAAATTGACCATGGGTAGTATAGTAAAATTGCAAAAACATTGCTTCAATAACAATGTAATGCATATTTAGCAAAACAAGGCTAGCAGACAGTTCATGAGATAATTCTGACGGATGGCTTGGTATGAGAAAAATTTGGAAGTATGCCAAAAAAAAAATTTGCTCTGAAGATCTGTTCGCCCACGAATTCACAAAATTCTTCTAATTTTTCCCAAGGCTATGGGGTTTTTCTTTGCATTATTATAATTATAAACAATTTGTATTTAAATAAACCAGTTGAGAGAAAAATCATGTGTTGCAGCACTAAAATTAAATAAGTTGAGAGTCCAAGGATCATTCTTTAACAAACGTTTTCTTTAAAAATGAGTTAGTATATGGAATAAATAGAATTGAAAGAAGAAAAATTATTTACTGAGTACTGGCCCAAGCATACTGAAGTGTAGATGTCAACTGCAGCTTTATATAAATGTTGAATTAATAAATTCCATCACAAACATGTTGAATAAAAAGATAACACTCACTTGCCATAAGGCTTTCAATATTATTGTGGGAAAGTATATGTCACTTTTAGGGTGTTCACTGTCAATACTTGGTGGAAAGGCATTATATTAATAAAAAAAAAAAAACAATAATCCTTTGTACTTCATTCCACTTTATATGTTCAACACGTACACTGCTTTGACACTAGAATTAAATTGATGTCGCACCGAAATAAGCGCAGAAACCAATCGATTCTGAAAAATACTTCTACACTGAGGGCTAAAGGGATGGAGCTGTTTTGCGGAGCAGCAATAGCAAGAAGTTAGATAACGCACCTAACGTAATATTTCCACACAACTTGTGGAGTAAAAAATACGTTACGCAAATTTTTAGCAATTAACGTGTCGATAATATTATTAAAACAACATATTTTATAGAGTTTAAAAGACTGTATTTTAGCATTTATCAGCAAATAGGCATGGTTATCAGCAAATAGAATACTCTGGGATATTAAACAAACTATAGTTTCAATTGTAGCAATTTGTTTGATAAAAATGGCCAATAAAGGCAATTTCATAGATCAAATCAATTAATAATATATTACAAATCTTTTTTTTTTACTTAGGTTGAAATCACAGATTATGTATTATGCTGTTTGACGATAACATATGAAAGCAAATGCGTCTACGTATAGTCAGCAATATCACCGATTACTAATTCCTTCATCGATCAAACAAGTCTATATTACTAACCATTTGGTATTTCAGTTAATTATCGATTGAAGAAAATACTACAATAGCTAAGTGAAGATCTCCTCTTAACCGGTTCTCTGCCACAGACGTGTTAACACGCCATACAATTTCGTGCTCGTAGGGCCGGCCATGCAATTTCGTGCTCATAGGCCGGCCATACAAAATGTGCGTGTTTACACGCAGTACTTAAGACACAGTTTAAAGGCCACAAGAAACGTTTTTAATAATTTTAAAATATGCATATAGTGACATCTCTTGGAATCATAGTGTGATACTTAAACCTAAAAGATATTGTTTTGTAATCTATAATACGATTTAAAAAAAAGCTTTTTTGTTGTGTTCAAATTTGTTGCTAGCAGGGCTATAATTCCTTGGCGGTAATTTTCATCTTAGAAACGTTTTTCGATAAATGATGGCGGAAATGACCCGTCGTGTATTTATATGGTAAGTGTTTGTGATGTACTATTATTATATGTCCAAAAAGTACATATTTGTTAGGCTTTATTTTTTGAAAGAAAATCACGGCCCTCCATGCACGGCCATATTAATACCGCACGGCACAGATCTGGTTAAAGGTAACAAGAAAGAACACTCACCACAGAGCCGTTCTCCTCCTCATTATGAGGTTCAACAGAGACTGATGGGGACGGCGGTTTAGTCTTCGAAGATCCATTCCGGATGGATTCTTGTAACACTTGTAACGTATCCACCTTTTCTTCCACTGAGTTTGTCTCAACTTTTAAATCACTATTAATTTCATCCATGCTCGGACGCTTGCGTGACATGCTTGTTTAATCAATATAAAACAGTCTACTTGAATCAAAAAATATTTAATCAGTTTTAAATTTAATGTCAAATCTTACACTGTTCACGAGAGGTTTTTCACTAATTTATATTTGATTAATCACGCAGATGATTCGAGTTGTTCAATATTTTTAATTAACTTGAAAACGATCACGCAGTTTTCTTCCTGAAAAAAATATTGATTCGTATTTAGAATATTGACACAAATGAAACAATGTTGATTTCAACAGAACATGTTTTATGATAACTGCTTGTTTGTCACTCGCTTAACTACTCATTTCACTGTAAGAAAGAGGTCATTTTTTTATGATGCAATATTGAGTTTCCACAATTATTTTTTCTTATTCTCAATACTATTTTCCAACTGTTAAAAATAGCAATTTGAAGTGTCAGTAGCACCCTCCTTGAACAGCAAAAGTTCACAATCTAATTTGACTTTTCTTTATTCGGTCATTACCCCATATAAAGTCAAAAACGGGACATGTCCACGATTCGATTGTCAGATAAAGTAAATGAACTCTTCTGCAATTCTACGCAATGATACAAAATCTAATCAACAATTATTGATAGCTTAAAATATGTAGATATGAGGAGCAAACATTCAAAAAGTGTTTTGTCACAAATTTAAAAAATGGCGTTTTATATCAATTATGATAGCCCGTAATAAAACCTATGAATGGAAATCAAAATTAGTGTTCAAAACGGTTTTTTTTCATATTAAAATTAAATCATAAAGTTGACACCTTCATACAAACCGTCACTTTTGCAACACTTAAATCATCATTTTCCAAGCTTTGTATTTGTGTGACAAAACACTTTTTGAATGTTTGCTCCTCATATATAGAATGATACCTCGCTTAAAACTTAATTCATGTATATATGGGATAAATCCAATATTGATTGATCATTACTAACAAATAGATAATCAAAAAGAGTATGGGGAACCATTGGCATTCTAGATTTAAAAACAACCATTGTTTTTATTCATTTAGAAAATAGTGTATCCAATTGAAATTTATTGACTGTGGCTTTATTATTATGAGTTAAATAAATAACACTTTCCACTATGAAAGGTTCCCCATCCCTGGTCTAAAATAATTAATCGAGATTCTAACGAGTGATTGAAAAAAAGATTATATTTTTTTAGATAATAAAATCGGAATGTGTCAACATTTCATACATGATTACATTCTTGATAATTCATTACACACTGTTAAACTATGTCGGTTTCGCAAGTAACTGTGTTTCTAATTATAGCAACACAGTTAAGTATGTCATCAAACAACTCTTTGATATGTCATTATAAGACATAATATTATTAAAAATATGTGAGAAAAAATGGGAGAAAAATGTGAATAAAAAATCGAATGACAGAATTTTTTGAAACTTTAGGAGGTTACACGCGTGGAATAGCAATCGAAATAAAATGTGGATGCACGTTGCAGAATATAATATAATAATTTTGAGTCTTCGTGTATAATACCTTATTTTTTAAATTCATTGAAACTGATTGACCGAACGATTCTGAAACACTGCTACTATCGCGTTTAAGTTCGACGTAGAGAAGACTATTTATTTTTGAGCACTGACATTTGAAACGTAAAAAAATAATTACTCAAGGCCGCAATGAGCAAATGACGAAACACAAATAAAAACATGAATTTGAATTACAGCTGTGGAATGTTTAGAAGATATTTGAACCAACTAAAATATAAGATTTTTATTATAAACAACATTTACCTGGTAGACTGTGATTCAAATGGTAAATAACGATATCAATTCGAGTTGGTTTACTACGTAACCAACAAAATAACTCTGATTCATTATTTCACAAATTTATTAGCGTAGTTTGACACCAAAGGGCAACGACGTATTTATACAAATATTATAATCATTTAGTCTGTTGATCAGAAATGATAAAGGGGTTTATAAAGAAATGATGACCGCATATTGATCTCAACCGGCAAAATACCATAGTTCTTTGAATTTATAAATGAACATAGCTTAGATCAAAGCGTGAACAGAATAACTGGTTTTTTTAAAATGTATTTCAACAGTATTCAGACAGGAAGGTTAACGTAAATGTTATAAATAGTCGCATTTTACTTCACGGACGAATAAATTTACACCGCCAGCACCTCCTAAAATTATGTCATTGACATAAAGCCGGGGATAAACGACATACTCTAATGAATTCGCCTAAACTTGACTGCGAATGTTCGGTGCATAAATTGTCTGGGGATACTAGATATATGACAAATATTCGTTCAAACATTTCCAAGTAAATTTTATAATTCTAATATAAAATATCAAGGTTTTATTATATGTTGTCTGTCATATTAAAATCTTTTTTTGTCTTGAATACTGTGAGTAATAACATCGGGTAAATCATTTTTTCCATATTTAAGTGCTCGGTTTTAATTTTTTGTTTTATTTTATCAATACATCATAACAAAGATGGATTGGAATTAAATCTAACCCCAAAATTAGCTAAGGCAATCAAGAATATTTTTCAACACAAATTATGAATTAAGTTTCATTGAGTTCAACCGAGTACGCGACCGAAAGAGTAAGCTCGACTAAATACAAAAAAAAATCTGAAAGCGACGCCAATTTGGCTGGACAATCCGATGAGTGATTTCTAGTGAGTAAGTGAATAGAAACTGTTTTCCCAGCCGAAAGGAAACCACTATCACCGTTTTTGACGTATCAGGAGTTTGATGAGTGTCGTTAAATCGAACGAATCGAGCGTAAAAATGAATCGAATCTCTAAGAAAAACTTATCTGCGGATAGACGGTTACTCGGTCAATATTTTTACTCGGCCGAAAACGCTCGGTCGCGCACTCCACTGGTATAAAAGAGGCTTTATATGTATACAGAAAAACAAAGTTGTCATTAAGCAAAATAAACTTTTGTTGAATTGAGAAAGATTTTGAGGGCAATAAAATCTGAAAAAGTACAGTTCGCATTTTTTTAAGGTTTATCATAGTTTTTAGGATTTCCAATGAACTCGTTAAACTAGTGTAATTTATTTCATCATATTTAATAAAAAATAGTTTTTCTCAATCAATTTTTAGCATAGGAATTTGCTCTCTGAATTCGAACTGTGAAATATTTTATTGTGAAAAAGAAGTCTCCTAGCTGAATAAGCTGTTATTCTTTTAAAATTCTACTTGAGGTTTTTTGTGAATTTTTTCAAATGAAGACGAATTGTCTTCATTTGTCATTTGTTTCTTAATATTCGATAAAAAAAGTGAATACAAGCATTTCAAATAAAAACAAATTGTTTTCATTTGAAAATTGTTTCTTAAAATTCGATAAAAATATTTTTCCAAACAAGCCTGCATTTAAATAATGAATCATTACTTAAAATTCAATACACAAGATATTGAAAATTAATATACACGAATTTTTTTATAATTCAAATTGATTGCGTTAGCAAATTACTGTTTCCGCTTTGTCTTTGTGATATTCATTTCACTAATATACATTTATTTAATACAAATATTTATTTTTTGATTCTTTTGCCTGTAAATTTTTTTATTGTTTTGATAAATCTTTTTCAAAAACCTTATGGCCGTTAGATTGGAAGAAGTATTCTTCCATTTACCTGAGAGCAGTTTAATTTATTTTTTATGTTATAAATTATCACTTTTAGGGTGTTCAATGTCAATAGTTGGTGGGAAGGCATTATGTATATTAATAAAAACAAAATATTCCTTTGTACTTTAATCCACTTTTTTAATAGGTCAGGACCGATTTTGCTCATTGCGAGCAATCAAAATATACAATTTACTATGAAATTGGGCATAAATAAACTTTTTGGATTTATTTATTTAACTGCGATTCCTGTAATGCTAAATATATTTGTCAAAGAGGTAGATCGTTTAATATTATAATCAAAGAGCATTTAAGTTCTCTTAAAAAAGGGGATGAAGTGTCTTCACTTGGAAACCATCTGTTTCAAAATAAACATATTTTTGATATTGGTAGAAATTTTAAAGTTACACATTTAAATACAATAAAACCCCCATTTACACTATAGTCGGGACCATGTAATTGGGGGTGTGAATCTCATACAAAATTAGGGATTTGGTTTTTTTCCGCGGAAAATGCAAAACTAAGATTTCCCTTCGTTTTACAAAAAAAAAAATATGGACGAAATATTTAGTTTTTGTAGTAGTAAATATCCTGCACACAGGCAGACGCCCAGATATGCGTGTATAGCCTGGCACGTGTTGAATACACAGACGCTAGCCAACATTTGACTGTATGCGCGGCACAGACAACCGTATCCTAGTAACGACAATGGAATGCGACCGTGCAATTGGGGGATTTGCGGCGAATATTTCGAGCCAGCGCGTAATTCGGGGTAGTGTAATTAGGGGTTCCACTGTAACTAGTCTGTAAAACTTGACAAACATAAAATTATAGAAATCAATAGATTTAAATTCTTACCTGATTCAGATAAATAAATGCGATAATCTGTCAAAAACTCATCTGGATGAAATTTTTGTGATATTTTATCTTTAAAAATTCAATATATCTCCTAATATTTGTTTTTACAATAAATTTCTTTTTATTAGATTATTGTCAGAATATTGCACAGCCACTAACGCCTCATTGTAAGATATCTCCTTTAGAGTGTTATCAGAGATTGCAATTTTCTCAATTCAACAGTTTTTCAGCATAGCTGTATGTGATGACATTTCTCTTAAGAGTTATTTTAAAGTTACTCATGACAACCTCAAGCACAGTGCCGAATATAATATTGTCTGACCAATTACATATCATGAGTATTTGCAGATGCAGAATTGTGTTTATTAGTTATACGATTTTCGTTTCTACCTGGTGTAGGCAAACAATCTAAAATTGTAGATTGTTTAAGTAGGATGAACACACCCAAAAACCATTTTTCCACTTCTTTTTTCTATGAACATATTCACTCTCTAAGTGAAGCATATGATCACCACCATTCGGAAGAAGAGGCTCTCTGGAGGCATGTAGCCAGTTTCACTGTCTCTCCATGGCCAGTGACGGAATATAGAGCCACATTGTACATTATCTGACCTCTGAGTCCATTCGTTCACAGAAGTAAACAATGAAACGTATTTGTGCCCCAGAGGGATTCATAGACATTAAATATTGGGAAGATAAACTAATGGTTTAATTTAGCACAAGATAAAATTTAATCTACATAAAATATATATAATATGGTACAGGATTCAAATAAATTACAATTGTTTAGTTAATATATGTGAATTTATGATCGAGCGGCTAATGTCTTGACTTGGTCGAGCACTTCCTGGGCACTCTTATCCGTAAGAGCAACACTAGATTCCTTTCCTTTATCTGTAAAATACAAAGAAAACCATGCAAATTAATTTAATTTGAATGTTTTAATTAAAGTAATAATATAATATTGATAGGGCATCAGGTAATTTGTCAATATGTTTGCAAGATTTGGTCCATTGAAAAGTATCTTCAGTATGATTAAATCATATTTTTTGATTTTTTTAATCAATGTCCGCTGCTAATGTGGAGCATACGGCCACTTAACAGAGGTGTCTAAAACATAAGTTTTTCTAAGATAACTGATTGTTAAATGAAAAAACCTAATGTTGGAATTAAGGAAAGCGGCAATTTTTACGAAAATTCTTCGCTATTTTCTCTATGGTTTGTTCTAAGAAGTTCTATTTGACATATCTTGACTTTTTCATACTGATATTATATTCGCATTTCGCGTAAATAATGGGTTTCTCTGTTTACCATGTATGATAATTTAGCATTTCCCTATTTGTAATTAAATTTGTAAAACCAACTGTATTGTTATTAGCGGGAATGAGTTATTTTCAGCTGAAGCACAGTAGCATGTAGTAAAGCATATTTATCATTTTTTTTAATCATTCGATTTTTACAATATTCCAAAACCCTGGTCTATATTGTCCGCTAAGTAAATATTTCAAACCCACCGTATCTCGCCCAAACTCGAGGTTGAACACCCGAGCACTCTCTGATGAGAATTGGAAATTTGGGATTAGCCTTCTTTAAATCTACATAATATTTAGTGATGAACTCCCTGAAAGTAAAATTGATTTAGACACACTAATTAAGTCGCAGACATTTCAATTTGATTTAAGTATGGATTGCATATTAAATAACCTTCATTCAATAATATTTACGAGAAATGTAATGTACAAAAATCTACATAACCTCAATAGTAATATTGAATTAAATGTTACTACAAACCTTACTCCAGCCGAATGACTACCGGTCTGGCAAAGGTGAATCCTTAATTCTTTCAAACCATTAGCAAATCTGGCAGCCATAGTTGTTGTTATACTTTATCTGAATCTTTTTCAAAATAGTTCACAAAACGTCAAATTCTGACGATTATGAAACAAGAAATATACACCATAGGCAATAGAATATATTGGACTAAAAATTGTATTGAATCATAGATAATAAACAGGACTGGTGGCAAATCATAATGAAATTTATTTTTATTATACTTATAAAATAATTTGATTCGAGAATATACACCGAATAGTGATACTTTTTAATAATTATAGTTAACGTTTTTTTATTTTTCGCCATTTAGTCATATATTAATAATAACTGTGTCAGTGAAATTAAATGTTTGACACATTGTTCAATATAAAAAACTAATGTTTACTGAATATTATATAAATGACAAACAATTAAAAGTATAATATTGCAGAAGGGTAATCTTTTTCAATGTAACATTTCTATTGCAAAAACCAAATATTATTATTCTATGCATCCAAATATTCAGTTATAATATAACTCTAAGATCTCAATATTTTTTTTTAACATGACATTGTTAAAACGATGGCTCAGATAATTATTTGAGATGTATTTTACAAGTATGCCGAGCCAGTGGCGTAGTGGTTGATTTCCGTAACGAATCTCATAGGTTCAAGTACCAACAGAATTTTTTGTTTGATTCTGTCCGAAGGCATGTTTTAGTGATGTCTGATAGGGCGTAACGAGAGCAATTAGTTCACCACTAATCCTATCGTATCCATATTGTCTTTGAAAAAGAGAACTTGACTAACTGAGCAGTTCTCGTAGAAATAACTATTGATGAAATATCTTTACTGAGAGGCCATATTCCCCAAATTGTGAGCAGACTTGGATTAAAAAAATCATTTAATCCGTTTCACACGATGAATGTGATTTTATGGCTGAATTGACTCAAGTTAAAGATTAGAAATCCATCAAGTTTCAACATGCCATACATACAGAACTGATATAGGCTCTATATGCAAAGACAATATCTATTTTAAATGTGTGAAATAATGACTTACACTTCCGTGTCTTGGCAAACCGGAGTTTGATTGATTTTTGACCTATTCATCATTCAATACAAGCACTGTGAAGTTATTTTTAATTTTATATTAAAATGAACTTCCACAAAGTTACCGCCGAATCCATCGAAACTTATAACACTTAATGCTGATAGTATTTAAAAAGCCGCAATAGGAGTAAAAAGAAAAATTCGTGGTTTAAAATTAAAACAGTCAATATATTTAATGAACTTATTATTTTTTTAATTATACAATAGAACCATGTGAAATACAATTTATTTATTTTCTATTTACAATATTTACAGGGTTATAAAAACGTTATAGGGCGTTACCCTACCTTCCTTAATAATATCAAACTAGGATGAGATCTATAGTTTGAACGGAAAAATCCTTGTTTATTAATTGTAGTGACTTTTTTCTAGCAAACAGAATAAAGGAAGTATTACATATTATAAGGATGAATTTAGTTAATTAAAAGCGGTTACTATTGAGAGGAAAATAGGAGTAAATAGTGGCAGAAAAAAACCTATATAAAATTAGTAAAAACATTAGTTGCTTTGCAAACAGAACGTCACAGATGTAATAAATGAAAACAAATAGTTATTTAAAGAAGGAAAAACTGGATGGAAGAATGAGCTACATATAATGCTTAAGGAAAACTTGGTCAATACGAGTGAACAACTATAGCTGATGTTGAAGAATATTGGTTATACACAGATCAATCATATTGAGAAAATATGCGAGTGTCATAAAAACTAAATATCATATATGTAAAAAAAAACAGCACAACCAAAAAAAATGTGAAATGGATATGATATGGATCAAAATCAAACTAGTCGGTTGGACATATTATCATTGAAATAGGCTGGTCAAAACAAGTATATATATCGTCACTGAGAGCTATACTGGGACAACTAAAAAAATAGGTTTTTTAGTTGTGTCTTAAAATATAGCACAAAATTGTATAGCATCTCATTACTAGATTTTTGAAACCGTCAGGTGACGATATATTGATATTTTCATTGGAATCTGCAGTTTTGTGGAAATTGAATTTTGTACTGAAAGACATGCCTAGCTTTTTGCAAACTAATCTAAAAGCATTTAAATTGTAGGTGTTGGTGAATTATCAAAACAAATACTTTACACAAGTGAAATTTTAGTCATTCTAAGCCTTTACTTGCATTTTTATAAGGATCCAAACTGATTTTTTTCATCACTAGTATTATCAATTGATGAAAGATAAATCCAAACAGTTATTTACAAAATAAATAGTGTGACCAATAACAAGGTATACGAAGCAATTGAATATGACAAAGAGTTTTTAGATAATCTTAATTTATAATATACCTTGCGGTTTGAATTTATCTTTAATCAGTTGATAATGCTCCCGATGAAATACATCGGTCCTGATCTTTATAAAAACGTCAGTTAAGGTTACAAATAGTAAAAAATAGTTGTGGTGTTTTATTTTTTTGTATATATTATGCCTTTGTATATATAGCATCTGAAAAAGTTGCTCGTGATTTGCTAGTCATGTAATAAATACCAGAATAAATTTGCTATCGCTCCCTGTAATAATTCCTTATGTACTCTATTTGCCTGTTAAATAATAGTGATTTAATCTCCGGAACAAGTGTTTTATATAGATTATTTTCAATAACACCAATACAAATTAATTCATTCAGTTTTGTAAAGTTGTTCGTGAATTAGTTGCCAGTCTGAAATAAATTAGGATTGTGAAGGATTGGTCAGTTATTGTAATATTATTTTTAGATTTCCTAGGAAGAAAATTACAATAACAGCGAATTTTCGGTAACATTTTTGTAACCGATTATAATGTAAAATGTGTAAAAATGCATCAACACATTGTTTTAATAAAAATAATAAAACATTTTTAGTACTTTTTCCACATAAAATTTATTAGATCAGGACCGGTTTCGCTCATGATGAGCATTGTCAACTGATAAGAAAAACAATAAAACAGTGATATTTATACAAATTTTAAGTGATAAAAACAAGGTATGACAAACAATTGGTATTACAACCTAGCAAAAGAATTGAAGTAAAATACCAAATTTTCCAAACTCAATTTAGATGACAGACATTAAGATTTATTTATTATATACACTAATTGTTGGTTTTTACTTTGGTAATGATAATTCATACCTAATTGGTTTTTGTCATAATAGTTTCATTTCTAAGTGGTCTTCAACTTTTTATTTATAGTTTATTTTCCTTGTATTTTACTTCAATTCTTTTGCTAGGTTGTAATACCAATTGTTTGTCATACCTTGTTTTTATCACTTAAAATTTGTATAAATATCACTGTTTTATTGTTTTTCTTATCAGTTGACAATGCTCATCATGAGCGAAACCGGTCCTGATCTAATAAATTTTATGTGGAAAAAGTACTAAAAATGTTTTATTATTTTTATTATAATGCCATTCCACCAAGTATTGACAGTGAACACCTTAAAAGTGAACACATTGTTTATTTAAACACTTGTTCCATGGACACAAGCAAGAAAAGCATAGATTTTCACTAATAACATTGCCTAAAACAATAATTTACATGTAATTTTAAAAGTGAAGGTTTGATTGGGTTTTAATCTTACAAACAATATTAATTATAAACATATATAAGCGGTTTGTGACGCATGCTGTTCTATATACATACAAATACATTTACACAGTTTATTTTTCCTCTTATAAAGAAGACAAGAAAAGTTACTAATGTTGTTACAAAAATATGTTTCAGTTTACGAATACAGTGGAACCCCCTTTTTACCAGTATTTTTTACAGTCCCGGTCAAACACCAATAAAAACAATGTTGATTAATCCCGGATAGTTCCCTGCTCGATTATTTTCAAATATTACCTTAATTGTTATTACTCCTTTTAGTTGATATTGATGTTGAAATATTAAAATCATTTTTTTACTCTTGTAATACGATTTTATTTTTTAAAGAGACGAATTTGTTGTGAGAAAAATTCTCTGATTAATAATTGAACAGGGTTTTATACGAATTCAGAAAACATGTTTTTTTAATTATTTATGTAAACAGCGATACACCAGGGTTCCAATGTAGCGAACTATTGCCATCAACAGTTAATTTTATCCACTCGTGCTCTACAATGGTCGACATAAAAAAATGTACAAATGTCACTGACAAATCGATAAAATTTTGAAAAAGTGGTATGAAAAATCGTTGTTAATAAACATTGTAACCTTTAAGTTTTCGGTGCTTGTATTTCAGCAAAGTAATTTTATCCTTAACCTTTTTCTTGTCCAGCCTTCAAACACAATTTGTCCTCTCACGCCCAAAATTTACAAGAATTAATAAGTCAGTGATAACATTGAATTAGAATTTTACAGTGATAACATGAAACTAGAATAGAATTTTTCCAGATATCAGATGATGCATATGTACGGGTTGGGCGTGTCAGGTTCTTGATTCCGTATATATACGGAATGAGAAGCGAACAGGTTAAGAGACCTTTTTGATCCCCTCTTTACCCTTTAACCGCGGAGCGGATATTAGCGTGGCAAATTATACTAAAATTGACTTAAGTTATAGTAGACGTTTTTCATATTTTATTGGATTTATAGTACATATTTACTGTCAACAATTGTTCTAAACATTGTCTCTCTATGGGATCACCTGCTTATTTGAGCACCAGAAATAATATCATATGAAGCGTGGAGATTTAACCCTTTGCACTCGAGAGTTTTTTTAATGAGATTATCGGCATTTAAAAAAAATTTACATGTTTACATTAGAATACAAAAATAATATAGAAAAATGAGAAGTGTAAATATATCCAATATTGAGAAATGAGACTTTATATTTATGTCGCCGCTACGGCGACACTCGAGTGATACCAAAAACCACACATGTCGATTCTATGGCGACACTCGAGTTCAAAGGGTTAAAAGGAATATTATGGTTTTTAAATCAACATAATTTATCGTGTTAAATCCCATCAAAGAAAGATTTTTTTGTCATAAATTTTGTCAAATGGTGTTTTATGTTATAGAGAGCAAAATCACACGATAGATGAACTTTGAAGGTGAATGGCATAGTGAAAACAGTACGGCATGGAACAATCGACTGGGATTGCACACTGAACATTTAAAATGGAGTAGTTATGAATACCATATTATTATTTTTGGTGAGCGTACTGCATCTATTCACTTAAGCGTAACACTGAGGAAAATATCTGCATTTTTTTTACCGTTTTAGTGTTTTACAAGTATGGCTCCACACAAAAATTGAAAAAATATATAAAAATTTCTTCTACGTGTAGGGGATGTTTCTCGAACTCCATTACACAGTCATTTGCGTATGAGTAAGTAGGATAAAAGAGCGCAAAGAGTCCGCATGTCTTTACATCCCACTCAGACCCTTCACTTAACATGAGATCATTAGACAATAGAGAAAATTTCACGGCAGCCGGTTGGTATATTTGAGCCTGGGTCCGTTTTTTAATGAAGCGAGTAAGATATTGACAAATTCAAGTACTTAGGGGTACACATCATGGGAGATGTCAATCCGCGTAAAGAGCTCGCGATACGATTAGTGATAGCTGGAGCAACCTTTTACCCAATGCGGAAAGTTTGGCACTCACGGTTGTACTCGGTGCCTGCTGTTCAACGCATGCATCTGGACAGTGCTGCTTTATATGTACGAGTCATGTCACCTTTAAAAGCACAGAGTAACTGTGTACTGTGCGATGAAAAACAATGTCTGTGGTTTGACTTTGTCGGGAACACGCAGATAAGATAGCATACTAATCAGCCCCTTATTACGCCCAAAATAATAAAAAAAAGATAATGGACCTGGCTTGAACAAATGCCCAAAGAAAGTGTGAGCCGGGATGCTGGGATAAGCTGCGAGGAAGCAAAGAGATTGGCAAGGGATGAAGAATCTAGGAGTAACCGTGTGGTGGCCGTATACTTCGAATAGGAAGCAGATATCGTAAACAAAGAAAAAAAAGATTTTGAAAGGTATTGAAGAAAATTTGTTTCCATATCTCGAGTTGTCAAGTCGGGCAATCAAGATATTGTAGCATTTTAAAAAAGGTATTTTGGTTATCATTTGGAATTAATTGTAACTGTTTTTTTTCTGTAGCAATTATCGATTATTAACACACGAAAAAAGATATTATAGTGGGCTGATTTTGATGAATCTGTTTCCGCAGCCCTGTAGTTATCAATATAAATTTATGTACCCTGAAAATAGCATGTCCATTGTTTTAATAAACCGGGTGCTCAAATAAACTGTACCACTTTCACACGTATATAACGTTCACATGATCTTTCGTTGCGTCCTTACCGATAGTCAGTGTGTCACATATTAATAAATCTAGCCGAAGCTAAGCCTTGCCGTTCACGTACCTAATGCTTTTGAGTGTAAAGCTTTAGTTTTAAGACAATAAGCGTTTGTTTAGAATAAGCGAACACGTTAACAAAAGATAAAAAAAAACAATTTGATTTAAGTATATTCACAAAATAAACAACCAATATTTCGGGTGAATGATAAGCGCGAACTCTTGACATTGTCAATCGAAATAATATTCATAATTCACACAATAGTCATTTAAGCGATTGGCTTTTATTATACGTGTAAAAATATTCTTATTCTTTGAAAGAATCTACTGATAAATCTACGATATATAAATACTCTGAAATGAAATTAATACTAATTCATTGATTGTATTCATTCAAAACAGGGAGCTAGAATAAATATAATATTTAAATAATTTAAATCGTGTACGTTTTCATCGGTTTTTGTGACATTTGATGTGGATTATATCCAGAACTCTAGTGGATGCAGTTATATAGTGCAAACCTTCTAGTTAAGTCAAATTATTCTGCTATCAAAAAAAAAAATGTTTTTTTTTTATTTCGAAACAGAGGCGACTTCGTTGATTTTTATATTCGCAAACGTATGTGCGTATTTTGTACGTTAAAATGACGATACATAATTAGATGCCCTAGTTCCATAGAACGATAAGTCAAAAGAATTATGTTTCGAGTTATAGTACTCCGCTAAAATACAACTACAAAAAATTACTAGTTTTATCTCGGTAGGTGATGTTCGCATAATGAAATGAAGAAATATAAACAATCTCTCAGTTCCATATAAATACAACTCGATATATCGTTTTATGGTTCTGTCGGTGTCGCAATAAATTTAAATTGAATTGAGAATAAATGATTGACTAAAAAGGTGAGACAAATAAAAATAATCACTTTTTTACGATTCAGTTTAGATGCATCAAAACTTTGGTCAGCCATATCTCAAAACTGTCAATTTCTAGTTGCAGTACTATGGAACTAAGCCATCGATGCGTCTTCTTATTTTAATAATTCGTGCATTAATACTTTCATATAATTAATCACGATTGTTATTACTAATTAACCCTTAGAGGAGTATAGACATACATGTACGTCGGTGCCATTTTTCGGTATAACGTACTTTTAACTCAACACAGTAGTGTCTGACTGTGAGCATGTGTATGCTTTAAGTATGAATTACACGTATTCATCGGAAAAAAGTTACACAATTGTCATGTTAAAAATAGCCAGTAAAGTTAGGTCAGTATAGATCTATTCACTCCTCTAAAAGTAAAATATATATCGGTTCTAGCGGTATGACAGTTGGCCATCAGCTTGCAAGTATTTTTGTCAGCCTGAACAGCGAATGAGGAAACCGATGGAAACATACAACATTTAAACGATTTTTTTATAAAAAAGTTTGTTTATGACCGTAAACAAATTTGATGTGCTTTATGAATATTATTCTTCAATCGTTGAAAATGATTATTTAACTATGGTCAAACACGTCTGAGGATCTATCCATTCAATGTCTATCTACATGCACACACGATTTTGTTTAAGCCTTAGGCGGGTGGTAAAATGTCATTTAGCAGGCTTGAGCCTCCCGTCTGCCGTCCTCGCGTCCCTCCTGCTTGAGACACCACTCGACAAAGTCGTCGATGAGCACCGGCCACGCGCCTTCTTCGTCATGATTGGTCATATCTTCGTTGATGTGCGTCGCAAAGTCTAAGAGCAGGTTCCATGTGTCTTTGGGTATGGACCTCTTGTGGTGTTCCTGAAAGATAAGTGTCAACTGTAAAATATTTTGAATTTTCATCAGAATAAATAAATATAAAGTAAATGACGTAACCCACACATGATAAATTTTACAGGAGACACAAAAAAACGTTTTTTTTTTTGATGATTTTGGGCCAAAGGCAAATTATGAAATATACACAACTTTGAAGTTGATGCAAAATACATAATTATTACTTTTAGAGAGTTCACTGTCAATACATGGTGGAAAGGCATTATATTAACAGCTTAACGACCGCAGACGCGTATTTGAGTCTTTGAAAAACAAAGGTTGCTGGCCGCCGGACTCATATATGCATATAGGCGAAGTATCTGGAGAGATATCTAAGATTTATCAATTTGTTTACAAATTATAGTGAATTTAGTAAAATTACAATTTTTGCGAATTGTTCGCAAAATTTTATTTCGCCAGGTGAAATTTTATAAAAAAAACGTGCGTCGTTAAGCTGTTAATTAAGAAAAAAAGATCTTTGTACTTATTTCCACTTTTATTATTGCCACAGATGAGATATCTTGTCAATACCTAATTAAATTAATAATTCCGACATGCTAGGTACAGACATACTTTTTACTACAGCAGCCAAAAGGTTAACACTATAATTTGATATGGTGGTTGGTTGGCTGAGGGTGCATTTCGAGGTATGGGGTTTTCAGTAAATTAAGAAGAAGTTTGGTTGCCAGTATGATTGTTCAATATTTTTCTTCAGCATTATGTAGTGTGCTATTGAAATCAAACTGTGAAGAACTGTCACTAGAGTCAGAATACTCCTGCGAGGTGGAATCAAATCTCTCATTTGAATCTCAACCATATTCACGTATAGAATAAATTTCTGATTCACTATCGTGTTCCACAGTAGAGTTAAACAATTATTATCTACGAATTATTTACAACGATGTCATTAAGCAACAAACAGAGTTATAAGCCTCTCACTACAATGAATATATAAGGATATAAATATTTTTTACTAAGCAAGGCCGGTGTATTTTATTGTACAACACATTGGTTACTTATTCGGGGTCCACTATCTGCAAAGAAATCTGAGCATCGCCCACTCTTCACAAAAAGCAGACTGTTTACTCGGAGCAGACTCATCACGACACAATCATTTTTAAATTTTATACGTCATAACATAATTGAAACATTGTATTGTATTGTGAATACCAGTGGCGGTTCTAGGTACTGGGCTAGGTGGGCTAAGCCCGACCTGCATTTTTCACCAAAAACTTCAGATGGCTGAATAAAAATAAACATCAATTCGGCCGCTGAACAAAATAAATATGTTTATAAGCGTAACTAACCTTTCCCAAACTAAATATCTTTGTTTTGATTTTCCTCTGTCAATATAAGACAATGCTATGTCTACCTACAATAATATTCTTGATTGTGTTTTGTATTACAATTTTAAACCGAGCCGGCATAAAAAAACAATAACCCTATAAATACTCATAGAGAACAGGCAATGTGACGTCAGTCTGACAACACCTACGTATTAACGATTCAAGGGTTAGATCTTTCAAGCCCGCGATTTTTCAAGAGATAATATATATCTTTCTTTACACTGGGACGCAATCAAGCACGATTAGATTTTTTTTGTATTTGTATGTACGGAAACGTTATCAAACCCACACGACTGTGCTTCAAATTATCAAGCTTCTGTCATTCGTTGGGGGCTAAATTGAATCTGCCCATGACCAATACATTTAAACACAAATACCAATATCGTTGTATTGTATGAAAGTGACAGGTATTGACTCTTAGTGACAGCTCTGTATTGCTTTTTGTACTTGTTATTTCACTTTGAAATAAACGAATTTAAGGTTATTATTTTATTATTTCTTACTTACATTAGCATTGATTTTATAGTAATTTATGCTTTGCAGTAGTTTCGTAATGCAAACACTACAAACTATTGTGGTTTGAATACACATCGTTGAACATTTTTTTTAAAAATGGGTCCGAGTCATTAGTTTTTACCACTCCGACTCCGGCCAAAACAATGCGACTCCACAGCCCTGATCGCATTCATCACATTCATGTTGGTTTGGGTTGTGGAAAATTATTCATTTTGTATGTCAAAATATAAATAATTTCATCTGACGGCCATGAAATGCACATGTCCACTTATGAGACAATAGGTTTCTGCACACTGGGGCGCCGTCGTCCAGGTTGGGTGACGTATGTTCCTTATGCCTAGTGTACTTAAGGAACTGACATCACCAAAGCGTGGACGACTTCATGCCAATGTAAAGTGCCCTAATAGTTGTTAAAAAAGGAAAGAAGATATTTTTTATTAATTATTTGTGATATAATTGCGGTATTCCTCACATTATAATCCCTATAGGCCTGGCAATAAGAAAATTAAAGGCATGTAATTGTTCTTCCTTATCAATTCCTTACTTTATTTGTATCAGATCAGCATAAATCTATCTATATTTCGGATTAATAGACACTTTATCTTAAGAGCTCATTTTTTTTATTTGTTTGTTTACACAGAACCGTTAATTTATTACTTGTCAACTTCTGCCACAACGGTGACGATATACTTTAGTGTTGGGAAATAATTATCTATACTTGTAAGATGCTGCATGACATTTCTTTGTGGCTGCTGTTTGCATCACAATGATGCAAAAGTATGTACACCAATATAAATAAAAGTTTCTAACTAAAAATAGAATTTTGTCTTACCAATAAAAATTTGCACCACGCGTCCAAGAATTTAAATCTCCCTTTAAGGACAATATTCCAATATGCTATCGCCATATCCAGATCCAGCCCTTTCTGGCCAGGATTTTTTGCATAATTAAAAGTAAAATGATAGAATTCTTTGAATTTCTGAACATCTTTAATTTCGTTTTCTAATGTTGGGATCCTGGCCTTTAGTTTGTCAACGGAGTCGGTTCCGAGGTCTAGCATTCCCGTCAGGAATTCATCCTTGCTGAATTCGCATTGCACCGCCGCCTTGCATTTCCATGCGATGATAAGGACTAGTATTGACTCAGCACTTAAATTTAGATCGTCTAAAAATTTCATAACTCCATCTAGCGTTATTTTGTCCGTCTCTTGCGGGTCTTTGTACTTGAGAAAGAGCAACTCGAGCTTTTTTTTGTCGACTAAATTCTTGGCAGGCTCTTTGAAATACGCGTCAGGGTTTTGAAAATAGTTGTCACTGGCTAAATCTAATTTCCAATCGTTCTGGGTCAGACAAAATATCGCCGTGTTCTCCGTCGTCTGTGTGAACGCGACGAATTTCTTTACCTTGTCCCTTTGCGAAGCCTTCAATTTGTTCTGAAAGGAAAACAAAAATAAGGCATCGGTCACTTTCCATACAAACAACTTCAGGTTAGTAGCGGACTCGCACTGAAAACGATATTGTAGCAAAAATCAAGACCACGCATATAGATATTTCAACATATTTCGGTGCTGTATTATCTATACTTATATTTGACACTGATTTACTTACCATTTTTGCAAAATTAATCTATTTACACTACGAAAACAACGGTGAAAGGCTAGACATCTGAACGCGTAAAAGTTGTAGTACCAACAGAAGCGATTGAACAAAAAACCGTACAAAGCGACAGCTAACCTAAAAATTTGACATTAAAATTTGACACTGATAAAAAGCGCGAAGTGAAATGTCATAATGGGTCGCAGTTGAGCGATTCTGTGTTACATTTTTTTTACTACTGTCCTTAATTATGAAATATTTCACTGACAACGATGCTAAGGAAATTATAATATATTATTAAAACAATAATTTGATATTTTTAATATTTATCACTATGTTAAAACAAAGTTTACTGCTGCCAAATTTTAAATTCTTTTTCGCGAGAACTTTCAAAAGTAGGCCCGTTCGAGTACGTTTTGCACCAAGTCCAACGGGACATTTGCATCTAGGCGGACTTCGCACGGCACTGTACAATTACTTATTTGCTCTGTCAAAAAATGGACGAATGATCCTGAGGATCGAAGACACCGATCAGACTAGAAAGGTGGAAGGGGCCCTCGAGTCCCTCATTGAGAATCTGGAATGGGCGGGGATTGATTGTCACGAAGGGCCCACCAAGGGGGGAGACTTTGGTCCTTATATACAGAGCGAGCGCTGCTCTATTTATCAGTATGTATGTGTTTTAGGAGGAGCTTGTCAGTTATGAAACATTTTGCGCAGTATTTATGTTAGAAAAAAAAGTTGTGCATAGCTAGGGTTGTCAGACGTCCCGATTATTCGGGACTGTCAACGGTTTTGAGTCTCGTGTCCCGGTGTCCCAAAGAAACCTTTCAGGACACCCAATAGTCCCAGTTTACAAAACAATACAAACAAGAATAGAGACAGAATTTTCACATACGCGAGTATATTTTCTCGATACCATTACATACATAATGGTAATGTGGAGAGAATATTCTCGCTAATGGAGATTCAGTGGATATTGTTGAAAGTATTCTACAGCACATTATTATAATATCAATTTTTGCCAAATCTAGGGAGAAGTTTAAAAAAATAGGTGTAACCTATTAATTAAAAAATCGGCACATATCGATATATTTTTATTCTTAAATATCGACTGTGGAAAGGAAAAAGAACGTAACCCACAGTTTTTTCAAAATATATTTTTTTTCGATAATCACAATACATCAATCTTGATATACGTTCTATCAAAAGGATGCAAGCTGCTAATGCCGAATTAGTATCTAAATTTAGCTTTTAAGTTTGAAAACATAACCTTTTTAAAAAAATTAAAACCAAGAAAAAAGAAAATTCCTAGAAAATTATTGAATGATATTAGATTATGTCAATTAAACATCAGTTTAGAAGTCTCCGTGCATTTCAAGGTTTTGTATAATTCATAATTTGCATATGTCACAAAATCATCTAAACACGTTTTTAGCGCCTCCTGTTAAATTTGATATGTGTGGGTTACGGCCTTTTTCCTTTCCACAGGCGATATGTTTATGTACTCTTTATATTGTATTATATTTTGTATTTGTATCAGATTTCTTGCAGTCGAACCGGAACACCCCTCCCCCATTTGTTTTTGGTTTATACTGTAATGTACTATTTTTTATATGTTTATAAATGGTTTTATTCTTATTAATGAATGATAAATATAAAAATTAAAGAATATGTTATAATTTTATATAAGCCAAAAACAAATCAAGGAGGGGGTGGTGTCCTGGTTCGACTTACAAGAAATCTTTCAACCCTATGCGTGTCTAGTAGAGGCCGAAATTTTACAAAATTACCTGGTACGAGTCTGAAAGACTCAGGCCCGACCCGGCCCGGGCCCGAGTCTAATACCAAAATTGTTACCCGAACCCGACTCGATGCCCGGATTTATACTCCACAGCCCGGAAAAAACCGTTTTTTTACAAATTTACAACAATATACGATTCTCTATAGAACTGGTAATAATTAAAAACATCATGGCTGACTTATGACACGAACATAGACTGAAATATTTTTCTGAAAAATAAATTCCTTACCCGGGCCCGGCCTGAGCCCGAACCCCAACTACGCTTACCCGTCTGAACCCGGCCCGGGCCCGTGAGACCTCTAGTGCCTAGTGTAGACGCTTACTCGGTTAATATTGCTGCTCGTTTGAGAACGCTCGGCATCATACTCGTTCAGAGGAAATGGGGTGTAATTGTCGAAGTTTCAATCTTTTAATTATCACGCTATTTAAATTTAACTGGGTTATTTGAAAAAATAATACGGCTTTATCTATTTTCAGGGAGCATGTACAAAACTTAATTGCCAAGGGATCTGCTTACAAATGTTTCTGCACAGATCGAAGACTTGATCTGTTGCGCAGGGAGGCTTTACGGAGTCGACAGATACCAAAATATGACAACAGGTGTCGCCACCTTACGTCCGAACAGATCAAAGAGAAACTAGGCAACGGTGAACAAGCATGTGTCCGATTTAAGGTGATTGTTAATTTATTTTTAGACAATTTTCATAATAAATAATCAGCCTATTTATCACTTTCATAAGAAGTCTTTGCATATTTACAAACCTCTGATACTTTAAATGCTTTACTTTGAATTTACACAGAAATTTTGACCCTTCTTCCCTTCAGTTTATCAAATCTGATCTGTATTGCATTGGCGGATCCAAGGGGAGGCTATGCCCCCCCCCCCTGATGAGAATTTACTATCCATTTTCTAATTTATTAACCTTTTAGCCGCCAACATCGAAGTATTCAATCTACGGCTCTACGCCAGCGATTTTAGAGAAAATAGAAATTGCATAAAAAGTGATTAAACTCACATAATTTATAGTTTGAAGATGTTTTCGTGTGTCCTGGCACATGTGTGTACAATAAATTCTGTGCTGCGGGACGATTTATGGGCTTATTCTATTTCGTGTTCAGGGTTGAGCCACACATATACCCAAAAAAATGTACATTTCATCCAAATTAAACGTTTGCTCAAAAATGGCAATTTAGAAGACACATAACGATATTGACGTTTAGTTTCAGTAATAATGGTGTTTGCAATATCATCATTCACAAAATATTTAAAATATTCAGATTCGCTTTCACTCTCACCACCGAACGAATGAAGTGTAGGACTGAAACCCGTATCTTTCCAAGAGAAGATGTTCTCAGTTGTCGGCTGTTGAAATAGTGTTTCATTGTCCTCATCATCTGAAGATATTATATCATCTGCAAAGCTTGATTATCAAAAAATTCTCATTCGTCCGAAAAATTTTAGATTCCATTCTTGGTAGGGAATAATATTTTTACAGTCAAAAAAATAGACCACGAAAAAATTTTCACAGCACAATATCACGATACAATATTGTCAATAAACAAAAAAGTCAATAAATCACTTTCAAATATAAAATCGCGACGGAAAAATATCAATTTCAAAGAAAAAAGACAATGTCAATCAAATACGAAACGGTGATGATTGGAAGACGTACTGTCGAAGATTGAAGTATTATTTTTACCATATGACAAAAATACAACACAAAAGACTTCTTTGTGTACTTCGAAAGAAGATATGGATATGGATGTACAAGTTGTCAGAAGAAAACGTCAATAAATTTATTTTATCACTTTATTAGACAGAAGACACGAACCCATATCGAGTTGCACATGTGTAATATAAAAAAGTCACGCTGCTTTGTATTTTTTAAATGAAAGAAATGACCCCCCTTCAGTTCAAAGATACTGCACAAAATCGTGAAACACATGTGGCAAGAATAACGAGTCAAAAATATATATATTTTTTTATAATAATGCATTTGACAACCCTGTAGCCATTCTGTAGCCATTTATGAAATTCCCCTACTAATTATACATACCAGATTTTTTTATGAGGTGTGACAAATACGTATCAAATTACGATTCTCTTTCGCGAGTATAGAATACTTCCAGCCGGCAGCCCTAGCGACGTCTGCTGTATTTATTTTAAAATAATACCCAAAGATTTAGAAATTTTAAACTTTTAGAACGTTTTTGGGTTCAAACATAGAGGTTGCTTTCATAATATCTTATATTAATTAAAAAAATCTTTATTTTCAACGAAAAAACATCGTGTCTCACCGGTGAGACGTTGGCGTATGGAGTCAATACGCATGCGACTCACGGGTGAGACGCTGGCGTACAAAGGGTTAAAACTTTATTGTGAAATGACATCTTTATTTTTTAGTTTACTATGTTTTATAGAATACATACTTAATTATGTATTGACTATTTTTATATAGATATATTATTTTAAAATCATCTATTTTTTAATGTATTATTTACGTATCATGTTTATTTTCAAATTGAATGGCCCTTCCTGGGACAATTTCTGGATACGCCAATGCTGTATCGTCTTTTCTATACAATGCTTTCTACCAATTCTCTGTATCAATTGCCTAGCTTTAACCTTATTCATATGGTTTACTAATGAATGGCAATATTGTTGAAACTATTTTTATGTCCTATTTCCAGCTGTCACCGGACTGCAAAGTATTCGAAGACCTGGTTTACGGATCAATAGCTTACGATGTGACAATAGCTGAAGGTGATCCTGTGATCCTCAAGTCGGATGGTTTTCCCACTTACCACTTGGCAAATGTTGTCGATGATCATCTCATGGAGATATCTCACGTTTTACGAGGAGTTGAATGGCAAATATCTACGACTAAACACATTTTAATGTACAGGTAATAAGTATTAAAATATGTAGAATATTTGTCAAGCATTTTAATATTGTTTCTAGCAATATTTCACCGAAAAGCTACAGATCATTTTTCGAGAATTTTACAATGATATTTTAGTGTCTTGTTTTGTTTCTCCCTCTTTAGACAAAGTCAAGTAGAAAATATGTTTTGCATGAACCAACGGAAGATTTTACGAAAGACAAAAATACTGCACTTAAACTTGTTATGTTACTTTAACTCTTTTAATGCTAGAGGGCCTTCTTACCTATGCGAAAAATGCGGCGGGGCGATTTTTCGGCCCGGCATATCAATCTATCCCATTGACCCATATCAATCTTTTCGCAATGTAAAAGTGTTTTTTTTATGAGGAACTTAGTTTTGTTTGTTTCAAATTTTCTTTAATAAAATTCAGAAATAAAAGTCATATTTTTTATTGTTGTGTAATGTTTGTGAAATGCAGATAATATCTCCGAATATTATTTCCATAGATCGTAGAGAATACACGTATTTTTTTTAAGTTCCTAAAATATGCTTTTCAATACTTTTTTTGAAAAATTGTAAAAGACGATTTTTTCTATAAAAAACTCTTGGAAATTTTAGCATATGCACAGCTAAATCGTTCGGCATTAAAAGGGTTAAAAAGCGGTTAAAATTACATATTATTGTGAATTATTGTGAACATTACGAAAAAAATTGTAAAAATACCAGGATTGTGGTTTCGCTTACAAATATATTGCAATCCCTAGTTACACTGAAGTAATAAATTTAGTTGTATTGATTCCGTTCACCGTGATGACAAAGCATTTTTTATTCGTTCATTGACAGAGCATTCGGTTGGACGCCTCCTCAATATGCCCACCTTCCACTCATCATGAATGCCGATGGAAGTAAGCTTAGCAAACGGCAAGGTGACATCAGGTTATCCGATTACAAAAAGAAAGGTATGATATGTTATTCCATTCAGATCAACTGCCTCTTATTGAGTAAGTAATCTTTTGACCTTATTCTCACAGATGTCCGCTTTACAAACCATGGAGATTTGAGCGTCATCCTACAGCTATGAACACTTATTCAAAAATATAGCATTACACAAATTGTTATTATTTAAAAGGTGTTAATGGTGTCAACTGATATTTTTGATGCGTGCGTAAGGTTAAAGTTTTATTTAAATTGTATTTGTTTTTCTACTTTCATAATTTCTTTAGAACTCATTTGGATTAAATAATAGACATATATTTCAGTAAATAGTGGTTTTTGCTAGACCTGCAGCTAAGTGCTTTTATAGTCATACCACATTATTTATTATAGATTGCGAGCATTGTTATTATTAACTGGTGAAAATATAACTCGACTCAGGCTTATTTATACAAAGTTAAATAAGGACAGGTAAAGAAATATGACTTTTAAGGTTTTCACTGTTTACACTTGGTGTAAAGGCACTTTTTTCTACTAATTCTGCATTTATTTATAAGTTTAAAAATGCTTGTGACGAGAGAAACTGGTCTTGATCCTTATGAATAAACAAACAGATGAGTGATATATTTATTATAAATATGAAAAGAATTCATAAATAATGATAAAAATATAATTGAATGACTGTAAATAATCCGTAATGAAAATGTTCAAAATCATTTATTTTCATCATTTGATAATTCTCCCGATGAGCGAAAACGGTTATGATCTATAATTAATAATGTAGCATAAGTACGAATGATGTTTTATTTTTTAATGCCATTCCTTAAATCAAATTATAATATGAATTGAAAAAATCAAATCTGCAAACACCAGATCTGAAAAGGATACAGTTGACCACTTAACAGCACGCCCAATGTAGTATTTAACAATTGATATTTGTGGTTTTGACTCGCTAGAATGTCTAGTTCTATTTCAATTGCACACATTTTATTGAATTAGTAGACTGAAACCCTTGTGTGAATACAGGTATTTTGCCGACTGCCTTGGTGAATTATGTGACGCTGGCTGGAGGCGGATTCGATCGACAGCAGGGAGAAGGGATATCGGTTCACAATATCGATGAGTTGGCGTCACAGGTATAATCACAAACTAAATCATTTCTTTTACTAAAAATCCATCTCTAATAATTTGTCAAATTACTATGAGGTCAACAGAATTCAGTCTATAAATACATTACATTTACCGGTATTTGCAATAGTATCATATTAAAAAACACTGTCTCTGTGGTCTTTTGTTAAGAGCTTACCTTATCAATCACATAGGTGATCCATATTCGAAGAAAATTTTAGAGAATTTTATTAATTGCGTGCTTTATCGCTCATACCTAGATACAAAACTATCTTCCTATATAAAACTGCGGTGACTAAACTAGGCACGACATGTATAGTATATTTGGGAGCCACGGTTATCAAAACATGTTCTCGAAGAAAACCAAAGAGAAAACAGACCAGTGTGAGTTCTGGATGTGATGTAAGGACAGCGTGGTGATGTATGACGGCAGGCTTCTAGAAATCTCCAATTGGAAAAGGTGTGCTGAGGACCCGGCTGGATGGAGGGAAGTAGTTGAAGAAGCCAAGATTCGACTTGAGCTGTAGCGCCATTTAAGAAGAAAAACAATATCACTCTCTCCTAGACAGATTGAAACTATATTTTTTGTAAAAAAATTGTTACCATAATGTTTGATAGAATAACTGCTTTATATCCTGAAATATTTTAATTTCAGTTCCAACTAGAACGAGTCAACTCCCATTCGAGTCGATTGAATCCTGAATTATTGACAGAGTGCAACAGATTAGAACTAAAACAAAAAATCAACGACGCATCCCAAATAAATTCATTAGTTGATGAAGTCAGGCGATTAATCGATGAAAGATTTCAACAAAAGAGACTTCATTCTTCACCGAAACACATCGAAGAGGCCTTGGTATGGTCATCGGGAAGAATTGAGTCATTGGAAGATCTAGTATCACCGTCTTTGGCTTTTCTGTGGGTGTTACCATCCCAGGATTTGAATTTAGACTCGTCGACTATAAATCTACTGATGTCTCTATCGGAATCCTTGCAAAAAGAGACAGACTTTGAT
This sequence comes from Himalopsyche tibetana, assembly GCA_030503985.1. Classification (NCBI taxonomy): domain Eukaryota; kingdom Metazoa; phylum Arthropoda; class Insecta; order Trichoptera; family Rhyacophilidae; genus Himalopsyche; species Himalopsyche tibetana. The sequence goes on along the minus strand of JAPJYX010000052.1, from coordinate 5,038,210 downwards.
AGAACTCCAATCAAAGAGTTTCTGAAGCAGTTTACTGCTAATAATGATGTCAAGTTTAATAAATTTATGAAATTACTCCGGAGTGTTCTCAGTGGCTTGGATGATGGTCCCGGAGTTGCGGAAATGATAGAAGTATTAGGAAAAGATAATACAATTTACAGGATAAATAACGTTGTTAGTGCTCCACGCAATATTAAAGAAAACGTTTTATAAAATATTTTATTTCTCTTCACGTCTGCTGCAATATCGTACTGTATCAAAGACTACCAAATCACAATTTTCAAATATTATTAAACAAATAAAATCCTATTGTTTACATAAGCTGTTTTAAAAATAAATAATTTATAACATTAATGCCTTTTATCCTTACATAATACTTTCCTTTATAGATTTGAGCTTTAACTATCAGAAACAGACTGAGTTGATCATTATTCATCATTATCAATTCCCAGGACTGAATGATTTTTGAAAGCAACGATATTCAGGTAGAAAAAGTATGAATAGTGGGATCAATAGACAACGGTGTTTTGTGTGACCATATGGTGACGCTCGTCCTTGGAGGGTTAATGAATAAAAGGCAGTGTAAGTAATATATCATTTGTTTATATTTCGGAATAATATCGGAATACATTTTACATACAAACAAACAATTCATCTCATATAATAAATATATTTGTATTTTAACAAGCGATAGAATGAAAACAGTCAACTCAAAAATATATACGCACTAGTTGTGAAAAATTACATTACGTAGACTATTCGATAAGAAGCACTTAACTAGAAAGGAACTTCAAATAATCAAGGCGAGTAAACAAAACACTAAAGCGTCCGCATTCGTCCGTTGTCTGTACACTTCTTAAAATAGATACGAGAGATTTAATTATAAAATAACCGCCTTAGAATAAAGTTTTCTATTTTAAAACTAAAAATAAATACCGTCTTTTTGTTTATGGTTATATTGCTATCAGCTTTTTGTCTGTAGAAAGATAAACAGTTAACTTATTAGTTATTCAACATTTGTCAATAGTAATTTGAGCTGAAATTTTTGAACAGAAATATTTTATTTCTTTTAAATTAATTAATAATTAAATAATCATAAAAAAAACCATGATAACTTGACATGCCTTATTTATGAATATACAGGTACAAATTGAATTGTATTTAATAGATTAAAAAATAAACAATTATACATTGAAGAAATGGTAACATATTTGCGGACACAGCAGTTAAAAGCGGTTAATGTCAGGCTTATATGAGGCTAGTAGATAAGGTTACTAACTCCAAAACTAGCATAGTAAAATTACTGGGGATAGTAATGCAATAATATGTAAGCATACTTCAATACACATGTTAGAATAAATATTTTGGGTTGTTTTTATGTATTATATTATATATTCTTGATACACATATGAATTATGTAAAAACAAGTAACATCTTCATCACCCGCCTTTTTTTTTAGATCTGTCTCTTTAAAAGTTCTCGAGTGTCCACTTTCAGCCAGCCATTTTGACAGTCCACTCAGACATATTGTTGAAAAAATATTCAAAAATGGAATAGAACATAGACAACTAGTGTATAAATTGAAAAATTTGTGAAAGGGCCAAGTCAATAAGCCTGTTAGTTGATCTATATCTAGTCTATGATCAACATTCAGGTTTGTAGCAAGTTTACCCTCGCCACAATTGGCTATACTGTCTTGCTGTACTATCTTCTCTACTAGCCTCATATATATGATTTATTAGTTAGTGATGATGACACATTTCAGGTTAATTTAAAAAAAAAAATTATTCTTAAACAACATAAAAGCAGAAAGACACTTAAATGAGTGTTGCGTATGGAATAAATGAAATACTCTGCCATTAAGCATTGCATCCACAAAATTTTTTATTATTTTTGACTTTACATTTTTTGCTAGAATGACAACGATTGGTTCGGTGATTCTTCGCTCACCGATTATTCTTGTTTACATTTATACTATATTTCACAAATAATAAATAAATATTATAATCTTCTATCAATCGTCCAGTTTATTAGTCAGACAGCTCCAAATAACCTGATTTGAGATAATGTTAAAATCAATATTCAAATGGTAACCATAAATCAATTATCATTCATCTGTGTCCAACATTTATACATTTTATCAACGGGTGTTAACAGATTAGGTACTCAGGTTGAGTTCAGTAGTAGGATATTAAGAAATATTCGTGTAATGACCCAGACAGTACCAACATTTTATTTAATTCTGTAGAAGTTTATTGGCATTAGCATTCTTTTGGTGCCATATTTTAATTATCTGATTGATGGACCAGAGTGCAAAATTTTTACAAATAATTGTAAATCAACTTAAATTTTGATGATTTTTTGGGAGTTGTATGCCTAATAAAGTAGACTAGTGCTTCCCAAACTTTTTCATATCACGGCCACCTAAATCTGCCACCCCCAGTTTGGAAAGTAAAAAGATAAATACATGGACAGGAATAATCAGTGAGCGGAGTTTTCTTGTTTGGAGAATACGCATACAGAAAAATCCTTTCACCATGACGATTATAAACTGATGTAAGAAAGATGAGTTGGTAAATAAAATGCAATGAAATAATAATTAATTGAAAATGTTACAATATATGAATAAAATACATTAGTGTGAACATTTTGAAATTGTAGTTATGGTATCTTAAGGGTGAGTGTAGCAGTCTACAGCGACACCTATAATTAAGAGAAATTATTAAGTAACTTATTTACAAACATTCCTGTAATTAATAAAATCAAGCTTAATAGAATTTTCAAAACATCTTTGTTGAGTAAAGCATTCCTTATTTTACTACTGCAATAACATTTATCTGTGAAAAATTAACTCAGGGCCAGAGGCGTGGTTAGCAGTGACCTATTTTTATTTCCATTGAAAATCGCATCTCAACTACAATGCAGGATTTAAGTCACTTAATAATTTGTCTTAATGATAGGTGTCGCTATAGACCGTTACACTCACCCTTAAATAATTGAGGTTAAAATAATTCTGAAGAATAATAATGATTATTTTGAATAGATTTAAATTTTGTCGAATTAACTTCCTATTTTACATCAATACATAATAAATCTTATTAATTTGATTATCGATAATTTACAATAATATAAAACATTATGGATTATGAGAGAAGGAACAAAAAACAATTATTAATCTAGTGGGTGTTATGCATAATCTATAAGGGTATAGTAATATTTTAATTCCTTCGAAGTATGAACATTGAGCAGTAATGGCGAAGTCAGTGTTGCCGTACTGCAGAATATAAATTTATAATCACAATGAGGGAAGTTTTATTTTTTACAATTATTAGACACGAAAGGAAGAATAATTATCATTTTGTATAATACAATAATTAAATGCGGTGATTCTGATTAATAATTTGTTTACACACAGCAATTAAGTGGACACAAAACGGTGGAGTCATGTTTTAACGAATTTAAAAAGTTTTGTAGGTTACGTCTCAGAACAAGTAAATAAAAAGATTTATTCGTTTATGAAACTGTTATTTTGTAATTACTAATGAATAACAGTTTCATGTTAGTACATTTGTAAAAAAAATAGTTATGTGCTATGCTTGGCGTGAAAGAAAAGGTGGCATGGATGGAAATGTCTGCTTACTGAATTATTAATGTAGTGTTTTATAAAAATGGATGTGCATGTTGTAATCTGATGGAATAAAGTACATTTATGTGTCTCATGAAAACTTTTACTTTATGAGACAACAGGTTGTGGAAAATTCGTGAAATTATGTAATTCCAAATGAAGTTTATGATCATTTTGTGTATGTATTAAAATCACCACAAAAGAAATAAATTGAACAGTGTTTCTCCAATTGTTTGCAAGTGATTGTTCTATTTTTAGTATTTATCATGATTTTCCTCTTGGATAGAGAGACAAATGACTTATCGAATTGGAAATTGCAATACCACGAAGATTATTGAAATATGAATTTTTGAAAGCATAGCATGATAGGCAAATACACAGTTTATTGGCTTCTCTCAGTCAATGACCATTTTTGACATTTAAATATAAATATTCAATAACTTATAAAAACTTTCCACCAAGGATTAATATTTAATTATACTAAATTTACTTAATAGTTATGTAGTTGATATTTTCTTTTTAACTCCATCTTTTTGTGTCCTAAATAAAACATCAATAAACCATAAATCAATTGACACGTTTTGTTGAACCCAATATTTCCCAAAACATCTGTGATTTAAATCTCAATGTATTATGTGGAATAATATGCTCCGAGTAATACAGAACCATTAAAAATCTACACACAAGCAAAGTGTTTCTTTTTCGAGTTTTACATTTATTTGTTGGTTTTTTAAAAGTAATTCATTGAACCGAACGTGTTCAACTAAACATTGTCAATTATAAAATGCATCTACCTCTGCAAATTGTTGCAGGTTAATCAATTTTCAATTCCTTTTGCTTGCAACGCAGTGTCAGATTTATTCATTTACAATTTTATAAAAATAATTATCATTAATAATCATATTGTTTTTTTGATACACACCACATTAAAACAATTAATTAAATTTTTATACAAGTAATAGCAAATAGAGAGCCCTTGAATAATGATTTATGAAAAGAGAATAGTTTATGTAAGTATAATAAAGATTAGAATTACACAAATATTCTAGTTGAACTAAAAAGTAATTTTGAAACGTTGGTAAAAATAATGTAAATTTCATAGCATTTACCCTTTTTCTTCTGAGATTTTTATACAAATGATACATTGACAGTTCATGTAATCATTTAATTAAGCTTTAGTAGAAAACGCACAGAGATTCAAATTGCTTTCTCGAATATTGATATGGTGCTATTTTGAACCACGGAAAAGTGACTAATCCTGATAGAACCAATTTAATGTGTGTTTCAAAAATGTCTACGTGATGGCTGAGAGATTTTTTTGCAAAAGCTGACAGGGGTTTCATAGAATCAGAAACATTTTTCAATAAGTATGATGGACACTGTTTTTGAAGGATGACATTTATCCTCGCGGTAAAAGCAGTCATGTAAAATGAGAATGACCTGTTCATAGTATATAGAAAAACTAAACAACGCAACAAAAATTAAAACAAAAATAACACTGTCAACAAAAATATGTGATGATAAATTGAATAGTCTTCAATTCAAAAAAATAATTTCAAGACTGACATTTCTTAATTTTGCACATGCTTATATGCAATAGTTTCCAAAATGAGTCTAGTCTTATGTAATGAACAATTTATACAAAGATCATTCATTATTCAAGGTAAGTACAAAATTAGCATAAATGAAGCACCATTGTGAGCAAAAATTCTGAATATAAGAAAAAATATAAAATAGAATTATATAACATTCAGTAATTTGAAAGGTTTTTGTGACTTTATAATTGTATAAATGTGTCATATAACATTTAATAAGAAAAAAATACATCAAATAGGTGAGCTATATGATATTTAAGACTATTCAGAATTATACTTTAAACACCAATGTATTTTTTTATAATGAATTCACTATCAAAATATATATTTGACGAAAGTACACATTATAATAATTATTATTTTGATAACAGCTTAGCAAATTAAGTATAGTCATTAAAGCAGTAAGATAAATGATTGTTCCAATAGTATATTGCTTTCTACTAAATCTAAACACAATATTTATTACAACATGCTTTATAGTACTCTACACGAATGAAAATAGCACGTCTATAAGTATATATATATATTCTGAGAATTTCGATGAGTACAATAAATACGACACTTAACATGCTAAATCTGTTTATTTCTTTTATCATATGAATAACTATTAACATTTTTATCTGGCTAACATAAAGTTATGGCTAAAATTTGAAATAATTAACTGGCTTAGAATACAGTAAATTTGAATTTTAAAGTATAACGATGTATTTATTTTGTACCACAATTTGATTTTTCTGTAGCCTATTCTATTCTTTGAATTTTAACAAATATTTTAACTGTGAACATTTGTTTTAGGTTATTTAATACCATAATCTTTTTTTGTTATTTGTGCAGCTCTTGTGAAACTTACAATAAGATAATAAATACAATCAATGAGCTTAAAGTATGAATAATTGTTTATTTCATTTTGTAAAGTAAAGTATATTTGTGCAGATTCTAAAATTAGTATTAAAAAAGGTTTGATTTTTTTCATCACAAAGACGTTTCATAACTTTGTTATTCAACTGTTTGTGTGACATGTGTTTTGGCCATTTGAAAAGTATCTTCAGATAGAAGTCTCAGTAGGCTAAACATTTGCCCAACTAATTACTTAACCACAAGAATAACAAAGTCATCGATTAAAATATGAATACAGAATGAATTTACACAAAGGTGCCAATGAGTACCTCGAACAGAATTAAGACAGTTTTTTGTAATTATAATAAAAAGAGAAGGGAGAAGTTGTAGTCAGTAGTAGTGTTAAGTTGGTAATAACTTGAAATCTGCAAACAAATAGTACAGTATAATAAATACATTTGCACAAATTTATACTGTTCTGAAAAAATTCACAGACCAGTTTCTCAAAAAATAACTCAAGTTGATAACGTTGTTCTTTCTTTAATTTTGTTACTTTTTTTGATAATATACAGATACAAAAAAGTATATATTAGCAATGGCACATATTACAATTGCAAAAAATAATTGTAAATTTAAAAATAGTTTTGAATCTCACACTGGTTCTAAAAGTCAAATAAAGTAATACTTATCGAAATATTACTATTTAAACCTTTCAACAATGATCAAATATTTTTGTATCCACGTCCGCTCCCAATGTGGAGCATATGGCCTCCTAATGGAGGGATCTCAACACAAGTTTTTCTACGAGACGGTTTGTCACTCAGTTGCTCAACCTCTCTTTTCTGAAGAGAATAATAGGGATTGAAGGATAAGGCTAGGGAACGAGCAGTGGTAGACTAATCGCTGTCGCTACGCCTAGTTGTTAAATGATCGAAAATGGTGGGAGGGACACCCGTGCCTTTGAACAGAAATTGATAAATCAATCGAAAAAATGCTGTTCGTAATGGGACTCCAGTCCGTGAGATCTGGCATGGAAGCCAACAACGCTAACTGCTTCCCTATAAGACTCGACAAATGATATTATTTAGTATAATTTATAATCCCAGTACAAATAGTTTCAAAAAAAGATTTTTGCAACTGCTTTATAGATTTGTGTTCGAAGGCATGGATATCTTTGATGTCTAAAACTTCCTCCCAGCCACTGATTCTAAAAACAAGGCATAGCGAGAGCGATTAGTCAATTACTTGTACTTTGCTAGCATTATCCTATTATTATTGTTCTCTTTGAAAAAAGTGAGGTTAAGCTGCTGAGTAACAATCCATTTCTGTGGAAAAAGTTCTGTTAACTAATCCACTAGGAATCCATGCTTCACATTAGGATTTGGTTCATTGTGTAAAAAACAGCAAAAACGATAAGCCATTACTTAATTCAATAAATTATGAACGAATGACATGCGTGATAATTATTATAATAAACATTTTATCAATAGAAATCATTATAATATAAGTATATGAGATCTTATCCGCCTTGAGACTAAATTATGAAACATATCTTTGATTTCATTGGACCATTTTGTGGTATATAACTTACACTTTAATGCTCCCATTAAAGTTTTAAAAGACACCATACATTTTATGTTTTAAGAAATTAAATTAGAAAAAGTTTGAAATATATATTAAAGTTAATTTTTACTACTTAAACAATATGATAAAATAAAATCACAGCAACAGTGCAAGTAATGTAATTACAATTTATAGTTATATATATTATACAAATATTAACCAGAGCTTTGAAATTGTTCATTGATTCTAATAAAAAATCCACAGCCCGACATAAACTAAAATATGTAATTATTTAAATTCTGCGTGATTCTATATTCAATATTTACCAGACGCGTAAAAGTGTAGTTTGATTAGTAATATAATTTTTTTTATGCAATATCTTACCGTAAAATAGTGTAGTAGTATCATAGTAAAAGAAATAATTCAAAATTGATCGTTACTTTAGTAACTTGCTTAAGAATAGTATTATAATGTCATATTTGGTTATATGTCACTTCTGAATTTGAATAAATGTAAGATTTGTTCGTTGCTTCACTGAATGGCACATTTAGAGGAAACAAAAAAATAAGAGACTACCCCCTTCCTGAAAAGAGATCAAATATCATACTTGAAAATGTCATATGTATGGTCATAATATGTTAAGTTATGGTGGTAGAAACGCAAAGGTATTTCCGTTATCATATATAACTCCACTGATTGCAATATGATGTACGTTGTGACAATGGGCTTAGTGCAAAAAGTATATATTTATGAAGCTCCTAGAGAAGATGACAGAAAAAAAATGTACAACATAATAATTCTAATTAATATACACCAAAAGAAGCCCTGATTTCATATTATCCCGGTATTTGAGTGTAGTTTTCTGCAATTTGAATTTAAAATATTTAAAGATCAATTAAAGTGATGTACGGAATAAAATAAAATGTAGGTTTTCAAGCTATTTTACTAACTTTTTATGAAACACACGGCCGATCCTACAAATAAATTTATTGAATAGAAGAAGTTCTATTATGAATAACACAGAAATATGAACTTAACCAATTTGCGTGATTTTTAAGTATAATAAATTCACATTTAAAAAAAATCTTTGCACCAAATCTAAGTTTTACTTGTGTTTCCATTTTTCTTCATCAGTCCCTTCAAAAATGTTGAATGGTGGCTTCCAATGTAGAGGATCAAATATTTTCGTTTATAATTCAAGTTCGCCAACGCTGTTGGCAGATTTAATTATTATATTAATCCCGCCCAAATTTGACTTCATAATACTTTTCTTACTTAAAAAACACATTATTTAAATAAAAATATAACTTCTTTATAATATTATATATAGTAGTAATTGTATTGTGAGTGGTAAATTACAGCAAATAAAAAATAAATGTAACAATGCCTTTCAGTTAGTAAAAAAAAAGGTGCAGAATTTTATGGACATTTGTTTTACTAACTGGAATGAATTGTTGCCTTACTCAAAGTAACCTAGTTCACATTGGATGAGTGACTTAGGCAAGTGAGAACGATCAGGATCAAGGTGATTATTTTAAAAATGTTCTATTTACCTAATTACACTTTGGTTAAGTTATTGATTTAATTTAATATGAAAGATAGGTGTGAATTGTTACAAAATTGATTGACTCTTACAATATTCCTTTTGATTAAAGTTTGAATCTTGTTTATTTGAAACACTTTTCGTTTTGACATTTATATATAGTAAGTCTTTGACTTACGCGAATTCAAGTTATGTTTCGGACTTAAATGTATGTACGCCTTTTTACAATATGTATGTACCAGAATTAATAATTATTTCTTTTATATACATGTATTTTCATCTCTTGTCGTCACCTGAACGAATCAATAACGTACGTCGAGGATTTACTGTACAACGGACGTTAGAATTATATAAATAATAGTTTGATGTCGTTTCAAATTTGTTTCAAAATCAACAAGTATGCTTCTATAAAATTTGATAAATATTTTCGCTGTCAATGGTGGAAAATGTGAAGATAGCTTGAAGCATAGACCATTGGTTGAAATCTCATGTAAGTTACTAGTAACTAAATTCTTGTGAAACAATTTTTGTGTCGATGCTCTATTAGAAGTCCATATGCTGCACATTGAAACGGATATGATTGAAAAACAAATACACAATATTATTACCTACCGTCACATTATTGATCAACTAAAAACAAATATTATTTTGGTGTTATATAAAATATACCATTGATTTCTACTCAAGTATATTGGCCAAAGGTTTCACCTGGAATCTGATAGCCAATATATACCATTGCCAGAGCATAATGGCTTAATCCTTGGCTCTGAATATCCATCTGCTCCGCAATGGGAGTAGAAATGTATTAATATTCATTACTGGTAAGACAATTTCCTTATATCACTTATCCAATGTCAAAAAGGCTTAATTTACAGTTAACTAAAACATTACTGAGACACAGGAGATATCTAAACAATACATTACGATTATGGTACACATTACATCAATAATTTAAATATATGTCTTACGATAATAATTATTTAGATCTTAAACATTATTTAAAATAAATATTACGTGACTGCATGCTAAAATATCACAGAAGTATTGAAAACTCCAGTCTTCATTCCTTTTAATCAGTTCGGCTAATCCTCGCAATTTCTTTGTAAACTTACAAGTTATCAATGTTAGTATGAATTAAGATACTTATCATTTTTAAATAAATTAAATATAATGCATAATTAGTAAACTAAGACAATCTCATTTGTGTTAAAAATAATTTATTTTTATGTCGACATCTGTTAACAACGTTTTGAAGCTTTTGACATTTCTCTTTCTGGTTTTGAGGTTAAATTGAATAATGCTTTCACATTTAAAAATATAAAATATGGATGGCACAGTATTTTGCAAACTATAATTATTTTTTTTATAATTTTACAAAGTTTGCGTTGCATTTTTGACTTCTTTTCTAAACAAAGAACATTCATTTCTCTGCATTGATTATAGAATTGAAGGAATAATAGTTTATTCACCTAATCAGACACAGATATTACCTCACATATAAATGCGAAAAGTAAAAAATTATGTTGTCTTATTGAAAATACAGTGTCCCCAAAAGCTTTACTGTTTTACTTTTCTAGGAAATGTTTTAATGACAGATTTTTCACAAAATATATCATGAGACAATGTTGAAGTATTTTGTTGCGATAAGTTATTAGAAACTTATCAATTCAGAAATGGTGAAAATGTTGATTATTTTGGCTTATTTCTGAAGATAAAAGATTTATTAGTACCTTAGCCATCAATAAAACTTTACACAATTGCGGTATTTAAAATTATACATAAATCCCATTCACCAGTCAAGATTTTGAGACAAGAAATTTTATACTATGTTAGAAATAAACACCAATGATAGATATACATACAACAGTGGAATGTGTTTCAACAATAAAACATTTCATTTTGAGTATATTTATATAAATATGTAGGTACTAGAAGAGTTCTTTTTTAATATTTCAATTTTTTAATAATTAATTAATTTGATTACTTCATATACTTTCCATTTATTGCCGATCGTATACAGGAATTGTATTGACATTTCAAACACAATCTACAATAGTAAGAAACAACATTGAGAAATATAAGAACAAAAAAAATAAATATAATGTCTTCATTGTTTATTTATGGCAGCAAATTTAGTTAGTAGATATATAAAGTCGAATTGAATAAGAATATATTAATATTTTTCTCAAATAATGACTTTCAAGAGATACTTTGAAACCCCTTTTTAAATTATTAAACATTTTTTTAAACGCTACAGAAATATGGCAAGTCGATCTTTGTAATGGAAATTTTTCAAATACAATCAACTGGAATATAATAATAAATGTTTTATCAACCCGTATAGAATGTTTCTGATAAACTTTGTTGCCATAGTTATAAACGGTTACCTACAAATAAACAAAATATTCTACAGCCGAACATAATGGTATTATTTTTGAAAAATATAAACGTATATTCATAATTATTTATTAACTTTCTATAATTTCGCCTCGATAAGTATTTAAAGATAAACACATAATGATTGTTCTTATGTATACAATATTAAAAATATTACTTTTGATTAATAGTTACCGAAATCTTAACGATACTATTTACAAGTAAGCGTCGAATTTTACATTTTTCAATAAGATATATTACTTTTCATTTTAAACACACAAACTTGCGAAACGAACGATAACAATAATAAGCTTTAGTAAATCGAATAGGTATATATATATTTTAAATGTCTTAAATAGTAATAATTAGGTTGTGTTTATACGAAGGAGTATTTTACTGGTAGACATATTAATATAATTATTATGTTATCATATAAAATCAAGTGAACTCATTTAATAGAAATTCGTTTACCAAAAATAATAAACAATCAATTCAACATTTATATAAACTATTTGTTTTAAATTATCTTCAATTAAAGGGTGAAAGGTTATAAATTTTACATAGGAGCCATTTTGTGCCAATTGGTCGCTATTTTGTAATTCAGTAAACTTTACAGTTTACTGTAATGTTAATGGAGGAGTAATTGTCGATGTTGAGATAGATACAATTTTACTTTGAATGGTAAACAATCCAGAGAGAGTCAACTGACGACATAAAAACTGAATTCAAACATAGAACTAGAAGGCAGGTCTGATTTAAAATTTCCACTGGCTTTGTTGCGACAAATAGTTCTTCCAAAAGAATTGAAATTGGACCTGCTAATGGTGGTTTAACCTCGAAAAAGATAGCTACAGTTTTACTTTCGGGCAAAGGCTCAGAGTTGAGTAGTGCATGAAACAAATAATCAGAATTTTACCAATTACGCAGGAATTGTAAATGAAAAAATAGTGCCGTCTAGTTTTAAGGTCTATAAATACAAAATATTGCAAAAAAAAATATTTAAAAGAGCCAGCGACACCTCTGAATAAATTTTGCGAGTATTGCGGGTAAAACAGTTATATTTCACTTAACTTCTTCTTTTTGAAACTGTTCATAATCTGTTGATTGAGAGAAGTAAGGTTAGGTTAGGTGGTATGTTTTAAAATTTGTCTAATATTCTTGGTAAAAGAAGTTCTTCAAAGATGAACAAACAAGACTTAAGAAGAAGAAAGTATTTTTGAACATTACAAATACAAGTTAATTAATTTATTAGAAAAGGTGCAAATTGTAAATACATTGTGGATTATTGGCTGGTTAAATATAAATAATAGTCATTATAAAGTTATATAATATAAATCATCGATATAGGTCTAATTGGAAATATAGTGGTTATTTAATATATGGTAGACGAAGTTGGACAGTCGTAGTTTTGAACAATATCAAACAATCCACACAACGTATAGATAACTTATTTAATAAATTTAATAATATACAATATGTGAATAATTTGTCACAGTCGAAAGAAGAATTTGTTTTGTCACAAATACGCACACAAACACACACATGATAGACACAACGACAGTAAGTGACACAATCTAGATTTGTGATTGCTTGATTTTAGAATATCTGGTCAAGAGACAACAATACGTTCAAATATACATACATACACACATTTAATTATAATAATAAATTACTTTCGAAAATACAAACATATTACACAGACATATTATATATATATATATATATATATACGAAATTGTTACACGTATTTTTGGTTTCATTTAAATCTCAAACTGGTCCACAACGCTCGTAAAAGCATCTGTCATGATGCACTGAGTTCTCTCTAAAATATACCGACTAGTTTTTCTCTAAAGGTTAACTTAATTTCGATGCGGCTTCGTCAATTCATTTCCGAGAATATTCTGACTGCTCCACGGCAATTCTTACATTTAATAACAGTTTTTGTTTGTTGCGTCGCATCACAACTTTGATTATGTTTCACAATAATAAGCGATTTATTGATACATTTTGCACTGCCATACATCATTTAATTACCATAAAACATCTTTAGATAATATCCGTGCGAAGGTGAATATATTGACAACTCGAAAAAACACATTGATGTTCTAGTTCCATAGAACAATATGTCAAAAAATTGATGTTTTGAGTTATATTACACGATATATTCAAATACTTCTTCTATTACTCCACAAAAGTACAATTAGAGACAATCACTAGTTTTCTCTGGGAGGCAGGTGTTTGTACATGTTATATTAGACAACTTGACATATTGTTTTATGGTTCTGTCAACTTTGTAATAAATTTGAATTGAATTGAGATAAATGACTAAAAGGATGAGACAAATAAAATTTTTATACATCTCCGTTTAGATGCATCAATACTTTGGTCAGCCATATCTCAAAACTATTAATTTTGAGTTGCACCACTATGGAACTAAGCCATCGACATGTTTGCTCTTAATATGCATTGTGGCTTATACGGTGAATACACCCTACAAATAAGTGAATATATCGAGACATCAAACACTTTTCCAGCATTTCAAACGTTTAAACAACTGAAAATTTCGTACAAAACAATGAATGAAATATGTATCTTGACTTATCAATTTATTCACCCATGCGTGGATATATAAAATTAAGTTTGATAACTTTGTAATCCCACTAGTTGTATTAAACCAACTTAAACGATCGGGGGGATAACATAGTAAATATAAAACAATGAAACTCTCTTGTGACACAAAAATTATTTCGTTGTTCATTATTTAAAAATCGCGTAATTCTCTTCATAGATTATTGTAACATTAGCAATGCCTAATGACAAAATATGGTATTTGAATGATGCACAAAAGTCAGCTATAAATATATCGTAAATTTTTCTGGTAAACATAGAATTGATTTTTATAAGTTGGGTTGAAAACATTAAAGGAATCAAAGCAGAATAATTTTTACATTAGCTACTGATACATTCAGTATCTTGTAAGAAGACAGAATGATAATAAAACTTATTTGCTCTGCTTTCTCGCTTCTTACAATTTGATTCTTAGAGACCCAAGTTGCTACGAGTTCATTGATTGCTTTGAATGTATTCGCACCAGAATTTAAACATGGCTTAAAACCATTTTTAAATTTTCATCAACCCGGACTGCAAAACTTATAACTCCGCATAAAAGCTTAATCAGTTGTACTAATCCATCCATCGTGCTTAGAAAAGTTTTTCCAAAGATATTTCCGCTTAAAGAAAAAAAAATGTAAACATGCTTTGTAAGTTGTTGTTTTATTCGAAAATCAAAACAATTTTGGCTTCTGAGTTTAGGATAAAAGTAATCGTAAGAGTTGTAAATAAAAATTTGCATTAATTCTTGAGTTATAGGCTTTGCAATTAAGACTGGCAACACTTTTCTTAGTAAAATACTATATTGATAATCATAGAATGAATATTATATTACTCATTGTCTCTGAAAGTAATCTACAATCGACGGTATTACATATACTTTGAACAACTTGTCATCAAAATAATTGTTTGGATTTTATATCATTGGCATTCGGAACATGATAAATAATAACCAGTGGGGTAGAGTGTTGTACTTGTTTTAGGGCCTCAATGCTTCTTGGTTTTGTTAAATATATTACACAATGAAAGCAGTATTAGGATTTATTTATTATGCAATTCGTTGTTATAGATAATTTATTGATTTATAGCATGTTTTCCAATTTATTAGGCAAGAAAGCAATTATTAATATTTATTATAATTATACATATCACTATTATATTGTTTTGGACAAAATAGAATATAAGGGTTAGAAGGAATAAGGCACAGTATGGAATAAATTTAGTTTGAATTGTGATACAGACAGTTGTGGTCAATGATGATTTGTGTTACTTTAACAAACGGGGTTTGAGTTAATCCATTGTTTACCATTAGGCCCTCAAACAGTGCAATTTTTTCACAATACACCACTGATATCTACTGTATTTATGAAGACAATCATTGCGTTGACTTGTCTCAGATTTATAATTAGTGCTTGACAAAACAAACTGACAAAAACTTGTACAATAATAAGCAATCAGAAATAATAATCAGAAATAAAATCATATATACTTTACTGTATCTATATATCTCTTATAAATTACTTACTGTGTATGTAATTTTATAGTTTTTCTTTGCTATAAAGTAGGATTTCTAGCTAGTTTAATTAAATAACTTATTTTCTCGATTATTAGATGCACATTAGTGTCTCTTAACTCAGAATTCATTTAATAATTGATGATACTCCAGGACTGAATATTACATAAATCAGTATAATCATAATATATTTATATGGTTTAGCTGTCATTGATCGACAAAATTTTAAAAAATTACATTTTGAACAAGAGTGTGCATTATAATTGATGGCAACCTGTGATCGAGTAAATTTGGTATATCTAGTCCAAATATGTGGTGTTCGCAAATGAGGGTATTACTACAATATAAATGAAAATTAATCGTTGAATTTCTTATATTGTACAATATTTTATACAAAGCTGTACAGATATTTGAATTCATCTCTCCAATTTTAGTTTGTCAAGCCCTAATTCAAATGTCAAATTCTTTATAAACATTTTACACAATCATTGAAGCCACACTTTGTTGGTTGTTACTTGTTTATTTGTGGAAACCTTTTCACGCATTTGTTTATTCTTCTATATTCCATAGCAGAGATTTCTTCATTTCCCAAGTATATCTTCTTGACGAGTTTCAAAAAAAGGAAAATATGATCCTTGCCAACTTTATTTTATCACTGATCTAAATTTAATTCTTTGTTATCAAATTAGATTTGATATTCAAAGACGAGATATCTACTGCAACTCTTTGATACCTTGAAGTATTCTCTTGATATGTCCAACCTTGGTGACGCCGAGATCCCGGAGGTCTCTTCTTGCCAGAGTTATCAATTCACGACCCGTGACGTCATTTTTGGCGAAAGCATCAGTGTGTTCGGAGAGCTGCAGAGACACGAGCCAGTTGCCGACTTCTGTTAGTCCCCATTTTGAGACTGGTATGCCTCCGGCACACGCCATGTTGGATGCAGCGTTTAATCCGGCACTGCTGGATGCGCGGCGGTTGGCTGCACCTCGGAGCCAGCCTCTGCGACTTCGCGATTGTTCCGTCTGAAAAAGATTCAAATGTGCATTTATTTCTCTTTCAATTGTCATTGCAGATTGTTATAATAAATTCATTCTGCTTTCTAAGAATCATAGTGTTCTTTTTTTTTTTTGATAAACATGAATGAAAGGGTTAAACTTTTCCGTTTTTTATTAAAAATGTCCTCTTTGCTAAGTACTCAAATTATTATATTAATTTTTTTTTGTTATTAGACTTTGTTCAAATAAATTTTTACCTCACTATCGGGTGGTTGTAAGGACGCAAGTCCACCTTGATCCCTGACAAGTGCCAGCTGTTGCCTGGCTGCTCTGATGGCCTGCTGCAATGAAGGCCCTCCACCGCTTATTCCTAACGATTCCGCAGCTGTGCATAGCTCTGCAAGGATACGTGCCTGAAATGATATAAATTATGCTATACTCCAGTATCCCTTTTCACTAATTTTATCCTTGATATTGGACGTTAACTGCTTAAGATTTAATTTGGTTATGAGCCGATCTGGGAAGAATGATACTTATTATTTTAATTAGAAAACATTTCAAACTTTAAAAACTCTAGAAATTTATTTATTATTACTTTGAAATAATTTTCTTGAAGCTATTATTTAATAATCCATTCGGGCTTAGATGTTTTTGCGTTTGTCTGTGGGCATGTGGTGCTCTTCCGATGTTGATTCCAGGAAAATGATTGAGGTTAAATGAAATTTTATGCTCAATATTACATGGCAAAAGTTGAAGGGACTGATTCACATAGATTTTGTGAATCAGTATTAATTTTTCATTGAAAATTTAAAAAAATCGTGTAACGCATAGTAACTATAAAGTTTACCAGGGATCCGAGATGTGCTCTTAGTTTATCTGCAGGAAGAAGTCTGCCATCGGGCGTAAGAGCATCGACGGCTGATGATGCTTCACAAGCTCTCGCATATAGCCCACCGCCTCCGCTTATGCTACCTGGACCGCCGCAACCGGTAGCCGTAATGGAAGACATCTTAACCTACAAACAATGATTGTATTTAGAAAACTCAGGTTGCAAATAGTATACAAGTCCAATACTGTGCCGTATGTTACAAACAGATAGATTAATATATCAAAATACATGTACATTGTAATATTGTATATATATTGATTAATTTCTTTAAATTGCTTAAAATATAAGACCAGCTTGGCTTTGGATCTAATTGGTCAATCTGAATGAGGATTTAGCAATAGTATCAAAAAATATTTAGCTCGACTTAGAAATTAAAATGATACTTCTACTGTGTCTAGT
Organism: Himalopsyche tibetana; assembly: GCA_030503985.1. Classification (NCBI taxonomy): domain Eukaryota; kingdom Metazoa; phylum Arthropoda; class Insecta; order Trichoptera; family Rhyacophilidae; genus Himalopsyche; species Himalopsyche tibetana. The sequence continues at coordinate 5,020,262 of JAPJYX010000052.1, read as the reverse complement.
CTACTATCTGTGAATATCCATCAATTTAAATATTAAAAATACAAAATCTGACATACTTAAAAAAATCCTAGCAAATTAGATAAACACGAAGCCGTAGAAATGAATCCCTACAAAATTTGCTAAAATATTAATTATGAAGAGATTAAGTATTTTAATAGAAAATGAACTTCCACAAAGTTACCACCGAAACCATCGAAAGTAGATTAAGTATTGTTTTTTTCAACACCTTTATTTTATTTCATTTAATCGAGAGTAACCTAATAAGATACCGATACCTTTTAGCTGTTTTGGACTAAACATGTGACACCCAAGGCTAGCCTAAGAATTTTTTGACACTAAATGGACAGGTAATCGTGGAATCTATTCGATCAGTAACTACATACCACTCATTGGTCAGTAAAATTATTTTAATATTCATTTAACTATCCATTTTTTAAATATGTCTGCTCCAAATGTGAGGATATTACGAAAACTTTTTGTCACTCAGTTGATCAACCTTTCTTATTCAAAGAGATTAGGGGTATAATGACAAAGCTATGACAGGACTAGTGGTAAGCTAATCGCTTTCGCTAAGGTCTGTTTTAAGGATCAAATGGATGGGAGGAAATTTTAAAAATTTACAAACATCCATGTCTTCGAACAGAAATCGATAAATCAATTTTAAAACTGCGGTACTGGGATTCGAGCACATTAGCAGCGCAACCAAAGCCAATGATGTTGACGATTGACCATGGAAATTCTATTACTCACTGTATTAGGTAAATCTTAGGGGGTAATCTAAATTTACTTTACGATAACAAATAATCCCCATCCCTTGCATGAATATTATCTCTGCTTACCCATTTCACTAAAGTGTTGGCAGTCTCAATGAAGACTAAGAGTTGTGCTAGTTCAGCAGGTGGAAGCTCATCAGATGGAGTACCTGCTTCCAAGTGAGAAGACGGAGGAAGACCAGTGCAAAGTTTCTGTTGTTTTTCGCCCCAAGTTCTATAAAAACCGAAAAAATACCTTCAAATTGTTTTCTGGTAGCATGTTTTGGTGTAGTAATACGATTGAATGTTTTATTTACAATGTAAGTGTTCAAGTATGACATCTTTAAAAACATTTGAGTGCGTGAATTAAATATAAAATACTCAATATATTTATTGCAAAAAGATGAGGGCAGTGGCGGATTAAGCACATTAGAGGCCCCAGGCGCAATTAAATTTGGTGGCCCTGTTTAACGGATAACATAAACGTCAGAAAATTCCAACTAAAATCGTAAAGATATATAAAAATCTGAACAGAATGTATGAATTATATTATATAAACTATTTTTGAGGCCCCAATTGCACGCCTCATTTGCTTATAGGATAATCCGCTACTGGATAAGAATAACATATTATGGCATTTGTTTACTACAATGTAATGAACGTAATTTGTTTTGAATACGTACTTAAGTGATGTCTCTAATGCCCTGGACCGACACAGGACTTGTGCTCTATTTTTGTGCATGATTCGGATCATCCCCGGAGGTTGTAACCACGCTTCTCCGTCTACCTGTACTGGAACTCCTTCAGAACCTGTAAAACATTCATATATTTAAATATAAACAATATTTTCAGTGGATTCATACATAGCATTGCGGAAATTCATTTTTAATATGAAATTAAAATAATAATTACATAGTTATTTCACCAGTTTAGTTAAAAGATGGGACACGTTTTTCGCCTCTCTGAGAAACATTTTTAGACTTTTAATATTGTAAAATTTTTATCTATAACATGTGTAGTTGCTGATTCTTATACTTTATTAATGAAAAATAAATTAAGGTTGTGCCTTTTTTTACAAGTTGTACAAGAACTATTTGTTACTCAGTCACTCATTCTTTTATTTTCCGAGAGAGTAAAGATAGAAGATAGGGCTAAGACAGTATTAGTGTTTCATTAATGGCAGTCTTAAAGTTTAGATGGGTGGGAGGGAATTTAAGCACCAAATACATCCACATATCAATTATGAAGCTGTCTACACTGGAATTCAAACCCGTTAACACGACAACCTAAGCCAACAACGTTAACCATTAAAATACAGACCTGACATTGTTATGTATTAAGTTAAATTAATAATCATACCTAAAATATTAATCTGTACATTTCTGCATTGCGCTATCCGATGCCGTTGCAAGTTAATCAGTCTCGATGCTGCCATCTGAGCCGATCCGAAGACCGCAACAACTTCCAGGACCCTATCATCAAAGGACGGCGGGAGGAATGGACCTCCGGCGTCTCCACCCCAAAAGTTTGTGCCTCCCATGAAACTGGGGATATTCAGTACCACTATGCCTTGGAGTTCGGGCAGTGGTATCCGTTGGCCGTCACATTCCAGCTGGACCCTTTGGCCAAGGTGCCTGAGAAGAAGTAAATGGTATCGATATTCAATGAAGTAATATGAACCAAGTATATTTCATTGGCAGTTATTACTGGCAGAAACCTATACATAACTTAATGCTTTTTAGCTGTATAGATTTTTTATTTCTACTACTATCCAAAGACGATTAGACGACTAAACGTTTTTGAGTTGTAAAAATTTTGCTCAATTGTTATTTATTTATTTGTCTTTTTGTCTACCACTTTGCTACATTTCAAGAAAACAAATAGTTCATACGAATTACGAAATGTTTTTGCAAAGCTTCATCGGTATCTTTCAAATTTGTTCTATGCTTTGTTCAAGAAGTTCTATTTGACGTGTTATGTTGACTTTTTCGGTTATCGGTTTCCTCAATTCCCACATATGATAATTTGACATTTTCCTATTTGTAATTAAATTTCCTACAGACCTGCATTCTTATTAGCCACAATCAGTTAAATTTCAGATAGAATTGATTAGCATGTATTAAAGCATATTTACTTTTTATTGTTCTCAAATAAGTTAAAATTTTTTTGAATGAATTCTTCTACACCATGCATTAAAATATCATTACCTATAAGTTCTCTGAAGCCACTCCCTTGAACCGAGCACTCCGTACCACATGTAGTTTCTAGCTCTCGACCGACACTTTTCAGGATGTTCTTCTCGCTTCTGATGGAAGTCCAATGATATCTTGGCGTCAATTCCTATTCCAAAGTAATTATTCATAACTGCGCGTTCGTAGAATCCCTCCAAAAGAGTTTCCTAGAAAAAGAAATATAATTTGGCTTTAAATAAAGGTTCCAATAACATCTCGTGATACAAAATGAGTCCTAGATGCTTCCAATAGTTCTCTCCACCTTTTCTGTCTAATGTGTCTATCGCCAGCAAATCGTCAACCTTCCTCTTCTTTTGCACTCTATTAGATTACTTGACATTACTTTTACTTCCTGATCATTGTTGTTAATACAGTGAGTGCATGACCTAGCCAGCGCAACTTTCCAATCTTACTTGAATCTACTAAATTGCAACCTTTGTTGCAGACTGTAACATTATATCGACAGTATGCAGATGGATAAATTTAAAAATGCTCTATCGTCTGAAAAAACAAGCTGACTCGTATTAAATTTATTTTTTACGATATTTAAAGAAGTAATATGAACAAAGTGAATTTCGTTGTTACTGGAAGAAACCTATAAATAACGTAACGCTTTTAAGCTGTAGAGATCACTGTACATTTGTCTTATTGTTTAGGGCCAAGCAAAATTTCAATTGGCTTCATGATCTTAAAACAAGGATTTTTTTACTTAACGTTTTCTGGCAGTATACCGACGTTATCTTCTTCAAATTGTTGCCATCCCTGAGTGGTTTATAGACACTGCTGAGAATTTTGTAACAAAACGAAGTCAATGTTAATCACCTGAGGATCCATCAGTGGACTGACTGCCGCACATAGAGCATCAGCGTTGGCCAAGAGACATCTACCGACGAGTCCACCGGAGACGTGCGGCCAGGCTGGGAGTCGAACCAGAGGGTTGATGATTGGCAAGGGTCGCCTACTGCCGACGGAACTTTCTACCGACTTATTGATCCCGGCTATCCCACTTCCGCCCCATAGAGACGATGCAGATTTTGACAACCTGATGGTAAATGAATGAGAATAATAAAATTATTAATTTTTCTGTACGGGAATGTCAAAATAATTATACTGGCTAATATCAATTTTATGGTTTCAAATAACTCGGCAAACATATCCCGGAAGTTGTTAGCATAAAGAAAAAGTTCGCTATTCGCCTAGGAATAGCTGGAGCCACATTTAGCTCAATGCATGCTGTCTGGGTTGTGCCCTGTTACATCAGTGGTGGATGGATAGATATTGGAACTGGTTGGGTCACTGGGTGAAATATTTTCATAGTTTACCAATAATTATAAATTCTAAAAATTAATATTTGACAAATTAAATGATTGGCCCACCTGTCTGCTTCACCAGGTTGAAACAAGCTTCCACAGCTGATTCTCCGCGTGGCCGAGGAGCATCTTTCCACATCTAACATTGATCGTGGTCCATTATCTGAACATCTCCTTTCCCTCGCCCAAATCGGAGCCAATCCGATCGTGGTAACTCCATTCCCGTTGCCTCCGCCTCCGGAACTACTCCCACTAGGCGAAGGAGGTTCTACAACGACGGATACTCTTGGGAAAGTGCGGGGCATCACTCCTTCAGGCATATCTTCATTACCGATATCGAAACCTAGTGAATTTTTCTTTAGAGTAATGCTATCTTCGAAATCAATTCTTGTTCGCTCTGGAATCTTTAGTTCTGGTCCAATTTCATAGTCGATACTTTCAACTTTTAAGGCATTAAGATCTGAATCAAAGTCTTCTTTAAGTCTAGTCATTAGTAGTCCACTGTTGTCTTTATTTAGAATAACACTTTCGGCTCCGACAGATGACGAGATTATACTGCAGGATTCTCTAATTACATCAGGCTTAGTGTCGCAACTTTCAACTTCTTCGTTCAACACTGCTTGTTTACTGACACCGTTTTCTGATTTTTCCATTTTTTTACTGTGACGCAAATGTTTCCTGAACGATTTCCTCGCAATATCATTACCTTCAACAAACTGAGCCAAACTGCAATACTTTACGGGCTCGGTAGTAGCCGCAAGATTAAAAACTTTGTTTTCAAAACCGAATTTCTCTTCTACTGTACCGTCTTTAGCAGATTTTCTTGCCTTTTGTAAAAAGTTAAATATCCGATCATCGTATTTTTCTAAACTTGGGTTGCGGCTATCTAGAGGAATTTCCGACGTCGTATCTGATGTAAACAGTGTTGTTTCGTCAGTAAACGTACTTTCGATGTCTCCATTTTTTCCCATCATCGCCAATATTAAATCTTGTCCTAAGACCGAGCTCATATCGTCCAACATGGATTCGCCGTGTATTGTTTCTGAATTTGGACAAGTGGTATCTGATGTTTCCGGGGAATCGATGTGACAAATTCTTTCATTAACATCCTCAATATCATTGTTGACTCCTGAGTTATCTGTTTTTTCTTCGATTCCTGAACCCAAGCTGCATTCTTCATTACTCATAGCCGATAAAACATCCGAGAGATCTTTTTCAGACTCAGGACTGTGATTTCTTTTCATAGGAGATTCGCCGGACAATCTTTTCTTTGGCGATAAATCATTTCCATCGTTTCTAAATTGCATATCATCATTATAAGGAGCGTCTGTATCTATAATAGTCATTTTGTCGGATTCGTAAGTTTCCCCTCGTTGAAAGTCTTCTTCGAGGTCTGAAGGAGAGGCAGTGTTTGATATGATGAGGCTGGGGACCCTGAACAGGCTTATTTCGGAGACGTCTCTGGATCCCTCGTCTCGTAATTTGAGCAAATTTGTGCAGGAGTTTGAGTTGACGAGTTCCAGATTAGGAAGTAGGCCGAGCATGTTCGACGAGACGATCGGAATGCAGGGGACGAGCATATGAGGCGAGTTTTCGATCGGTGTATGGTGTTCTGATGATTTGCCTTGTTGTTGGCTGATGCATAGTGGGAATAGTCGAGCGATTTCTTCATCCACATCAGGAATACTGGAAAATTAGGAACAAGGTGCATGAAATTTGAATAAAGATAATTTTGAATAAGAAAATAGTGAACTTCTACATGACGGGATTCATCAATAATAATAATAGGGTACAAAGACTACAAAATGACAAGATGCTATGGGGAATACATGAAAGTCTTCTACACTTTGGGAGAAAAAAAATAATAATAATGAATAATAATTAATAACTAGAAGTTGAGCTCTATTCTGGAAACTAACCTATCACCTGGCGGTGGTCCGGCATCAGATGCGGCTGAAGAACGTCGGCTGCCGTCAGCAAACTGCTTAGGTGCCGGTAGGAGTTCCCATGATCCCCGAGATTCACATGCTGACACCTGTGCGTGATAATTATAAGGATTGTACTTATCACAAACAATATGAAATAATAATTAATATTGACCGTAGAAAGGCAAAAAAGCAACACCCAGCATAACCAACAAATTTTACAGGAATTTTACGCATTTTCCTTTAGCGTAGAATATTACATGTCAACATGTGACTGACTAAGCATTTGGGTAGCATCAGGCTTAATGTGTTTTGAAGGCTTTGTTTTCGTTGTGCAACAAAAAAGTGTCGCAAAGTTTATTTAAGATGTTCATATTTGTAATATCTTCTAATTACTATTGAAAATAATGGCTCCAAGAGCGTGTGCGCTTATTGGGTAATCCGCCACTGCTTGTCAACTAATAATGCCATTGACTAAGTCACTTTTCCTGGTCGTAAATTTCACATGCTATACTTTTTTCAAATTAAAGGTTAAAGGATAATAACTAACATTTGCAGCATACCAACATGATTAAGAAAAAATATTAATAATCATATAGAAGGTTTTATGGCCTTTTGATTTTCCACAGTCGATATTATGACATTAATTTATCTATATTAACAATTAGACAATAGTATTAGACAATATAGACAAGTTATCTATATATATAGTTATACATAGTGACAAAATCTGTGTGAATGTACATAATTTAAACGATTCAAATTTAATTTATTTGTCTTCTTCCATAATAACTAACCTTCAAAGTATCCTGGGGTGGGCCCAAGGCTGCCACTACTGCTCTTCTAAGACTGTCTGCTCTCCGTCTGACTTCAGCTCCTCGATTTCCTGCCATGCGAGCTCTTTGGTTTACTTCCTCCTGAAAAGTTGTCTACTCAGTATAAGGTTTGTCTATGGCAAATTAAAAAAACACTACAACTTTTTTTTTAAATCCATGTCCATTCCTAATGTGTAGCGTATGGTCTCTTAATGGAGGTATCTCAACAGAAGTTTTTCTACAAGAACTGTTTGTTACTCAGTCGCTCAACCTCTCTTGTTTTCAAAGAGAGGACTAGTGGTAAACTAATCACTCTTGCAACGCCCAGCTGTTGAAGGATTGGAAATGGTGGGAGGCACATCACAAACACCCATGTCTTTGAACAGAAATGGATAAATCAATCGGAAAAATGCTGTTCCTACTGGGACTTGAACCTATGAGGTTTGTCACAACCCTAACCGCTGCGCCATAGGACCCGACAATTTGGTGCAGTTTAAATGTTAAATATTTAGGAAAACTGCTGAAATTTAAATGGCCGATTAAATTGAGGCACATTGCCATCGTGGCATAGTAATTTAAATGCGTTTATGTATCCAAGTTTTTCTGCATTCAAATCAGTTTTTGATGAATTTATGTTAACTTAAAAAAATCTTTTTTACATGAAGTACATTAAAATAAAAGTGTAATTTTGAAAAATTTGCTGTAACTCATGAGAATAATAGCAATCGATTGTGATTTGATTTGACAATTTACCTTCTCCGTTTTATCCCTCTGCCCTTTTTCGATTGAAGAACTAGTGCTATTACTCCGGACCTGTGCTCCGGTATTGGAATGTATAGCGTCGAGTAAAGCGTCAAGTAGCGACATGAGACGAGCACGCGCAGCCCTCTCTCGCTCACTTCCTACGCTGCCTGCCCCGGCAGCCTCCATCACTATCTCTCGAAGTGACTCGGTCGATGCGCTGCAAACTACTCCAAGCTCTGCACTCTGATGGAACACAAGAAAACTGCTGAATAATAACATAGTATACTTTTTTCAGTGCCAAGTTTATTTTTGCTGATCTAACTCCACATTATTTTTAAATAAATTCAACAAATGTTGCAATGGTTACCTATCGATCTTTGTACATGGTATATGCGAATTGTATCAATGCCTTGGACTAATACTATAATTGAGCCCATTGGAGGTGAAGTGAGCCAAGTGGTATTTTAGGAAAAAATAAGTTAGATGTGTTGTAATATTCTACATATCTTAAACTTAGAGTATCGTAAAAGTGAAGTAACCTCAGTTAATACACATAACAAGAGTGCTATCTCCGTAAAATAAAAATATGCAATCCACCAAAACACCGAGTAGACAGTACTTAAAAGTCCAAGAAAAAAGTTTTACCATTTTAGTAGTTGGCTTACTTCACCTCTCGAGGGCTCAATTTATAGGTGAATTTTATAAACAGCTTCGTAGTTATTAAATGGATCAATATATTATTGTTTTCAAAATTCCAAAAATAATAAATATATACATTGTGACAACCCTGAAAAAACAATCGATAGTTATTATTGATACATAATAATGACTAAAGATAAATGTTTATTATGTATTGAGACAGCAAATGTTGTAAGTCAAATAATTTTTTATACAATTTCAAATGGTTCTAAAATCGCTGGCGTCGAAGACTAGATCATATATTTCATGCTGGCAGGTAAGTTATTAACAAAAACCGCAAGATGAAATTCAAAGTCAGTATTCAATTAAAATAGAGATAATAAACTTTTCTCTAGTTTCAACGATTATATTCCCTCCTACCCATACAATCTTACAAATAGTGCAAATAGTAGGATAAGTAAATTTGCTAGTAAAACTAGAAACTTATTTATAATAAAATGAAACATAACAAAATGCATACATGCGTGATGGCATCCAGATGTGAATTGACAGCTTCTTCGATTGCAGATTGTCTTGCAGCACGCTCCGAGGTTCCTCCTCCTGTACCAGATCCTAAAGGTCGTTCGAAAGCCATTATACTCCACCTGAAATCAGTATTCTTTGTATGTCCATAAACTGTAAAGTGGATAGGGTGCCAGTCTTTAAGCAGTGGACTGTTTTTTTTTTAATAAATTATTTTGTTACTGTAATGTGAAAAGTGGCTAAGTGACAAATTGATATATCAGAGTAAAAGCCAAATGAAGTTTTCCCTTGTACACAATATTGCTTTTTGATGACTACAAAATATGAAAAATGCGAAGAATTGTTTTATTTGAATAAGAAAAGCTCATAATTGAAGATGCCTGTAGCCTGTAGCCGCTCTGGAAGCTAGCCAAAGTAATTAGTATTCTGTATGAAACACACCTACATCATACACACTGCAAATCAACGGCTTAATACTAGGCTGCCAAGCTAACCTCAAATTTATTACGATCTAGAAACTAACTAAGGTAGTTTCTTATACCCAATACGATTTTTGATTAGTTTGTACGACAACGATATGTTGAAATAATATTTAAGTGGTCTCCATTATACCTATCCAGCATTTTGGCAGAGGCCTGCTCGTATCGTTCGAGAAGAAGAGGAAGATGAGCATCATCATCGCATGCAGCTCCCCAACCGAGGACCCTCGCCAAGTCGTTGCCCGTCCCCAATGGTAGTACAGCCACTTGACATTGTTTCTGTTGAACATAAAAGTGACAACTAATATTATTAATTATTTATAAACAGTGCTGTAGTTGTAAACTTCGTCTCGCTATACGCCTCTATTTTTAGGAAAGGAAAGGGATTTTTAGACATCACAAACAAAGTCTGTCTTTCAATGTCTTTGAAAAGAAGTCGATAAATTGATTGAAAAATGCTGTTCCTACTGGGACTCGAACCTGTGAGATCCGTTTCAGAACCCGACACTGTTAATAGCGTACATAATCTTTATATCATTAAATTGTATTGCTTCAAGTATTTGACATTTTATTTTGAGATGTCTTGATTGTAGTCAATTGCAATACAGTCCATTGTTATTGAAACATAATATTGTCCATTTTGTACATGGACAAACAAAACTTGGCCACTAGGGAATAGCCCTGAATTTGGTTTGGTTTGGGCTTGGCCTTGATTTCCAAAAACTGGTTTAAAAAATCAAATATTTTGATTGATATTAATTATTTTTTTATTATTTCATTCAAAACATTAATAATTTGACTTATTAGCCGCCATCGTTACAAATAAAGTGAGATAAATATGTAGATTAAAAGAGTATTATATTTATATCTGTTTGAAAATATTTTGGCTGTGAATTTTGATTCGTGTTTTCCATTAAAATATTTCCCAATAACGATTAACGAGCAATACTATTTTAATTAATCAAGATAATTGTTTAAATCAGCAATTAGGTATACTAAATAAACGAATATTAAATTTTTAAAACTTGTTTTCGTTATTTTATGTGAATTATTCATTTAATGCTAAGCTTCAAAAAACAGCTTCAACCGAGCTTTAAGAAATATTATTTTAATTTCAAAACCAGTATTTCAAAAGTTCTAATGCCCACGTAATTTTGGAATAAGCTATGTACATCTCCTCTAAAGTAGTCACTCAATGTAAAGGTGAGTTCTCATATAGAGGCATTTAATAAAACGTGACTTAGGTTTAAAAAAATCAAATTGAATAATGTATATAAAGAAATGAAAGTCCTCTGTCCTGGTTCCTGTTCTCTAATAACTTCCAATTTAACTTGACTTACATGCATATTGAGGCTGTCAATCTCAGCTAAGACCCATCCAACGGATCCATCCCCACTACAGACTAAAACTCTAAAAGGGTCCAGATGTCTGAACAGGCGAAGGCCAGGCGCTGGGCCTCCGCCTGCAGTCAGGTCGAACACTTGGGCGGGGTTTAGGAGTTGTTTGAAGCGGCGGAGAAATTTTACTCCTTGATTATCACCTGAAAGAATAATACATAATTAATAAAACAATAGATATATTTGTTTTTGGTTTGTATTGCCTTTTCAATGAAGGGAAATAGGCTCTTTTTTGCTGGGTCTATAGATTGAGTTCTTTATTCATGTTCACTGTCAGTGTAGAAAATGGAATCCAAATGGGGCATCTCAACAAAAGTTGCTCCACGAGAACTGCATGGAAACTCTAAGGACATGTGGATGAGGCTAGGAGAGGACACGTGCTTAGATTATAGCTTCCGCTACGTTCCATTTTTAATGTAGAATTACAGAAGTTCATGCTTTCAAATCTCAATTCATGAATAAATTGAAAAATAAATGAATGGAACTGTCTGTACTGAAATTCGAACTCGTGAACACGACAACCAAAGCCAGCAACGTTGCCAATTATCTACAGGTTATGATAGTTGGAGATCTAAGAATTTTAACATTTATGGCTTAGATTTGTTTCCAAGCAATAAGAGTCGTTCACACAAATTTACATAGGATCTTAGTATTGGTGTTAATGTTGCTTCTCACCTGATTTGGAATTAACGAATACAAGCAGGGGGCTAGCGTGCGGTGGCCTGGCAGGCTGGAAAGCGTCCCCCTCGGCTGCGTGCAGGGCGGTGGGCGGAACTAAGGACACACGCCACGGAGGCAGGGGGCACCTCGCTCGCCACCCTGGACGACAGGTGGCGTGCACTGTGAATCTGCACCACAAACATCGCCAGTCTTGTAGTCTGTAAAAAAATTATAATATCATTATACAATATGGTCACATTTTTAGGTGTAATTTGTAACAATTTTCTGGGCAGTAATTATGTAAAAATATGATTATGTGAAAATATGATGTGAGTATTTCTTACTATAAGAATTGTGTGAATTGATTAATAGCTATTTCAACTTGACATCATCGTCACAACATTATTTACACTGATTTTAGTTCATCTATATACGAGGCATATAAAAGTATATGCAGCAATCTCCAGTTTCGCTTCTTTGAAAAGCACCATCACGCAGAACATTGCAAGGCTTATAAATAAACACGTGTTACATTTTGTAATACAACAATTGGAATAACAAAGTTATCAAATTCAATTTCATATTAAAAATGAACTACCACAAAGTTACCGCAGAATCAACCGAAAAAATATCAATGTAGATCAGTGTTCTTCAACCTGTGGCCCGCAGACTGGCACCGGTCAATGTCAATTACATACACAGAAAACTTTAACCAAACTGATTTTTGTGATTTCTAAAAAATATAACGGTGGGGGGTTTACTGCATTTGTTTCTATATGCTTCATATCGTCGGTAACGTTCCCTCTAAGCTTAGCAGTTAGCAGTTAGCATCGTCGGTATACTGGCAGAGGACGTTAAGTCAAAATACTTAGTTATGAGTTAATCGTCATTTTCGATAATCATGGAATTTTAATAACTCTATTTATGAATTACAACAATTACTAATCGTTCCAACCACTTCAAGAAATTTGACATTGATAACAAATTTATCCTACATATTCAAAACTTAGAAAATATTTGGCATTACAGCTAATGCTATTGCACCAAATGTTTTGAAAGTTGAAAGATCATACGAAATATTATACTCGATGAGAATTTTTGTCACTTGAACTGAGATCACAAACAACTATGTATTAGATCTTAAAATTTGAATTACCAATTAGACCACAGCGGGCGATATCTTAAAACGGAATCGACTTGATGTGTATATATTATATTAAAATACAAAGAATATGGATGAATTTGTTTTCTAAAATCTATCTATCTGCATTAATAGCAGAAAACAGTCGGTTTTTGACGTAAAACCTTCTGCCAGAATGCCTACAATATACTGGCTGAGTTTCTTTTTGAACTTTACTTCTTGTTGAAAAATATTTGTTGAGATAAACTCCATTATGAGTCGATGACCAGGTTAAAAATATAAATCTATTTTAATGGTCACACTGTCTAATTGATTTCTTACATATTGAGCTTGGGAAGATAAATCTGGATAAGATCTGAGTTGGTAACGGGTTTATAATGTTTACCTGAGAACCGATCCACACGTTTTATCACAGATAGCACACTTGGAGGCGACAGGCAGGTTTCCCTCTATCCACTGATGAGGCATTGTTATGTTCTGAAAGAAAGAAAATTATTATAATTTTGAAAAACTATAAACTAAATATCTCGATGAAAAATATGTATACATATATAAATCCAGGGCCAGCACTACCTTCGTATAATTTTTTTTTTTGAGTCTTCGTGAGGTGCCATGATTCGCTACCGTAAATCAATACAAATCAGTGACGGTTCTAGGTAATGGGCTAGGTGGGCTAAGCCCGACCTGCATTTTTCACCCAAAACTTTAGAGGGCTGAATAAAAATGAACAGCAATTCGGCCGCTGAACAAAATAAATACATTTATAAGCGTCACTAACCTTCCCCAAATGAATATAATATCTTTGTTTAAATTTTCCTCTATGGCATGTCTACCTACAATAATATTCTCGATTGTTTTTTATTACAATTTTAAGCTGAGCCGGCATAAAAAAAACAATAACCCTATAAATAATTCATAGAGAACCTTCAACGTGACGTCAGTCTGGCAACACCTATGTACATGCTATTGGTCAGGGGCTACCGCTTTCCAGCCCAAAACCATAGACAATATTTCTTTACACTGGAACGCAATCTAGCACGATTCGATTTTGTTTGTATTTGTATGTACGGAAACGTCATCAAACACACAGGACTGTATTTCAAATTTACTGGCTTCTGTCATTCATCGGGGGCTAAATTGGAATTAGTCCATGGCCCATACAAACATACCAATATCTTTGTATTTTATGAAAGTGACAGGTATCGAATCTCAGTGACAGTTCTGTATTGCTTTTTTTACTTGTTATTTCACTTTGAAAGAGACAAATTTAAGGTCACGTATTATTATTTCTTACTTATATTAGCATTGATTGTATTATATAGTAATTTATGCTTTGCAGTAGTGTCGTAGTATTTGTTAATTTGCTTGTAGATTAATGTATAAGATGAAGTGGAAGCATGCAAAATTTCGTAAATAGTATACAATGCTATGCTTTTCTCTAGCCCACCCAAGATTTCAGGTCTGGAACCGCCACTGATACAAATATACAAAATTATTAGTTATCTCCAGGTAGGCAGATGTTGGGTCTATGGTACAGCGGTCAATGTCTTTGGCTTCCATGCCGCACCTTACGGGCTCGAATCCCAGTACAAACAGCATTTCAACATACTGCGAACATTGAAAAGCACTGACACCACAGTTTTTAAAACTTAATAATTTATGATTTTAGTGCATTCAAAAACAGCTATTATGTAGCTTTGAAGTGTATACAAAACGGTTGAGAAGGCACGTCTGTTTCGACGTTCGGCATCCCCAGACATAGATTTAAAACTAAAACTGACAAACATGAAGTCAAAGTGAAGTCCGAGCTAATAGCCTAAACCAGGAATAGTCTAATAGCCTAACTTTTTTGGACCCTAGAACGAAATTATAAAATATTGGTAGGGCGGCCGGCACAAGGTTGGGTATCCCTGGCCTAAGCCATATTAATTATTCAATTAATAATTTCATCAAAACGCTAACTGGAAAGTAAAAAGCGTTTGCAATTTAAATTGCATCGTAAATTTTATATTCCAATAAAATATATTATCATAATAAATTTTTAATGCTGGCAATATTGAATAGAATAAAATACTCAATTTATTTCAACCATATAAAATTATTCAAATAAAGAATATTGAATTTATTGTACTTGATTCAAATATAGAACAACGTTAAACGAGCGTAAAAACGTATGCCGCTTTTATGACTCAAAACGGAGTGAGCCAAGCTTTGTTTTAACATATTAATTTTTCTATGCTATTTACATGGCGTATGTTTTCAATTTGGGGCCGCAATCACTAAGTGGAAGCTTTATGAAACTATGGAGTTGAAACATGTGGATATTTTTTAGTATTACAGGTCTGGTAAACATGTCGATTGCGGTCGTGATCCCAACCAGTGGTGGATTAACTCACAAGCGCACGAGGCGCGCGCTTTGGGCCTTCAATTTTAGGGGCCTCAAAATAACATGTTATATTATATACACCAATATAAAGTCGCCTGTGTGGTCGAGTGGTCAACGTTGTTGGCTTCGGCTACGGAGGGCCCGGGTTCAAATCCCGGTACGGACAGTTTTATAAATTGATTTTTCAATCGATTTATAAATTTCTGTTCAAAGGCATGGATGTATGTGATGTCTTGAATTCCCCCCTCTCACCCATCCTATCCTATGAACGGGACGTATCGAGAGCGATTAGCTTACCACTAATCCTGTCCTAGCCCTATCCTTCTATCCCTACTCTCTTTGGAAAAAGAGAGGTTGAGCAACTGAGTAACAAGCAGTTCTCGTAGAAACACTTCTGTTGAGATAAACTCCATTAGGAGTCCATATGCTCCACATTGGGAGCGGACATGGTTTAAAAAAAAAATATAATATTTTTAATTCAGTTTTAGTAATTCGAAAAACAGGACCTCCAAATTTAGAGTCACTGGTCCCAATTCATACACTCAACCATAATAATACTTGGCTGATTTTGAACCCAAATAACCCAACATTTATTGTTTTATTGAAACATATTAAATAACTAATAAGCTCTTCACTGTCACACTTCCCACCATATTATGAAGTGAAATGGTCAATGGAATAGTAAGTATTATGCGGAATCAGTAAAAACAAATAATGCTCAATTTTGTAAATATAACGACTCTCAAGATTTGTCAGATGACACCTTAAAAATGAAAAGATGTCGCTATAGCAAACATTTAAGATATGTGCTCATCTTCAAGGGTTAAAAGATTTCTATGCTTCGAAGTGCTTAAAATCAACTTCAAATTTTACTAAACGGCCAATAAAAAATAAAACAATCATTGTATTGTTGTAAATTGAATAAAACTTAAGATTTTAAATTAACCCTTGAAAATACCATAACATTGTTATTATCAAAGATGTTTTATTACGGTGGCATTTCGGCTTAATTTATTTGGTAGTGTGGCACACAATTTAAGGGCGTCGCATTTCGAGACTTTATGGATGAAAATCCATTAGACGACAACCTTTTAAATATTAATATTCTTTGCGTATTTAGATTTACACGCTTCCCAATTCCTGTCGACACGGCTGTTTGTGATGTCATTTGTCATTGAGTATATCTCACGTTATCTAAAATTTAAAAATATTTGGCGTACTCTATGGTTTAGTGTAGAGTTCGGCAGACTTTCAAGTGTGAAGAACCAAGTTGTCAAGGATACCGGATATCAAAGAACCATAAATATGCACTGTGTAATTTGACTTGGCAAAGGCAAAACGTAGTAACCCACACATAACAAATTTTGTTTGAATGATTTTAGACCAACGTAAAAATATTGACTATACACAACTTTAAAATCTAGGGAGAATATTAAACTAGTATTTGTTGGCTTAATCTAATAGTCATTTTTCCTGGTCGCAATTTTCACAGGCCCTCCTTTTTTCAAACTTAAAAGTTTGATTTAGATACTAATTCGGCATTTGCATTTTAAATCCTCTTGATAGAACGATATAAAGTTGTATATACTGTGATTGTTGAAAAAAGCTTCTTTGAAAAAACTGTGGGTAACGTTTCTTTTTACAGTCGATATTTCATAAGTAGATTTTTAGAATAAAAAAACGTGATAAGTTCAAGAGATAATGTCTAAAGGCTCACGCGGTCTGCTGATCTCTGGTCTTGTGCTGGTGTTAAAATCATAGCCCCAGCAATCAGATGAGCTTAGGTCCAAGTCAATCTTTCAAATAAAAAAAATCAATCTAACTTTTTAGACATTAGTGTCTGTTATTTCATTTGTAACTGATTTTATTTCATGTAAATTCAAATTTTAAAATATTGTTCACAATTGTGGGGTTTATAATGCAAAACGTACTATTTCCAAAACTCAAACTTTTTAGTAGAGTTAAATGATTTTCAATTTGAAAACGACTGTCTTGTAGACAATTTATATTAAAACTAATAAGATCAGTGGAGTCTTTAGGCTTGAATTACCCTATCTGGATACCTAACCCAATATCGCTCATTTTGGAAATAGTACGTTTTGCATTATAATCCCACAATTATAAGATGTGTTACTTAATGATTATTCATTAAGTAACGGTAAAACGGTAATGTTTTAAATATGACCCATAATTTATTTATCATTACATCAACATAGTAATTTAAATAATGAGCAGTTTTTTACCACGCTTAAATAATATTTTCAGATTTAAACGTTTCGCGACCCGATTGTTGACAACCACGCGTCAATTCATAATAACCGTAAACCGCGAGAGCAATTTACGGAGAAGCCTTTAAAATTTTCATCGATCGTAAAATTACCAAAGAGACAAAATTCGCAGAAGGTTTTCACTAAATTTAAGCAAAATATAGTATTCGAGAAAGTTAAACGAGGTGATAAAGTAAACTAAATTATAAGAAATCTGCCTTGAGTTGCTTATTTTTATGTAATGAGAGGGATGGAAGATACAGTCTTAGACATTTTTTTTTTTTTTTAGCTATACAATATAAACCGACACATATAAAGCTTTCTAATTTATAATTTGGTTGACCTATAATGATCCAATACTGATTATTGAGTGACTGCAAAAAACGGTACATAAACAATAAACAATGTCATTTTATATGACGAAAGAATAATAATATAAGGATAGCCATTGACTATCAGATCTTGCAAAAAAAAGATACAAATGTCCAATATTTTTAACATATTAAAAAAATATTTCCAACTATATACGAATCATGGGTTAGCCATGCGGAAAAACTATTCATATGAAAGAAAATATTTGATTAATTAGTTTATTCCATATTTTCATGAATACGTTAACAGTAAAATCTCTTATTTTTAACGCATTTTGTCATTATATGTCTATATTTTTAATTCAGAAAACTGCGCGACCTAATTTAAGCTTTTTAAAAATATTTTTTCAGTAAAATATCATGAACTGAATTATTAAAACAATCGTTTTTTTACGGGCCGTGAAATATAAATCTGGGCTTTGGGTCAGGTTTGGGTTAAAAGCAGAGCTGTGGAGTCAAATTCGGAGTCGGGGTTTTGGAATCAGACTGTTTTAACCAGTTTAATTGACCGGGCTCGAATAGGGTAATTTCATCAAATTTAGGCTCGCGCAGACTTCTAATTCCCATACATACCGCGAAAACCTAAAAGCGTGTATATATAGTGTTTTTAAATATGTTATTTTAATGTATTGATCAAAAATATCGTGAAGCGGAAGTGACATCCATTGAATTATTATTTTTGTGACGCATTGCAGGGCTGTATTAGGACATTTTATGAACAATAAACAATTGACCACTCGCCGAGACTTGTTCACTTCACACTATCCGGAAGTCGTAAATCCAGTAATGTGTGAAACACGAGTGCCTTTAATGGAAACATTTGTTTCTTTTGTCTTTCGCCGAGGGCTCTAAACATGTGTTACAAGGTTTTTTTTAAGACAATAGATTCTCGATTTATTGTTTTTGAAGGAAGCATGAAAGTGGGTTCTACTTGAAAGCCATTTTTTCCGTGTCAATTGTCTATTCCTCCATTCTATGCAATGAATTCTAAATTAAATATTTCAAACGTAGCCAATTCTTTATTTTCTAGTCTTCAGCTGAGTGGCATATGACGTTGGCTTTGGTTGCTATGTTCACGAGCTCAAGTCCCAGTTAGGGTATCCAGTCCCGGGATCCCGTCTTATTCTGTGATCCGGAAATCCCGAGATTGCAACAGTACCAATCACGGGATTGAGAAAATTAAGCACAGAAGAGCTAAAAAAAAATGGATTCGAAAATGTTCGGAAGAGCTAAAAAAAGAACGTCCCTTGCTAGTAATTTTGGGAAATCCGCAAATTTTTGGGTTTTTTAAATTGACAAAAATGTTTGGAAAATCTCATAATTTCAAAATCGCCGACCAAAAATTGTCTCAATCCCGATAATACACGATTTTATACGAGATTGTAAAATTGTCAATCATGAAATCCCGGGATCACAAGAAGGGTTCGGGATTGGATACCCCAGTCCCAGTACAACAAAGCATTTTGACCCAGCAACAAATACGATAATTCGTCTCGCAATACATACTGGGCAAGTAAATCAAAAATGTTGCTTCGATATTAAAATTGTCATCATAATATGGGGTGATTTACATAATAAATATCAAGAAATCCAACAACACAAGACATTAATAACTTCGTGTTTCCTTTTTCCCCAAATTTTACGCATCACAATGTTGTTATTTTTTCAAGCAACACTGGTTTTTTAAGGAACGTATCTAACTTGTTAAATAAAGAGTTGAATTGGGAAAAAATAGATTTTGGCAAACACTAAGCTGACATTGTCTCGAAACTGAGGTTTTCGGATTATTCTAGTGCTGCACCGATATTCCCGCAAGACTTTGTCAGATTAACACCTGATTCAAAGAAAAAGTTTAAGGGGCAGTTATATCATAAGATTTTGTCTGCGAGTTTTACTCGTTTTTCGCGGCGAGATAATTGCCAAGAAGTAAGGCGACTAGCGACATTTTGTTCCGTAATTTCAGTCCAACCAACCTCGACAATATTGTTATCACATAATGTAGATATATACCAGTTTGCGAGAGGTGAAGTATTTCTGGCGAATGTAGGCACTTTTGTAAGCAGTAGTTTTTACAGAAAAGGAGCTGTGTGAAAGCCTTAAAAAAAGCACAACTCCGACCAGCAATTCTGCTTATTCTTGTTCCAGCTAAAACGAGAGGTTAGTTGCGCGAAAAATTCAAAGACTTCGCTGGCCAATCCAACAAATGCGCGACATAATTTGCCATATTTGATAAACAATTTTTATTTGAACAATAAACAATACTATCAATTGATAATTTATCAATAAGTTTTTCCAATAAAACATAAGAAATAACGGAACTGATTCTATTTTTTACGTAAAATAAATTCGATAGTACATATATATGAATTTATTTCTAGTTAAATCATCTAAATGTTAAAATTATAATTTAATGTGGTTAATCAGGGTTATTCTAATAATATTTAAAAAATATATGTTTATAGTTGTATTGGAGTGCGTGCCAATCCAGAATGGTTGGTTTTTCAAATTGCTGCGCGGCCGCGGCTTACAGGGGACATTGCTGTTAATACATTGACAAGAGACTCGCTTAATTTCAAAGCTATTTTCGGTGTTCTTGGTATGGAGTGAGTTTATTTATCACTCTTATACAAATGTACGTAATATTTTTTTAAAGAAATCGAATGTTAGGTAATTTAAATATATTATGTAAACATATGTAGACTATATCGACCCATAATAGGCAGAAAATCGTAATTAAAGGTAAGGTTTTTAAAATATTAAGTTCCAAAAATGAACTTCTTAAGTGCGGTTAGTAAATAGTAATATATGGTCAATGCCTATCCTGATATTATAATACAATTGTCTTACTACTTTCAGTTTTCTAGATCAGCGTTTCTTAACCGGGGTCCACGTGGAACAAACGATAACAAGTCAAAACGCTAAAATGCACAAGCCCTCAAAAAGATCAGGGGAATGAGGCAATGCTCTAAAAAATTTGTCACTGACGCTTTGGGCGATATTGAACAATTATTAGGCTAAAACGCAATTTACCAAATTGTGTGGCTTAAGATCTTTTGCTGATTATGGGTCAATATAGTAAAATAATTGATATCAATAACTGAATAACGAACTTGGGGTAGGTAAGTACATTACCTAGCCCAGATTGCAAGTTTGACCCAGAATTAATTATGTTAAGTTTAATTCTTTTGAAACTAGTAATTTTGATTTATCGCACTGTTGCTTTCAGTTAGTAATATTATAATAGAGCTTCGCCGAGTTATTGTAAATTCAATATATGCACACCTTGAAGATTAATTGACGGCTAGCCGAACAAAAACGATCTAATCTTTTCTCTTCTATATTACAACTGCTCATACCTCTCCTTTTGATATACAGAGTATAAAAATAATATTAGGGATGGGGTCAATCCCAAAAGACTACCTCGTGTAACGATTACAATTATTATTATTTCGTTCTTCTTTTATATACAATACAAGTATCATATATAGTATCTCTCAGAAATGTATTTATCTTTTATACTCGTAATGGCTTGGCTACGCGCAAGAAAGTGTAATAAAAAATAATCCATATTATATATTATCATAGAAATATTTTTCTTTTAAATGTTTTCCAAGATATTGCGTTTTTCTGTTTGCTGTGGTTATAAAAAATATGAGCTTTAATGTGAAAATAATTCATTTTGTAAACATACATTGAATGAATTGTATTTTTTTTTATCTATTATAAGAGACTGTATCTTTTTCGAATGTATATTGTATGGTCTAAGTTGTATAAAATATGTAGGTATAATTGTTTAAAATAAATTAAGTTCGATAAAAAAATATTATCATAATATTAAGTACATGTATCAGTTATATGGGACATAAGCTTAAGACTATTTAAACCAGTAATGCACAACCTTAGCAAAACCAGCGCGAATTAATATTAATAATAATAAACTAAGCCATCTGTTGTGAAAACTCCTAGTTCATAATAAAAAATTGAAGAGCGATTTAAAAACAAAATAAAAGGAAATATGGGGGGCGCTAAATTCAATTGCAGGACTCCTTCCTACGACACTGGTGCAACATCAAGCATACGACTAGGCTGAGTAATAATACAAGCTACTCACTCCCTCTCCGTCTTCGATAATATCCGATCCTATCGACGCCAGGGTTGTCCATTTGCAGTTGGGAGTGGCGCGGGCGGCGCAGCGCTTGTGGGCTTTACACTTGCAGACCTCGCAGGAGAGACCATGAGGAGGGACTCCGTGTAAGGCTTCTCTGCACACGTTGCAGTACGTCGGTCTAGCGTGGGATGTTGCATACCTGAAAAAAAAAACAATTTAAGCATGGTTAAGATCAGTTTTTCTTAATGGTAGCGCATTTAACCAAGAATTCGAAAAAACTTACACTTCTCTTGCTGCATTCAAAAGCACTCATATACGAAATGAAATAATAGCACGCTGTCAATGTTATTTTTATTTATTAAACCATCTCCACTACCAATGCCGAGCATATCGATGGTTTAGTTACATAGTGCTACAACTAGAAATTGGTGGTTTTGAGATATGGCTGACATAAGTTATAACGGATATAAACTATTGATATATGACTATATGATTTGTCTCGTCTTTTTAGTGAATCATTTAGTACTTTCGATGGTTTCGGCGGTAATTTTGTGGAAGTTCATTTTAATAGAAAATTTAAATTAACTTTGATTATTCCACGTATTGTGTTACTAACTGTGACACGTGTTTCGCCTCTTTCAGAGGCATCTTTAGACTTACTATCGCAAAGTTTGAAGATGCCTCCGAAAGAGGCGAAACACGTGTCACAGTTAGTAACACAATACGTGTAATAATCAAAGTTAATTTAAATTTTCTATTAATCATTTAGTAATTTATCTCAATTCAATTAAAATTTATTGCAACGCTGACATAACTATAAAAGGATATTTCGAGTTGTATTTATATGGAACTGAGAGATTGTTTACATTTCTTTATTTCCAAGAAAAAAACTGGAAACAAATCTAGTTGTACATTTGTTTGTGGAGCTATAGAAAATAGGTATTTGAATACAATAGGTAATATAACTCAAAACATAAAAATAAATACTTATCTTTCAGTGGAATTATATCATTGATATGAACTCCTATTGGAGTTTATCTCAACATTAGTCTTTCCATCAATTAAAATCAGGGCATAGCGTGAGTAATTACCTAATGACTAGTTCTCTTGTAGCTCTATATTTCTATTCCTACTCTCTAAGAAACGTAGAACTCTTCTGTTGAGATAAACTACATAATATGCAGTCCCTATGCTCTACAATAGAAATCCGCCCCCAATATGGTAAAATATATATGAAATTATAATTTCGTAGTATAAATCCATGAAATAATCTTTTGAAGAATATAGCTGTATTTTCATTTCAAAAGATATAATAATATAACTTACATATTTGACAAAATTGTATTCAAGAATTTCTGTGTGCCTATATATTCCACGTTAAAATAAATACTTTTACTTTATACGTAAAACAATAAATTTTCCGCTTAAAGGACGAACTGGAGCCTAAGGCAGGCGAAATAAATTTTCTTTGCAATATTGTCGAAGGAGCGAAGGGAAGATAGGTAAGCAAAAGAAAAGGACAGCGGAGAAAAACAAGAGGATCTCTGGCCCTTGACTATAAATTTGAATAACAACGAAGGAAATCTTCATAAATAAAAGCATAAAAGTCTTCTAAAATCGGGCATGGAATATATTTGAGAGACACATACTTTGAATGCCGTTTTATGTATGTGAAAAAATCTACGGAATATTGTCATTTGAATTGTTGATATAAACTGTTTATTATAATATATTATTGCGTTTGCAGAGCTTTGATGCTTTGTGAAGTCTAGGGCTTACAATCCGGTTTAAACCGAAACGGGTTAACCGGCTTAATAGCTGTTTTAAGAAAAACCGAAAACCGGTTTATTTTGCACGGTGTTTATTAAAAACCTCTTTTCGCCTCAAGTACAAGTCGACAGATGTCGGGTCCGTAGAGCAGTGGTCAAATACGTTGGCTCTCGTGACGGATCTCACAGATTTTAAACCAGAACTAAAAGCACAAGGCGTGGGTGTTCGTTAATTCAAAATTTCATCTTTTCATTTCAATCCTAAAATAAAAGGACAATATTTAAGTAAGCAAAATGCCCTACATTTTTTTTATTAAATTAAAATTAAATTATTTACAAGACAAAAATATGTGTAGGTAAACTAAATGATATTTATTGTTTTTTTATATTTGATACTATTCAACATTTTCCGATAAAATTGAAAATTAATTCAAATTAGCTGAAAGCCCGTTGTCCCCAAAGGAGAATTGTTTTTTGCATTATTAAAAATCAGAAATTTACTGTCGTGAACAATCAAATGCATACTAACTTATAGAATAAATTAGAAGACGTACCCACAATGAACTCTCGATATGCCCGTTTTTAGGATCAAGTGGTTGAGAGGGAATTCAAGACATCACAGCCTTTGCAGAGAAATCCATAAATCAATTTATAAAAATTGTTTTTACCGGGATTTGAACCATGGGGGGTCACATAACCCAAGCTAACGTCAATTACCACTTATTCACGGCAACCAGTTATAACATTACATTTTACAAATTATTTTTCTGTATTTCGATTAAGAGTAAATCTCACAGGAAATAAAATGAATAGTGGTGAGCCACCTCTGTCCTTTGTATAATAAAATTTTATTTACTAAAAACATATTAATTTCTTTTACTGCCTTATATAAAGTTATGTGTTATAATGTTTGGTTATTTGTTTTACCAGTGATGGTCTCCGGTTAGCATGTCAGGGGGGCCGCCAGGAGTAGCGGCCTTCAAGGCTGAGAGCCATTCCTCCATATCGCGTCGCGTCTCACCGCAGAGTACCAGAGAGCGACACGGTGTGATCACCTACAAATAAAAGACAAACAATAAATAGTAGTGTTTTCATAGAGCTGTCAAAATTGTCTACTATGTCAGTGTAAAGAAATATTTGTATTGATTGAATGATAGCTGGGGTTGTGAAGTTGGGGTGGTAAAAATCAGAGTGACACCGACTCCATTTTTTAAAAGTAGAAATAAAATAATATATAAAAACGATGTAGATACATCGTTTTTACGTCATTTATTATTACGATATCTTTCAAAACAGTAAACAATGTCATATTATTGGTGTACCTCGAGTTAAGTCTATTTTACGATACGCCTGTCTTAACTTTTTACGTTGCCTCACGATACGACCGAGTAACCCTAACGCAGTGTCTGCCAAACTGTGTGCCGCAAGAAGTCTCAGGTGTGCCGTGGACGATTTAAATAATGCCCATTCATTTAAATTTTCTTCAATTTTCACGTTCGCAAATACATATACATGTATATAGTGGTCGAGTCGACACATTTTCCACATTTCCGTTTTTTGAAGCATTTTTATTTGGTGTGCAGCGGAAAAAATCCCATTCACCAGTGTGCCGCGAAGTAAAAAAGTTTGGCAGACACTGCCCTAACGATAGGACATGAAGTTGGAAAAAAAAATCAAAAAAGTTGAAGTCAAAAAAATCACTAAATTGATGATTATAATTATATAATTTATTTACAGATATTATGATAATGTTTTGAAAAATTAAATTTTTGTCATGTAAACGAATATATCATAAAATAATTTCTATTTTAAGTTGAACCTAAATATTCTTATTTTTTGCACAATCGCATAAAAACTGAAACAATTCAGATAATAAGGGTACTTTCCTGTTATATGTACACATTATTTAAATAATATTAAAACCTAACCTAACCTTACATCATAACTGAGTATAATATCAAATTATATTTAGACACATCATTAAAATTATATTAAAAAATCTATCCTAACCTAATCTAACAACGAAATTGCTTCTTTATCGGTACACGGCAAAGTGAATAGTTTCATTGAATGTGACCGAGGCAAGAAAAACAGTGGAAATAAAACAAACTAGCTGTAAGCCCGTTGCCCAGCAACGTGAGATTTTTGTTGCAAAGTATTTAATTTAATTTAATATTATTTTATGTTATTTTATTTTATTTTATTTTATTTTATTTTATTTTATTTTATTTTATTTTATTTTATTTTATTTTATTTTATTTTATTTTATTTTATTTTATTTTATTTTATTTTATTTTATTTTATTTTATTTTATTTTATTTTATTTTATTTTATTTTATTTTATTTAATTTTATTTAATTTTATGTAATTTTATTTAATTTAATTTTAATTTATTTTATTGTATTTTATTTTTATTTATTTTATTTTTATTATAAATTTCGTAAATTATTTAATTTTTGGAATAATGTTTAAGTTTGCTAACAACCATTTTTCGTAGTAGCCGAAATTTCGTTTATATTTAATTTTTGGAATAATGTTCAAGTTTGCTAACAACCATTTTTCGTAGTAGCAGAAATTTCGTAAATTATTTAATTTTTGAAATAATGTTTAAGTTTGCTAACAACCATTTTTCGTAGGAGCAGAAATTTCGTAAATTATTTAATATTTGGAATAATGTTCAAGTTTGCTAACAACCCTTTTTCGTAGGAGCAGAAATTTCGTAAATTATTTAATATTTGGAATAATGTTCAAGTTTGCTAACAACCATTTTTCGTAGGAGCAGAAATTTCGTAAATGATTTAATATTTGGAATAATGTTCAAGTTTGCTAACAACCATTTTTCGTAGGAGCAGAAATTTCGTAAATTATTTAATTTTTGAAATAATGTTCAAGTTTGCTAACAACCATTTTTCGTAGGAGCAGAAATTTCGTAAATTATTTAATATTTGGAATAATGTTCAAGTTTGCTAACAACCATTTTTCGTAGGAGCAGAAATTTCGTAAATGATTTAATATTTGGAATAATGTTCAAGTTTGCTAACAACCATTTTTCGTAGGAGCAGAAATTTCGTAAATTATTTAATTTTTGAAATAATGTTCAAGTTTGCTAACAACCATTTTTCGTAGGAGCAGAAATTTCGTAAATTATTTAATATTTGGAATAATGTCCAAGTTTGCTAACAATCATTTTTCGTAGTAGCAGAAATTTCGTAAATTATTTAATATTTGGAATAATGTTCAAGTTTGCTAACAATCATTTTTCTTAGTAGCAGAAATATCGTAAATTATTATATTTTGGAATAATGTTTAAGTTTGCTAACAACCATTTTTCGTAGTAGCAGAAATTTCGTAAATTATTAAATCTTTGGAATAATGTTGAAGTTTGCTAACAACCATTTTTCGTGGTAGCAGAAATTTCGTAAATTATTATATCTTGGAATAATGTTTAAGTTTGCTAACAACCATTTTTCGTAAATTATTAAATCTTTGGAATAATGTTCAAGTTTGCTAACAATCATTTTTCGTAGTACCATAAATCGACCTCGGCGCATATATCGACAGCCCTGCAAAGGTTTCAAGTGTGCAAACAAATATATTTCGTAAAAAAAGAAAAATATCTTGGAATCATTTTTTTGAATTGGCCACACTAAGTATTTGACATATTCTATTTTTGAATTTTCAATACAAACAAACAATCAAAGTCAAGTTTGAAATAGTTCTTTTTTCGAATGCTTAATATATATAATCTAATTTTGTCGCACCTGAAAGTTTGCCCTTTACCTCAGCGGTAAGACGTTCCGTTCATATTGCAAAGTTCCACGTTTCGAATCCGACCCGCGGCAGAAATAAAATGTGAAATAAAGTTTAGCGTTTTTTCACATTTAAAACTATGTGCTTCTTCAGCGTAATGAAAAAATACTTCTAGTATGAATAAAAAAAATGTCGACAGTCGGGCTGGGGATGAGGAGGGGGAGGGGAAATCGGTGACAATCATATAGAAGATGGATGACACTGAACAAAATCTGTCAAATCAGCTCCTAGCCCTATAATTATAGCTTTAAAAAATCGAATCAGTTCATTTGATTATTTAAAAAACTTCGTAGCCATGCAAATTTTGAAATAAAGTTCTCTCAATATTAATTACGATGCTTTAGTTCTAAGCCAGGAAATTTGAATTTTGAATATAAAAAGACGTCCATTCCAATTGGCCGAAAAATGTGATGTTCAAAATATGTTCAAAATAAATCGCTATCATTGGGCGAAGTGGACATCAGTACGCACACATTTGTGAAAAGTAAAAAGTGAAAACTTATTTTATCGGCTATTAATATATAGATGATTGAAACTATTTGATGAAGGATTTTTTAATATAATTTAAATGATATCTAATGACACCAAAAATATCTAGAAAACCTGAAAATATCTTCCGCAAAATAAAACAATTTACTATACAAATTCCCGATTCTTCATTTTTTCACATAGATAAATTGAAGCTAAACTATCATAAAATTTGTTGAAAATAAAAATCAAATAACTTTTTTATACATTTAGAAACGAATAAATTTACTGGAGGTTTATTCTTCTGCCAATGTACAAGGGAATAAAAGTCAGAAACTGAACACAACAATTTTTGCAAGTGCCAAATTCGTAGGGTTTCAAAAAGATAACATAGCTCAGCAAAGAAAACGTGGTCGCCTATAATACAAAAATGTTTTTTTCCAGCTGTAACTTTGTGGAAGTTTATTTGTATATACATTTTGATTTGATAACATTGTTGTGTTACAAAATGTGACACACGTTTTGCCTCTTTGAGAAGCATCATCAGACAGAGCATCGTAAGATTTACCTATCGGGTTTGTTACTCAGTTGCTCAACCCCTCTTTTTTAAGAGAGTAGTAAGGATACAGGGTAGTTCAGGACAGAACTAGTGGTAAACTGATCGATTATTTTATATTTTTAACTCCGTTATTTTAAGATGAGAAGGGTGGAACGGAAATCGATTGAAAAAATGCTGATTTGAACATGTGAGATCCGAAACGAGAGCCAAGGACGTTGACCACTGCGCCATAGACCCGACAAATGAAGAATGAAGTATAAAATAAAATCTGAATGAATTTTCAATCCACAACATGAGCCTCAGTATATGGTTAAGTATAAAATGTTCTAGAAGATTCCACAGACAACATTAGAGCTTAGAATCACAGGGACCTAAGTACACAAATGCGTCTTTTAAATTAATCTTGATTTTGGATATGCCAAAATCATATTTATAAGTAAATATAAGCTATTATCTCGTACATATTACCGTTTACAAGATACAGTTTGGTCTGTCAACAAATGAAATTATAATGTTAGAAACTAGATACAGAGGTAAATAAATCTCTTGTTATAGCTAAAGTGAAATTAGTCGCCCGCTGTGGCCTAGTTAGTTAAAGCTTGCTTTACCGACCAGGCGGCTCTGGGCTCAATTCCCGATAAAGCCAATGTCAAATTTAGATTTGAGATCTAAGACGTAGGTTTTTGTAAGGTCGCTTCTCTTCAAGTTAATCTCGTGTGACTTACAAAAAAATCTCATTGAGTTGTTCTTGTAGGATCTTTCAACTTTAAAATATTTGGCGTGTTTTAATTAGCTGTAACGCCAAATATTAAAAAAAAACAATGTTTTTGTAGATAAGCTCATTTGATCCTAAGCCATCGAACAGATCTCAGCAATTTGAAAAACACAATTGTTAATTTAAATAAGAACACTAGATCAGCTATCACAACTTTGACTATGCTCGTGTGCAGATCACGCTGAAAGAGCAGTGGTTCCCAAGTCATTTGCCACTGAATGTAAATGTCGTAAATAAATCTCCTCTCCCGGCACTCATAATTCACGAGAGCGACTGTAATCCTACAGAGGCCGTATCACACCGAGAGCGTTATTTTAATTTGAAATAGATTTAAGTTTTAAGCTGTGATTTATTACAACAATGAAGATGTAATCATTTAAATTCATTTTGAAAATTTTATTGTGCCATATTTTGCTTAGAATTGTATTTTACTAAAAGTTAACAGTTGCCAACCAGTCAGACTTTATAGGTTATAATGTTTGTGTGTGTTTATTTGTATATGAATTGTTTTCATCAGGGCTGTGGAGTCGGAGTTGGAGTCGAATTTTTATTCAATGATGTGTATTTAAACAAAATAGTAAAAAGTGTGTATATTTCATGCTTGGCTGACTAAAGATGATCTGATGGAATACATATATATATAAGTTAAAATGAAATTATTAAAAAAAAAACTCAGAGTCGGAGTCGTTAATTATTGAAAAGCTGGAGTCGGAGTCGTATTTTTTTACACGACTCCATAGCCTTGGTTTTCATATTTACTATGAATTAAGAATTATTTGGTCTTGTTTTTATCAGGGCTATGGAGTCGGAGTCGGAGTCAGAAGTTGTGGAGTCGGGTCTTTTTCCGAAAACGGAGTCTTTTCGGAAAATTAATTAAACTACTTAGTTGCCAGCGATTTTAGAAATTGAATAGAAATTGCATAAAAAGTGGTTTGAATTACATAATTTACAGTCTAGTGTGATCTGGAATATATATGTACATATAGCACATGCTGTGCTGCGGGACCATTTATGGGCTTAGTCCATCTCTAGTTCAGGGTTGTCACAACTCACAATGAATACATTTTTTAAATTATTTTTTACGTTATTTTACTCTTGGTCAATAATATGTACACCGATCGAAGCTTCGTCACTTAGATCGATTTATATTTCAATTTAAATCTACATTACATCATTGTGAGAAATACATTTAAAAATACGATTCTCGTGCAAAAATTGTTCAATATGCCACCCCAGCGAAATAGGTTGAATTTATTTAAAATTAATACCAAACAATTAAGATTTATCAAAAATTTTAGACTTCATTGGGTTCAAACATATATGACACTAGCACAATAAATTTTTACCATATTTTCTACAAAAAAGCATCGCGACTCACCGGTGAAACCGTTGGCATTTAAGTGGTTAAAGATATTGAAATATTAGTCTATTCATCATATTAATTCGTGAAATCTAGTAGAATAAAATTATTCTAGTAACTATAAAGATAATTAAACGCAAATATTAAAAAAAAACAATTCGGAGTCGGAGAGTCGTCTTTTTTTGCTCTGGTTTTTATAGATACAATGTGATATTTTTAAATTTTATTATTTTATTATAAAACATTTTTTTCACAGAATTTCTGATACCACTAGTTTCTGTAAATAATAAGGTGAAAGTAACACTGCATTTAAAATTTGTATCCAGCATTGTCTATTTTGAGTCTACGTAATTTAAAAAGCGAGTGAATATTGCTAATAAATTAACGAATGCAACTCGTGGTGTGATAACCGCTAACGAGCATGTCAGCGTAATGTCCTCACGTACTGACCATACATCTTTCGCCCGCCGCCACTATATTACGTCCGCTACTTGCAAAATGGAAGAAAAACGAGACGTAATGGAGGCAAAAGGAATCGGAATGTGGGCAAAGTGGAGACTAGCCGAGGGTAAAAAAGGAAAAAAAAACGCGTTCGTGCTGTACATCACGCACCATGGATCCTTGAGCTGGATTCAATTTTTTAATGGCGTGCTTAGAAAGCTTCCAATCCCGGTATTCTGTCAAATTCTGCAATCTTAAAATCCCGAGATTGAGAAAATTATAGAAAGTAGAGCGAGGGCTAAAAAAAAAAAGGTACCAATTTTTGGTTTATTTTGGGAATTCCGTAAATTCCTGAGATTTAGGATTCGAAATTTTTAAAAGAGATAAAAAAGGGTCTCGCGTCTTTTTATTTTGGAAAATCCGTAAATATCTTGGAATTTGGGGCTTGAATTTCTCAGAAGAGACAAAAAAAAAGTCTCGCGTCTTTTCGTTTTGGGTAGTCCGCAAATTCCTGGGTTTCAAAGGTTTTTAAATAAGCGGTTCTCTTGGATTGCGTTCGGATAAAATAAGTATTTGCCGGGTCCTATGGCGCAACGGTTAGCAGTGTGGGCTTCCGTGTCGGATCTCATGGGTTCGAGTCCCAAATCGAGCAGCATTTATTTGATCGATTTCTGTTCGAAGTGTTTGTGATGTATAAAAAAATCTTTCACACCCTTTCCGATACTTTAATAACTTGGTGTAGCAAAAGCGATTTGTCAACCACTAGTCCTGTTCTAGCCTTATCCTTCTTTTCATACTACTCAAATTGAAAAAAAGTGAGGTTGAGTGACTGAGTAACAAACAGTTTTCGTAGAAAAATCTTCTGTTGAGATACCTCCATTACGAGACCATATGCTCGATTGAGAGCAGACATGATTAAAAAAAATTAAGATGCGCTACTTTATTTTTATTAACTTTAAATGATATGATTTTTTCACTAATTCTCCCACGGTAATTAAACAATTGAAAGAAGCTGTTCTCTAAAATTACGTTAAGATAAATAAGTTGTAGCAAATAAGAATATTTTCGATTCATTCGAGAGTACGCCACTGCAGTATGGAGGTTTTAGCTATATTAAAAGCAAGGCGAGATTAATTGAGGGCTAGGGAAAAGTAAACGGCCGATAAATGATGATGCTTCCAGAGTACGGCCGAAAAAATAAATAGTATTTATTGAAATTGGATGAGCGGTAAATATGTATAAAAAAAATGTTTGGCGAGTTCATCTTACATCATTATCGTAGATTAGCAGACTAAAATAGTTTTCCATCACCATCCAATGGGTATATATTTACCCCTGATAGCTTACGCCTCTTCAGAAGTGTTATTCAGTTGCTAAACCACTCATTTCTTTTAAAAAAATAGGGATAGAAGGATAAGGCTTGGATAGGACATGCGGTTAGCTTATACATCTCCCCACTTGTAGCATAGGATAAATGATTTGTGGAAATTTTAAGACATTGCAGACATCTATGCCATTTAACAGAAATTCTTTCGCAATCGAAGCTAACGTCGTTGAATAGAAAACCACGGGTTCGGTATTAACAGTCAAAATAAACCGAATAAGTTCTGTTTGGGTATTTGAATCTTTGCGGGGCGGGGCTATTCTCATATGCATATCAACTGTGGAAAGGAAAAAGGACGTAACCCACACATAGCAAACTTTACAGGATGCACAAAAGACGTGTTTTGAAGATTTTGGGCCATATTCAAATAAATTATTTCAGTCTTCTTTCATGGTTTCAATTATCACAAGCCCATCTTTTATCAAACTTAAAAGCTAAATTTAGATAATAATGCGGCAATTACAGCTTACACCCTTTTGATAGAATGTGTATCAAGCTAAATACATTATGATTATCGAAAAAAGCTGTTTTGGAAAAACTGTTGGCTACGTCCTTTTTCCTTTCCACAGTTGATATGGATATAAACAATAATTTGGACGGTATGGAATATTCACTTTTAAGGTGTTTACTGTCAATACTTGGTGGAAAGGCATTATAATAAAAATCAGTTGATCATGCTCGCGATGAGCGAAACCGGTCCTGATCTAATAAATTTTATGTGGAAAAAGTACTAAAAATCTTTTATTATTTTTATTATTGTATGGAATATTAATTAACTGCGACTATGTTCATTGTTGTTTTCATAGATAGAGTAAAATACTTGGTTGTTTTGGTCGTTCTGTCAAACGCATATGATGTCGTAATTCAGGGTTTCCCAAACCGTGGTACGCGGAAGAAATCTGTAATGACGTTCATCTTTCTATCTAATCAACTTTATACATACTTAATTAACAAACTGTGTCAGGAGAGGCTTGCATGACGTCTGCACGAAGGGTCTAAATTTATAGATACGCCACTGATAGAGAGGAATAAGAAAGAACTAGCGGCTCTTGATTTTTCTATTACAATGGTTCTTAAACATATGTACGAGTACTGAATGTACGAAAGGAGAGGAGTACGAAACAAAACATTATAAAGTGTATTTAAATATATTTATTCATTAATTTATAATTAGCTAATACAAATTTTAAAACTATTAATTATAAATAAGTTGAATCTTTATTTAGCACTTCCCCTACAGTGCTAAAATATACTTCCGAAATGTTGCTGCCTCTAGGAACCAAGTGAAAAACATGTTTTTTACTGAGTTTTTTTTAACTTGGTTCTTTAAGGGACAGCAACATATTGGAAGTGTTTTTTTTTAGCTCCGTAGGGGAAATGTTAATCAAGCCTTGAATTACGTTATCGACAAAATATTTTTTTTAAGAAATGTATGAATAAAATAATAGTATCGAAATAATACAAGATTACATAATTTTTTTGATGAAATTGAAAATATTATAAAGAGTAAATTGAAGTTAAGTACGTTTATTGTTGAGTCGCGATTAAAGTAAAGAAAAAAATGTTAGTTTTATCGCATTTTTTTATTACGGAATTTTGTTTATCTAAAGAACGATTCTAACCTTTGATGTATGTAATAATTACGTTTTTTATCGTTATAATGCGTGTAAAAAACAATATATAATATTTAATGTGAAACCCCATGCTGTGGTGGAAGACCGAAATCAGGCGTTATGAAAAATAACTGGGTGCCGTTTCATGTTACAAACGTCCTGAAATTTGCCACTAAAGGGCGCCCCAAAATATGTGTAACAATTGAACAAAAGAACAAGTGTAAGCTTTCAATTTTTGTTTCCAACAATTTGCTATTCCTTCTCGCTACCGTCATAGTATTAGTACTCTGTGGTCTAGTGGTTAGAACTCTTTCTTACCTACTTAAGGAATCTTATATATAAGATCTGTATTTTTTTTGATGCATTTTCTCATCGAGTTGATCGCATATAACTTTCTTAAAAATATTTGGTGCCTTGGTCATAAAAAACAATAATGTCAAATAAATCAAGTAATTAAAAGTATTTTTTTCTTAAATTATCTATTTGTATAACGCACAGCACAACACCGCACTTGCACAGGAGGCAGTCTGTGAGATGGGCACAATGTATCGATATTCGATACCTCAGTTCCAAAGTGTAGCAAGTCAAAAATTTGCTATATTGAGTTGAGTGTGAGGAAAAGCATATAACACTAATAAAAGGTATTTTTTAAAGGAATTGTTTACTGTGCTATGGATCCAAACTGTAACAACAACGAAAATATTCTGAAAAATCATATTATTAATATTGGAAAAGAAATATGTTAACAAAAATATTAAAAACCATTTTTTAGGTAATTCTAGAGTGTCATTAAAATCTACAAAAAAGGTTGTACAGTAGGAGATTAAGCCTGTCCATAATCATGTTTCTAAATTATCTTAAAACTATGATTTTTGAGTTGTTGCACGTTGGAACCGAAGTATCAATATATTTATATAAAAAATTAGGGAATCCAAAAAGACATTCGCGTACTATTATATTAATTTTTCATTCGATTTATAATATTTAATTTTAAAACATGGACATGATTCTTTTTGAAATTTTCTCTTCAGATTGAGCGTTTAGCTAATATATTATACTTATTGGCGTCAATAAAAACACGTACATATTTGAAAAATTACAAGTTGTCAATCAACACATAAACGTACTTTATTCTACCGCTGTCACTATCGCTTTTTATCGTTGTAAAAAAACCACAAAAATAGTTTTGTCCTAAATATTTGCGAGAAAGTTAATACGGCAGGAAGCAAAGACGTTTCCATCCATGCCGCCATTTCCTTCATTCCAAACCTAGCACATGACGATATTATTTTTTTTTCAAAGTTTTCATATTAGATTAAATAAAGCATGAAATAAAATATATTTTTAAATACAATTTAATGGAATATGTGTGTATTAAAATTCTGAATTCATTACATCAACAAACTTAAAACTGATAAGAATTGAGATACGTGTTTGTAGATAATTAATGACGGTATTTTCCAAGCGTTATCATTATAAAATCCACTATACATTCTACAAAAGTCGTACTTTATTGGTTCTAATTAAGTAAAAACAAAAAACATAGTTATCCAGGAAAAACTGTGGATTGTGAAATCTTGCGTTAACTTTAAATACCACTTTTTTGTATTATAAAAAAGTGTAATTAAAAAGAAAAAAGCTCAAATAGGATTAAATTATGCAAATACGGTACTGATTAACATACAAACTTCATATAATAAAGCTTTAACGTGAGGGATATCAAAGTAAAAGCTTTAATATATCTATTATTTTACGTTTTTATGACAGTGATTTTATTTACGTGAAGTGACATTTTTTTTGTAAAAATTATGTTGATATATTACATTATTTTAAAATGGTGTGTTTTCCGTATGTAACTATTTTTATTTTAAAGTAAGCAGTGCGGTTATGTACTGTGGTACTAATATTATTATTATATAATGTCGGGTCCGTGGCGCAGTGGACAACATCGTTGGCTTCCGTGACTATCTCACGGATTCGAATCCCATTACACACAGCATATTTCTTGATCGATATGTCGACTTCTGTTTGAAAGCATTTCTGAAAATTCCCTTTCACCATTCCTATTCTAAGATAATAAGCCACTAGTCGTTTTTTCCATCCTTACTCTCTTGAAAGAATAGTGGTGACTAACAAGCAGTTATTGTAAGAAAACTTCTGTTGAGATACCTAAATATGATTTACACTAGAAGGGGACATGAGAAAAAAAATAACAACAATTTTATATCAAGTTTAATTCGTACCGTGTTATATCGAAACCAAACTATGAAGTCATTTTTTATGGACTTCTTTCAATCAACAAATGAATGTAGCAGAAAAATGAACAATTGTAGTCAATGGCGGATTAAGTTCACGAGAAGCCACAGGCGCAATTAAGTTTAGAGGCCCTATTTTTCGGGTAACATAAGAACATCAAAAAATTTTATGAAAAATAATAAAAATCTGAACAAAAAGTATATGGGTTATATAATATAAGTCATTGTCAAGGCCCCTAATATTCGGAGCCACAAAACTTGCGCCTCAATCAATTATAAGATAATCTGACATTGATTGTAGTTATTGGCAAGTGAAAATTAAATGATTTCAAAATGAAATAACATCCCGAGATTATGGCCTGATTGTGCAAGCCCCGAAAACTAACCCTGTCAACAAGTATCAACACAGCATGAAGAACGAAAGAAGAAGTGTAAATGTAATACAAAATTGTTAAATGATAGAAGTATAATACCAAAATTGTTTGTGGAGGATGACAGCTTCTTCAATTATTAATTTTAAAAATAGTTTTTTTAATTTCTATAAATTATACATTCACGGTTGTGAACTGTATAAAATCGAATACAACAAATGTGGGATAACTTTGACAAACTTTGTCTAAACACGCCTTGATAAAAACATAATATTAGATGTACGAGTAGAAAAACAAATGATAATTAATGTCTATAATGAAATGTTTAATTTAAGACCACAATTAACATGTTATAACAAAAACATATGTTTTTAATATAAAAACACAACACACGGTGCTTTCGAGCAAATATGATATTTAGTTTTTCCAAAAAAGATAAAGCTGCGATCGCAAAGTAATAAAATATAACACATTATTGTCAAATAATTTACAACACTTTGCGAGCGAAACATTTTATCTTCAAAGTAGATTATTATCAATATTTTAAGATGGCTTTTAAATTTGCAATGTTCTTTCACAAAGATCCAATTTACGTTCAATCAAAAATCACTTTATTTTCTCATTATGTTTTGTATTTTTATTTACTGTTTCCGTGAAAGGAAGTAAATGCGTTACTAAAAAACGAGACTTTGCAGACTCTCATCTTGAATATTTTCATCGTGTTAAAAACAAAATTTATCCAATCTTAAAAGCATAAAAAATGATGTTCCTGCAAAATAAAATAAAGTATGACACCAGCATTCCCATACGGAACTAGACACTTATATATTAGCTTTTGAAGGTTTGCAATACACAAATATATGAACTGCGGCTATGTTCGTTATTGTTTTCTAAGAGTATTACACTTGGATTCCTTTTGTCGTTCTGTCAAACGTATACGATGTTGTAGTCTACTGCGTTAGGTGAAGAATAGGGGAATTAAATCCCGGGATCCGGGATCCCGTAATCCCGTTCAATTTTCTGATCCCGAAATTCCGGGATTGAGATGGCCGCGATCCCGGGATTTCGGGATTGAGAAATTTTGAGCAAATTCTCGAAATTTAAACGAAATTGGCAAATTGAAGATTTCAAATTCCTCGGTGAGCTAAAAAAAAAAAAACGAGTTTCCGTGAGATTCCGGGAAAAAGTATAGCAAATTGAGGATTTTGAATTCCTCGGTGAGAAAATCTCTACCCCGGGATTCAAAATAAATCAATCCCGAAATCCCGGGATTGGAAAAAGGCTTCGGGATTGGATACCCTAGTGAAGAGGGCAAGAATTTGTTTTGTTATTTCAAACTTTTAATGTATGAGCAGTGAATGACTGCTTTCTCCGACATCGTATAAGTTTATCGGATCGACTATAAGAACTCAAGTAACATGGACGCAATTGCGTAATACCAACCGTCAAAAGTTATTCGAAATTGCGTATTTCAGATGTCTAGATCTTTATGTAAATAAGAATAGCTCTACTTCTACTTATCGAAATCTACTTTGATATAAGTTGTTCTCACAAAATCTTCAGCGGTGCTCTTTTCCGCGGCAAAATATTCATTTTTTTCTATCAATATTCGCCGCCTACCTCTTTCAGCGCTCGCGTCAACATTATAAATATAATACTTAAGTACGCTCCTGTTTTTTTGGGTTCTTTCACAGCGGGAGATTTCTCACGCCTCGTACATAATCAGGATAATTGGATTACAGCTGTATTAATTCTATTCGATCCCCTTGCTGATTCCCTCTACGTTTCACCTGGCATAAAATATAATTGAAATAACCAACGACATCTAACGTCACGTCTGATAAGGTAAGTTAGTTAGAATTCACGGGCGCCATTTTAATAGTTCAATGACTAGTCAATTTGAATTATTATCAATCTATATTATTTTGAAAAAAACTGGCTCTCGATTGTTTAAAATTTTGATAAAAATACCTCGTGTCCTACGCTTGGATTTCTCACCTCTGTAGCGATCATGCCCTTCCGCCAGCAACGATGGTAAGGGAATACAAACTTCTAAGAGATAAGCGATGAAGGAGACTCTAAGGACTTTGACGCCCTGGTACGTAAAGCTCCATAAATTGAATATATAAAAAAACTGATTGCAATTAAAGTGTTTACGACGTTTCATAAATAAATGCCACAAATTTGCAAAAGAATTTACAGTATATACAGTGAATGCAAATGTTTTATTATTAAATAATTCGTCGGTACTCTGCCAGAAAACTTCAAAGAATCTTCTT
Source organism: Himalopsyche tibetana (assembly GCA_030503985.1). Lineage (NCBI taxonomy): Eukaryota > Metazoa > Arthropoda > Insecta > Trichoptera > Rhyacophilidae > Himalopsyche > Himalopsyche tibetana. The sequence continues at coordinate 4,981,431 of JAPJYX010000052.1, read as the reverse complement.
TGAGATAATCGACTTTTACAAATACCATAAAGCGAACTGAAATGTAGCGAGGCAGTAGACAATAAATAAACAACAGTTGACTAAAATTTTCACAGCTCAAAAACGTTTAGTAGTCTAATCGTCTTTGGGCAGCTGTAGAAATAAGAAATATGTACAGCTAAAAAGCGTTAACTTATATATAGGATTCTGTCAGTAATAACTGCCAACGAAATATACTTAGTTTGTATTACTTCTTTAAACATCGAAACAAATACATGTAGTCAGAGGCGGATTACCCACAAAGCGAATGAGGTGCGCGCTTGGAGCCTCCAAATTTTATTGCGCCTGTGGCTACTCGTGTACTTAATCCGTTACTTCATGTAGTTTAGTCAGCTTATTTTTTGGGACTAGACGTGTTTAATTATATCGATCAACATTCATAAGTAAAAACACCCAATTTTTGACATAACGTTTTCTGGCAGTATACCGACAATATAATGCCATTTTAACAAACTACCATATATTTTAATGTTTTATTTTTAATAAGATATGACTACTGTAAAATATTAGCGCATTTCTATTCTACTATTATTATAATAAACTTTTAATGTTTTATATGTATACTCTAACGAAGACAGGTTGGTTATAAATTAAACATTATTATCTTTGATTACACACAAAAGGAGTAATTATAAAATAAAGGACATCCATTTAAAGCAGAGATTCCGCGTTATCCGATTTCATATTGAAAGCGACTGTAAAACGGACCAGAAGGGTTTATATGGACGTAATAAAAGGGACCTTTAAAGAAGTATCTTTACCTAACCCAACCTAACCTCACCCACGTCATTAAAATATAATACTTATCTCTGGAACAAAATTTGGGTAAAATTTAAAGCAAAAATTATTTTACAATCAACGTGGGGAAATCTGTTATAATCCTAGGTTGTTAGCTTTTGTCATTCTAGGTTACACGATCAAACGTTGCAATACCGGAATTTATAATAAATACAATATTTTTGTAATAATCTATAGATTCAAATACGAATGTATTGATGTTTTGATTCGCAAGTTTCCTGAAAAAATCATGTTCTTATAATAAATACCTAATCGTTCTATTCACTCGTTCTCTAAAGTCTCAATAATGAGATTTAACTTTTAACCTGTTCTGTGCTGTGCGTTATTAATATGGCCGTGCACGGAGGGCCGTGATTTTTTTTCAAAAAATAAAGCCTAACAAATATGTACTTTTTGGACATATAATAATAGTACATCACAAACACTTACCATATAAATACACGACGGGTCATTTCCGCCAACATTTATCCAAAAACGTTTCAAAAACGAAAATTACTGTCACGTTAGCATAACTAGCAAAACAATTGAACACAACAAAAAAGCTTTTTTTAAATCGTTGTATTATAGATTACAAAACAATATCTTTTAAGTTTAAGTATCACACTAATATTCCAAGAGGAGTCACTATATGCATGATATTTTAAAATGATTTAATACGTTTCTTGTGGGATTTAAGCCGCGTCTCAAGTATTGCGTGTAAACACGCACAGTTTGTATGTTCAGCCCTACGAGCACGACATTGTATAGTGTGTTAACACGTCCGTGTCAGAGAACCGGTTAACAGCAGCGACATTTTTAATCTCAAAGATATTATCGTAAATAATATCTATGGATGTCAGAAAATTGGCAGTTAATTGAATACCTTCTTCTTAGTTAATCAAGGTAAAAAGTAATGAATATAGGGAACTGTCTGACTGCGAATGGTCTATTTCGTATAATCTTATGGTCTACGTCAGGTTGAATCTATTGTCAAGTGTTAAAAGAGTCAATTAAAAAAATTATGCTAGATAAAAAATATGTGGAGTTTACACTTGCGTACAAGATAAAAAAATATTGAACTGAATGACATCCAACGGATACGACTCCCACCCTTCCAACCATAAAATTAACAAGGAAAAGCTAGAGCGATTATTTAACCACTAGTCTTGTCCTTGCTCTATCGTTCTCTTCTTACTCTCTTCGAAAAAAAGAGAGGCTGAGAAACTGAGTAACAGGTCGTTCTCAAGACTTCTATTAAAATACCTAAATTAGAAAGCCATATGCTCCATATTGAGAACGAACATGGATTAGAAAAAGTCTTTCATAAAAAGCTTGATAAAAAATAAGTTCTGGCTCCTCTTTTTTTCAATCTTAAAATCTTACAATATGTTGAATTCCATAATTTCAAAACCATTAGCAACGAACTTTTAGTTGAAAATAGAGAGCTTTTGGTTCTGTATTTTAGCGTAGATATCGTCTATGACTCGCTTTTAGCTTATGATATTTACGACACGGCTTATCGAAAGTTGTGTAGAACGGCAAACACTTAAAAAGATATATCTCCCAAAACATCGCTTAGACGCAGAAAGTTATAGACTTAAGGCGGACTCAGAAGATAAGGTTTGCGAATGCAAGGTAAAAGACCTTCGAGTAAACAGAGAGAAAGTGCACCAGAGTCGCGTCGGCGCCTCATTACGATGTCTTTACGACGTTTCACCCCTTGCGATAAACCCTACGCTGCGTGCGTTGCTGCCCCCTTCAATTTTAAAGTGCAGACAATGTCTAAGAGCAGGGTCGCATTCAGGCGACGGCTGAGCCGTAGCGCTGGGCGGAATATCAAAATAGGCGGCGAAAAACAGTTTTACAGTTTTCATTTAGCCTTTTGGCTGCCGTAGAAAAAATACGTCTTTACCTTGCACGCCGGCTATAATTTGCAATTATTTACTTAATTAGTTATAAACGAGATAACTCGTCTCTGGTGTGTTAAGCACGAACAATTTTACGAGATATCTCATCTGTGGCAGCCATTGAGTTAATCACGAAATATTCCTATACGGGAGTGAAGATCTTCTTGTTGAGTTATACCATTGTCGACAGTTAATATTTTTGCAACTGCATTTGTTTTTTTTTACTAAAAAGAACGTGAAGATACTGACAACGTCATACTTAAATACAGATAAGCGGAGTCCTGGCAACGCTGTGCAGTTGGAGTCGAAAAATCTTCCGACTCCGACTCTCGAATATTTAATGATGTGTATTCAAACTACAAGAGTCCATAGTGTTGCCACTGCATGCTAGGTTGACTTGAGATGATTTGATAGTGTACATATATGTAAGTAAAACGGAAATGATTGAAACAAATAATTTGTAGTCGGAGCTAGTTCTTAAATTGCCCGAGCAGAAGTAAATATTTTTACCCAATTTTACAGGTGTCTGTCATAAAAGTATAATAATCTACTTTTCAGACATGTATAATACTTTTTTTATTATTTAACGGCAAAGCAATCATTTTTTTAATATTTAAAGTATGTACAAAAATATGCTTGGATAAGTAAACAAGTAAAACTCACACCACTAGGCGTGGCTAAGTGGACGTCAAACTATCAGCCGACACGCGGTAAAAATATGCGTAGAGGTATTTTCAACGAAACGCGATTCATACATTTTTGGCATAGGCAGGTTTTTGAAATTTATAACATTTCCCCTTTATATCGAGGTGTTACTGAAATATTTTGATAGCGTATTTATTAGGTCTCTGATATAAACAATTTTCTAAATAAATTGGTACAGAATCAACTTAGCAGACGTTTGCCAAATAATCTAATATTCTCACCGTTATAAATATTTAAAAATAAACTCACGAACATTGTCTTCGCACACAGGATTAGATTATGAAGATATATTATATCTAATATAAAATAGTTCTAAAATGTGTCGACTAGGCAATATATAACATTAATACGCCCCTGTCTTCTACCTTTACATCTTAGTGTGAATCAATTCGTCTGATATACGATTTGGCGACGTGGTCAAAATTTATTTTATGGCACCCTGCGGATTTGGGCCCAGCGCCGTGAGATATGAGTCTGCTCCGTTTAATCTGATAATAAAAGGTCTAAACGTAATTGTTATATGCAATCATACCATGTCCATTTTAGATAATATATAATATCATATTATTTTTATCGAAATCTTTGAGGAAGGGGTACATCGATGAGAACATGGTACCTACTATTATTAAGTAAAAAGAATCTGGGCCAAGTAATAAATTCTCTTGGGTGTTTGTTCTATTAAATTTGGTCTTGATATTAGAGATATTTGAGAGAAACTTTATTAATTGAGATGAATGTCAATTAATAAAGTTCGAGTTTCATTTCCCAAAAATGATAACATCAGAGTTATCTATTTGTATTGAAATGTGCAAAATGAATATTGTTAGGAAAAAAATACATCAAACCTGAATCTTAATCAATACGGATATTTGGTTAACCGATCCAACAGCGAAGAGACTTATCGAAAAAGGTTGTCTTTTACGTTTAGCCTTATAGGTTTCTTCAAAGTAACAATAGAATGGAATCAAAAAAAATCGTATGCACATATATAATAGAAAAAAAAACAACAAAAAAGGTTCTACTGCGTAAGCAATCTCATGGGCTTATCCGTGAGGTGTACTGAGTGGGATTGGAAACCCGTTCACTTAGTCTGGGTTAGGGTTGCAATAAAGGTATAACCGAAACATAAATTCCGGTATTCCAGCTGTTTTTTTTCTATATAAATCAAAACAAAGCATAATTAAGTGTTAATTAAACGTTGTAGATACATTAAATATTTTTTATAAAATTCACGATGAATTAGTATCTGCAATGATTTGTGTTATTTTGTCATTGAAAAACTTTAACAACGATGAAATTATCTTTTTGACTTAGTCGTTTTGTCGCCTTCTGTGGTCTACTCTATGTGGTAAGAGCTTTTTATATAGAAGTGAATTCTCGCTCAAATCTATATAAAATTATGTTTTTTTTTTAATTTAAATTTAATATCATCGTTATGGGTGTTTGTGACGTCTCTAAAGCTTGAGTTGATCTCGCGCGACTTAGAAAAATTGTATTGGTGCCACCTGTCATGCCAAATATATTAAAAAAAATAATTAACTTACAAACAAACCAAAACTCAACGATATCATTAATGAAAGGTGTTTGTGATAATTAACTTCATTTATTTTTGTTGTCTAGACATACGAGAATGGCCTAGGAAAAAATCTTCAAGGCTGGTTGCATACACTGTAGTGCTCAGAAAGATGAAAACGTAGCAAAAGGTCTTTTAAGAATAAAAATCTAGTAGCTCTCTATAATACACTGTTAACTCTTTAAATGCCTTGTAATTTATCTTAAATGTTAACATACCGCCTGAATTATATATTTTTCCATTCAATGTCCATGTCTGGACTTTTTAAACGTTTTGATCAGCATATTGAATCATATTGTCACATTTACAAGAGCTTGATAGCAAAGTGACTATGGCCAGTTATAAATTTGCTGGTGCAGAAAACATAAATCAAAACTTCGTTAAACGTCGTCAAAACAAGAGTTTGTCTCCCTTTGAAAGTAATTATCACTTCTACCACACGCTAATGATTAATCATTAAATTTAATAAAATACCGGTATTGATTTGACCGTCCGGTACTGCAATCCCTAATCCCGGGTCTAGAAAAGATCACCGACGTTCATATTATATTATATCAACTATTTTCCACCAGGGACAAAGGACAATGTCCCAACTTTCGGCGGTCAGCACACCGGGACTCAACTTTTCACTTTGTATTTTAAACGCTTAATACAGGGTGGCCTTTATGATATTCTCAACAGTTATTGCACTATCCGATTGAATGAATGTCTGTTGTCTATTTATTGTTGGTCGATTTCATAAAAGGCTAATAAATATGAATAGACTTACGCCAAAAAAACGCTTAAAAATTGTGCCAGAACGTTAGTCAATAAGCAAAGTGCAATAGATCAATGAATACGGCCAATTTTGTTCCCTGATTGAATGGTCTCAAGGTGGTAGGCTGTGGTTTGGAAGACAGTTAAAAATGTGCACAAAGCGTGTTTCGCAAATTGTCTGTCGCTGGAAAAAGTGTTGCCTATTTGAAAAACACATTTAAAAACATTTATAAAAAATAGAAAATGGCAATTTTTGGAATGAATCGATTGACTATTTTTTTAATTTGTAATTTATTTAACGAACACAACAAATTTAAGCTGCTTTGTTATTATATATCATAATCGACCTGAATAAACTAACCTAAAAATACATTGACAGTTACTGACCATTAATAAATTTAATTACCGATGGAATTGTTAACTACATTATTAATTATCTTATTGCAGCATAAATGGTAATAAAAATAGCAAAAACACATTGACGAATGGGCGCATTGTGTAAATTATATTAAAAAATTAACAGTTGATAGATCGCCATTTTGTACAACATATAAATACGATTGTTAAGTTAATGAGAAACGAAATGTCAATCGCGTTATTATTCAAATAAACGGCAATAGCTTCATTGTGTGTTCATAAATGCTACTTTGTTCTCCAGTGCATGTTGATTAGAATAATAATTGTACATGAGGTATTTTATGAACATACTCGTGCTGTCGCCGAAAGATAGAACTATTTAGAAAAGATGAGTAGTGAACTTCGACTTATTGTCATTCATTCTTTTTTAAATAAACATACACATATCGACTGTGGAAAGGAAAAATGACGTGACCCACACGTAGCAAATTTCACAGGATTCATAAAAAACGTGGTTTGATAATTTTGGGCCATTTGAAAATTACGAAATATCCACAAGCTTGAAGTGCTCGCAGACTTCTAAACTGTGTTTAATTGGCATAAACTAATATTAATTTAAGAAATTGTCTAAAAAAAACCATTATTTCAGTCTTTTTTCTTGGTTTTGTTTTTTACAAGCTCATCTTTTTCAAACTTAAAAGCTAAATTGTGATACTAATTCGGCATTTACAGCTTACATCCTATCGATAGAACGTGTATCAAGTTGGATACATTGTGATTATCGAAAAAAGCTGTTTTGAAAAAACGGTTGGTTACGTCCTTTTTCCATTCCAAGGCCGATATTATAAAAAGTAGTTTATGGCTTATAAGACACACTTAAAGAACTCATCGGATAAATGCAAGCGAGTTTTTGTGATGTCTTTTTTTACCGTAGTTATTTCGTATGATTTTTTTACTTACAAATGTTTGAAATGTTTGCATTAACTGTATTATCAAAAAAAAAAGCAAAAATCGTAGTGACATATTAATATAAATGTACAGTTTTTATTGAGAATTAATTGTGAGCCGTTCTAGAACTAAAATGTTCTAAGTGTAGAATTTTGGTGCAACAAAAGTATAAATGAATACAATTAATGGTACCCGGAAGAATACATCATTGTCATTTTTATTTCGCAAAAATTCTACACTTAGAACCTTGTATTTAATAATCATGATCCTTTTCAAACCAATTCAAGAAAATATTATCATTTATTCAAATATAGAGGTTCTCTTAACGTTTTTTTTTGTAAGTTTATCTAAAAGAATTAAAATTGATATAGTCACTTTGAAAATGGGTCTCATATAATATATCACAGACTTATTTTTTTAAATCTGTGCCCGACCAATCATTGAGCACCTTTGTATTCAGTAGCTCTTCTTTCTTCAATCTTATAAATATTATAATGATAAGTTAATTATACATAGTAAGTTCGGCAGTTTCGTTTTCCATTCTGTGGCATACAATACTATTCTTAGTAAGTGTAATGTGTAATGCAGTAAATGGAAATGTGGAGTAATTACTTTTTACGATAATTGGTTTGTTTAACCATTTATACAAATGATATTATGGAAAGTACCTAATTACTTTACTTTTAATTCTGTTACTTATAACAATACATTGTTATTTTATATGTTACACTTTTTTTTTTGCTGTATTATTATATTACACTAATTCTATAATGCCAGCAGTCACGGAGAGCTGTCTAGGTTATATGCTGTCAATTATCCAGAAGAGTTTACACCCTCTTCGTTTCGTCTTCTGACCAGCGATATTCAAGCATCCTAAAAAAGACCTTTGGGTACTATTCCAAGTATACACATGGATGAACTAAAGCAGGCGTGGGGAACCTGCGGCCTTTTGCCTACCCTGGTGCGGCTTTCTGGCCAATTCTGAAGTTCTGCACATTTTGGATTTGAAAATCCTTGAAAGACTTAAAAAAAAAAAAAAAATTTGGGCAATCCGTAAATTCTTGGGATTTTTTATGTCAAAATCCTTGAAAGACCTTAAAAAAGAGGTCCTACGTTGATAATTTTGGGAAATCCGCAAATTTATGGGCCTTAGAAATTGGTATGAATTTTTTCCGACCAAAGATTCTCTAGTCAATGTTTACTGCGGCCTTGTGTCGAATCAGAAAAATGAACGCGGCCTTTAGATAAGAAAAGATTCCCCACCCCCGAACTAAAGGAAGCTGGCGTGTTATGGAAGAGATAGAGTTAGACTGAGCGTATGCTGGGAAGCAAGCTACGCATCGCTGGGCAACGCAAATATTGTATTACATCAAGAAACAGAAACCTGCGTCCACTGCAACGTAGTCACGCACGAAGCAGATATGCGTGCTCCGTTGTGGAGAAGGCACAAATTTCTGCGTGACGCTTGCGAGCTTGGACGCGTTCTTTTGATTATGCCGTGAAAATTTCCAAAGATATAATAATGAATTAGTGCTAATCGAACATTGTTGAAAAAGACATTAAGTCTAGTTAATAGTTATTTTGTGTCACTTAGTCATGTCATATATGTCTGCATCGCCCACCCACACCTGCCGATTTCGTGCTGCGCTGCGTCGCCTGCGTCTCAGGAAACGTTTAGCCTTAAATGATTGACGGGTGTCGCGTGGTGGTTATATGCCACACATAGGGACCGGATATGGTGCAAGAACTAAATTTTGTATGGTGTTTTATCCAATAACATGATAACATAATGCGCTTTGATGACTTTGCGGTGATGCATTTTTTATGATGTACTGTTATTATTTCTCTATTTTTTATTTTAAAAATGATCACTCTATTGCAGCGATTTCCAACCTGAGAGGCGTGGACTATTGCAAAAAGAGGCGCGAACAGTCCAAAATATTTATTTACCCTTTAAAACGTGTTTTTATTACAATATGAAGTAAAGGACGGGGAGGCGCGAAGATATTTTATTCTTCAAAAGAAGGCGCAGTAAAATAAAGTTTGGAAACCGCTGCTCTATAGTCTTGCATTCGCTAGGCTTGTGACCGAGTGGATTCCCAGTCGCTCGGACTTAACGAATTATTGTTTGGATGCTAACCGCATGCCCTATCCTAACTAAAAGTAGAAAAACTTCTCTTATGATCCACCATTAAAATTCAAGCTGTATTTTAATACACATAAGCACACTGTTAGTCAAATGAAGCTTAAAGAAAAAGTAACTTGAATATTTCATCCGAAATTTTATAATATTTATTTAAGTTATTCTTTTTCAAATAGTTTTATTAAAGAATTAAATTCTGTTTAAAAAAAATGAAGATATCAAGAATACTAGTCTCAAATCCTTATCGAAACAACTTTGGTACCCGTATGAACTATTGTAAATATTATATCCTTTCGTCCACACTCACAACAATGACTTTAATTCGTCAGCAAATTTTCACGTATTTCTTTGAGCAACGTTTCTAAAAGTGCTCACTTAAACGTTACCCCCGGGAATCACCGTCTGGTTCCATAGATATTTTTTATTCGAAATATAATTTCCCGCGAGAGTTTTTACATGGATGAACAATAGACAAAAAACAAAAGACTTGATAGAAAATACATTGTTGTTGAATTTTCAAATGCTTATCGGGTTACCGTAAACGGATTAATGGAGTGATAAAAGAATATAACACATATTGACGCGAAAACAAATATTTTCATGCGATAACGTTAGCCTATCGAAAGTTTGGAAACTAAAAAGGTTTAGAGACATTTTATTGATTAAGTGTCTTTTCTACCTACCTGCATTTTTCTACTAAAACTATCACATTCAGGGTGTTCACTGTTAATACTTGGTGGAAAGGCATTATATTAAAAAAAAAAAATATTCCTTTGCATTTTTTATCCATGTCCGCTCCCAATTTGGAGCATATGGCCTCCTAATGGAGGTGTCTCAACAGAAGTTTTTTCTACGAGAACTGTTGGTTACTCAGTTGCTCAACCACACTTTTTTTCAAAGTGAGTAGTAGGGGAAGGAACGTAAGGCTACAACAGGACTAGTGGTTAACTAATCGCTATTGCTACACCCAGCTATTAAAGGATCAGAAGGATGGGAGGAGAGGAAACAATGTGAATTGACACCACAAACACCCAGTCTTCGATCACAACTTTGAATTGAATAATTCTCAAATTCACTGTGATCTCACCGGAAATTGAACTGCGTGATCGGTAGAGCAAGCTCTAACCAACTGGGCCACAGCAGGCGACAAATTCATAAATTTTAACGGAATGTTTGAAATTACACACAGGTAGACCAGTACTTACTAAAATTGTGTAGTTAGTAAAAATAAAACCGTGTTTCATTTTTATGGAAATAGAGAGAATTATGAACATTAATTTGCTGACCGAAAATTCGACAGAAATCGATAACAATTGCCAGAATTACTATTCAAATTAAAAACGTAATTGGATTTGTTTATGTTTGAAGTGTATAAACATTTGACAGTTGAGGTGATTCCATAAATTCACAGCAATTTCCCGGAATAGCAAATTTTCACTACTATCCGTCGCGGTGAAGTTTTCACGACAGGGCCGGAGAGTTCAATTCGTCAGCGGGCTATTATTTTAACTGACGCAATTTCAGAGCCGGATGATTTTAACTGAGGCCGATCAGTGATGCGAAACACAATGTTGCCGTATAACACAGTCACTCAGCAAAAACGTTTGCTCTCATTTAAAAAAATACTTCAATTTTATTTGTATTTGCGTATTAGTTCACTTTTAATAAACGTTGACATATACAATCACTCTTTGTATTGTGTATCAATTAATATATATATATTTTAGCTCTCAATGTGGAGCATATTCGGCAAAAGATCTTAAGCGACACAGTTCGGTGAATTATGTTTTAAGCTAATAATTGTTATTATATTAATAATTGTGTTTTAACCCTTTGCCCGCGTCACCAAATTTAGCGAGCATGCCCTGTACGCGCCTGCTTTTTTGCGGATTTGTTATCGCGTTTTCGACTATAAATATAGGTTTTAATATTTTTTCAACTAATCAAATATGTTAATTGCCACCCAAAGTAACTTTTTCAATAATAAAATATAATATATTTATTGTATTTTCGGTTTAATTCAACAATAATCATCCTTCATACAATTGCGGCGTGACGTCGCCATATTGCAGAATACCGCCACGCGTGACCGAGAACACTGCGCTACCACCAATACCATGCTTATAATATTAAATTCAACAATTTCAATTTCACCCGCACTCGATCGCTTATTTACATTATCCAAAATCTTGCATTGGTGACGTATGTGCATGGCGTGTTCCAGAAATAAATTATTTTAGCCTATATTGAATCTTTTTTGACTAATGCCATCTATTGAATTTTGTATAATATACATTAAGTAATATTTTCAACCAAGTTATACAATTTTAACACAATAGATAGCTTTTATATAGGGTTTGAAATTTTCATGACATCTATACGTGTCACGCGCGCTGAGGGCATGTTCGCTAGGACATGCATAGCGGTCATACGCGGTGAGAAGGTTAAGCTTATAATTGTAGAGAACTGAAAGAAGTCTTTAAAATATCAGAATATGCATTGACCATATATAACTACTGACTAACCGCATTTAAGGAGTTCTTTTATCGAACTTAGTACGAGAGTAATTAAAAAAAAAACCTTCTGTAAAATTTATAAATTGTCGGTTACGATTTTCTGCCTGTTATGGGTCAAAGAGGTCATCTTCAATAAAATATTTCAACAGAAAAAAAATCTACGAGTTCATTACTCAGTTACTCAATCTCTCTTTTTTGACAAGAGTAGTAGAGAAAGAAGAATGCGACTAGGACATGACTAGTGGTTAACTTATCGCTCTCACTACGCCCGGTTGTCAAAGAATCGCAATTGGTTGGAGGGAAATGTTTTATTGGTCTCATTATCAGTGATGTATATAATGCATATTAAATATTGGCAACATATTTTCACCAATCGTAATAATAGGTTTCAATAAAATCAAAGTTATTTTTTTAACCCAATGGTATTTTTATTCAATATATCTTTAATGGTAACATAAATATTTTTTTTATTTAAGTTTATACAATGATAAATTAAAATAAAAAAAAATAAAAAAATCGAGCATTTTTGTTTCCTTACACCAAGCGAAAGTTAAGATGATCCCCAACATATTTGCTAGTGGGTAGATTCCTGTTTTAAGACTATTATATGACTACTGTAACAAAATCGAGATTATCTAAGATAGATCAATTAAAGATAATATTTTGTTTTACTAAAAAAAAAAAATAACAACAAAATCACTTCACTTGCATATTAATCATAGTAACGAATAATTTAAAAAAGAGTACGCTGATTCGAGAAGAAAACAGGTTGAGCTTGTTGCACTAATCTTCCAGAAAGTTGCGAGTTGGCCCTGGCAGACCTCGGGCTGTAAATTTTTTGTAAAGTAGAATCAGCACGAAGAATATACAAAGCTCCTTCCTCAGCTTGAGCATTTTGTACCTGAAGTCTTTGAGGTCTCCTCAATCTTCCACTCAGAACACTCAAATTGTCATCGATACTCTCAGCTTCAGGCTCAACAAGACCATCTTCTTCAGCCAAAGTTGTGAATTCTGTCGCAGATGGTGCAGTTGTTGGTGTACCGTATGTTTCAGCGGGTGGGCCATATTCTGGAGCACCGTATTCCGGTGTCGGTGTTGTGGTTTCGTCTTCTTTTTCGGAAGGAAGTTCGAATGGTTTTCCTGCTGGGCGCCAGCCGGAAGCAGGGTACGGGCCACCTTCCGCCGGTGGGCTTGCAGGTGGCGCTTCTGCTCCCATTTCAGCGGCAGGAGTTGTTATGTCAACTTCCTGTCGAGAAAGAAATCTAGATTGAAATCTGCTCGATTTAAATCTTGGTGGTTCGGCTGAAGTAATAACTACAGCCACACACAAAACCACAAAAGTTAAGAAGTTCATCTTGTTGTTTTGATTACTTGTCCCACTGTACTAAACGTATTGATTGTAGAGTTGGAAGTAACTGATATTCGTTTAATTTTTGGGTTCGCTTTTATACTGTGTATTGCTTCGTTCTTTTCGTCCTCGCTAGAGATTTTTTCGGATATCTGACATTGTTACTGTCATGCATATGAAATTACTGATAACAACGTTCTTTGACTTGGTTAACCCTGGATTAATGGCAAACGCGCTATAATTGAACGATATTTTTCGGTGTCAATTATCAATTCAATCCACGTCGGCTGGACTGCGAACATAATAATGCTTTGCAACGTAATACTACCGCCTGAATCAAACGTTTTGCTTGTCGAAATCATATAACAATTCAATGGTTTTGACTAATAGATCTATCAGCGTATGCAAATCTCAACGTTGCCATATTTGGGACAATATTTTTAGGCACCAAGTGCAATTATTGTAGCATTGTCTATGTCTTATATATCATAGACAAATGCATCTCGCATGCAAATTTTTTCAATAACAGTGCCAATGAGCTAGATTATTATTTTATAATAATTGGTAATAGATTACGAAACACGCAATCAATCATTCTTAATATAAATTTTATTTAAAAGAGGACCAGCGTAAATTTATTATAATAAAGCATAATCATTTGTAGAAGTAATGAATGAAAAATCGCCAGTTTTTTGTATGCGGCCGCTAATTGAACAGCCACATCCACAACGTAATAAATAAGCGTCTCATGCTCTTGGTACGATGCAGAGATCCACGAGACTTATCTTTAAGTCGTGAACTACTCTGAGAACTATTTTTTACCGTTAGCATTCGGACATATATAATTTTATGAAAACGGATAGAGAGACGAAACTAAGACAAAACTTACATATAGATAATTGTTTTTGTTATATTCCATTGTTTTAGGACACAACATGCGGCCTGTTTTTTTGGCGGCCCCCGAAAGGTTTTTTTAGATGAAAAATATAGTGTATATTTTTAGAGTAACTTATTACATTTAATAACTGTTAACAATTCTCAAATGTAAATTCTAAAGAACTAGCTCCAAAGTTTACAAATTAACAAATATTACAATAACTTTTGGATTATATATACATGTATGAATATTTCACACTATTTTTTTTTTTTGTAAATTAGAATTTTGAAATTTATTTTACTTTGCGGCCCGAATCCATTATATTTTTTTGATGCGCCACACTAACGGAATTATGTTGTGCACAGGGATGGGCTGGAGGGGTCTCGCAGGGGCTCACGCGAGCCCCTTTTTAAATTGGGCTGCGGCCGGCGAGCCCCTTTGTAAAATTCTCAAATCAAATGAGTACAGAATTGCAATGTTCATTGATGGTTTTACTGCATCATAAAGTATGAAAAGTTGTTGCTTTTAAAAATGGGTTTATTGTTTTAAGCAATAATAATATTAATACTTACAATGAACTATGTACATTTCATTCAAAGTGACGTCAAAGTTCTCAAGACCAATCAAAATAAAGAGAACCAAGGGACTTTTCTAAAAAAAAAACGAAAACCGCGAATAGCTCTGAAATTAAGCGAGCACCTTTTTAAAACATTGGCAGCCCACCGCTGTGTGCACGATTCAAATATAATTCGTTTTCCACAATCCAAAATCTAAATCTTTGTATATATTGAGGGATTTATTATTATCTACACACTTACGTACACGCAACTAGGTATTGGGCAGTTGCTCCAAATAAATTCCCAGTCAAAGAAAGAAAATAGTAGATACTCTTAAAGTTTGTAACGTTACTGCATATTGTCGTATAAAATTAACAGATGAAAGAGCAATGATGAGTGGAGGAGGGTAAGTAGATATTTGTAATCAAAGTATAAATCCCCATTTAATTTGCGATTCGGCGAATAAAATATCTCGAACCAAGTGTCTGAGGAAGTCGATAATTATTCCACGTAATTGACGTGGAATAATAAGTCGTACTTTTTCTGAATATAATTGAAATTCATTAACGAGCGACTTTAGGCTTTTGAAATGTTAATATACCTTAGAATAAAAACCAAGTCTGAAGACAATTCGTGACTTGCAAACCTTGTTCTGGTGCAGACTTAAGCAGTACGGATTGACAGACAGCCGTGCATATCAAAAGCATGCTGTTTTTGCAATGAAAAAAGAAGGATTGCTTTTTTGTTAAAGTGAGAAAACAAATAACGTTCATTGCACATCTATAATTAACTTATGCGTTAGTCTTATATGATTATGGTGTCAACGGGCTCAAATTATCGGTTCCCGGTAAATTGCTCAAATACAATTGCTCGAATGCAATTCCTCGAATGGAAATTGCTCGAATAACAAGTTGCTCGAATAACCAATTCCTCGAACGTCAAATGCTCGAATTACAAATTGCTCGAAATATTTTCGAAATAAAATTTCCTGGAAAAATAATTTATATACATCCGTGTTTAGGTGTAACATTTTAATCCGTCCTCACTGAGTTTTTCAGAGCGTTTATCGAAAAGGTTGCGAACGAATATCTCAACGATGGAAATATCATTTCGAAAATTGGATCGCTGTTTCCGACTGATGGAAAATTTCGGCGTATTACGTCAAATATTTCTGACATCCCCATGACATCCGCACTGTCACCTAACATCCCCCGTGAAATGAAACAGATATTTTTTTTTATTTATTGCCTTGCAAGTGATTGACGTATTTTTAAAACTATTCTTGTAAACACGTTTTATGTTCGCAATTCGTTGTATCTGTCATATGAATCTGTGATCCATTACTAAATAGAATAACAAGTTACCTTTTTTTACATATTAAACGAATATATCTCTATATGGAATATGTATCTGTTCGGGTCGTGTGCGAGAAGTGGTCGTAATGGTGGGAAGTTCCTGAATCTATTATTGTCGGGCTTATGACGGATATCACGCGTTCAAGTTTCATAGCATTTTCTTCAAACAAATTCAAGGTTTGCGATGCCTAAACATTCCCTTTAACCCAAGGGTTTGCTGAAGGGGGCTCGGAGGGTGTTGCGGGAGTCCCTTATTAATTAAAAAAAAAAACAATATTCTCAGATCAAATTAGTATATATATCTGCAATTTTTGGCCTTTATATTATCTGCGACAGCTTTAGTATACACAGTAGTACATTTTTAGCCATCTACATTGATAAGTCTGCTCCCACCTTCCAATTCTAAAATAACAAAGTGTAACGAGAGCAATTTGTTCTGTCAAAGCTGTGGGGTCGGAGCCGGAGTAGAGACTCGTGGAGTCCGGTGTTTTTTCCGAGTCGGAAGAATCTTACGACTACGATCCATTAAAAAAAATATATAAGTCTATTCATCATGTGATAGTGATGACTATTTATAATGCTAACATAATATTCTGCATGATTTTCCTCCACAGTCATCCTGTATTGTTGGATACTAGAATATTCTGGCAGCAAGAAAAGCATTAAGGGGTGTTATGAAATCTACGTGGTGACAAACTTTGTTACCATATAAACATAATATTAGTATACAGTGGCGGATTAACCACATGGGAGGCCCCAGAGGCACTAAAATTTGGACTCCCTTTTTTTCGGATAGCATAAAAACGTCAGATTTTTCCAAGTAAAATTATAAAAATATATTAAAATCTGAACAAAAAGTATATGGGTATAAATTGTATAAGCTATTTTTGAACCCTCTAAGACTCGGAGGTTCTCATATGCTTATATGGTAATCTGCCACTGTTAGTATACATAATTTGTATGATAACATACTACTGAAAAATGTTTTGTATTGCTAATTATTTTTATTCATTTAATATGGATTTGGCAGTAGCATTGTACAATTATAACAAATATTATTGACATCGCTTTACAATTTTCACGGTATAAAAAATACTGAAATTTTAAGCTTTATTTTTTAAAATATTGAGCCTGTCAAATAAAACTGCGCAATAACCATTATGCGAGCGATTTTTTCGTATGCTATCTAAGAGCTTCTAATTTAAGTTGTATAGGGGGTCGTAAAAAAGCTCTTATACTTGAAAAGAGGGCATTTATATAGCCATTGTCGCGCTGACAGCGAATAAGCCTTTCATTTATAAAAGCTCGCAGTGTTACAGACTAAACAAAAGCTTCTTCGCTGTCTGGACAAGAGGTTTGGGAACCTCGTTCGCACTAAATACCAAATTATGGCAAACATCTCAATGATAGCTTATTAAGGCAGCCAAAGAAAGAGAAATAAACTCGAAAAGTGTGCTTGTAAACAACCGATAAGTTCTTTTTTGAAGTATTATATTAATGAAACCTTTACGAGTTTCAATTAAATGATGTTTTACCAGTCGATTCTTGAAAGAAAGACATTCTATTTAAATGTCAAATAAATAATATTCAAAATAGTGAGAAATTAAAAGATGTCAGAATTGCTCATTTTTTTGTGACTCCAACCCAGACTAAAAGTCTTTATAATGTATATAGCAGAGGAAGCAAACTTTTCGGATGAAGGGCCAAATTAAGGAATTCAAAATTAACGGTGGGCCGCAAGTAAAGTACCATTTTTATATGTACATTATTTATTATCGTGAAAAAAAAACAATCTTACAAGAGGAATGAAACTATTTTACGTCTTTTAACATTTTTTTTTTAAATCCAGGTGTTAATGTTGTAGTTGAGATTCTTAAAACTGCTTGTAAGTGTTCATCGGTGATGTTTGATCGTAGTTTTTATTGAGGATCATGGTTAAAAATGTTTGTTCACATATAGGTTGATCCAAAAATAACAATTATTATATTTATTTTCAATCTTTTTTTAAAAAGTCGTTAAAAGATAAAAACGTGAATCTTTTTCAAATATATAATATTGCTCAAATATAAAATATTGTAGAAAAATACGCAACGGGCCGCGGTTTTCCCGTGCCTGGTATATAGTAAGAAAATTATGAAAGTCGACTCACCTGAAAACTATGGTTAACATTCTTGATGCTGCATTCGGCAAAGCTGGGATCAATAAGTTCGATTTCATCGAATAAGGGACTCTGTAACAAACAAACATAAGTTAAAGTATTTTAGATCAGGGATTGGCAAAGTGGTGGTCACAGAGAAATGTGGAACAATCATTAATTTTTCTGTATTTACATTTTTTTTACAATAATTAAGTTTTTATAATTTGGTTGCAATTAGGGCATCCAATCCCGAACCCTTTTTGTAATCCCGGGATTTCGGGATTGACGATTTTTCCAATCCCGAGCTTGAATATTCAACATAAAATCGTGTATAAATTCGTTTTTTTAGCTCTTACCAGAATTTTCAAAGTTACCTAAATTTAATTCTATTTGAACCCTTTTTTTCGCAACTTTTTATTTTAAGAAGATAACAAACACTATTGCAGTGTGTATTTATTAAGGTCACTTTACTTTTACGATGCGACTTATATAACGCACCCAACTAAAATACCACTTGGCTCACTTCATCACTCGTGGGCTCTTTAATTTGAAAGGTTTTCGATACGTAAAATTGTTTAAATATGTTTTAATCAATAATTACAAAAAGCCACGACAGCTACGAAATTTTGAATGTCTGCAAGAGTAACTTTATATAAATAAGTAAATTCAATTTAATGAAAACTATATGTCCAGACGGAGAAAGGTCAATAAAGGCCGATGGCATGTTTAACATCAACTAAATAATGTTTCATTATTTTCAATTAAATTGTTTCTTTGTTTATAGATAGCTGTCACTCGCAAAAATAAGTTCGTGTCTGTGAAGATACAACAATAACAAAAAAAGTAAATATTTACCTTTGGTAGATTCTTTATACAATAGTGTTTAGAGCTTTTTTAAAAAATAAACAAAAATGAAAGGTTGTTTTGTCTATTTTGCTTCCCTTAATTGAAATGTTGCACGAACTACCTCGTTGAAAACCGATAGTGGAAAAGTAAAAGCTTTTATTTAACGAACCCTTATCGAATAAAGTTTCTCAATAAAAAGCGTTTGTTTTTAACTTTTTACTATTGTTGCTGTTTTGTTTATCGTATTGTTTGGTCGTCATTTTTTTAAATTTGGGCTCTGGGTATAAACTATTTATATCTATATAACAAACGGTGTTTCACTCAATCACCATTTGTCTAATAAAAGTACACCTAATTGTCTTTTTACACAGTTTTGAAATAGCTCAATCTAATTTAATGGAACGTATCATAAAATTCTATAGGAACAGTTAATTTTTTATACGGTTATGCTAAAGCATAAAACGTATCCCCCGTGCAAAAAGAGAATTGAGTGAACTTGATTAATATGAAAAAAAAACTCTTTTACACGGTTTTTGAACGTTTTTATTATAGCACAGTCCGCTACAAAAAGCGTATACTATATTACACGAATTATTTGTTCTAACATGAATCCCAAAACAAAGAAGCGAATAACATATTTTCTAACATCAATAAAATCACGGGAGAGTAATAGCGAACAAAAGGCTTTATTTGATCTTGACACATTAGATGTGTCAAATAGATTTATATCCAGTCCTTCCCAAAGTTCCCGCATATAATCAAAACACGTATTATAAATAATATTGAATTTTCATTATTACATTATTACGCGACTTTATATTCGAGAATGCTATTATTTTTTCAAATAACACAGTTTTTAGTGGCACGTGTCTACCGTCAAAAAAGAATTGAGTATATTTTTTTTTTACGCTGTAGACCAGTCGTCGGCAACCTTTTTTTGGCAGCGGTAAAAAATGAACCAAAATGAAACCATTTTTTTAAAGTCAGTTTATATTTTTATTTTAAGACAGTCTTTAAGAGACAAATTAGATAGGCCGGATTGCTTGTGGACACAATCATCACAACACTTATCATAAAATGACATATGTGTACAATTTTTCAATCTTTTAGGTCCAATACTCAAACAATTAAAAATTACACTAAAAAAGTTCGAACACCGATAAACTTTCAAAGGATTGGACAAAATGTTGGTATTGTCTGGATCATTAAACGAATATTTCTTAATGTTGTATTACTAAACGCGTAAGTATTTAATCTGGAAACACATCTCGGGCAAAGATGAATTATTAATACTTGATTTGTGATAACCATTTGCATATTGCTTTTGGTAAATTATCTCATACAGGTTATTTGTATCTGTTTGACTAATGAACTGGACATTTATCGAGCGTAAATACCTGGTATAATTTAGGCATATTTGTATTCCTTTGTATCTATTTCAAGTATAACATATTCTAATACAATCAAATGAACTTAATGTAATGAATGAGATGCGACCCTTAACATATTTGAATAATATTTAATTAATTCAGAGCGTTCGTTATTGTGATGAACTTATTTATAGATATTCAGATCGTGCCACTTCTAAAAGCCCCATAAATTTATGGTCAACACACATATTGCTGTTTTGCTAATGAAACTTCACGAATGATACAAACGTGTTGTATAAAAAACGACACACCCTTAGGGCAGTGTCTGCCAAACTTTTTTACTTCACGGCATACTGGTGAATGGGATTTTTTACGTGGTACACCAAATAAAAATACATTATAAAAGGAAATGTACCTTATTAATATGAATATATAAATTTTTGGTGCAGGTAACATTTTTAAAAATATTTTATCAACATATATGTCCATAGGTGGTAATAATTTTACTAGTGAGAAGAATGAAATTGATTTTAGGAAGAATTTTGTCAAAATGCTGATTAGGTAAACGAACACTTTTCATCAACCATCTGTAAACGCTCTCGTTGTTTTTGAATTTTATTTCCACGTGTGCTGAAAAACCAAATTCGCAAAGATACGATGATCCAAACGGCAACAGAGATTTAATTGCTGTTGTAGCTAATCGAAGATATTGACTCCATGGGGATACCCAAAATGTTGACAAGTCAACCTTGGATAGTGAGGCATTGTACAAAGAGATGTTTTTTTAGATCTTTTAAAATTTCCTCATCTGTTGGTGTCAGGTGTGTACTGTCGAGCCTTAGGAATGGTTGATGACCCACTGGTACATTCGATAATCAAGTGATGAAAAAGAAGACTATGGACGAACGTGGCAAATATAGACAATTTAAATGAATACGCTTTATTTAAAATGATCAGTTTTAAGGCTTCTTCCTTCGCGACACACCTGAGATTTCATACGGCACACAGTTTGGCAGACACTGATTTTAGTTGACCGAAGAATAATAATCAAAGATTTTTTTATATTAATTAATTTAATACACTCGATCTTTTATTAATGCGATACATTGATTTCAGAAATTGACGTTTGTATATATAAAAAAAATGAGCAGGTCTGTGTAGTGGTGTGAAAAAAACGACTCCGACTCCGAGAAAATTTTCCAACAATTTCATTTTAACTTATATATGTGTATGTATACCATCAGATCATTTTTTGTCAGCCAAGTATGCAATGTCAACACTTTGGAATATTTTGTTTGAATACACATCATTAAATATATTTTTCAAAAAGACTCCTACTCCGACTCTACACCCCTGAAAAAAGTAAAATAAACATATTTTTTATATAATTTGATAAGTTGGTTCCAAAAATCAAAATATCGCGTAAAAACGTATCAAAAATGTATGAAAAACTACTATTACGGTACGGTACTATTTTGCTCCAAACGTTATACTGAAGCAGTCATAAATAAAAAATACATATCAGAAATTTCCATTTGGTACTGATTTGATTTAAGAATACAGATTGTTCTCGTGTTGGTTAAGCAAACGGCTTGCAGGCTTTAATATCATTAAACAAGTGGCTCGCGTTAGACACTCCTAGCCCACCCCTATTTGTTGTGTATAAATTTGATCAAAAAATACCTGATTTTTAAAGTCATCTCAAATTGCTAAAATACTGTCCGAGTTGTTAATAAAATTTATCCAAAGTGTTGCAATAATTTAATAAAATTAAATAAATAAATGAATATGGTGAAATTTAATACGAGAACTTCTATTTCTAAACTAAAATTGAATTATGGATATCCAACTTGGTACACTACGTTTTCGATAGTACTTTTAAGAATGTCTGCAGACTTTGTAAGCTTAAAAAAGTTAGTAATTAATAATTCACTTACAATTGTAGAAAGACGATGATTTGGAAAACTCAAAATTTTGGCTGATAATGTTTGAAATCAGCCATCGAATCATGAATGGTATATAATATAATAGTAAATTGATATAAATAAAATAATTAAATGTTTTTCTTATTTCTTAAACCATGTCCGCTCCCAATGTGGAGCATATGGACTCCTAATGGAGTTTATCTCAACAGAAGTGTTTTCTACGAGAACTGTTTGTTACTCAGTTGCTCAACCTCTCTTTTTACAAAGAGAGTAGGGATAGAAGGATAGGGCTAGGACAGGATTAGTGGTAAGCTAATCGCTCTCGATACGCCCCGTTCATAGGATAGGATGGGTGAGAGGGGGGAATTCAAGACATCACATATATCCATGCCTTTGAACAGAAATTCATAAATTGATTGAAAAATCAATTTATAAAACTGTCCGTACCGGGATTTGAACCCGGGCCCTCTGTAGCCGAAGCCAACACCGTTGACCACTCGACCACACAGGTGGCTACCACGACCACAAATGTTGATTTGACAATAATATGGTATGATCAGGCTGGCCCTGGCGCTAAACATTTGGCCGCCCCAGGCAAGATCGTACTTTTCCGCCCCAGTTGTAGTAAACCGGCGGTGTGGTCGAATGGTAAACGTCACATGTTTCAGATACGGGCGTCAATGGGTTGAATACCAGTACGGATAGTTTTTACCAATTGATTTATGGATTCCTGTGCAAAGGCATAAGTGTATGTAATCTCTTAAATTTCCTCCATTCCACCCTATCCTAAAAATGAGTGTAGCGAGAGCGACAAACTCTTGACTTTTCCTTCTATACTCTTCTCTCTGAGAGGTTGAGGAACTGAGTTACAAGCAATCTTCCCTCTAATTTTCCGAAGGTTATGTGCGCAAAATACATTGGCTGTGCAACTTTGAAAGGAAATAAAAAAATTTTGCGCCACATAACGGTATTTAGACCTACTTAACGAAATGGCTATTTTTTGTAATAAGAATAATTAGCAACACTATATAATGTCAACTAATTTATTCTGGTGTTGGTATAGCTGGTTAACTTTTGTGCGCACTGTTCAAATGCATGTGCGCGTGCTCGGTGAGTTATGTGCGCGCGCACACGCGCACAGCTTAGAGATAACACTAGTAACAAGTAGTTCTCATAGAAACACTTATGTTAAGGAAAAATTCACTCAGAGTCCATACTCCATATACCCTACATTGGGAGTGAAAAAAAATCTAAAAAAAGTATGAAATTCCCTTAGGCGCCAGACATTTGGCCGCCACCCGAAATTTACCGCAACAGGCGGTCGCATGCTCCGCCTGCATGTAGCTCCAGCGGTGGGCATGATCATGGCCGTTTGCGATCAACGAAGTAACATTTAAATAGAATATGCCGTTTGCTGAAAGAACCCGGTTCTGTTCATAATACATATGAAATTGTTTTTTTATAATCATGTATGCAAAAAAATTTTGTAACAGATCCGTGACGAAATATGAGTCATGATTACTCTCACTGTTTGTTTTCAGGTAAAACCGTCGTTCATGCAATTATTATAACACCTAACTAGTTCATTTCGGAATCATAATAACAATTATAAAAAAATACTACAACATATACCAAACACCATTAACTTCATTTAGAAGAAGAAGGTGATCCACCTGGCCTTGCAAAGAAAGTGAAGATATACTACGTTGCAATATTTTTATCGTAGATTAGAATATAATTAAAAAAGGTGTAATTAAAACTAATTAAAATTCAGTCCAGTACATTAACGGTGTTACCTTCCCGGTCGAAATGGGCCCGGCCCATGCGAAATGATTAATTTTAAGACGGCCATAAATGAATGAGAATTATGAGAGCCTATAATGGGGGCGAGTGGGCTTTTTGGCCACGCTCCGGACCAACGAAAAACGGGGAGGGGCAAGGCGAACACCGAACGGGGCCGCACCCAGTTAACAAAAGGCCGAACGATTAATTATTACTTGGGAATGTCATACTTTCGGGAGAATTGACACGACGCGAAATAGCTTTGTTGTTCAGAGCATAATTTTGAAGAAACGCCTTTTAATAACGGCTTTGTGATGCGCTAAGAAAGCGGTGTGCTACCAATAGGTTGACAAAGGGCTCGCTCAATCTCAAAGCAATTCTCGGCGTTCTGGGGAAAGAGTGAATTTATGCAATTATATGCAATACTTAAATAAGCAATCGATTGTTACTTAATACAACTAAACAATGCAATTTACCGTAAAATAGTAGCAATGTAAATGACTAAAAATATACAACTGTGTATACTAAAGCTGTCGTAGATAATATATAAGTAATAAATTGCAGTTATATACAAATTTGATTTGAGAATACTGTTTTTTTTTAAATTAACAACAGGCTCGCCGGCCATAGTAACAAATAACAATAGGCTCGCACGAGCCCTATCCAGGCCCTGCACTTGGCTATATAAAACACAGTTCTTGTATGATAATATTATTCAGCCTTGGTCTATTGATATGTATTTGATTGTATACATCTTCCGTTTATTGCCAGAAATTACAAAATGTTGATTCTGAGATAATCAAAATAATGTTTTAAATACAACAAAGTTATCAGTTATATCCAATGGTGTAGTGGGGCCAGGTCGGGCCAGGTAGGCGACCTGGTATCTGAAAACGAGCCAGCTCTGAAAACGAGCTTTTTGATGTGTAACTTAATTTTCAAGTACATACGTATAATAAAAATCTTTTTTTATTGATTTAATTGTTAAAACATGTGGAACAATCTTTGGACGAATATAAAATAAAAACATAAAAAAATAGGGAAGAAATCAATGACCGACCTGGTTCTTATTTATTTACCACTACACTACTGGTTATATGCAAACTTACAAATATTAATAATTCCAAGTTAATGCGATCCTTGCATTTGTATATTTGCGTCAAACTTTTTAGAACTTGACTCAATATTTGTAAATTTGAATCGTTCAAATTATGTACATTCACACAAATTTTGTCACTAACGACCCGGGTTTCGCCTTTCAGGCAGTGTGCACGGATTGAACTTAATGAAGTAAATAAATGTATCACTAAGCTTTATTAAAGCCATTGCTGGCGAAATGGATTATCCCTTGGGAATGTCTACAGATTTGAATGGTGAGTAATTTCAAGAATTATATTTATTTTGTCATTTAACAAAAAAATCCCCAAGAGTGAAATATCAATTAATCATTTTATTCGACGCTTTTGTTGACGAAGTTGTTTTTTTAATAATTAAATTATGCCTAAAAAAAAAAACTCTTGTGTGCGAAGCATTTTTTACAGAATCCTTTTTATTTTTATTCTCTTCTCCGCGGCTAATACCAATTTCCATTCATTATCTTTGAATAAGTAATTAGCGGTTTATTTTGTAATAAAACGGTAATCACGATTAATTGAAAAGGGTTAATTAAAAAAATTAGCACAAAAAATGTTTTCGTAGCGCTAACGAAGAATAAAGGCAATTTATTGAAACGCAATAAAGATACTCTGAATAACAAAATGCCAGTCCTGCAGCCGAACGATCTATCGGGTATTTATAATATTCGCTTGCGAGTAGTGATTGGAATATCGGTATTAACAAAACCGGGATTCCGGTATTCGTATTGATTTTTGATAAAAAATACCGGGTTTAAAAAATCAACCAAAATTGAATGACATATTTAAATAAAATTGTTTGAGAAAATTGATAACTCTTTTTGATAGTGTAATAATATTTTGTCGGATCATATGGCGCAACGGTTAGCGTTGATGGCTTCCGTGCCGGATCTCATGGGTACGAATCCCAGTACGAACGGATTTTTTTCGATTTATCGACCTATTTTCGAAAGGCATGTGTTTTTGTGATGTCTTAATTTTCCTTCCACCCTTTCTATCCTTCCATCTCTAATACTCTCTTTGTAAAAAGAGAGGTTGTGCGACTGAGTAACAAACAGTTCTCGTTGAAGAACTTCTGTTGGGATAACTCCATTAGGAGGCTATATGCTTCGCATTGAGAACGGACATACATAGATAGAAAAAAATATTACAAACAAACAGTACATAAGTTATTTGCGAAAAACACCCTTCTATGATAATGATAACTTTAGTTGAGATAGTCTACTATGAGAAAATATAATCTTCATTTAAATCAGATATTTTTGTGGCTTGTCACGTATGCAATCTAAAACTGTAGTTAGAAGCTTCCTGCTACCTAAATGTCAGATGGGCTGTTTGTTGGTGACATTTGCTTGGCAAAAACTGGGTCACCTGAAATTTCAAATTGCAATCTCTTTCATAAGAGGCGATGCGGCTTACCCTTTGCAATATAAGGGTGAAAATGGAAGCAGCCGATAAATTGAACGTTCTGATAGCTTTATATACAACATAACTACCACTATTTTTGATTCACAGAATACGCGTTGCCAGAGATAACTTAAAAGTTTACTTTAGCTGTAATTACTAGAGTTTCCAATCTCGGGATACCGATCAATTTGGCGATTCCGTAATTCTAGAATCACCTTAATAAAGACACTGGGATTTACTTTTATTTAAAAAAAAAGTCCGCTACCAATGTAAATCATATGGCCTTCTAATGGAGGTATGTTATGTCAAGAGAATTTTTCTACAACACCTTCATGTTACTCAATTGCTCAAACTGTCAATTTTTCAATGATATAAGGGATTGAATGGATATGTATGTCTAGGACAGAACTAGTGGTAAACTAACCACTCTTGCTGTGATTCTTTATTTAGAATAATTGGAAAAGTTGGAGAGAACTTTTATTCATCAAAAACTTAATTCTAGGGTGTTCACTGTCAATACTTGGTGTAAAGGCATGGTATAAAGAAAAATACAATATTCATTTATACTTTTTTTTTTTTTTTTTTTTACTTTAATTTACCAAGATCAGGACCGGTTTCGCTCATGTCATGCATTATCAACTGAAGCGACTGGCGAGCATTATCAGTTGAAAACGATCACCTGATCTTAGTAAATAAAAGTGGAAATAAATACAAAGGAATATTGTGTTTTTCTTTTAAAAAAAAATGATGTGTGTACTGGGTGAGATTCGTTACGGAAGCCAACAATGTTGGCCACTGCACTACGGAGCCGATAAACAGCAATTTTTCTAAAACTCACATTACATATGGTCAACGCAACATAATACCTGTTATCAGTGGGGGCCAGTCAATGTGGCATTCGACCAATGCACCACTCGTATATGCAGGGGCGGTTATATTTCATGAAATAATATTCGAACATAACATTTATTTATTGTATTTATTGTCTATAATAAATATTTTGAAAAAATTTACTTTAGGCAATATTTTATATAGGCAATAAATACATGAAGAATTTAAAATGAGTGAATGGTATAAATGCTATGTTTGAATATTATTTCATGAAATATAACCGCCCCAGCATATAAAAGTGGTGCGTTGATCCAATGCCACATTGACCGGCCGCCACTGCTTGTTATATTATTACTATTAAAATTTAAATACAAAAAATAGAACCGAGAAGTTTCAAGAATTATTTAAGGCAACCCCGCTATCGGATTGTTATATGGATTATGCTAAGCTTTTTCCGAGCTTTGTGAAGATAAACGAAGAAGCAAACAAAAAACATAATTATAATTCATCCAATAAAATTATAGGGTAAACATTACGTATATTAAATATGTCAAAGGTTATTCGATGTATGCTTTATGACGTCAAACAGATTGACATAGGCATTTCGGCCATTAGCGAGTCGTAAACGTCTACGGCACGCGAATTCGCGATTCTTCTTCTCCTTCCTCCTTGTAGCCCGAGCAATTTATTTTTACGCTCTCTCGCCCCGTCACTTGGACCGTAAAAACTGTATCCTTCAAACCATACAGGATGCTTAAAAATTCAAGCCAATGATTATTTTTTTAAAAAAATTATCCATGTCCGCTCCCAATGAGGAGCATATGGCCTCATAATCGAGGTATCTCAACAGAGTTTTCTACGAAGACTGTTTGTTACTCGGTCGCCCAACCTCAACATTTTTCGTGAGTAGTAGTCAAAGAAAGATAAGCCTAAAACAGGACAAGTGGTTGACTAATCGATATTGCTACACACAGTTGTTAAAGGATCAGAAGGATGGGATTAAAGGAAATGATGTGATTTGACATCAGAAACACCCAGTCTTCGATCGCAACATTGAATTTAATGATTCTCAAATTCACTGTGATCTTACCAGTTTTTCTACGAGGACTGTTTGTACTCAGTCGCTCAACCACTGTTAGTAGGGATAGAAGGATAAGGCTAGGACAGAACTAGTGGTTATCTAATCGCTCTCGCTACACCCAGTTATTAAGGGATCGGAAAGATATTGGGAAGAAATTTATTTTAGACATCACAAACACCAATGCTTTTTGAACAGAAATCGATAAATCGATCGAAAAAGTGATGTTCGTACGGGGACTCGAACTCATGAAGTCCGGCACGTAAGCCCACCATGCTAACCGCTGCGCCATAGGACCCGACAATAACTGTTTGTTACTCAATCGCTCAACCTTTCTTAGTAGGGATAGAAGTATAAGACAAGGACAGGAATAGTGGTTAACTAATCGCTCTCGATTAAATAAATATATCATTTAAAATTTAAGATTTCGACTGAAAGTGCTTGGTGGAATTTCAATATGAAATTTGAATCGTTCAAATTATGTACATTCACACAAGTTTTGTCGCCAACAACCCGGGTTTCGCCTTTCGGCATTTTCATCCAAAATGTAAGTAAATATAATTTAAAATTTTCCAGCAAAAAAAATATATATAATTCTTGAAATTATAAATCTCTTGCCATTCCCATGGCTTAATCCATTTCACCAGCAATGGCTTTAAACTAAGTGATTTTTTTTCTTATATAAACAAGATATATTTATCACTTTTAAGGTGTTCACTGTCAATACTTGGTGGAATGGCATTATAATAAAAATAATAAAAGATTTTTAGTACTTTTTCCCCACATAAAATTTATTTGATCAGGACCGGTTTCAAATTATCAACTAATGCTCGCGATGAGCGAAACCGGTCCTGATCAAATAAATTGTATGTGGAAAAAGTACTAAAAATCTTTTAATATATTTTTTAAGATACATTTATTTACTGAGCGTCAGTTCAAGATCATCCATGCACTTGAACGCCCGAAGAAGCCGCAAGCTGAAACCTGGGTCGTTAGTGACAAAACTTATGTGCATGTACATAATTTGAACGATTCAAATTTTATATTAAAATTTCACCAAGCACCTTTAGTCGAAATTTTAAATTAAAAAAAATGACTAAATTCTTTGTCACTCTTTCAACCCTTAAAATAAGCTGTAGTGATTGATACTGACTGGATAACTACTAGCCCTGTCTTAGCTCAATCTTTCTTTTCCGCCTATCTTCGAAAAACGGTTGAGCAACTGAGTAACAAGTTGTTCAAGTAGAAATACTTGAAATTAACTTAATAAGAAGTCTATTCCATCCACACCGGAAGCGTGCATGGTCAATCAGGTTCAATATCAATACACGAACAATGCTGTTACAATCGTTAAGAACGCATTTCTGACAAATAAATTGTTTGCAGATAAAAAAAATCATACTGTAGAATTATAAGTATGCCTTCCGTAATGCGATGAAACTGTTTCGTTTTATAAGTAGATGTTTGAATATTTACATATCGTCACTGTACTGGCAGAACTTGATAAGTAATACAAGTGGCAAACATGAGTTAAGTTCAGGTGACCAGACGTCCTCCTTTGAGGAGGACTGTCCTCCTTTTGGAAAGTTTGTCCTCTTTTGTCCTCTTCTAGGAAACATTGTCTTCCTTTAATCAAATTTCAATCACTTAAGATTTGAAATCCTCGGAAGAGCCAAAAAGAAGGTCCTAAACTGGCTATTTGTGGGAAATCCGCAAATTTGTCCGCAAATCCAGAAGTGTCTACCTTTGAAATTTTAAAAACCTGGTCACCTTAGTTTAGTACGCAATGACATTCTGATGTATTATGTTTTTGTCTGGATTAGCACAGGTAGTGCATATATTGTACCAGTTTATTAATGCAGATCTAATGACAAGTAATTTGCTACACCAACACAATAGTAGGAAAATCTTAAAATATTAGTAAAATGTACATAAATATATTTTCAATATAAAAAATAAATAAATTGAGGTTTTTTAACCTTTTGAGGTGTGAGTTTATTTTTTACTAAATTAGATTTTTTAATCCAGGGAACCAATCTTGAAGTTTTGTATGAATTCTATTACTTTTTTTACACGATTTTTTGTGGAACGTATTGAACGTGTAAAGCAGAGTTGTCTGTATTTACGTATATATCGATTCATCTGTAACGCAAAAGATACAGACGCTGTCTGTAATCTGTTTTATTAAACTGGCTTACGAAAAAAGCGAGGCAAACGTGAGCATGTTGTGTCACCTTCATTTAGGTCGAGTAAAATAACGCTAGTATTATATTACTCATTCATCAAGGGTACCAATAATAGCTTACTTAAAACTGTATTAAAAATTATATTAATTAATCAACTTGCTACTGTAAAACTTTAAATGGGTTATATTCCAACTTTTTTAACTGTTCACAGTAACTAAAATAAGGTTTTACTAACTGTACTTACGATCTGAGATGTTGTGATGAAACTTAAAGCTTACCAAAGTTTCAAACTGGTTTAAAAGTAACCATTCTTATGAAGAAAATTGACTTTTAATGCAAACTTTACAAGGGTCGAAAGCCTAGATTAATGAAACCGAGTTAATGTGGTAAAGCTGTTCGGCGTGCTTTGAAACAAAACCTCAATAAAAAGCTCTAAAAGATAGGCTGCAAAATATGTTGATGGTCTTTGGTTGATGTTGCGAATTTTTAAGACGCTGAATTTTTGTTAAATGTATATTGCTTTTGCTAAGATAAGCATCACAATATGTTCAACATCTCATGTAATAGATTTTCTCTTTTTTTTCGATTTAGTAAAGTGATTTTGTTGGGTGAGTTGGGTAGAAGTGATTTTCGATTTTTTTCACAACTTCAGTTCTTGAAATATTATAAGAGTGCGGCGTAGAGCTTACTCGCCCATCATTTTTTTTTCGTAATCTATTTTCGGTAACCGGATAATAAAAATGATACGCAAACGGTTTATAGGGGAAAAAAAACTACCCAAGTAGCGGCCCGTTTTGTAAACCCGAAAATAAAATGTGCGTATGCCACTGATTTACTCAAAACTTTTCTCAGGCATGTGCGAAAGAGACAATATTAATAAAAATCTATTTTTTTTTATATATTTTCTGCAAACCGTTTACATTATCGAATTTAAACCTGCTGAAATGGTTGGTATACACTGGATGAATCCACAATTAACGTGAAACTGCAAAAGATCATCCAACCACATACTGGACCGACCGGACAAGCTGATTTGGTGGTTTATAAGAAAGCT
The DNA here is from genome assembly GCA_030503985.1 of Himalopsyche tibetana. Lineage (NCBI taxonomy): Eukaryota > Metazoa > Arthropoda > Insecta > Trichoptera > Rhyacophilidae > Himalopsyche > Himalopsyche tibetana. The sequence goes on along the minus strand of JAPJYX010000052.1, from coordinate 4,949,824 downwards.
ATAAGACATTTAAAACCGCAGGGCTATACGTGGACCACAATAAAGCCATTAACTTTAACCTAATACTAGTTTCATTTTACCATCCCAACTCTTTCGGAAAAAAAATAAGCAAAGCGATTAAAAAGCCAGCTACATGGTCGAGTGGTCAACGTCATTGGCTTAGGACACAGAGATCGTGGACTTGAATCCCAGTACGGACAGCTTTATAAAGATTGATTTCTCAATTGATTTATGGATTTAGAAGGCAGAGATAGATGTGATGTCCTGAAATAGCCCCTCCCACCGCGATAGAGATTAGCTAGCCACTAGTCCTGTCATATCCTTATATCCATTATGTTTCTTCTTCCATATCTGTTATATGATAAACTCCATTAGAAATACATCTACTCCACATTGGGAGCGGTCATAGTTAAAAAAATATATCAACCAGATTTTGTAAACCACACATTAAGAGCGAACATAAAATAATTCGTTGAAAAAAAACAGCAAACAAATGGAAACAGAAATGGAAACGCAATTTATTAGGTGAAATAGCAACTAGTTCCAGTCAGAACTATGTTTAAACTTGCATACATTCTATATAAACTGCATGAATAATATAAACTGTCTAATAAAAGATACACAATACATCTTGCTATTATTGCATTTATTAAACATAAAAATAATAAAACATTTTTAGTACTTTTTCCACATAAAATTTATTAGATCAGGACCGGTTTCGCTCATCGCGAGCATTATCAACTGAAAGAAATTCTTATCAGTTGATAATGCTCGCGATGAGCGAAACCGGTCCTGATCTAATAAATTTTATGTGGAAAAAGTACTAAAAATGTTTTATTATTTTTATTATAATGCCATTCCACCAAGTATTGACAGTGAACACCTTAAAAGTGATTTATTAAACATGTTTCAAAGAACGATAACTGTAAATTCATTAGTAAATAGCCATCAAATTTTTTTTAACCGTTTGAATACCGCGCAAATAAATCATTAATATAGCCCATAAATACTGCGTGTTTTTGAAAAAAATAATTTTGCCTAATATACACACGAATCCAATATTATAAAATCATATATTTACTCAGTATAGATAGCACTACACATTTTAATCAAAACATTGCTTATATTCTATTAGAATACCAAGTATTTTATTTTTTAAATGTCTTGGACATCCGTGTTAGCTTGCATATGTTCCGGACACCTGAGTCCGCTTGGTATTCAAGTGGTTAAATTGTTGAAATAAATAAATTAATATTTTTTACCTTATTACAATGGAATTCTACCAAGTAAATGCCAATTCAATCAATCGAAAAACCAGAAGTCTTACCGGAAACGGCGTTTAAGAACTGGATACAGGTTAGATACAAATTGAGCGTTGAGCATCGTTATAGGAACAATATTTTGAACATTCTCAGAACACTATCAGCGAATTTCAGAACATTGACATGGGTCTGACTGAGTGGAAGATAGCCTTTCGCTAACTAATACCCTTTCATCCGCGTAATCGAATTAGCTACGACCCCTTCTTAGGTCAGTGCATCCCCCCAAGTTATTGCTTCTTTGTGTCCTATTGCTCTCCCCACAGCAAATAAGCCACAAGTGGTTAAAGGAAAACATTTCATCTTTGTTAACAGTTTGTATGCAAGCGGTTTTAATATAAAAAAAGCAGATGTTGCCATAGTATTTATTAATTAAAAAATTGAAAACAAATACATAAAATCTATAAAGCTCATGACGAGCATTATCAACTGATAAGAGAATACAATATTCGAGTGTTATTTATATAAACCAAAATAAAATGTGATAGAGAGGCAAAACATTTTATATTTAGTCAATTTAGTGTCACTTATTCATATTTTGTACTTTAATTAGTGAATTCATTTCAAAAATCATTGTTTGTTACAGCATATTAATTTTATTTTGTTTTTTATATTTAAGACTAGTTGTGAAGATTTATAAAATGTTGAATTTACCCGTGTAAAACCTGTTATTTGTACCCGAAACTAATACTTTTTATTAAGGTGTTCACAGATTAGGTTGTTAAGTAGTAAGACATAAAGAATTATTCGTGTAATGACCTAGAAAATACCAACTATTCTTTAAATTCTATAGAAGTTTATCCGCAGAAGCATTTTTTATTATCTGACAACTAGACCCACTAGAGCGCAAAAATTTTACACATATCTGTATATTTTACTCCAATTTCATTTTTTGGAGTTGTCTTACTAATGAACTGGACGATCGATTCCTACCGCTCACGTTGCCGAGTGGTCAATGCTCTGGGATTACGTATTGGTTGTCGCGGGTCTGGTTACCTTATTTAAAATTCAATTAAATTATTTTTAGTTAATTTAGTTAATCAGTTAGTGCGTTTGTGTAAACTTTTTAAATCAATAATCGACTTCTGTTCGAAGGCACGGATGTTTGTGATCTCCTTCCTCCCATCAATTCAAAAATAATGAATCATAGAGAGAGCGATTAGCTAACCACTAGTCCTGTTATAACCGTTTTTTTTATATCCCTATTCTCTTTAAAACAAGAGGTTTAGCAACTGAGTAACAAGAATTTGAGATGCCTCCATTAGAAGGCCATACACTCCACATTTGGAGCGGATATAGGATTTATCGCCCGCTGTAGTCTAGTTGGTTAGAGCTTGCTCTATCGACCAGGTGAGTCTGGGTTCGATTCCCGGTAAGGTCAGAGTCAAATTTAGATTTTTCAATTTAGATTTAAGACCTAAGACATGGGTGTTTGTGATGTTAATTTACCTTGAGTTTATCTCGAGTGAGTCATCGAGTCTCATCGAGTTTTAATCGTATGATCTTTCAACTTTAAAATATTTGGCGCATTAGCACGTTAATCCCAAATATTTTTTTAAAATTTAAAATTTCCATAACATAAAAAAATCGTTTTTCATTCAAGCATTCTTTATTATTTTATAATTAAAGTATTTCTTTTTTTTTAATTTAAAATTTCGACTGAAGGTGCTTGATGGAAATTTAATAATAATTTAGAATTATATTTCTATTGAATACTACGTTTATCACAATTTTCTTTGAAGTTTTTAATCCTTTCATGAACTCAGTCTAACATTCCACTTATGCTAGGATTGTAATAAAAAAAATATTAACTATTTTAGTTTCGTTATTCAGAGATACTTTTCCTAAGGAGCAGTGAATCGCAATAAAAAATATTTAACCGTTTCGATGCGGGTAAAGGAGGGTAGAGAAGCAGTTGAAAGGTCAATATTAATCACAACTCTCGTACCATTTCCTTATTTGGGAGAGATACAATAGTGCAGCAGACAAGTCGTCCCAAGCACTGAACGCATTATAAAGATAAAGTTGCCATCTAAAAATGTATGGTACACGAATTGTATACAGTAACGCGAGTTGAGTAAAAGGAAACGTACAAATACAATAAACAATCAACTCTTTTTTAACACAGTTTATAAATAAAACGGTCCACTTAAATTAACGATATATTTATACACGATTTGTTTTAACTGGATTCCCAGAAACAATCACACAGAACCAGATAACGGAATTCAAAATAATAAGAAATTCAACAACACAAGACAGTAATAACAAAGAAGTCTTCAATAGATCATAACACATATGATGTATCAGACATTTCTAGCGGTAGAAATGATTTATGTCTCTTCCTTCATAAAAGTTTCCGTATATAATAAAGCAGTATCGAATAGTATATTTATTTCTTAATTAAAATACATATTATGAATAATATTTTGTGTAATTTACTGATTGGGTATTTTTTACACGATTTCCTACACAACAATGTTATTATTTTTTCAAAGAACACTGCTAATTAAATTTAGAGAAGCTTCAATTTGTCTATGAATTCTATCATTTTTTTTACACGGTTATATGTGGAACGTATGTACCATGTAAAAAAAGTTGAATGTATTATAAAATTGAATGTTGCCACCGTTCTGCCAGATGTCTGTTACTAGGTCTGAGTATACAGCAAATAGAAAATTAAAGGGTTTAAGATATAGCCTTGAGCTTTGATATTTTATGTGACGTTGATAGTTGACTGAGGTATTTCCAAAGTGAACTCTTTCCACTACTTGGCGAAAATGAAATATGATTTATGAATGTAATATTTTAAAGATGAAAATTTTCATATATAAGAACCTGAAAGCATTTTATCTGAAAGAAAAATCAATTTTAAAATCTACGATATTAACATTTTTTTTTATTCAAAATTATATAACGAGAAAAGTGTATTAAAATGGCGTCCTGCAATTTAAATAGTTATTACAGTTAAAAATAGCTAACTGGCTTCGTGTAAAATTGAATATATTATTTGCAAATCCAGCTCGTTACAAATTCGGTGAAAGATGAATCATGAATGTAATTTAGTAAATAAAAATACACTTAAAAAGTATTTTTAAACAGTCTCAAACCTGGCTTGATAAAAAACAAAATATCATTATGAAGTAATACTTTTAAAATGTATAATGTTTTACAAAATCAAATTCAAGTTTTTGAATCAGTTTGCAAATAATCGTCTCAAATTGTAACACAATAATATTTAACATCAACACTGTAAACATTATTATTGCTGACAACTTATCAAAATGGAATAGCTTGACTTTGGAAATACACTCCTCAATTTATTATAATATCAAAATATAGATGGATTTATATCTATCTGACACAAATTTAATTATGAATCAATAAACAGGGACAACTATTTACCTTAACATCTGCATAAATGACAATCCTGCATCATCGAGTGGTCAACGTCGTTGGTTTTGGCTATAGAGGTCAAGGGATTAAACCTCAGAACAATTAGTCTAATAAATTGATTTTTCGATCGATTAGAATTTTTTCAATCGATAATTTTCGTTTTAAACAATATGACATACAAATTTAAATGACATGAAACCATTAATTTCTATGCTGTGTATTATATAAATTATTAACTAGATTTTATCAATTACACGAATATTTCTAAAATATTTATTTCCTCATAAATAGACGTGGCCTTTTTACTCACCCTTAATTGTGTTATGTAAAATTTTCTATTTTGGATCACAGAAAATCTTTAATTGCCTTGGACATCATTGAACAAGATCGGAAGCGCAATTTTTAATCGCTTTCTGTTGTCCCCATGCGGGCTGACGACATCGGAAATAATAAATGCTCGTCGACGAATTGTGCGGTGATATTCAACACAATACAGCTAGAAACCCCTAAATCTTTACCAAGAAGAGGCCGACCAAAGTACGACCCTTTTTCATTACAGGCTGAAGATGCTTATCTCGTGGATCCGGTCAGCGCGAGTGATAATCGGGAGTGAAGAGGGCGAAAGGAAACATCGCTCATCGGATTGGGAAGGATTAGGTTCTTTTAGTGGATTGTGGATCTGCCCACAGTTTTCTGTAAATGTACGAAGATACTCATGGGAAAATATTTTACCGGTTAAGGCTAACGTGACCATTTATTTTATCCACAAGCCGGGACACCTAAAAAAAATTGTTACCCTTAGGCGCTGTTTTAAGCGTCTCACACTTGTTAATTGCACAATCGCGTTAAAATAAGTATGACGATGTGTTTTCTATGCAAGAGTGTATACAAAAACGAAACTTAGTTTGAACATGTTGTTGACTATATATTGATCTAGTTTTACCGAGAAAATGCCAATCAGTGAAGATAACTGTATCTTAATTAAAATTTAAATCGAATTTTTCTTACTTCCTTGTCTGAAAGGTTTTTTTTTGCTTTGTTACAGACTTTTGTCTATCGCCATATGAAATCAAAACCCAACGCAAAGATTGTAAACATCTTTCATTTAATATTGTTTTCTTATGGTAAAATAATATCTGCGGTTCTTAGAATTTGGGAACGTAATATGTTTATTTTTTAATACAATTCTGAAAAAATACACGTGCCATATTTTTATTTTTGTAACTAACAACCTTCATATTTTTCATCTAAGTTGATAAAAAATATCAAATCAATTTTTTAGAGTATTTCTTCATGTCATGGCTTAGAGCTTGTGTCTACAGCAGTGGCTCTTAACCTTTTCGAAGTCACGGTGCACGATTGATCATGGGAAAAAGTGGCGGTGCACCAGAATTAAAAGGTCGAAAAAAATATGTGGACATAATTTTCTTTCACTTTTTCGGTTTTCACTATTTTTCGATTTTTATTACATTGCGGCTTTTATCGTTTTTACCATTTTTTTCACGGTGCACTTGCAATAAGCTCGCGATGCACTGGTGCACCGCTTACGAACTACTGGTCTACAGTCATATACGCGAACTGTTTGTTACACAGCTGTTCAACCTATCTCTTTGGAAGGATGTGGCTAAGACATCATTCGTGTATAGTTAATAGGTTGTATGATACAACTTGTATCCTAACTTCACCTCTCATGGGCTCGTATGGACATTATTTTACTCTGAAGCTACAAACTTTCTGACAACCTGGATTTTATAAGTGACACTAATATTTATGTATATGACGTTCATTTCCTATTTTTTCTTGCCAATAGATGTCAGTAAAAATTAATCTCCACTTTATTATTATATTATTTTTCTAATTTTTTTAGTGTTTAAATGTGTAGAAAATTGTTTTTTTAATGAAAAAAAGATTACAGTTATTGCCTATTAAAATTTGTGACAAATCACTTTTTGAATGTTTGCTCTTTAATAGTATGGAGCTAATGGTGGCCGCAGCTAAATCTTCTATTGGCCGCATATGAGAACCACTGCTCTAGATCAACTCGACGATATTATAGATTTCAAATATAAATAGAAACAAAAATATAAATCATATTAGGACTTGAACACAACAAAATTACGAAATAAGTAAGTTTTCTTAAAAACGGCGCTCTTGGGGAAATATTCTATATTTTATATTATACAAAAGACAAATCAAGTATTAATAATTTTTTTTTAAGCTTAGAAAAATATTTTGCATCAAATGCCGCCGGGTCTAGTATTTTAATTTAAAATCACAATCCGATAACACGATCCGCTCAGAAGAGCAAAAATTTTAATTTTGTTTTATTTCTTTGTAATACCATAGCAAAAAAGGCGTTATTTTTGTTTTAACTTACTTGTATAACGAAAATTCGTTTCAATGAAATTGATATTTTGATTTCTTATTTATTTCTTGATCGCGTATTGTTTTGAAATTTGAAATTAAGATAGTGATGAGATATAAACGTATAAACACCATAGATTATACAAAGTCCGACTTTAAAGTCCTTTTGAGTCCCAGTATGAATAGCATCGAAGATAGAAAAGGACAAACCCCGACTTTTATTTTGTAATTTATAATATAATAATTATAATCAATTTTTTCGATGCAAAGGTCTGTTGATTCTTCTCAAAGAAGCGAAATAAGTATTACGTTTTTTAACACGAAAAGAGTGACAACAAAATTATCAAATTTATTTTATTATTAAAAATGAACTACCACTAAGCTACTGCCGAATTTATCGAAGATATTATGAAAGATTGCTTGAAGTATATGACACGTACTGAAACGAAATAATTTTTTACTTTTCCAGATAATAGTAAACCAAAAAAATACTTAAAAATATTGTAGGATCATTGAAAAAAACTAAGAAAATAAGTAATCTTATTTTTTCTGGGAGCTTTTCGCTTAAGTTAACAGAAAATGGCGTCAAATTTTTGCAGACTTAAAATTGTATGACTCTTTTGTTTTCTTTTGTAAAGCGAATTTATTATGGCGGGGAAAAAAACACCTTTTAGGGGTAACATCTGGCTCTGCCATAATATTATGAAAATAGGCTACATTTTTTTCGTTGGAAAATATGAGCTTATTTTTTTACTATAAAACGTGACGTCAATTCTGTTGCTACGGCGGCCACACTAAAAATGGTAAGTGGCGTAATAATGAACAGCAGAAAAATTAGCAAAAAATACGGTAGTGTGAGAAATATTTGATGCCGAAATGAGATTGCCAAACTTTGCGTTCCTGCGGGGCTATTGAGCAAAAAGATCAAAAAACTTTTTTTGTACGTTCTGAAATACGCAAAACCAGTAAAAATAGAAGCTTTAAAATTCAGGTTTATTTTGACAAATCCATGAATTCACAGGTTTTTAAAATTGTAAATTCTGGTACCGTTAAAAAAAAGGTTTCATATCGTTTCGTCTCAGAAAATCCGCATATTCCTTGGTTTTTTCATAGTCTCGAATCCCAATTTATACACTATTTTATGTTGAATGTTCAATCCCAGATTTCCAGGATTGGAAAAATTGTCAATCCCGAAATTCCGGGATCACAAAAAAGGGTCCGGATTGGATGCCCTAATTGTTTTGTTAATTAATAGAAATCTTTGCTTTAATGATACTTCTCAGAATGACGGATTTTTTCGGACTTTTTCATCTAAATTGAAGTCTGGTAATCTTAACTTATTGAACTGTATTTTTGGAATTATAATCCTTAGCATATCTTCAAAAATTGTATTTTTATCATTTTATAAATAAAACAGGGATGCTACAACAAGAACCAAATTCTAATTAAAGATAAGAAAGCCAAGATAATTAATAAACTAATTTGACTTGGATGATTCTCGGACAGAAAAAGTTTCTCGCCAATTATTTACAAGGTGGTTCAGAAGTATCTTCTTATACTGTAGGATCTTGCGAAGTTTTATCTGATTTTTTTTAATTTGGCTGTAAATTTGTTTTCCTTTAATTAGGACAATTTCGGATCGTCACGTACTTCCATTAAGACTTTGTGTACACTTATTTCTTTTCCTACCCTCAGGGCTATGCTAGAATATTATTAAATGACTTTTCAATATTTATTTCATGGTTATTATAGAATTGTGCTGAAGACACATTTAAAAAAAATACACAATGCGGGGTTGAGCTTCAACGTCGTTGAATTAGAACACGCAGGTCACGGGCTCGATTTCCATGACGGACAGTTTTTATAGATTTATGAATTTTTGTCCGAAGGCATAGATGTATGTGATTTCTTGAATTTCCTCCCACTCATTCAATCTTCTAGAGCGATTAGCTAACCACTAGTTCAGGGGGGAGAACCTTTCCTTCCCTAAAGACCGCATTCATTTTTCTGATTCGACATAAGGTCACAGTAAACATTGACAATGAATTTAGAAGTTGGTATGAATAAATTTCATACCAACTTCTAAAGCTCAGAAATTTAACGTACTTCCCAAAGTTATCAGCGTTGGTCTTTTTTTTTAGGTCTTTCAAGGATTTTCAAATACAAAATATGCAGAATTTTAGAATTTGCCAGAAGGCCGCAGATTCCCCACGCTTGCACTAGTCATACTCTTCTCTCTTCTTATCTCTACTCGCTTTGATAAAAGAGAAGTACGAGAACAGTTCCCGTAGAAAAAATCTTCTGAGATCGAGATTGGAGGCCATAAGCTCCATATTGGAAGCGGACAGGGATTTAAAAAATATGATACATTTTTGTAATAAAATTAGGGATTCTGTTTTCTACGATTGCGTATAATATTTTTTTTTTTAAATATAATTCCTTTCCAAGAAGAAATAAATTCATAAAACAAAAAGCAATTCATTTCAGATCTATATTATTTTAATTTTATATCTATGGTTATGATATAGGTTGACGCCCTTGTCAAAACCATGGTGTCAGAACCAATACGTAAAGCCGAAACAGTTAGTAAATAAATAATAATAAAAAATAGAACTAGAATACATGACTATTTAAAACTTTCTTATAAGATCTACTTACTAAATAAAAAAAAATAACAATTGACGGTTCTGACAAAAGCGTATAGCCAAAATCGCTTTTAACTTAATGAAATAAAAAAATATAGAACAATAATACTATTTTTATCAACATTGTTGGAAAAGGTTGGCAAATGTCAAAAAACTGTTTAAGATGTTGATGTTAACTTTTTTTTGTTATTTCAATTGCAGATTGCACTTACAAACAATAATCAATATCGAACTGGATGTTTAACTGAAAGGAAGCCCATTTTAAATGCACTCCTGCCATGACCAATTTGGAACGTTATTTATTTTTATTGCCAACATCGATTTTGAAATTGATTTTTACTGGATTGCATGCTTTGAAGATTTTGTATACAAATAAAAAAAAAATTCTAATTTAAAATTTGCCAAGTCCATTTTAGAAATACCTCCTTTATATTATCATATACTAACATAGAGTGGTTTTCTTCATATGTAACGCGGTGGAACGGCGTTCCAGCACATTTTTCTCGGCGTTTTTAATGCTTCAAATCAATATTCACAACAAAAAAAAAATCTTATTTTTAAAGCTATTGTTTTTTTCTTGGATTTCCAAGAAAAAAACACATCGGCTGTTTTTTGCCATCTAAGGTTCTTTTTGAATATTATGTGACGGGTACCGTAGCACTCATAACAATACCAGGTCCATAGACTTACTCTGACCAAAACCAACCAAGTATAATGCTTGATATATTGTTTTTTTTTGAAAAGAGAGATTGAGTAACAAACAGTTCTCGTAAAAAAACTTCTTTTGAGATACCTTCATTAGAAAGTCATGCTTCATATTGGGAAGGGACATGGATTATAAAAAAAAGTCTTCAGTGAAAAGCTTGGCAAGAAGTTCCGGCACCTTTTTTTTTTAAATAAGCACTGATAACATGTCATATATCAATCATTTTATACCTGATATAAGATTTAAAAAAATAAATGCAGATACGGTTTCTCTCTTCTGATCCAAAAAATAAACTTTTTTTTAAATACAAACTTCTAATGACAATTGTATTTTAATTATTTTTGATGACCCTTCACCCCGATCGTCCAAAGTACACACAGCACGAGGTTAGCCATTGGAATCGAAAATCGTCGTAAAAGTTTATCTTTGACTGAAAGTTCCCAAAGTCATTATTTGCCCTTTTGATCTATCACCCTCTCAATATTGCCGATTACAAGAAGTCAATATTGATAGTAGCATATTAACACTTAAAATAGTTTCGCGATATGGTAAATATGGCCATGCTGGTAACAAATAAGCTAATCTACCTATAGGGAATGGGAAAAAAATATATCTTTCGGAATCGTTCTATTTGTAGATTTGTTTGCAAGTCGATCAATTAAAAAAAGTTCACTACGTCCTAAAAAAGCGATCAGAAATCAACTTCCAATATCCTGTGAAATATCTCAAAAGTTTCACAGCGTGGTAGTCAAACGTTATAAGTCAACTATCTCTAACATTCATAGGTATGAGTCGAGACAATACCTAAGAATCATTTAAGGCTGAGAGCAGTTCTGCTCGACGACCCTCCATAGATTTGTATTTCTTACACGAATAATACTATGTGCTGTTAAAATGGTTATATTGTTGTGCTTAAGAGGATTGTATTAGTGGAGGCGAATGTGCAATGTGGTTTTCCAATTTCCATTTTGAAATGTAAATAATATTGTAGGCCAAGACGAAGCGAAAGTAATAATCTAAAGAAAACAGAAAAGAAACAAGCCGACAACGCTGGGATCAGTGTTTATTTGGATATTTTGAAAATTCAATTTGTCGTTTATAATTTGAAAAATACACATAGACGAAGTAATAGGTATTGTCTGACAGATATACGAATCGAATGATTTTTTAAATAGCAATATTTCTTTTGGCACATTTTTTAAAGAAATAATCGTATGTTAGTATTAATATACATATATAATACTAAACCAGGTCTGTAGCCCTAGGGGTTAGCGTCGTTCTCTTTGGTTGCAAAATTCAATATTATATAATCTATATCAATTATTTATACACAAATATTTCTCGAACTAAAATACACCATATGATTTTATAAACTGTAAAAGTAAAAAAAAAACAGGTCATATGGAGCAGCGGTTAGCGTTGTTGGCTTCCGTGCCAGATCTCACGGGTTAGAGTCTCAGTACGAACAGCATTTTTCGATCGATTTCTGCTCGAAGACATGGGTGTTTGTGATGTCTAAAAGATTTCTCCCACCCTTCCGAACATAATAACTGGGCGTAGCGAGAGCGATTAGTTAACCATTAGTCCTGTTCTACTCTTATTCTCCTATCCCTACTTCTATATTTAGAAAAAACTACTTATTTTTACTATTCGTGAAGCATTGTGAAAGTAAGATTGTCTGTAGATGCCTCTGAAAGAGGTAAAACACGCATCACAGCTAATAAGTTATTTTGAATTTGATATTAAAATTTTCCACAAAGATATCGCCGAATCTATCGAAAGTATTAGAAAAAAGAGGTTTAGCGACTGAGTAACAAACAGTTCTCGTAGAAAAACCTCTGTAGAGATACTTTCATTAGGATGCTATATTCTCTACATCAATGGTTACCAAAGTGGTTCCTACAGACCCCCAGGGGTCCCTGTGACCGCTCAGGGGGTCCGTGGCCGGTCAATATCAATTTGGGGGTGCGTGGACAACGTCAGGGGGTCCGCGAAAGGTTCGATTTGAAATAATATTTGTAACACATTTTCAGGATATGAAATAAATAGCAATAAATAATTTGATGATAATTTTAAGGTCTTGAGTAAAATATACTCATTGTACATATATTCAAAAAACAAGTGTGGGCAAATATTACACCCTGCAAGCAAGTCAACCGCGGCCATATTTTACTTAGAAAATGACGAACACTATAACCATTTACTTTTTCACAGAGATGTTCGTTGGTTGTCAAAGAGTACATGCTTGGATCGATTGTATGCACTCTTTTATTCAGTGTTAGAGTTCATGGAAATCAAAGACAATGATTTGAGATTAAATTTAATTAATTCAAAAAAATGACATAGCTTATTTGACTTACTTATTTTCCAATTAAAATGAAACAAATTTGAAGCTACAAGACGATGATCTTAATTTAATCAAAACATAATATCTGCGTTTATTGCAAAAAAATATCTATACAAACAAAACTTGGGGAGAGGAGAATGCTCTCAGTTTCCTAATCTTTCGAAATTGGAAAAGCGAAGTGAAGATTTGCTTGCTTATTGTGAACACTTAGCGGCTCTTCATTCTGATCTCAGCCGAAGGTTTGAAGACATTCTTCACTTAGTTATGATGAATTCATATTGTTACAGGAGCAATTAATTGAATTATCTACAAATGAGGAACTTAAACCAATGTTTTTACAAGGCTACCACAAATTCTGGCTCGAAAAACGGATACAAATTTTATATACTACTTTATGGGACACTGCACAGAAGCTGTCGATTGTTTTACCGTCATCTTATTTAGTAGAACGTGGATTTAGTGCTGTTATGAACCTTATTGCAAGAAAAAGAACCCGGCCAGAAATTAGTGCTCGTGGAAGATTACGATTGTTACTAACAAACATAGAGCCAAACATAAATGATTTGATATCATCTCACCAAATTCACCCGTCGCATTGAAAAAAATGTTTTATTTAAATTTCAAAAATTATAAAAAAATATTAATTGTTGTAAATACTTCCTTAAATATCAAAATGTTTTATAAATATTTTATTAAAACCATTTAGCATTCAATTTATCAAAATAAAATTTATAATTTTTCTCTTATGAAATTATGTTATTTCACTTGGGGGTCCGTGGTCAAATTTTTCTCGATGGAGGGGTCCGTAAGCATAATAAGTTTGGGAATCACTGCTCTACATTACGAGCAAAAATAGATTTATAGAAAAAAATTACTAAAATAATACGAAATGTATTGTTTTGAAAGTGACGATTATGTATTCCAACAACGGTTCGACGAAGGCAAAAGCACAATCCTTTTAAGCGGCCGTCGCTTAATATGATAGACGCTTTTCGCATCACTCCTGTCATATTCACGGTATCTGCCCGACAAGCCTTCATCCGGAAAATTGCTTTGACCCGAGAAATTTAAATGACAATCGCAGTGAAACACCAACGTCCGATCTGGCGGTATCATTAAAGGGACTCAGCCCCGGACCCACAAGTGTGTTTGTGATGTTAGAGCCGGGTCGGAATGGACACAATGTAAATGCGAACCAAATGTCGCGATTAAATTGTCTTTGTTGTCAGTTCTCGAAACAATGCTTGGATATTTAACGCACGTCCTAAATGGATTTATACTCTTTCTGTTGGTCAATTGGCGAATATATTTCAAGTCATATCAGCTGTGAAATCGTAAAATAGTTTAAACTAGTGCTGTATAACAGGGTTTTTCAACTGGGGTCTATAAATCTTATCTTATTTTACGGGAATTACAGCACTGTTTTAAAGAGCCACGGGCACATTTAACAGTGGAGTAGGAAGGGGTCCTGCCACCCGGGGCAATCCTTGAATTTGTCCTCTAATTTTGTTTTCAGATCACTTCAACTATTTATAAACTATGAATGTGGAATATAATTTAAGATTTCGACTGAAGGTGCTTGGTGGAATTTCAATATTAAATTTGAATCGTTTAGCTGAGAGTATTGGTTTGGTAGATTTTAAGAAATGTCTTTTAAACTTACTGAAGCCACCACTTACTGACCTTAAATACAATTAACAGAAATTACGAGGCATTCAATTCATTAAAACATAAGTAAATGATCTAAAGAAAAAGGTCTCATATTTGTGAATATCTATGCAAACCAAAAATTCGCAACTTTTTTGGACGAGCTAACAATTTTCTACTTTTTCAATTAATGAGCTAACAATTTTTAACGCTGTTTCCGTTTACGTGAGTTTGTCAAAAACGTAAAACGTGGGATGGGTGCATATCACCGGTACTATAGGAATGTTTACTTTGGTATGCTTAACACCTCACTAAACCTTGTTTTTTAGGATTGTCCCAATCGTTCTGATTGGTAAACGAAGTAGGGCGTTTCTCGTTTTCAACTCCTTCATCTACGGGCTCAAATATTTAGGAGATGGATGTAATTATATTTGTAAAGGAAGCAATAATTGAGGGTATTACTTGCAAGCCCGGCTTATTCCAAAGTTGTCGAAATATAAACCACGAATGTAATTTAGTAAGTATTCATAGAAATCAGTCTCAAACAGTGGCAGATTACCCCATAAGCGCAAGAGGCCTCCAAATCTTAGGGGCCTCAAAAATAGCATACATTATATAAAACCTTATATTTTAATTTCAGTTTTTAATATTCATTATTGTTCTACGAAGAGTTTTGCAACACTTTTATGTGATTCGATAAACAGAGGGCCTCCAAAATTTATTGCGCCTGTGGCCTCCAAAGTGATTAATCCGCCACTGGTCTCAAACATGGTTTGACAACATCCACCATATCAATCTAAAGTACGTAAAGTGAGACTAAAAATACTTTTAAAATTCAAGTTTCATTTTTAACCATTTTGGTATAAGCCGTGTTTGCAAGTAATACCATTGTTTTACGATCAATATTGAAATAAAAACATTTCTATAAATTACCCTTTTATAAAATTAAATATTAATATTTTGCCTATGAATGCTGTTGTACACAATGGTGTTTAATCGAAAAACGTAAATCTACATGTATTGAGGCCACCCGCTTTCATTTTATGGAAAATAATAATCTTCTCGTGTTGATATTATTCAAATTACTTCAGCATTTTGCCAAAACGATATCGCCGAAGCTCCCAAGGTGGTCGATTATACAAAGGAGTCTTTTATCGCAGGGTTGAATACGCCCGATATTAATTTATTACTTGAAACAAGTCATCAATTTTATTTAATGAAAATTAATATAAAAAAACAATCTCTTTACGGTGAACGGATTCTACCGAACATGATTCTTTCGAACACGAACTCTCCGAACACGAATACTCCGAACACCGATTCTTACGCATACAGAATCTTCCGCACATAGATCCTTTCGCACATAAAATACTCCGTACATTTAAATATTTTAAATTATTAAGTAATAAGCTGTTCACACACAATATATACATTATAATTAAATATTTTGCTTGTCTATTCTGAAAAATATTTGGCATAATTAACCTAACACATTACTCTTTATAATAAAACAATGATTTCCATATTTACAATATTTAAATGTACGGAGTATTCTATGTATGTGCGAAAGGTTCTGCGTGCGGAAAATTCTGTGTTCGGAAGAATCGGTGTTCGGAGTATTCGTGTTCGGAGCATTCGTGTTTGGAGTGTTCGTGTTCGGAAGAATCGCCGAACCATCCCTACTCTCTTCAGGAAATATAAGATTTTTGACATTTTTTTTCTCCGATTTTTCCGACTCTGGAGAAAACACCTGACACCAACTTCACAGTACTGATATATATTGTCTCACTTAGTGTAAAATTGCGCGTAGAATACGCACATATTCTTTTCTCGATTTTGACAAAGTGTGTATACCGCATTTTTTAAATATACGTACAATGGTGTGTTTTTCGAAATTTGTTTTTACCACCGCGTTTAGATTCTTTAGCCCAGCAAAAGAAGTGGTGGCTTCAGTAAGTTTAAAAGACATTTCTTAAAATCTACCAAACCAATACTCTCAGCTGAATTTTGCCTCACCCGTTCAATATTTATGAGGAAAACCAGTGTGCACACACTATCCTTTCTTGTTGAAAAACGAATAAAAATGCTAAACCGGTAAGGAATTAACATGAAAAGGCTTTGGCGGTGATTTTACTCGATAAAAACATCAATTTCTGAGAGCCAGCTCTATGTCACTATGAAAGGAAGCAGGCATTATGATTTTACATAAGACATTAAAAAGATATTAAAAAACGAAAATGTGAATGATCTAAGCACAAATCGATCAAACAATGCTCATTTTAAAACCATAGAGCGGCAAACTTTTTGTAAACCAGATTGGAAACAAAATCGGCTAAACGGGTCAGGGGGAAAATTTACTAAATCCCACAAAAAAGTGCAATTCTACAGAAATTTAATTGCTGATACGAAAATATTAAAAAAAAACAAACTAACGTTGGAATCAAGGAAACCGATAGATAATTCAATACGAAAATTCGTCGCCGTACTTCAAAATTCGCTCTATGATTTGTTCTAAGAAGTTACAATCTTGATATATTATTTTAGTGACTTCCAGGTCTTCCCTGACCTCTCTATCCAACTGATGTTAGTGAAATAATATTATTAAAGGTTGTTTGATAGAATCTAAATATCGAATTTGAATCGTAAAATTGTTTGCACTTTCACAGTGCACGAATTAACACGGACAGACAGTAACTAATTCAACAATTTGTATCTCTTACATAGAAGAAAACTAAAATATTTCTCCAATACTTAATAAACTACAATACTTTCTTTATATCATATTAATAATGTGTCAGATTTTTTGAGCCCAAAACATTAAATTTTAACAAAAAAAAATCAAAATCAGTTTGAGAGAAAAACACCGTCTTTTTACAATATAGTTTTTTTTCTAGCGGAAAATATTTAAACTAATTATGACAGTTAATTAGCAGACAATAGCATTTTCAATAGTGTCACAGAAAACGATAGATGACAACATTTGTGGTTTAATAATAAATGATGATTAAGGTATAGCTCATTATGATATCGAAAACTTTAATTTAACTTAATATAGTCAATTACATTACTAGTAAAATACATGGATAATCATGAACACGCATGATAACTTGGCATGTTCGTGTAGAAATCGAATATGATCAAATACGTATAACACAATCTCACGTTGCTGTTAAGTGCCAAGTAATATTGTAAAATTAGATATTATTAATTTATTTATTTGAAAGAATTCGTGCAACGTGATAGAAAATACCATAAATAAAAGTTAAAAAATCTGAGTTCGACGTCGATTTTGGCAGCGAACACGCCTAGCGACATCTGTGAAAGCGAAAAGTCACGACGTTTGACAGCTGTCATTATTATTATATCGGAGATGTATTTTTGCACACTTTTCCAATGTTTGTGAGATTTTCGTTTGTTTTCTTTATCTGGTAATAAAAACAGTAATGTGGCAGCTAAGAGACAACTATTTATTTCTTTCAATGTTTTTCTTGGTTGATAATATGATAACGTGGCTTTATTTATTGGTCTTGTATTGAAAGCATTTAATTATTTACGAAGGGATTCAGTCCAAGTCCGCTCTGGGGAAACAATTATAGGCTTCAAGTACATATTCTGATGCTGCTTCTTTTATATGTAATAAACATAAGGAATCTTCAGTATTATAATATGTTTAAATTATATTGGTCCCAAAAGACATATTTCCTCCGGATGTAATTCTAAGCAATGTATCTTACTGACCTTACTCATCCACCACTTTCCCACTCGTAAACTTTATACAGCAGTATCCAGTGACGTATTAGCGTATCTACACATATTATCTGATCAGAAGTGTCTAGGGAGCAACAGCCAAGACTTAGCAGCGTGAAATTGAGTGTGCAAAAATTTAATCCGTCCAGATCAGTGTTTATCAAAGGGGTAATTCCTAGGATTTTAGACTCAAAATTTTTAGAAGAGCTAGAAAACGTCTCACGTCTTTTACCCTTTTTTAAAATTAAACAAAGGGATTGCGAGAACCCCTCCAACTCGCCCCTGAATACATTTACGTGTTGGCTTATCCACTGACCAGCCAAGCTTCTAGAGAGCTTGGAAGCAAAGCCACAATGTCCAGCAATGAATTGGCTAATCAATTGCTAATGAAGACAAATTATTGAATTGTTTATATATGTACAAAAATCGTTTAATTGATAGAATTTAGCTTAATAAGATTTTCAAATCATCCCACTGACTTAGAAAGTGCTTAACTCAACCGGGATGATTTTAAAATCCTATTAAGCTAGATTCTATCAATCAAACGAATTTTTGTGTATTGTTATGGATATATTTTTACTAAAACACTTTTATTATTTAAATGTTGTTTCAACTTTATTCCATAATAATAATTTACACTTTATAATAAATCACTTAATCTTATTTATTCAAAATAATATTGATGTGAGTATAGAGGAGTTTCTACTAGGCTGTCAACCTTTCTATTTGAACTCTCAATTTGAACTGATATAGATTTGGAGAGAAGGAATAGGATATCGGCTGAGTCCGTTGAAAGGTTTATTGTTACAATTATGTCATAGAGAATTTACTATATCACTGTATGCTATAATTTTGTGTATACATAACAATATAATCAATTTAATAATTTGTCTTAATTATAGGTGTCACTGCAGACCGTGACTCTCAGCCTTATGTTTGTGGGTTTGTTCCACAATACACGAATCTATTACGTCAGATGCTTTATGACGTAATTATTCTTACTATTATTGATGGCAAGGTGAGTTTAAATGAAATTGGATCCTCTATATACGGTACTACGCTTTGAGGCTCTACGTTTACTGTCTCTTTACCGTAGTAGATTGTCAAAAAGCCAGTCAAGCGTGAGAGCCTTTACACCACTGGTCTTAATTGCAGGTTTATTATTAACGCGTGAAATTTTGACAGAAATACTATTTGTACAATGAAAATAGAAGTTTCTAATAATTATTTTTGATCAATACGTCAGTTTGAAAAAAAAACTGAAAAAAAACAAGACTAAATATAAAAAAAACATGCTAAATTAAATAAGCTTTCGACAGTCAAAACAGGTCTTAAGGTCTTAGGATGTTCACTGTCAATACTTGGTGGAAAATCTTAATATTAAAAAAATAAATTATACAATATTACTAATTCCCACTTTTTACATAACATCTTTTTTATTTCATTTTGATTTGTATAAATAACACTGCAACATTTTATTATCTTATAATTTGATAATGGTCACCACGAGCTAAGCCAGTCCTGATCTTAACAAATAAAAGTGATGAACTTTAACTGAACTTGAACCATTCAAATCTGTGTGCATTTCCATGGGCTAATCTATTTCGCCAGTAATGGCTTTATGCTCAATGATACATTTATTTCTTATGTAAACATGAAACACTCATTTACCAAGCGTCAGTTCAAGTTCATCTGTGCACTTGAACGCCTGAAGATGCCGAAAAGCAAAACCCGGGTCGTTAGTGAAAAAATATGTGTGAATGTACATAATTTGAACGAATATTGGAATTCCACCAAGCACCTTCAGTCGAAATCTTAAATGAATTAGTATATATAATACGTTGATCAAGTTGCTTTTTATGTTTACAAAAATAGTTCACGCTAGTTTAAAAAAAAATCCCGCACAGTTTGCTTATTTTTCTCATCCCTATAAAATTAAAGACAATTTAACTCGCTGTTTTATTGCTGTAAAATTAAAAACAGAATATTTTAAAGCCTTTACTATCAAATACCTCTTTGTCATTTTTTTACCCAGCGAGCCTTCATTATAACGCTCAAAGGATTTGTTTTTTTTCTCTTGTTGTGTTGAATTTTTAAATAACTGATTACGCCAGAGCTTCAAGCAAGCAAAAGAATGACCCGGCAATCAAAATATTTTGAATGCATACATATTAATTTAGTTTAACGTTTAAAATTGTTTTAGGTAAAGCAAATGAATGACACTTGAATATAATTAATGTGTTATAATTCTGTCATTGATCATTTGTTTCATTTACATATTGACAGTGAACACCTTAAAAGTATATCATAATCATAAATGAGTGATATATATATTAATCCATGTCCGATCCCAATGTGGAGCATATGGCCTCCTAATGGAGGTATCTCAACATAAGTTTTTTTTGTTCTACGAGAACTGTTTATTACTCATTCGCTCAACCTCACTTTTTTCAATGAGAGTAGTAGGGACAAAAGGATAAGGCTAGAACAGAACTAGTAGTTGGCTAATCGCTATTGCTACATCCAGTTATTAAAGGATCAGAAAGATAGGATGAAAGGAAATGATGTGAATTGACATCACAAGCACCCAGTCTTCGATCACAACTTTGAATTGAATAATTCTCAAATTCACTGTGATCTGACCGGGAATCGAACCCAGACCTGCGTGATCGGCAAACCAAGCTCTAACCAACTGGGCCACAGCAAGCGACTAAATATATTACGGTTTCAATAATAACACATCATTAAAAAGTATCATCAATTCTGGACCCTGTCAAAATTTTTACAACTAATGTCAGATATTAAATATTTTAATTGGTATAAATTAAGATTTCGACTAAAGGCGCTTGGCGTAATTTCAATATAAAAATTGAATCGCTAAAATTATGTATATTCACACAAGTTTTTTCACTAACGACCCGGGTTTCAGGGGTTCAAGTGCACGAATGAACTTGAACTGACGGTTAGTAAATAAATGTATCCGTTTTGACGCATAATATGACATACTGGAGAAATTGAAAGTTAATTTTATATAATGTTTTCAACATCTTTCTGAAAACTTCCCTTTCTTCAAACGTCACTGAAGTAAGCGTTCCGGAAACGAGCTTGAAGCCTTCCTTGCACACCATTACGTGGATTAAATGTCGCGTAATACATGGCTCGTATACCGCTTAAGAAAAATACCACCCCCACTGCCTTAAGAATAATTCGACAAAGCTTTGTTCTTTTATCACCTTAAAAATAATATCTGTTGAACACTGAGCTTTCTCGGTCACAAGATTCGCCTCGCCTATCGATCTGGTTGTCAACTAAGGATTAGTATTTACATATATCTAATATATAAAAATGAATGTTTGTTTGTTCGTACTTTATGCGTTGCCACACCGCTCATCCGATTGCAATAAAACTTTGACAAACTTTTGGCTTGCACTTCCGGGAAGGTTACAAGTTTAGTAAAATTAACTTACAGTAGGTCTTACATATAAAAATCAATGTTTGTATGTCTGTCATACAGTTAATTTTTACAACGTATGCTTGCAATTGAGCGAAGTTTATAGTGCAATTAGCTTACAATACGTGGCACGTGTATCGTACCATAGACCAGGGTTTCCCAAACTATGTTCCGCGGAGCCAGAGTAGGTGTTCCGAAAAAAAATGAAATAGTTTTATACGCTGCAACACAGTTTGAAAAAATCTTAAAAAATCATTTAAGTGTTCAGTTATATTTTCCGGAATTGCGAAGTGTTCCATTCCAGAAAGTGTTTGGGAAACCCTGCCATAGACAATCGGCAGCAAATGTCAAACAGACAGAAAAAGAAAACATGTACACTCAATAAACACAATTAAAACACAAACACTTTTCAAACAATTTTCTTTGAGTGGCATTGCAACGCTTGCCGGGAATCGGCTAGTAGTACATATAATGTGTGTGCATTTCTTAATATTTATGCTTACATTGCCTAACATGTAATTTGGTAAATAATTACCCCTTTCATTGCAATTCAATGCCATGTTCTAATACTTTAGTCAAGTTTTCGACGTAGTTTCTTTGGTTGCAGAGTCTACGAAAGCATATAATTAATTGATTTGTCAATCGATTTATGGTTTCGTAATATTCCTTCCCACTTAGGATTCTGCGTCGAGACAACTCGAGAATAAATTCCCGGGAAATCGACGCCTTTTGTCAGACTCGGTTCCCGGGACAGGTAAAACAACCCTAGACTTACTTCTCTTTCTAAATTCATATTAAAAAAATATATGAATTAGATTTTATTCGTAAATACAAAAAAAATGTACATTCCTTTCAAATATTCTATTTATTTAATTTAATTAAATATAACAGCTGTACGCACGTGACAGATGCTAGTTTCCAATAATAACCATACAATTACTGAACCAATGTATTTTTTTCACTAATTGCAAGCGTTATCAACTGATGAATTAACCAAAAATATTAGTAAATATTCTCAAAAGCAGAAAAATTCGAATAAAAAGAAATCGTAAAAAATATGTATTTTCCCCCAGAAAGGCGGTAAATTGAGAAGTAAGCACGTGTTTGATATTATGCTAAGTGATATGAAAAAGCCTGGAGGCTTAGGGTACCGGATATCCACCACGCGACGCCATGTTCCGTCGACGCAAAAGAAACTTTTTTTAAAAGCTTTGAAAATAAGTATCAACGAATCTTGAATTGTACGCAAAAGCTGGAATTTATTAAAATGCGAAGAATAAAAAAATGTTAATGTCACATTTGTATCTTTTTGAGTAACCACCATTGTTGTTAATGCTCTCATTTTTCTCAATGAGAACTGTTTGTTACTCAACCTCTCTCTTTTTGAAGATAGTATTGGTTGGCTAATCATTCTCAATACACTTCCTTATTTAAGATTGGAATTGTGGGAGGGGGGGGGAAGTGATTTTCATACATCACCTACATCCGTGCCTTAATAAAATAATTTAAAAATACTGTTTGCACTGAGACTTGAACTCGAGATTTCCAGCCTACAAGTCAACGACGTTGACCACTGTACCATGAACCCGACGATTTTTGCACATTACGCAGCTGAATCATTTAAAAATGAAAAGACTATTCAAGTAATTTCACCTGTGTGGTCGAGTGGTCAACGCCGTTGGCTTCGGTGACGGAGGTCACGGGTTCAAATCCCAGTACGGACCGTTTTATAAATTGATTTTTCAATCGAATTTCTGTTCTCCCACCCATCCTATCCCATAAACGGGGCGTATCGAGAGCGATTAGCTTACCACTAGTCCTGTACTAACCCTATCCTTCTACTCCTACTCTGAGCAACTGAGTAACTGGCAATTCTCGTAGGAAAACTTATGTTGAGATAAACTCCATTAGGAATTCATATGCTACACATTGGAAGCGGACATGATAAAAAAATATAATCAAGTAAAATTCAAAATATATTTATTTTTTCCTCCGTAACGTGTAGGACTCTTAAGAAGTAACTGTAACTGAATAAAACGGTCAATCGGCTACAGGTATCGCATATATGGAATTAGATATAAAAATTTCAATGTCAACATATTTCGCAGCTCATATTAACACGAAAAAGCTGTTAAAGTACAATACAATATTACTACTGACCCCGTAAAGTTTCGGACACGTAGAAACTGCAATTGAATAGAGCTTTCAGTCGGCTACACCAGTGCTCCGCAACCGCTGTGCCGCGACACATTAGTGTGCCGTGGGCGATACTAAGTGTGCCGCAGCGCATTACTTCAGTGAAGGAAATATCAAATAATTTATTCAAAAAATGATCAATTCATAGTTGACTAGTTGTAGTATAAAAGTGACAATAAGTATTACTCAATTGAGAACGATGTCTAATGATATTTTTGCATATACACTTTTAAATATACATATATGCATATTTGAAGTGGGCCGCGGAAAACTGGTGAAAATTTTGGTGTGCCGTGGGAAAGAAAAGGTTGCGGAGCACTGGGCTACACGACAGACATATTCGTACATTAACACGACTGTTAAAAAAAATCTAATGCCAAAATATTTCGCAACTGAAATTATTTCAACATGAAAAAGCTGTTACAGTTGTATAAAAAATCACCGTTGTTCCCGTGACGTATTGTAAAAAAAAGCAGTAAGCACCATCAAACAAAGAAAAAGAAAAAAAACATGAATTACGTGTTTTAATCCAGACCTTTGTAAAATGTTCTACGTGATGCACACGTTTCTCACTCATGAAGTATTATTATTATGTACTCTAAAAAGTTTGACGTTTCGTAAATTTCAAATTTGTGGCGAACCTTTTTGGAGGTTTTTTTTCACCATGTGGACCATAATTCGAGGGCTTAAAGTCAAACAACGTTATCTACAAAAGAATGACGTTTTTTGTTGATTACTTTATTTTTCATTAGCGGCTACACAATAGTTTCTCAACGTTTTTGAGTCCGTTGCCCCTTTTGAGTATCATATTTTTTCTGGATCTCGGGATTGGTGAATCAAATTATAAAAACTAGGGTTTGGACCCGTTACCTCCGTAACTGAAGCCAACAGTGTTGACCACTCGACTACGCAGCCGGCCGGTCGGTTGTTACTACTTGTTATTACCATGTTCGCTCCCAATCTGGAGCATATGGCCTCCTAATGGAACAACAGAAGATTTTCTACGACAACTGTTTATTACTCAGTTACCCTACTTCTCTTTTTCGAAGAGAGTAAGGGTAGAAAGATTAAACTAGGACAAGACTACTTGTTCACTAATCGCTCTCGCTACGCCTGTTTCAAGAATAGGAAAGGTGGAAAGGAATTTGAAACATAGCATATATTTTATGCTTTCAGACAGATATATGTATGTTCTATAGTTTTGATGATGACACACGCCGAAATAGTAATAAAATAATATTATAAAAATTGTACAACTAAATACTATTTTTTACTGTATATCAATAGGAAATCGATTTATTAAGGCTGTTATTATTGGGATTCGAACTCGTGATCTACGAAGCCAACGATGTCGAGCACTCGACCACGCAGCCAGCCGGTGTTCTGTTACTACTCTTGAAATAAAAATAACAAGAAAACTGAACGCCTTGTAATTGTTTAGAAAAGAATATCTAGGCTTTAAGAAATTAATTTGACCTGTCCGTTTGCTAATTGACTTCCGAAGGCTAATGCGTAGACCTAATTCTAGATGGTTGTTTGTTTAAATATGCAATTTAATACTAAGGGCGTATAATTAGTGTTTTTTTTCTCACCAAAGCGATACTGAAATTGTTTTCCGATAGAATAAAGCAGTATTTTCCACCCTACCCTTGTAAGCAATGAAACTAACTTAACAGCCTGTATTTGTAATATTTTTTTTTCGATTCGTAATGTTGCCATTCAGTTGGCCGTTTTTCTGTTAATAAATTTGGAGCTAGCGGATGAAAAATTTAACGAAAAAAACCTCCACGAACTAAAACCGCATCCCCGACGTTAGAGTTGGTGCGGTAAATTTATACTGCGCTCGTGGAATATTTAATGGAATCGACCGGCCGAAACTTGTGAATGAACTAATTTTATTTGTATAATACGAGTGTTAAATTTAAGTTTAACTGGATGACTGCCACATACGAGATATATCTTCAAATGTATCGTGCTCAACACACCAGAAACTAGTTAGTCAATAACTAATTAAATTAATAACAGTAAATTATAGTACAAACGTCCTTTTTTCTACGGCAGCCAACATGCTAAAAATAAAAAGAATTTCGTAGTTTTTTTTGTTTACAATTTTGAAGTAGGATAACGAAGATCTCTTTTATACGTGGTAAATATAAAATTAAAATTACAATCTTTGATATTCCGTTATTTGTGCTGCGACTCTTTGAGAATCATCTTTAGTTACGTGTCAGTGTTTAAACCAGACAAAATGTTCAATTTTAATTGTGTATTAAAAATAAATTGTCACAAAGTATGAACATGAATGTCAAAACGTAAAACAAACTCAACTATTTTTACACGGTAGATACTAGGGCTTGACGGTTTTCAAAAACCGGTTTTAAAAGCCGGTTTTTTGGCAAAATTTGTTACATTCGAAAACCGGTTTTTAAACTTCGTAACCGGTTGTGCCGAATTTTACATAAACGAGTCTATAAACAAAAGGACAGAAAATTTGAATCTTTTATTTAGTGGCTTTAAGACCATATGCCCCACAATTTCTTGTTCTATTATGTATATAAATAAACAACATTAAAAAAAAACTTTTTCTCTCTATTTAAATTGAGTTATCCATTTTTTGTAAAACTTAGAAAACTGGATAAAACCGGTTTTTTGACAATAATGACATTCGAAAACCAGTTTTTTTCAAAAGTCGGTTTTTGTATAAGCCCTAGTAGATACGTTCCACAAAACAGTGTAAAACAGTGATATAATTAATATAAGAAATGAAGTTCGGTTAGCAAAATTTAACAAACCCGTGTTGTTTGAAAAAGAATATCACGTATAAATCGTAATAATTATGACTCGATAATTATATTGCACAAGATATTATTTGTAAATCGTATTTAATTAAAATAAAATAATATTATTCATCGTTACTTGATTATATCGAGGCGTTTTTTGAGGAACTGGACATAAATCGCTTTCATCGCTGTAAATTTCTAACACGTCTAATATATTAAGAGTCTTTTGAAACCTTTTGTTAATATCAAATTAAATTTAATAACTTTTTTATGGAGCTTGTTGTGCTACAAATTGAGACACATATTTGGGAAGCATCGTCAGACAATCGCTTAAACTAAAAATATTTTCTAATTCTTATTTTATAAATCACAAAATAAAATCGGAGTTTGATACTTACACGATAAGTTCGGATACAAACTTTGATAGTACTAATCATAAAAAAATTGCTTCCAATACATGTGGTAAAACTTTATGAAAATAAAATCAATAAAAGACGTGTAGCGTTGTTGGCTTTCGTGCCGGATCTCACGGGCTCGAGCCCCAGTACGGACAGAATTCTGTCAATTTATCAATTTATGTTCGAAGACATGGGTGTTTGTGATGTTTAAAATGTTCTACTCTCCCACCTTTACGATCCTTTAATAACTGAACGTAGCGAAAGCGATTAGTTAACCACTATTTCTGTCCTAAGCTTGTTCTTCTTTCCTTACTACTCTCATTGAAAAAAAGAGAGGTTGAGCGACTGAGTAGCGAACAGTTCTCGTAGAAAATTGTCTATTGAAATACACCTCCATTAGGAGGTCATACGCTGCACATTGGGAGCGGACATGGTTAAAAAAAATGATAACCCGCTTATCTTATTCATTGAATATATTGTTATAAGAAAATCCGTTTTCTGCTTGTGTTTTTTTGTTTCTGGGAACCGCGTTAAAACAAATAATTCGTAAAAAAAAAAAGTTTTTGTTCCGTTTAGTGGACCGTGTTATTTAGAAACCGTGATAACAGAGAGTTACGTGTATTTTATGTAGCGAGTTGATTGCTACAAAATTTACCTTAAAACATTCTGAAAAAATGAACTTATCTGTAACTTTTTCGTTCTAAATTCGATTCTTGTTAGCACATATACATATTTAGTAGATCTGTCACGTCGGCCCTTACGCAGGCCTGGAGGGCGGTAAATGAGCAAACAAAAGTGACGGCTGGATAAACTCGGAGGATGGTTTGACTAGAGAAAGAGAAGGAGAGTGTGCATATTGCCTTCTCTCTCGACGGAGCTTTAAGTGACGTCATAGCCTAATGCGTTGTGTAAACCTTATTTAAAAGGTGTTTCAAAAGTCGTAAATAAACAATCAACTCGAATATGAATTTTCGGTTCTCCTCCACTTGTTTGCACATGTTTATAAAAATGCATTATTTTTTACACGGTAGATACGATCCACAAAATACCGTGCTAAAATATACTGAGCAAGATAGTCTGGGGTCGATTCCCAGTAAGGTCAAATTTAGATATTTCAATTTGAAACCTAAGTCTTGGGCTTTATTTAATAATTTGGCATTTGCTTGGTAGAACTCCATTATAATAGGGTAAAAATATCAATGTACTTACAAAACTGTAGAAATAAAATACGTTGATATTTTTACCCTATTACTAAGTCTTGGGTGTTTGTGATGTCAATTTACCTCGAGTTTATTTCAAGTGACTTAGAATAAATTCTCATCGAGCTTTTTTCGTATGACCTTTCAACTTTAAAATATTTGGCGTATTTGTAATGTCAAATAAATATGTTTTAAATTATTATTATTATAAATGTTTCTCACGAAGAAAGCTAGATCTCTAGCTGAGAAAATTAGAATAATTTAAAACGTTGAAACAAACCCAGGAGAATAACTATTTGACTTACAAAATTACGTGAGTTTGTTGAATTCGAAGTGTCAAGTTGCAATTAGTATAAAAAACATTTATAAAATGAATATATCTGAAGAGCAAACATTCAAAAAGTGATTTGTCACAAATTTTGAAAGATGCCGTAATATCAGTTCTGTAACTGAAATAACAAAAAAGGCTTTTTCCTATAACATGAAATCATAAAGTTGACACATTCAAGCAAGCCGTGATTTCTCCATCACTCAAATCATCATTTCCCAAGCTCTGTATTTGTGTGACAAATCACTTTTTGAATGTTTGCTCCTCGTCTATGATAAGAAAATGAAATACATATTGAACATTAATTATAAATTTAACGTTTTTTTTGTATTATTTCAAGATTAACCGCATTTTTCCTTTTTTTATTACAATCCCGTGAGAAACGTAAAATCAGAGTTTTACTGTTTTGTTTTCTGATATAAATTATACTTTCATGTGTAATATAAGAAAGAACAAAAAACATACAAATTACAAGACTCATTAACTTTCAAACAAAGCCGAAATAAGCGTTCAAGATGTTGCAAAATTATAAAAAATAAAACGAGAAACTTTTGCCGAAACTTTCCAGGCAAAGGTGCTACCGTATTCGGGGATGTATCATATGACGCCGTTGGGGGTGGGAAAAATTTGCACATAAAAATATGACGTTGAAAGAAATGAAACATTAAAAATGTATGTAGTAAGAAAAAAGAATCGAAAATATTCGATGAATGATTCATTCTTCCATGCGTATATTATACGATAAAAATACTATTCGTGGATTGAAATGACAGATCAACTTACTTTTTCAAGGTAAAATTTGATTGCATTAAATACTTTGATATAGCTCTGTCATAATTTATTATATTTTATGAAAGGGAGTCGGTAATAAATCTCACGTGTACACATGTTTTTTTTTTACACGTTTTCGAAATAGTACGGTGCTACATCTCATGCATGAAGTAACTACTCAGTTCTATAAAAGAAGTTTATTCCTAACAACCCAAAAACTTGGAAATAAATACTACGCATGATCTAGAACATAGGTTTCCAACTTTTTTCGGGTGGTGACCCCTTTTTATAAAAGCCATGTGACCCGCGGTCCCGATGCAATTGAAAAAGGTATTTTTTTTCAATAAGGTAATTTTAGTTGACTGTAGTTTTAGTTTTGTTGTTCAAATTGAAAATCGAAAATAGTTGGCGACCCATAAGTTGGGAACCCGTGATCTATAACTTAGATTCTAGATCACGATTTCTCAACCAGGGACCACATGGTGTGTAAAAAAAGAGTCCAGTGTATTTAATCTTTTATTTGATTAAATTGACATTTACATGACAAAACTTCATTATGATAATAACAAAAATAGCAATGTATTTTTGTTCTACAAAATTTTATTGAGCTTATAGCTATTTCGGCTGCATGCCTTCGTCAGAATCTCGTTAAACTTTGACTGACTGGTGTCATTCATCTTTAACAGAGAGAAGAGCTCTTGCACTATTTCTATTTCTTATTTTGTATTTTGATCGTTTTCTTCTATTTTTTTCCTCTTCCTTCCCTTCTTCAGTCCTTCAGTCAGTTCAAGTTCATCCATCAGTTCAAGTTCATCCGTGCACTTGAATGCCTGAAGATGCCGAAAGGCGAAACCCGGGTCGTTAGTGACAAAATTTGTGAGAATGTACATAGTTTGAACGATTCAAATTTAACATCTTCTCATCTCTGTCGATTATGTTACTTATCAACTTCTGACAGTAAAGTGACGATGTACTGCTGTTTAAAAGTAAATAATGTTTATAGTTAAACAATTAAAACGTGTGTAAATCCGATTGTAAAAAAAAATATTAGTTTTTAAAAATCTCGATTCGTAGCATGCTCCAAAAAGCAATGAAAACAGAACAAACAAAAAAGAAAATTGGAACACCAAAGTAGTAATCATCCCCTAAAAAAACTTAATAAATAACTCACTGCACGACAAAGTTTTCCAGCGGGTGGTTTTTAAATCTCTCGGGGATGAAAATTATATATCGTAAGGTAAAAGCCACCGATCGTGAGCTACGTCCTGATAAGTTATTAGTACCTAAATGTTAGTTCGAAAATTACTACCCCTATGGGAAGAATTTAAGCCACATTGTGTCGGCTTGCGTAGCAGTACATACCTTCTTCGTAAACGGGTTGGAAATTTTGGCCTCAATCACGTCTGATTTAAATAATAATTAATCTTATTTTATATTCGATCTCGATTCGAGAACCAGGGGTTGCGTATTTTTTTAAATGTCTGCCTCTGTTGTCAAGTGGTATACGTTTCTCTCTAGTAATCATATGAGTCTGAGTTCTTGCCCCTGAAAAGTCGATATCAACTATTTTCAACTTCAATTTAAAATCTTGTACGTGTTGATTTCTTTTCTCTTCGAGTTAAGCTGGAGTGAAATTTAAAAATTATTCGGCGTATTTTTCGTTCGATTTCTGTTCGTAGGCGTTTGTGTTTGTGATGTCTGAGAATCCCCTTCCCACTCTTTCGATCCTTTGATAACTGAGCGTAACGAGAGCGATTAATTATCACTAGTCTTGTCCTAGATTTGTCATTCTATTCCTACTACTCTTTTCGAAAAAGTGAAGCTGAGCGATTGAGTAACAATCAGTGCTAGTAGAAAAACACATTTTAAGGTACCTCTATTAAGAAGTCATATTCTCTACATTGGTAGTGGACATGGATACTTATGTATATTTTAACTAAAAACCCCTAAATTACTTAAAATTATTCAAAAAAATAAAAAAAAAACTCTTTGGTTCTAATTCCACATTTCTTTATATGATCACTAGCTGACCCGACGAACTTCGTACCGCCTCAGAATCAATAAATGTTGTAATAAAAATAATAAAACATTTTTAGTACTTTTCCCACTAAATAAAATTTATTTGATCAGGACCGGTTTCGCTCATCGCGAGCATTATCAACTGAGTTATTATCATCTGAGCATTATCATCCGTTAATAATGCTCGCGATGAGCGAAACCGGTCCTGATCAAATAAATTTTATGTGGAAAAAGTACTAAAAATGTTTTATTATTTTTATTATATTGCCATTCCACCAAGTATTGACAGTGAACACCTTAAAAGTGAATAAATGTTCTGTTAACTTGATAACTTGAAGCATGATGACCACCGAGTCAACCTTCAGTTGTAAATTGCGCGGTGGCAAGCCAGGCAGATCCAATAAGTTTAAAAATTAAGTTGCATAGTTGGTTGCTTCGTCTTCGTTTGTAACGCGGTCGATAGATTTAAAGGAATGCAGTGGACCAACGATTTGATTTTGAATTGTGAAGTTTAAATGATCCACATCTTTGTTCTTTGCCGCAAGAATTGCTCGTTCATTCAACCAATTGTGATTTTTGTGATTAAATGTTCGGAAACATTTTGTTAAATGAAGTGAAATTGCAAAAATTCGGCGGAAACAAAATCAATCCGTTCGATTCGTCGACAGGAACACCCCCGTTACCGATAGTCAGCAATTGCTTCGGCAGATAGATCGTTTAGCAATGCAACTCGCATGTTTGTCGTCAGCTGAAGATTCTTTACATAGTGCCAGAGTCGTGATTTGAGGTAAGCGTTTATTTCATCGGAAGCGGTAAATCTTGGAATGACTGGTAGTGTTTGGTGGAAATCGCCAGATAGTAGAATCATTGCGCCTATAAAACATCTTGAGTCATTGCACAGATATTTCATACTTTGATTGAGTGCTTCCAATGCGCATTTGTGCGCCATTGTCCATTCATCCCAGGTGATGATTTTACTTGCTACGAAAACTTTGGTCATTGGTGAGTGTTTCGCAATATTGCATGTCAGTTTTTCAGTCGTTTAAAGCAGTGCTCCGCAAGCGGTGTGCCGCGAGGCGATGCTGGGTGTGCTGCGGCGCGAATCTCTAATAAACGAAAAAAAAAATAGTTTGGTCGATACTACAAACTATTTCTGATGACACTATCATAGAGAAGCAGAAATAATTATTTTTTGGTTGAAAGAATATGTTATATGTACAGTCTGCGCAAGAATGTTTCGCGCACCTTGCGAAAGTTCGCTAGATCTGAAGGAATGTAGTGGACCAACGATTTGATTTTGAATTGTGAAGTTTAAATGATCCACATCTTTGTTTTTCGCCGCAAGAATTACTCATTCAATCAACCAATTGTGATTTTTGTGATTAGACGTTTGGGAACATTTTTTTGATGAAGCCGTCCTTCGTTGAGACGAAATTGTTAAAATTCGGCGGAAACGAAATCAATCTGTTCGATTTGTCAACAGGAACACGGTCGTTACCGACGATAGTCGAAGATCGTTTTCAAGCTTAAATCATTTTTCTCTTCTCCTTCGGGGCCGAGTTAATAATCCTCAAATTCTCATGACTATTAATTTACATGCTCCCAATTTATTCTTACGTGGGCGTAACTATGAGCAAAAACTTTTATTTCTAAAAACTTATACCTCGCTTAAGAGGTTTAAATCACCAGTTCCAAGGGCCGTTAGATTGATCAACGCATTGCCTAGAGAAGTGGACATTTTTAGTGATAGTATTTGTGAACTATTTGTAAAATTTCACTATTTTATTTCTTGATTTTTTATGTTGATTTTGATTCTGATATATTATGTAGTTTTATTTTATATTTTGTCTTATTATATTTTTCAAGTACATGGCGAATTGGCGTCAGCTGTTATGTCATGTACTGTGATTTTAATTTTGAACAATGAATAAATAGATAGTCAGCAATTGCTTGGAGAAATCTTCGGCAGATGGATCGTTTAGCAATGCAACTCGCATGTTTGTCAATTATTTGAGGCAAGCGTTTATTTTATCGGCAGCGGTTGATCTATCTACGTGGCTGCTATTCCAGAAGAAGAAACTGCTACAGCAATTTTTTTATCTCGCATGAACAGTGGCCATAATCAATGACATGAAGAATGTCTTCCCAGCTCCACCGGGCGCATCGAGGAAAAATAAGCCACCATTTCCATCATCAATTACCTTCATTAACGTATCGCTAATTTCCTTCTGTTGAGGATTCAACAGTGGTACATTCGTTCAAACTGATTGGTTCAATGCATCTCGATCATATTCACGTTCACGTTCCAATTCTCGATTGAAAGCGTCGTTCATTCCACGATCTGGCGTTGGCATTCCTAACTTGACTACCAAACTGCCGCACATGAGGTAACACATGTCTTCGATCTAAAGCAAAGCCTGGTTATGTATCTCTTCATTCACCTCGAGATCGGGATTCCCCAAACTGACACGAATTCAATGCAAAATGTATTCGGACATGTCATCCTTGTACTTGTTCCACAGTTCACGGGGATTCGATGGGAAGCATGTCAAAATAATGATAGAAAATAATGTGCGTATCTGACTTGGAGATTCAGAAACAATTTCTTCAGCGATTGTAATGAGTATCATTTTCAAGCAAATTGAGCTGTTGACATGCAAGTAGAAGCATTCGTCATTTTTCGGATGAACTGTGTACATGCGACCAAGAGCATCAGTAGTCATTCGGATGAGCAGGAACCGCATCGCCTTGCTTTCGACGTTAAAATTTCTTCGATGTAGCTTTCCAAGTGTAATAACGTGGCATCTCAAAGTAGAGCAACGTTCGTGCAAACAGCGTAATATTTTTGTCAAAAAAATTATCATACCTAATTAAAAACATAACCTTATTTCAACATTATCCGATTTTATTACGTTTTCATTTTATATCATCGATTTGTTTTATTCTAATCCATACTCTAAATTTAAAATTATTTAGAAGTCAATCGTACGCAAAAGAAGCAAAAACAAATGAATTTTGGAAAAATTGCCACCTAGCGGATGAAATCTGCATACAAACGACATTTTCATTATTTCAAGGTGTTCGCCATTTGAAAACTGTATGAGAATATTAATTTTCTTCATAATTTATTTCCCGTGATATTTTTCCGATGTTTTAATACTTATTCTGCTATTCTAGGCGGATAAGAATTTAATAAAACAAAGATCATTAAAATCCGAGCTGTAATTCTCGAGATATACGTGGTGTAACAAACCCCACTTTCTTTTATATATATAGATTAATACAGTAATAAATAAGTATGCGAGCACTGGCCGTTTAAATAAATCTAGAACTAAAACAAAAGAGTGATTTATTTTTTTAATACAACGTCATTTCACCACGTAATTAATGACAGCGATCCCCTTTAAAGGGACTTGAAATCAAACTATAAAACTAAAAAATATTTAAAATTAATGATTATTCTAATCTCTTCATTAAATTGGTACAATATTTCTGAGTGCTCATTAGGTGCCATAATTGAAATGGAAATAGTATTTGTTTTATATTGTTTCTATTACATGTCAGTTTCTGTCACATAGACTACTTCCATATACACTTGGGATTAAGGTAACACTATATATGCCTACGTATTGACAGATTCAATTTCATTGGAAATTACGAAGTAATTACGAACTATATTTCCAACAAGACACAAGTCGTCCAAAAACATAATACTAACCATATAACTTTTTAATAATTATTAATTATAAATAATTTTCGGCCAAGGCAGGAAAGTCGTAGAATCGTTCAAAAACCAACAGCCAATGTCTTGTGAATTTTTTTTTCACAATCCAGGCTGCTTATTTTTGAAAAAGTCAACTACTTTTCTGCGTTAACTGGAAATTGTTAAATCGCTGTTTAGTTAGTAATTTTATTAATGTAAGATTATGAATTATTATTTAAAAAATCCCCAAATTATAATTGCATTAGAATTTATTGTTATTCGCCACTTTAACTTAATTGTTATTTGATGAGTTGAATTATTTAATTATTTTTAAGAGGTAATACACATTTTAATTATAGCCGATTCATATTTTGTTACGAAATGTAAGTGTATTAAGTAACAATCGATTGCTTATTTAAGTATTGCGTATTATTTGCACAGGAGCGAAAAAAATTCACTCCTTTACCAAAACACCTAGAATTGCTTTGAGATTAAGCGAGACCATTGTTAACGTATTGGTAGCTCACTGCTACTTATATGGTAATTCGCCGATGTATTTGACTTACAATATCGATGATAGAGGCTTTATACTACAAGGTAAAATTTATTTAAAACTATCAATTTGTTAATTGTCTACTTCTTCCAGAACAGTGGTGATATATAAATAAGAGAAACGTACCGTTTCTCTAGAAACACATTGATCTGCTCCAACGAATCCAATTAACATAATACGATGGCAACCTAGATGCCATTTCCTTCCTCTGTACTTGAGAATGAATCGCTTCGGTGACTCAATGCATCCATTCAATATATGAAGGAAACGAAGTCGTCTTTACGGACTGGCTTGTTATTCAACTCCTCAAGACTTTGCAGTTGTCATTTTATGTTATTTTTTAAAATGTATAATAATTTTCTCAGAATAGATTAAAAAACAATTTAGTCAAAGTATGCTTGTTTCCAACGCATTAAAATTTAAAAAAAAACGGTGAAAAATTAATAAAGTATTTTTTTAAGAAAAACACAAATTCCTTTGCTCTTATTTCCACTTTATTTACCAAGATCAGGACCGGTTTCGCTCATGGCGAACATTACCAACTGATATGAAATAGAATTTAACGGTGTTATTTGTACAAAAGTACCTTGTCAAATTATATTTCTTGTCGGTTGATAATGCTCGCCATGAGCGAAAATAAGTATTGGTAAATAAAAGTGGAAATAAGTACAAATGAATATTGTGTTTTTCTTAATATAATGCCTTTTTACCAAGTATTGGTAGTGAACACCAAGTGTTTTAGTTAAAATATATTATATGGGCCCATTAGAGATAAAGTGAGGCATGTGGTATTTTAGAAAACAATAAGTTAGATACGTTGTAATATTTCACACGTCTTAAAGTATCGTAAAAGTGAAGTAACCTCAGTTTAATACACATTGCAATAGTGTTATCTCTGTTAAGTAAAAATATTCAATCCACCAAAAAATCAAGTACAGACGTGATTGTGCGATAAAAAATATAGGACACTTGAGCATAATGAAGCTAATGACATCCTTCGTGACCTAACAAATTTTAATCGAACACTATTATTGAAATCGTACAATACGCTAATATATAAAATAATAAATAATCACTTTAATTTTAAACTAATTTAGTTTGAATAATCCAATATATCATTCCAAGAAACACTAAGTTGACTTATTAATTATAATATTACAATTTATAACATAAATTAGTGTGTTATAGTGAATAACAGGATATGTTGTGTCTCTTCTAAGCCAGTAGATAAAGCTGAATTAATGTATGTAAGTTAAAACATAGTTCTGATAAAGGCGTACGTCAAAAAAGCTTTCAACTATATATTATATGAGCCCTCGAGAGATGAAGTGAGCCAACTAGTAAAATGGTTAAACTTTTTCTTGGACTTTGTACAATCACGTGTTTCGATGGATTGCATATTTTTATTTTACGGAGATAATGTGTATTAACTGAGGTTACTTCACTTTTACGATACTTTAAGATGTATAGAATATTACAACACGTCTACTACAAATACAACTTGGAGAATATTACAACACGTCTAACATTATATTAAAATACAACTTGGCCCACTTGTCCTGTAATGGGCCCATATAATATTTGTAGATCTAAAAAAAAGGTTATTTTTTAAACTTATTACAATGGCGTTCTACCATTTAATGTCTTTTCAATCAATAAAATATACTACACCTAAATCTACTTAATATTCAATTGATTTTAATATGAGAGTAACAGTTTCGTTCCGTTTTTTCGATTATGTTTAAAAAGTAATCATTTACCAACAACTTTTATTTTGTAGCGATAAATTTTAAGCTTTTCTCTCTCCCCGAGAAAAGTAAGCCGAAAAACTGTCAAACTTCTCGAGTCTGGAAAAACTTTTTTGTTTTCCTCCGAGTGGAAATTACACCACACTAAATAAACAATGTGGTTTCATTATTCGCCTAGGAAATAAAAC
This sequence comes from Himalopsyche tibetana, assembly GCA_030503985.1. Lineage (NCBI taxonomy): Eukaryota > Metazoa > Arthropoda > Insecta > Trichoptera > Rhyacophilidae > Himalopsyche > Himalopsyche tibetana. The sequence goes on along the minus strand of JAPJYX010000052.1, from coordinate 4,912,319 downwards.
AAACATTATTCAATTATGTTGGAACAAATTTAAATTGATTTTAATTATAATTGTCAACGATTTCATAATAATTTTGTGTCATAATATGTAGAAAAAAAATATTTTTATTTCCTTAATTTTAATCGATGACATAAGCATTATTGTATTTAGCTTACAGCGTAATTCAATATTTTGTGGAATTCCATCATGTATTAGAAAACTAGCAGTGCAATACAGTATAATTTCAATATAATTGACTAATGCAGGTAATATGCCATATTCAAGTTTAAAGCATTTTCAACTTCTTCTAGCCCAAGTTAATAATCATGAAATTTTCATGACTATCAACTTAAATTCTCCCGATTTATTCTTACGTGGGCGAAACTATACACAAAAAAAAAGTTTCCAACAAATTGTTCCTCACATAAGACGTATGAGTCGCCAGTTCCAAGGGCTGTTCGACTAATCATCTCACTGCGTAGAGAAGTGGACGTTTTTAGTAACGATATTTGTGAAATGTTTGTTAGGTTTTTCTTATTTATTTTTTGATTTTGTTCGTCCAAAATATGTTTTATATATTGATATATTATGTACTGTTTTTTATTTTAATTATATTTGTCAAATGCATGGAAAATTGGCGTCAGTTGTTATGCTATGAACTGTAATTTTTGTTTTAAACAATAAAATAAATATTACTCACATATTCAAGACAGAAACTTCAACTTCAAGTTTCGTATGACTTTTTAATAATTTAAAATAATGCCATAAAGCAGACAGAGGTGGGAAAATCTTTTGGCTAACGAGTCACATTATTGACGAAAGTTTGGCCGCAGGCCATTTCGTAAAATTGAGTTGTTTTAAATTTCAATTCCATATTTACGATTCAAATTTAACATTGAAATTCAACCAAACACCTTCGAAATCTTAAATTAATCTTGCTGTAGTGCAATAAAATAAAGTTTAAGTTTAAGAAGCTAAAAATTTAATTTACAAAGGCACGTATTCATTTCCAAAAAAATGAGCCGCTGTAAATATGAATCTTTCGTACTTTCGATGGTTTCAGCGGTAACTTTGTGGAAGTTCATTTTAATAGAAAATTTAAATAAACATTTACTTAAGCAAACTTTGCGACAGTAAGTCTGAATACGTCTCTGAAAGAGGCGAAACACGTCTCACATTTAGTAACACAATACGTGGAATAATCAAAGTTAATTTAAATTTTATATTATGAATCTTTCGGTTTATAAATATATTATTACGTTTTAGTTCAACATTATATTATGTAACATAGGAAACATATTCGATATCTCTTTTTGTTTACTTTGTACAATTTGTTTCAATTTCAGTTAAGGGTGTAAAGGTGTCGATGTAATGTTGTAACTAAATTTGCCTCCCCCCATTGATCTAAACAAATGTTTCGAAAAGAAAACTCTCGTAATATAACAAACCATGTTTTTGAACATGGTTGGAATAATATCCAAAAGTAATACAAATAAATATATATATTATATAAAGTAAATTACTAGTGTGTTTTAGATATTCTGTATCGAGACAAACCGAGAATAAATGATTGCTAAATTGACGCTTTTTAATGATTTCGTTTCCTGTGAAAATTAAATTAAATAACCCAAGACTTGAGTATTGTGAAATTTTAATAAATATGATTATATTCATAGCTCAATAGCGCAGTGGTTAGCGATGTGGCCTTCCGTGCCAAATCTCACGGGCTTGAGTCCCAGTATGAACAGCCTTTTTTCAATCGATGATTTATGTTCGATTGGCATGGGTGTCTGTGATGTCTAAAAAAATCTTCCCACCATTTTCGATCCTTTAACAACTGGGCGTATCGGGAGCGATTAGCTAACCACTAGTCCTACCCTAGCCTCATGCTTCTATACCAACTACTCCTCTTTGAAAATAATGGTTGATCGACTGAATAACAAACAGTTCTTGTAAAAAAACTTACCTCCATTAAGAGTCCATTTGCTCCACATTGGGAGCGGACATAGATATAAAAAAATATTCATATAGCATATAAAAAACGTCAGAACTTTTTGAAATATTTATTTATTTTATTAAATAAAATAAAATATGACTATTGAAGGTAATTTTGGAAGGTTATCGTACTGGGATACGAGCCCGTGAGGTTCAACACGGAAGTCAACTACGTTGACTCGATTTAACAACGTTTGTATAAAAATAAAATTTGTTTATTCTTTAATACGACATTACTTATGGCTCGACCAAATATATTAAGTGCAAAATCATAATTAAATATATCGATGATTTTTTAAATCATACCCCCAAACTTTTTTTTTAACATAAAATATTCTATTATATGTAATAATTATAATTCCTTGATTTCATATACTTTAACCACTTCTCTTATTGTTTATAGTTTTATAGTATAATACATTAAAAAAATGGATTATCTAAACTTTATAATTATTACAAGATTCCATAAACCCAGCAGAGTTTATAATGAATACAAATGAGGACTCATTTGAGCGAAAATTATATTCAAAATACAGCAGATTAAAGAATCATCCAGATTATCCCTAAGCTTGTCGGAAAACACAACAACGAAATCCGTTTACATGTTACTTTGAATTTTAAATTTGTCAAACGGATTAAATAAATAAATATATAAAATAAAATGTTAATTTGTCAAAAAGCTATGTACCCTATTATGATAAGACCCGCTATGACACAATTCGACGCTTTTTCTTCAAAAGTTCTTTTTATTTTGAACAGTGTTCTGTTTCTTAAAACCCAAGCCTTTGAAGCGCCTTATTGAAAACAGCACAAAGTGCACAGTGATTGGTTCTCTTAATAATTTCAACTTTTAACTTTGAGGGTGATCAACGTCGATAGTTGGTGGATAGGCATGCATTATATTTAAGAAAAACGCAATATTCCTTTCTACTTATTTCCACTTGTATTTAAAAAGATTAGTACCGGTTGCACTCATGGTGAGCATTGTCAACAGATAAGAAACATAATTTAACAGTGTTATTTATACAAAAACAAATTGAAATAAAAAGTGTAAAATTGGCATTGAAAATAATAAACAAATTACATTAAAAATTATGAATAACTGACCAATTTAACTCTTTGATGATCTTTGTAATTATTTTTTAGAGGTGCCAAACATTTTAATTTGTGCTTAGTCACTTATTCATAATTCCTACTGTAATTTGTACATTCTTTTCAATACCAAATGCTTATTACACCTTTTTATTTAAATTATATATCTTATCAGTTGATAATGCTCGCCATGAAAAAAACCGGTCCTGGTATTGGTAAATAAAAATAGAAATAAGTACAAAGGAATATTGTGTTTTTCTTAAGTGCCACTTTTGTTGAAAGTTCGATTGTCATTTTTTTAAAGCCTATTGTGAAATTTTATTGTGAAACAGATTATGTTGTAAATCAGATATTATATTAAAATCATTTTCTTTCGCATTATGAATTTTTTGTAATATTAATGCAATCAATTCATTTTAAAGCCACCACGTCTTTCTTTCATTCAATCAAAACAATTCGTCTCTGAATATTTTCATCGAAAACAAAAGCATCCTTCTAGATCGATTACCATCATTCAAGTCGAGACGTGCGACAATATTTTTTATCGAAGCTGTCACTGGCTAGATGTTTACGTTGGAATATTTACATGAGCATGGACACCTGTGATATTCCTATAAGAAATTTTGTCACAAATTTTGAAAAATGCCGATTAATATCCCTTCTGATAGTCTTATACTGGATATCACGAAAAGTGTTCGAAAAAAGTTTGTTTTATATACAAATTAAAGTATAGAGTTGACACATTTAAGCAAACCGTGATTTTTCCAACCTTTAAATAATCATTTTCCTAGCTCTGCGTTTGTGTGACAAATCACTTTTTGAATGTTTGCTCTTCATTAAAGAAGTAATATGAACTAGATGGCTGGCTGCATGGACGAGTGGTTAACGTTGTTTGCTTCGGCTATGGAGGTCACGGGCTCGAATCCCCGTACGAACAGTTTTTGTATTTGATGTATAATTCCCTCCCTCCTATCCAATACTAAAAACGGGCGTAGTTAGAGCGATTAGTTAACTACGAGCTCTCTTCTAGTCTCACCCTTCTAATCCTACTCTATTTGAAAAATAATTGTTGGGCAACTGACTAGCAACTAAAAAGCAGTTCATTAATACAGTTTTAATTTTTATTGAATGTGGCTAAAAAAATGCTGTATAATGTATAAGATTAAGTACTATCATAAATGTTACAAAACAATAAACATAAACATAAAAAAATATTTTTTTCACAAATTCTTTTTATCAAAGGGAAATTGAACATTTCTATTGACTTGTAAGTGTATTAGGGTTGTAAAAAATACCACCATTGTTTCCGGAGCCTTCATATATACAAACCAATAACGGTTTCGACATATTTCTGACAATAATGTGAAGCCGAAAAAGCTATCAAGTATACCATAAATTTTTGCAAAACTATTAAAAATATTATTCAAATTTTCATTTACTTTAAATAAGTTATTCACAGTTAATGAGAAATCTATTTATTCTTGTTATTCAAAGTGAATAAGAAACGTATTTCTTTTCGTAATTCGTTTTGTAAAAGAGAGAAGGTCAAAAGGAAAGTTATTTCCTTCCAAGGTTTATTTAAGGATATAAATAAAGACTGTTATAACAATCTTTTAGTTTTCTATTCTAATAGATTTTTTAACAATCAGAGAAAAAGAAATAGATTGAGAGAGAATTCTTATATTTTTCAATTGTTTTTTAAACATATCCATCCGCTTTTGATGTTCTGCATCTGAAGAATAAATTGCTCTACGAAACAATGTCGTTATTTTAAGTTTATACTATTTCATGTTTCAGAAAGTAAGAATACAAGAATTATTCTTGGACAGGACTAATAGTAACTTATGTCTTTTTTTTAGTATCAACCGAGTAGAAGAGAATGCATACATACTGGCTTTTAAACAAAAAAACATAAACTGATCATCTGAAATCAATGTGTTAAAGTGTTTGTACTGGGACTTGAGCATTTTAACACCGTAACCAAAAAAAAAAATGGCCAAGAACGTTGTCTACTGTATACTGTTGAATTGTTTATAATTGATACAAAAATATTCAATACCGGCTAAGTATAAGTTTTTTTTACCAGAATGGCAACGGTAGGCGAGTTTCATTTTTAAACAATAAAAACGGTAGAAATTCAAAATAAAATAGAAGAAATCCTTTAATACGTTGTTTCTCAAAAATATTCAACATTAAAATATGTATCATTCAAACTATGTACATTCTCACAGATTTTGTCACTAACGACCCAGGTTTCGCCTTTCGGCATCTTCAGGCGTTCAAGTGCACGGATGAACTTGAACTGACGTTTAGTAAATGAAAGTTTCGTGTTTATATAAGATATAAATGCATCACTGAGTCCAAAGCCATTGCTGGCGAAAAAGATGAGCCCATGGGAATGCCAACAGATTTGAGTAGTGAGCAGTTTCAAGAATTATGCAATTTGTTTGTCGGCAAAGGTTTTATGATTATATGATTTTATGATTATATAGGGTATAGAAGTGGAGATGTGGGAAAGTTTGATATTTCATTTAAAATCGGAAGACTTTGCAGCTGTGCTTTGTTGATTTCTAAAATTTCTTGGAAAAAGAGCTTATGACTGTCCGTATTTGGGTGTAACATTTTCCAAATTTAATATTGAAATTCCACCAAGCACCTTCAGTCGAAATCTTAAATTATTAAAATATGTATTTTCTTTTGTTGTTATATTTCATAGTAATTATATTCCATGAGTTCCTTTTCAAGTCATTGTGTAAAGGCAACTGAATTATTTCTAGCTGATGCTGAATATTAAATAATTTGCTTGACTAACATAATAAAAAAAAAAAAATGAAATGCCAATGCGCAAACTATTGTGATGGTTAATGATCATGAGATAAACCAGGCAAAATGACTGGAAGTCATTTAAAATCAGCTCGAGGAGAATTGACATTACAAACACAAACGTTTCAGACTTTAAATTATAATTGAAAAAAAATGTTTATTTTACATTGAAATTACTGAGAATCGAACTCAGATTTGCCTAATTAGTAGTGCCAAGCTTTTACCGACTAGAACACAGCGGGTTTATATTTCTCCACTGGTCAAAGATAATTTAATGTCATTGATTCTTTTCACATTTCTTTGAGCAATTGTTTGGTAAACCTGTATCGATTTATTTATCTAATTTTTGGTAATGAGCGTGACGAGTAAAACTGGTACTGACATTTAATACATAATGTGGAATCAGTTTGAAAACGTTGAAGTATTTTTTAAGATTTAAGAGCCAAAAACGTAGTCAATGAAACTCTATCGAGTGAAATACTATTTTAACTCGATGGCTGCCTCAGAAGATACGTCTCGTAAAAATTTTCGTACTTAACACGCCAAATATGAATTATCTCGTCAATAAATAGTTTAATTAATAATTTCAAATTATAGCCGGCGTGCTAGGTGAAGACGTACATTTTTCTACGGCAGCCAAAAGGTTAAGGAAGTTATTAATATATTATACAAACAATACATGCGAGTGTGCATGTTCACCTGTAGCTTCTTAACCCAGCACCTGTCAATAATTGTTGCTTCACGTATACGCTTCACTAAAAAAATTCATGTGTTTACGTAGAGGGGCGCCCGTCTACAGCCTACGCCGTCTATGCCGATGCTTACGGCGTAACGCTACGACAGAGCTACGCGCGAGGAGATTAGATGAAACGGGTCGATACTACGCTTGGCTTGGCTTAGAGTCACTCTTGTCCTGAAAACAGTGGCTTAATTATTGCGCCGCACGGAGTGGCAATTTTTCCGCCAGATTAGCCGAGGGGAGTGGCATCGTAGACCGACCTACGAACGTTTCGTAAAAATATGCGCCTGCTCTAAATTTTACACTGCATTTGCATGACGCAGGCAAAAATGAAACCTGCAAAGTTTTTGGATTATTTTAATCAACGCTTTTATTTAAATAATATTTTAATTAAGGTGTAGCGAAAATGTGATGGAATTTTGCACATCGTGTGTATTTTTAAATAAAGCATAAATAAAATACTAACCTAGTTTTGTTGTTTAAGGTGTAGACTGAAGGTGCTTGGCGGAATTTTAATATTAAATTTGAATCGTTAAAATTTTGTACATTCACACAAGTTTTGTCACCAACAACCCGGGATTCGCCTTTCGGCATCTTCAGGCGTTCAAGTGCACGTATGAACTTGTCTGTTCAAGGCTATCAATGCTTTACTACCCGATACAGATTCAACGTTTTCTAAATGTTACATTATTATAATTAAAAATTCCACTCCTAATCGACAACAGGAAAATTTATCGCCCGCAATATTACGCCAGCAATTTCATCCAAGCAGTGAGTCGCTAGCTAACAGTTTATCGCCACGATTATGTACATATAATCTGCTAATAGTCTTACCTTTTTGTAATATAATGTGTACCATAATAATAATGGCACCCACCACACACTATTTGCCAACTCTACTCTAGTTGGATATTTAGGTTTATACAGAAACATAACTATGCTTTTGGTATTAAAAAAATATATATAAAAGATTAATATGTTATGGGACTTTACTTCAAAACAGTTTGCAATTAAATTAATTAACAAATAAATGCACTCTATTCTGATTGATTCGTGCAACATATTTGAACCTTTGTGACGAATTCACTTCTTATGAAAATAACATACCTCTGAAGCCAATTCTAAGAAGCTTTTACTCAATTTTGATTTTGAAAGCTAACGAGTGCTCGTGTGGATTAGGCTCTGATGCCATATAATGGAAGTTGTCTTTCAAGATACACACATTCTGTAACATATGTATAATATTTCGTAGAATATAAACATATTTTTTTATAAATTGCAAATCTCAGACATTTTTTTGTTATATTCATTTAACTTCAACAGAATGTTAAAAATTATAATACTATCGTTCTCATCATGTTTGTCCTGAAGATCAAGCTGGTATGGGTTCCAAGTTAATTGGGTTAGTTGAATTTTTATTTTTGATCTTTGAGATAGAAGTATGCGATGTAGAAAATACCCTGTATAAATTTCATCCAGGAAAAAAGACTTATACAAAAGTATTTATTAACTTTTCCGATTCTAAGCTCAAGAAATGCGACCCCAATACCCACATTTTCTTAAATATCTATTTTAATATGGGTGATACAATGTTTATAATTAAGGCATTCTTATATCATAGTTTTTTGGACCTTTTGTAGTTTATATAAATACGCGATAACGCGATGAAGCGATAAGCGCCCGCGATAAGAGATCGTTCGTAAGATAGCTGGGCTAAACGCGTCAGTTGCAATTTCATATGTGTGCTGGGATGACGTATTTTTTACGCGCAACTTAAAATATGATTATTTATTAAAAAACCACGGATTTTTATAAAAAAAATATATGAGGAATGATGCAGAGAGATATTTTAAAGCACTTAGACTATATATTTTTTTGAAATTCATAAGAATAAGGCCAATAATGAGGAAACCACTGGGGTCCCTAAACGACCCCCATCGGCAGAGAAGTATTTTTCTAGTCTCCGAGCCGCGAGAGTTAAACAACTTATTAATTAGTATTATAGTTTGTAAATAAATCACCAGTTCATAAGTATTTATGCACTTCAAAGTTGTGTACTCTAAATATTTTTACTTTGGCCCAAAATAGTCGAAAAAATGTTTTTCGTGCCTACTGTAAAAATTGTTTGGAATGGTTTACGTTTTTTTGCTTTCTATAGTCGATATGATATTTAAATTTAAGCCTGGTATTTTGGTAGTGTTTTGGTTTTGCAATTCTTATCTGGGAAAATACAGATTCAATAGATTATTTGAGTACTCCTTTGAAATATCAGCACAAATAATAACACCCAAGAGATTTCTCTTGGGTGCGTAAAGTAAAATCAATAGAATACACTTTAATATATGTGGGGTTGATAAAAGCACTCACGTATTAAACGAGTGATGTATTGATAAAACCCTTCTCTATAAAATGTTGCTGAAAGCGCGTTCATTTGTAAATTAGTAACCAAGTACCTATTGAAACGCAAGGAAAGTTTTGACAGGTACTATATTAAAGAATTGAAAGCATTCTTCGTGTAAAGTGCGTTCTCTAAAAACAGAGTTAATTAAAGCTACTGTTACTGAAATCACCTGATTTTAAATACCGTTAACTTATGCTGTAACAATTGAAAAAGCCGTTGTTTTGATAAAGTTTGTGAAACCCGGTTCTTATTAATACTCCATAAAAAAGCTTCAAAAATCTGTAGTGAAAGTTTACGAATAAAAATTCGTAATAATACCATAAACAATCTATTAACAAGACAACTGTTGAACTTACAGCTTACTCAACTAATGTTTCTTTCCATAACATCATAAACTTAGTCGGAGTTTATGACTTTTGTTACATAATATAAAGACAAATAAATATTTTTGTATCAATATGTCGATGTGTTTATTAGCGAAAAATAAATCTGTCTTGAGAGTTCATTTGTTTTAATGTTACAATAAATATCAGTAATATCAGATTTTAGGTTCCTTTGAATGTAGAATATAAACTTAAAAAATAAAACGAAATAAACAGCACATGGTAGACTTGAAGATTAATTAATAAAAACACAATAATCCTTTGTACTTCATTCCACTTTATTTAATATGTCAGGACCGGTTTCGCTCATTGCGAGCATTGTCAACTGATAAGAAATATAATTTAACAATGCTATTTATACAAAATTGAAAAGTTATACACAACAATTGGCATTGAAAAGAAATTGCCAATTACATTAAAGTGATTTTAAAATAACACAAAATTAAAATGTTCAACACATCTAGCCTTTCCACCAAGTATTGACAGTGAACACCCTAAAAGTGATTGAAGATTAATGCTAAGGCTTTTTTGCATTCATTTTTATTCGATCACAGTGTCTACGTATTTGAATCCCTATAAAGGAAAAAAAAAAACGATTTTTCAAACTGCATACTCAATACTCAAATACGCAAATTTTTGATGAAAACTCTTTTTTTGTACTACCTTATTGCACAATTTACCAAATCAATCAGGATAGGCTTAAATGATCCTTAACGATTTTTAGATAGATTTGTGTTTATGGTACTGTTGTCTTTCATTCATACATTCCCTTCTTGCTATCACATTGAAAAATAGAAGAGGGACAATAACTAATAATTTAACAATAGTAATTTTCAAGCCCAATCTTTTTGTTCTTACACTTTTTGGAAAAAGTGAAGTTGACCTGCAAAATAACAACCAGAATGTTGTGAATGACAATTAATCCTGAGTATTTCATAGGTAGGGCTGAACACCAGGATGGAACCGGAAGAGAGAACCTGCAGGTTTTTAAAATAACCGAAATACTAAAGCTTCTTTAAAGGGCTATTTTATTTTAATAAAGTATTTTATTTTTTCATATTGAATATATGATTAGAAAAATTCTTCGGATTTTCTTTTTGAAAATATCCTGTTATGTTTTTTTATTCCAACACTTTTATTTTTATCAGTTTATGTAAGAAAATTGATATACTAAAAACAATGATAATTTTCTAATTTAAGATTTCGATTGAAGGTGCTTGGTGGAATTTAAATATTAAATTTGAATCGTTCAAATTATGCACATAGTGCACAAATTCATCCGTGCTCTTGAACGCCTGAAGATGCCGAAAGGCGAAACCCCGGTCTTTAGTGACAAAACTTGTGTGAATGTACATAATTTGAACTATTCAAATTTAATGATACTTTTCAATAGAAACTATTTATTTCAACTGATTTCACACGTTTACGGTAACTAACATATAAAACATACCAAATATACTACATAGTAGACGAAATAGAAAGTTTATTCATCTGGGAGCTTTAACTTTCGGGATTTTCTGATGGATGTCTCTAGTGCCGAAGTCCAACTACAATATTTTTTTAAATAAAAGTTTGTGATTTTTTGCCTCTACTGTAATTTTCCTGAGGTCAAAAATAAAAGAAAATCATAATTTGACCCAGGGTATTGATGTTTTTATAGTGATCGATTTTCGGACGGAATTACTTTTGCGTTTTATTGGTGGAACTGTAACGTAGATGTGGGAAAAAAATAATAAACTTTACCAGTACTAAATACGAACATGTTATTTCTGGTAACATATCAGTTTTTCTACATTTTTGAAGGGACCGACAAAAAATAGATTAATACAAAGAACTCGCAGATCGAGTTTATTGAAATATTAAAAGAACAACGCAGATTGGTTTGGTATTTATTTTTGGATTGTTAATATAATATAAAAAAAATCTTATTATAACTTGATTTGAAGGCTTCGTCTTGTACGTCAACAGTGCTTGTAAAATAGCTTTAAGGCTTTCAATGTATCATGTAACTGGGTGGATAGATTTTATGGGCTTGTGCTTTCTTATATCCAATTCAATGACTGCCATACATTTGTGTGATTGCAGTAATAAATTGAATTGAGTTTTAAATATTTCAGACATAAATTGCGTAAAATAAAAACGTAAAAAAAGGTTTTAAATGTAATAAAATGAAACGAAGCTGCTGAATTGCACAAATATATCTGGGAAAGATAAATTATGGGTTTGCCTGTAAATATTTTAAGCAAGAGTTTGTCTAGGGTCAACGTCGTTGACTTAAAACACGGAGGTCACAGGTTCGAATTCCAGATTTTCTCATAACTTAAAACATGTTAAAACACCGCAAACAATGTTACTCTGAAAGTATAAACGGTTTATTAAAAATATTATATGTAAGATTCTAAGCCCAGACCACACAATTGAATTGAATTCACGATCGGCTTACAACTAAGTGATTTATTACTAACATTAAAACGTACTGCACTATTTTTATAAAAGTAAAGTGGAAGCACTTGGGTATTATATTAAAAAGCTCTATTAAAAGAGAAACGCTACGCTTTAAAAGCTCATGCACTTTAAAAACATTTCCCCTGAGGTGCATTTTATACTACCCTTATATGTAGATATACACATAATGTTTCTATAGAAACCTTATCTTATAATATCAACTACGTACCTTCTTTTAAAGCTCCATTGCATTACATTTTGAATGATATTAGAGTATTTTAAAAACATTATATCTAATCGTTATCTGGGCTGATTGGATTGGAATTCATTTAGTTATCTCTTTTATAATAACAAAATGTGAATTTACTCAAAAAAAAGTAATATTTCAGCGATAGCTTTCTAACAACGAAAACATAAGAAATATAATTCAGACAAACTGATAACTGAAAAAATGCTCTACATTGAAAACTGACATTTCTGAGAGAAATATTGTGACATTCAATATTGCCGAAAAATACTTGTGTGACCCCGTTTAAAGTAAGAATGTTTTAGTTGATAGACAAACAAACAAACGATTGAACTTTAGAGAGATTCATATACGATATATGTGGTAGATAATTTGACCCAGATTTTGAAGTAAAAATCTCTTTTGCGTCGTCAAGTACACAAACGGAATACTATCCAAACAAAAAGTTTTATTATAGTATAGAATTTACTACGGTACTTGTGATTTCCGGAAGCTATATTCTCGGTACGTTTTCATTGTCCTGGGAAGCGGTTTGATTGGCTGGGTAACATAATATAGCGCGCAATAGCTTTTAGCAGAACCTACTTCTGGGCATTTTCAGTCACTTAAGGCACTATTTGTATAATACTTTGATATTTCCACATCAAACCGTACAAAAAATGCGAGGGCTTGACAATGTAATATGATAAAATTCATTCAAAGTAATATGATACGTAATTTTTACGTAAATTATCAATTTATTACCGCATGAAAAAATCATTTTTATTGCTCTGAATTATAGACGCGTTATTGTTTTTTAACGACTGAGAGCAAACGTAGTACCCACTTCGAACAGAGCTTTCTTCTGGACAAATTTTTGATGCAAGATGGTAAATACACTGCCTTCTGATATCTTCAAGGTGTCAGCTATCTCACGCAACTTCAATTTAGATCGGCTAAAACTATGTTGTTGACTTTTTTATGTTTTCTGGAACACCTGCCAAATTCGGGCGACCAAAGCGTCATCAACATCGAATTATCGTGTTTGTAATGTCACGGTAAAATCGGCAAACCATTTCTCTACCTTTTGTCTCGATGGAGTAGAGTCCGAATAACACTAGTCAAGCCATTTCTTTGGTTGAACAGTATTTTTCCCATTAATAAGCGATGCTTTATCAACATACGAAATTTAGATTTTAACATTGTTTTGAAAATTGCAAAAGTAGCATCACTAAAACCAATGTAACTTGTGAATTAAACGTCAGATTGTTATGATATTTTGACACGTATTAACTGAAGATTGGTACTAGGGTATCCAGCCGGAGCCTTTTTTCAATCCCGGGATTTTGGGATTGATTAATTTTCAATCCCGGGATTGGGATTTGCTCACCGAGGAATTTGAAATCCTCAATTCGCTATACTTTTCCCCAGATTGTCACAAAACCTTGTTTTTTTTTTAGCTCACCGTGGAATCTGAAATTCTCGATTTGCCAATTTCGTGTCAATTTTCGGGATTTCCTCAAAAATTCTCAATCTCGCAGCCATATAAATCCCGGGATTTCGGAATCAGAAAATTGAACGGTATCCCAGGATTGGATGCCCTACCTAGCTGGTACGTCCTAATAAATTAGAGATTTGTCAATAGTGACGCTATCTATTTGTCATCCTACAAACTTATTGATTGATGTATTATATCAGTGCTTTCCAACCTGGGGTCCGTGAAAATTTTCATTCTTTCAACGTTCTTTGTGATAAAATATGAACATGTAAAATAAAAAAAAATCGGGGGTCCACAGATTATTTTCTTCAGATTAAGGGGTCCGTGGCATGAAAAAAGCTGGGAAGCACTGTATTTATATGACACTTTTACGCAACTGTCACTGCATACGCTGGTCGCACATTTCTGCTTCGCCTGCCTGTATCTGCCAATTCTGTGCAAAGACTGCATCTTAGCATACGCTTAGCCTTAATGTTTTTTTTTTAATACTCTATATTTGTTTGTGGATCGTTAAAATTATATGTCGCCTGCTGTGGCCCAGTTGGTTAGAGCTTGCTTTACCTATCACGCAGGTCTGGGTTCGATTCTCGGTAAGATAACAGTGAATTTTATAATTATTTAATTCAAATTAGTGATCGAAGACTGGGTGTTTGTGACGTCAATTCACATTATTTCCTCTCCTCCCATCCTTCTGATCCTTTAATAACTGGGTGTAGCTATAGCGATTATTTAACCAACAGTTCTGTTCTAGCCTTACCATTCTTTCTCTACTACTCACTTTGAAAACAGTTCTCGTAGAAAAAAAAACTTCTGTTGAGATACCTCCATTAGGAAGCCATATGTTCCACATTGGGTGCGAACATGGATAATTTTTTTTGTTAAAAAACCTCTCCGGCTTCAAATCACAGCCCTCAAAAGACTGTAAAGAAATTAACATACAATGATACTGGGAGCTAAACATTTTTTAGTCATCGACGATGTCCGTACACGTTAATATCATCTAAGACCCATTCTTCGTAACGGATTTATCCTAGTCAAAGACAATTTATTTCGTTATTTAGGAATAAGAAAAAAAAACAGTCACAAAGTTCCAACGCAATCTTTTTCGGATAATCTAATACAAAGCGATTGAAACTCTATGAAACAAAAAGTGGAGCGAAACGAGATTTTATTTAAAAAAAAAAAGAACAATGTAGAAATAGTTTGTGAGTGACGCTATTATTTCATTGTTCCCGAGAAGCTGTCAGAACGATTTTTTTTCTTTCTATTATTAAGACTAAATTTGGATTGATTAGGGTCTATGGTGGAATGGATAACGTTGTTGGCTTTCATCCCAATAAGAACAGCTCCTTTTCAATGGATTCCTATTCGAAGGCTTGGATGTGTATGATATTTAAATATTCCCTCCCACCATTTGAATTCTGAAATAAAGACGTAACGAGAGCGATTGGCAAAACACTTGTCCTGCACTTTTTTTCCCTACTCTTTTGCGAAAAGAGTGATATTGAGAATGTGAGTAATAAGCAGTTCTTCAAACTTCAAGCATAGCAGTGCATGATTAAAAGATAGGTCCCGTGCAGTTCTGTATCGGGTCAAGAGTATGAGGAGTAAATTCGTATATTACTTGTTTGTATATTTACTTGCATATAGTATACAAGAGTGGGAAATTTGGCAGATTTACCTACTCATTTAAAATTGGTAAACTATTTATCTTTGCCCTATTTTTTATAAAATTTCCTGGAAAAATAATTTATGCTCACCCGTGTTTGGGTGTAAGAAATTCCACCAAGCACCTTCAATCGAAATCTTCAATTACAAATAAAAATGTTCAACATCTTTAACATATATATCTTTGTAATAATGCTCGCCATGAGCAAAACCGGTCCTGATCTTGGTAAATAAAATTGTAAGTATGTATAAAGGAGTATCGTTTTTTTTATATATTGCCTTTCCACCAGGTATTGACAGTGAACATCCTAAACGTTTTTAAAATTGTCCTTTTATTAAGAAAATAAACAACATAATACAAGGCAAATGGAAGTTACATAAATTTTATTTTAAATCGCTGTATTGAACAAATGTTGCTTTAAAAAAAATAATCTTGAAGTAGGAAACGATTTATAATGCTTTGTATACAAGTTCGTAATCTTTCTTTAAGCGCGATCCGTTTCCAATCAACGGGGAATTAATCAAAACTAGTAAAAGTCTGTGGATTTTGGTTGGTGCCGACAATGCTTAGATGGGTATAACCCGGTGCCCAGAAAATCATGATACAACGTTTATTCTTATTAAATATTTAAAATTGCTCAATAAATACATGTTTCATATACACTCATACCTCGATTTACGGCCTAGATACGTTCCACGAAACTTGGCCGCAAATCGAAAAGCGTGTAGTGCAAACGTTGACAGAAAAACAATGTCTTTCTTCACCGACCGATAACATGAATGAAAAATATTACAAAAAAATATTGAGCAGGTCCGTGGTTGGCTTCCGTGACGGATCTCTTGGATTCTAGTCCCAGTACGAACAGATTTTTTAATCGATTAAATATATATAAAAAAAATGATAACTGAGTTGTTCTAAAAAAGATAAGTCCCGTGCAGCTCTGTATCGAGTCAAAAGTATGAAACTTAAATACATTTTTTTTCTTGATCTTATTGCGTTGTGGAAGGCGGTCGTGAAAAGCGACTGTATACACACGAGTGGTGGTGAAATAATCTACAATACACATTTTATTTTTACAACTTTTATGGTGTTCACTGACAATTTTTGGTGGAAAGGCATTATATTCAGTTGATCATTTTCATGTCATGAGCAAAACCGGTTCTGATCTCATTGAAAAATTGTTGGAATAAGTAAAAATGAGTATTTATTTTATTTTTTGAATTTTAATTTTACATTAAAAATGAACTTCCACATAGTTACCGCCGAATCCATCGATTTTTGTTAGAAATCACTAGTGTTTTTAATTTCTTAAAATATCTCCCCACACCCAAGAGTCTCATGTCTCAAATTTTGTAAAACAACCAGTGGAATGCCAAAGTTATCAAATTTAAATTGTATATAATATAATATAAATAAAGTTGCGATATTCTGTCAGCAAATGGTGCTTCTTAAAGAGGCAAAAAATGTGTCACAATTTGTAACACAGGATGTGAAAAGTAACAAGGTTATCGAATGTAATAAATTACAACCGGCCCATTTCAAGTTAAGACAAAATTAAAAAAAAAAACAAAGAAAGTTCAAGCAATGCAGTAAGATATTGGATAACATTCTAGGATGCAATATGAAGCGCATTTATTATTAATATTAATTACAACAGTATTAATGCCACTATTTACTAGTATCTCAGTTATATCAAAAAACCTAATCAACTCTAGCAGATTTTCTTAAAACGCCTTCGAGACTAAAGCCTTTCATCTCTCTTAATCTCTTAAAGATACTGCCTCGAGGGTTTTTCAAGCCTCTCAAATCCGGGTCAACGCTTAGCGGCTGAGCTGATTAAAAATATAAACAACTGTAGCTGTCTTTGATAGGAAATCAATCATGAATAATCCTCTTGGATTTGTTAAGTATGTAAAGTTATGCAATTTACCAAACCGTCTCATAGAATTGGTTTTTAATCGCATTTATTATGTGTAACCTATCTGTGAGTAAAAGTATTTAAATCACGTTTAATCAACCATTTGGAACTGTTTAGTTTTTTTTAGAATACAAATATAAATTCTTATGTCTTAATTTCTTTTTACATAACGTTTGCATTTTAAGAATCATATTCACTCCTCATGTCGAGCCTGTGGCCACCACGTGGCGTCTCAGTGATTCTCTGTCACAGGATGTGTACTGGAAGCTGTTGAACTTGCCAATCACTTATTCAGCACTGCTAAGGGTCGTATCAAAGTCAGAGGCCGGTTTGACTACACTTGACTTTCTTTCACCTATTTATTTTTTGTTTATACATGGTAGATATATTTTTAAATAACTAAGGTATCAGCGATACTCAACTTGCGGCCTATTCAGTTTTTTTTTGTGAGGTCCAAAACACTCATATTAACTATCAGTTTTTTCAAACATCTGGTATTGTTTGCAAAAAAATACGTAAACGAATATGTGTTTTGGATACATTTGTATTTTTTGTGTACTTACATTTATGTTATGTTACTATTTTATGTATATTATGAAGAATATTTAATTATTACTTTAAATATGCTGTCAGGTCATATGGCGCAGCGTTTAGCGTTGTGAGTTTCCGTGCCGGATCTCACGAGTTCGAGTCCCACTACGAACTGCATTTTTTCTAATGATTTATCAATTTTCGAAGGCATGGGTGTTTTCAATGGTCTAAAAATTCCCTTCCACCCTTTCCGATTTAATAAATGGGCGTACAGAGAGCGATTAGTTAACCACTAGTCCTATTCTAGTCTTATTCTTCATCTCTTTTACACTCTTGGAAAAAGGTAGGTTCAGCGACTGAGCAACAAATATTTCTCGTAGAAAAAAAAATGTTAAAAAACGTTCATTAGGAGATCAAATGCTCCACATTGGTAGCGGACAAAAATATGTCGTGGCCTACGTTATTTAGCAATAACTAGCATGCGACCCAAACGAAAAAAATGTTGAGTATCGTAGTAAATGGTTTCCCAAATTATTCGGTAGAAACGCAATAGACTACGCTATAATTGATGAAAGCATAGTCAGGCCGGATTGTCGACACTAATTAATGCGATTATTTTCGGTCAAACAAACACGTTCCGCTTTACTGGTTTGTGCAATGTAAACTTTCGAACCGCTGAAATAATAAACCGAAACAGATAACTTTGGTTTAAATCAAACTGAGAACAAAGCAAATAACAACAATGAGGTTAGTTCGCAATAAG
This sequence comes from Himalopsyche tibetana, assembly GCA_030503985.1. Classification (NCBI taxonomy): domain Eukaryota; kingdom Metazoa; phylum Arthropoda; class Insecta; order Trichoptera; family Rhyacophilidae; genus Himalopsyche; species Himalopsyche tibetana. The sequence continues at coordinate 4,893,857 of JAPJYX010000052.1, read as the reverse complement.
TTTCTTGGGTATCAATCAATTCTACGTTTAATTCGTAACAAGATAAGTGCATTTACAGTATTTACACCAGTTTGACCAAAAAACAGTTTTTTTATCGTTCAGTAATTAAATACAATTTATTAGCGGAGAATTGTCCATGTATATGATTACCTTATTTCACTTGTCAGTTCGGCAATAATCTGTCTATATTTTGATATATTATAAAATACACATTATTCATTTTTACTTATTTCCACGTTTATTTATCAAGATCAGGACCAGTTTCGCTCGTGACGAGCATTATCAAAACTGATAATACATAGAATTTAACAGTGTTGTTTATACAACAAATGAAATAAAAAGGTGTAATAAACAATTGACATCGAAAAGGATTATGAAATAACTTTTTCATAATTAATACTGTAATTTGTAAATTCTTATTGTTTATTACACCTTTTTATTTCAATCTGTTTTTTTATACATGACACTGTTAAATTTAGTTTCTTATCAGTTGATATCATTTTAAAAATTGTTAAGTTTTTTTTTACCATGTCCGCTCTCAATATGGAGCATATGGACTCCTAACGGAGTTTATCTCAACAGAAATGTTTGTACGAGAACCGCTTGTTACTCAGTTGCTCAACCCCTCTTTTTCCAAAGAGAGTAGGAATATAACTAAATGGCTAGGACAGGACTAGTGGTTAGCTAATCGCTCTCGATACGCCCTGTTCATAGGATAGGATGGGTGGGAGGGGTTAATTCAAGACATCACATACATCCATGCCTTTGAACAGAAATTCATAAATCGATTGAAAAATCAATTTATAAAACTGCCCGTACTGGGATTCGAACCCGTGCCCTCCGTAGCTGTAGCCAACGATGTCGACCACTCGACCACACAGATGGCAACAGGTTATACAACATTCTTATTTTAAATTATATTAAAAAAATATGTTTTGATTGAGCTAAGTTTGAAAAGTTTTCCAACTGATTAAATTTGATTTTTAAAATACGAAAATATAATATATTAAATATATTCCACGTAGTGTATTTTTTATATTTGATTTTCATATGAATTATTAATCCAGGCGCTGTTTAACGAGCCAAAAATACTTCGCCAAACATATTCGGAATTCTGAAGAGCTTTCAAATTGACCGTGTATACCCTTTTCGAGTGAGGTTGTGATCCAAAGGGACCCCTCAAATTTGAGGAGTTAATTTTCCACAAATTTTCCGACGCACAAAAGAAGTTCGCATTACTTTCCTTCAATTACTATTATCTTAAATGCCAACCCTGAATACCTTATAGGGTGGAATTCGCAATATAATACCGTGTCTGTATGGACGGTGTTGACCCTATTTGTGCGGTATATCTATTCACGGAATGCTATATGACGAACGGGTTTATTGCTTTGTATTATTCGTTTCTATAAATGACTTACATTGAAACTAAGTTGACAAGCGATTACGTTAAAGAAAATATTTCTTTGAAAAAACATTTCAAAGGATATACAGCGTTGAATGGAATATAATTCGGCCGTGTGAAGCTCAAAAGGAGATCTTTGTTTCATAATAAAGGTTGCTATATCGGTTATTTTATTTCTGCGATGGACGAAAAATGGTTTTCTTTACCAAATCGAAAGGAGCTATTTGATATTGGCTCATAAAGAAACATTTTGATTATAATTATATTACAATTATTTATTAGTGACCACTTAATTGAAAGGTAACGAGTTTTCAAATTATTAATTTGTTTGTAAGAGAAAATGAACATTTTAATTAAAGTCAATTTTACACTACTTATTAATAGTTTTTCTCACTAGTTTTTGCGTATTTTGCGCGTTTATTTGTTATCAGACAGTCGTTTACTTTTATTACTTTTTCGCGAAATTAAAAAATGATCTATAATAAGTATTTTGCTTGTCGCTTGCCGTTCATTTTGATTATTTATGTGACCTTTCACTCGAAATGTTTACCCAGACCTTATTTAGAATATAAACTGTCCTATAAAATTAACCTGAGTTCTTTTTAAAATCGTGTTTGCACTAAAATAGTTTTATTCTAAATATGTCCTAATAAAAAATCTCAAAAGAAAATTTTCAAATAGAAATTGGTCTTTCAACTATTCTTACCAGGGTGGTAATTAATAGAAGGAAGAAAACTGAATAAAGGCAAGTAAAAAGCCCATCGATTTTTTTAACACTCTGTTTTTGAGAATAGGATCATAGACGTAAAAAAATAACTGCAAATTTCAACTCAATTGTGTTGATAAAATCTTAAGATTAAAATCACTTGAAATTAACTCACACATAACCACATAAAACTATACCAAAGATCACCAAAGGTCACATTTGTTAGCGGCATTGTCAAGACTTATAAAAGCATAGTGAAGCTTTCCCCGTTAGGTTATAAATCAATAATCAAATCATTAAAAAACAGTTTTCGACAAAGATTCGATTCACCCAAAAATGAATTATTCAAAAGCGATTCAAGATTCAATCATAAATTCGAATCAGTGTTTAAAAGATTAGCGGAAAAAAAACAGCGAATCCACGCGACAATATATTCAAGTTAAGTCTTTCTATGAAATACGTAAATCAGAGTTGGTGAACTGGGGGCACGCTTGCCACAAGAGCCTTATATGGAAATTGGGCAATTGGGTTGAGTTAACTCAATAAATTAAGTATAAATTAGAAAGAATTCGTTTCGTGTCGATTATTCCAATCCACTACTGCTCCCAATGTTGAGAATATTATGGCCTCTACTAATAGTAGCGTCTCATCACAAGTTTTACTGCAAATACTAATTGTTACTCAGTGTCATAACCTCTCTTTTTAAGAAGAAATTAGGGATAGAAAAAATAGGGCTACGACAAGACTAGGGGGGTTAGTGAATCGCTCTCGCTACGTCCCATTATTTTAAGATTCGAAAATTGGGAAGAAAATTTTGGGCAAATTGAGAAATCATAAACTAAATATTGAGGAGATTCGAACCCGTGAGATCTGTCACGGAAGCCAACGATGATGACACTGTGCTACGGTACCGACGAATAGAAATGATATTTAATTTGCATCATTAATAAAATTTAATAAAAAAACATATTCAAGTAAGAAGAAAAATTCTTAAAATAATAAAAGTGTTTGAGAATATTTTTAATTTTGGTCGACACGTTGGACAGTCGAAAAATAATATTTAAGAATTTTCGGCAGACGCATTTAAGAAGGTTCGTGCCCACTGTTAGTTGTAAGTAAACGCAGGCACTGAGAGATAGTAGATTTTGAAAAAAAAGTCACGATCCGAGATCCAAAACTGCTCTGGAAGACTCGTGACTCTTTGCTCTCGCGCGGATTCGATATTTTTATTGGAGTGCTTCGTCCCGAGACTGAAATGAAAAACCCTAAAAAATTCCCATAGGTAAACAACGGTAAACCGATATAAAATACGCGCTACGTTGCGAAACTAGAGCGCTGTAGTTTAATCATTTTACACAGTTAATATATTTTTTACTTTTTGGTGGGACAAAATTATGTTCAACTTAAAGTCCGTAGCATTGCAATATTTGTGGATGAGGGGACAAAAATATCCATTAACATCCAATAGTGTTGGGTTAGGGAGCTTAAACCCCTTGAAACCCTTAAATGGTTATTCATACTATATACTTATTAATAAACAAACGTTTTTGAAGGAACAAAAATAATGTTTTTGTCCATATCCGCTCCCTAGTCGGAGCATATGGCCACCACATGATTCCTCTAAGATTCTCTGTCCCCTGCCAGTCTTCTTGCTTCCTCCCATGTCATTCCACCGTCCCGTAACTCCGCCGAATACATCCTATAGATGGTCATCAGCGGCCTTCCACGACGGCGGAATCCATCCGGTTGGTAGAAAAGACAAGCAGAATTCAGGCTTTCTTGTGGCATCCTCATCACATGTCCAAGCCAGGTCCATCGTTTTTTTTTGACGTAATTGACGGCTGTTTAATGCGTTCCCTAATCTCTGTGTTTCTGGTCGTGTCAAACCACCGCACTCCCAGTATTCGACGCAGGGATCTGTTTTCAAAGCGCAGTATACGGTTACTAATAAAAGAATATTAGTGGCCAAAAAATCTTTCGTGTACTATATGCTTCGTATAATAAGTGAAAATGGTTTAAAAGAATATTTGAAACTGATTAATGGCATAAATATCATAATAACTTTCAATAAATCGTTTTCCCGTATTTATTTTCATTGACTGGATGGAGATTTGATGGTAAGACGTGAAAAGATTTTAAAGTCAATAAGTCCTAATTCAACAGTATGTATTTATGAAAAAAATCACTGGTACTAAATGAAAAAGATAGTCGGGTCCATGGTGTTGTGGTTAACGTCTTTGGTTTTCGTGACAGATCTTATGGGCTCAAATCTCTGTACGAACAGAATTTTTTACTAAATCTATTCAAAATCATGGACAAAACTCTCTGCCACTATTCCAATTCTGAAATAACGACGAAGCAAGAGTGTTCTAGTCTTGTTCTAATCCAATTCTTCTGTCTTTTACTCTCTTAAAAAAATAACAGATTGAACAAATGAGTAACAAGCACTTTTTGTAGAATAATTCTGTTAAGCTCCTCATGTAGTCCTAAAAAATAAATAAAGATTATTTATTCGTTCAAGTATATTTTAGACCATTATTAGACAGTCTTTTCTAAGATAAAACATCAATTAACTTTCGTGGATTTTATCATAAGTTAAGTGCAAAGTGGAAAAAAGTCACATAAAATATTCTAAAAGGGGCGAAATTTGAGCCATTGCAAGTGTATTTGGATGTGTATGTTTATTTTATATAGCTTCCTCTCGCTCGGTATCAAAATCCTTAAGCAAAGCATTTGATGTTAAGCTTCAAGTTACATCAACTCAGACACCTTTACACTGTAGTGAAACGCAAATTCAATATGACATTGCTAGTTTCGAGCGAAGTCTACGAAATTAGCTTTGAAAATGGAAAAAATTTAAGTTAACATTTTCCAAGAAAAACTTTTTTTAAAGTTAACGATTTTTTTTTCAATCATTGTATTCTGTTCGAAGTCATGGGTTTTTGTGCTGTCTAAAAACGCCTGCCGTGGTCCAGTTGGTTAGAACTTGCTCTACCGATCACGCAGGTCTGCGTTCGATTCCCGGTCAGATCACAGTGAATTTTTCAATTCAAAGTTGTGATCGAAGACTGGGTGTTTTTGATGTCAATTTACATAATTTCCTCCCCTCCCGTCCTTCAGATCCTTTAATAACTGGGTGTAGCAATAGCGATCAGTCAACCACTAGTCTTCTAGCCTTATCCTTCTTTCCCTACTACTCACTTTGAAAAAAAGTGAGGTTGAGCGACTGAGTAACAAACAGTTCTCGTAGAAAAAACTTCTGTTGAGATACCTCCATTAGGAGGCCATATGCTCTACATTGAGAGCGGAGATGGATTAAAAAAAAATTACCTTCGACCCTTACAATACTGAAATAACAGAACATAAGATGAGTGATTCGCCCTGTTCTAGCCAATTCCTCATGGTCATGTCCCTACTACTCTCTTTGAAAAAGTAAATATGAAAAACTGAGTAACAAACAGTTCTCGTTAAAACACTTCTATTGAAGCACCTCTATTAGGAGGCCATACGCTCCACTTTTTCGAGTCCATGGCACAGTTGTCAACGTCATTGGCTTCATGGGCGAAAGCTTCATAAGTTTTCAACTCGTCATAAGGATAGTAGGATAAGGCTAGTACAGTACTAGTGGTTAACTAACCGCTCTCGTTACGCCCAGTTACTTAAAGATGGGAGGGCTCGGAGGGAAATTAAGACATCACAAACACCTATGCCTTCGAACAGAGATCGAAAAAATGTTGTTAGTACCAGGACTCGAACTGGCAAAACTTACCGCTGCGTCATTGGACCCGACAAACCAAAATTAAATATTTATCAGATAAAAATTCTCCTGATAAACGATACCGACCCTGAAGTTAATAAATTGTTGTATATTTATTATAGTTTTTTTCGTACAATACATTCATTAATCTGTCCACACTGATAATTGAATAGGTGGTCACTGCAACTGAAGAAAACGACGTTGATCAATTGGTCCAAAACTATGTTTTAGAAACATTTCTTCCAAAATTGGACACTCAAATACGATCGAAACATTTGTCTTTTTATTCGTTATCATAAATTTTCTGAGCAATATTTTAGGTTTTTTATTAAAATCATTTAAAAATCGTGCAATAAATTTAACAAATTCCACCTTTGTACAGCGTTCATCTACAACGCTATAATTAATTAAAATATTTTAAACTAGCGGAGAATTGGAAAGGTATTGAATTGGTAGAATTTGTAAGGCATTCATTCACCAGTGGAAATTTTAAACGGGTATAAAAGTGAAGTGAATAGTCTAAATTTCTCATGCCAAAAGCTTTCTTAATATGTTTTAATATGGAATTATATAGATAACGTTCTTCCATAAATTTGTATGAAAGTCTTTATACTAGGGCTTATACAAAAAACTAATTTTGAAAAAAAACCGGTTTTCGAATGTCAATATTGTTCGAAAACCGGTTTTATGCGGTTTTCGAAGTTATACAAAAAATGGGAAATTCAGTTAAGATAGAGAAAAAAGTTAATTTTTGAGTTGTTGTTTATTTATATACATATAATAATACACAACAAGAAATTATTTGGCGTTACTCCTCAGAAAATATGATTTAAGAAAACACAAAGCGTCCACTGATCGTTTTGTAACAAATTTTCCTGATATCGGAGATACCCTTTCGCTGAGTAATGATGTGAAGCATATGGTCATTAAACCCTCAAATAAAAGATCCAAATTTTCTTTCCTTTTGTTTATAGACTCGTTTATTGTGAAAATTTGGCACAACCGGTTACAAAGATGAAAAACTGGTTTTCGAAAGTGAGTATGCAAAATGTTACTACACGTGTCACATAAAAAATTTCTGTACACTCAAATTTAAATGACGATGAAAAAGCATCAGAAGACCGTCACTTTATCCAATCGCGCCAGACAGATTGTGCTTGAACTTGTACACAATATTGACGAGAGAAACACAGTATAAACAGTTATACGCAATATCAAGAGAAACACAATATTCCTTTGTACTTATTTCCGCTTTAATTTATCAAGATTAGAACCAGTTTCGCTCATGGCCCTGATCTTGATAAATTGAAGTGGAAATAAGTACAAATGAATGTTGTTATTTTATTAATAAAATGCTTTCCCACCAAGTATTGACAGTGAGAATATTGAAAGTGAGTTATACGCAATCTATATTTGATTTATTAGACACTAAATATAACGCCAACACATTTAACAAAATCGTCTTCAAAGTCTTCTTCAAGATATCGCTGCGTTTGGTTCTTTTTCCCAAAAAATTTACACCCAACTTCACCGTATTAAAATTCATACTGTACTCCCGACTTCTCAGGGGCATAACAGGTGTCTTATTGTTTCAAGAGTTTTTTAATATTCATTATGAAATGATTTTTGAATTCTTGCACCTATTGCATTTAATGTAGTTATTAAGGCATCCAATCCCGTACCCTTTTTGGTTGATCTGATTTGGTTTGATCTGATTTGATTTGGTTTTGGTTTTGGTTGATCATTCAACATGAAATCGTGTAGAAATTCGGGATTCAGTGTTGGGAGGTCGCTGACAGATTTCAACATTTTTTTCTCGGCGATTTTGAAATCACAATCCCGAAATAGGTATGAAATAGGAGACCCTAGTAGGTATGTACTATCTCTAAAAAATAACTAGTATATATTTGGCGTATCTAATTATTAGAAATATATTACACGATGTTAGCATATTTACTTTTAATAAAAATAATAAAAGATTTTTAGTACATTTTCCACATAAAATTTATTAGATCGGGACCGGTTTCGCTTATCGCGAGCATTATCAACTGATAAGAAAAATATATAAACAGTGATATTTATACAAATTTAAATTGAAATAAAAAGGTGTAAGCAACTATTAACAATTTAAAGGATTAACAAATTACATTATAACTACACAAAATTAAAATGCTTAACGCCCATAACAATTAAAACAAAGAAAATCATCATCAAAGAATAATAAATCTAAGTGGCAAACGATGTCAATTATAAACACAATTAAAATTTGGGAAATTTTTAAACAAAGTGAAACTCTACATTACTAAAGTAAATATCCTAATGATGATTTGGTGTTTTTCCCGCTTCCAAGTAATGATGTACTTCAAATATCACTGTTTATATATTTTTCTTATCAGTTGATAATGCTCGCGATGAGCGAAACCGGTCCTGATCTAATAAATTTTATGTGGAAAAAGTACTAAAAATCTTTTATTATTTTTACTATAATGCCTTTCCACCAAGTATTGACAGTGAACACCTTAAAATTGATATTTACTTTAAAAAAAAAATACTATAGAACCCCAGTATCAGGTCGCGAAAATTTCCCGGGAGATTATGTATTTTTTTTTATCTCGTGTTCTGGTATTTGAAAAATACCGAGACTATAGAATTCCTAATATAAACACATATGCTGGTATAGGTCTAAGTATAAATATCAGAATTGTATAGTATGAGAATTGTTTGTAAACTGAATGAGTGGCAAGTGACGGTAGTATTTACAGAAACGCATGAATGGCTTACGGGTAATTTAGAAGAAAAATAACCAAACAGATGAATTTACGAAAATAGAGTAGCCAACTTCGAAAGTGCAAATAAAACTTTAAATTGCGCAATATTGTTTGATACGTAATTATTATTATACAATTTCAGTAAGTGACCATATAAGATTGTGGCTTAAATTTTGAAAAAAAGGTGGCGAAACTCACTTCTTGTCAAGCTTTTTGTCCGTTCTCAATTTAGAAAATATGGCTTCCTAACGAAGGTATTTCAGCAGAAGTTTTTTTACGAGAACTGCTTGTTACTCAGTTGCTCAACCTTTCTCTTTTTTCGAAAATATAACGGATAGAAGAACAGGGCTAAGATATAACTAGTAGTCAATTAATCGCTCTTGCTTTGCTTAATTTGTTAAATAGGATTGAAAAAGTGGAAAGATTTTTTTAGATATCACAGACACCTATGCCTTTGAACAGAAATCGATCGAAGAAACGCTGTTCGTACTGAGGCTCAAATCTGTGAGATCCGTCACGGAAGGTATTTTAAAGGATTGAAAACTATCAAAGGTGCTACGATGAGCAAAAGCAAAAAAAAATAAAATATTGTTTTGACACATTAAAAATGCCAAGAAAAAAAGTGCCGGAACGCCGTTCCACTGCGTTACATGAATAAATAAAACACGGGTTTTAATCATCTGTTAGTTGTGTGTGTTACCTTTACTTTTAGAGTAGGGATTAAAATACCGGTTAAATCAAAAGAAGAACCGGTATCTTGCTGTAACAACCGGTATTTGTATTGTAATTTTATTAAGTTTTTATTTTCAATACATGGTGGAACATATTCGAAAAATAAAACAAGTTTTTGTATAATAATGTCTTAAATTTGAATTATTTTTATTCTGTACACTTCCATAAACTTTGTCGATAACGACCCGGGTTTTGCCTTTCGGCATCTTCTGGTTTTATCTAGTGCAAATTTGTCATTAAATTTCCATCAAGCACCTTCAGTCAAAATTTAAATTAATAATGTTTTAATTACGCGTGTCGCTGTATACAGTCACACTCACCATTTTATATAAAAAAAACATTGCTTTTCAATTGATTAAATCTCTTTCCCAGTCAGTTTAAGGAGTAGTTGTTAGTTAACTGTTCTTGCTACGTCCCATTTTTCAAGAGGATTTATTAGAGAGTCACAAACGTCTATGTCTTACAAGAAAATGTGTAAATTGATTGTTAATTCAATTTATTAATGTGTCCACACTGGGAATCCGACTTATTGGCACCACATTCAATGTGGCAATTATTGAAAACAGTGTATTGTAGATCAATCCAATTGAGTAGTAGCAATATTGCGTCGATGTAAAGCTGCCTTTGTTAACACGATAGATACACAAGAATTCAAGATCTCGTTCGATACACATAAATAAATACAAACATCTGTCTTCTCGCTGACTGACGAAAGCTAAATATAATAAATCAAATACTATTACAGGAGTGACGTCAGAGCGACGAGCTTAAAAGCTGCTGGTAAAAGATGATATCGAAAATTAAAATATATTTCAGAAATGCACAAATTTTCATTTACGAATCTCTTTTAATGTGTTAACTATCAATTCATAAGCCGTTTAATATATATATATAAATATAATATGAAGATCAGAAATAGTTTCGTTCATCGCTAGCGCTTAAATCAGTTGGAAAGATTACCATGGTTGAAACCGGTCCTAGCTATTTAGGATAATATGTTTTATTTTCTTACTCTTTTAAAAACGTACTGTTCGCTCAAAAGGATTAATACCATATTTCCACTTTAATTTACCAAGATTAGTACCGGTTGCCATTCATGGCGAGCATTATCAACTGATAATAAATATAGCTTAACAGTGCTTTTTAAACAAAAACAAATTGAAATAAAAATGTTTAATAAACAATTAGCGTTGAAAAGAATTTACAAATCAAAGTAGAAATTATTTATATATTTATTGTTTAAAAATCAAAAGTACGGTACATGACATTACAGCTGACGCCAATTCGCCATGCACTTGACAAATATAATGAGATAAAATATAAAATAAAACTATATAATACGTCAAAATCAACATACAAAATCAAGAAATAAAATAGTAAAACTTAACAAACAGTTATAACACAAATACTGTCAATAAAAATGTCCACTTCTCTAGCCAATGAGTTGATCAATCTAACGGCCCTTGGAACTGCTGACTCAAATCTCCTCAGCGAGGAATATTTTTTAGAAACAAAAGATTTTGGTCATAGTTTCGCCCACTTAAGAATAAATTAGGAGCATGTAAATTAATAGTTATGAGAATTTCAGGATTATTAACTCGACCCCGAAGGAGAAGAGAAAAATACTTTAAACTTGAAAATGATCTTCGAGCTTCAAGAGAGTGAAATGATAACATTTCTAAATTATGAATAAGTGACTCTAAGCTAACACAAATTAAAATGTTTAACACCTCTTACATGTAATTACAAATATCAGCAAAGAGTAATAATGCCTTTCTAGTTTCTAACAAGTATTGGCAGTGAACACCCTAAATGTGAAATATATTTTTAGATGAACTCTTTTTTCTAAAAAAAATCCTAGAGAAAATAATAATAAAAAAAAACAAAGATAAAGATGAAATTTATCAACTAACAGCCGATTTAAGTCCACGAGAGCTTTCAATTTGCTATTTCTTCAGATCATGGATACTGTGGAATGAAAAAAAAAAGAGTTGTGTTAAAACAAAAAATCTGAGAGAATATAAAACGTTTGGACCATCATTAAGGTATACATGACAAGCTGTCATTGTATTGGCGAGTAAATTGACCGAGTGGAAATCGCAGACAAGCGATGACAGCGTCGGGTCGTGACGTCACAGCGGCTGGACGCCGGCCAAAAGCTCTCAAGAATCACGCCGATTTAATAATACGCGCGAGTTTGAAAAAGGGTCAACGGTCGTTGAGGTGTTAAAGCGCGCTTAACTTGCTTAAAGCGAACTCCTCAGTTCTCTGAACGCTAACCGGACACGTGGGACTCGTATTTTTGTTTTGAAGTTTGTCTTCTGAACCCGAGATTTGGGAACTTTTGAACTTCTTCTAGGGTAAAGTTACAACGATTTTGGAATGTATTATATTATAAAAGTGAAAACAATGCACAAGTTCTTAGGACAGGGTTTCCCAAACTATAAATGTTCCGACAAAATTCCGAATAGTAATATACACTGCAACACATTGAAGCACCTTTTTCTTCATATTGTAGATCCAGTTTTCACTGATGTTTAAAACGTCAAGTATCTAGGTGCAGGCGGAGATTTTGAATCATTCAGAGCTTTATTTACTTATATTTTTATGTACCATGTTTTAAAAATAGTAAGTGATTTAATAACATATATTTTTTAAATATATGTGTTTTTTTTAAACCATGTCCGCTCCCAATGTGGAGCATATAGACTCCTAATGGAGTTTATCTCAACAGAAGCGTTTCTACGAGAACTGCTTGTTACTCAGTTGCTCAACCTCTCTTTTTCCAAAGAGAGTAGGGATAGAAGGATAGGGCTAGGACAGGATTAGTGGTAAGCTAATCGCTCTCAATACGCCTCGTTCATAGGGTAAGATGGGTGAGAGGGGGGAATTCAAGACATCACATAAATCCATGCCATCCGATTGAAAAATCAATTTATAAAACTGTCCGTACCGGGATTTGAACCCGGGCCCTCTATAGCCGAAGTCAACAACGTTGACCACTCGACCACACAGGCAATATATGAATTACCCGATCTAAAAAGTATGCTGTGTTTCGGAAACATTTCCAGATTTGCGAAGTGTTCCATTGCACAATAAGTTTGGAAAACCCTGGTTGAGAATACGATATGTTTTATATCACAAAAAGTCACAATTAGAGCTTTCAATCTAATTTTCATTGACAATCCTATAAATCTGGGATTGATTTAATAAAAAAATCGGGATTCAAAGTAAATTGACTGAATTATGATATAATTGGGTTTATAAGACAGTGGTCAACGTTGTTGGCTTCCATGCCAGACCTCACAGGTTCTAATTTCAGTAGGAACAGTATTTTTCAATCGATTATACATATATTCGAAGTCTTGGATAGTTGTGATGTTTGAAAATCCCCCCCAAATGATTAGACAACTGCTAGTACTACCGTATCCTTTCTATCTCTACTATCTTTTAATAAAGATAGGTTGTGCATCGGAGTAACAGGCAGTAATCGAAGGGAAAAAAATCTGTTGAGATACCTTCATTAAGAGGCCATATACTTCAGATTGGGAGCTGATATGGAAAAAATGATATAATCTCTCCCGGATCTCAACATTCAGCGTATCAGTTTTAATTTTGTAAACACTTGCTGGATTATAGAGCACAAATAGCTCCGCGCTACATGCATTTAAAATGCTATCAAATGGAATACAACAGTTTAAGTAGAAAAACTTTGTGTAAAAAAACTTACACTTAAATACGTATTATTAAAAAATATATCAAATATTAGACAACACAAAGTTTCACTTAAGTTTAAGTTAATACTGGCCTTGGCTCAGTCCTTGGATCACAAGCAGTCCACGAGCCACAGATTGTGCATTACCGATGTAAGCTATCGGTGGTCAATAGTGTCAGATTTTTCCAAATATAATGTATAATACGTCTTTCGTTGAGTTGTTTAGCAGTGAGCCTTTCATTTTCATATTACTTCGTGTATTAGTAAATTTTCCTAACCTAATTTAAGTTCTTCAGAAAAGACTAAGCGAAAGATTTCTTTTTTGAGTATTACCTTTTTCTCGGCGTAATATGTTTACTAATAAATTTAAGGCTCCTTTAAATTCTCACTCATGATCAATTTCAACATACTCCGCCCAGTGTATACACCGACGTATAAATTAAGATTTTTTTGTTTATTTTCCCGTCCAGATGTAGAGAAATTATTTTGAACTGTATAAATAAATTTCCCGATATACAGCAAACGTAAAAATAAGTATCACTGATGAAGCGTGTCAGCAAAACATCCAGATAAAGATCAAAATGTTCAGGGGCGTAACAAAAACGTGGTCAACCCCATTGCATTTTTTTCAACGGCATCTTCTATCTAGTTTTTTTATTAAATACAATTAATACTCAAATAAATGTTCTTAGTTTCATCTATTACTTACGCCTGCTATCTCAATAGCGGTTTTGATATATTCATTAATATTTTCTATGTTAATAGCATATTTATTCATAAGTTTCCCATAAATAGTTTGTAAAAAAACAAGTTAAATTTGTATTTTTTTCTTTGTGAACACGATTTTCGGCTTTTAAATAAATTCATTGCAGTTTTATTAAACGTAAAAATTTGCAACAAGATTATTTTTTTATATATAATAAGACAATATTGAAGACTCATAATATAAGGCAGTGGTTTTCAACTTTTATGTTACTGCGCCTTACTTTGAAGAAAAAATATCTTCGCGCCTCCTCATCCATTATTTCATATAGTGATAAAGACACTTTTAAAGAGAAAATACATATTTTGGACTTATTGCGCCTCCCTTTGCAATAGTCCACGCCTCTTTAGGGAGGCGCGTCTCCCAAGTTGGAAATCGCTGATATAATATAATACTTACTTTTCTGGAATAAGAACTAAAAGTCTTAATAAAGGCATCACTGCTTGAAAATCACTTGTTCTCAGTAGTAAAAGTTTTCAGTAAAAGTTACCTGTAACAAAAGAAAAACAGAAATGCTATTACTGGGAAAAAGCTATTAATTTATTTGAAATAATAACATAATTACCGCAGCAAATTTTAACAATAAATATCAACGTGTGTTATGATTTATGTTTTTAGTTGGTAAGCCTATGTTAACTGTTTTATTAAATTATTCCAGAAACTATTTTTATCCTAATCACTTTATTGATAAAAAAAAAAATTGATATGATTTTTTAAAATCTGTAGTACTACTATTTTATTTTAAAAATTCCACTGCAAAGATGCAAAAGGACGTAGCCCACCTAAAAAAAATACGAAACGCACAATAAACGTTTTTTAAGAGTTTATTCCCACGAGACCTTGGAATGTACGATGACTCGGATAATTTAATAAATAGTTTAAGATAAACAATTGTGTAAGTTTTTTTTTCTGGCCGCAACTTTCACATGACCTTTTTCCCAAGATCATAAGCTTAAATAATAATACGTAGTTCACAGATAACATCCTTTTGATGGGACGTGTATTATGTTGGATGACTATTTTATGTCATGTGTCCCGGGACATAAAAAAGTCGAGACTTCAGAAACCATAAGTTGTATGTCTATAATAGAAAGCTTTAACTAATCAAGATTCGAACTTTGCGTTGGTTAGATGATGTACAATTTAACCCTTTCCTTACTATGCAAAAAAGCACGCGCTCCTGAGCTGTGTATCCGTTACACATCAGGCAACCGGGAGTGAATCATGACAATTATATAACACTACTACAGTAGTCCTCAGTAAACTCCCTTTTGCCTGATGTGTAACGGATAGACAGCTCAGGAGCGCGTGCTTTTTTTGCATAGTAAGGAAAGGGTTAAGGCTGAACATTGATAACAACAATATTGATGTCCAGTGATCTCTTAGAGCTTAGAGAAGGGGCTAGCTAAGCTGATTAATTGCTGGAGATATTGAACAATGTTGTTTCAATATATTTAAATTAGGCATGAATTTATAATATATCTTGTTTAAATGATTTATCATTTGAATTTATTGCTAATTTTAGTATGATTATAATTTAAAAAAAATGCTTTGTTAAAATAACTTTTGAATAATAATAAAAGTGAAATATTTATTCGTCTTTGAAACGGATTCTTATGATAATCTAGAAATAGCGAAGTACATTCCCTAACAGAACAAAATAAACACTTTAAGACGTTTTTAAACAACGCAATTAAGAGCATCTGTTTATTAATTGAATTGAATTGTGGAAAGATAGTTTATAAGATAACTACATTTCGTCGGTAGCGTATTTTATTTTATATGTTGAATATTGTAAAAAGGTAATTATGTTTTAGGATTTTTTTATGATTCTTACTCTATATTGTCTATGCCGCAGATTGTTATATTTAAATAAATAAAAATCAATACTCGTTGCTGAGTAAGTCTAATGATGATTGAATTGAAAATAAATTGCAAACATGATTAATATTATCTAGAACCTGTATTTGAATACTCGCGGGCATATATGTTAGAAGGTCAAAAATATCACCACCAATTTGAAGCACATAACGTTTTCGTTCTAGAACGTTCGGATCATTGGATTCAGTGACGGATCTCACGTGCTTGAATTCGAGTACGAACACCATTTTTTCAATCCATGTATCGATTTCTGTTTGAAAACGCATCCAACCTTTCTAATTTTTTTAAAGTGAGATCGATTAATTAGCCACTAGTTCTGTCCAAACTGTTTTTTTATATCTCTACTCTCTTCGAAAAAGAAAGGTTAAGCACCTAAATAACAAACGGTTCTCGTAGTTTTTTTTGTAAAATTCCTCTATTAATGAGTCATATGTCATGGATATAGATTTAAAAGCAGTACAGAGTATATATCGTCCCAATAAAGCTTACCTCGACAGTTTTTCTTTGAAAAACTGCTTTTTACACTGTCGCTTAACTTTTCTTTTTCGGGGAGAAAATAATAAGACTAGGACATGACTTGTTGATTTATCGTTCTACCCAAAGTATCGATAAATCATATTGTGTATAGACATTTTTACGACAGCTAGTTGTCTGTCACTTTTAGATAAATGTTAGTGTATGGAGATGGGGGTAAAGAAATTATTACAAGTATATTTGTCTCCCAATACCCCATTATGTTAAGATTTTGGTATAAGGACAGATGTGTGAAAAATCATTAATTTCAATTTTATTACATTACACGTCTATCAACCAGCGTAAACGTATAGTAAGAACGTCAAAATATTGAGTTTTATATGAAGTCGACTGCATATCTTTAAAAAATTCTCAGCAGTGGAATTTATTATTGGCCAGAGAATTTTACAAGTAATAAATTGTAAAATCTTACAAATATGTTTCGTTTTTTATTCCAAAATTAATTGAATTAAAAATGCAAACATTCTTAACCTACTCTATTTTCATCTAGAAAAAATATATTTGCTTCCGTACAATATAAATATTTACACGCGTGGGTATGATTTTTATTTACACTATCTCAATAAATAAAAATAAATAAACACTGCAAGTTTATTTAACGGTAGAATGATTTGCTTTGAAGCCACTAATAAAAAAGTTTCAATAACTTCTTACTTAAAAATGTTCAAAGAAACACGCTTTGTCGTTATTGAGAAATATTTTTTTGGTGGATTGATGTTACGTACATTTTATTTATCAGATATTTCATGCCTAGCTTTATTTATGTAATTTTGCTCGCCACAATCTCTATGTAATCCAAGTTAATTCTGTTAATCGTGATACTTTAATTGAAAATTCTTTGTAAAATACTCTGTAAAAAGTTATTTATCAATATGTTGTAGAAGTAGAATTAGTTGTAGAAGAATAAAATTACCCTTTAAATAAATAATAATATCCCTTCGCCCTCCTAACATTTTATGAACGATTAAAACAAAAGTATCGCAAAGATTATAAACATTAAATAAATAAATGGTCCCATCTCGCTCTATGTGCCTGATTATGGTGCACTACGAAAGACTGCGCATTTTATTAGTTTAAAAGTAATTCATCTTTAATCCTTTTGTAGAAAGTGATTATTGACCAGAGAGAACATAACAAAGTATACACCAGTATTTAGATGGGTCATGGTGGGCCTACATAAAATGATAATCAAATTGTTTAGATCTACATTTTTTTTAAATAGTTTATAGCTGTCATACGCCTAAATAGCTATAAACTTAATTTATTTCAACAAATGTAGAACTAAATGCTTTGATATTTTTTATCTTTATTACAAAAGAGTTCTGCCAAGTAAATGCCAATGCAATCAAAAGAATGATAAAGTCTAAGGAAATGATTTTTGTTATCAGTACAAAAGTAATGAGACTTAAATCAGTTAAGTAATTGATTACCTGAAATTTTAGCTGTGCCCAAGTTGGCGCTCGAAATTTTTTCGACGACACTCTAAAAAAAAACCTTTTTTTAAATTATTTAAACTTTTATAGCGTGAAAAAATATATATAAAAATCACTACGAATTATATTGCTATGTATTTTAATGACAGTCAACAGTCGATGATAAGGTAGGCCACCAGTGTGCCACACTATATTTTGAGGTAAGTTCCAAGCGTACAGTGGGCAGAACAATAAATAAAACAATAAAATTAAGAACGAAAAAAGTTTTTGTGAATTTTGTTTCATTCTCTTTACGCGGTGAACTAGGTCTTGTAGTTTGCACGAGATGCAACCAGTCGTCATGACGAACGGGGCCGACAGATCCGAACATTTCTTGTACAAGTCTGTCATTCTCAAAGGTTTTGTTCAGCATTATATTCCGGCATCTAAAACTTGGGCTATTTACTAACCGGCCAAGTTTGGCTACCCTAAGAAGAATTTCCTTAATATATGAGCAATAAAAAAGGAAGCGACTGCTCAAGGAGGAGGTATTAAATGAATTCCCTCCTCAGGGACTATTACTCATTGTAATGATTAAATTTAAAGCATTATGCGTACCTTCATAAGAATGACACACGCTACGAATAAAAAAATGGCATATTTTTGCTCCTCGCCGATAAAATCTCATTTCTCATCTTTCCCGTAGATCCTTCCTCTACGGCGTAGCACATTTGAGATGATTGACGGATCGTATTAAGTAAACGTTCGTAGACAGAAACAATTTGAATTTCTCGGCATTTCTAAAATCAATCTTAATGCCAGTCGTAGAAGGCTACGGTAAGGTTTTGAGGTCGGTAGACGCGTCGGATTTATACAATCAAATTGTATGGAGGCATAATTTAATAGGTTTTATACGTATGACATACGTCTGTTACTATATGACGCGCATGAATAATGAAATATGAGAACCTGATGCGCAGTGGAGTAATAATTTTCCATATATCTTTGATTACTTTTATAACTTATCTTAACTCTTTCGACTACGGCCCAAAATCACGTAAAACTTTCACGTATGCCCGGCTATTTTTTGAATAATTACATTTTTTCTTAAAGGCTTTTAAAATGTCTATAACTGTGAAACTACTTAGACCAGAGATGCCTAACTGAAATCCCTATAAAATATGCAAACCTGATGTGAAGTGGAGAATTTTATGATGAAGATTTTAATGTTGCATCACGTGAAAACACGGTTCCGGGACTCAACGTATTAAAGCTGATCGGAAAAAGGATTATTTGTCGCCCTCCGCGATCTATAGTCACCCTTTGTGATCTAGTTACAAGGAGAATTTTCATAGTGATAAGGCTAGTCTGGGTAATGTCGGTTTTTATCAAATTTGAAAATTTTATGGTTGTTATATGTTTTACTATAAATATGTCTCTTGCATTGATCTTGTGTGAAAGTCAAAGCGAGAAAAATAATATGATATTATTGGTGATCACATTCTTTAGAGCTTCAGTCTAATTTATATATTTTTGAATTTATAATAATGACAAGTGTTTGTATTTTTTTTATCTACGAATTGGTCTTAAATGACTCATGAAAATCTTCATCAAGCTCTTCTCGTTTGATATGATCTTCAAATAAATCTCGTGAAAATTTCGATAGGTACGGTAGTAATTTTATGAAAGTTCATCTTTAATACAATTTAATAAAAGGGCTTAATGTTAAACAGTGTTATCTACAAAAAAGTTTTTTGTTGATAATGTTATGTGTCACAATAGTTGTGTATTTCACTTTTTTAGAAAGCATCATCAAACAAATTATCGTACGGTTTTACGAATATTCTGCAACAAAACATGTGGAGTAACAAAATTATTAAATTTAATTAAAAATAATTGAAAATCTATGTTTTCTTCAATAAGCCACATAGATTTTCAAACATCAAAAAATTTCTTTTTCACCTCTAGTCAAAATTAGTTCTATAAAATTCATAGTTTTTTTAGAAAGATAATTTTTGACACACGATCTGTTTAACAAAAAAAGAATTTCCGCAAATCTACCGGTAGATCTATCAAGATTTTATATTGATCTTGTTTGAATATTGACATGCGTTAATTTTTAAATATCGATGTAAATATATAAAATAGCACATTCAATAAAAATCTAAATTTGTCACAAACTTTGATACCGCGGAAACCCTTAATAAAAAAGTTATATGACTTCTTCAACCATAAAATACAATGAGATAAATATATTTCATTTCCCCGAGGAATAAGTTCCGCTGCAATGCCTATATCCAGCGATCTCTATTCGCCATAAAACCTTCGGCATATGGATAAATATTTCACGACGTATTCATTAAGTTGCCCAACAGTAGCGCAGGAGAAGGTTAAACCTTAAAAGATTTTTCTTTCAGAGGTCAGCCAATAACACACAAGAGAAAAACTGTTAAATTTTTTGTTCATAAAAATTAACAGAGGTTTTCTGATCCTGAAATACTTTATATTGTTTTGATTTCGGCTTTACCAAATTATTCTTTTTTGGATATCAAATTTATAGAGCTTTAAGTACCAAGACGCGCTAGCGTCAAGGTTCTTCTAGTCTCCTTCATCGATAAAGTTTTTGAAGAATTGTAAATTGTATCCCCTTACCATCGCTTGCTGACGGAAGGGCGTGATCGCTACAGAGATAAGAAGTTCACGGGAACTCCATATGCATTATTTTGCAAATCACATTCTATATGCTTCCCCATACTGCATCCGTACATGTACACACACATACGCATACATACATACACACATACAGTACACAAAAAAGTCAAACAAAGAGAGTCATTTTCGTAATGCTAATTTCGTTCTAAAAGTGCCAACTTTAGATGACATAAGATCTATGGAGGGTCGTCGAGCAGAACTGCTCTCGGTCTAAAACGATTTTCAGGCAGTGTCTCGTCATAGTTGTTTCCTACTAAAATGTTTTCCTACTTTGCTGTGAAACTTTTGAGATATCTCACGAACGAACTCGCAGATGGTAGGTATTTTCAAGTCTCTGTGAAGCAGCGTGTTACGCACTTACCATAGGGCGTTACATATCTGTCTCAGTGATTTATTTTGGACAATCTGGAGAGTCTTCATATGTTTACGGTGAGCATACGTCCATATTGGAGCAGCGTACACCATGATTGGTCGAGTAATTGCTGTCTAGAGGAGGAGCTTGCTTTTGAGAGTAAGTTTGCTCCTCGCGTGAAGCATAAAATACTACCTTGCCTTTGTAGCATTAGCTTGAAGTTTTTTAATCGCGGCGTGTTCATTAAATTTAAGTCGATTATCTAGCGTGAGTCCAAGATACTTAACCGAATTAGACCACTTGATCTCTGCGTTGTGCATGCGTATGAAAGCAAAATTAGGTTTTCTGATAAAACCCTTGGAAAACATTACTGCCGCGCTCTTTTCGGTATTAATTTTGATTCGCCATTTGTCGCACCAGTCTGCAATTATATCAGCAGCTGATTGAACTTGCGTGACAGCGCTTGGTCGATTTCGAGATTTAGCTAAAATAGCCGTATCATCTGCATATTGTGCTATAATTGCGTCGTTTTCTCCGCCGGAAGAAATGTCATAGGTGTATATATTGTATAATATGGGTCCCAAAATAGAGCCTTGCGGAACTCCCGCCCGAGTTGACCTTGGTGAGGATCAAATTCCATCCATTTTAACGTTGAAACATCTGCCTTTCATGAATGAATTGAGAATTTTTACCAGTGGTGATCCTATGCCAGCCTTCGACATTTTGAATACAAGCCCTTCAGCCCATACTCTGTCGAAGGCTTTTGCGATATTTCAAAAGAGGCCAGCCGTGACTTTTTTAAAAATGAATCCACTTGTGATAAACTCCGTTACTCGGAGAAGTTGGTGGTTTGTCGAATGGCTAGCACGAAAGCCGTGCTGAGTATCTGGGATGATTTTTTTCACCGTAACAACTTCTTGTAACATAATCTTAATTACACGCTCTAAGACTTTGCTCATTGCGAAGAGCAGACTTATTGGCCGATGATTTACTGGAAAAGTATGATCTTTTCCAGGTTTTGGAATGAGAATAATATCAGCTTCTTTCCACTGTGCCGGAAAATATTGTAATCTCAAGCACGCATTGATGTTTACTAGCGAATTAATTCCCTTTTCCGGGAGCTGCTTAAGAGCCTTGTTACCAATTTTGTCATTGCCCAACGCTTTCCTGTCAGGTAGATTTTTGATGAAACTTTCCACCTCGGCAAATGAGGTGGGATAGATAATTTCGCCATCTGCATCTTGAGATTGATCTAGAATTAACTTTGCAGCGATTTCTATATCAAACGCGTTTTTATTCAAATCTAAGAAGTATTATATTTTGTAGTAGATATAAATTTTATTTTTAATGTGTATACTATTAATAATAATTAACGAAAAGGTATTATATTAACAATTTTAACATTTTTGTACCTACTATTTTTACATTTATTCAATAGAATCTGGACAGGTTTTGCTCATCGCGAGCATTTTCAAATTGACTAACTCAGTTCACATTTATCACTGCACTTGAATATCTGAAGATGCCAAAAGATGGAACCCGGGTTTTAAATGACAAAAAATGTGGGAATTTACAAAATTTTATCATAACCAATTCGATATTGGCTCACCAAGCACAATCAGTCAGAAACTTAAACTTATTAAATTTACTTGGTTTATAATAGTATAAATAGGAATTTGTTAATAAAGCCCTCCAAAAGTGAAGTGAGAAAACTAATAAAATGGTCAATCTTTTTTCTTGGGCTTTTAATTTTAAGTACAATCACGTATTTAATTGGTGTTTTTGGTGGATTGCAGATTTTTATTTTACGGAGATAACACTATTGCAATGTGTATTAACTGAGGTTACTTCACTTTAACGATACTTTAGGATGTGCAAAATATTACAACTCATCTAACATATTTGTTTCTGAAATATAACTTGGCTCTCTTCACCTCTAATGACCCCAATTTATTAAATTTATCAGTTTAAAAAGATCATATTAAATAAATGAAGAAAATACTAGCTATGTTAGTTATGTAGTTACCAAAATAGTATAAATAGATAGAATATCATTTCAGTTATATATTTTTGTAAGTCAGTAAATTCAGTAGCACTAGTGTTAAATAAAATACGAATTTAACCCTGACATAAGTAAAAAAAAACAAGTAAAATAGACATGAAAAAACTTAATCTTTTAAGTCTTTGAAAATAAATGAAATATTTTTTAAAAAACTCTTTCGACAACTCTATAAACCGAAAGATAAAATCATTGTATTGGAAAACATTTTTGACGAAAACCTTAGAACAGGGGTCACAAAAGTTTTTGAGAAATGAGCCCGATGATTTTTTTAAAATAATTGGGACGAAACGAACGATTCAAAAATATACTTATAGAGAATGCATTTTCATGTGAATATTAGGTATTTAAAAAATTCTAGTTTATATAGGAAATACAAACATTGAAATTTAACTGAATATTATTGTGCTCGCACGACTTTCTTAGAGATTCCATCATTGCAAATTTCTTAGAAAGTTTCAAGTAAAAATAAATCTCGTGATGTCGTACAATATATTTTAGAACTTTTTTCACTCCTGGACGACTACATTAAAGTCTTATCCCAAATCTTAAGAGATAAATTTTAATAAATATATTAATAATGTTAGGAATCGCTTACAAAAAATAACTACTTATTATTAATCAAAAAAAAATATTTGTTAGGAAAGTTATAATTTATTTTAAATATTTTTAACAATAAATAATGAGTTTGATAATAATAAATAAATATTTATTATGTAAATTTTAAAATGGGATTTTTTCATATTATAAGTTTTAGCCAATTTATATAATTATTTATCATTTCTTTTAGCAGTTATTGGCGAAACTTTTTTACTATTATTACTCAATTTTATGTTTAGTAAATACACCTATATCGATTTATATGTGTATGTATCGGTTAATATAACCATTCGCATTAAGTGTGACACCAGTGGTAATTATTAATCATAAAAAATATGAAATCAGTACAAAAGGTGTATTATTAATACAATGCTTTTTCATCGATGTGTTTGTATTTGGGATTTGAGCCCATGGACAACGAGATCAAAGAGAACTACATTTACCACTCGAATACATGGTTACATGTATGTAATGGCAGTTGTAAATAACACATAAAATAACACTCCAGCAAAAAATGTCAGACGACATTATTTATTATTGATGATAGAACATATGCTTACGATACAGTGATTTACAACGACTGTCTGGTGCTCGAGAAAGCAGGCGGGATTTTCGCTCTCCTGCGAAGAAAGTACTTCATAAGTAATTCATAATTTATTACGATGGCAGAACATGCTGAAACCACACACTGACACTTAAGAGCTTTTAGCAACTTAAAAGGTTTCGAAGTTCGTTAGATTTATGCATCCACCTGCAATTTGAAAAAGCTCATGATTTTTAGCTAATTCACTTTACTGTTGGAAAGTTTTCATGTCTGTTAAAAATCTGGGTTGATAAAGTATGTACATCTACGACATTTTAAACATTTGGATGCATTTATATTTTCGAATTATTACTTTTTAGAAGAAAGAAAAATATATTTGAATACGTAATTTGACTAATTTTAAAAATATATACTCTTATGGTTGTATTTATGTAAACGGATTGTTCCTAACAAGAATACTCCAAACACGAATTCTCCGTACAATGATTCTTCGCTGCACAGAATTTTCCTTTCATAAAACACTGTGTGCACAGATTATTACGTACATCTAAATAATTTAAACACGAAAAATATTTTTTTTATTGTAGTGTGTAATGTATAAATAAAAACACAATATTCATTTTTAATTTATTTACACTTTATTTGAAAAGTTTAAGACCGGTTTTGCTCATGACGAGCATTATCAACTGAAGCAGTGCAATAAGTAAAAATAAATTATTGACAGTGAACACCCTAAAAATGTGTAATGATTTATGTGAAAAATAGTTTTCAAAATGGCAAAATATTTAATTATAATGTGTATGAACAGTTTTTCATTTAATACGTATTTTGGATTTTTTATTTATAAAAATTGAGCAGTATTGTAAAAAAACCGATATTTTTTATTATATTGAAAAAAATATTATCCATTAAGTAATTTAATATTGAAAATTCGTTAACACATTATTTTTACACACTTTTATCATATTTTTTCTTACAAGACTACAGTCTTGATGATAAGCAGTTACCCTTTTAACCATTTTAAAAAATAGATTGTCAAAGTAAACTTGGTGTATTTATACAGATTAAACAGAAAATTTTGTTTCAAAAACAAAACTGGAACTTGCAAATTAATTATACGAAATCGTATTTTGTTTTAATTTTGACAAGTCTCATTGGCAGTTGCAAGTTGTAACGCGCTGCGAAAGCTTTGACGTCTTGAAAGCTGTTTCGCAAAAGCTTATGAAAGCACGTCAGGGCGCAAGCGTTTGTGTCAGCAG
The DNA here is from genome assembly GCA_030503985.1 of Himalopsyche tibetana. Lineage (NCBI taxonomy): Eukaryota > Metazoa > Arthropoda > Insecta > Trichoptera > Rhyacophilidae > Himalopsyche > Himalopsyche tibetana. The sequence continues at coordinate 4,868,658 of JAPJYX010000052.1, read as the reverse complement.
CGGTCGTAACCCTGCTGCAAATTGAACGCGAAATATTAATTGAGTTGTTTAATAACATAATTTAATTTTACTTAATATTGTTCGATCGTTAGTCATTTTGTAACAGTCTTACGTTAAGTAATCCGACGCTCAAATATTTTTTAATGTATTATTATATTTTGCTTGTCACCCCTCTCCAGTCTTTGTCTTGTCTCCGTCATCATGTTTATAATTTTAATACACTCAAAATAAATAAATATGTTGTAATATTTTCAATATCATATTGATTTACATTAAAGTTTGAATAAAAGCTAGCGATAGGTCCGTGGTGCATTAGTTAACCATTAGTCCACTCCTATCCTTACTAATTTGAATTGTTTGAATTTTGTAATTTTCCATGAGTTTTGTCGCTAACGACCCGAGTTTCGCCATTCGGCATCTTCAGGCATTTGTGCACGGATGTACTTGAACTGACTGTCAGTTCAAGTACATCCGTGCACTTGGAATGCCTGAAGATGCCGAAAGGCGAAACCCGGGTCGTTAGTGACAAAACTCATGGAAAAGTACAAAATTCAAACAATTCAAATTTGATATTGAAATTCCATCAAGCACCCTCAGTCGAAATACTTAATTAATACTATCCTTACTAGTTAAAAAAAGAGGTTGCGGAACTAACAGTTATCGCAAAAAACAATTTGTTGAGATAGGCTAATTTTGCAAATTGATGCTCCACGTTATGAGAGGACATATTATATTAAAAAAAATTGTGACAAAGAAAATTGATAAAATTTTTGAAGTCAAAAAACAATATGGAGCATATGGACACCTAATAGAGGTTTTTATTGAATTGAAAATCAATCTAATTGAAAAATCAATTTAGAAAAATGTCCGTACTAATATTCAAGCGTGTGACCTCCTTAATCAAAACCGACGACATTGATCACTCGACTTCGAAGACGGCATTCAGTATATAATTTAAGCAGAGAAAAAATAATAATTTTAACTCACTAAATATTATTTTTTTCTTAAAATCGACGAAACTATCACTGATATCTTGTTACTTCCGAAAACAGTGCTTTAGTTAAATTCTCATAATAAGAATAGTGACACAACTGCTTTCTAGCGGAAAGTATAAATGTAAAACGATGTTACTCTACTAGATAATGGAGTGTTGCTTTTAGAGTAATATTTTTCTGATATCTTGCAATATGCCACTCTTCTAGCAAAACGACGATGTGTATGGGAACTACAATCAATAATAACTAAGTTATAGATATCTAATTTTGACTAACCAGCCCTTTATTAATTATTTTAGACAAAGGTTCGAACATGTGATGCCCCAAGAAAGTTTGAACCCTGTCTGTCGTTTTTAGCAACTGGGTGTATCCCGTCGTCATGGAAAGCATCTGATGACCATTCATAAGTTGTACTCAGTGGAGCTACAAGACGCTGGAATGACCGGAGAGGAAGGAAAGATATACAATTTTACCTAAATATGTCAGATGAAAGCTGTGAACAAAAAAAAAAACGACTTTACAGCTTAATTTTTCTTTTAACTTTCACTTGTGAATATGACTGCTGCATTGTCTGGCGTATTACTTAATATCAGAAACTTTTTTAATCTGTTAAGTTTATGAAAGAGAGCGAGGCGTTGAGTACGTATGCTACTCCGAGATTATTTACCTACTCTCTGAAAACTTTTCACTATTCAAATAGGTCAACATACATTCTAACCGAAGTTTACTAACAAGTCGAATAATGCTTTTATCGAACCAAATTTTTAATACTCGACATTATACAGTTGGGCGCCTAAGTGAAATTTTAGTGGTGTTTTAGAAAAAAATAAGTTTTTTTATCCATGGCCGCTCCCGCCGAGGAGAATATAGCCTCCTAATGAAATTATCCCTACAGATTTTTTTTATGATAACTGTTTGTTTGTCAGTCGCTCAACCTCTCTTTAAATTATAACGTATTTTTAGATACACAAGATTCGCTCAAGTAATTAAAGTCTTATAAAAAATAAAACACTCTTTTATAATAATTTTACGTTTATTTATTACGATATATACCGATTTCTCTTCCTCACGGGAATTTTAAGGCGATAAAAATATTCATGACTACAAAGCTGTTTATAGAAAATTAAGTAGGACAGATAAAGCTGTTAAAAACAACATGTAATAGAATTTAAAAAATATGAAACATTTTTATTTTGTTATCCATGTCCGCACCCAATGTGGATAACATGGCCTCCTAATAAAGATATCACTGCAGATTTTTTTACGAGAAGAACTGTATTTTGGTCATTCACTGAACCTCTCTTTTCCAAAGAGAGTAGTAGAGATAGAAAGGTAAAGCTAGAACAGGACTAGTGGTTAACCGATTGAAAAAATGCTGTTCGTACTGAGACTCGAACCCGTGAGGTCCAACACAGAAGCCAGCAACGCTAACCGCAGCGCCTAAGGACCCGACACAGATTGCATATATTATAAGTGACATTTATTTTTAAATGATGATTAAAATTTTAATAATAGTCAATTTAGTGCCACTCATTCATATTTTGTATCTTGATATGTAAATTCCTTTCTTATTTATTTTAGTAATATTGTTTCTTAAGCCCTTAAGAATTTTATTTGGTTCAGTATAAATAGCAATGTCATGGTATTCTTAAAAAATGATCGCCATGGCCGAAGTCAGTCCTGTTCACAAGAGCCGTCGGGAGATGAAGTGAGCCAACTAGTAAAACGGTAAAAAAAAGTACAATCACGTCTTTACTTGGTGTTTTGGTAGATTGCATATTTTTAATTTACGGAGATCAACTTTTACGATACTACAAGACGTGTAGAATATTACAACGCATCTAGCTTATTTTTTTTCTAAAATACCATTAAGCTCACTTCAACTCTAATAAGTCCATATTAAATTTATGTGGAATTAGTATAAAATATATATTTTTTTTTATATAAGTGGAATTATAATGTAAGTTGTTTTTTTCAAAATTTCAAACGCTAAGATAATAAATCATTTCACCACATTAAAAATATCAAATGTGAAGCTAACCAATATGCTGCGAGTGTTTTCTTACGCGAGCACTTTCCCGTGTGGGGCTTACATCAAATATAATAAACTTCAAATGAACAACCGCAACACGATAAATGTTTTTTTACCGAGAATTCATAATAATAAAATAACTCGTGGAATCGTAACGTAAATGTTACGCTACGAAAACAATCGACATTAAAAAACACCATTGTATATTCATGACTCGATTTTATTTAGAAAAATTACAAACGTGACCCAGCACCTGTCGCGTGGAAAACAACTTTCAATTATTGCCCACAGTAAATGACTGGATTTGTAAATAAAGGAATGATAGATTTAATTGCGTCAAATACCAAGTTGAGATTTAATTATGTATACAAATACGATGTATTTTTTTTCATTCAATTTGAAAAGTATTTTGGCTTCAAGCCATCATAAAGTGGAGATTATACTCTCTTTAAAATTCGATAGCGTTTAATATGTATATTTTTCAATGTCATTATCGCTATGGAATAAGCTCGCTCATGATTTTAATCGCGTGTTTCTGTCTATAGAATTTTTGCCTGACCTTATTGAAGATATCGCCTAATTTATTTACATATATTAGAATATCGGTTATGATTTTATTTATTTTATGCACTTACTGTTTTTTTTCCTTTGATGAGAATGGCTGCGTATGTGCGGATGAATGTGTGTTGGTTAATATATATTGCCATTTTCATGTGTCTTATTAGATTTTCATTATTTATTCACAAAGAGCGCACATGGAATTCTTATGAACCATCACGAGATGATGTCTTTATTCATTCGATTAAGATGTGACGATAAGGTGGAAGGTTACGAAACCACGTACCGTTTTTAGAACGCCAAATACATCCATGCTTTTGCACGCTTAAATTGAAAAATTGAACTAATGGAATGGTTATTAAAGGGATTTGAACCCAACCAAATAGAATGTACACCCAAGAGTATCGATTACTTGGCTACGGAAACAGAACGTCTTTGTACATTGACAAAATTAAAAATAAAGACAGTGCATATTATTATATATAACGGCACATATTGTTTATTGTTTAAAAAAAAAACAAAACTACAGTACATGCAATTACAGCTGACGCCAATTCGCCATGTACTTGACAGAATGTTAATAAGACAAAACAAATATAATGAGACAAAAAATAAAACTACATACAACAAAATCAATAAATAAAAAAGAAAAACTTAACAAAAAGTTCACGAACACTATCACCAAAAATGTCCAGTTCTCTAGGCAATGAGTTGATCAGTCAAACGGCCCTTGGAACTGGCGACTCATACGTCCTAAGCGAGGAACAAATTTTTAGAAATAAAAGCCTTTGGTCATAGTTTCGCCCACGTAAAAATAAATTCATTGTGTCAAATAAATTGTATCATATAACAGAGAAACCAAATTAATAATATTAACATACGCACATTGCCAGCTGCGTATTCGAGTGGTCAACGATATTATCTTCGGTTACGAAAGTCAAAGGTTCGAATCCCAGTACGGACAGTTTTTTATAAATTGTTTTTTTTAAATCGGTTTGTGAATTTCTGTTCGAAGGCATGGATGTTTTTGATGTCTTGAGTGTTCTCTTTCCAACAATTGTATCATAAAAACGTAACAAGCGCGATTAGCTAAGCAATATTCCTGGCCTAACCATATCCTTCTATTCCTAATCCATTTGAAAAATAAAGGTTGTGCAACAGGTCCGTTGAAAAAAAACTTTATTAGTAGCTCATGCTGTAAAATTGAAGCGTAAATGGTAAAATAAATATATAATACAAGTAACATATTAAATATTGGCTACTTAAAAATATCGGCTCAAACGATAGGCACACCAACATGTGCCATTAGTCAACTGCTGAGTGTTTTATATTCAACAAAAATATCAAATCAATTATGTAAATTAATAAATTATGATCACTTGGAAACGTTTAATATTACTTATTCAACTAAATTTAAAATCAAAATAATTAATATGCAATTATTAAAACGTATGCCGCTGCTACTAGCAGCTATTTTTCTATAGCAAACAGTAACAGTAAAACGAAGTATGTTAGATTTGATCACAAATTCACTGGTAAATCTAAGGTTGTTAAATTTGAAATTATATGTCGTCACTATTCTGACAAAAGTAGCTAAATCAAAAATCAGTTAAGTCAATGATATACGTCAATATAAATTTATTTGTCTGGAATAACTCAGTTTATGCATTTATTGTATTAGAATTTTTTTCAGTAATTATTATTAATGCAAATTAAAAGGCAAGCAATTGCCCCTGACTAATATTTCCTGATTTTGTTTGAGTTGGATCGGCATCAATCAATCTAGAAGATGACAACTTAATTAGCTATGAATTTTGTAACGTTGAAAATCTCTTATTTTACCTTAAAAGCACACATTTTCTTTTTTCGGTTACTCAAAACTATTAATTAGCTACTTCGTCTACTTATCTACCAAAACGGTGACGATGTTTAATTTAAGATAAGTTTTTTTTCTCTTTGTACGAATTGATATGGATTTTTGGAACAATTCATCTACTGTGGCGAGAGGCTAAAGTTTTTTTCAATATCTGTTTAAAATAGGAAATTAATCAAATATTTTCACGATACCAAAACTTAAAAAACAACTTTAAATACAATTAAAAGCGATTCGCAAATCAAGTCCTTAAAATTTGAACAGTTTCCATTTATACTTTTATACACAGATGTTGCTAAATAAATTTGTCGAATATCGGAAAAATAATCACGTAACAGTAGGTCTTAAATATGTTCATATCGAGTAAATAATATTTTCGTTTAAAATTAATAAGTTATTTGAAATATGAAAATTACTATTTTGTAATTTATTAATAAAAACACAATATTCCTTTTTGCTTTATTCTACTTTATTTAAAAAGACAGGACCGGTTTCGCTAATTGCGAGCATTCTCAACTTCCTTCCAAAAAGAAGTCCTTATAATATTTTTCAAGCTATAAAGCTATGTCAGTGTTTTGTTATTTATATAAAAAAAAGTTGTTACTTTTAATCCAATGGATATTTAAAAAATGACACATTTGTGACGCATTTTGTCGTCATAAGGAAAAAGGTTGTTGACAAAAACTCAAATTGTAATTAGTAAGTTAAACATTGAATTATGTTGTTTTAATTGAAATATATTTTCACCTTTTTGAGTTGGTTCGTTTGTGTAAGGTTGACAAAAATCGTCAAACGTCTTTATCTTTAAGCACCATTAAACCATATTTTTATGAGGGAAGCTTTTTTTACGACCGTATTAGGTAATTATTTGCGAATGATTACAACAAGTTCGTAATAAACCATGAAAAGGATCAACCATGTTTTGTTTCAAAATAGCAATAATAGTCTAATGATTTATTTTTATTTTTACATGTATCCCGATTGTTTTAAATGGTTCATTCCAATAACTTGAAAGCGTGTTTCAAAATAAGATGTGTCCATACAGTAATTTTCGGTATGTAATGTACAAAAAAAATATATTTAAAATAAACTTACGACTTCACAATTAAGTTGTCGATCGAAAAATGTATCTTTGTGTTTTGTCTTTAGCAAGTGGTGTCAGAATTCAGTTTATTCACAACAAAGTTTCAGCACTGAATTTATATTATTGTTTCAACTACGCTTCAAAGTTTGTCAAACTGTCTCTAAATATAACGATTAATATCAACGTAGAACCCTACTTCAAATTTCAAATACACAATTGCTTAACATCAAAGTTAATGTTTATAAAGTTGTATCTAGCACTCGATGGGCATGTTCCAAGGTATTCCGTAGCGTTTCCGGCACGGCGTCGCAAGTACAACTGACTGGCGTAGCACTATCCGGTCATATTTATACCCTACGCTCTACGGCGTAGAGGAAAGGTATTCCACGTATTTTGATCGAAACTTTTTATCAAATAATATAATACATACAAACCATTTAATTTTGAAAGCATTAGCATATTTTTAACCTTCTTATAATATAAACGTTTTATAATTTATACACTGTAGTATTTGTTTGTTTTATTACAACCTTGTATTCACTATAAAGAATAACATAGATTTTTCGTGTGCTTAATAATAGGTCGTAAGTAAATTTATCATTTTTTATACGAAAAAGTTTATTGCATAATTTAAATAGTCTAGTTTTTGAGGAGGAAAAAATGTTTACGACAGTTAATCAGAATTTAAGTTTATTGACTGAATTGGCATTTAATTTCTAGAACTCCATAACAATAGGGTGAAAATAGCAACTTATTTATTTCTAAAGTTTTAATATTATTAGAATAAAGCTATTTTGGATTTCGCCATCGTCGGAACTATGGTTAAACTTACATTTTTCTCAGCTATCTATACTGGCTCCGAAGAGATACATAATGTATTGTGTTATTCACTCTAAAATCCAAAATTCAAATTACAATTATACTATTACATTTATTAAATATGAGTTTGGTGTACGAAGAACGATACGCAATCTAGAATTTTCCAAGATAAATTAGGATAAATTAAACTGATATTTATTATTAATTACATTATATATATTAATTTTAGTGTTTCGAAGAACAATAATTTAATTATATATAACTTACCACACAGTGCATACATTGCACGAAGAAAAGCGTTGAATCATTTTATATAGAATATTTATATCCTCCTCTTGCCATAGAGTGAACATGCATTTACACATATTGTGTAAGAAAATGACAAGACGATTTATGTTTGCTTCTCTACGAATATTCCCATAGTCAGATATGAAGGGGGTGAAAGTGATGTTTTCATCACTGAGGTCCGTGCACTTGAATAAAAATCTATTATTTTTTTCTATCGAGAATTCTAAACATTGACTGTGGCACTAAATTTATATTTTATTTTTAATATAAACTATAATAAATTTCTGTTCGTTTTTAACCTAAGTAAATCATATTTTTACATGAAATCAAACTATTAAACGAGATACTAGTGTTTTTTGTTTGTATACGTTTTCTGGTAAAGAAAATTTTTCTGTTTTGTTTTTTGGCTAAGATTAAAACTAACTAGCGTCTTGAGCTCTCGTTACGACTAGAAGTTCTTAATCGGTCTGCAACGTGTTGTTAAAAAAAACTATTAAACTTTCTCTGTAAATCTACCTACTTTAAGCAACGAAATAGAAAGATACCGGCTCACAATGTTTTTGTTTCTTTATTTGAATATTTGTAATAAAATAATAAATATAATTACTTTTACTGTAAATTAAATTCTGTAAAAATTGATATTCATTTTCATGATAATTAAACGATGACAAAATTTAGGTTATGTTAAACAAAAATGAAGCAACTGCAAAATTGTAAAACAGAGATGACAATATAGACAATTGAATACATGTTCCACCAAAAAGATGTAAGCTAAAAATGACGAATAAATATATAAAATTAGCTTTTAAATTTAAAAAAAATAAGACCATGTGAAAATTGCAACCAAAAAAAGGCTTACACAAAGATTTTTTTAATCAATTTATTGAATTATTATTTAGTTGATTAAGTAAACCACTATTTTAGAAAACCTTCGTACACTTCAAGATTGTGTGCATTTAACATTTTTACTTTGGCTTAAAATCATCAAAAAACGTTTTGTGTGTCACCTTAAATTTGTTTCCGTGTACGTTACCTCTTTTTGCCTTTTTACAGTCGATAATAATGTTAATAGTGTTGTTAAAATTTTATTATCCTATTAAGAATAGCACAATTTTTCATTGTATTTATTTCTGCTTTTATTTAGCAAGATTAATACCGGCTCGCTCATGGCGAGCATTATCAACTGATAAGAAATATAATTTAACAGTGTTATGTATACAAAACAAATTGACATAAAAAGTTGTAAAAAACAATTGACAGATTTACAATATAATATTGTGGTTTTCCTAATATGATGCATTTCCACCAAGTTTTGACAGTTAACACCCTAAAAGTGAAAAACGCTATCCGTTTTTACATTACTTGTAAATTACGCACAACGGACACTTTTTACTTGGTTTCCATCTATAACTCCTTTGATACTTTAACTCAACTCAACTACAGCACAGACATATAGCATTATGACAGTAGCTAATAATACAATCAATATAAAAGTATTTTTAAAAAAAAGACTATTGGGATTCGTGAATGAACTACACTGTTAATAGTTGATTATTTTTTTTGCAATATTCTTGAAATTAACCAGATCTCAGTCGTATTAAAGTTTCACTCTGCTAGATTGATTTTCACCAAGTTTTTTACGCTTTTCAATAAAATTATTTTCTTCATAGACGTCAAAGTTTTCTGGCTCAGAATATTATTTAAAAAAGTATAACAGATGTAGCTTCGTCAGCATTTTTTTAACTTCCCATCACTAAATTGCTTTATATTTCAACCATTATGTCAGGAACGTGTTATACTCTAATATATCAAAAAGAACTTGATAATTTCTGTATATCTTTTTTATAAAAAAATGTCTAGATTGAAGTTAGGCTAGAAAAGCTTATTATTAATACAAACATACAAATCTATCTGTTCCCGCATCAGTAAATAAATAATAATAGTTGTCACATACGAGGAGTTTGGTATAAAAACTAATAATATCATTTTTTTGATAATTTTGAGAAAGTAAGCAAAACAATTTCTACATAAATCAAACAATGTTACGTATTTTTAAATTAAGTTTAAGCAATGTTAAAACCACTGCCAAAGACAGGCGTGGGAAACCTTCGGCCTTTTCGCTACTCTGGTGCGGCCTTCTGGCCAATTCTCTAATTCTGTAAATTTTTGTAATTTCGTAAATTTTTGGTATTTTTTATGTCAAGATTCTTGATAGACCTAAAAAAAGGTACCACGCTGGTAATTTTGGATAATCCGCAAATTTCTGGGTTTTAAAAATTGATAAGAAGTTGTATCCGGCCAAAAATTCGAATCAGAAAAATGAATGCGGCTTTTAGAGAAAAATGATGTTAAATGTTAAATGTAATTGATGTTAAAACCAAACCCATCGGTGTCTAACCTGTCATTTTTAAATGAATAATATATTTTAGTTACAAAAAATGAGTCGGCGATTAGTGTTTTTCATGGTGTAATGGTATGTTTCGTAATTTGTAGCTTTTTCTTCTGTGGTTTTTTTTCGTTTTATTTTAAACCCAATTTTCGTAAAATGTGAGTAATGTTACAAGGCTTTTCATTGCAGTTTGTTTTACAAAATGCAACTAGTGCAGCGGTACGTAAAGCTTTATTGTTTCTCATCGAATGAGTTTTTGTCAATTGTAGAGCTAAATTGTTCTGGCAAATCCATTTTGCTAAGCTCACAAAAGCTGTATTTATAAAAGGCATTGAATTGTTCAAAATGTAAAGTTTATAACGTCAATTTTAAACATCAGGTGATATTTTGAAAACAATTTATATACACGATCTAAATGTGGGTTTATGCGGTTAATATTCAAAGCATGTTTTGTTAAACAAATTTATTATGTTGATGTGTCTCTTTTTCTTCCATAATATACTCGATAAACATGTCTTTTGTTGAACGTCTAAAACAATATCCATTTCGCCGCCTGTGTGGTCGAATGGTCGACGTTGTTGGCTTCGGCTACGGAGAGCCCGGGTTCAAATCCCGGTACGGACAGTTTTATAAATTGATTTTTCAATCGATTTATGAATTTCTGTTCAAAGGCATGAATGTATGTGATGTCTTGAATTCCCCCCTCTCACCCATCCTATCCTATGAACGGGGCGTATCGAGAGCGATTAGCTTACCACTAATCCTGTCCTAGCCCTATCCTACTATCCTTACTCTCTTTGGAAAAAGAGAGGTTGAGCAACTGAGTAACAAGCAGTTCTCGTAGAAACACTTCTGTTGAGATAAACTCCATTAGGAGTCCATATGCTCCACATTGGGAGCAGACATGGTTGAAAAAAAAACCAATAGAAATGGCATCATTGTATAAGTCTGCATGATAATGATTTAGTAGAGAACTGTTTTCATTTTTTAAAAAATAAAAATCACTCTAAAACGTTCCACATAAACCGTGTAAAAAAGTGATAGAATTCATTGAAAAATTTAAGATCGGTTTTCTGAATTAAGAAACCGTGTTATTTGAAAAAATGACAAAATTGCAGTGAAGAAAATAGTATAAAAAACGATATAATAAATACCCAAGACACAATATTATTCAAAATGTGCATTTTAATTGAGAAAAAATAATAATTTTATTTGCTACTTGTTTATATACGAAGAATTTGATGAGGGTGTGGACATAATTCGCTTTCGCTAAAAGAAACTGATACGTTTTATACGTCAAGACCTGATGATACCATTTATTTGCTATGACTGTCTTGTGTTGTTGATTTTTTTGTTTGTATTTTATATCTTAGAGCAGCATTTGATAGCATTAATTCATCATCATCGATAGAACCTAATCCAAGTTTCACATGATAACCACCTATTTGAACATTGTGTCTTTTCATGATAGTATTCGTATGGATATAATATTATATTTTTAGCGCCCAAACAGAAGTGAAATGATAACTTGAGAGCTTAGCCATTCTTGAGAATGTCAAACATATTATATGTTGAATAATCGTGAACATGAATTATTTGTTGTTATCGGGTGTATAACCAGTGTGCACATTGAAAAAACCCACTTAAGAAAGCTTCAACAACGTTTTACGGTATTGTTTTTAAAGTTGAAATATTCTGCGTGGACGTGAGTGAGTTCAGAATAGTAATACTTTACATTTTTATTTGTAAAATTGTAGAACTAAATACGTTGATATTTTTTTTACCTAATAACAATATAGTTCTACCAAGTAAATGCCAATTTAATTAATCAATAATATATTTCATGTTTTAAAGCAGACATAAAAAAAATGTTTGCTGTATTTTGTTGTAATTTGTGTTTTTATTGCAAAATCAATATATTATTAATTAGCATTTTTTGTAATGCACATTAAATAAAGCCTTCGAAAAGTGAAGTGAGCTGATTATTCAAATAAAATGGTAAAACTTTTCTATAGGACATTTAAGTACAATCACGGATTTTTTTTTATTTTATACGGAAATAACACTATTACAATGTTACAGGTTACTTCACTTTTACGATACTTTAAGACAGTGGCTTTCAATCTTTATGTTACTGCGCCTCCCTTTGAAAAAAAAAGTATCTTCGCGCCTCCCAATCCTTTATTTCATATAGTAATGAAGACACGTTTTAAAGGGTAAATAAATATTTTGGACTGTTCGCGCCTCCCTTTGCAATAGCCCACGCCTTCCCATGCAGGCGCGCCTCCCAGGTTGGAAATCGCTGCTTAAAGACATGTAGAATATTATAACGCATGTAAATATTTTTTTCCTTTAATACCACTTGACTTACTTCACCTCTCAAAAGATCATATATACATAAACAAGTAAATAAATAAAAACTGTGAAAGCCGTTGTTTATATAACTATTTATACCCTAATAATTATAATAATACATTAATACTCACGTTGTATATTCATCTCATCTTGATATGTATTCTTTTGCTACTAATAGTGCACACTTTTTAATTTGAGTATATAAAAAATACAGACATTTTTTTTAATTAATTCATTTAAAAATAAACTTTTATTTCAATTCAACCACATTTTTTATAGCGACAGCTATCGTTGCAATAATTAAAAAGACGCGGAACCGCGAAATCCAATTAAAAATATTAATTTACTTGTCGAAAGTAAAAAATTCGAAACAATAAAGTTCCGGGTAAATTTCGAGTAAAACAATAATTGCATTCAAAGCAAAAAAATATAGCTTAATTAATTATTATTTACTCACTCTGTGACCTTTTAAATCAGTTTGTTTCAATGAAACAAATTAAATTGGTTCGTTAATTTTTTACACAATTCTACATAAAATATCCGGTAAAAAAGGACCCGTTAATTTTGAATTAAGTTTACGAGAAAATTTAATTTAATTAATTTATATTGCCGCCTGTGTGGTCGAGTGGTCAATGTCGTTGGCTTTGGTTACGGAGGTCCCGGGTTCGAATACCGGTACGGACAGTTTTTATAAATTGATTTTTCAATCGATTTATGAATTTCTGTTCGTAGGCATGGATGTATGTGATGTCTTGAATTCCCCCTTCCCACCCATCCTCTCTACTCTCTTTGGAAAAAGAATGGTTGAGCAATTGAGTAACAAGCAGTTCTCGTAGAAACACTTCTGTTGAGATAAACTCCATAAGGAGTCCATATGCTCCACATTGGGAGCGGACATGGTTTAAAAAATATATATATTTTAAGTCATGTTTGTACAAATTTGCATTGTCTGAATCAAACAATGGTTTTAATCAATAAATAAACATTATTTTATTAATACTAAATTTGATCGAGATTGATGTTAAAAAACACATTCGAGTGCTTGATTTGAAATTATATTACGTAATGTTATTGTTTATCAAGAAAACAAATTTATTTAATGTGTAATTATGTATGGTAATTGTATTTATCGGGCTAGTATTTAAATAAACTTTTGGACAGTTTTTAGTATTAAGCTTTCACATAATGTTTTAAGTATTTATAAAAAATACAATTGATATGCATTTTAACTTAAAACTGTATTGTGATGACAACATCACCTAACCTAAAAACGGATTTTGACCTAATTTAAAAGTAATACTTACTGAACATAATATTTATACTGGCCAATTGACTAATTAAAAACTGACTATACTGACAGACTAAATACTCGTAATCGTAATCACTTCATTAGTGTCTTTAGAAGTAGAATTAATTACTGCTTTCCAGAAACTTTAAGCTAAATAGGTTATTTTTGGGTTAATACAAATACGATTAAATCGAGTACCTTCTTGAAGATATATTAAATTCGCATTATTTAAGGCTTTAATTAATGTTGTAGGTATTTAAATGATTATTCGTATTTTAGTTATCATTAATTTCAATGGTGAATATATATTTTTGATTTATAGTTGTTGTCATAGTTACTTAGGAGATGGTTTTTGATTAAACATATATTATATTTTAACTTAATCAGTGCATTGTTTATTGAAGAAATATATAAATTATTTTGTTGTGTTCTAATCTCTTAATTAGGTATTATAAATTGAGCTAGTGAAAGAGATAATAGTTGTTGAATATTTAATAAACAATTTTTGAACAAATAAACTAAGCCTTTTTTGTACGATTAATAAAATAATATTGAAGAAATAACCTTGTTTTGATATTTTTTAATATACATAAATTGCTCTACTAAGCTGAAATAATATTTTTTTATGGAACATAATCAAAGTAATCACTATTACATACCCGTTATCAAACCAAAACACCAAATATAATAAAAATCACTGTTTTTAGATCATTTAACTAACTCACTTTTAACGATATTTATAAAAAAAACGAATGAATATTGTTAAAATAATGAATTAATATTTATGAACAGGTTATTCAAACCATTCAAAATATTTTTAATATCGAGTAAAATATTACGATAGTTCGGTACTAAATTGAGTTCACAAGCCGATCGGGCCGCGACGCCGATACACATTCGTATACCACGAGGCAATTGCCCCGACTGGCTGAGGTGAAATTGAAATTTTCCCGGCGAGAATTTTTCCCCGCTCGCCCCGACGCCCCGCGAAGGCCGCGCCCCTCCCCTACATCGTTATCAGCGTAGCGTTTTCACTTAGGTAGTCATACTCTTTATGTTAACTTGTATACGATATGTAAGCAATTCGGCAGTAAATAATAAAAACTTCGTTTTTGCTTGCCATTTCAAGAGACACTTTTTAAAATAATATACATAGATTTTAAAGAACAATAAAAAAATAATAGATCATTTTTGTTCTCTATAATACAGCCACAAGACAGTTTTTGTATTGCTATATTCTTGTATTTATTTTTATGTATTTTAGTTCCAGCCTGATAGATTGGTTAAATTCCAGTGTTCAAACCCCAATAAAGATAGTTTTATAAATTAATTTTTCAGTATATTTACAATTTTCTGTTCGAAAGTACGAAGGTATTTAGTGTCTTAAATTTCCTCTTCCCATCCATCTTATTATAAAAACGGGGCGTAGCGAGAGCGATTAGCTAACAACTATTCCTGCCTAATTCTTATCCTTATATTCCTGCTCTTTATGTAAAAAAAATGTTTTAACAACTGAGTAACAACCAAAAAACACTTTTCCCTTTAAGGGTGTTCACTGTCAATATACTTGGTAGAAAGGCATTATATTAATAATTAAAACACAATATTCTTTTGTACTTCATTCTACTTTATTAAATAGGTCAGGACCGGTTTCGCTCGTTGCGAGCATTGTCAACTGATCACATTGTCATCAGTTTACGATGCTCGCAATGAGCGAAACCGGTCCTGACCTATTTAATAAAGTGGAATTTAGTACTAAGGAATATTGTGTTTTTATTAATAAGAAACACTTTTGTTGAAATAATCTTGTATGGGACTCCATATGTTCCACATTGCGTGCGGACATAAAAGCGTTGGCTTGTATTTCTAGTTTCAACTATCTCCAATAATTTAAAAAAAAATCAAATGAACTTCCCAGGTAACTTATCAAACACGGGCTAAGAACGATATTTTGTATTTATGTCGATAGGCGGTATCTTTAATATAAAAAATTAATACAGTATCGTCGTATTGGTCGATTAGATCATGGTATCTTAAATTGTATTATAAAAAATTGACACACTTCTTTAAGAACTATCAAACGTTCTATTTAGCTATATTTGATTAAAATTAAAGCTCAAAATAAGGTTCAAAAGCTTATCTTGCATTGTATTGATTTTTGTGGATCCAGTAGTCAAATGAAAACACATTGGAGTCGTTCGTTTGAAGGAAAATAATAGATTGGAAAAATACAGATAATTTCAGAAGTACGCTGTTTTGGTAATATAGTCTGAATTAGAAACGAATGTGGCCAACGAAAAAGAATTCAACATTTTTGATAAGAAAATTTTTGATTCACAAATCATCTATTTGAACCAATAACGTCAAAAATAAAAAAAATCGTAGAATTACTTCACTTGGAAACAATTTGTTGA
This sequence comes from Himalopsyche tibetana, assembly GCA_030503985.1. Classification (NCBI taxonomy): domain Eukaryota; kingdom Metazoa; phylum Arthropoda; class Insecta; order Trichoptera; family Rhyacophilidae; genus Himalopsyche; species Himalopsyche tibetana. The sequence goes on along the minus strand of JAPJYX010000052.1, from coordinate 4,852,563 downwards.
AATTGCTTTCCGTGCAGATTAATTAATATCTTGGCCGTGAAACTCATTGAAAACTATCCAAGTTATTAAATTTGGATGAGCAGTTTCATTTCCCTTCTTATTTGCAATAGCTTAATGATAAAATAACTGTTTTGATGACTATGGTAGAAAGGAGTATTTAAAAATCATCACACATTATTGTAATCATTTTTTTTTGCGATTGTCACTTCATTGAGGTAAAAATTCACAATCAGAAATGTTTTCCTGAGAAACTAAATGTATATTTTATTTTCTTGATTACATATAACATTAATACTATTGAATTTTGTAAAAATAACGATAATCCGAAAAAAAATATTTAATACGCTTTTAGCAGCTTTTTTAACAGCTTTGTAACTATTACAGAAAACCAATTGAATTGTAAATATTGTATATACCATGCAGCAAAAACTTTTTGACTAGCCGCAGGCAAATGAAAACTACAAAATTTCTGAGAAATTTAATCAATTTTGATATTGGTTGAATCCTGAATAAACTTTGGTAGTAATTTTATTTTCAGCAAAGCTTTTTTTTTTAAAATTATATGGGATTACTTTTGTGGTTTGAAATTTAGAGAAAACGTTTTATAACACATTTTTTAGTTGATGGCGATCAAAGGTTTTATTCCTCAACACTTATTTTTTATTCAACTGTATACAAAGGAATAAACTTTCAGGACACGTTACTGAGAGATACGAAATATAAATAGGTATTATTAAATAAATTATAATGTTTTTTACCTCTTACAAATAAATTATGTTAATATGCAATTCTATCTCTGTCAATTATTGAACGCTAATTTCCAATTTAATGGAAAACTGTAACACCGCAAACCAGTATAACCCCAAAAATGAGTAACCTTACTCTAACTGCTATTCAAACGGAACATAAAACGCCTAGAGTCATGTTGAATGAAAATATAATGTAATTATTATTCTTGTGGATAAGTTTTTAATATTTACCACGAAGAAAACGATGACGCGAAAATAAAATATAACCCGCTTTTTATGCAATTAACAACCTCGGGAAACGTTTATTAAAGTAACATAGTAAAGATAAATTAAAATCGTTTTTTCAGAGCGGCATCTATTGACTAAGCTGTCAAGACTGTCAAACTGCTTATGCTGGATAGACAGGTACAAACATTATTGTAAAAATTAAATAATACGTCAGGTGTCTAAATATTTTTAAAAAAATCGGAGTTGGCGAATCATTCGATAGAAAATGATCACAATTTGATAAAAATGGATATGTTGAAATACTTCATAAAGTAAACAGAAAATGGTTGGTAAATATATAGGTTGGAGTTTTTTGAAATAAATAAAGTCATTTAAAGAAAGAGAGCATAAGTAAATAACATTTAAATATGATAGGTAGACCATCATTGCTGAGTTCTTTCCTTTGATTTTTGCCACATATAATGAAAGTAATTAGTACTGTCAAAGTTTGTATCTAACCCCCTTGTGTCCAATGACAAAGCCCGACTTTTATTTTGTAATTTAAATCATAAAATTTTGGTTTATTTGTAAGCGTTGCGATATTTTGATTATGCTTTGCAAAAAGGCAAAACAGCTGTCACAATTTGTAGCACAAAAAAGTGAAATAACAAAGTTATCAAATTTTATTTTATTTAAAAATGAACTTCCACATTTTCTTAGCATTTACGTTTTGGTTATTTCGGTTGAAATGCATATCAATTTATTTCATTCGTTTAATATCCTAATTTTCCAAGTGGAAGGGGGCAAAAAGGCTCTTTTTCCAAGAAATTTTATAAATCAACAAAGCACAGCTGCAAAATCTTCCGATTTTAAACGAAATATCAAATTTTCCCACATCTCCACTTCTATACCCTATATAACCATAAAATCATATAATCATAAAACCTTTGCCGACAAACAAATTATATAATTCTTGAAACTGCTCACTAGTCAAATCTGTTGGAATTCCCATGAGCTCATTCTTTTCGCCAGCAGTGGCTTTGGACTCAGTGATGCATTTATATCTTATATATAACACGAAACTTTCATTTGCTAAGCGTCAGTTCAAGTTCATCCGTGCACTTGAATGCCTGAAGATGCCGAAAGGCGAAACCCGGGTCGTTAATGACAAAAATTGTGAGAATGTACATAGTTTGAACGATTCAAATTTAATATTGAAATTCCACCAAGCACCTTCAGTCGAAATCTTAAATTATATAATTAGTCTTAGTATATATAATTTTACCAGTTAATAAAAAAATGTTTAGGTACACAAAATAAAGATGTGGCTATAAATCATATATGATAAAAAAATATACGTAGCTGATGAATTGCCTTAAACTTTGACGACGCTCTTAAAAACCAAGTAAGCAATTTCATCATAATATTTTACGATGGTACAATGAGTCAACTCTTGTAAGACGTGATCGTTCATTTCTTTGCGTCAGTGTATCCAAAGTATTGTACTTCGCAATCTCTTAAATGTAAATATGTCGTTACTTGAAGATATTCATTGCATGATAAGGGATGTTTGATTTTTTTTTTCTTTTATGTGAGGGAGGGAGGGAGATATTTAATAGTTTTATCAATATAATAAAGGCGAGAGAATCACTTAGAATAAGAAGCATTGGTAAATATTATACCCAATTTCCGAATTTTGGTAAATATATTTATCTTTTTACACCTAGAAACAAGATACATAATAATAATTATAAAACACTAGAAAAATGTGGTTCCGCCTACGTGGTCGAATGGTCAACGTTGTTGGCTTCGGTTATGGGAATCACGGACTAGAATCCCAGTACGGGCAGTTTTATAAATTATTTTTCAATCGATTAATGTGTTTCTGTTCGAAAGCATGGATATATGTGATGTCTTGAATTCCCCTCTCATACTTAATTTCACAATTAGCTAGACTATTAGACTATTAAATTATACTCATAATGGAGTTTATCTCAATAGGAGTGTTTCTACGAGAACTGCTTGTTACTTAGTTGCTCAACCTGTCTTTTTCAAAGAGAGTAGTAATAGAAGAATAGGGCTAGGACAAAACTAGTGGTTAGTTAATCGTTCTCGGTACGCCCCGTTCATAGGATAGAATGGGTGAGAGGAGGGAATTCAAGACATCACATACATCCATGCCTTCGAAAAAAAATTCATAAATCGATTGATTTTTCATTAATTTATTCTAATAATGGAGCGTAGCGAGAGCAATTAGCTTACCACTAATCTTTTCATATATCTATCTTTCTTTTCTTACTGCCTTTGAAATTAAAAGAAATTGAGAAACTGAGTAACACGCAGTTCTCTTATAAACGCTTATTATGAGATAAACTCCATTGGGAGTTTATATGTTTCACATTAAGAGCTAAGATTCTATAAAAATGGACGCAATAAAAATAGTTTAAGATATATTAAAATATATCAAAAGTTGACGTATTACATGTTACATGTAATGAAAAGTTAATACGAAAAGAATCCTTATGAATCAAAGAAAGAAATTATCTAATCCGTAAAGAATATTAAAGTTTTATATTAATATTAAAATGTATGCCGTCCACATTTTGTAATTTGATAAAATATAATATATTATAACAAGGTCCTATATATAATATTAATAGCACGATTTTAATAAAAAATCTGGTTTCTTTATTGCCATGTTATATTACGAGCTTAATAAGACATATATCCAACAATAGGATTTTACTAATACCGTTGATGTCAAAATGTGGAGCCTTGTGCTACGAAGGAGCTACGAAACAGCTACGACACGCTTCGGTTACTAGCTGAGACCGATCTGTTGTTGGCGGCGTAGATGGTTGTCGTAAAGCTGAAAGACAACGACATAAATTTTAAGATGACGCCGTAATGCATTCATAAATAATTTATTTTACCTTTTAGCTTTGAATGCGTAACAGGTGGTTTTGTATATTTAAATATTAACCAGTTAAAGTTACCTGCTATAGAAATAATCAAATATGTAAACGACTTATGAACGTCATTGGTTTCAGTTGCAGAGTTCACGGGTTCAAACACTAGTACGGAGAGGTTTTTTTTTTAATTTGATTCAAGTATTTGTGTCCATAAAGATTTTTTTTGTGACATTATAATTTCTTTCTACCCTAAAACGGAATGTGGCGCTAGAGATAAATTAACTAAAAGTTCTGTCTTACAACTTCCCAATATAAAAAGAACTTGACTATATAAGTAACACCTTTTGATAAAACAAACTTTATTATCCGTCTATTGCAGTGGTTCTATGTGCGGCCATCAGAAGATTTTTCTGTGGAAATCAATATTGATATTAAAAAATGTATTTTATTTAATATAAACTTATAAGTCGGTCCATTTAAAAAAAAACCTCAAAACAAAAAAAATGGTGCGGAAACGAGACATTTCAATGACCGATATTTATAATGCGACCACAGTATTTTTTTACGTGAGAACCGCTGGTCTATGGGCTTCACACACATAACGTATTTCTTTAGAAAATAATAGAATATAAGAATGATTTAGTGAAAGTCCAGTTTTACGATAGGTTGAATTAAAGGTTATTTGATTGTGAACCGAAAAATAAATAATAAGCTAAAAATTAGAAAAGATTATTATTTTAAATAGATATCAACGAAAAGAACTAAATTCGATTAGAACTAAATTCTTTGCTATTTTGTATCTTATTACAATGGAGTTCTAAGAAGTAAATGCCAATACAATCAACGAAAAATAAAAAAGTTTCCTCCGTGGTCTACTGACTTAGAGCTTTGCCTTAATTATCTGGTGTGTTCATGTTCTGGAAATTTCAATATAAATACATATTTTCAATTTAAGTTTGAGATTTTTGACTAAATTTTGATATTTAAGTAGATCTCGAGTGACTCATAATTTCATTGAATTCATCTCAACATATTATTATTTTCCAATTTCATCATATTTGGCAAATTGATATTAAATTTTATGTTTAATGTTTTAAAAGGCATGATAGACGTTAAGATTTTTTTAACACAAATCCATAAATCACGCATTCAGACCAATAGACATCGTAAAAACACAAATCAGCGTTCTCGAGTACAGGCACAAAAACTTATGTATAGTTAAATTAAACGTAGATATCAAATGAAATTACTTTTTTATATATAGATAGCTCAACTTTATGATTCAACATCATAAATTATACAAGCCGTAAAGCTGTAGGACTTATATATGTAATACATTTACGTCTCTACGAGCTACAAGTCGCCTCTACGAGTCGTAGATGTTTTATGGAGGTATGCTTGAACAGTATAACATGATTTCCAGAGTTGTACTACACATCTACACGACTTTCAATTCGTTTGTTTATTTTATCTTACTTTTTTTTCAAGTTACTTCATCATTGCAAATGTATTTTTTTACACGAATTATGTGACGGTTTTTCTATAGCGCGCTGTAAAAAAATGTGGTATTTTTTGTGCTTTTGATACGATCAAATATTATTTTAAATGTTTATTGATTCTTAATTACTTATTTAACCTTCTGACTGCCGTAAAAAAAGTACGTTTGTACTTAGCATGCCGGCTATAGCTCGAGGTGTTGAGCACGGAAAGTTTGATGATATAACTCGTCTATGGCAGCCATCCAATTAAAGATATGGAACCTTTCTCTCATTGAACAACATTCATCGTATTTTGTCTCTTGCAAGGCTCTTTGTAGCACTGTTAGTAAGAGTTTGCTCTACTGATCAGGCGGGTCTGGGTTTGATTTCCGGTAAGGGCAATGTCGAATTGAGATTTTTTCAATTCAATTGTTTATGATGTCAATTATACTTGAGTTAATCTCATGTGGCTTACAAAAATTCTTATCGAGTATATATATCTTGTAAGATATTTCAACTTCAAAATATTTGGCGCATTTTTTAAATAAAATAAATATGAAATTTTATTTTACATTAAGCTTAAGCTTTGTAGGATTATCAATACCTATGTTGGTGTTAAAATAAATATGACAGAGATATTTCAAAAAATCAAAACACATTTTACGTCGAGTAATACAACCCTATAGTCAATAAAAAATGATTTATTGTTGGTGTATTGACTATTTTTAAATGTTTCATTTTTTTTAAATAGCGCTTTTGACCTGAGTACATTCCTGAACTTTATACAGCCTGGTGTCATTTGCACAATCGACCTCGCGCCATTTCAACTTCGCTGCTTTCAAAAATAAATTATTACTTTTTTGTCTTCTAATATATTATTTATTTTGTTTATTTATAAACAAAGTTGAAATTCAAAAGCTTATAAGAGGTAATAATACTAAAACTGTATACCACATATTCACCTATCCTTAGATTTACGCGGTAGATAGACTGCGCAAGTTTTCGCGCAAAGCGAATTCACGTAAATCGATACAAACAAAAATGGAAGACATGTTCCTAAAATAAAAATTCACGTTAATCAAGGTATTTAACTCATAAAAAATTGGGAGTTTGATGATGATGAGATGATTTTGAAACAATCTTCTTTAAAGTTTCAACACATTTTTGTCAGTTTTAAACCTTCCTTTACTATGCAAAAAAAACACAAGCTCCTGAGCTGTGTATCCGTTACACATCAGGCAAACGCGAGTAAATCATGACAATAATATTACACTACTACAGCAGTACTACATATAATTGTCATGATTCACTCCCGTTTGCCTGATGTGCAACGACTACACAGCTCCGGAGCTTGTGCTTTTTTTGCATAGTAAGAGAAAGGTTAACTTAAATAATAACAAAGTCTTTTGTTATGTACAATCGGAAAGTCTTCAAAAAGTTTCACAAATACTTATTCTCTCGATTCCAGAGAATTTTTCAACAGTAAGTTAACGCACATAGTGACTTTTTGCAAAAATCATGTAACAACGAATGCACTGAGTGACAATAAGAGAGTGTCCAATTTAGATTAAAAAAATGTAATTTTCGACATAATGACCTGATTAATGGGAAAAGCATGACAAAATACGTATATTGTGACATCATTTTTCACTAAATGACTTCTTACGACGAGCATTATCAACTGAATGATAATGTTTATTAATTGACTTGGCATTTACTTGGTAGAACTACATTATAATACGTTACTATAATATAATGTTTGCTTTGGTATAATAAATACGTTGCTATTTTTACCCTATGATAATGTTTATCATGAGCGAATTTGGTCCTGATCTTATTAAATAAAAGAGGAAGCAGTACAGATGATAATTTTATTTTTTGAATACAATGGCTTTCCACCAAGTATTAACAGTGAACACCCAATGTGTTATTTTACTACTTGACTTACTTCACTTGTTGAGGGCTCATATTAAGTAGTGCATTTAATTTTTTTTTTTGGCATGCTTATCTCAAAAATATCAAAAATTTAAACTATTACACGAAAAGCAGTTGTATGGTACACATTTAGTTAGATACAAATTCAGTAAATAATTATATGAACTGATTAAAATTACGCAAGCGTTGAACAAATGTAATTTGGTTAAAGCAAGCACAACTTCTTGTTACAGACTGTCTGAAACACGTAATATTAATAGTACACTTAACAAAATCGGATACTAAATAAATTATTTGCATAAATGATGACGACTATTATAATATAATTAAATCAGTCTCATTTCGACAAAGGATCTTACACCCACCCGATGTAAATTAGAAACTGTGTTTAAATATTAAATTTCTTATCTAGTTTAAATCTAATAATAACAACTTCAATTCACAAAGCTTTTGAGCATTTCAAAATTAAGCAAGAATTAACAAAAAAATACTTACTAACGAATACGATATTAAATATCAAAGAATCTGTTTCGCATGCTTTTAGTATTTTTAAAACATATTTGGATTACTTTTAATGTGTTCCACTTTCAATACTTAGTGAAAAATCATTAAATTTAACAAAAACGATACTGTTGAACTAATTCTACATTTATTTAATAATATGATCAGGAAGACCATTTTCCACTGATGTGGAATTAGTACAAAAGAGTGTTTTTTTTTGTCTTTAATATTTTCTTAATAAAAACACAATATTCCCTTGTAATTTATTTTCACTTTATTTAAAAAGGTCAGGACCGATTATGCTCATGGCAAGCATTGTCAACTGATAAGAAATATTATTTATCAGTGCTATTCATACTAAAACAAATTTAAAAGAAAAGGTGTAAACAACAATTGACATTGAAAAGAATTTACAAATTATTGATATACTGTCTTTACACCAAGTTATTGACAGTGAACACTCTAAAAGTGATTAAATATTTTCGTCAATTAAAAAAGACAATTTTCATATATTTTTTTACACTCGAGATGGAATGAGTTATGATTTATAACTCAGATTGACTACTGGACTAAGGTGTACGATAAAGAATGAACTAGTAACGGTGAATTGGTATTGAACTCAGATTGAATTTGACTCAGTATGCATTTGAATGCATGAAGATCCATCCCACAACATGTAAATGATTGAAATTTAATATAAGATAAGTTATATTCTTTTTACCTTACGCAAACTTTATGTATAAAACTGCTACATCATTTAAGCTTTCAATTTTATTCTAGAAAGCTTTTACTGATAACACTACCGATGTCATGGTAAACAGATACTTTGTGAAATCGATCATATCGTAATGGTGCAAATCGAGTCGTCGCTACGATTTCTGTTTTTAAATGGCTATCAATGTACGATAGTAAGCATTAGAAACTGTTAAAGATATCAGGTTTATCAAATATGGGCATCATCATCATCATAATTTGATTCCTAAGCCAGTGTTCCTAAACTCTTTATATATGCGGACCAGTAAAAATATGAGAAATATTTCGCGGATAATATTATAATATATTTTATGAAATTCACGAAATTCAAAAAACATATGTCATTTATATCAATAAACCGCCTGTTTGTGATAAATTGCGAGAAAAATTGAAGCCATCAAAAATCCCCTAGAACACAGGACAATGAAAAGATATATCACTGATTAAATTTGAATCGTTTAAATTATGTACATTTACACTAGTGTTGTCACTAACGACCCGGACTTCGCCTTTCAGGATCTTCAGGCGTTTAAGTACACGGATGTACTCGAACTGATCATTTTTTGAATGTACATAATTTGAACGATTCAAATTTATTATTGAAATTCCACCAAGTCGAAATCTTAAATTATATATCACTAATATTTCGAAGCCAAAATAGGCACCAACCAATTTCTACGATTGTTATAGAGCTAAATACTTTGACATTTGTACCTTATCATACTATGGTAGCAATTTATATTTTGAAACAATTTGTAAGATAGCGAAATGAAATTATATTAAATTGTAAAACAAATATTACGAACTTGCGTTCACTTAAAGTTAGAAACTAGATCGTGTAGTTATATTGAAATCTATAGACCAAAACGATTCATAAGTAATTTTGTGTTCATAGAAGCGAGCAGCTGTGACGAATTAATTGGAAAACTGTATTAAATAAGCATACGCCTTCTGAAATTGTTTGGGGACGGGATTAATCTGCCGGAAAATTCGTGCCTTACGTTACATTTCTATGATCGCGGGCAACGCTTACATTTGGCTGAATAATACTGTCTAGCTTTTTTGTTTGCATCCTCATTTAACTAGCGGGAGATGTATAAAAATAATATTTCTATGCAGTTTGGTACTTTTACAGTGTTACATCAATAATTTTAGTGCTTTTGGCTCTTGCATTTTCTGTTAGTTATGGACTGCATCAAAATACGGTATTCGTTTCAAATACTAAGTTCCATTGCTTTTTTTCTCGTGTAACGCGGTAGAACAGCGTTTCGGTACCTTTTTAATGTTTCTAATCAATATTCACAAAGAAATATTATTATTTTGCTTTTTTGGGATTAAAAAAGACGATTGAATTTTTTTTTTTCATTTCTTTGATTCCGCAAAAAAGCAAAAACAGCAGACAGTTCTAGCTGCATAGTATAAATAAGTAAAGGGAAATCTATCTTGCAATGTGTTGAAAAGTGAAATAAATCTTAAAACTAAATGGAAATTAATGGGTCATATTCTTTATTCCACAAACGCAAAGTTTCAGGGTTTGGTTAAGTTTGAAGTCGTGGGTGTTTGTGATGTTTAAAAATTAACGAAGCGAATCCAGAGTGATAAGTTAATCACCAGTCCTGTCCTAGCCTTAACTCTATATCCTTACTGTCTTAAAAAAGAAGTTTGAGTAACAAGCAGTTCTGTTGAGATACCTCCATTAGGAAAAAAAACTTTTAGTAAAAAGCTTGACAAAAAGTGAGTTCCGGCACTTTTTTTTTCAAAATAAAGCACTGCTTAGTTCTATTTAATAGCTGATCCTGTTTCAAAATTCGACATAACTCGTCAGTCATCGCTTAAAAGAATGACAGCTTAACGATTCATAGTGGCTCTTTTTCTAAGCTGACTATTTTCGAAATTGGCGTAAATGAGTGATTGAACATTTTTGTGCCAGGCATTGATTGGCTTATACATTTTTCACCAAATCGATCAAACAACATGTGATTTTTCAATTTAAAATTTTGAGTGTTTTTTTTATGACCATTTCTTGGAAACAATAAAACAAATCATTATTCTTAAATAAATATAAATGAATTGCAAGTCTATTGTGTTGTTATAATGCATTAGTATTAAGTGTCCGTAATTGAAAATCACGTTTCCTGAAAAATCAAAACAAAAGAAATAGTCAGTTTTGGAAACAACCCCACAACTGTGTTTGTTTACCCGAGCTAAAATATCTTCAGGCGAAATAGACATACTTAGAACCTAACCTTTTTATAGCTTGGCTTTAGGTCAGTTTAGAGTATTTCAAAATGTCTGCATCAATGAAAGCTTCACAACAATGTTTCAAAACAAAAGCTAGGTAGGCATGCTGATTCTAATCTTACTTTTTAGCACTTGACTATAGTAAGACGGTTTACAATTATATATAATGTCTTCAAACCTGAACAAGGACATTGATAACTGAATTGAGAGTGTTAAATCCTAGCCTAGCTTATTACGCTCGACGGTAAGTTTGTATTGGATATTTTAAAAATAATCAATTAAATTCTATGAAAAAAGTGTTATTTAATAAATATTTTGTTATAACATCAATATTTCCAGAGAGCACAAAATTTTACATTGAAAACAATGATTGAAAAAGTTAAAAAAGATAACTAAAAACTGATGGGAAAATTAAACCCAGATTTTAAGCTAAAATACACTTAGAATATTGAAATTATATTTAAACCCCCATATTAAAAACAATGTCAAAGCCCCTTACAGAAAAAATCTAATCATTTTTCCCCAGTGGAAACAAACGAACGCCGTTCAAAATTCAATTATCATTTTTATTTAAATGAATTTTGTTTACTATCAATATCTGTCAAACAATTTATTAGACAGCTAAGATTTTCTGTAAGATCGCCTGATTGCTTTTACAATGTAGTGACCGAGTAAAAATGACAGTGGGACCTGAGAGATAGCATTGCTTAAAAAGGTTCTTAACATTAATTTATAAACAGCTGTGAGTTTTTCCTGTATATTACTTTTTTTTCATTGCAGTTTCACTCTCGTCGCACACAAACGCGGAATAAAATGAGATCATTTCTCAAGTATTGTATTTTATATCAAATTTATATAAAATGCATAATGATCCATATAATAAATTGTAATATTGAAACCGACATTGCTATTTTTCTATTTTAAGTAAATATGCTTTTTTCGGGTATTGAAAAAATTAATATTTTTAATCCTACATCATAAAAAACACTGATAATTTCACAAAAACGAAGCAACCTTCAAAAATTGTTCTTTTATTCAGAGATCAACAAATAACCATGTAATTTCATCTTTAGTTGAAAGTATTTCGGTAATATTTCAGCCGCTGGCAGAACAAAAAACTTGTCTCAAACATATGGAAAACAGAACGAAGCTTCAAAAAATTTGACATAACATATGATGGTGACTTTGACATACTAAAATTACATTTCGTATTTCACATGTGTGGTTTATTGTGGCAAAGAAATCTGCAATAAAACTTTATAAATAATAACGCTGTGTTTAAAAGCAATAAGTGTTTTTTTCGCGGAGAAAAATGACAGACCCTGGATAAAGAATACTTTCCTTATTTTAATGCGAATGAATGATAAAAAACAACACAAAACTAAAATAAAATAACAAACACAATACAGAACAATAATTATCTTAATATCAAAGCTCTGTAAGTGGTTTGGTTAGTAAAATACATGTAAAGTGTATTTCTCCATTTAGGTAATGAAATATAAAGTTGAATTGTCTGAAATAAGCTTGTGATTCTTATCGTTATAAATAATGAAGGAAAAATAACGAAAGCATTATAAGATTATGTATATGAATATTAAGATTTCATTATGTTTTTGTTTACATAAAATACGCTTTATATTGTGTTAAAAAAATAATATTATATTATTTAATGATTGTACTGTGTAATATAACGATGTTGTTTAGGAAAAACTTCATGTTTGAAATGCTGTTGCATACATACTATCAAATATAGATTGTATAATAAGTGTTCCCACAATTTAAAATGTGATAGTGATGTGTATTTTTATTTTCGTTTAATTACTTCATGCATTTGAATTGAGTTCTTTTAAATTCAAAATTTTGCAGTTATCAAATTATGCTCAAACTACAATGATATATTTGTGTCACTGTTTTAGTGTGACATGTCGTTAATGTATTCATAAACAAATTGTTTTAATTGCAGCTTACATCATGACATTTACTTTGACTAGTCAATAAATGAATAAACTAGTAAGTGCAAATTGTAGAAATGACATTACGGTATTGGTTATGTTAGTATACTAAAAAGCGCTATTCAAAGTAGCAATGACATTACGCGTTAGGTCAGGCTATCTAAGGTAAGTTGAATAGAAAGAGAGCGATGAAGAAACCATGACGCTGAGATTTTTGAGGTTAAGTGAAATGTCAGATGACAGGAAAACACCTACAACTGCGTGATTGCGTGTGCGCAGCAGAAAATTCAACACAATGTCACACTTCATCGAAGAAGCTTACTTAAAATATCAATTTCAATTGAGGGCTCTGGAAACGAAGACGCCAGTCTCCACGTTTTGTCGTAAATGGGTAAGATATGTTATCACGTAGAGTTGGCAATTTCGCATATAATGGTAAGTCAAATTACTAATTTTAAGTGGCAGTTTACACAGCTCTGTATAACAAAGGTGGCAGTTTTTAGTTGATTTCACAATAAAATCTTAAAAAAGTTTTATCTATGAAAACGTTTTAATTGATTTGCCAAAAATTAGGATTATTACAACTCCCGTCATTGTTTCCGAGCCTTTAATTATATTGTACAGTTAATTTTATTAGTTTTAAATTTTTTCCTGTGGCTAAACTTTAAGCATGGTGTGATAATTTAATTTATAAAAGGGCCACATAGTTTTAACCCGTGAGAAAATTCTATTGGGATCAGGTGAGTGCTCGTGCTTGAATTAATAATTGTGTAATGCGTGAAAATTTCAAGCTGATAAATCCAGGTGCTAGTTTTATACTAAAAAGGGGAAAAATACCTACGTGTCAACTTTGTTGTAAGTGTAGTAGGTGATCAAAATGAAGAGTAAATAATCAAAAGTGAAAAGGTTACAATTGTTTTAAGAAGTTTTGGTTGAAAATACTACAAAAAGGTAAATTATTTTTAATTGGCATAATATACTATATGAGGCAACAGGCAACTGAGGAAACAGGCAATCAAATATATCAATGAGAGACACTCGCAAGGATAAACTCCCGGGCAATCAATGATTTTTGGCAGTCTTGGTTCCCGGTACATTTGAATACAGTAACCTGAGTAACGCAAGAGTTGAGACTTTATAATTAACTGAATTTTTAATACAATTTGTATAAAGTAGATTTTATTCGTTCAGTACAAATGTAGTTTGAGAATCATTATACCTTGAGAGCCATTATATTTTTCGAAAGGCAATAAAAAAGGTGAGACACTTTTAAAATCTTTCATTTATTTAATAAAATTAGCTATGACTGTTATAACTCACCCATCCTATCCTATGAACGGGGCATATCGAGAGCGATTAGCTTACCACTAATCCTGTCCTAGCCCTATCCTTCTATCCCTACTATCTTTGGAAAAAGAGAGGTTGAGCAACTGAGTAACAAGCAGTTCTCGTAGAAACACTTATGTTGAGATAAACTCCATTAGGAGTCCATATGCTTCACATTGGGAGCGGACATGGCTTAAAAGAAAAAAAATGACTGTTATAAACACGCGTTACAGTTTGCAATCATAACGATACAATTATTGGCACAAAATATTATTTTTTGAAGGAAGTAGTTTTATCGACAAAATCAAACGAATCCTTCAAATAGTATGTAATAAAAAGCAATATATTTTGTAACAATATAATATTGTCATAGTTGGCAATATTTAACTTAAAAATAGTTTTGCGCGAGTTTTGAGTTACTGGTAGTGTTCATGCATAAACATATTCATTTACATATTGCTACAGTCTCGGGAGGTGAGAATTTTACAGGACATGACAATTTTATGTGTCACACCTCGAGACATGAAAAAAGCTGAGAATTCAAAATCACTAATTACTAAACGTATCGATAAACGATGAAGTGTGAGATTTTAACTGAAAAATTGCAGATGAATCAACAAAACATTTAGACTCTTTACAGTTGCGATTAGAAAGTTCAATCAATCTGACCTAAAAATATTACCCATTGATATACATGCTTTTTATTCATTAAGTGGTATTCAAAAATATCAAGTGTATGGGTAATTGTTAACTGTTAAGTAAAATATGTTCAAATTTTTTAACAAAGCCATTTGAATGTGAAAACTTCTTTATAGTCAATAAGCCAAACAGTTTCATAGGTGAGCAAGGATTGCAGGATTAAATATTTACTAACGCCGTAGATAGTAGTGCACAGAGCTGAAGTTGAATTAAATATGTAAAAATATAATTTATTAATTACAAAATATATTTTGATTTATTCTAGTTCTGTGATAGTTAACCACTATTCTTGGCATAACCTTATCCTTCTATCATTATTATTCTCTCTGAAAAAGTGAGATTCGATTGAGTAACAAATAGTTTCTATTGAAAGACTTCTGTCGATTAGGAGAGCATATGCTTCTCCTCCTAACTTACATTTTTGATATAACATAATTTTAATTCTTAAATTAGTACACCTATCGTTCTATAAATTTTTCGTTGAATAACTGGATATGATAAAAGATTTGTTTTGCTTGATGTCAATATTATGTATAGAAACATTGACAAATGAGCTCACAAGAAGAAAGAGTATGAGACCTCACAGTATGACCTGTCAAAATTCTATGATAAGTATTATGTTTATGTATTATTATTATGTTATATATATTATATCAAAAATCCCTTTTTAGAACTCATATTTGACGCGCCCAAAGCCCCAATCTTATACGAAATAATATTTAATGACGTTAAAATTTGCTTGATTTCAGTCTATCAAACAGGAGCGCATCACACCGGCCCTGCGATGTCGTAAATAATTGAAATTTCAGCCACTAAGACTCACGAGGAGTCAATCCAAAGGCAAAATTAATATTAATAACAAAACAAAAGATATTAATTTAGTCTAGGCGGGGAGCGTTAGCGAGTTTTGCAGCGGCAGCGCTAATAACACAATTTAGATTATTTATTATTGTGCCCCAGACTTTGGCGAATTTGGAGTTAGCGCGGCTGATCGTTAAATTTTGATGCAGACTATATATTTCAATTATAAAAGACCTTTCAGAGCGAATATCAAATATCAAAAATACAAGCATGTACAACCAGATATTTAAATTAATCACATTCATAAAATTAATTGGTTTAAAATATTAATTAAAGTTTTCAAAATGAGTCTCCTGCAAACTTTGGTTATATTTTTGTTCAACAACTTAACCGCAAAGAACAGTTAATGCATATAAATCTTACTGATTAACAAAATATTGCAAACTCAGTCAGAATTACAATGTTAAATAAGTAATTTTATCACAGCGTTCTATATCATCCATCACGATATACTAAAGACTTTTAAGTTCATCAGGTCGTTTAGTCAGCATAAACATGTACTAATATAAAATTGAAATTGACAACTTTGTTATACACTTCGATGCTTTCATATATAGTGCTACAGCTAGAAATTGATAATTTTATGATATAGCTGACCAAAGTTGTGACGTATAAATCGAGTTGTAAAAAAGTTTTAATGATTATTTATTTCATCTTTTAACTCTCAAATGCATGATTTTCTACTTTTAAATTTAAAAAATCTTCATATACCATGAATGGGTGGACATGATAATAATTTTTAAAAATTTTGATAGTTTTTTCTATATATTTTTATCCAAAAACACTTTGTACTCTTAAGAACCTTCTAGACATTACAGACATAAAGCATGATTGTTATCGAGTTTTTAAAAAAAACAACACTCAATACAACACACAATATACAGACTTAAACTACTTAATGCTAATATGATGAACCATGTTTTTTTTATTGTGAAAATTGTATTAAAAACGGTCGAAAATCAATGGACGCCAAAACTCCAGCTTGCTCTGTTCTAACGAAGATTATAATAGTTTAGCACGTGTAGACGAAACACATATTTAAACAATATGAAGATTAATATATGTTTTACCATTGGAATAAAAGGTAAAATCGATTCTTGTTTTGCTAAAAAGTCAAAACAAAAGTTTGTACTTTTCGTTGTCATCATCTATGCACTCAACTAATTGAATCATTTAGCAATTTATCTCAAATCTTTTTAAAGTTTATTGAAACGTTGACAGAATCTTTAAAATGATAATGTGTGTTTTTTTTTATATTAAACTGATTTTTTTTAATATTTTTTATTTTCATAATACAAACATCTGCCGTCCAAGAGGAAACTAGTATTTTTTGGAGCTATTTAATTAAAGACGTATTCAAATACAACGGTTAATCTAACTCAAATTATCATTGTTTTTACTTATCGTTCTATGAAACGAAGCGTTCTATATTTTTCGCCTCTTTAAGAAGAAAATATATTATTTTACTCCAACATGTTATATTCAATAATGTCGTGTAAGCAAATATGTGTTATTTATTCAATTTAGATATACTTCATAAAACTCTATTGCCATATGGTTCAAATATAACATTATTAAGTTCAACGAGAATTATCGTATAAACTTGATAGCTTTGTCAGTTTCACGTCACCATCAAAGTTATAGTTAATCTTCACCTCATTAAAGTTGCTGGCACATGATGTAAAAAAATAGTGACGGGCAAAAGCTAGATTAAAAAAAACTGTCAAATAATTACAATATTGATTGACTTGGCATTTATTTGATAGAACTCCATTATAATAGAGTAAAAATAGAAACGTATTTAGCTCAACAGTTTTTGGAAAACTGTAGAGCTAAATACGTTGCTATTTTTACCCAATTATATTGTTATGTATACACAACATTATAGCATAGAGTGCTATGTTAAATTATCTATGACAACTTGTAACAGTAAACCTATATCGATATCCAACTCCTTCTCTCCAATTCTAGCCAGTTAAAATCGAAACGTTTTATTTCGAAGTAGAGACTCCTCGATACTCATATCGTATCATTTTGATTAATAAGATTAAGTGATTTATTTATAAAGTGTAAATTTATATATATGGAATAAAGTTGAAAGAAAATTGAATTTAAATTAGTGTTTTAGTAAAAATATATCCATAACAATATTAATTACAATATCATATAATCATATATTGTTATATAAAATATATTTGGGATTATAATGGTAATGTCGATAGTTTATTTGAATTTAACTGTTTAATGTTTTGTTATAAGCCCATGCAAAAGCTCAGCTATCTACGAATAGAAGAATGTTTTGGTTGTTGTTATAACATAATTTTAATTCTTAAAACGTTCGTTTAAGAATCGGATAGACGAAAGTAAATACAAAAATCACAGATAGTCATGAAATTAAAAATAAAGAAATCGACTAAAAAACAATATTTGACGATACCAGTACTGAGGTTAAACCCCACCCCAAACGATTCTAATTCATAAAAAACAAAACAAAAAAAAACGGAATTTTGTTGAAGAAAAGTTATAAACTTTCATTAATTGACGACATATGTGATAAGATTTGCGAAGCGCCAGCTAAAAATCTTTGCAAAATTGCACAAAGGAAAAAGCTCTTTTGTCCGTTGGACAGTATAAAACTCCACGTGTTTGCAATAAACCCCTTATTCTACGCTCTACGCCCCTTTCGAAATTGCCTTTACGTTACCCGCCCGCAGCACAAAAGCGTAGAGCGAGACGACGGCGCACTGTGACTTCCAAATACCCGTTATCATCCTAATAGCATAAAATAAAAAAGGTTTTACATATTGTGATGTAAAATATATGTAAACCTGATACGATGCGTTTGATGCGCCTAGTTAAATGAATGAAAAATTAATACAAAGCCATATTTTCATTGCCATTATAAATATCTAAATTCAGAGCAATGTCTACCTCATTTTTTTCTTGTGAAAAAGATATCGAAGAAGTAATCGCGATCGTTTTATCACACATCCAAATCTTCTTTCATATATTCATTAAAATAAAAAGAAAACGTTTCTAATAATATCAAAATCATTTTTTACAGTGTTTTTTTATTATTCAAACGTATATTCCTTTTTCAATAATCTCACAAGAAATCGTTCTACCACAATTGTTTTGAAATAGGTTTCTCAACTTTTGTCTTTGAATAAAGTAAAGAAAAATCTAGTGTAATAAAATGAGTATAATAAAGCTAATCGCTTTTCAAACCACATTTTTAAGACAATAAAAAACTGACGCGTTTTTCTATAATAACATAATATTAAATCCATAAATTACTTAAAAAAGCTTTTATTGCATAACTCAAACATTAAAAAACCGATTGACTTATTAACTCTTGCTTCATTCTACTGATTCCAAATAATACAATGCAAGAGTTGGTCACTATGTAAGCTACGAGATCGGCAAAATGAAAATAGTTTTAATGAATAAGTTTCACGAATTATGGACAACTTTTGTAAGAAAGGAAACCACTGCGTGGCGTAGCGATGTCGTAGCAAACTGGTCAAGCAAGGATTATGCTTTGTTTTGCGACAATAAAAATCAAATTGCTACACAAAGTAGACGTTGACACATTTCTTAGTTAAAAACGTTTATTTTAAAGGTTGTTTGGTTAAGAGATGTATGATAGAACTTTAAAATGAAATAAAACGCACAAAAATTGTTGTACTGGAGATGGCATGTTGTATCATTTGTTCTTAAATATAATTTCGGCTCAAAGAAAACAAAGTCCATTTTTTGTACACTTTTTGGAGCAGCTGGGGCTGTATTTCGGCGCAATAGTCTAGTGAATGTTGGCTTCCAAGCATTCTATTGTATCTGGTTTATCGGCGTAGACTAGCGAATTCACACATCCAAATAAAATAGTCTAAAGGTGTTAAACCATTTAATCTTGGAAGCCAATCTACATCTACGGTTGGACAACAAATATTGTCTTTGAGCGAATAAAATTCATTAACTGATCACGCACTGTATTATCACCTTTCTGCCAGATGGTAGTAACTAATAAAACTGTTAAAAATGTGTTAAGTATACAAAGAGATTCTTTGATATAAATCATTTTTTTCAGGAATAACTCATCTGGTGCATCGATTGTACCAGTTTGTCAAAAAAGCATTAATTTATATAGACAATTATTATTAAAGGTGACATAAATGCAGGAAATTTCCTTGTCTATTAATTGTAAACTATTATTTGTGTCAGATCGGTAATAAGGCACGTATAAATTAATATGATAACTATATGCGTATCATAAATACGTCGGATCCATGTCACAGTGGTCATCGTTGGCTTCCAAGCCAAACACCACGAGTTCAAATCCCAGTAAGAACAGCATTTTCTTTTAATCGATTTTTTTCGAAAGCGTGGATGTTTGTGATATTTAAAAACCCCCTTACACCATTCCAATCTTAACATTAATAATAACAGGGTGTAGCGAGAGTGATAAGCCAACCACTTGTCTTGTCCTAGCCCTATATTTTTTAACACTACTCTCTTTGAAAAAGAAAGGTAAAGCTACTGAGTAACAAGCAGTTGTCATTGATAAACTTCTGTTAAAATACCTCTATCAAGAAGTCATATTCTTTGGCGTGGGAGTGGAAATGGAACCTGCGGCTTTTTGGCTACTCTTATGCGGCCTTTTGACTTGATAAAAATGTTAACTTTGATAAAAAAAATTATACGCAAGCGCTTGGAAAAATAGCGTAATAAACCCATTCTATCTCGAAAAAAAAATGAGAGGTGTCAACGTTTTCTTTACTGCGGCCTTATGTTGAATCAGAAATGTATTTAGTATTTAGAGAAATGAAAAGGTTTCCCACCCTGTGCTAAATTTTTCTTTTGCTCAGAACTACCAATCTGTTACTTAAAATCTCGGCAACACAATGTACAATAGGTGATTTTTCTTTTAAAATTTCACGTTATAAAAGCTCTGATTATTTACTAAACAATATACATTATCTGGTAAATAATAAAAGCACTGCGCGTTGGGTGTTTCGTAATTCTGATCCTCCACTCGATAGCGAAATAAAAAGTCTCCTTTCATCCCATAAAAACACCTGTTAAATGTTAACGCTTGGCAGAGCACCAATAAAAATGCGTTAATTTTAATTTTTGAAAAGGCATCCGCCTGTTAAAAATAATAAGTATCTGCCGTAGAATTTTGCCAAACCCACTAACTAGGGTTCGATCATAACAAAAACGATATCTATGTTTTTTATGATATTTTTTATTCATTCTCTTCCATTTATTTTAAGCGTCTCATTACGAATTCTTTAACTTAACCCCTTGAATACCGCGCAAATAAATCATTAATATGTCCCAGAGATACTGCGTGTTTTTGAGAAAACTAATTTCACCTAATATACACTCGAATTCGATATTTTAAAAACCTATTTTGACTCAGTATAGATGACACTACACATATTCATAAAAATATTGCTTATATTCTATTAGAATACTAAGTATTTGATTTTTTAAATGTCTTGGACATCCATGTTCGCTTGCATAGGTTCCGGACACATGTGTCCGCTTGGGATCCAATTGGTTAATTATTGAATTTTGGCCGAACTTACTTACTTTTACTGTTTACTGCGTTCCCATTCGTTTCCTGTGTAGTCGAGTGGTCAACGTTGTTGGCTTCGGCTACGGAGGGCCCGGGTTCAAATCCTGGTACAGACAGTTTTATAAATTGATTTTTCAATCGATTTATGAATTTCTGTTCAAAGGCATGGATATATGTGATGTCTTGAATTCTCCCCTCCCACCCATCCTACCCTATGAACGGGGCGTATCGAGAGCGATTAGCTTACCACTAATCCTGTCCTAGCCCTATCCTTCTATCCCTACTCTCTTTGAAAAAAAAAGAGAGGTTGAGCAACTGAGTAACAAGCAGTTCTCGTAGAAACACTTCTGTTGAGATAAACTCCATTAGGAGTCCACATGCTCCACATTGGGAGCGGACATGGTTTAAAAAAAAATATTATAGGCATGTATAAAAAACATCAATAAATTATCAATGAATACATCATGGGTCCGTTTCTTTTCTCACAGATTCAAGCCTCGGTATGAACATATTTTTTTTTTATCGATTTCTGTTTGAAGGTATTGGTGTTTGTAATGTCTAGAAAAGCTAATCGCTCACGCTTCGCCCCGTTCTTTTGAGATTGAAAGGGTATGAGAAATTTTAGTCATACATGTCATCGCAAACGTCCATACCTTTGAACAGAATTCAATAAATCGATTTAAAAATGTTGTTCTCACTGGGACTTGAAACATCCGATATTCATATTATTTAGAATTTTTTTATAGACTTTTTCGAGAGTAGAGCATAGCCTACTAAACATGTAATAAAATAAACGCTATCTTGTTACAAGGTAGACAAGTGATAACCAATCACTGATAAGGAGCAATATCATTAAGACTGGATATGATAATCCAGCATTTTTTTTAGATAAGTCATTCATGTCTGTCAACATACATTTAGTGCGTCATAGAAACCAGGGCTGTGGAGTCGATTCAAAAAACAATTGCAACTCCGGTCTTAAATAAAAACCGATTCCGACACCGAATTTATTTTTTCAATCATTAAGTGCATTTTAGCCACGCTAAACTCATTAGTTTGGGGAGTCAAATTTACTTATCATATATGTTTTTTTTGTTTATTTTACACTGTAATATAATAAAGGCCCATTAAAGGTGAAATGAGCAGAGTGGTATTTTAGAAAATAAAACAGTTAGTTGCGTTGTAATATTTTACACGTCTTAAGTGTTGTAAAATTGAAGTAACATCAGTCAATACACATTCCAATATTGCTATCTCATGCTACATATTACTTGACAAGCACGATTGGAACGAGGTTTAAAGCGAATCAAAATATCAAATAAAATGATCGCGGTGTGCTTTTTGTTATGAAGGACACTCTATAGCAGCGGAGACCATCTGATATTTTCGTGCCTCGGCGAGTCGTTTTGCATTCGCTTTGATTTTGTCCACGTAAGATATACAGTCGATAAAATAAAAATATGCAATCCATCAACACACCAAATAAAGTCATTGTACTTAAAAGTTCAAGAAAAAGTTTTGCTATTTTACTAGTTGTCTCACTTCACTTCTAGAGGGTACTGTTATATTCCAATTTGAAGATTATAAGGCGCATTCTCGCAAGCAATATATAATATTATTTTTACTAAATATGAATTTATCACCTTCAAAGAGGAGTGTAGTGGCCAACAGTGACACCTATAATTATACCATATTTATTTATTTATTGCTTAAAAATTTAAAGTACAGTATATGACATTACAGCTGACGTCAATTCGCCATACACTAATATAATGAGAAAAAATGAATTAACATAATACATCATATTATTTAATGGCTTATTCACAAAAATATGTGTAATTGATAGAATTTAACTTAATAGGATTTTCAAAACATGGCATATGAGTAAAGCATTTCTTATTTTGATATTGTTTACTGCAACATTTTGTATTAGAGAGTGGACAATCCGTAACTGGATTAAAAAATATTTACAACAGTTATGTACATTTTTTTCTATTACTAAATTGATGAAATTCAACAGGTGCATTGAATCAATCAAAATACTTGGAATTGTTTCTTCGTATCATCATAAAAGAAGAAACAAAATTAAAATTGTTAACTCTTATCAAACATTCTTGTTAAAACATAAAAAGTTTATTTAATTATTATTGTGTCAACAAATTATTTTAAATACAAAATGTTTTTCATTTTCATAGATTTCCCAATACTTATATATTTATACAGTTTTTTGGCTCTCCTGTAAAATTGAACAAACGTCGGTTACGTGTTGTAAACGTATGGCCATCGATATGAAAGTTTGTAGGTGCGTCATGTTTCAGAAACGTTGCTTTACGCTTAATTGAGCAGTATTATCTACATATAATACAAAAGTAATACAACATTTTATTGACATTTATGTTATTATTTGTGATTGCGTGATGGGTCATGTCAAATAATATCCCAAAAAGAAAACAAAAATACACTTAGTATAGAGTTTTTTTTACAATAATTGGGTCAGTTTAGTATTGCTACGTAACATGAATAATACATATTATATCATTAGTCGATAAAAAACCTTTAATGCTCTATTTAATATCCGACTGTTCTGCCTCAGGATATCATAACAATATGAATCATCATTCATTTATACATGATTCATAGTTTAGGTGGCCTCATTCTTGAAATTGAATAAACACAAGAATTTGGTTTCCAGCGGTGCTATGTTACAACGATCGATATATTCTAAAAAAGTAATTTTTTACGGAAAACAACTTTTTAATACAAAATAATATAATTCAGCCTTAACGAAAAGCAATTGCGAAAAACATCAATTATGATGATTAATAATGTAAAAGCTGTCAGTTTGACAGAAACACACCTTTGTTTCACGGATTACATATAATACATTTATTGAATTTGCAATCAAAAAATATTTTTACTTTACAAAAATTATTGAACAAGAGAATTAACAATATAAAAAATACGCGACATTTATTTACAACTTCTTCTTCTTTAGCCATGTTCGCTCCCTATGTGGAGCATATGGCCGCCACGCGGCACCTCCATGTTTCCCTGTCTCCCGTCAATTGCTTTGCTTCTTCCCATGACACGCCAGCATCCCTCAGTTTCGCCGAGTACATCCTATGGATAGTACCCGACGGACGTACGGGACGCCGGAATCCCACCGGTTGAAAGAAGAGGCAGGCAAGCTCAGTATACGGTTTTTTATTTTATTTTTGAGTTTACTGCTTTACGCTTGCGATTCATGGCATCTGACGAAGGCTCAGAAAAACCGTATACTGAGCTTCGAGAACAGATGCTTGCGTCGGATAATGGGGGTGAGGTGGATGTTTTTGTGAGGAATTCAGAGATATTTACAACACGGGGAAAAATTACAGATTAAAATAAACACGAGCATTAAAATACAATTAATTTAAAACATTTACTTTCTAGGAGCCCCCAAGAAGTAAAGTCAGCCAAGTACAGCTCTAAAACTCCAAATTGGACATTTAACAAACAAAATTTGTTACAAATCAAACTGGACATTTTACAAAAAACAATTGAAACAATTTTTAAGCAATTGAATAATTTACCAATTAGATCAGGGGTTATTAACCCCGTGCCCGTGGCTTAGTATTAAATTCAGAGCCCATATCGTTGGCAATTAGAGCGGACAGTTGGAAAAATCCATTTGTTTGTTTATTCAATGTTTTACCTTGCAACATATTTATGACTCTTAATATGTTAAGAAATATTTAAAATAATATTTAATTTACTGTATTAATTATTTTGTGGTTTCCAGTGAATTAGTTTCTGTTTTTAATTGGCTGAACACAGGTGCACAATTAATAATGATAGAATAGTCATAATATATTTTGAAAATGGCCGAGCTTTGATTTTACGCTTTACCACAAATTCGTAAATATTTCATTGGTTAGTTATCGATAAAAGCTTCGCATTCGATAATGGTGACCGAACTTTTCAATCGATGCAGTTAGTGAACATACGCTTTTTAGGTCAAATATTTTTTAAATAAAAATATGAATATAAAATAAATTTAATAACAATGTTACTCTACTTGTTATGTTGCAAATTATGACTCGTGTTTCAACTCTTTATTTATTTATTTTTTTGATATCAAATTTATGGAGCTTAAAGTACCAGGACGCGTTAGCGTCAAAGTTCTTCTAGTCTCCTTCATCGCTAATGTTTTTGAAAAAAATATATTCCCTTACCATCGTTACAGACGGTAGGGCGTGATCGCTACAGAGACAATACGTTCACGGTAACTTCAAACTCTTTTATAAGCTTCACTAAAAAGAATATTCCAAGGTTTAAAAATAAACTAAAAGCTGATTCTAATTCCTAAATTATAAAACCCAAAACTAAGGTTAAGTATTTTCCTTTCTATTGGACGCAAAGTGAGAGGTAATATATATACATTCATAGTACTAATTACCTATAGTATTTTAAATAGAACAAGCGGCTCATCATTGTTAAACGTATTTCTTTTAAGGTCTAATGCGTTTTCATATACTTGCTATCATATCCTGAAACTGAAGCTAATTTAATTTTAAAATTAGTTTTGTAATTTATACTGGTCGCCTGTGTGGTCGAGTGGTCAACGGTGTTGGCTTCGTCTACAGAGGGCCCGGGTTCAAATCCCGGTACGGACAGTTTTATAAATTGATTTTTCAATCGATTTATGAGTTTCTGTTCAAAGGCATGGATGTATGTGATGTCTTGAATTCCCCCCTCTCACCTTTCCTATCCTATGAACGGGGCGTATCGACAGCGATTAGCTTACCACTAATCCTGTCCTAGCCCTATCCTTCTATCCCTACTCTCTTTGGAAAAAGAGAGGTTGAGCAACTGAGTAACAAGCAGTTCTCGTAGAAACCTTTCTGTTGATATAGGAGTTAGATTAGGAGTCCATATGCTCCACATTGGGAGCGGACATGGTTAAAAAAAAATTATAACTTACGAATTCGAATATTTTTTTAGTCTAATGATGTTTTTTAAAAGACGCTGAACACGTTTTACAATCACGTAGTATAATAACAAAGTTATCAATTTTAACTTTATATTAAAAATAAACATCTACAAATTCACCACTGAATCTATAGTAAATAATACAATATTTTTTTTTGTATTAATTCAACAATTTTTATCCGGAACCATTTTTGTACTAGCTTTTTAAATCCGTAGTTTTAATAATTTTTCTCTAGGTGTGGACAAGGGTTGTTTTCAGATAGCCAGATGCTCATAGAGTCAATAGTATCAAAAATATTGTATCGAGATAACTTTAGGTTAAATTTAAAGATTGCGCTTTTTTATTCCTATATAAAACGCTTCACCAAATAAAAACTAATGTATAGATATTGCGCTATTCACAGACAATAGAAAAAAGCAAAATATGAAATAACAAAAATACCCCTGAAGCAATTTGTGACCTAAATGTGAACGGAGCATTTATGCTTTTACCTCAACGAGATATTTTCTGTAAAAAAAATATCGCGAAAACCTAGAAAAAGCTATTTCTCTCCTAGAACTACAACTGTAAAGGGTATTTTTTTTCATTATATTTCGCTAAGGTATATTCAATTTAAATTCAATCTTAAATATGACGTGTATTTTTATTCATATGGATAGCCAATTCATAAACTATATGAATTCTCTCGTACTTCTTCGTACGTCTAAATCGTGTAATTAACGTAACACTTTTTCGTACTAATATAAAAATAAATTAATTTTGATGTGTTCGCCGTCAATACTTGGTGGAAAAGAATTTTATTAATACATACGAAAACACTCTATTCGGATCAGGGTCGGTTTTTCTCATCACGAGCATTGTCAACAATGTCTCCAACCGACCTCAATCTAATAAATAATTGTGTAAATAGTTCAAAAGAATGTTTTCAATATAACTTCGCATTATTGTGATAAAGTGATAAAAATGGAATATTATTTTATTCCAAAAATATCATTACGCTCTAATCTTTATAATAATTTCAGAATATTAAACAGATCAGAGCCGGTTAGAAAATATTAATAAAAAATAACAACAAGGAAATACAAACAGTTAGCTTAGAAGGAATATTAGATGTTATAATTTTATTTGTTTAAAACTACTATTTTTTATTAATTTGTATAATTTTGACAGGTCATTTTATAACGAATTTATTTAGATGAGTAATGTGTTTTGGTCATTTACACTCTGAAATTGATTTGAAATGAATTGAAAGAATTTCTCATTTGTTTACTCACTGTTTACAAATTAATATCAAATACGATATATGTATTTTATTCAAAATTGAAACCATTTCTAATTTACTCGTCCAGTCGAATAAATATCAGAGCGTTTACGTTGAACAAGTATTTAATATATAAAAGAAAAAACACAATCTTTATTGCATATCTCGACCTACCTCTCTGCATTCTACGACGCCGTAGCCCGCGTTGGCGTAGACGGTTCGCCGTAGATAGCGAGAGCATACCTGTACAGCGCCGTTGTACACAGATGTACATCGGTTTGCTTGTTTTTTGTGTCCGTGAACTTTTGTCCCCAGAGCTTTGGGGTCGCCAATAAATGTGTGCCGTAGTCAAACTTTCGAGAGCTTTTGAGAGAGATGCTCGCAAATGTGTGCAGAGGTCGTACGTTACTGTTTTTCGCTAACATGTAAATATTATTACTACACGAGGTATTATCTTGTTCTGAGACATTGTGTCTGTAATACTTCATGTGTATTCTTAACAACGAAAACCAGTTACAACTGTATCTGCTATATAGCGTCGTCGTTGTAAACCGATTTTTTTTATTTTTTATTATGCTTAAATATTCATTCGGAAGACAATAAAAAAAACCTATAGATTTTTTTTTATTCGATTAACTTTTTGACTATGTCACACTGAAGATAATATATCATCAATGAAACACTTGATAAGCAACAGTAAATATAGATGAAATTATATGTAAATAATAAAGTCTTCAACAATAAGTTTAAATTAATAAAAACACAATATTCCTTTGTACTCTATTCCACTTTATTTTGAAAAAAGGTCAGGACCGTTTTCGTTCTTTGGAGCATTGTCAACTGATAAGAAATACAATTTATCAGTGCTATTTTTACAAAAAATAAATTGAAATGAAGAGGTGTAGGCAAACAATTTACAAATTACAGTATAAGTGATTATATAATTACACAAAATTAAACATTTTAACACCTCTAACATATAATTAAAAAATCATCAAAGATTTATAAATTTAAAGTGGTGACTGATGGTAATTACGAAAATAAATAAAATTTGAGAAATTAGTAAGGGAAAGTTGACAACTTAATGAAAATTTTCTATTTTCCTTGCTTCCAAGTAGTAAGTATATATACTTTAACAAATTTAATAATAACTTTAAATGATAAAGAACAAGCAACATAAAGTTTCTTGCCAAAAAAGAAGCCAATTTTTGAATTGATAGAAATTTTCTGTATATTAAATTAGATCTGAATGTCCAATAGAACTATCGCAGATATTTATACACGATAAAAACAACATGTCCCATTTAATGTACATAATCGGACAATTCCAGAGAATATGTTCTGATTATATATCTTTTCAAACAGTTGTCATTTACAGTACGGTAATCGAATAAAGTTTATGTATAGCACGGTCAAATATTGCCGTCTATTCAAAAAATAAAACACTCATTTGTATGAATACCATTTTTATTTAATAAGTTCAGAACCGGTTTTACTCATGACGAGTTTATATCGGTTGATTATGCTCGTCATAAGTAAACACGGTCATGGTATTATTAAATATGATTGGAATTAGAACAAATGAGTGTTGTATTTTTTTTATTATGATTTTATAACATTACGCCAACTTCTAATGTGAAACATAATATTCAAGAGATAATAAAAGCCTATGTGAACTAGTTAGTGTGAGATTTGCCTGAAAAAATGTCATATTTAGATATTTTCTAATAAAATGTATAATCTTGACCACTGCGTCACGAAACTAAATCGGCTAACGTAATTAGCTGACAGATAAACATTGCCTCACGAGCTTGTCTTGTTCAGAAAATATTTACCAAATCACGTAACAAATAATTGCGCATTCCTTCATTGAAGAACAAAAATCAACATTTGTGTTGGGTTAACAAAGTCTCTCTGAGCTTCGATGTAATTAAATAAATAATATAACAATGTTTCATGAACTTGTTAACAATTTCATTCTTCCAAAGATAGATGACCGCTAAATTATTTATTAATTAACCGATACTGCCCTTTACGGAAACACGAAACGTTATCTCGGACAGATATTAATATGAATTAAGATACAGAATAAACGGGTTTGGTGATATGATGCTATGGACACAAGTTTTGTCACATACGATCCGGAATTCACTTTTAGGCATCTTCAAGCGTTCAAGTGCACGGATTAACTTAAACTGATGAACAGACTTAAACATCGTTTTACGTCAGCTTACAGTTGAACGATTAAAATTAAACTGTTCGTTTAATCAATTTGTTGATTTTTGTTCGAAGGTATGAATTTTTGCAATGCCTAAAAATACCTTCCCACTCTTCCAATCTTAAAATAACGGAGAGCTATAAGTTGATTACTATATTTTATCTCCTTATACTTCTATTTTTTATTGTTTTAGGCAAAAAACATTGCATTATAAGCGGATATCGCGTAAAACTAGTGAATGTTTAAACTTTTATATTAAAAAACTGTTAATAGTTTCTGTTTTTTTTATTAGATCATAAAATACGTCAGACCGGATCTGATCAGCCACATAATCGGCAGAATGCCGTAATATCTGCGTCATCACGTAACCATTAGACCGCGTAACATTTCAAAGGGAAGAAAATACGTTCCATCTGGCGTTCTGGCACGTGGATTCTACGTAAACAATGAGACGGGCTACTTCCAATTTGACCTATATACATATGTTTTCTAAGTGCAAAACTTTATCACCATTACGAATTGCTAGGGGCACGTATTTTTAACATCTATTTTTGTCAATTTTAAACATTCAAAATAAAGCATTTTAGAGCATTAAAAATGTTTGTTTTTAGCGTCATTTTGGCATATATTTATATAAATCAAATAATAAACAATTTCGACGAATTTTATCTAAAAAATGATATGTCTACATACGATAAAAAAATAACACAACACAATTAAAACGTTAAAATATTATTTTTTGTTTATTGAATTTTACATGGTAGAACTCCATTATAATAGAGTAAAAATAGTAACGTATTTAGTTCTACAGTTTTTATATTTAGTTGTTTATAGCTATTTCGGATTTCGCCATCGTCTATGATTAAACTTACATTTTTCCCAGCTATATACACTGGCTCCGAAGGGATACACAATGCATCATGTGGTTTACTCTAACATCCTAATCAACTAATAAATATAAAAACGGTAGAACTAAATACGTTGCTATTTTTACCCTATCATTAAATTAAAATTTATTAAAACTAAGCATGGAGCATGTTTCCATAGATGTTTCGTTAACATTTGTGCAAAGATCAATTACAATTAAATTATATTTACTGAAATATCTTTCAGCATCCACACTTTTAACATCAAATTAATCTACAGCAGCACAACTAAACTCCTCGTGTTGAATTTTTGTTGCAGTCAATGATTGTAATATATCTGGGGCAGTTTTCGTAAAATAAAGTTTAAAAAGCACTAAATATTAGTCTGTGTACCAATGAATAAATTATTATGGATTATAGATAATGAGCTTTTGAGCGGAAATTTTAGAGTGATATAGTATATATATTATAGTATACATATATGAATACAGTGTTATCGTTTAGAGTTATGTAAAAATGAATGAACACCAACTGTTTGTGAAATTATAATATAAGTTTTTATTACATAACATACAACACATTTTTCTAAGAGCAACTTTTTAACCATTCGCTTCTAACGTGTAGCTTATCTCAACATAAGTTTTTCTACGACAGCAACTTGCTCATCAGTTGGTCACCCTTTTTATAAGAAAAGAGAAAGGATAAGGCTGAAACATTTACATTTTTAAAAAATACTCATTTGGTGTAATTTCACTTTTTTTTAATAAGATCAGGACCTGTTTTGTTCATGACTAGCATTATCAACTGATAATCTCAACAACGATTATAGCACTCGTCTCCAACTCAGTTGATATTATTATTTTTTAATAAAATGTTAGAGGTGTTAAAGGTTTTAATTTGCGTTATTTAAGAGTCACTTATTGATAGTTTATACTGTAATTTTTAAATTATTTTCAATGAAAATTGCTTATTGCACCCTTTAACTTCATTTTAATATCACAAATAGCACTGATAAATTTTATTTCTTATCAGTTGACAATGCTATGATCAAAACCGGTTCTTATCTTGATAAATAAAAGTGGAAATTAAGTAAAGAGGAATATTGTGTTTTGTCTTAATATAATGCCTGTCTACCAAGTATTGACAGTGAACACCCTAAAAGCGATCAGTTAATAATGCTCGTCATGATCGTATTAAACAAAAGTAGAATCAGTACAAATGAGTATTTTTTTTCAATATAACGCATTTCAACCAAGTATTGACAGTGTACACCCTAAAAGTAAAACATTTAAATTTTAAAATAATACTTCTTTATCATTTGTGTACAATTTCAACTATTTAACTTATCAAAACTTGATCTAAAGCATTAATTCTACAACTTTTCTTTAAGCAAATGTAAAATATTTAAAAAATACTTTCATTAAAAAAACTCTTTAACCATATTATCTAACAAACTTGTAAAGAAAATAAGTAAAGGATATCTTTTGTATTTAAAGAATATTTGCAAATATTTTACCATAAGAACAAAAACAGAAAAATATTTTATTTCACTAAACTTATGAAACTAAATCGAAACGTAGAACATTCCAAAGGTGTTTAAATTTCTTTAAAAAGTTAGTTTTTTTAAAATACAAAGAATAAAAAATCGTTTGAAATGAATGACTGTTAAATTCTTGGTATAGTTTACGCTGTAGTAAAGTAAAAAAAATGAATTACCTTGACTCATAATACAAAATAAAATGTAGGCTGAAAAAGATTCTTGTAACTAATGTGCCTCTGTAAGTAGATGAATAATAAAAGCAAAAGTATCAAACATGGCTGGCTCTAGAGATTCTGATTCCGGGATGCCAGTAAATTTAATCATCCAGTGATTGTTTAAATACCTCTGCTGGGATTTCGGGATATATTGAAAAAAATTGAAAGAAAACAATTATAATTGTCTGTACTATCATATTTGATTAATTTAAAAAAAAATGCCGCTGTTCTTCAGTTAATTAAGGAAAACACAGTATTCCTTTGTAGTTATTTTCACTTTTATTTACACCCTTTTTTTACCAATATCAGGACTAGTTTCGTTCACGGCGAGCGTTATCAACTGATAATAGTGAGAATACACTCGTTTCAATTAAAATATTTAATACGAATAACCAATTGATATTTATTTTATTTCCGATTGGGTGTTTTGGTCCATTCTCATATTTTCATGAATACTTTTTTTCATTAGAAAATATTAAAAAAAAAAGCCCACTTGAACCCATTCCCACCTGATTGCAGGGGTAAAGCTTTTAACAACTCGGCCACAGAGGGTGGTAATATTATTTAAAAACGTCGGCAACATATTTACATTTGAATAGTTCGTGTAAGTGTAAGGTATGTAAAACCAGTGTACCATAAAGTAAATATGTAAATGACGCCCAACGACGACAGTTGTATGAAAAGAAATTATAATATATCCATAAGAAAGCGACATCTTATTTATGAAAAAGGGGTATGTCGAATAAAAAGGGACCATTGCATTATTAAAAAAGTTTGTGAGAATATATTATACAAATATACAACGACAATGCGGATTCTTATAGCTCGGTATAAGAAATGAAAATTTCAGTTTTTGAATTCAAATGAACAACATAATAGTTCAAATTATTGTTCTGTCATGGTGAAGTTTCACAATTCCATCGTCTTTTAAAATGTGCTTGATTTTCAAGTAAATTATACAAACATCAAATGAAATCTTTTAATAAAAGGGTTTATTTACCAAAATAAAAGACGTATTTTCTATGAATTTTGCTATAACTTTGTGAATACTCATTTTTCATTTAAAATCATATTTGAAGACTGATATAAACATAGCATAAACTCATTTTTTCAAGAAGGAATAAACTAAATATCGTGACTGTTAAAAATTGTTTACTTATTTAATAATAAGAAATTATTAGAGTCTTAGATGCACTATATAGGTATAATTTTTAAATGCAAGTCCGCACCAAATGCGGAGTATATGGCCTCTTTAATGAGATATTCCAACACATGTTTTTTTTACGGTAACCGCTACTCAGTTACTCAACCTATCATTCAAAGGGAGTTGGGATAGTGAAATAGAGATAGATATAAGATAAAGAAAAAGTTAGGACAAGAATACAAGTTGTCGAAAAACAAAACCCGGGTCGTTAGTGACAAAACTTGCGTAAATGTACACAATTTTAACGATTCAAATTTAATATTGAAGCTCCACCAAGAAATCTTAAATTATATAATAATACATATTTTAAAAAGATAACCAATTCTGGAATTTATCAATAATGATATAACTCTTGCAAGCAGATTTAAAATATTTCAATTCATCGCGAGCAATTTTGTAATAATTTCTTTCTAAAAATTAAATTTTGGTGAATTTTCAATACTGTAATACCATTATTTTTGCATTTTTAAAACAAGTATTTCGGTTTAGAAAAAATCAGGTCTTCGGATCGGAGTCGTGTCGCCAGACGGTTTTTACTGGAGTCGTGCTGCAGTCAACACAACTAATAACTTTTTACGAGACCTTTCAAAAAAAATGTGTATTCAAATTGTTACGGTCAAAAGTGGCGCCACTGCATGCTACCAGGCCTAAAAAAAACATGTTTTAAGCTATGGTTGCAGTCGGAGTTTTATTGTTATTGAATGACTTCACAGCCCTGAAAAAAACACCATGCATAACGGGATGTCTGTTTTAATAATATCGTTATAGCGACTGGCTTATATAATTCAATTAATATTATATAGAATAAAAACTAAAATAATATCTGTAGTCCGTGAAATATTGTATTATAAAATTGATAAATGAAATTACTATTACATAAGCGGTGTATCATTGCTTTAGATCGGCAAAAAAAATTAATAAAAGAAAAAAAAATAATCATATCTATGCTGGACCAGCATTATACCCAGCCAATAGCAACTTGACATTACACCGAGCTTAATTGAATTTGAAATACGTATGACTTAGGACATCTTATCCCAAACTATTTTTGTGATCCCGGGATTGAACATTCAACATAAAACATCGTGTATTAATTCTGGATTGAGTGATTTTTAAAATACAGTAGAACTCCCATTTACACTACCCCTAATTACGCGCTGGCTTGAAATATTCGCCGCGAATCCCCCAATTGCACTGTCGCATTCCATTGTCGTTGCTACGAAACGGTCGTCTGTACGACGCATACAGTCAAATGTTGGCTAGCGTATGTATATTCAGCACGTGCCAGGCTATACACGTATAGCCGGGCGACTGTCTATGTGTTGGATTTTGGCGCGCTTTGCATTTTATCACTTAGTAACTAGATATTTTGCCCATATTTTTCTTTTTGCAAAACTAAGGGAAATCTTAGTTTTGCTTTTTTGCAGAAAAAACTAAATCCCTAATTTTGTATGAGATTCAATCCCCCAATTACACTACCCCGAATCACACTGTCCCGACTTTAGTGTAAATGGGGGTTTTACTGTACTGGGATTTTTCAAAAAAAAAAATGTCGATTTCAAAAATCTAAGAATTTACGAATTTCCCAAAATAAAATGACGCGAGAATTCTCTCTTCAGCCCTTTCAAGATTTGCGACTAAAAAAAGACATGAATTTACAGATAAATAAACCAAAAAAAATGTTCACCGTGAAATGAATCCCGCGATTGGAGGCCCTAGTAACGCTGTCGCTTGGCGATGAAACAAATATCTTCGAATTCTTTCGACGTATGAAATATTTCTCATCCCCTTTTCAGCAAGGTATTTTATATTGACCTGGTCAGTCTTTGAAAAATTTATGGTTCATTAGATTATAAAGGGTCGTTCTATTCACTGAGGGTATAAACACATAAAGGTATAATATAATGTATTGTACTTGTCTATCACAAGGGTCAGTATATATTTATATTTATATGAACATGAAAATCATCCCCACATTATAGGGAATTTGCAAGGGAAGGCTGCTTTATGGTCGAACTAACAAGTAAGTGCGTTTAAATTAAATAGAGTCACTTTGAAATGTGACTTGAATAAGCGAAAAAAAAAATACATTATGCATTCAAGTACAGCTCAACGTAACCGACGACAGTTCAAGTTCATCTGTGCACTTGAACGCCTGAAGTTGCCAAAAGGCGAAATCCAGGTCGTTAGTGACAAAACTTGTGTAAATGTACATAATTTGAACGATTCAAATATAATATTGACATTCCATCAATCACCTTTAGTCAAAATCTTTTGAAAAAAGGTAAACTTCTTTAATACTTCCAGTAGGGAATTTTGATGTATGTTTCAAATAATGGTTTCACTGTCAAAAGGGTCCAAGTCAAAAGCATCTTGCTATCATTCCGATCAAGTCATTGAAGTCTAAGCCAGTGTTCTTCAACCTTTTTACATTCGCGGATCGGTAAGAATTAAAAAAATATTTCGAGGATCGGCGTCAACCAGATACCTATATTTTTATAGCCATTTCTCAACCTACGACGGAATGTAACATATTTTTTTCCAGTTTTTGTTTGTGTACAAACGGTTTTTGAATGTGTAATTGGATTCATATCCTTGAATACTGAAACCAAGTAAGAAGAATCTCAGCTATTGTGTTACTTACATCAGTAAATTCAATTTTAAGTAAATTAAAACTCAATGTATTATTCGGTTGAGTTTCATGTAAAAAGCAAACTTGTTTTTTTCAATAACTGTTTACAAATAACAAAAGCTGTTTGAAAAATTGTGCATCGCTATTATATGCAAGTGAATTTCCATACAGAAACCACAATATAATGATTTCTTGAAGAATCACTCTATTAAAACTTGAATACCTTGTGTATAAAATTACATAAAAAAGGAAATGTCTTTCATTGGAACGGTGAAAATTTTTCCTCGTGGAATTTTCAAAAACTTCCGCAAAAAATAAAATTAAAAGAGAAATATTCGCGCAGTAATTTTCTCTGGCAAAGGAGCCACCTTCAATAAAGCCTTCCTTTCACAGGAGATAAAGAAAATATGGAGGCTTCATTTCACTGGGTTCATTTTAAAAAATAAAAATGCACGGTTATTTAAAACGAGGTTTGAATAGGGACTTTATTTTTATAAATTTTAATAAAAAAAAATGTTACTTTTATGGGAACGATAAAATAAATTTTCTTTTTTTATATTGTGTTTATCAGGTGCAAAAGATAATGAAAAATGAATCAAATCTATACATACAGCCATGGATACATGATTAACCCGCTATGGTCTAGTTGGTTGGAGCTTGCTTTACCGACCAGGTGGGTCTAGGTTCGATTCCCGGTAAGGTCAATGTCAAAATTGGATTTTTTTCAATTTTAATTTGAGATCTAAGAAATGGGTGTTTGTTAAGTCAATTCTCCTTGAGTTTATCTTATGTGACTTTTAAAAATTCTCATCGAGTATATCTCGTATGATCTTTCAACTTAAAAGTATTTGACGCATTGGCGTAAGCTGTCGTGTCAAATATATATTTTTTTTAAATTAAAAATTAAAAATATTAAAATTAAATTAAATTAATTTAAAAAAATACCTACGATTAGGTACATATATAATATAAAATATGAGGTACAAAGTTATGTCGATTAACCAAACTGTAATCCAACAATGGATCGAAAAATTCAAATATTTGTACACATTTATTTGTTTTGAATTTATAAAATAAATTTATTAAGATGAGATATTTATAATGGCCTTCGCGGTTGAAGGGTCAATGTCGTTTGCATCGGTTACTTGGGTCACGGGTTCAAATCCCAGTACGGACAGTTTTATAAATTGATTTTTATATCGATTTATTATTTTCTGTTCCAATTATATGATGTCTTTAATTCCCGCCTCCATAGCGAACGTAGCGAGAGCGATAAGCTAACCGATAATCCTATTATCTTTGGAAAATAAATAGGATAAGCCACTAAGTAACAAGCAGTTCTCGAAAAAAATACTTCTGATGAGACAACATAAGGAGTCTATATGCTCCACATTGGGAGTGAACATGGAAAAAATGTTTATTGACTCAATTTTTTTTGTCAGTATTTTTTATGTAATCCAAGTCCGCTCATAGCGTGGAGCATAAAGTTTCCTAATGAATTTATTTCATTTGATTGTTTTTCTACGAGAACTGTTTGTTAGTCAGTATCGCAACCTCGTTTTTTTCAAATAGAGTAAACAGTCATCGTAGATACACTTCCGTTGAGATAAACTCAATTAGGAGTACATATTCTCCATATTGAAAGCGGATTTGATAAAAAAAATATTATAACGAGATTAAATCATTAACCAAATTATCTAGTGGGAAAGTACTTAAAAAAAATTAATTGATGGTCACTCAAATCAGACCAATAAAAAATAATGCAAAGCGATAATAAAGATTTTTAGAATAATTTTTATGATTGATGAAATAATAAATAATATCCGTTGAGCTTGGAGACCACTGATTAATCAGATACTTAATTTTCAAGTAAGATCGACGATACTTTAGTAGTCTAAAAACGTGAGCTATAACAAAAAATCTTTTCTTCTATGTAAAAGGGTAAAGATTTTTTTAACCCTATTCAATCCCTTGTTCTGTATTTTATGTTCAACGCAAAAGTTCTTACATCATCTTTAATTAAGGTTGTGTTATGCCTGAAGGACTACAAGGATCGTCCATTACTTTTAGCGTACAGAAATAAAGTTTTTCCTTGACTGTTATATTACCTTTATAGGAAATGTTTCAGTTTTTTATTTTTATTTTCAGTGAGTCAACAACGAACTTTATAATTACTTTACATTTTAAAAATATGTACATCTTACCGTTATATAAACTTGTGAAAACTATAAAATATGGACAAGTTTTGTACAATTAGAAATTTTCAACTGTCTTTACAAAAAAATATTGGACATAACTATTGGTTGACTAATCACTTTCGCTACTCCCCGTTAAAGAGATAAAAAGGGTGTGAAGGTATTTTAGACATCACAAATATCCATACCTTCCGACAAAATTCAATGAAGCTTCTCGTACTGGCATTCGAACACATGACCACAACTCAACAACGAACTCGATCTGTTAAATAACACAATTTTATAATTTGGATATAAATGCATATTGTCTCCACGTGAACTGGTTTCACTATGGTTTGATCACCGCTGACACCATTACGTCCTCGATGCGAACAGCCAATAACATTAGCAATGAATTACTGTACGTTTTTCGTGGACGAAATCATAGCGAATTCAAAGCGAAATGGCTTCCGTCGCTATAGTAACCACGTAACAAAACGCACGCCGCGATCAGTTTGTTTGATATTCTGATTCGCTTTAAGCCGTGTTCCATTCGCGTTCGCTGTGACTTCGCCCACGCAAGACGTATTGTAATAATGCTCGAAAAAATTTGAAGTTAATGAACCCTAGAACTTAAAGAACTTAATTTCGATTCATTTTATATCCAAAACATATTCATGTGGATGTATTTAATTTTAAGCTGTGCCTTAATATGGGTTTTCCTAATTGATGTCGGCTTCTTAAGTCTTAAAATAAAACAGAATTCTAAGTAATAAAATACAAATATATAGTGTGTGCAATAAAATAATATTAATGTTTATTGTATTTCCACCCTAGCAAGAAGTACAGCAAAATAAACTGATGGAACGATTAGCAGGATGCATGTTTTTAAGCATAAATAGAAATATACATATAATGTAATAAAACCCGCTTTTTTTTATTATTTATCTTTAAATATAAATCATCAGATCTCAAATAAAATTCTGAATCTGAGACACGTCACACATATTTATAGGTTGAAAGAAAATGGCTACGGAAAACATTTTAATAAACATTTACAGCGCAGGTCGTAAATATTTTCCTTTCATACACCTTCGAAGAATATTGAATGGCGTTGAAAAGGTGATGAGTAAACTTTTCTGTTTGTTTCAAAAATTTCAACATTATATTAAAAAATATAACGTCTTTGCACTAATTAAACATTTCTTATTGTAGATTAGATCAGGACTGGTTAAGCTAATCGAAAACATTTTTAAGAAATTAAAAATGAAAAAAAACTGGGTTGCTCATACGAAACTAAGAAAGACAAATGACCAGGGCTGTGGAGTCGGATAAAAAAATAAAAGACCGATTCTGAATACCAATTTTTTTTTCAATTATTCCATTTAAACTTATATGTATATCAAAAGATCATTGTTGGGCATCCTAGGATGCAGTGGCAACACTATGGACTATTGTGGTTTTAATACACATCATTAAATATACATTTTTTTAATGTGTCTAAGTCTTAAGATTTTTTCAACTCCACGAAACTAAGCTCCTACTCCAACTCCACAGCCCTGCCAATAACGAGGTGTGAAAAACAATTGGTAAAATAAATATGAAAGAGTTTTTTTTCGATGAGAACTGTTTGTTACTCAACCTATCTTTTTTCGAATAAAGTAGTAGAGTTAGAAGGATAAAGACAGGGCTAGTGTTTAAATAATCGCTCTCGCTACGTCCACTTATTGAAAGATCGGAAGTGTGTGATAAAGTTTTTAGACATCAAAAACACCGTTCGAAAAGAAATCGATCGAAAAACTGCTGTTTGTATTGGGACTCGAACCCGTGAGATCCAGCACGGAAGCCAACGACGCTAACCGCTGCGCCATAGGACCCGGCAATATAAATAATGATCACAAATGAATGGCATTAAATTATATACAATTAAAATGTTTGAGAAATGGTACCTATAAATAAGCTGAAAAGTAATTCAATAAGAATCTTATCAAGATAAGCAATCGACATTGTTTTGCAACATACATAATTCATAATAATTAGTGTAATACCAAAATAAATAAATTTCTCGTAGAAAACGTTTTCTGTTAAAATGCTCTTTTTTACGACTACTGCATTAAGTCAAGATCTTTAAAAATGATGTGTTTGACTGTTGAGTGTCAACATCGTTTTTAAATATCATTTGCATGCTAGCAACCAGTTCGCTATCACTATCAGTAGAGTTCCCGTACCATCAGGTTACATACGATAATAATATAGATACGTGTCACTTGCACTAAAGGCATATGGGCTACCATCAGTAAGAAAGCACGCATTGAAAGCTTCGAAAAAGCTTCCCTTTATTGTGTTGTTGTAAATGCACTTGAGAGAGTCACTCTTTTGGAAGTCGTACACCCACGCTTAAAGCTGTACCGCAATACGTGATATTATTGAGCTTTCGGCATAGATTGCAAAGTAAAGAATATTTTTCGATATCTACGGAACAATTTCCAACTCAGTGATTTTTGGGAAAATGATCGAAAAAAGCTCGGATGTTTTGAATACAGAAAATAGATAACCGTAGAAGTTATATAAATAACATTCTGGGATTTAGTTAAAAAAAATGTCGATTTAACATAAAATGAAAAAGAAATGCGTTACACTTATTTTATTCTTTTATTAAAAGCGATCGAAAAAGGAAATACTCTTCCCTCTTTTGAATACGTATTTTTCTAAATATTATAGCAAATACAGGGAAACCTTGATACAATAGACATGTGTGCAAGTTTTGTCCAATTAAGCTGAACATCTGTCATAAAATAAAATTGGTTTTCTGAATACTTTATTCTAAAACTCTTGTTCTGGTTTGCGTATTTTATAATATAATAAAATGCATACTTATATAGATTCGTCTGGGTTTTTAAAATTCCACCCAAAACACCATATTAAACAACCATGAACACATTAGATTGTAAAATGTAAATAAGATTTTTAAGACGAGTCGTTAATAATATTGAAATTTTATCAAGAAAATAGCAAGTTTAAATGTTTAAAATTGATTAAATACCTATGGCTGGAAAAAGCTACTAAATGCATTTTTAAAGTATACTTAACTACCATACCATAACAACAAAGTTGCCGTAAATTAATATATTTTTTAAAAAATATTGCCAAATGAGGTTCCGGTGAGAAATGTATTTTAATTATTCAATATACTAATTAAAAATTAAGTGATAAACGTCGTTAGCTTCGAACATGGAGGTCACTGGTTCAAATCACAGTACGGAAAGTTTTATATATTAATTTTTCAATCGATTTATGAATTTCCATTCGTAGGCATGGATGTTTGTGATGTCTTGAATTTCCCCCTCCCACCCATCTTATCCTTAAAACAGGGTGTAGCAAGAACGATTAGGTAACCACAAGTCTTGTCCTAGTCCTATCCTTGCATTTCTACTATTGTTGGTAAAAAGAGACGTTGAACAACTTAGTAACAATCCGTTTCGTAGAAACACTTCTGTTGAAATGAACTCCATTTGGAGTTCATATGCTTCTGAGCGAACATGGTAATATTTTTATATATATATAGTAGAAAAGACAAATTTAATAAATAAAACTTGGTTTAATGTTAAAATATTAGAAACCCATACAGCGAATATGAAAGATATATGGTATCAATGGTTTTATAGATGTAACAGTAATAAGGTTGTACATTAATTAAAAATATTCCTTGACTTAATATAATCGGAAAACGCTTCCATAATCCACCACTGCCTGCTTAATTACATAGCTTTTAAAAAGCATTAAAATACACAATTCCCAGTCAAGTCAAAGATAAATTGACTGCTTTGTACTCGCGCGGGATATATCAGCGTAGAGCCGTCGCCTTCGTAGGCGACATCGTTTTTGTAGGTGGTGCTACGCCGGGCTTCCGACACCGGAAAGAAATTTCGCGGAGGTGTCATCCTAACCTAGTTTCCCGAGGCTTTGCTGAGTAAAAGGGCGCGGCTTATTTCCGGCTTCTACGTTTTGAATAGTATATCAAATTCATCGATTAGATTAATATAGTAAAAACTGGACTAATAACAACTCTATAGAACGGCTATTGTAATCGTTAATTTTTGTTATAAATCACGTAAATATAGATAATTATGGACAAACAAGACAGTTCTTTTACCGTACCTTGCAAATAGCAGAGTTTGAGCTGTCTGAATACCTATCCAAATAAATCCTCCCTCATAATACAATATATACGATCTGATTGTTTCCAGTGTTTGTTAAAAGTTTGATACAACTTCTGTTATAGTTTCATAGAAAATATAGAGAATAATCAAAGGCATCGCACGTTTTTCCATTGTATGAAAAGTTTTTTTATTAAGTTCAACTTTGTTGTTGTACTTTCGAGGAACAGGAATTCTAAAATATTAGAAATAAACACAAAATTAACATTGATAACATTGTTACTCCACTTATGTTACGAAAATGTGAAACGTGTTTTGCCTGTCTAAGAATCATCATCATCAAACACAACGTTGCAAGGTTTACGAATTAAATAAAAAAAGATTATAGTTCCGCATGAATAATTAAATTCTAATATAATTTCTCGGGTCCTATGGTGCAGCGGTTAGCGATGTGGGCTTCCGTGCCGGATCTTATAAGTTCGAGTCCCAGTACGAACAGCATTTTTTCAATTGACGTGTCATAGACACGGCCGTGTGTTGTACGTGAATACGTCTCGTAATAGGTGATATTACGCCCCATTCTTACGTTCCCGGTACTGCTTGACTCGGTCATATGGTGTTTTAATGGTACCATTCGACTGCTCTTGAGAAGCCCTTTCCAACCGTATACGATCTTTGTATTTCGATTTGGCTTTTTGACGTGTATAGCCCGAGATTACACATTTTTGATATATTTTTTAATATTTTAACACCTAATTATAGTCACAGTCACAATATTACACTAATGTTTTATCTATAATCGATAGATATTGTTGAGAACTAACAATTGAAATTTGAACGAACATCGTTACTTCTCCATATCAAAAGTTATAATAAATAGAAATCTCGATACGCAGCAAATTGACCTAAAAATGGCGGCGCTTCTCCCTCCGCCCCGCGAAATGTATCACAGTCTTTACATTGCGCAATAAATTCTTTGATTCTTTAGCTATCCAGTGGTGCAATTGAATTTTGGATAGCCATGATAGATATAAAGCTGCAACACCAAATTGTATCCCCCGATTTTGTTATCATTCGTTTTTTTGGATTGCCTCTCCCTATGGAAGCAATTTTAAGGACGTATTCACGTCAAAAAGATTGAGCGACTGAGTAACAAACAGTTCTTGTAGAACAACTTCTGTTGAGATACTTCCATTAGAAGGGTTTATGCTCCATATTGGGAGCGGGCGTGAAAAGGAAAAAAGTGTTTTAAAGCGATGGATATGAATGTCGTGAAATGGTAGAATAAAGTACATTTATGTGTCTCCTTTAAACGTGTCTTTTTTGAGAACGAGTTTGAAGAAATTTACCGACGTTATTATATTGA
Organism: Himalopsyche tibetana; assembly: GCA_030503985.1. Classification (NCBI taxonomy): domain Eukaryota; kingdom Metazoa; phylum Arthropoda; class Insecta; order Trichoptera; family Rhyacophilidae; genus Himalopsyche; species Himalopsyche tibetana. The sequence goes on along the minus strand of JAPJYX010000052.1, from coordinate 4,808,763 downwards.
GAATAAGAGTCAATTTTTATTTTATTAGTAAACCTTGCGATGTTCTGTCTGATGATGCTTCTTAAAGAGGTGAAACAGTGTCACAATTTTGCAACACAACAAGTAGAGTATCAAATTTATCAAAGTTAGTTTTATATTAAAAACCAACTTTCACGATTCAACCACTGAATCCATTGAAAGTATAACATTTTTAAATTTAATAATCGATACTTTTTGTGCTTTTGGGGGCTTCATTTGGAATAATTAGGCTAAGTGAAATTAATGAGATGTGTTTCGTTCCTCCAAAAAGCTCCATTTAAACTTTCAACGCGTATTTATTATGTATATACTTCGTCAACATTGAAGCCTCACAGCTTTACTGAAATATACATAAGCCAATTTATGCTAGATAATCTAATTTAAAACATCTATAATAAAATACAAGTATAGTAAAAGGACGCAGTTGTGAATGACATCGTGCCGTGTTTTCAGCAAAAATATAAAACTTCATTTTATATTTAATATTAATTATCAAAACTAAACTGTCATTTGAGGGGAAGAAACAAACTTGTCAATCTCGTGAAAATTAAATTTTCAATTCATGAATGCAGAATCATAGAGCCAAAAATTCTTCAGCTCGTGAGCTGATATTTCAGTAGCAAATTTGTTTTCATTCAATTGAAAACTGTTTTTTTAAATTCGCCTTATAAACAAATCAAGTTTCATCATTATAAACTAAGATTTCTCAACGGGGGGCCTCGTGGCGAAGATTCCACGCTGTTCGTTTTGACGTTGACCTTACCGGGAATCGAACCGAGACCCACCTGATCGGTAGAGCAAACTCTTAATTAACAACTAGATCAGCGGGCGATTACCTAAATATTATGCCTGCCATTTAAATTTATCAATAAATTTTTAGTTCAATCGAATTTCATATTATTAACTCAGATAACCAAATCTGTTGTTTCTTGAGTTTAACTCGGAATTAGAAGGAAACGATTTACAGCAAGTATTCTTATAATTGTTCAAAGTTTATCAGAACTACTTCATCAATACTCAATAATAAAACAAAGTTTAATGGAAAGTTAGTTTTAATCGATCTCTTTGCATATTGAAATCGCCGTTAAGCTAATAAATGATCCAACCATTCCAATTGCGTCTCAGACAGATTTACGTCATATTAATTGTACACAACTATTGTTAAATTTTATTTTTTTAAACCTTTTTGCTTAAGGAATACATTAATCATAGAGTTTAATATTATATTGAGAGCTTCTGCGTTTGGCAAAAGTTTCAACCAAAGCACAAAGAAGAACCTTTGACTTACTGTAATAAGTTCCTTCAACCTTTCTAATAGTTTGTTGCAGTGTTGCAACTTTGCACTAATCTTAATTAAAAGAGGCTTTATCGATGTTTAGCCTTTTTTATTTATTAGACATGATCCATCAAGAGGTGAAGTGAGTCAAGTAGTAAAATGGTAAAACTTTTATATTGAAATTTAAAGTGCAAACACGACTTTACTTAGCGTTTTGATGGATTGCATATTTACACTACGTACACTATTGCAGTGTTTATTTACTGAATCACTTTATTTTTAAGATACTTTAAGACACGTAGGGTATTTATTTTAACTCATCTTCTCCTAAAATACCACTAGGCTCACTTTACCTCCCAACTGGCGCATATGGTTTTTTTCTGAGGATGTTTCTAAAATAAGCTTAATTACATATTGTCTACGTCGTTATACAACAATGATTATTTTAAACTTAAATTATTGTGAAATATTTTTTAATCAATAACAATTTCTACTCCAACTTGTAAATGTGGACATATGATTCAGGATGCTCATCACATCCTTCGGAAATGTTCAGACTCGAACAACGAACGGAGAAAACTGCTCAAGACGATACGACTATCTGCCGGATCTGTCAGCCTCGTCGGTCATGCTGACTTGGTTGCATCTAAGGCAAATTATAAGGCCTTCAAGAAACTCACCGCGTATTATGAAAAGAGAATCGAATCCAATACATAATTGATTTTTTTAACTTAATTATTTTTTTATTTATCATTCTGCGCACTGTCGTGCATGCAACCAAGTATTGATGAATTTCTTTTTGGTACATGGCAAAACTTTGAACATGAATAACGTTATAACGTTACGGAATACACTTTACACGCCGTAGCGGGTGGTTTTGGGTACGTCGTTGAGTACTTTAGATAATTGAAAATAATACTTGATAAATATCACTTCGTTGCTACATTTTTAGCCATATTCGTTTCTTATGTATGGCATACATCTCATTATAGAGCTTCACTTAACAGAAGTTTTTCTTCGTGATCTGTTTATTTCTCAGTGTATTCACTTCTCTTTTTTAAAAGAACAGCAGTAGGAAGAAGAGAAGGTTAGGATAAGCCTAGTAGTAAACTCAGTACTTCTGTACGCTTCGTTTTTAGGATCGGGTGAATGGATGGCTTATAAACAAAATTCAATAAACCGATTGAAAAATCAATTCATGAAACAACAAAACGTACCAAGATTCGAACATGTACGTATCGTAACCAAATCCAATGACACTGACCACTCGACCACGAAGTAGGTTGAATATATCGACCCATAATCATTAGAAAAACAATTCGGTAAATTGCGTTTTAAGTAAATAATTGTCTAATAAGGGCGTCAGTGACAAAATTTTTAGAGCGTTATCTTATTCACCTGATCTTTTTAGTGTTTTGACTTGTTGTCGATTGTTCTACGTGGAGCAAGTTTGAGAAACGCTGATTTGTAGAACTGAAAGTAGTCAGACAATTTTATTATAATATCAGAATAGAATGGTAAATACCATATATTACTATTTACTAACAGCATTTAAGAAATTCATTAATTTAAAAAATCTTGTCCTGTAAAATTTATATATTATCGATTACGATTTTTTGCCTATTACGGGTCGACATAAGTAGTAAAATAAAACTTTCGAGTTTCAAAAGAGATATGGCTTAAAAACACGACTACAGAGTGAACATATAAAAAGTTCTCTGCGGTGCTACATCGCGTATCAGATATTATGAATTTAAAGTTTGAGGATTTAAAGGGAGATTATCTACTTGCGCGATGCCCAAGAACGTGCTTTTAAAAGTTAAATATTAAGTTTGTTGGATAAGCAACCGACGCTCGTCCGTTTTACCATATTCATGTAAAGCTGTTTGAATTTCAGCACCAGTAAGAAATCTATACGCTTTGAAAAGGTTTTTTTTCTGTAAATTTGAAGATATAACTTACCCTAGATCTGATCTAGAATATATCTGCAGACGATAGCCAACTTCACTCTTCAATATGAATACTTTCAATAAAAATAATAAAACATTTTTAGTACTTTTCCCACATAAAATTTATTAGATCAGGACCGGTTTCGCTCATGATGAGCATTGTCAACTGATTCTTGATTGTTTTTCTTATCAGTTGACAATGCTGATCATGAGCGAAACCGGTCCTGATCTAATAAATTTTATGTGGAAAAAGTACTAAAAATGTTTTATTATTTTTATTATAATGCCATTCCACCAAGTATTGACAGTGAACACCTTAAAAGTGATCAATGAATACTTTCAATAAAAAATAACACAGACAATTAAAATAATTAGTTTATAATTAATACTATTATTCTTTTTTGTTTACAGCCCTCCTTGTGTACAGTAGAAAAAGATATACGCCAACATTTATTTCTTAATTTATAACATACGATTTGAATCATTTTTTAGTTTATTCGTATACGTTGCGATAGTCTCATTATGCTTCTTAGGGAGACGAAGCACGTGTCGTTAATAGTAACACAACAAGTGGAATAACAAAGTTATCAAATTTGATTTTATATTAATAATTAAACTGCTTTGGGGTACAGCAGAGAAGTCCTACGTATATTCCACTTGGACGTGGGTGAGTTCCGACGAATGCTATGTTTTATGTATGAAAGTAGAGTTCGTCGGAGCTTACTCAGTTGACTTCCTTGTCAATTTTTTTTCTACTCTTTTTATTCTAAAATTGTTTTCATTATTGTAAAAGTCTTAATCTTATAATTTGTCAATCTTATGCAATGTTAATCAAATAAATAAATACACTTCTGAGCATTTTAAGCCAATGTGAAATTACTACAAACGAGTTTTATATTTTTTTAATAATATGCAGTAACACAGTGGTCCAGTTAGTTAGAGCTTGCTCTACCGATCACGCATGTTCGAGTTTGATTCCCGGTAAGATCACAGTGAAGTTGTGATCGAAGACTGAGTGTTTGTGATGTCAATTCACTTTATTTCCTCTCCTCCCATCTTTCTGATCTTTTAATAACTGGGTGTAGCAATAGCGATTAGTTAAACACTAGTCCTGACTCCTGTTCTAGCCTTATTCTTCTTTCCCTACTACTCACTTTGAAAAAAAATTGAGGTTGAGCGACTGAGTTAAAAACAGTTCTCGTATAAAAACTTCTGTTGAGATACCTCCATTAGGAGGCCATATTCTCCAATTTGGGAGAGGACATGAATAAAAAAAAAGCAGTGAACACATTCAAATGAAACACAAATTCAACGAATTTGCTGCTTTGTCTGTATTAACTAAACATAACCATATGTAAGAGATTGTCATTTTTGGTAAAGTCATGAGTAATATCTTAAAATTTTTAAATGGTGATATTTATATATATACAAGTAAAAGCGGTTATTTACAGCAGTGCTCCGAAACCTTTTATCTTCCAAGGCACACCGACGTGTTCTTCAAAATTTTGGGGCACACCAAAATTAAAAAAGTCCATAATATACAAAAATTACATTAGTTTGTGTTTATATATGATAAAAACAATAAAAGAATCATATGGGTATTTTTATAACTATGTCCGCTACCAATGTAGAGCACATGGACCCTTAATGGAGATAATCTTAATACAAGAGTTTCTTCAAGACCTGCCGATTACTCAGTTCCTCAATCTTCTTTTCAAAGTGAGTAGTGATAGACCAGTGTCTGCCAAACTTTTTTACTTCACGGCACACGGATGAATGGGATTTTTTCCGCGGCACACCAAATAAAAATGCATTGAAAAAGGTAAAATTTTTAAAAATATTTTATCAACATATTATGTCCTTAGGTGGTAATTATGTTACTAGTGAGAATAATTAAATTGATTTTAGGAAGAATTTTTAATAGAAAATTTAAATGATTAAAGCTTTATTTAAAATTAACAGTTTTGAGGCTTATTCCTTTGCGGCACACCTGAGACTTCTCGCGGCACACAGTTTGGCAGACACTGTGATAGACGAATAAGGATTGGAAAAAACAAGTGGTTATCTAATCGCTCACGATATCGTCCGTTTTTAAAGAAAGGATGGGTGGGAGGAAGGAATTTAAGACATCACATACATCCATGCCATCGAACATAAATCCATATATCAATTGAAAAATCTATTTGATTTTGTTTAGTTTATTGGATATATGTGCCGCGGCACACCCGGCATCACCTAACGGCACACCGGTTGCGGAGCACTGATTTACAGCATTAATTACGTGTAATGACGTACCCTGCCGTGACCTATATAAAGTTAAGATTCATCAATCATCAAAAAAGTCCACCGCTTTTGTTTCGCGCCGCGGCAGCCCCGAAAGGTCTCCCCGCGCTGATCCCGGTCGCGCCTCGTCCGTTTCGCGCGCGATCGAATCGAACTTCCGGCGTCGCTCCTTTCCGCGCCAAAAATTCTCCCGCCGGATTTCCTCGCGCCGAATCGCATTCTCCCGCGTCATTCCGCCGAAGGGGTTTCACGCGGCGTGGGCACGGGCCGTGACTGGAGAATTTCGCCGCGAAAGTCGTACGTCAGTGTGTGTGTTGGATTACAATGGAATGGCGAATCGCTTCCCTAGAAGCGAACCATATTACATCTATTTTCTGAATGACATAGTCTTTATCTGTGCCATTTACAATACATAGAAGTTCTTTACACCGATATAGAAGTTAAACCGGGTCTGTAGTCGATGTTTTAAAAACATTTTTGTCTGCTTTGGCATCAGTTGTGTTGCTCGTGAACTCAAATCCCAGTATAGACAACGTCATATAAAGGTTTAAAGTTTTTAAACAATGTCCGTTACAAAAATAAAGCATATCGTCGTTAATTTTCTACGAAGACGTATTCAAAATATAAAATACTAATTTCACTTATATTTAATATAATCAGAACTGATTTCACTCATGACGAGAGTTATCAACCAACGAGAGAATACAATATTACAGTATCATTCATACAGGGGTGGACTGAATGGGCTCTGAGGGGCTTTTAATTAAAGAGAAAACAATACTCTCAGATCAAATGAGTACACAACTGCAATTCCTGACTTAAATTTTTCATTGCTACATTGATAAGTTTATGGTAAATTGCATATTATTACATAATCGACTGCTTATTTAAGTACTCCATCGGAGTGATATAAAGCAGGTTCCTTGTTAACGTTTTAGCAGCCCACCGCTGCATTTATACAGAACGAAATAAAATAGTAAGGATTTAAGAAATAAAATGAATTTACAGATAAAGATACAAAATATGAATATATCAGATGCATTAAAGCAGTGTCTGCCATGTGAAATAAATTTAAAATCTACACGTTCAATTGAATATTTGTCACGTTCATACATAGTGGTCAACGCGACACATTTCCTTTTTTAAAGCAATTTTATTTGGTGTGCCGCGGTACAAGCCCCATTCACCAGTGTGCCGTGAATTAAAAAAGTTTGGCAGACACTGCATTAAAGTGACTATAGTTTAAGCTTGTTTTAAGCTCGTTTTAAGCTCGCTACTATTATTTCATTGTTTTTTTTTGTGAGATTTTAAATTATTAATTTATTTTTAAGAGATAATTAATTATGTTATAGAAAATTTAATGCATTAACAGAAGTGTTTCTATTATATCTGCTTGTTTACTCAGTTGTTTAACTTGTCTTTTTCGAAGGATATAATTATGATGCTAGGCTGGACAAGTTGTTAGCTGATTACTCTCCCTACGTCCTTTTTCCATTATACCATGGTATGAAAGATTTTTTATACATCACAGACAACCATGTTTTAAAATATATATATATTTTATCTATGTCCGCTCCCAATGTGGCCTAGCATATGGCCACCTAATGGAGGTATCTCAACAAAAGTTTGTTACTCAGTCGCTCAGCTTCACTGTTTTTTTCAAATTGAGTAGTAGGGAAAGAAGGATAAGGCTAGAACAAGAGTCAGGACTAATGGTTAACAAATCGATATTGCTACACCCAGTTATTGAAGAATCGGAAGGATGGGAAGAGAGAAAACAATGTGAGTTGACATCACAAACACCCAGACTTCGATCACAACTTTGAATTGTATAATTCTAAAATTCACTGTGATCCTACCGGTAATCGAACCCAGACCCGCGTGATCGGTAGAGCAAGCTCTAACCGACTGGGCCTCAGCAGGCGATTAGCCGATTATAAAACTGTCCGTAGTAGGATTCCAGCCCGTGAGCCCCGAAACTGGTGCCAGCTACGTTAATCGCTCGACTGTGGACCCGGCAGTGACAAAATATAAAGCAATCTTGGTGTACATTATATTATTTTGTATGTCAACAGTAGAAATAAATACCCAACTTTATTTCAACCTCAATTAAATCCATCAGTCATGTTTGGCTTTTTTTGACAGGTCATTCAGCGATCCAATTGATGCATGGCCGCTCTGCCCTTCCTTTGGCCTCGCAGAACACTTACTCCAAATTCGTCTTTATTTTATACATCAAATCAAGAAGGATGAATGTGTACATTTATTAATTTCATAGTAAATCAACTATATGTATTATCACTTAATCGAATTAAAAAACATGTTGTTAATTATTACTAAAAAATATCGAGATATAAGTTAAAAAGAGTAATTTAGCTCTACGGTCTTTTAGTTGATTTAGCTATTTCGGTTCTACGGCCTCATCAGAACAACGATCTACATTAATTTAAATATTGAATTATTTTTATTCTGTACACTTCCACAAATTTTGTCGATAGCGACCCGGGTTTCGCTTTTCAGCGTCTTCTAGTTTTATCAATTATACTGCAAACCGTTTGCTGCCCGTCAAATCAAGTAAATTCGTGCACTTGATAAAACCAGAAGATGCGGAAAGGCGAAACCCGGGTCGTTATCGACAAAATTTGTGTTAGTGTACAGAATAACAATAATTCAAATTCGACATTAAATTTCCATCAAGCACCTTCAGTCGAAGTTTTAAATTTGATCTTCATTAACCACTTGAATACCAAGCGGACACAGGTGTCCGGAACATATGCAAGCGAACACGGATGTCCAAGCATTTAAAAAATCAAATACTTGTCATTCTAATAGAATATAAGCAATATTTTGATGAATATGTGTAGTGCTATCTATACTGAGTCCATATAGGTTTTTAAAATATCGAATTCGAGTGTATATTAGGCAAAATTATTTTTTTCAAAAACACGCAGTATCTCTGGGACATATTAATTAATGATTTATTTGTGCGGTATTCAAACGGTTAATATTAATTTGAATTTAATGTGAGTTATGGATAAAATAATTATAAAATAATCATTTTAATAAATTTATAATATTAAATGAATTTAAACACCACGTAGATACCGTATCTTGGGTAGGGGAAGAGTTATACTGTGAAAAATAGTGTAAGGGGGGGAAATGGAGAAAATACGGTTGGGAACTACTGAATATCTAAATATTTTGTTCACTGGTATACAACAATAACAAAAAAATCAA